>CM067217.1:77763305-79078163 GCA_034190945.1 Octodonta nipae
TAGAACTCATACGTTTACCTCAACGGGTTTTAATTCAGATAAATTTCTAGTCACAATGGAGTTCCTCAAGGGTCGAATCTAGGTCCTTTATTGTTCTAATTTACATCAATGACCTGGCCAGCACGTTAAAATGTAACAGATTATTGTTTGCAGATGATCTCAAAATATATACTACAATCTCAAGCTGGAATGACTGTCTTGCTCTGCAAGAAGAAATCAGTATGTTGGAAGAATGGTGTATAAATAATAAACTTTTTTAAACATTCCCAAGTGTAAGGTCTTAACATATAGCCGTAAAACGAATACAATAAAATTTCCGTACAGTATAAGCGATAACATTCTTGAAAGGGTTGACTCCATAAAAGACCTCGGTGTTTACTTTGATTCTAAACTTACATTTCAGCTCCACATTAACCTCACAATAAAATCAGCCTTCAGACAATATGGATTCATCATGCGAAACTGCAAATATTTTAATACTTCAGTTTTAATATCTCTATTCAACTGCTTAGTTAGAACACAATTAGAATATAGTTCTATAATCTGGAATCCTATATACGAGCGATATATTTTGGATATAGAAAGGGTTCAAAATTTTTTTTTGAAATATTTTACATTTAAAAATCGCGGAGTTTATCCCCAAAGAGGATGTGAATATAATCTCTTACTACTCGAGTTTATCAATGTAAATGTGATCAATGTGAAAATTCGCAGAGATCAGGCGTCAGTTATGTTTTTGTACAAGTTACTGAATAACATGATTGACTGTCCAGAGCTATTGTCTCACGTTGGAATTCTCATTCCTAGGGTTGTATCTAGGCATACGAGACCGTTTGAGTGCAAACGAGCTCGAACTAATATCTTATTTAAAGCTCCAATATATCTGATGAGTAATAATGCTAATAGACTCTCAGAGGTGTGTGATTTATTCAACTGCTCAACGTACGAACTGAAAAATAAAGCACGCTTGTACTTTTAGAGGACATTTCATTGAATATTTCATCCAGGTGCACGGATTCTTCAATTTATAATTATATCTATATCTGTTGTAACCCATTGTTCAATTTTAAGTGCATATGTATGTATTTACTTTATAACTAATTGTTTCTTTTTCTTTGTCATTTTTTAATTTTTTATACATGTCTGTATTCCATTAGTTTTAGTGTTAGTATAATTTTTTATATACTTTTTTCTGTCATCTTTATTTATTTTTTATTACTCTGTAAATGGTTTTTACTGTTGGGTAATAAAGGCTTTATTATTATTATCCGACTTGACCATACAATGTATGGCATCACACTCCCTCTTTAGGGGAAAATTCACTAAACCCGAGATATCCTAGATATCAAAGGGGTTTAGCTCTGTGGGAGCCCTTGCCAGGTTTTCAGGCCCGTGGTTGGAGTCGTGGCGGCAGTTTCCCATGAATTTCCTGACCGTCCGGGCTGTCCCTAACAAGACGGCTTTTTGCATTTGTTTGTAAAGATGTTCGTCCAGACCGAGGTATTTTAAATTGTTTAATAGATGTTTTGGGACTAGTCCTGATGTTGACATAATAATTGGTACAGTTCGTGTGTTGTTCATGTTCCACTGAGTCTTTATTTGAAATTCCAATCTCTATATTTGGTTATTTTCTCAGCCTGCTTGATATTTATACTATTGGTTTTGGGAATTGCTATGCCAATTAAAGTTGTTTCCGGGAGACTTTATCTACCAAAACTATATCTGGTCTATTGTGAGCAACAGACCGATCGGTCAGTATGGTGCGGTCCCAGTACAGCTTGTAGTTGTTATTCTCTAAAACAGATTCTGGTTTATATTTATAGTATGGTAATCTTACCGACTGTGATAATTCATGTTTCAGTGCTAGTTCCTGGTGAAGTATTTTTGCCAAAGCATCGTGTCGTTCTTTGTATTCAGTTGCAGCGAACGCTTGACAACCTCCTGTGATATGCTGGATAGATTCAGATGTTTGGCAACCGTACCTGCATCTATCGTTGTTAATGGAAGGGTCTTTAACGATGTACTTTAGGTAGTTCTTAGTTGGAATTACTTGATCTTGGATTGCCAATATAAAGCCTTCCGTTTCAGGGAACATATGACCAGAGATCAACCAGTAGTTCGACGCTGCACTGTCGACGTCATTTATATGTCTTCCATGAAGGGACTTCTCTTTCCATTTCTGCAGTTTCTGATCTGTGGTCTGGTGGTGTAATGGACATGTTGTTGTGTCAGTCGAAGTGGTGTTGAGTCATCAACCTGGCACATGACTCTATGTAGATCAGAAAATTCTGCGAGTTTCTGGAAATGACTACGCAAAATAGAAATTTGTTGATCTAATAGTTTACTTAGATCTGTCAATCCTCTTCCTCCTTCATACCGTGGCAAAGTTGTACGTTCGACAGAGCTCTTTGGATGGTGATTTTGAGCTTTTGTTAGTAAACTCGAACTTTTCGTTGAAATTGTTCAATGTCAGTCTTGCACCAATTAACTATACCGAAAGAGTAACTGAGCACTGAACACGCATAGGTGTTAATAGCCTGAAACAGATTTTTACTGTTTAGTTTGGTTTTCAACAGTCGTCTTACCCTTCTATAAAACTCTGCTGTTAGGTCCTTTTTCATAGTCAGGTGATCAATCCGTTGAGCCTGCTTTATTCCAAGGTATTTATAAGTATGACCTTCCCCCATAGATTCAATTGAGGTGCCATCTCCCATTTCGAAGTGCCCCTGCTGTATTTTGCCTTTAACTATATTAATAATTCGGCATTTGTCTAGGCCAAATTTCATATGGATGTCACTAGAGAACCCTTCTACTATTTTAAGCATATCATGCAGTTCTTGTTTAGTAGCTGCCATCAACTTTAAGTCGTTCATGTATAACAAATGGTTTATTTTTATTTTGTACGTTGTTGTGTTTGAGACTGAACCCAAAATTAGTTGAGTTCAGTTTATTTGAGAGAGGGTTCATGGCAAGGCAGAACCACAGCGGGCTAAGAGAGTCTCCCTGGAATATACCCCTTCTGATTGGAATAGGGTCAGTTTGTATCGAACAGTTGGCTTTATTCAGTGAGATTTTGGTTTGCCAGGTGGCCATGGCATATTCTAAAAAGTTAATAATACAATTATTCACTTTATAGAGTTTCAGCACCTTAATGAGCCAATCATGTGAAACTGAATCAAAGGCTTTTTTGTAGTCCACATATGCCATGTAGCGTCGCTGGCGTGGGCTTGATTGCAGACAACGGAATCAATTATCAGTTGTTTCTTTGCAACCCATCGAATTTTTCGCGCATCCCTTTTGTTGTTGAGTAATTATGTTGTTCAGTTCACAATGTTTGAAAATGCGATGATTAATGCACGATGTTATGAGTTTGTATAAGGTTGGAAGGCAAGTGATTGGTCGGTACTTTGCTGGGTCCTGTGCACATAGGTTGCCCTTGGGTAAGAGGTATGTAGCACCATGCGTAAGGAAACTAGGCATCTTGTGTGGGTGGGTAATTATGTCATTTATAAGTGCTGTTAGTGTTTCGTGGGTTGCGTACAGTTTCTTTATCCAGTAATTTTGTACACCATCTGGTCCTGGTGCTTTCCAGTTATGGAGGTTTTTCATTATGTTGGATGTATCTTCCGTTGTAAATGGTTGGTGTTGCATGGCCTCACAGTTCTGAGATGCAGCCTCCTCCTCATTAATCCAGCTAGCTCTGGAGTTATAGGAGATCGTTGTGGAAAGTTGTGTTTTCCAGAATTCCTCGATGTCTGTTTTACTGGGGTAACTAGGCGCTTCATTATTATTGTTGTTGTTAAGTTTTCTATAAAACCTTTTTCTGATTGTCGGAAGAGTGTGTTGTCTAGTTTCCGTTGGTTACTGGTTTTGTACCTTCTCAATCGACTTGTGTAGACGGAGAGCTTTTGTCGTAGACTGTCCAGACACTGCTGAGATGTGATGTTTTCTACATCCCACTGGGAGTGTATTCGGTTATTGTCCATGATAGTCTTGACAAACCTTTCTATTCTGTTGTTCCTGACACCTCGTTGGTACTCGGTCAGTCTTCCAACGTCTTTCCGAAGAGAATTGATTTTCCCTTCAAGTCTTCTTTGCCAAGGTGGTATTCGAGGGGTTTGTCTAAATTGGGGAGGGTCTTGCTTTGGTCTTACTGCGACACCAATTGTTTTGCAGATGGAAATTGCAGCACAGTAGATGATTTGTGTAGCGACTCTAGCGTATTAGCACCTAAAACATAGTTTGGCAAGATAAATTTGTTCATAGCCTGCAAGACGATACCCAGTTTCTTAGATGACCTTAGCTTGGGAAGAGCTGGTCTAGTCAGTGGATCTGTTCCACTATACTCTCTAAGAGCTCCTTTCATTTCTGCTTGGATCTTCTCAAGCAGGTCAGCGTTGGTTGCCTGTTCTTGCTGTAGTTCTTGAGTCTCGTCCGCTCTTTGTGCCAAAGGGGTTTCAGGCTCTGGATCGATTGTATTTCGACCAAATAGTTCGCGCTCCACTTCGCTCTTTATTGTGTCCAGTTGTTCAGGCGAAATAGGGCCATTTCTCAAGATGACACGATATTGATCTGTGACTCTCTGTTCAGTAACTTGGAGCTCTGGGTACTCACGACAGAACTCTTGATAGAGTATTTGGCGATATCCAGTCTTGCCCTGGCCAAGGTTCGTAATTCTATAAAACGTGCGCATTATAAATTCATTCATGGCGCCAGTCCATTTCATGCGCTGTCTTTTCAGTCCCGCTTGAGTGAGCGCTGGCTGTTGATCCTGCGCAACACTTTCTGCGGGTGGAGTTCTCGTTCTCGTTGGACTCCGTTGGTGATGGTCACGTTGTTGTTGTGACTGTATTGGTGAGTGTTGTTGTGGTTCTTCTGGTTCTTGGGCTGTAGCTCTTTGGACGGCAGGGGCCCGCCTCCTCAGCACCCTGCCACCGACGTCCCGCATGCTGTCATGTCCAGCGCTGGCTCCAGACATGCCCTGGCGATCCCCAGGCAGCGGCTCTTTTCCGAGGCATCTATTTCTTAGCTCCATTTTCATGGGTGTTGTCACCAATTGACCCTGGTGACCCAGGTAACTCGGACCCTTGGGGTTGTCACTTCCCAGATGAAATGATTTAAACCAGACCATCCCGTGCGGGTTGTGGAGAAGGAAGGAAAGCTATGTAGTAGGTCAGCGGACAGCTGCCCCTTTAGTCACCTCATACGACAGGCGGTGGATACCGTGGTGCTATTCTAACCCGGCCACCACACGGGGGTTATTATTATTATTATCCTTGTAGAATAATATTTTTTATTTAAACCAACCTGCCTCTCCATTCCGGTATATTTCCATAATTTCTTACAAATTTTTGAATCTTTATATCACATTTTCTGTTCTAAATGTGACATATGAAGGGCTTGCAGTTGCGGTTTAGTTTCCTTATGTTTGTTATTGTCGTCGTTGAATTCTAATTCTTCCGGGCCATACAGATATATTTATAATCGGGGCTATTTATTTTCCGATGTTGTATATACACACAGTAAATTAATTGGAAAATGATATTTAGATGGGATAATTCTCGCGTATTTTGTTGCAATATTTGATAGTATTTCTGTATGAAAAATAAAATATTATAATCGATATTTATTAAGTAAATTAATTGGTGAATTATATTTGGATAATGTTTAATTCTCGAGTATTTTTTGTTGCAATTATTAGTGGTGTTTCAGTGTGTAAAATAGTGAACTGGTTGATAAATATTATTCGTAGAGGATCTGTGTTTGAATATTGAAAAAAATATATGGCTATGTATACGAACATTTTTTAATATATATTTTTATTTCATTGCTATTGTTCATTCAACATTGAAACATTTGTACATTACATATTTATGCCATACATCAAATTTTGATTGGATTTTCTTGGTTGTTATCTCTTAGAAAAGTTTATGGCTACGTACTGAAATTAATTTTAATACCAAAGTTTTTGAGTACCTGTCTTAGAAACAAGTTTATAACTATGTACTGAAATTAGTTTTGAAGTTAAAGCTATAAGTACCTGTCTTAGAAAAGGTTTGTTTGGCCCGACTCTGTCTTAGAACAAATTATATAAAGGATCTTTATTGCAGTCATCACATTGCCAACTATCGAACGATTTTCCGACATTCATCACTAAGTACAGTAATTAGTTTTAATACTAAAGTTTTTAAGTACCTGTCTTAGAAAAGATTGGTTTGAATGACCTATTTAGATTTAGCTGTTTCAAGAATAGAATTACTTTGTACATTTTACTCTCATATCAACAATTCGTTGGGGGAAACATTCCGTGATATATGATGATGAGCCATCAGTGTGTTCGAATCCCTGTGATGTCTTTTTTTTCCGCTACCGTTGGTTTTTTGTTTTGGTTGTGACTGTGTCTAATACCGTTCTCCAGCAACAAATTCTCAGCCTTTTCCTCTTGCAATAAATAAAATTGCTTTTAGTTTGTAGGAATAATAAATATAACAGCCTTTCGTTCCAACTTTTTATAGAGCAACACTTGCAAGAAATATTAATTTTTTTCTGTATATTGGCTTGTATGGTGAGATACGACCAGCAGTGTGTTCGAATTTCAACATGTCGATTTAAGAAATCTGTAATAACTTATGCAGATTTGTCAAGCGTTACATCCCATCCTTGCCTTGTACAGAAATGTTTTTCAAATTTTCTGCTAATTTATCTTCTAACGCCTCTTTCACATTTTTAGAATTTTCTAGTAATTTGTCTTCCATGGTTTTAGAATTTTCTTGTAAGGTTTCTAGGATTTTCGAATTTTCTAGTAATTTATCTTCTAGGGTTTTCGAATTTTCTAGTAATTTATCTTCAAGGGTTTTAGAATTTTCTACCAATTTGTCCTCTAGTGTTTTAGAATTTTCTAGCAATTTGTCCTCTAAAGACTTGTAAGGTTTCTTTCCATTTGCTTTAATAGCATACTCATGTCACCATTGCCAGAAACTTCAAACAAATAAGTATCGGGATCGTTACTTTCATTTATTAGAGCATCTCGTAACCGTTGTATTAATTCACTTTTCTTCCACTAATTTCTAAATCCCTTTCCTCAAGTTCTTTTTTTAAGTCCGTCACTTTCAATTGATCCAAATTCACTATTTTAAACATCTTTATTTTTCACAAATACACCGAACACCTGACACAACTGTAATGTTTTTATTTTCACACACAGGTTCTGTTCAGTTCTTGGATTTATTTAAAAACACAGTCCAACTCACTCTAATTTATTTTCACTACTTTAACACAATTTATGTTCACAGAAACTATTTACATTTTATCTTAACTATACAATACGACCGTCGAAAACTGAATGCCTCCTATCGCCAGCTGTCCATATTTATATATTTATATTTCTCTTCGAATTGTGTGGTAAGTCCACGAACCATTGGGAAACTCTTTCATGTTCTGGAAGCTTTAAGGGAATTCCCAGTAACGGCAGCGGTCGGTCTGTTGAGAGACAAATCGCTCTTCCACGAATTGGTTGATGGCCGATTGCACCAGCTGTCGGATGAATTCTCGTAACAATACTTATAGTAATTTATATTTCTATTTAGTTTACTTTTAAAAGACACCCAATGATGCTTGATGGTGTCAGTAACTAATTTCTGACTATATAAAACTCATATGTTTATAGTTTTAGGAGTTTTAGACTTTAGGAAGTCTTAAACAGGAGAACATGGAGCTACTACCTAATTATATACTTCTCTTAAATCGATTGAGAGACATTAATTTACTTAACGTAAAGCAATAATCATAATTTAACTTCAAAGTGATATTATTATGGTGTAATGTTAACGTGCTTTGGCTATATCTTTCAATTTGTCTTCCTCGATGACATTCATTTATCTATTCTATCATTTGTAGAAAAATATCTGAACCTTAATGTTCTTCCACTTTATCTCTCTCTATTTTATATTCTAATCTAATTTATAAATGAACCACATGCGAAAACACCATGTTGAAGAGGGTCATCATTGTTAGATGAAAGACAAAAATAAAAGGCTATTTTCTAATAAAAAATAATATATGTAATATGCATAATGTCATTTCCTTATAGTTTGAAAGATATTTATGTAACTTTGCTGTTAAATAAGTCAGTAATGTAAATTTGTCACGAAAAATTAAAACGATTTTATAAAATATTTTCGATGATATGTAATTTGGATACAAATAATAATGAAAACGAAGAATATACATCCGTACGTCTAAAAGAGCTGCCTATACACTAGTAAAGTATCTTTGACACGAGACCTTTGCGCCACCTCTGTGTTATTTTTGGAACTCTGGTTGTGTCAAAGTGGTAATTTACGTTTGTCGTGTATTAGAATAAAGATAAGTTATTCCATAAAATGGAAAGAAAAACATCAAACCGAAAGTGGGTGTAGTTTATTGTGAAAACACACCATGAAAAAACCCAGAATATCATTATACCATTTTCCTGGATTTCAATATCAATTAGAGATGAAGAAAAAATGAATTGCAGCAGTTTGACATCATGGGTAAATAAATTTGATTTCTACCTTTGTAGTCATTATTGAATGCATATATTTAATCATAATTGTTGTTCTATTAACAAAAATGATATTTTATTTATCAACAAATTCTTGAATTACAGTAATCCATCTCAACCAAAAACAAATTAAATAATTTGCAGTGGTGATATTGTTGGAGAAAAAGTGAACAATGCACATAACAAAAGTTACATTCCAACTAAATTTCCTGTAATATATTGTTGAAGTACAAGATAAAATCAGTGCCATCTAAAACAAGGTAGAAACAGAGCGGAGATTAGACGGTTAGTTCACTTGTCCTACCCAGACCTGCCAGAGGAAACAAAAGACCAGTTGGCCACACAGAGTTTCCTAAACGGCATCAGAGATGTGGAAGTACAAAGAACTTTAAGACTGAGTGGCGACAAGAAAAGTAATGAAGCCTTACTTCGGGCCTTGGAAGTAGAGGCAGTCATGAACATGTCCAAAGCGAGGGTACGAGTCGTTTCCTTCAACCAGGAAGAATAATGAATAAACTACTAGAACAGTCACAACGAACTGGTACCAGAGGGGCATGTTACCGCTGTGGACGGACAGGACACTTTCAATGTGATTGTTGAGTGAGGCTACCTGAACGATCACCGACCAGGGGTAACCAACAGAACAGGCCACATGTCCAGGGACCGTCAGCCAGTCAACATAAGGGGGCGAATGCTGACTCACCCTCCACCAGCCCCCAGGACAGTATCCATCCGGGATTTTGTCGAGATAGCGGCAGCCTAGTCATCAGAGGCACCATCAATGGGCGAGCAGTTACCATCACCATCGATACCGGCGCCGCTGTGTCCATTGCCAAGCCCAGGGTTTTGAGAGCATTAGAAATTCGGCCAGTTACCAATAACATCCAGCTCATCGGCGAGTCCATGTCAATACAGGGTGAGGCAGATGTCGTGCTACAGATAGGGGACAACATGATCCGGCATAGGGTCCTGGTAGCGAATATTGAGGACGATTTTATACTGGGTATGAATCTAATTAGCCAGAATGGATTTATGTTCGACCCGAGATATGATGTTCTTCGGTTCCTAAATGAGGAATTAGTATTGACACGGCCCGTCAACAGTTCAGACATCTCCATAAAAATTGTGGCAAAGTCTTCAACTAGAATTCCCGGTCGAACGAAACAGATTATTCATGGGCAGCTAGACAGCAATCCTGGGAGCTGCGTTGGAATGGTGGAGCCCGTACACTCAGCTCATGACTACTTAGTTGGACGGGCTATAGTTAAAACCGGACGAGATATACCAATCAGAGTCTTGAATTTGTCCAACAACGACATCAGAATTGCCAATGGTCAAGAGATAGCTTGTTTCGAGCCAGTAGAGTCCATCATCAATTGCAAAGAAGAGTACCAGACGTCGGTGCAGGAGACAGGGCCCAGTAAAGAGTTCCTACAACAGTTTGCTGACCATTTGACACACCTGACACCAGAGAACCAGAAGAAAGCCAAGCAATTTATCACAAAGCACTCGCAAATTTTTAACAGTCAAGACAAGATGGAACCACCGGTCGCACCAACATCATCCAGCATCGAATAGATACCGGAAAGGCTCAACCCTCAGAATACCACCTAGACGACTACCATTGTGGCAACAACAGGCAGTCGAGGAAAACATCGAGTCCATGTTACAAAATGGAGTTATTGAGCCATCCATCAGCCCATGGTCTGCTCCCGTCGTGCTAGTTAAAAAGAAGGATGGAACCACCCAATTTTGCGAGGATTACAGAAAGCTGAATGACGTCACGAAGAAAGACAGCTAGCCACTACCCCGAAATCGATGACACTTTGACCACACTAGCAGGCTCCCGGTGGTTCTTCACAGTAGACCTAAAAGAGGATATTGGCAGGTTGGTCTACACGCAAACGACAGAGAGAAGACAGCGTTCGCCACCAGTAAAGGTGTTTCAGTTCACGGTCATGCCCTTTGGGTTATGTAATGCACCCGCTACATTTGAGAGGCTAATAGAGTATGTACTGAGCGGGTTACATTGAGGACGTCCTTAGTGTACCTCGACGACATTCTAGTCATGGGTCAGACATTCGACAACCATCTGAAGAACCTGGGCGAAGTATCTCCAGAATTAATAACGACAACCTGAGACTCAACCCGAAGAAGTGTTCCTTGTTCCAAAACGTAGAGTTTTTTTGCTACGTCGTTTCCGAGTCAAGAATCCGCACCAACGAGGACAAGATAGAAGCGATCCGTGATTGGCCAGTCCCGAGAGACAAGCATGAACTGCGAAGACTCTTGGGCCTCTGTTCCTACTACAGGCGATTTGTTGAGGGATTTGCCACCATTGCCGCCCCTCTACATCGGCAGACCACTGAGAAAGAGACCTTCCGTTGGAATCAGGATTGCGAAACATCATTCAGGCGATTGAAGGCAGCACTATGTTCCAGCCCAATCCTAGCCTTTCCTACACAGAATGGCAAGTTCATCTTAGACACCGACGCCAGCAACACAGGTTTGGGGGCCGTCCTATCCCAGGTGCAAGATGGTGAAGAGAGGGTGATCGAGTACTATAGCCGGAAAGAAATTATTGAGTCACCAGAAAAGAACTTCGTCATTTCTTAATCCGGACAGATCACTGGCTGCTAGACATGAAGACACCGGAAGGACAACTGGCCAGGTGGATGGAGAAATTACAGCAATACGATTTCAAGGTGGAACACCGTGCCATCCGTTTGCACAATAATGTCGATGCCCTATCCAGAAGACACTGTAGAGCAGAATGCGGACATTGTCTGAAGACGGAACAGCGAGAGGGTATCTCCATCAGGCAGATCCGAGTGCAGGCCAATGAAGACTGGACAAGGGAACAGTGCATCCAGGACCAAATGGCTGATCCAGATATCGAACCAATCTTGTCACTCAAAACGAGAGGGGCACCCAGGCCATGATGGGACGAGGTAGATACTCCGGCGTGCTCAAATCGTTATGGGCTCAATGGGACTCTCTAAGAGTAGACAATGGAATGCTCAAGCGAGTTTGGGAAAGCGCTGATGGACGAGAAACCAAGTCCCAACTGGTAGTTCCGAAGAAAAAGGTACCAGCCATCCTGACTGAAGTACATGATGGGATTACCGGAGGCCACCTGGGCATGAATAAAACCCTAGTCAAAGTTCGCCAGCGGTACTACTACATCAGAGCTTGGTGCCGCAAATGTGCCACCTGTGCAGCCAGTAAGGGTCCGAAGACCCGGACCAAGGACCGAATGCAGCAGTGCAATGTGGGCGTCCCATTTGAGAGAATTGCCATCGATGTCGCCGGTCCGTTTCCCGAGTCTGAGAGGGGGAACAAATACATTCTGGTCGCAATGGATTACTTCAGCTAATGACCTGAGGAATATGCGATAGCCAACCGAGAGGCAACCACGGTAGCGACGGTGCTAGTAGAACAACTATTCAGCAGGTTGGCGTCCCGATGGAATTACATTCAGACCAGGGCGTAATTTCGAATCCATTGTATTCCAGAAGGTCTGCACGATGTTGAGGATCATGAAAACGAGAACAACAGCATTACACCCACAGGTAGACGGAATGGTGGAAAGATTCAAAATAACCTTGGAACAACACCTATCCAAGGTCGTCAGCAATAACCAGCGTGATTGGGATAAGCATATTCCCCTATTCCTGTTGGCATATCACTCTGCCGTACATAATAGTACAGGCCTGACCCCAGCCAGGCTCCTATTCGGAAAGGAGCTGCGATTACCCTGCAATTTGGCATTTGGGTCCCCCGAAGAACCTTCCCAAGACATCGACGATTATGCCAACCAGCTCCGACATAACATGCTGGCACCAGTGACCGGATGAAGACGCGATACGACCTCAAGGCCAATTTAGTCGGGTTCCAGGAGAGGGACAAAGTCTGGCTGTAAAACCCCAACGGAGCAAGGGTAGATCCCCAAAGCTTACACCCGCCTGGGATGGTCCATACGAGGTGGTCAAGAGGCTTAATGACGTCGTCCACCGGATCCGTCGAAACCCCAAGGCTAAGTTGAAGGTGGTCCATTTAGATCGACTCGCTCTCTACCATGGAGAGGATGTTTCTGATCGGGACGATCAATATTAAAGGGGGACAGTGTTACGAAATTTACCAAAGCCGAGCCTGTTTCATTTCAGTACGACACCGATCGCTTTGAGGAAAAAATGGTTCTCGAAGTGACTCGGCAGCTGTAGGATTGATGATTGATTTTACGAGAATTTTCTATGCTGGTTTTAAAAAGGAAGCAGCCCACGATCGCAAGTCAGTTAGTGGAGCGAAGAGGTTATATGTAAAATTGTTGTTGTGATATTTGAATCAGCTGTTGTATATATTCAATGTAAATAAAAGTTCTAGAAAAGTAAAAGTGAATATTAGTTGTATAATTTTAAATAGAACCCACTGAATATATAACACATATATAAAAAAGTAAAATCCTCATTCTGGTTTGTGGGCTGGAAGATTACGATTACCTATTACAAACATTTTTCTTCAGTAGTCGATGAAGCTCCAATTGAGGTTAACAATAGTAAGTAAATATAAGAAAAAACAAATTAACTTTATTGATTATATATAATTCATTGGTAGATTTCACTGAAGATAAAGTTTTAATGGTTCAAGATAAAAATGCTGAAGTTGAAAAAATCATAATGAAGTATCAACAAATGCAAATATTCATGTTAATTCCCAAAGAAATTAATATCGATGATATAATATTTATTGGTTTTGTATTAGCTAGTGTAATAAAGAACCGCTCATATAGAAATAAAATGAGAATAAAAAGTGTTATTCATTTAAGAGAGTATAAAAATTGATATATTGCAGGAAATATAGTTGGTTTGTAAACTTTGTTATGTATCTACATTGTTTGATTTTTCTCCTCCAACAAAATGAGCACAGCAAATCCATGAATCTGTTCCTGCTTGCAATAGCTTTTCATCCCTCCTGTAATTAAAAAGCTGCTTCTTGTCTTTATTCCTTTATTCTTAAAAGAAAATATTATTAAGTATTTACATGATTAACTTTTCTGATTACAAGAGTTAATTGAGTTTTATTTTTGTTAACAGAACAACAATTGTGATTAATTTTATGTATTTAGTAATGTAAAACGTAGAAATTTAATTTAATTGGCGTTAACGACGAACTGCTCTTTGATTCATACGGAAATCCAGGAAACGGTAGAATTGAAATTTTGGGTTTTTCCTTGATGTATTTACACAATAAACTACACCGCACTATGGGTTTGATGTTGTCCTTTCGATTTTATGGAATAACTAATTTTTAATCTATAATACAGCAAACATAAATTACCGTTTTGACACAACTAGAGTTCCAAAATAAAACACGAGATGGCGCAAATGCCTATTGTCAGAGATACTTTACTAGCGTATGGTGCTTTATTTTAGAAATGAATTGGAGTTTTAATAGGAGCTGTATTCTTTTTCGAAGGGAAAGGCAGTGCGAGTTAATTCCTAATATAAGATGGTGGTCACTACCGCAGCAATATATACAGTAGACGTCGCACTTCTTGGAAGTCGACGACCCGAAAAACAAGTCCAACCTCATGAAGGAGAATACAAAAATAATTCCAAATTATTAATTAATGTATATAAAAAAACAAATTATTGTTATAAATTTCGTGGGTCCAATTAAAATTATACAACTAATATTCACTTTCATATTTATATATATATATATATATATTACATCAAACAGCTGATTCAAATCACAATAAACAATTCTACATATAACCTCTTCGCTGTACTAACTAACTTGCGATCGTGGGCTGCTTCCTTTTAAAACCAGCATCGAAAATTCTCGTAAAATCAATCATCAATCCTACAGCTGCCGAGCCATTTCGAGAACAATTTTTTTCCTCAAAGCGATCGGTGTCGTGTCCAGGGCCGGCTTAAGGATTTCGTTACACCGACCCCCCTTTAATTGTGATCGTCCCGGTCAGAAACATCCTCTCCATGGTAGGGAGCGAGTCGATCTAAATGACTACCTTCAACTTAGCCCTGGGGTTTCGACGAATCCGGTAGACGACGTCATTAATCCTCTTTGGGATCTACCCTTGCTCCGTTGGGGGTTGTACAGCCAGACTTTGTCCCTCTCTTGGGACCCGACTGAATTGGCCTTGAGGTCGTATGGCGTCTTCATCCGGTCACTGGTGGCCAACATCTGCATTCGGGCTAATTCGGGTATTGCCAGCATGTTATGTCAGAGCTGGTCGGCATAATCGTCGATGTCTTGGGAAGGTTCTTCGGGGGAGTCAAAAGCCAAATCGCAGGGTAATCGCAGCTCCTTTCCGAATAGGACCCTGGCTGGAGTCAGGCCTGTACTATTATGTACGGCAGAGCGATATGCTAACAGGAATAGGGGAATATGCTCATCCCAATCACGCTGGTTATTGCTGACGACCTTGAATAGTGTTGTTCCAAGGTCCTGTTGAATCTTTCCACCATTCCGTCCGACTGTGGGTGTAATGGTGTTGTTTTCCTGATCTCCAATATCGTGCAGACTTTCTGGAATACATTCGATTCGAAGTTACGCCCCTGGTCGGGACGCCAAACTTGCTGAATAGTTGTTCTACTAGCACCCGTCGCTACCGTGGTTGCCTCTTGGTTGGGTATCGCATATGCCTCAGGCCATTTGCTGAAGTAATCAATTGCGACCAGAATGTATTTGTTCCCCCTCTCAGACTCGGGAAACGGACCGGCGACATCGCTGGCAATTCTCTCAAGTGGGACGCACACATTGTACTGCTACATTCTGCCCTTGGTCCGGGTCTTCGGGCCCTTACTGGCTGCACAAGTGTCACATTTCCGGCACCAAGCTCTGACGTCTTCAAAGTAATTTACCCAGTAGTATCGCTGGCGAACTTTGTCATTTGACATGTTACTACATAATCTTTTTGTATGTATAGCGATGCTACGTCCTCGTAGAAGCATTCGACTTAATTTTCAGAGTAACCACTTCTTGGTACAAAAGCCTGAATTACTTGTAAACAATATCTTCCATTGAGATGAAAAAAATTTATGGTATTTTTTTTATGTCGACGATTTGCTAACGAAATGCTTTAGAGCTATGAAACTAACCTCAATTATACAGTTTCTTTAGGATATTTCCAGAGTTTCGAGTCATTTTGCTTTCCATTTGATATTCAATAACCAAAATACATTAGTCACGTTGGGCATAAATTGACGATCCGACCACTGCAAAATACCCGCATCGAGCTAAATTAAAGTGGAGACAATTTCTAAGAAAAAAAATTGTTGCAATTGTCTAGGTTACCGCACTAAGGTGGTTAAAGTTAGATTTTGAGCTACGCGAACAAGGCAAGCGACAAGAAACAAGAGACACGAGACCGCAACAGTTTCGTTTGTCGCTTTACCTGTTTGAGGAACACGACAAATGTCAGCGACATCTAGTCGGAAGATTATTGAGCCCCCAGAAAAACACTTATATTCTATTTTGTATCAGTTTTTATTGTTTTGGCGCTCTAATTTTGCATCTTTACTTTATTTGTATTTACTTATACCTACTTTTCTCTTATGCACTTATCACATTGTAATTAAAGATTTTTTTAAATGTGCTAAATAACCTATAATTATATCCCCGACTTGACCATACAATGTATGGCATGTACACTCCCTCTAAGGCACGCATAAAGTGCCTTTAGGGGAAAATTCACTAAACCCCAGATACACTATATATCAAAAGGATTTAGCTCTGTGGGATCCCTTACCAAGTTATCAGGCCCACGGTTGAGGGTCCCATGAATTTTCTGACCGTCCGGGCTGTTCTTAACAGGACGACTTTGCGCATTGGTTGGTAAAGATGTTCGCCCATACCGGGGTATTTTAAATTATTTAGTAGATGTTATGGGTCAGTATCGTGCGGTCCCGTACAGCTTGTAGTTGTTATTTTCTAAAACAGATTGTGGTTTGTATACATAATATGGCAATAGTTCAAGTTTCAGTGCTAGTTCCTAGTGCAGTATTTTTGCCATAGCATCGTGTCGTTCTTTGTATTCAGTTGCAGCGAACGCTTGACAACCTCCTGTGATATGCTGGGTAGATTGAGATGTTTGCCCAACATATCTGCATCTGTCGTTGTTTATAGAAGGGTCTTTGACGATGTACTTTAGATAATTCTTAGTTGGAATTACTTGATCTTGAATTGCCAATATAAAGTTTTTCCGTTTCAGGAAACATATGACCAAAGATCAACCAGTAGTTCGACGCTGAACTGTCGACACAATCTTGGCTCACGTTATTTATATCTTCCATGAAGGGGTTTTCTTTCCAATTGAGCAGTTTCTGATCAATTAACTGGTGGTGCAATTGGACTTGTTGTTCTATCAGTAGCAGTGGTGTTGAGGCACCAACCTGGCACATGACTCTGTGTAGATCAGAAAATTTTGCAAGTTGCTGAAATTCCCAACTTGACCATACAATGTATGGCAGCACACTCCCACACCATGCGTGCTTTTAGGGAAAAATTCACTAAACCCCAAATATCCTAGATATCAAAAGGGTTTAGCTCTGTGGGAGCCCTTGCCAGGTTTTCAGGCCCGTAATTGGAGTCGTGGCGGCAGTTTCCCATGAATTTCCTGACCATCTGGGCTGTTCCTAACAGGACGGCTTTTTGCATTTGTTGGTAAAGATGTTCGTCCAGACCGAGGTATTTTAAATTGTTTAATAGATGTTTTGAGACTAATCCTGTCGTTGACATAACAATTGGTACCTGCATCTGTCGTTGTTATTAGAAGGGTCTTTAACGATGTATTTTAGATAGTTCATAGTTGGAATTACTTGATCTTGGATTGCAAATATAAAGCCTTCCGTTTCAGGAAACATATGACCAAAGATCAACCAGAAGTTCGACGCTGCACTGTCGACATAATCTTGCTTGACGTCATTTATATGTCTTCCATGAAGGGGCTTCTCTTTCCATTTCAGCAGTTTTTGATCAGTGGTCTGGTGTTGTAATTGGACATGTTGTTGTGTCAGTCGTAGTGATATTGAGTCATCAACCTGGCACATGACTCTGTGTAGATCAGAAAATTCTGCGAGTTTCTGGAAAGGACTAAGCAAAATAGAAATTTATTGATCTAATAGTTTGCTCAGATCTGCCAATCCTCTTCCTCCTTCATACCGTGGCTAAGTTCTACGTTCAACAGACAGCTTTTGTTAGTAAAACTTGAACTTTTCGTTGTAATTGTTCAATTAACTATACCGAAAGAGTAACTGAGCACTGAACATGCATAGGTGTTAATAGCCTGAAACAGATTTTTTACTGTTTAGTTTGGTTTTCAACAGTCGTCTTACCCTTCTATAAAACTCTGCTGTTAGATACTTTTCATGGCCAAGTGATCAATACGTTGAGCCTGCTTTATTCCAAGGTATTTATAATTATGACCTTCCCCCATAGATTCAATTGAGGTGCCATCTCCCATTTCGAAGTGCTCCTGCTGTAGTTTGTCTTTAACTATATTAATAATTCGGCATTTGTCTAGCCCAAATTTCATATAAATGTCACTAGAGAACCCTTCTACTATTTTAATCATATCATGCAGCTGTTGTTTCACATCTGCCATCAACTTTAAGTCGTCCATGTATTAGAAATTGTTTATCTTTAATGCTTGTACGTTGTTGTGTTTGAGACTGAACCCAAAATTAGTCGAGTTTAGTTTGTTTGAGAGAGGGTTTATGGCAAGGCAGAATCACAGCGGGCTAAGAGAGTCTCCCTGAAATGTACCCTTCTGATTGGAATTGGGTCAGTTTGTATCGAACAGCTGGCTTCATTCAGTGAGATTTTGGTTTGCCAGGTGGACATGGCATATTCTAAAAAGTTAATAATACAATTACTCACTTTATAGAGTTTCTGTGCCTTAATGGGCCAATCATGTGGAACTGAATCATAGGCCTTTTTGTAGTCCACATATGCTCTATAGAGATTTCGTCGTTTGGCGAGGGCTTGATTGCAGACAACGGAATCAATTATCAGTTGTTCTTTGCAGCCCATAGAATTTTTCCCGCATCCCTTTTGTTGAGTAATTATGTTGTTCAGCTCACAATGTTTGAAAATGCGATGATTAATGCACGATGTTATGAGTTTGTATAAGGTTGGAAGGCAAGTGATTGGTCGGTACTTTGCTGGGTCCTGTGTACATAGGTTGTCCTTTGGTAAGAGGTATGTAGCACCATGCGTAAGGAAACCCAGTGAACATATGACATTCATATGACGTCATAGATAGATAATATAGAGATCATACCATTTTTACATAGATATGACATAATAGTGACTCTAATGATGTTATCTAGTATGACATCATTATGGCATAATACTGACACAAAATCTGACTTTAATATGACGTCATGATTATGATTTAAATATTACATAAATAATATATAATATTTTCATCATATTGTGACATCACTTCAAAGTTATATTGTAGCCTTCTGCTTTCTAGAAGCGAAAGCAGAAGGCTACGAGAATTATGCGAACCGACCTGAAGAGGGCAGATGTGACTCTGCCGAAACGTCGTCATTTTACCATCGATCCCGGCAGGGATCAGTTATCATCTACGCGGATGGATTCCCGGAAACCATCTAAAACATTTAGTGCCCGCGAAAACTTAAAAACAAATATATATATATATATATATATATATATATATATATATATGTTATTGACGTAATTATTATGTCATCAGACTGATGTCATATTTATGTCACATATGAAAGAAATTTTACATCTCCTTTATGTCATTGTTATGTCATCTTGACATCATCTTGGATGTCATATTTACGTCATATATATTACGTAAGGATCTTACCTCAAGAAGTGTGAAATCCTGACCCCTATATGATTCAAATATGACTTCTATATTACGTAAATCGTGACACAGCATGACGTCATTCTGACGTAAATTTTATGTAAATGTGTTCACTGGAAACTAGGCATCTTGTGTGGGTGGTAATTACGTCATTTATAAGGGCTCTTAGTGTTTCGTGGGGTGCATACGGTTTCTTTATCCAGTAATTTTGCACACCATCTGGTCCTGGTTCTTTCCAGTTATGGAGGTGCTTCATTATATTGGATGTGTCTTCCGTGGTAAATGGTTGATGTTGCAAGGCATCATCATTCTGAAATGCAGCATCCTCCTCATTAATCCAGCTGGCTCTGGGGTTATAGGAGATTGTTGTGGAAAGCTGTGTTTTCCAGAATTCCTCGATGTCTGTTTTACTGGGGTAACTAGGGGCTTCATCATTATTGGTGTTGTTAAGTTTTCTACAAAACCCTTTTTCTGATTGTCGGAAAAGTGTGTTGTATAGTTTCCGTTGGTTACTGGTTTTGTACGTTCTCAATCGACTTGTGTAGACGGAGAGCTTTTGTCGTAGACTGTCCAGACACTGCCGAGATGTGATGTTTTCTCCATCCCACTGGGAGTATATTCGGTTGTTGTCCATGATAGTCTTGACAAGTCTTTCTATTCTGTTGTTCCTGACCCCTCGTTGGTACTCGGTCAGTCTTCCAACGTCTTTCCGAAGAGAATTGATTTTCCCTTCAAGCCTTCTTTGCCAAGGTGGTATTCGAGGTGTTGGTCTAAATTGGGGAGGGTCTTCCTTTGGTCTTATTGCGACCCCAATTGTTCTGCAGATGGAAGTTGCAGCACAGTAGATGATTGTGTGTAGCGACTCCAACGTATTAGCCCCTAAAACATAGTTTGGCAAGATAAATTTGTTCATAGCCTGCAAGACGATACCCAGTTTCTTAGAAGATCTTAGTTTGGGAAGAGCTGGTGTAGTCAGTGGATTTGTTCCACTACACTCTATAAGAGCTCCTTCCATTTCTGCTTGGATCTTCTCAAGCAGATCAGCGTTGGTTGGCTGTTCTTGTTGTAGTTCTTGAGTCTCGTCCGCTCTTTGTGCCAAGGGTGTTTCAGGCTCTGGATCGATTGGATTTCGACCAAATAGTTCGCGCTGCACTTCACTGTTTATTGTGTCCAGTTGTTCAGGCGAAATAAGGCCATTTCTCGAGATGACACGATATTGATCTGCGACTCTCTGTTCGGTAACTTGAAGCTCCTGGTACTCACGACAGAACTGTTGATGGAGTACTTGGCGATATCCAGGAAGAAAGGAAAGCTAGGTAGTAGGTCAGCGGACAGCTGCCCCTTTAGTCGTCTCATATGACAAGCGATGGATACCATGGTGCTATTCTAATCCGGCCACCACACGGTGGTATTATTAAAAGGACGTCGGAGCAAGTCCAAAGATTGTGAAAAAAATCCATTCATTATACCAGATGATGCAGAAGATTTTTATTCTCTATTAATTAGTAACCACTTATCATTTACGCTTACGACTTTATATGATTATTATTTATTTCTGCGATTAAATTAATCAGAAGATTGACTTCTTCGTAATACAATTTTAAATCCTTCATTTAATTTAAGCTCAAAACCAGACGCGACAGGCGACACTATTGTTTCGGAAGCTGTCGCATGAAAGCTGGCTTTTGTCGCCCGTTGCGATCGCGAGTGTCTGTCTCGCACTTCAAATTTTCTACATTTAATCGTATTGCTGTCACTTGTCACGGTCGCGTAGCTCAAAGTGTATCTTAAGAGTATTAAAAAGTTACAATAGTCTAAGTATAGTAGGTGCAATTGCGAAGAATTGTCTGGATTACGGATTGTCCTCACAAACGGTGTACCGATATATGTATTGTATATTGTGTATATGTGTATCTTTATCTGTTATGGAGACATTTGTTGAGAAGCAATCACCGCTTCTCCGTATACCTGCTTTCTTTAGAATCTCGTTCCAATACCTGCTTGCTTTCTGAGCCTTTATCTGCCTGCTCCTTACTCTGCCTGCTTTCTTTATAACTTTGCTGCTTTCTATCTGCTCCTTGACTTAACTGCTCTCTTTCTTAATTGGCTTCTATACTAAATGAACTTCAACAGCTTCTGTGCACACCTGCATTCTTAGAATCTCCATTTAAACAATTTTAAACGTTGAAAAGTTTATCTCTGCCAAACTTTCTGACAGTTAAAAGTCAATTTCTAACCCCGAACAAAGTTTACTTTAACCCTGCTAAAATCTGAATACTCTGTATGACATGCCCTGTCGCGTATTTATAGTTTTTATATTGACATAGAAACCATAGGATAGAACCAAATTCATCAAACTCTTTAATTACGAACTTGCCAATCTTCATTCCTCTATATGTTGATCCGCTTGTTCAAATGTCACTTCTCATATGCTTAGTTTTTCAAAATACCATCCAATTTTCGTAAAATCTGAAATTTTCTTTCTCCTTGTTCAGTGATTTAATGGCCACCTGTACTTTAAAAGTATAATCTACTCCTAAATTTCAAAAATTTTCCATTGTTTACTACCAACAACGCGTTCAGTAGAACCAGCTACCTGTCCTTGCCGTCCTGTATAAATTTCAAATATATCCTTTTGTTGGCTATGTCATAATATTGATCCAAAGTTATATCTCATGTCAATTACAATTATGTTGTTTATAGATGGAAATAATGAATTTTCAAGCGCTATTTTCCGTGAAATGTTCTAATAAGATCCCAAAAATACTAATTGTAACCCTTGCTGTACCAGAAATATGAAGTTATTGAAAATGTGGACTTCTAAATTTAATAAACGTCACTCCCTAAATAAAGTTTTTTATCAAAATCAAGGTAAAATTTAATTCTTTCTATTGCTTAAACATTCCCGATAATATATAAAATTACTAAAGTATTGCTTTATGCTTGTTTAAATTATTAATCGGTTTTTAAGAAATTTTGTTAAAACTGTCAAATTTGTTCAATTCAAAAATTTAAGTTTTACTAATTCTATCTACCAAAAATTGCATTAACAGACCTGGATTATTATTATTTTACGATTTCAATATGATTACTGCATCTATATCTCCATCTGATGTTAGCATTCTGTTTTTTTATATCTAAAGACTATCGTATCATTTCATCCCACTATTTATTAACATTGGTATTGTGAGGAAAACTATTTGCAAGGGAGAACCAATAATCAATTTTTCGGAATTGCTGTAACTACAACAACTACTTCGAGCGTTACAACCTTTTAATACTTATCTGTTACAGTAAAGAACTGAGAAGAGGCAATCCCAATGAGCAATCAAATTATAGTAATAGCTCGTATTTTTAGTAAGTAGTGTCACTAGCGCACAGTATATAGACTTAATGAAAAATATTATTTGCTTTTTGAGCTAGTTATTGGTGTTGTTCTCGATTTATTCGAAATTCATAATTGTACTACTAGTACTATTGCAATTGTACTAGACTACAATAGCAACCAGGAAATTATTAAAAGTTGTACGATAATAGCGTAACCGAACACCAAAGGTCAAAATGCCTGATTTTCTATAAAATTTATTAGGTATTCCAAAAACTAGAGAATCGTAATATTTGAAACCTGTTTATTTTCTGTTACAACAATTTGGTTCTACCTTGTTCAATAAGCGGTATGGTTGAGTAGGAAACTAATTACAAACACAGGTATTTCGGTTTGTCTTAACCGACTTTTACAATCTTAGCCTTTTTGAAACTGGCATTTCTGTACTAAACCAAAAACTATATATTCTATCAATTCTAAAGAATAACCGACACGCTAGATAATTCTATTCATTTTTTAAATCATGTTTTTTCTCGAAAATATTATTATAATTGAATAAGGTATTCCTTATGAATTACTATCTAAACTCCAGGGACAGTGAAAAAGAAGGATATCATTTTCCCAATTTTGTTTTTACCGCCAACGCTCGTTGTCGATACAAAAATTTAATTAACATATTTCATAATTTAAAAAAACTAAAATCCTCTATTCATTCTTACTCAAAATAACAGTTAAAACACTAGTCGATACATTTTTAAGCTAAATATTCACAATTAAAATTGAAAATTTTAATAATCATCAGATGATTCAAACAAAGATTGCAAAGTACATGTTGGAAAGAAAATAGTTGAAACAGTGTAAATTTAAATGGCGTATTAACGTTGCTATTATGTTTACTAGTTGATATTTTAATTCTATCTATTGTTCTAATTTCATATAATAAAATATAATAAATGAAGAACCATTTAACATGTGGGACGTTAATTTTTAGGGTTCCGTATATACAATATACGGATACCCTTATAATATCACTCCGGATTTCTGCCTCTGTCACATCAGAACAATTTTCTCCTAAACTACTAGACGGAAGAGGTTGAAATTTGGTATCAATGTATAGTTTGGTGATCCGATCAGGAGTACATATCGTAAAAGAAGAAATTTTGAATTTAGGGGTACTTCTGGGGGTAAAAACTAAAAAAATCTACCGTTCCCCCCCTGATCTCCAAAACTACTGAGCCTAAAATTTTGAAAAAAATAGGAAATATAGAAGGTTGCCCGAAATTTACAGGAAAAATAAGGAGAAACCATTAATATTAATTTTGGGGGACAAATTATAAAATTAAATGAAAATTTAAAAATAAAAAATTTTTCAAATGCATCATGTAATACATTAAATGAAAGGTCCCATTCTGAGGAACACAAACATATTTTTTCATATTTAAAAAAAAATTAGTTAAAAAATATTAACGAAAATATACCAAAATTTACCCATTCCCCCCTCCTTATCTCCGAAACTATAAAACGTAAAGTTTCAAAAAAATAGAGGTATAGGGCCTGACCTGAAGTTTACTAGAAAAATAAGGAGAAACCTTAATTTTGGGGGGCAAATTACAGAATTAAATGGAAAATATAAAATTAAAATTGTTTCTAACACATCATGTTATATATCAAATGAAAGGGTTCATTATGACGAAAACAAATATTTTAAAATACATTAACAAAAATATTTAAAACAAATACCTGTGATGATGATGATTCTAGATCTTCTTTTTTTTCTATCCCAGCGATTGATGTCTAACGCAATGAAATCAGGAACGGACTGGATAGATTTGTATAACACTGCCTTTCCTTTAATTCTGATCGTCCCGATCAGGAACATCCTCGCCATGGTAGGAAGCGAGTCAATCTAAATGCACCACCTTCAACTTAGCCCTGGGGTTTCGACGGATACGGTAGGCGACGTCATTAAGCCTATTGACCACCTCGTATGGACCATCCCAGGCGGGTGTAAGCTTTGGAGATTTACCCTTGTTCCTTTGGGGGTTGTACAGCTAGACTTTGTTCCTCTCATGGAACCCGACTGAATTGACCTTGAGGTCGTATCGCGTCTTCATCCGGTCACTGGTGGCCAACATCTGCGTTCGGGGTAATTCGTGTATTGCCAGCATGTTATGTAGGAGATGGTCGGCATAATCGTTGATGTCTTGGGAAGGTTCTTCGAGGGAGCCAAATGCCAAATTGCAGGGTAATCGCAGCTCCTTTCCGAATAGGACCCTGCTGGGGTCAGGCCTGTACTATTATGTACGGCAGAGTGATATGCCAATAGGAATAGGGGAATACGCTCATCCCAATCACGCTGGTTATTGCTGACGACCTTGGGTAGGTGTTGTTCCAAGGTCCTGTTGAATCTTTCTACCATTCCGCCTGACCGGGAATTCTGGCTGGAGATTTTGCTACAATTTTTATGGAGATCGATGAGCTGTTAACGGGCCGTGTCAATACAAATTCCTCGTTTAGGAACCGAAGAACATCATATCTCGGGTCGAACATAAATCCATGCTGGCTAATTAGGTCCATACCCAGTATAAAATCGTCCTCAATATTCGCTACCAGGACCCTATGCCAGATCATGTTGTCCCATATCTGTAGCACGGCATCTGCCTCACCCAGTATTGACATGGACTCGCCGGTGACTGTTCTGAGCTGGATGTCGTTGTTAGCTGGCCGGATTTCCGAAGCACTCAAGACCCTGGACTTGGCGATGGACACAGCAGCGCCAGTGTCGATGATGATGGTAATTCCTCTGCCATTGATGGTGCCCCTGATGACTAGGCTGCTGCTATCTCGGCAAAATCCCCGGATGGATACTGTCCTGGGTGCTGATGGAGGGTTAGTCAGCATTCGCCCCCTTATGCTGACTGATTGGAGTTTCTCCTCGTTGGTAAGGTCGATTTGTTAGCTACCCCTGGTCGGTTATCGTTCCGGTAGCCTTACTCTGCAGTCACGTTGAAAGTGTCCTGTCCATCCACAGCGGTAACATGCCCCTCTTGTGCCAGTTCTTTGTGACCGTTCTAACAGTTTGTTCAGAACAGCCAGCAGCGCTTGACATGGTGACTCTGGCTCTTCCTGGTTAAAGGAAACTGCTCAGACCCTCGGCTTGGACATGTTCAAGACGGCCTCTACTCCTAACTCCCGAAGTAAAGCTTCATTATTTTTGTTGACGCCACTTAGTCTTAGATTTCGTTGTACTCCACATCTCTGATACCGTTTATGAAACTCTGTGTGGCCAATTGATCTTTGGTTTCCTCTGGCAGCTCTGGGTAAGACAAGTGCACTAAACGTCTAACCTCTGCTTCGAATTCTTGAAGGCACTCTCCGGATTTTTGTATTTTTCCACTTAGTTGCACCTGGTTTACTTGGCTCAAGTACTGATTGTCTTATCTTTTGTCCAGGATGGCGATGATCTTGTCAAAATTGCCTTGCTCATCGACTAGAATGCTTTGGAGGAGTTCTAAAGCCGGACCTCTTAAGGAAATTACAAGAGACGTAGATTTTTCTTGGTTATCTCATCCATTAGCTGTAGCCACTGCTTCAATTGCCTTTTATACATGGGCCAAGATGAACTGCCATCAATAGTGGGTGGTTTACCAAAGGAACCTTTGGTACTCACGATGTGCTGGTATTTCCCTCTCTGCAAATCTTGTTGTAATTGTTTAATTTCGGTTTCCACTTTATTTTGGATGGCACTAATTTTATCTTGTACTTCACTTTGTACTGTGTTGAAAAAAAAACTGATTTCAAATTTCACCTGGGTCTGGATGGAGTCGAGATCATCTTTCTACCTTGGTTTCAAGAGTATTCACGGTATTTTTATGGTCTTAATGTGATCAATTTATCTCTTTTATGTCTGAAACAACTATTTGCATTCTTTAATTAACTGTTTCATTAACTTTGTTTTTCTTCACATTTTTTAAATTCACTTTGTCTTGTTAATTCAAATTTCGAGAATAATCCCTCAATTAAATTTTGTTGTTCACTTTTCATCGTGGAAACAAGATTTTGTTGTTTTTCTTCCATGGCAGTGACAAGATTTTCTAATTCTATTTTACGTTTTTCATCAAAAGATTTCACTAACCTTTGTTGAATTTCTTTTGATGTCGTTTCTCCTTCTTGTCACGTTTTTCCAGAATCTGGGTTATTTTTTCATCTAGTCCCTCCGTAACCTGTTTTTTTTGTAGTTTCGTTTTTCCATGCTTCGGGTTTCCATAAATAAAATTACTAATATTCTCTCTCACTTTCTAGAAACTTTACACAATAATAACGCAACATAACCTCTTCGCCGCCTAACTAACTCCTGCGATGATGGGCTGCTCCTTTTAAAATCAGCATCGAATTCTCCCGTACAATCCAGTGTCAATTTTACAGTTGTCGAGTTATTTCGAGATAAGTTTTTCAGTTTCCAGTTCTACATTTTTATATTGAATTAGTTCTAGTATATTCCAAACAATATCAAATTTTTATTTTAAAGCAGTTTATTAATTCTTGAGCCAAGTGATCAAATGTAACTCTAATTGTTAAAATAATTAAATTACATTTACCTTGAAAAATGTATCAAAGATTTCCTTTTTATTTTATAATAGTATATAGTCTTAAAAAGCAGTATTGAATCAGTCAACTCCGTTTCCTTTCAACCTCTAGTCTAGTTCCTTAAAACTTTTTTGTTAATATTCGAATACAGTATTCTTCATAAAAAAATTAACCTTAACTTAATCATTTTATCCATTTTAATATAATTTGAGCATTAAAAGTAATTTCAGTTTAATTCAAGTTTTCTCTTAGGCCTACACTGACAAAGTAAAAATCTGGTCATTTATGAAGCTGTTCCCAACAAGTTAGCCTATGATATTTTTTTACGTTGTACGGTATAGATACTGTTTGCTACGCTGATTTTTTATTATTTGAGATCGATTTTTTACAGAAGTGTATTTTTGGAACAATGTAGTAACAAACACATTCTGGAGTTTTAGTTACTGTAGAAAATTATTGATTTTGCGTAGAATTTATAGGATCTTGGTTGCTAATAATTAAGGAAACAATATAGTCATAGACTTTATTGCATTAAGATAGTTCTTGAGAGAAGTTCCGAATATGAAATTTAGCTGTATCTTTAAAAGTATCAAATGTATGTTTGAGGAAACACCCAGTGATTAGTTCTACACAGGAGCCAAATCAAAATCTGACCAACCTACAAAAAGGCAACTGTTGGGATTACTACAACTCCCTTGTGGGAAGGACTTTGAATGTATTGGTTATGAGGTCAGCTAGCTATTATATTATCGAGCATATGGAATGGGCTATAAAATGAACCAAAAGCACCTATGTTATACATTCAGTTTATAAAAATTATCCCTAAATATAAAATAATTAATTGAGACCATATAAAGACATTCTGTTTTTGTTGCAGGAATCCAACAGCGGAAAACTCTGAACTATTCCAAAATCTAACATGGCCTAAAGTTCAACCGAACAATCTGAGTTATATTGATATTGATGCAACGTTAACTGTAAAATCAGAAATTAAGAATGGTAGATATTTGCGCTGGAAAGAATTATATAAAAGATACGCTGTAAAGCCACATGTAACATTTTAATTCAGAGGAAATATAATGCATTGAAATATTGTATGATTGGCAGTTTTTATTTACTACAGTTATTTGTATTTCAGTTAGCAATAAAATACAAAAAATAAATTAACTTTCCTTAAAACTCAATTAATGCAATTATTTCTATATCTCCGACTTGACCATACAATGTAAGGTATCACACTCCCTCTAAGGCACGCTATGAGTACCTTTAGGGGAAAATTCACTAAATCCCAGATATCCTAGATATCAAAAGGGTTTAGCTCTGTGGGAGCCCTTGCCAGGTTTTCAGGCCCGTGGTTGGAGTCGTGGCGGCAGTTTCCCATGAATTTCCTAACCGTCCGGGCCGTTCCTAACAGGAACAGGAATCCGACTTGACCATACAATGTATGGCATCACACTCCCTCTAAGGCACACAGAGTGTGCCCCTAGGGGAAAATTCACTAAACCCCAGATATACTACATATCAAAAGGGTTTAGCTCTGAGGGAGCCCTTGCCAGGTTATCAGGCCCGTGGTTTGCGTCGTGGCTGCAGTTCCCCATGAATTTTCTAACAGTCCGAGCTGTTCCCAACAGGACGGCTTTTTGCATAAGTTGGTAAAGATGTTCGTCCAGACCGAGGTATTTCAAATTGTTTAATAGATGTTTTGGGACTACTCCTGTTATTGACAAAACAATTGGTACTGTTCGAGTGTTGTTCATGTCCCATTGTCTCTGTATTTGAAATTCAGCCTGCTTAATATTTATATTATTGTTGTTAGGGATTGCTATGTCAATTAAGGTTGTTTTTCTAGAGACTTTATTTACCAAAACTATATCTGGTCTATTGTGAGCAACAGTCCGATCGGTCAATATCGTCCGGTCCCAGTACAGTTTGTAGTTGTTATTTTCTAAAATAGATTCTAGTTTGTATATATAGTAGGGTGTTCTTACCGACTGTGATAGCTCGAGAGCGCTAGTTCCTGGTGCAGTATTTTTGCCACAGCATCGAGTCGTTCTTTGTATTCAGTTGCAGCGAACGCTTGGCAACCTCCTGTGATATGCTGGATAGATTCAGATGTTTGGCAACCATATCTGCATCTGTCGTTGTTGATAGAAGGGTCTTTGACGATGTACTTTAGATAGTTCTTAGTTGGAATTACTTGATCTTGGATTGCCAATATAAAGCCTTCCGTTTCAGGAAACATATGACCAGAGATCAACCAGTAGTTCAAGGCTGAGCTGTCGACATAATCTTGGTTGACGTCGTTTATATGCCTTCCATGAAGCGGCTTCTCTTTCCATTTGAGCAGTTTCTGATCAGTTGTCTGGTGGTATACTTGAACTTGTTGTTCTGTCAATCGCAGAGGTGTTGAGTCATCAACTTGACATATGACTCTGTGTAGATCAGAAAATTCTGCTAGTTTCTGGAAATGATTACGCAAATTGGAAATTTGTTGATCACGTAACTCTATATCTGCTTCTTCCTCCTTCATACCGTGGCAACGTTGTACATTCGACGGAGCTCTTTGGATGGTGATTTTGAGCTTTTGTTAGTAGAACTCGAACTTTTCGTTGTAGTTGTTCAATGTCAGTCTTGCACCATTTAACTATTCCGAATGAGTAACTGAGTACTGAGCACGCGTAGGTGTTAATAGCCTGAAACAGATTTTTACTGTTAAGCTTAGTTTTCAACAGTCGTCTTACCCTTCTATAGAACTCTGTTGATAGGTCCTTTTTCATGGTGGAGTGATCAATTCGTTGAGCCTGCTTTATTCCAAGGTATTTGTAGGTATGGCCCTCCTCCATGGATTCAATTGAGGTGCCATCTCTCATTTCGTAGGGCCCCTGCTGTATTTTGCCTTTCACTATATTGATAATTCGGCATTTGTCTAGGCCAAATTTCATATGGATGTCATTAGAGAACCCTTCTACTATTTTAAGCATATCATGCAGCTGTTGTTTCGTAGTTGCCATCAACTTTAAGTCGTCCATGTATAGAGTCGGTTTGTATCGAACAGTCGGCTTCATTCATTCTAAAAGGTTAACAATACTTTATTTAATTTACTTTATAGAGTTTCAGCACCTGAATGAGCCAATCATGTGGAACTGAATCAAAGGCCTTTTTGTAGTCCACATATGCCATGTAGAGATTTCGTCGTTTGGCGTGGGCTTGATTGCAGACAACGGAATCAATTATTAGTTGTTCTTTGCACCCCATCGAGTGTTTCGCGCATCCCTTTTGTTGTTCGGTAATTATGTTGTTTAGCTCACAATGTCTGAAAAGGCGATGATTAATGCACGACGTTATAAGTTTGTACAAGGTTGGGAGGCAAGTGATTGGTCGGTACTTTGCTGGGTCCTGTGTACATAGGTTATCCTTTGGTAAGAGGTATGTAGCACCATGGGTAAGGAAACTAGGCATCTTGTGTGGATGGATAATTATGTCATTAATGAGTACTGTTAATTTATCGTGGGTGGCGTAAAGTTTCTTTATCCAGTAATTCTGCACACCATCTGGTCCTGGTGCTTTCCAGTTATGGAGGTGTTTCATTATGTTGGACGTGTCTTCCGTTGTAAATGGTTGGAGTTGCCTCTTATCACAATTCTGAAATGCAGCCTCCTCCTCATTAATCCAGCTCGCTCTGGAGTTATGGGAAACTGTTGTGGAAAGTTGTGTTTTCCAGAACTGCTCGATCGCCGTTTTACTGGGTTAACTAGTGGTTTCATTATTATTTATGTTGAGTTTTCTATAAAACCCTTTTTCTGATTTTCGGAATAGTGCGTTGTCTAGTTTCCGTTGGTTACTGGTTTTGTACCTTCTCAATCGACTTGTGCATACGGTAAGCTTTTGTCGTAGACTATCCAGACACTGCTGAGATGTGATGTTTTCTCCATCCCACTGGGAGTGTATTCGGTTATTGTCCATGATCGTCTTGACAAGTCTTTCTATTCTGTTGTTCCTGACCCCTCGTTGGTACTCGGTCAGGCTTCCAATATCTTTCCGAAGAGAATTAATTTTCCCTTCTAGCCTTCTTTGCCAAGGTGGTATTCGAGGTGTTTGTCTAAATTGGGTATGGTCTTGCTTTGGTCTTATTGCGACCCCAATTGTTCTGCAGATGGAAATTGCAGCACAGTAGATGATTGTGTGAATCAGGAATTATTATTATTATTATTATTTATTCATTTATTTTCTCCTATGAAGGGTTATAAAACATTTGGACGGGTTTTTCCAAGTCCAGTGTTTTACTATTTCAGTACGCGTTGAGGAAAGAGCGGGTGATATTACAGGTTTTTAAGATTATAGCTTGCTGGATTTCTGTGTGCACATAGAGAGGCAGATTCAGCTGAGTAAGATACTTTTTGAAGGTGATAGGCGTGATACCAGTAAACGATATAACCATTGGAATTATGAAGATTTTTTGTTGTTTCCAGATTCTTTTTATCTCTTCTGCTAGGGCTGTGTATTTTTCTATTTTTTCCTTGTGTTTTTCTTCTATGTTCGTATCGTTCGGGATTGAAATATCTATGAGGAACGTTGTTTTTTCTTTTTTATCTGTAAATGTGATATCTGGTCTGTTAAATTTTATGGTTTTGTCTGTGTGAATGGTAATATCGTAGTACAGTTTGTAGTTTTCGGTTTCAATTATTGTTTTGGGGGTATATTTATAGAAAGGTTCTGTTATTTGTTTCGGTTTATAACTATTGATAATAGCTTTGTGTATGATTTTATCAGCGGTGTTATGTCTCTCTGTATATTCGGTGCTTGCTAAGAGTTTGCAGCCTCCTGTTATGTGTTCTATGGTCTCAGGAAATAGTTTACATTTTCTACATCGGTCATCTAAAACATTAGGATCTTTCACGATTACTTTCAAATAGTTTTTAGTTGCAATGACTTTATCCTATATAGCTATGATAAAGCCCTCTGTTTCAGAGAACATTTTACCTTGTTTGAGCCACTTATAAGTATCTTATTTGCTTATCGTTTCTTTGTTAACATTATAAAGGTGTTTACCATGTAGTGGTTTGTGGGCCCATATTTCAATTTTTTGCTTCATGTGTTCAGTTTTGATATGTGTATCTGCTTCATGGTTTCGTTGCGAGAGATTCAAGGGAGTATATTTTTTATCTGATTGTATGACTGCATTATGAAGATCTGTATTTTTACTATAAAAATATTTGCGAAGGCATTGGATTTGTCTTGTGTGTAATGACTCTATGTCTATAAGTATAAGTATATTATCCGACTTGACCATACAATGTATGGCATCACACTCCCTCTAAGGCACACAGAGTGTGCCCTTAGGGGAAAATTCACTAAACCCCAGATATACTACATATCAAAAGGGTTTAGCTCTGTGGGAGCCCTTGCAAGGTTATCAGGCCCGTGGTTGGCGTCGTGGCTGCAGTTCCCCATAAATTTTCTAACCGTCCGGGCTGTTCCTAACAGGACGGCTTTTTGCATCAGTTGGTAAAGATGTTCGTCCAGACCGAGGTGTTTAATAGATGTTTTGGGACTACTCCTGTTGTTGACATAACAATTGGTACTGTTCGAGTGTTGTTCATGTCCCATTGTCTCTGTATATGAAATTCTAAATCCCTGTATTTGGCTATTTTTTCAGCCTGCTTAATATTTATATTGTTGTTGTTAGGGATTGCTATGTCAATTAAGGTTGTTTTTCTAGAGACTTTATTTACCAAAACTATATCTGGTCTATTGTGAGCAACAGTCCGATCGGTCAATATCGTCCGGTCCCAGTACAGTTTGTAGTTGTTATTTTCTAAAATAGATTCTGGTTTGTATATATAGTAGGGTGTTCTTACCGACTGTGATAGCTCGAGTTTCAGCGCTAGTTCCTGGTGCAGTATTTTTGCCACAGCATCATGTCGTTCTTTGTATTCAGTTGCAGCGAACGCTTGGCAACCTCCTGTGATATGCTGGATAGATTCAGATGTTTGGCAACCATATCTGCATCTGTCGTTGTTGATAAAAGGGTCTTTGACAATGTACTTTAGATAGTTCTTAGTTGGAATTACTTGATCTTGGATTGCCAATATAAAGCCTTCCGTTTCAGGAAACATATGACCAGAGATCAACCAGTAGTTCGACGCTGAACTGTCGACATAATCTTGGTTGACGTCATTTATATGCCTTCCATGAAGCGGCTTCTCTTTCCATTTCAGCAGTTTCTGATCAGTTGTCTGGTGGTATACTTGAACTTGTGGTTCTGTCAGTCGCAGAGGTATTGAGTCATCAACCTGACATATGACTCTGTGTAGATCAGAAAATTCTGCGAGTTTCTGGAAATGGTTACGCAAATTGGAAATTTGTTGATCACGTAACTTGCCTATATCTGCCAATCCTCTTCCTCCTTCATACCGTGGCAACGTTGTACGTTCGACGGAGCTCTTTGGATGGTGATTTTGAGCTTTTGTTAGTAGAACTCGTACTTTCCGTTGTAGTTGTTCAATGTTCGTCTTGCACCATTTAACTATTCCAAATAAGTAACTGAGTACTGAGCACGCGTAAGTATTAATAGCCTGAAACAGATTTTTACTGTTAAGCTTTGTTTTCAACAGTCGTCTTACCCTTCTATAGAACTCTGTTGATAGGTCCTTTTTCATGGTGGAGTGATCAATTCGTTGAGCCTGCTTTATTCCAAGGTATTTGTAAGTATGGCCTTCCTCCATGGATTCAATTGAGGTGCCATCTCTCATTTAGTAGGGCCCCTGCTGTATTTTGCCTTTCACTATATTGATAATCCGGCATTTGTCTAGGCCAAATTGCATATGGATGTCATTAGAGAACCCTTCTAGTATTTTAAGCATATCATGCAGCTGTTGTTTCGTAGCTGCCATCAACTTTAAGTCGTCCATGTATAACAAATGGTTTATCTTTAGTGCTTGTACGTTGTTGTGTTTGAGACTGAATCCAAAGTTAGTCGCGTTCAGTTTGCGTGAGAGTGGGTTCATGGCAAGGCAGAACCACAGCGGGCTAAGAGAGTCTCCCTGGAATATACCCCTTCTGATTGGGATAGAGTCGGTTTGTATCGAACAGTCGGCTTCATTCAGAAGATTTTGGTTTGCCAGGTAGTCATGACATATTCTAAAAAGTTAACAATACAATTATTTACTTTATAGAGTTTCAGCACCTGAATGAGCCAATCATGTGGAACTGAATTAAAGGCCTTTTTGTAGTCCACATATGCCATGTAGAGATTTAGTCGTTTGGCGTGGGCTTGATTGCAGACAACGGAATCAATTATTAGTTGTTCTTTGCATCCCATCGAGTTTTTCGCGCATCTCTTTTGTTGTTCGGTAATTATGTTGTTTAGCTCACAATGTCTGAAAAGGCGATGATTAATGCACGACGTTATAAGTTTGTATAAGGTTGGGAGGCAAGTGATTGGTCTGTTCTTTGCTGGGTCCTGTGTACATAGGTTATCCTTTGGTAAGAGGTATGTAGCACCATGTGTAAGGAAACTAGGCATCTTGTGTGGATGGATAATTATGTCATTAATGAGTACTGTTAATTTATTGTGGGTGGCGTAAAGTTTCTTTATCCAGTAATTCTGCACACCATCTGGTCCTGGTGCTTTCCAGTTATAGAGGTGTTTCATTATGTTGGACGTGTCTTCCGTTGTAAATGGTTGGTGTTGCATCTTATCATAATTCTGAAATGCAGCCTCCTCCTCCTTAATCCAGCTCGCTCTGGAGTTATGGGAATCTGTTGTGGAAAGTTGTGTTTTCCAGAACTGCTCGATCGCCGTTTTACTAGGATAACTAGGGGTTTCATTATTATTGGTGTTGTTGAGTTTTCTATAAAACCCTTTTTCTGATTTTCGGAATAGTGCGTTGTCTAGTTTCCGTTGGTTACTGGTTTTGTACCTTCTCAATCGACTTGTGTATACGGAAAGCTTTTGTCGTAGACTATCCAGACACTGCTGAGATGTGATGTTTTCTCCATCCCACTGGGAGTGTATTCGGTTATTGTCCATGATCGTCTTGACAAGTCTTTCTATTCTGTTGTTTCTGACCCCTCGTTGGTACTCGGTCAGTCTTCCAATATCTTTCCGAAGAGAATTAATTTTCCCTTCTAGCCTTCTTTGCCAAGGTGGTATTCGAGGTGTTTGTCTAAATTGGGGAGGGTCTTGCTTTGGTCTTATTGTGACCCCAATTGTTCTGCAGATGGAAATTGCAGCACAGTAGATGATTGTGTGTAGCGACTCTAATGTATTAACACCTAACACATAGTGTGGCAAGATAAATTTGTTCATAGCCTGCTAGACGATTCCCAGTTTCTTAGAAGATCTTAGTTTGGGAAGAGTTGGTCTAATCAATGGATCTGTTCCACTATACTCTATAAGAGCTCTTTCCATTTCTGCTTGGATTTTCTCAAGCAGGTCAGCGTTGGCTGGCTGTGCTTGTTGAAGTTCTTGAATCTCGTCTGCTCTTTGCGTCCAAAGGTGTTTCAGGCTCTGGATCTGTTGTATTTCGACCAAATAATTCGAGCTCAACTTCGCTCTTTATTTCGTCCAGTTGATCAGGCGAAATAAGGCCATTTCTCAAGATGACACGATATTGATCTGCGAATCTCTGTTCGGTAACTTGAAGCTCTGGGTACTCACGAGAGAACTCTTGATGCAGTATTTGGCGATATCCAGTCTTGTCCTGGCCAAGGTTAGTCACTCTGTAAAACGTGCGCATTATAAATTTATTCATGGCGCTAGTCCATTTCATGCGCTGTCTTATCAGTCCCGCTTGAGTGAGCGCTGGCTGTTGATCCTGCGCAACACTTTCTGCGGGTGGAGTTCTCGTTTGACTCCGTTGGTGATGGTCACGTTGTTGCTGTGACTGTATTGGTGAATGTTGTTGTGGTTCTTGGGCTGTAGCTCTTTGGATGACAGCGGCTCTTTTCCGAGGCCTCTACTCCGTAGCTCCATTTTCATGGGTGGTGCCACCAATTGACCCTGGTGACCCGGGTAACTCGGAACCGTGGGGTTATCAGTTCCCAGATGAAATGATTTAAACCAGATCATCCCGTGCGGGTTTTGGGGGAAGGGAGGAAGACTAGGTAGTTGGTCAGCGGACAGCTGCCCCTTTAGTCGCCTCATACGAGAGGCGGTAGATACCATGGTGATATTCTAACCCGCACACCACACGGGGATGAAGTATATTATTATTATTATTAAACAGGGTGTAAACTGTTTACGTGCAATGATTTTGAGGATCAATACTTCAGGTAAAAACAAATAAAAACGCTTTATAACATTTTCACAAATAACTTAGTTTTCCTAAAAAAAATAAAAAATTAGGTAGCCTTTAATGCAGAGAATAATAATAGACTATTTCATTCTTTAAAATGTTTGCAAAACTACATATGTGAATACTCAATAGTTTATACACGTTTAATAACTGCATTAACAAAGAAAATAATTAAGATTACTTAAAAAACAAACACTTGTTTAAATTTTCACTTTTTATTTCTTTAAATTTGGCATATGTTTCCCCAAGTCTGGCTTCATCAAAATTGTATTTCCAATTGCTGATAAAGCCAGACTTCGCGAAACATATGTCAAATTTAAAGAAATAAAAAGTGAAAATTTAAACAAGTGTTTGTTTTTTAAGTAATCTTAATAAATAAATAAAATAATTAAACTCAAAATATTCTGTTATAATTTTCCGTACGTTTCTCCGAAGTGATGTGGCAACATGACATATAAACGCCTTCCTACCTTTTTACTTTAAAGACAGCTGACTGTTACGACTATTTTTTGCAGTATCGGTTTTTGTGAGAAAATTAATATGTAAGTAAAGATTTGCGTGATATTTGATGTAGACTATGTGATTTGATTTTCATTTTAAAAAATATATTGGAAAAACAAATAAAATCGGTTGTGAATTGTCAGTTTGAGTGCGACAGTATTATTTTGCTATAAATAGTGGCAGATGATACAATTAAGGAAAGACCTGACATGTTATTCATTTATGGGAAAAGCAGATGTAATAGCAATTTTGAACATTTACTATGAAGAATCCATTTGTTCTTCGGAGCTCTATCATGATGACATATCCTCTAAGTACATGGGTATTTATTTGTCTAAGAAATAATATTAATTTAATGAGTAATAATTATTTTTAGAATAATGTAACAGTTAAAAGAACTTAAAAGAAATGTTTTGTTGAATATACTTTGTACCGAATTATTTTTATATAATATGTAAACGACTATATCCTCCCTTCTTCAACTTGATGCATAAAATAAATAACCAAATATAAATACTAATTTCAATAGAGTTATTAAAAGGGTAGATTTTTGAAAATAATATTTCCTAAACTTTTATTTACCTATATAATTCTAACAGCAGTTGAAATAATATAATTATTCAATACACCAATAAAAACACAGGTGTTAATTTTTTTTTGTGGTCGAGGTCATTATCTTTATTATTCAGGTTAAAAGTGAATCTGATTTGACCGCGAGGTTGGGGCATTGACAATAATTTATTTAACATATATCTGAAATTTTCTTGCTTATTAAAGCTTATAGACCATAGTATTATAAGAGTTTTTTGTTTAATTTAATCTATACTATCTCCACCTAAAATGTATGTACTCGAACTATTTACACTCTATATAGTATAAATAGTATTCGTGTAACAAAGAAATTATTATTACTATCATACTGTCACTGAAAAAAAACTAATGTTTGCTGTTAAAAAGGCTACTAGTACATGTCTATAGCCAATCTTAAAACCAAGGACTGGAAATAAATGTCTCAGCTACATTATATTTCATCATGATGGAAATATTCAAGATATTATACTTTGCATTTCTTGAAGAAACGTGTAGTATGTAATATGTTGTTGTTGTTTGTTTCCGACAGTATTTCTAAATATTTCTGAAAGTTCATTATGAATTAATACACAGTATTCCTGAATTTCACTTTATTAAGACGCACTTGTGACAATTGTTTCGCAGTTCTCCATTCAGTTTCTGAAAGTTACCGTGTGTTTCGGCAACAATGTAAACTATTTATATTTGTTGTCGGTTTCCAATTTCACCGGTAAACTTCAAACGAAAATAGGCAACATTCTAAGGTCGCAAGGCCAGCCGCATAATGGCAACTTTTTTGTTTCAGTGAATAAAATATTTCGTCGAGTGATTGAAAGTTACCCGTTGTTGTTTCAAGCACACACTGACAACTGAATACTTGCTCAGTATTAGTTTCAAAATGAATTTCGTCGGCAATAGGTGCTTGCGCCATTGTTTTATGGAAGATTAACACAAAAGGTCCTAGATGGACTATTTTACATATTTATCCATTATATCCTTGAATTGTTCAGTATAAAACATATTCGCCAATAAGGTTTCGTTTTTTTTTTCTTGAGGCTCGCTCTCTATTTAAAGAAGCCAAAAAACTCATATCAAAAACTACTAGATCGAGTACTCTACAATGAACTCCTGCAATACACCAAACAATTGAAAATTCCCTATTTGAAATGTTAATTTATCCGTAATTTCTTATCTAAACTGTCAAACGCAAAGCAGACCGCTATCATTAATTTTGACACCATTTCCGAGTTTGCCATCGCTGTTGACTCCGATTTTGCCGACGACAAATCCTCTTAGCATTTAGTCTATTTTCCAATTAACAAAAACAAAATACATAATCTCATTTTGAACCAAGGCAATAAACACACCCTCGCACAGAAATAACAAAGCAGGGTGAAACATGTTGAACAAAATACTCAGCGCAACGGCTGTCATCGTTGATCTCCAAAATTTGCACAAGAAGCTGTCTTACAAAAAAACAATAGGGGTTTGATGTGTTCCAAAAATACCATCTTGAGCTTGACATTTTGGGTGCCACTTAATCGATGGGTATAAAATACAGACAGTCAAGCATCTACTTAGCCTTGACATGACTAATCAGAGTATACTCAGATCGGTTAAGAATAAATCTTTTGTTCCATAAACCATGTGGACGTATAATATAACGAAAAATCACAATGATTGTCGTACCTTCTTTTCTAACGGTACATATTGAGAATAGCTGACAATAAAATACACTTCCCTCTTAAAACATTTTGCTTTATACCAAGAGCAGAAGAGAAGATGAAGTTGTGACGTCATCTTTCAAATAAAAAACAACTCTTACAACCCAATAATTAATTCAATATTATTCTCCAAAAGCAATTTTCACCCAATAAAAATATATTTGTCATTACTAATATTTACAACAAATACGCAAATGGCCAGCCACTATATCCAGTAATATTATCAAAGTCCAAAACTCAAAATGAATTTATTAAAATCATTAAATAACAAAAAACTATATCCTAAAAATCCCCAAAAGTACCAAACTTACTTGGTTACGCTTTATAAGGAACTCATACGAAATAACACTATGTAATAATATAATATATTAGCCTAAGGCGCCAATTATCAACTCTTAATGATGTACCACGGTTTCGATGCAAGGTTATAAATTTCCTAAAATTCAAATAAATATTATTCATTTTCTATTATTTCTTCTATCACACGATTTTTGCATCATACGAGGCAATGAATATTTTTTACCGCAGTGTCACATGGTTGCTAGCCCACGGCACCCATTATTCATCTATTATCAAAATACCCCTCACTTAAATTTTTGTCCCCAAATATCCCACCCCCATGTCCAATATATAAGACAAATTGCACACATTTACCATTAAGGCAAACCGCCGCTAGCCTTCATCCACCTAGCCATTAAAGCGCTAATATGAAAAAGAAAACAGCGGAGTAATGTCTTCACAACACCCTCCTTTACCGTCACACTATCACACTTACCCGTCAAGACACTATGCAGAAGAAGACGACCTACGAAAATCCCACCCCTTTGCCAGTGCGTGGTGCTGAAAATAGAGCTAAATACGGGAAGTCTGGGTTCCGCGCGCGTTCCGTCACTTAGACCTAGCAAAAAAAATTATTTAAACATATAAAATAAGAATATTAAGAAATACAAAAATTTATGTACTTTTAGGATACATGAATAAACAATAATCCGGGGTTTATATATTTTTATCCCAATTTACCCATTAATTATGCAATTATTAACTAACAATTTTTTCTACACTAAATATTAACATAAAATCTCCGATAAATATTTAACTAAAACCCCAAAAATTTTTTCACTCACTGAAGCTATTCTTAATAACCTTACGAATAGATTACCGTTTTTTTAATTTTTAAATTTTGATTTTTCACTTTGTTATTAACAAATGAAAAAACTAATGAAAAAATTTGTTTTTTTTTTAATTTCTGTATTGTTTTGATTTTTTATGGTTAAAAGCTATATAATTTTTTTTTCAATTTTTTTCAACATTGTTGGTTAAATATTTGTTATAAACAAATACATTTTTTATTATTCATGTAAATTTTTCCTGTAACAGATAAGTATTTAAAAAATTGTATATGTAGAACAAAGTGTAGTAAGGCAATTTCGTAAAATTGCCCGGATTACTGGTTGTCTGTACAGAGATTCTTCTCACAGTTTTTCTGAGAGAAAGAGATGTCTATAAATGATCAACCAGTATTCCTGTATATAAGTAATGTATTGTATATTGTGTAATACTTATCTGTGTATGGAGACGTTTCAACTCCGAGTCTGGAGTCGTTGTCAATCGTTTAGTGTTGTTTTCGAGGCTTTTTTCTAAAAAATTTTCGCTTTGATTTTGAATTTATTGCTTTGAAACAATTTGTGCGTCACTTGTTTACCGTTTTTTTGTTCTGTTATTAACGGCTGAAGGTCTCCGATTTCAGTGTATCATCATACAGCGCTTCTTTAAGTTTTCTCTTTTTTAAGTTTTCTTCTTTCAACAAGATCTTTGTTTTATCCCAGTCTATCCTAAATACATGAAAATTTGAAATGTCCTGTTTAAATGTTCTTTTTTCCTTAAAAGGTCTTGAGTTTCACCGGTATAAGAATGGCCACAGTCACACAAAACACTGTACACACAATTTTTAGAACTCTGGATTGCGTTAAACGGTTTGGTATGTGTGAGGATAGAGCGCAAGGTATTATTTGTTTTAAAAACAGTTTTATATATTTTTTTTTTTCCGATTTTATTATTTGTTTATTAGTGTGATGGTTATTTGTGCTGGTTTGTTGTTGCGATTTTCTTTCTAACTGATTTATAGTTTTATTTATAAAGTCATAAACAAATTATTTTTTTTTGGGTGGATGAAGATATGTTTTTGCTCTATCATATAAGCACTTTACAACACCTTTCTTTACATTTAAAGGATGGTTGGAGTGAAAATTCAAATTTATTTTTTGTAGGTTTTCGATAAGTACTTGTACTTATTGTGTGTTTGTTCTATCTATAAGTACATCAAGATAAGCAAGTTTATGCAAATTTTCCATCTCCATTGTAAATTTTATTGTGGGTTCTTGACTATTGATGTAATCTAGGAATGAGTGCAGTTCTTCAGCACCATACTCCCAAACCACAAAAATGTCATCAACGTATCTCACCACACTTTTGGTTTAAATTTTTAATACTATATATTCTGATTATAGGAGATAAGAAGAACATTAAAATTCTTGTATAGAAATTTTCAAATACGCTCTAATTGGCTTTTATTTTGTTTTGTTGTGTGTAATTACAATATTTTTTACAACAGGTTTTAAAAAGACTATATGCAACTTACTAGATATCGACAATTTGTTATTGTGTGTTTTTAAATTGTTTGGATTATTTTCTGCAAGTCAACGACTTTTTTAGGGTACCGGTCATTTTATAGACATCTCTTTCTCTCAGAAAAACTGTGAGGAAGAATCTCTGTACAGACAAACAGTAATCCGGGCAATTTACGAAATTGCCTTACTACACTTTGTTCTACATATACAATTTTTTAAATACTTATCTGTTACAGGAAAAATTTGGAGGAGAGAAAACCCATGAATAGACAAAATAATTCAAGACCTCCTCAACAATCTTTTCGAAATTACATTTTTTATTAGTAAATCAATTTGTTTTTGCAACTTGGTATACAAATACAAATTATGATTAAAAACACGGTTTCTTAAAAAAAAAGTATTTATTGCTTTAAAGTGCGTTTGTTAATTAACAATCCTTTTTAGCGACTAAATATTAAAATTAAGAAACCGTTTAAACTCTAAAAATCATTAATTATATTTTTCTATCAGATTTTAAAAAATATATATATTTTTTTACTTTTTATTTATTTATTTAATAAATAATTTGTCATAAACAAATTATTTTTTCAGTTTATTTTTTACATACTTTATTTTATAATAAAAATAGCCATGCCTTGATTTTTCTCAAAATTTTTTTTACTATTTTTTATTAAATTTTTAATACTATTATTCCATTAAACTTGTATTTTTCATACGCTCTTTGGCTTTTATAATTACAATAACTTTTAAACTATTGCAGATACGACAATATTGCTGCAAGTCTTTTTTAGGGTTCCGTGTACACAATATACGGATACCCTTATAATATCACTCCGGATTTCTGCCTGTGTCACATCACAGCCATTTTCTTCTAAACTACTGGACGGAAGAGGTTGAAATTTGGTACCAATGTATAGTTTGGTGACCCGATCAGGAGTACATATCGTAAAAGAAATAATTTTGAGTCTAGGGGTACTTCTGGGGGTAAAAACTAAAAAAATCGACCGCCCCCCCCCTCCCTGATCTCCGAAACTACTGAGCCTAAAATTTTGAAAAAAAATAGGAAATATAGAACGTTGCCCGAACTTTACAGGAAAAATAAGGAGAAACCATTAATATTAATTTTGGGGGGCAAATTATAGAATTAAATAAAAATTTAAAAATAAAAAAAAATTCAAACGCATCATGTAATATATCAAATGAAAGGTCTCATTCTGAGGAACACAAATATATTTTTTCATATTTAAAAAAAATTATTTAAAAAGATATTAACGAAAATATACCAAAATTTACCCATTCCCCCCCACCCTGGTCTCCGAAACTATAAAACGTAAAAGTTTTGAAAAAAAATAGATTTATAGATTCTGGCCTGAAGTTTACTGGAAAAATAAGGAGAAACCTCTACTTTTAATTTTGGGGGGCAAATTACAGAATTAAATGGAAATATAAAAATTAAATTGTTTCTAACCATCATGTTATATATCAAATGAAAGGGCTCATTACGACGAAACAAATATATATTTTTTCATATTTTTAAAATAAATTAATTAAAAGATATTAACAAAAATATAAAAAAATTACCCATTCCCCCCCTTATCTCCGAAACCATAAGCTGAAAAATTTTGAAAAACTGGAAGTATAGCCCCTCATCTGAACTTTACTGGAAAAATAAGAATAAACCTCTAATATTCATTTTGGGGGGCAAATTATAGAATTAAATGGAAAATAAAAAATTATAATTGTTTCTAACGGGTCATGTAATACATCAAATCCCAGGGCTCATTATGACGAATACAAATATATTTTTTTATTTTTATTAAATGAATATTTTAAAATATATTAAAAAATATTTTAAAAAAATTACCCATTCTCCCCGTTATTTCCCAAACTCTAAGACCTCATTTTTTTGTTTATAGGAAAAATATGAAAAAATCCCTAATTCTATTATTATAATAGAATTAAACGGAAAATAAATTATTAGAAAACCACCATAGTAATTTTAGGGACAAATTATACAATTAAATGGAAAATAAAGATTAAATTTTCAAACGCATCATGTAATATATCAGATAAAAGGCTCATTATGTGAATTACAAATATATCATATTTTTAAATCATTTGTATAAAAGATATTAACAAAAATATTAAACATCGACTTTAGAAACTACACTCTTTAAATTTTGAAAAATATATTTTATTTATATTTTTAAATAATTTGAATAACAGATTTAATAATTTATAATTTAAACTTTGACCTATTTTGCCCTTTTTCTTCCAATCTACAGAGCCTCAAGACTCAGACAGTAGATTATAAAAGGCATCTCTGAAAGATTATTAGTAAAATAAAACTCTAATGTTAACTTTTTGGGGGCCAAATTAGAAAATTAAATACATATGTATTGTGATAAAAATCAAGCGAATCCTAAAGCAGATAAAATAAAAAGTCTATGTGTGGAAAATCAAAGTGTATATTTTTTATAAATTTAAAACGCTTCCTTTAAAAGATATAAGGATAAATATAAGAAAATGCACTCATTCCCTGCTTGTCTAAAAAACTGGAATATTCGAATCTTGAAGGTGGTACGGAACCGTAAGTATGCGAGTCCAACTCGCACTTGACCAAATTATTGTTTATTATTAATTAATTAACAATTTAAGCCTGACGCCAAAGTGTTAACTCTTTTATTTATTTAATTATTGAATATTGTTTATAAAAAATCTTCTATTCCGGCAGTCTGAGCTTTTTTTAGTAAATTTCCTGATCTTTTAGGATCTTTTTCATATTTTGAAAATTTTCAATATTTTTCGAGATATTCAAAAACAGCTGAACCCCTAACTTTTTTATTCACTTAATTGTTTATAAATTTTGCAAATTTTTTCAGCGTCTTTTCAGATTTTTCCTTAAACTTTCTACATAAAATTACGAATCAAATGGCACCAATTACGTAATTTTCGGAGAATATTCAAAGATTTTAGAAAAAATCGTACATGTGAACACCAGACTTAGTTAAAAGTCCTTCTATAAGCTCATCTGCGACTATCAGAAATCAGTATTTTACAAGCTTGTTGTGAGACCATATTATTAAACAAAACCAGTTATAGAATAGAAGAGTAGGCTCCTACATATCTATACTATTATAAAATTGTAAGTTTGTTTGTTTGTTTGTTCGGGCATCACGTAAGAACTACTTAACTGATTTTGCTGAATCTTTTTTTGTTGCGAAGCCTATGGTTTAACTTAAAATCTGGTAGATATTTTATGTCTCTAAACTGATAGAAACGGTAGATATAGCGAAAAAACTTCTACCATGTTAGGTAATTCAATTACTCAATTGGTTCCAACGCACGCACAAAATATTAGATACTGGCATCAGGTTAGCTTTTATTCAAAATTCGGAATGTGCAAATGTAACATATTTCGATTTAACAAAAATCAACATATATCAAGCATAATTTTGCAGGGTGTTCTGTATATTGGAAACTTAAAGCGGAGTACAATTACATGGATTTAAAAAATCTAAAAAAACTTATATTTGGTGTGGTGGAAACAAGGGGGAGTGGAATTAGTTATACGGGGTGGTCCAAAAAAGCTATATTGAGTGGGCCATAAACAGTTCCATATACCAAGTGGTTGAAAAAGGGTAGAATATTTATACAGTGAATAAAAAAACTTAAAAAAATGTCTTAGGTAAGCAGTTAGTTCATAAGATAACAAAATGGGTTAAAGACATGTTGTTTATACAGGGTGTTTGAAATATAAGATGGAGTGGAATTATAGTTTATGTTGTGGTTAAAAACTTGTTTTATATCCACAAGTAGTTACATATATAGGATGGTTGAAATATGTAGCGGAGTATAATTACAGCTATACAGGTGGGTTTAAAAATATTTTAAAGTAATGGTATGATCTACAAGCTGTTCCATTTACCGGATGGTTGAAATATAGGGTGGGGTAGGGTTCTAAGGATACAGGGTCGTACAAAAATGTTATATTTGATGGCAAATAAGTAGTTGCATATAAAAGGTTGTTGAAATATAGGGTGGCTTAGAGTTAGAATTATGCAGGGTGGGTAAAAAATGCTAGAAAAATTTTGTTATATAGCACTTGCATATATAGAGTACCTGAAGTATGGTGCGCAGTAAAGTTATAGTTATACAGTGTCATTCAAACAAGGTTAGGAAAAGTTGTAAATGAAGGGTGGTTTAACTGAAGTGTGGAGAGAAATTATACTTTAATATATCTTGAAAAAATATAAGGAAAAAATGTGAAATAGCGTAGTTCATAATAAGTTGCAAAGATAGGATAGTTGAAACATAGAGTGAAGAAGTGTTATGATAATTATTTAAAAAATGTTATATTGGTTGATCAATAAGCAGTAGCGTATACAGGGTAGTTGTATTACATACCAGGTGATTCAAAAACGTGTTGCGGTTTTGGTGAAATATATTTGACATTGATGGATTTATACTTATACAGGGTGGTAAAGAAATGTTATACTGGGTGGCCGATAAGTAGTTGCAAATACAAGGTGATTGGAATAGCGGGTGGAGTAGATTTATAGTCAAACAGGTTGAATATATTTTTTTGTAAGATAGGACATGAGTTGTTGCATATCTGTAATACATGAAACATGGATCGAACTAACATTATAGTTCATACAGTGTGATTAGAAGTATTTAAAAATTTTATATTTGGTTGCCCCTAAGCAGATGCACATACAGGGTGGTTGAAATATGTTCTAGAGTAAAACTATGATTATACAGGGTGGTTCAAAAATAAGTTGTAATGTTTGACAAATTGGCAGCGGTGTATACAGGATGGTTTTAATGTAAATGGAAGAAGAGTTATTTATACAAAGCGGTTAGAGAAACGTTGAATAAAATTGTTTTATAGGGTGACCAATAAGCAGTTGCAGTTTGGGTGAGGGTCTAAATAAAAGTTTGGTGTTAGGGTGCAAAACCGTGTTTTTATATTTGTGACTCAAGAGTTCCACATCATTTCCATTAGGATGGATAAAAAAAGTGAAAAAAAAATGTTTAATAGGGTAGACCATAAACAGTTGCATTCTACTATATGGAATATCGGAAATATGGGGAGAAGCAAGATTATAGTTTTAGAGTGTGTAACACAATGCTAGAAAAAGCTCATATAAAGGTTGATTAATATATAGAGTAAAGAGGAATTTTACTTTAAAAGGTGGTTAAAAAAATATCAGAAATAATTGTTATACACGGTACACCATAAGCAGTTGCATATGTCAGATTTGTATAGGATAGAGAAAAGTTATAGCCAGGTGTTCAAAAAATTATATTGAATGACAAATAAACAGCAGCATATACAGGATGGTTGCAATATAGGGTGAAGTAGAGTTACAGTTATACAAGGTGATTAAAAAAATGTCGAATAAAATCGTTATATAGGGTGGCCTATAAGTACTTGCAGCTTAGAAGCACTTGTTTATACAGGGTGTTTGAAATGTAAGATGGTTTATGTTGAAGTTAAAAATTTGTTTTATATCCACAAGTAGTTACATATATAGGAAGGTTGAAATATGTAGCGGAGTATAATTACAGCTATACAGCTGGGTTTAAAAATATTTGAAAGTAATGGTAAGATCTACAAGCTGTTCCATTTACCGGATAGTTGAAATATAGGGTGGGGTGGGATTCTAAGGATACAGGGTCGTACAAAAATGTTATATTTGGTGACAAATAAGTAGTTGCATATAAAAGGTTGTTGAAATATAGGGTGGCTTACAGTTAGTTCTATACAGGGTGGGTAAAAAATGCTTGACAAATTTTGTTATATAGCACTTGCATATATAGAGTACCTGAAGTATGGTGCGCAGTGAAGTTATAGTTACACAGTGTCATTCAAACAAGGTTAGAAAAAGTTGTGAAGTGCGGAGAGAAATTATACTTTAATATATCTTGAAGGTTAAAATGTGAAAATCGTAGTTCGTAATAAGTTGCAAAGATATGATAGTTGAAACATAGGGTGAAGAAGTGTTATGATAATTATTTAAAAAATGTTATATTGGTTGACCAATAAGCAGAAGCGTATACAGGGTAGTTGTAATATACACAAGATGATTCAAAAACTGTTGAACAAAATTGTTATTTTCGGTGCCCCATAAAAAGTTGCGGTTTTGGAGAAATATATTTGGCATTGATGGATTATACAGGGTGGTACAAAAAATGTTATACTGGGGGGGCCGGTAAGTAGTTGCAAATACAAGGTTGTTGAAATAGCGGGTGGAGTAGATTTATAGTCAGGTTGGATAATTTTTTTGTAGGATAGAACCTGAGCTGTTGCATATATGCAATATCTGAAACATGAATCGAAATAAAACTATAGTTCATACAGTGTGATTAGAAGTATTTAAAAATTTTATATTTGGTTGCCCATAAGCAGATGCACATACAGGGTGGTTGAAATATTTTTTAGAGTAAAATTATGGTTATACAGGGTGGTTCAACAATAAGTTATAATGATTGACAAATTGGCAGCAGTGTATACAGGATGGTTTTAATGTAGATGGAAGTAGAGTTAGTTATAATTATAATTTTTTTTGAATAAAATTGTTTTATAGCGTGGCCAATAAGCAGTTGCAGTTTGGGTGAGGGTTTAAATAAAAGTTTGGTATTAGGATGCATAACTGTGTGTTTATATTTGTGATCAAAAAAGTTTAAAAAAATGTACTATATAGAATATCTGAAATATGGGGAGAAGAAAGATTATAGTTTTAGAGTGTGTTTAACACAATGTGAGAAAAAGCTGCATATAAAGGTTGATTAAATTATAAAGTAAAGAGAAATTTTACTTCAAACGGTCATTAAAAAAATATAAGAAATAATTGTATACAGCGTAGACCATTAGCAGTTGCATAGCTGAAATATAGGCTAGAGAAGAGTTATAGTCAGGTGTTCAAAAAGTTATATTGGGTGACAAATAAACAGCAGCATACAGGATGGTTGCAATATAGGGTTAAGTAGAGTTACAGTTATTCAAGGTGAATCAAAAAAATATCGAATAAAATTGTTATATTGGGTGACCCATAAGTACTTGCAGTTTAGGTGAAATATATTCGGAATTGGTGGATTTATGGTTAAGTAGATTGGTTCAAACAAGTTAAAAAAATTTGATTTAAGATCCCATATGTTTCATAAGTTATTTTTTTGCGAAGGCTTGAACATTCCGTACGCGGATGAAACCGCGGGTAACGGCTAGTTTTATATAAAATGAAATAACAAAATTAGAAATATGGCCTAAACTGTTTTTGGAGCGAAGTTCCTTCTGCGGTAGGACTGGTAGAAGTTGATACATAGGAAAAAGGGATATGCCCCCTCCATGTGCATTTCGTAAATCTATAAATATTACAATTGTAACAAAAATTTTAAAACCTTACCTCTGTACAAAGTTACGGTTGATACTGTCATGAGTACTCAGAACCATGCAGCCTTTAATTACTTCATCCCAGTTAATACAATTTCTGTAAAATCTCGAACAGAACAAATATGTAAATTAAAATGTAATCTCACTAATACTGAAGCTTTTCTATCATCTGCCGAAATAGAAAAAGTTTATCTTCCCCATGCCCTGGTTAAAATTAATGAAAAAGGCTAATCTCTTACTTCAATTTTGAATGCAAATGCGATTCCCAAAACTGTTAATTTCGACAATTTGAAACCGGAACCAATAAACCATTTTTTCATAAATTACTCACCAAACTTAACCCAACCTGACAGACAAACCACAATTATGGCACAACCTTTGGTTAGAACATCTGAACGATGAAGTAGCCGAACTTAATATCAATGCATTGAATAATCCGATATATTCTATTTAGAAGGTAACCACTAATAACACGAAACCCTCTTTCACAAAGTCATATCGGTACCCCCAAATCCACAAACAAGAGGTAAAAAGTCAAATATAAGATGCTTGACCAAGATATTATACGTCCCTCTAACTCGCCATGGCCATTCCCTGATTGGGTAGTTCCCAACAAACTAGACGCTTCTGGTACCCAAAAATGATGTGTCATAGTAGTTTATCGAAAACCACTTGAACTTACTGTTAACGACAAATACCCCCTACAAAACATTTCGGATTTACTTGACCTGCCATTGGCAAATACCAATACTTCACCACTCTCGACCTCGCTTCAGGGTTTCACCAAATCAAAATCGATACTAAAGTCATCCAAAAAACAGCTTTCAAAGTTGATTATAACCATTTAGAATTCGTTAGAATGCCCTTCGGTCTCAAAAACGCTCCATCCTCCATCCACTTTCCAAAAGGTGACTGTGTTGAAAACATCATTGATTTGCTTACTCTGGAAATGCTTTCGATCATATCTTCCGAAATCGATATAAAATGGAAGGTTTGCCAAAATATCATCCAAACGGTTGAAAAGGCAATGAGAGACTTATGTAAGTATTTGACATTAAATGATCCTATTCTAGTGTAGGACATACCCAGTCAAATGGTGCATTAGAACGATTTCACTCGACTTTACTAGATTAGAATCCACAAATTATAAAATCCTGACAAACACTTTCAACATCCTTCCTTATGCAATCATCGCATATAACAACTCTGTGAACAAAATTCATGGATTTATTCCTTACGAACTTGTTTTCGTACATACTTCGAGTAGTATTCCCGAAACCCTCTACAACTAACAAGCATTGATAACTAAATACAACCGAGATCTCAACAACCGTATCTCACATTATTATAAAATCGCCCGTAAAAGAACAGAAGTTCAAAAACAGAAATCGAAAGCCCGATTTGAAGCATATGTTTCAGGGAATATCCCAAATTATCAAATAGGCGATAAAATCTATATTAAAGAATCCCAAATCAAGTACAAACTCCAAAATAAATTGTCCTTTCGAAATACTAGAGATTCAAAAAAATCCGCAACATTACTAAATACTAAAACCAAACAAAAAAATAAAGTAAATATCGACAGAATGAAACCGTTCTCAGGAAGTTAATTTCTCTTTCAGGTTGTGCCTGCTGTTCGGAACAGCAGTAGCTCAATATCACGTATAAATAAATAAATGACACAAGGATATACTACCACAACGAATCCCAAATAACCGTTTCTAACAATAAATTGACCCTTTTAGTTCACAAAACTATTGCAGCCCACGAACACGTTTTCATGACATATAATACTTTTATGTACCCATATCTAAACTGTTAACTTTAAATCTTTCGAAATAAATTATTTCCGCTCAGATGTACAAACACATATAGATTTTCTAAACCAAATTTCTACCACAATAAAAGACAATTTATCGAAATAAACATGATCACCAAAAGACCTTTTCAAATGAATTACTGAAAACGTAGACACAGCTGACATGAAATGCATTACTGATAGTATAAAAAGGCGCAATCAAGGTGAATTACAAATAGAGAAATTTACTCTAAAGCCAAATCAGTTTAACTACCTCTGTCATTAAAAACTTCACCGAGACCATCCAGAAACTTCAAGTTGACGAAAAGCTCTTTAACAACAATATGAAAAAATTAGAAACCACAATCGGAAAGATTGACGATAAGTCGGTCACGTTAAAACGAAATTTATGTTACTCGAATTATGCGAGAAACTAATACCTTTACTTGGAAGATGTAAGTCTAAATTATGTGCTAAATTCAATTACTTTTGGGCGTCTTAAAATCATGCATGCATCTATTATAACGTCCGAATATCTCATGACGGCATTACAAGAAATATATCAAAACCTAATTCCAAACATACTCAGATCTTAATTTTGTCTTAAGAATTCCATTCGTAGAACAACAACCATATGCTCTTTTTCGTTTAAACCCTATCCCAATTTACGATGACAGAACTGGGTTATATAATCTTTTCTATTTCACTCAATAATACCTAGCAAAAAACGAAGACTTTCTAATGTTCAAGGGTGTCGCCAAGAGGGGGAAACCCCCTTCCCCCCTCCCCCAGAAATCAAATGTAGCTAGCCGTAAAGCGACCAAAGTGCCAGCAATTGACTTCCTTACCTATTAATAAATTCCGCATCGCATGACAAAACGTAAATAAATTCACAAGATTTAATGTATATTGTAGAAAGTATTGAATTATTCAGAATAACAAGATTTTGACATCCGTTTTTAAAATCGCCGCCATTTTCATCACGACTATATCAGATTTGCCAAAACGCAAAGCCATTAAACAGTGTAAAAATATGTAGGTAGTTATGGTGTGATGGTGTGTGTTTACACTGCATTTCTTTCTACGACAGCCGTTCACCAGCATTCATGTTAGTGTTGTATAATTTGTATGCGTCATACCTAAATAAATTAGAAGTTATTGTTACGAACGAACATACAATTTTAATTGGTTTTGTGGAGACTGCTATCTGTAAGTGCTCATATGAAATACCTACAGTTGAATAAATGGCCTATAATCCTTGTAAAACCTAGTATTGCTACTCGACCGACGCTAGATGGCGCTTGTTCAATGAACTCTCTGGAATTTGGTAGCAGTTACTAGACCAGGTAGATAGTTACCGTACATTCTAGTATGATGTTATTTTGGGCGTTTGGGTATATAAAGACGTGAGCCGCTGCGAGCGAGTCACTTTTTAATTGGAAGCGATCAACGAAACATTCATCATCTTATCAAAATGGACATCAGAAAGTTTTTTGGTAAGTTATGTACTGCTTTAATTTTGGACTTGGAGCTAGTATTTTTATTTTATTTTATCTGGCATATTTTTGATGTGAAAAGAAAGGATCGATTATGTGGAAGGGAAATGTTAAGAAAAACTATTATTTTATTAAAAACGAGTTTATTGATTCAATCTCTATGAATTTAACGTTAACTAAATAGTGGTTTCGTTTTCAGTAATTAATTATGAAAACAAAACATAAATTATATTTGTAGTTTAATAAAATACAAATTAAAACAGATCCTTGATATAAATAATGCTAAAAAATATAACTGAGTATTTATTTTAATATTTATAAGTAATTGAACAAAACTGCTCTCCCGTAAAAAAATAATTAATTATATAAAGTTTTATCAAAGCGTTTTGTTTTGCAGGAAGTTTGAAACGAAAAAAACTGATGGATCAAGTAGCGACAGCGATGAACAGGACAAAGTAACGACAATATCCCAAGTGTCTTCATCGGTCACCACAACCACAACAGATTATATTCAGCCGCAAGAACTACCTAGACCAAGTTTCTCTAGATATCTGGCGCCGAATCCTAGTAGTATAGCAAGCGGGAAACTGGATCACTTTGGTAACCTGTCCATCCGCTTCTCTGAATCGTGTAAGAGAGTCATTGTAGAGCCTCTGGTAATAATCACAAGAAGTAGCAACCCCTATGGGAGTCATCCCCTATCTTACTACCCTTATTTTACCCAACCCTATCGTATATGCGGTACTAGCACCAGGTATCAGTAGTCAGTAATATTTGTGTGATAATATTAATATGAAAAAAAAAGTGTGTTTGGTTGAGAATCGAACCTGGGATTTCCGATTCGAAATCACACTCCATAAGCACTAGGCTGTTGCCTGTATTGTTTAAATGGTATATCGTTGGTGTATAACAGCAAGATCAACAATTGTGTAATGTCGATTAGCTTTTAGAATAAGATATTTTGTGTGTGTGTGTGTGTGTTTCAAGAGCCTAGCCTAGCCTAGCCTAGCCTCGACTCTATAATAAAATACAAAATAATTCAATAATCATTTATTTATATTTAAAACAATAATTGACAAAGTTCTCTACATCAGAATATTTCACAAGCCCTTCTTCTATCTTCTCAAATCGTTTACTATTACTTAAACTATTTGAAACTGATTTCTTGAGAAAAAGTATTGGTAAAGATACTTCATGACGTTGTAATTGATAGTAGTGGAATTTTCCATCTCGTTCGTCGTGGTAAAACCCATCATAACAATGTTTATTAGATTGTGGTAAAAAATCTGGATCTGTTATAACATATTCAGTTTTCTCTTTTGATAAAATTAAACTGAAAAAATTTGAACATTTTTTGCATTTCGAAGAGGATAATATTACTTCATCTTCAAAGCACCAGGTGAATATTGTTATACAATCACAATTTTGACAATGGATAAGAAGACTGTTCATCTTGAAGTACAGTGAGTTACTGTGTGAATAATAATGCTTTCACACTTTTATACATAAACAAAACATTGAAATTCTTGATGTGCAAGTTCCACAAAGAGGTCTTTAAGCTGATTTATATTGAATTTGTACTGTTCAACCTTTATACTCATAGATTTGTTTTTCATTAAATTTTCCAAACCATATCTTCCACAATGCATTTGTGTGTTAGTCAGTTGGGTTATGGGATAGTAATTTTGATGGTCATGACCGATTACATATCCAATACTTTGATTTTGGTAATTCTTGATTTCGGTTCCAATATTAATATTTTTATTAGAGTAGAAAGCTGTATACCATCTCAATTCAATAGTATTATTACGATTTATTTGATACAAGTAGAATGTTCCATCTTCAATTGGAAACGTATCCCATTCTACCTGAACATAACAGGGTAAGACGTAACTGCTAATAGTAATCAACAAAATAAAACGTAGAAACATATTGTTTGTTTGTTTTAGGACAACTGAACAGAAAGTAAAAAGTGTGAGGTATTTATATGATTTTTACAGCAATATGCGCATGCGCAAGAACAAAAATACATATTTCCCAAAGTGTTTATTCCAATTATATAAAAAGTATACATTTTCTAAATTATATAACAAATTATTATATAAATATTTATTACAATGAAATGATTTAAAAAAATTAATTTCTAAAATATTTATTCAAATTATATAAAAAGTATGCATTTTCTAAACTACATGTCAAATTATTATATAAATGTTTATTACAATGATATGATTTTAAACAATCTTTCATTTCTTTTAAATTCGGATATCCATCTTCCGTTAAGTCAAATATGTTGTTATTATTGTTTAGTAGTTTTTCCAACCATTTCTTCTTTTCTAATCCTTTTACGTAGACATCAGAAAGTCCAATATTATCTTTAATGTAATCTGTCAAGTTTTCTAAGTTGATGTATGATACATAATCGTTATCATTACTGTTCCAGTCTAATCCATGTTTGTTGTTAGTGAGCCAGTTCATGTGATTTTGGATATTGCTTTTAAAGTTCGATAAATCAAATGGTATTCTTATAAACACATGTTGATAATTTCCAGTGCCCATGTTAAGAATTGTGATTTCCTTACAAATGAAATCACTATCTTTGTATTGAAACCCTTGTACGTCTATTATATACATATTCTAAGTAGATATCAAGTAAATGAATGACTAGAAGATCAATTCATGTTACCTTTATATACGTTGTGTTGGGAGTGGGGGATTTCAAGCTATGTTATTCTTATCTATCCAACTATTATGCTTATCACTGAATCCCAACCATTTGACTAATATCTTATTTTTTGATCTTTTTAATACTTTCTCGACTAAGTACACATCAGTGAATTTTGTATGTTGTAATTGCTCATTGTAAAATGATCCAAGTACGTTTTCATTATGCATATCTTTCAAAAGATATGTAGTAGGATTAGTCAATTGTACTTTTCTCACTATAAAGATCTCAGTTGACCAATTAGGCATGTATTTTTTATCAAAAACCCCTCGAATTTTAGATATTCGTACATGATCTCCAACTTTAAATTTATTTTTTAAATCAGCTTGTTTTATTCTATTATATGCCGTTTTTAATAGAAATTGTTCATGTTTTTTTGAGACCTCAACCGGTTTCATTCCTATTGTCCTATGTTTTGTATTGTTGTATTTCTCAACAATTTTCTGAAGAATGTTAATCCATTTATAATGACCTTGTAAATTGAATTGTTTCCACATAATATTTTTTAAGGTTCTATTCACTCTTTCAACGATAGAAGCTTTTTTCTCACTAAATACAGCATAATGATTAACGTTATACTTTTTTGTTAATTTCTTGAAATCCTTGTTAAAAAATTCCTTTCCCATGTCTGTTGCTAAATTGATTGGTTTTGTTTTTTTAAAATACCTTCCATGGTTCTAGTTATTTCATAACCTGTTTTATTTTTGACTGGTAAAGCCCAAACGAATTTTGAGAAACAATTTATTACGACTAGTATATATTTATATCCAGAATTTTCATTGGCATACTGAATCATTTCCACTAGATCTGCTTGAAATAGATCATTAAGAGATTTGATGATTACATGTCGCCTTTTAAAGTTTATTCGTGCTGGTCTGTGAATTTCTTCAACCACTTGTCGTTTTACATCTGTAGCGAAATTGGTGGTCATTATTGAATAATTTGAGCTTCTCTTAATTCTTCAATAATGGAGTTTATCTCATTAGTTACTGAACTATTACCGGCTTGCTGTGAAGCTATAAGTAAACGTAACCGATCCACAAGTTCATTTGGATCATTCCAATGTATGTAATCAATTTTATTGTTATTTACTTCCATCAATAATCCACCCAATTTTGTAGGTGTTTTAGATAAAGATGATAATTTCTCTATATTTTTGCATTTTACTTCCAGCCACTTGTTTATTGGCTTTATAATAACGACGATTAGCATTTGTCATTAGAACGATTTTCTTATAATTCTGTTCATCTTCTACTGTAAAATCTTGAGGATTTTTCATAAATAATAATTCATACAACCCTTTAGTTCCTTTGAAACGTTTACCTTTAACAATAATATCTGGTCCATTTATGTTAAGTTGACTGTCACCAATCATCAATTTTTCTGTTTCAGTTAATCTAACACCATATTTATGATCGAGTTCTTTCTTTTTTTCTCATCATACATATTATGAATGTATTTCCGAGGCAGTACATCATATTGTTCCAAATAATCTCTGTAAGATTTTTCAGCTATGTCTTCTAAGCGTGATTTGTTTTGCTCATCAGATATATCTTCTAGAATTGATTGTTTAAAGTTACTAGGTTCTTCATCTTCTTCTTTTATACTAAACAATGGTAGAGATCTTGATAATTTTTGTGATACGTTATGAGGTATTTTAGGTGTTTCATAATAAAATATATCATCCTCATCATCATCACCATAATCGTATTCCTCAATTTGTGTGCTATTTTTTAGCGGTGTAAACTTGTCTCTCTTTTTCTTAAGACTTTGCTTCATATATTCATAGTTTGATAATGACTGGTTGTCATCATTATCATTTGTCGGAATCTTTAATTTACTTTCAATGTTTTTTAGGTGCTTTGTTATGGGTTGAAACAAATTCTCCTGTGCAATTTCACCATATTTCAGAAAGTTTAATTTGTTCTTTATATTTTTTCTTTTAATAATTAGACTTCTTTTAAGTTCAGCATCACTTCTTTTCATTTTGAAAGACTGTAATGAACTGTTTTGAAAGAGGAGAGTAACAGGTTTTGTAAAGCTGTTCGAACAGTCAACTGCTTTTACCTGTAGCTGTTCGAACAGCTTATCAGATCACTCCCATGATAATTAAATGATGGGAAGGTACCTGTTCGAACAGCTATGTGGTTTGACAGGTAGCTGTTCGATCAGCGAACGGTAAATCAATGGATCCTATTCAATATGTTGGTTGAAATTAAACTCAAAGTAAATCAACAATAAATTTTATTTAATTAAGAATTTATTTAAATGTATATATAATGATCTAATCCCTTCCTGTAGCGACCTCCCTCGTTCATTGCACAATCCTTGAAAATTGATAAGAATCCGTATGGAGTTTTCCAACAAATACCACAAATATATTTAAACACATCAAATGACATGTCTGTTCCAACGTGTTCATTATAAACATGTTTTAAATTGAGATCATCCTGTTTGAATAAAATCAAACTATTTGCATTGTCTTTTATCAAGTGTTTGGGGATTTTGGCATAACTCTGCGTGAGATAGAATGAATCAATATTATAGTGTCTTCCCATACTAAAATATTCTCGAATAACATCTTGGTTAGCACACGCTACATCATCAAATATCATCAGAGAATTAGGTTTGGCTTTGGAAGGATGTAAAATATTTTCAGAGGCACTGAATGCATAATAACCGATTCCCTGTATTGGTTTCAGTAATTTAGCTAAATACATATACTTTGGTTGTTCCAATGAATGTGAATACACATAAATATTTTCAAATTTTAATCCATTCTCATGTTCGATTAGACTGATTAGCACATTCGTCTTTCCACAGTTCGATGGACCGACTATAATACAACGTATTGTTGGAGGAAATAGAAGACCATGTTTATGGTTCTTAATTTCCTCAAAATCATTATTTTCAACAGTTAGTGATATGGTGGGATGTTTGACTATTTTCATGGTTCTGATATAACTAACATAAAAATTAAATATAAAAGGTATTTATAATTAGTATTCAATAGATAGTGCATTAATAAACATGTATTATTATATCGGTCAAGGGTTATTGAACAAAGCTATCAATAACTTACCATTTGAGATGCATTTACCTGGTTACCGTTTTTGTGGTAAATATTTTTATAAAAAATAATCATTAAAATTTAGGTAAATATTTTTTTAGGACCAGGTACACGTCTCGAGGAACGATTACAAAAAGGTGATGTAGGTATTAATGGCTTAGATGAGGCGTGTAAAGAACATGACATATTTTATAATGAAAATAAGGATATAACAAAACGACACCAAGCAGATAACATATTAATTAATAAAGCTTATAAAAGAACATTTGCCAAAGATTCATCATTCAGTGAGAAACTAGCATCGTTAGCAGTTGCAAATTTGATGAAAGCAAAAGTAAAATTTGGTATGGGTCTCTATTATGAAAGACAACAACAAAACTTTGTTAAATGTTTAGAAAAGATTAAAAATAACCTTTTAAGTTCCTTAAAAACTATTGATGAATATACAAGGGTTGATAAGAAAGGAAATAAACCCAAAAAAGTTACACCTAGAAGAAGAAAAACCAAAAAAGATAATGTAATTGATGATGTTGATAATAATCTAAAAATGGATTTTGTGAGTGAAAATGCTATTGTTCCAAATAATAGAAAACGAAAAAGAAATACCTTCGATGCTGTTGTTAATGATAATGGTAATGTGAGTTTTCGTCCAAAAGTAAAAGCACATCGAAAAAATATGGTTGACTTAAATGAACCTATAAAGTATTCATTATTAAACAATAGAAAAAGAAAATCAGAAGAAGAAAAAGAAGACGATACTGAGAATATAAAAAAAATAAACTCATGTAAGTTTTAGGTATGTGTAGAGAGAGAGATTGCTTTTACCATAGATACTATCGATGTTGAAGAGCTACTAAAAGACCAAGTTTACTTTGTACAATTTAACAACAAAATTGCACATAAAGAAGTGTACATTTCATTACAACAATTAGTTCTATTAAGTACATCAATCTGTTAAGATGGTTGCTGCTAAGAAAAAAAGAAGTTCATTAAAAAAAGAAAAGTGTAAATGTATTGGATTCATGAAAGCAACTGGACAAGTGAAAAAAGAATTGGTGAAACGTAAACCGAAAACATTGAACGATGCTATTCACATTGCATTGAAATCTGTGAAAAATTTGAAAAAGAAATTGAAACCGACACGTGTAATTAAATTACCAAAAACTGGAGGTATACTACCGCTAATCCCGATTTTTGCTGGATTGTCTGCACTAGGTGCCCTTACAGGGGGTGCGGCAGGGGTAGCGAAAGCTATAAGTGATGCTCGAGCTGCAAAACAACAATTAAACGAATCTCAACGACACAATAAAACAATGGAAGCTATTGCTATGGGTGGTAAAGGTCTCTACATGAAACCCTATAAAACTGGCTTGGGACTTTTTTTACACCCAATAGCCTCGTTAATAAAACGATACAAGAGATAAAAAATCTACAACGACCTTTAACCGATATCGATATTAAAAAATATGTTAGACTTTTGAAAATTCCAAATTTTAGAAATGTTTACATGAGAGATAATCTCCCAAGAAGAATTGGTAAAAGAAACGAGTGTGGTATAATCAATTTGGATAGCACTAATGGTCCTGGTACGCATTGGACTGCATACAAGAAAAAAGGAAATAAAATTATCTATTTTGATTCATTTGGAAATTTACCTCCACCATGGGAAGCAATAAAATATTTCAAATCTAGTGGTTGTGTTAAAATTTTCTATAATCATGACGTATTTCAAAGTAAATTTAGTTTAACTGTGGTCATTTATGTTTGTTGTTTTTGTTCTATAATAAATAAATTGTGTTACTCTGGATATTTTTTCTCATTTTAATATCAACCTTCAAAACGTTAGTACAAATGGCTAATTATATCTTTCAGTTAGAAGGTAGAACTTCACTGTTGTATACAAAATTACCAAATCCAATTAGACTAGTTGACAATGTTACTTATTTATTGGGTTTAGTAGACATTATTACATACAACACAATATCCAATGTGAATGCAACAAACAACAAGTTTTCTATTGACAAGTATGATTTTGAGATCCCTGAAGGTACATATGAAATACAAGATATTGAAAAGTATTTAAAATCACAAATAAATGCTAAGGAAATTAATATTAAAGAGAAAATTTCAATACAGCAACAACAACAAAAACAACTTCAGAAAAAACAGAAGGAAATCGTACAAGATAACAACAATGATAGTACTCATCTTACAATACATGCAAATAAAAATACATACAAGTGTGAAATTAAAAGCAACAAAGTGATTGATTTTGAAAAAGAAAATTCTATCGGATCATTACTAGGATTTACTACAAAGCGTAAACTGGAAGCTAATAAAAGACATATATCTGATGTAAGTATCGATATATCACCAGTAAACTCTATATCAATAGAATGTAATCTAGTTACAAATTCCTACCGTAATAATATGCCAGGTCACATATTGTATACGTTTGCACCGAACGTACCACCTGGTTATAAGATAATTGAAAAACCCTCAGAAGTCACCTACCTACCTATCAATACAAATTATATCGATGAAATCTATATTAAAATAGTTGATCAAGATGGAAATTTTGTTAGTTTCAATGGTGAACGCATAACAATAAGATTGTACTTGAAAACAGTTATATAATGGTATTCGTGTACAATTCTCTCCTACCACAAGAACCAATAAAAAGCCCTAAGAAATTGATTCAAGACAACAGTTTAAAAAGAAGTTCAAAGGGTTAACACCTGAAAATATACAATTCCTAACCTCACTAGGGTTCAAATTGCTACACAAAAATTAAGAAGAAGACTAGAAAAACAATAAAGGATTTTTGGTTAAGAGTTCGCTTAAATTTCAAAAGCAGTCTGTACAAACTACTCTTTTGGATAAAGTGTAACTGTGGTTATTCATCAACATCATCATGAGTTTTAACATTTTAAACATTGGTAAAAAAGTTTATGAAGACAGTTCGATTATTAGTTCTGAAGCACACACCCATGGACCTTATGCGAATACAACACTTCATAAATCAGATGAAATAAGATTACCCATACAGACACAAGACATATACACTCTACCATCACAGAGTTATTTGTATATCGAAGGAAAAATGACGAATACCTTAAATGAAAATACTACAACACTTCAATTTATCAATAATGCTATTGCATTTTTATTCGATGAAATCAGATATGAAATAGGAGGTACTGTAATTGATCGAGTTAGAAATCCAGGTATAACAACTACAATGAAAACTTTTATATCATATACACAAGGTGAACTTCGTCGATTCTCTCATGCTGGATGGCAACACCAACAAAATCCTAATATAACTGATGCAGAAGGTAATTTTAACGTTTGTATTCCACTAAGATTGTTAATGGGATTTTGTGAGGATTACAAGTCAATAGTAGTTAATATCAAACAAGAAGTAATATTGATTAGAAGCCCAACCGAAAATAATGCAGTTATAACGACTAAAAATGGTGAAGCACCAAAAATATCCTAAACAAATTAATTTGGAAAATTCCACACGTACAAGTATCTGATATAGAAAAATTACGATTATTAAAGTACATTGAAAATGGAAAAGACCTTCAAGTGGCATTCAGGAGCTGGGAATTACACGAATATCCAGTCCTTCCACAAACAATGAATCACACATGGACCATAAAAACAGCTAGTCAAATGGAGAAACCTCGATTTGTAATTGTAGGCTTTCAAACAAATAAAAGAATAATATTACTGTGGACAATTCCAAATTTGATCATTGTAATCTAACTAATATTAAATTATATTTGAATTCTGATGTATATCCCTATGACAATTTGAATGTTAATTTTAATAAAAATCAGTGGGCTATCCTCTATGAAATGTTTGTTAAATTCCAACAAAACTATTATTATAAGGATATTGCTGAACCTTGTCTAAGTCCACAAGAATTTTTCATTGGCACCAATTGTTGTTATAGATTGTAGTCATCAAAATGAGTCACTAAAAGGTGGTAGTGTAGATATTCGATTGGATTTTGAAACTAACAAAAACATTCCAAACAACACTACTTGTTATGCATTAATAATTCATGATAGATTAGTGAAATATAACCCCTTGTCTAATATTGTAAGAATTTTATAATTGTTAAATAGATTAATGAACATAACCCATTATCTAATATTGTAAGTATATATAAAATTAAATAATAAATTATTTATATTGAATATGAGTTTCTATCAACCCTTTTATGAAATGAAAAACCAGTGTTCATTTAAAAAAATTTATTCTTTTATTTTTTGAGTAAACAAATCCTCGAAATTCATTATATCATCCTGTGATGCTGATCCTGGTGTTGATTTGGATGCTTCTACAGGCGTCTCCTCCCCATCATCATTATCATCTTCCACTTCTATAGGAAGATTAGGAGAATCTTCAAGGTAATAATGTTTCCGCCTTTTGATACTAGGTCCGGGTGTTGAGGATACTTCTAGCCGTCTCGTTCGGTCTATATCTTCTAATTGCTCATCAAGTAAATTAAATTTATATTTTTTTACCACATTTTCAGAACCTTAAAATCTTCCTCCTTATCGATTTTAGCCCGCATATATTTTACAGGGAGGTTGCCGAACTTTCTTTTTAAGGTGATCGTTCTCGGAGAATAGGATAACGATATAAATATCTTATCCCCACGTATCGCCATATCTCTGACCCCATATCTAGAAAAGTTATAAATGTAATTAGGAATATTGTCTCCACTATTGAACTATTGTTGAAAAGAATTGAAACTGTTTTAAAAATAAAAAAGATATTTCCTAAGTTATAAACAAATATTAAATGTATTAACAAACATTCAAATGTAGATATTTTTAAATTCTTTTAACTTATTGTCTTGAGTGTGTGACGACAGCAAACACTATAAATATTAGATTTTTGTGATTATAGGTACAGTCTTATTCAATTCGCTATGAATAAAAGGTGTGGAATATGTTTGGAGGAGATAACTAACAATTTTGGACTATTACCAAATTGTAACCATTGTTTCTGCTTCCCATGCGTAAAAAGATGGCATCAAAATAAAGACTTTGAATTGAATATTCGCAGAGGCTGTCCAGAATGCCGTATTGTGTCTCCTTATGTCTATCAATCTGAGGTTTATTATCAGAAAGCGGAAAAAGATCGTTATATAGTTGAGAAAAACGAAAAAATGAAGAAAATACGATGTAGGTATTTCCGAAAAAGCAAACCCAAATGTCCTTTTGGAAATACTTGCTTGTTTAGCCATCGATTACCAAATGGAGTTGAAATAGATATAGGACCACCCCAAATGAAACGTGCAGGTATGGGCGGTCGTACTGATTTCATAGAGGTTCAGTTCGCCCGTGGAGGAGGTAGAACTCAACGTCCAGCAATAGGAGGGTTTCCAGATACGATTAGTTTACTCGTGGTAGAACCAGGAATTTTTTACGTCTTGAGGGATGAATAAAAATCTGTATTTATTTAAAAATTCATACCAATAAAATCATAAATAATCATGCATTTAAAAATTCTTGATAATAAATTCTCAAATCATGAATCTGTATTTATTGTAATACCACTACCTTTACCATATAAACATTTTGAGTATTTATTCTAAAAATATTTTTAATACCACTCAAGACAATAAAAAATAATAATAAAAACATAACAACAAAGGAATAGTACTTACTGAAATAATTGTTTCATTACCACCAGAGCTACCTTTGGTGAAAAGTTGAGCTTGTCTTCAGTGAAGACTACAATCGTACATGGAGTAGTTGCCATAGTTCTCGTATTTTCAAACTGTTGTTAATACTTAGAAAATCGTAACTTAAATATAGAATCGAAAAAAAAATCACACACGTTATAGTATAATCGATTACACATTTGAAATATTCTACAAGAAAAACATTCTATTAATATTTATTTAATCTTAGGATTATTAATGTAAAACATGTTTACTTGACACTGAGGTCATTAACGAAAAACATCACGCGAAAATATTTTTGACCCTAGGGTCATTGACGTAAAAGAACATACGATATATGTTTATTTGATCCTGGAGTCATTGACGTAAAATATCACCCGATATTTAATAATTAAGTAGTTTCTTCATAACACAAATATTACGAGGTGACGTGAACAATTTTTTTTAATTCACTTTAAATATTCACGATTCCATCGTTAGCGTTTCAGTTGTTCAAATGCAAGCTAACTCAATGAATTCCAAGAAAGTTATTGATGGTTTATCTGACGACTTTGTTAAGAAGATAGAAGAGGTGAGTAGATTAATTAGAACACAAAACGATTTGAAACTGTATATTAAATACTTAAGAAAAAATATTTTATTGTTAAGTAACTGTATAAAACATAAGTATAAATGTGTTGGAAATTTTTCAAAGATAGAGTCAAATTTAGCAATTCTTAAGGGCTATCTTCAAAATTTAATTGTTAAATTGAATAAAAAAACAAAAAAATCAAAAGAACTTGTTTGGGAAAATTGTGAGTCATGTTTCAATGGGAGAATCAAGACAGGTATCATAGTCAATTTGAAAATAAAAGATCCAAAAATTTTTTTACAAAAATCATTTAGAATTTTTTCATATCAAATTAAGAAACAACTGAAATCTTGCATACTCAAAACAAATGTTATTTTCTATGCGTTGTTCATTAAACCTCAGAACGGAGAAAGATCTATCAAACATTTCACTTCTAAATGTAACATTATCGATAACAATACAAATATAACTACTAAATGTAACATTATTGATAACAATACAAATATAAAGGAATGGTACAAGATCAATGTTTTGGATGATTTATTGGTAAAATTAGAGGAATTTCAAGAGCGTGACTCTGGGTGGGCATTATTAGAAGTTCTACATTTAAAAATAAATATAAATAGTTATTGTCCTATCAACGTTGGTAAGTCTACTTATATTGATTTACCAACATGGATAAAAAATACGAAAAGTGTTATCAATGTACAAAACACAGACTATCATTGTTTTCTATGGTCAGTAGTATGCGCTATATATCCAGCTAAAGACAATGTTTCAAGAACGTCATCATATCCTCACTTTAGTAGAGTTTTGAAATATGATAATATTAGTTTTCCTATAAAATTGAAAGATATTCCTAAATTTGAAGCTATGAATAAATTATCAATAAATGTGTTTACTGTTATGCAAGATAAGACAAATGAAGTTGCACCATTACTACTTAGTAAAACTAACTTCACACCCAGAATTAATTTACTAATGGTTTCGTGTGATGATTATGAAATGTATCACTTTACATATATAAAAGATTTATCACGTTTAGTTAGTAAACAAGTGGGTAATAAGAAAAATAAAAATGGATTTGTGAAAGATGTTTAAATTTTTTTTCAAGTGAAATGTATCTATTACGACATTTAGAAGATTGTAAAAAATTAAATACAACTCGAATAGTTATGCCTAACGAAACGAATAAAATAATGAAATTTAAGAACTTTAAAATAAATTGTATGTTCCTTTGTAATTTATGCTGACATTGAAAGTATACTCAGTAATTATGTTGATGTTGATAATGAGACACAAACAGAAAAATGTCAGAAGCATGAAGCTTTCAGTATTGGATATTATTTAAAATCATGTTATGAAAATAAATTGTTATCTAAATTTAGAATATATACTGGTTCTGATTGTCAAGATTGGTTTGTTCATGAATTATATCAAATTGCTAAACAAGTTCATGAAATCTACCAACAGTCGGAACCTTTAAATTTAACAATTGATGAACAACAACATTTTAATACATCTTCAATTTGTAGTATTTGTGAAAAACCATTTATCGAAAATGAGGTCAAGGTTAGGGATCACTGTCACCTTTCTGGAGAATATAGAGGTCCAGCACACGTATCATGCAATTTATCATACAGAAATTCTCATAGTATACCAGTCATATTTCATAATCTATCAGGATATGATTCTCATTTCATAATTAAAACATTAAGCACAAAAAATAAAGAAATCTCAATCTACTACTTTGAATAAAGAACGTTACATTTCATTTACAAAATATATTGAGGAACTATATTAATTTTAGATTTTTAGATTCGTTAGATTTATTCGAGCAGTTTGGATCAATTATCATCCTATTTAACAACAATCAGAAAGAAACAACTAGAAATTTTCACTGATGATGAAAATTTCTTAGTTACAAAAAGGGAATTTTTCCATATGAGTATCTTGATTCATGGTAAAACTACATGATAAAAGTTTACCGTCTAAACAAAATTTTTATAGTTCAATCAAAAATGAAGATATCTGATGAGGATTATGAACATGCATGTAAAGTTTGGCATTTATTCAAAATAGAAAATCTACAGCAATATGCTGAACTCTATTTAAAAACAGATGTATTACTACTTGTGATGTATTTGAAAATTTTCGAGACATGTGCTTGAAAACGTACCAATTAGATGCCCTTCACTATTACACAACAACCTGGTCTGGTTTTGATGCTATGTGAAAGTTACCGGTATTGAATTAGAACTACTAACTGATAGTGATATGGCTTTATTCATTGAAAGGGTTCAGGGGAGGTATTTCACAAGCTTCAAATAGATATGCTGAAGCAAACAACAATTATGGGTAGTAAATATAATTCAGATCTACCTACAACATTTTTAATGTATTTTGATATTATAATTTATATGGAGCCGCAATGTCACTACCTTACCATATGGACATTTTGAGTGGGTTCCAACTGAACATATTTATTCTGAAATATTTTAATACCACTCAAGACGATGAATATGGATACATCTTGGAGGTAGACTTACATTATCCTCAACATTTGTATGAACTACACAAGGATTTACCATTATGTCCAGAACATTTAGTACCACCTACATCCTACTCAGACAAACCCAAATTATTAACTACACTTTATGATAAACACAAGTATGTAATACATTATAAATTATTAAAACAAGCTCAAGAATTAGGACTTATTGTTAGGAAAATTCATCGATGTTTAAAATTTAAACAATCAGCATGGTTGAAAAAGTATATCGACTTGAATACAGAACTCAGAAAGACAGTAAGAATGAGTTCGAAAAGAACTTCTACAAATTAATGAATAACGCTCCATATGGTAAAACAATTGAAAACGTAAAAAATATAAGGATATTAAATTAGTTACTAAATGGTTGGGAGATATGGGGCAAAATATTACATTTCTCAACCGAATTTTCACAGTTGTACCATTTTCAGTAAGGATATGGTGATAATTGAGATGAATAAAGTCAAAGTAACATTGAATAAACCCATTTATTTAGGAATGTGTATATTAGATTTATCAAAAATTTTCCTATATGATTTTCATTATAATTATTAAAAAAAAATTTGGAAACAAAGCAAAATATTATACGGAGATACAGATAGTTTATTATAAATTTTATGATATTGATATCTATGAACACATAAAAGAAGACATTGATAGATTCGATACATCTGACTATCCAGAAAATAATGTTTTTGGAATTCCATTAAAAAATAAAAAGGTTATAGGTTTGATGAAAGATGAAAATATGGAAAAATAATGACACATTACTTGGTCTTAGATCAAAAATGTATTGTATTAAAGTTATATCTCATAATAATGAAAGTGATTAAAAAAAAAAGCTAAAGGTATTCAATGTCAGCATGAAGGAAATAACATTTGATGACTATTATAGATGTTTATTTCAAAATATTGAGGTAGCAGTTGTACAAAAATCAATAGTTTCAAAATTCCACGACGTATTTACAATCTCACAAAAGAAAATCGCTCTAAGTCCTTATGATGACAAAAGAATTATTAATAATTTATCAACAGATACAGTTCCATGGGGATATCACACTTATATTTAATAGTTTTAAACAGTCTATAATTTAAAAAGTCTTTACAATCTCACAAAAGAAAATCGCTCTCAGTCCTTATAACGATAAAAGAATTGCTAATAGTTTATCTACGATACAGTTTCATGGGATATCACAATTATATTTTATTCGTTTTTTGTGATAATTAATCTTTCTCATCCACATACAATTCACTTTCACCTTACATACGATTCCTTGTAAGTTTTCGTTAATATTTTTAAATGTGATTATAATTATTTTTTATATTCTAGAACATATACAATCGAAGTCAAGATTTGCTAAGTTATCATTAATCAGCAACAAGCCAACAAAAAGACGAATACAACCACAAAGAGTTTGCTATAAAAATTTTGGTACCAGTTCTGCCAACATTGTGAACGTTTTTTTGTTTTTGTGACGATTCGATAGAAAAACATTAACACCACCACAATCAAAACCAGCACCATCACCTACATCAACACACAACACCCCAGACTTATACTGTTACGAGAAAATACCAAAATCTTCTGTTTAAACAAATCAACCATGAGCAGCACAACGATCGTTTCACAAGTATCAGAGTTAACAATTTGTGGAGTGTGTCGAAAAATTCATAGCAGACGACAACCACAAACTAAATCCGTTAACTGGTCAGAGAAAATTGTTATTATAAACTGTTCCAACTGTCTACAGACACGTCCTGCTATGCGTGGTCTTAAAGTGGAGTGGAAACAAAAGTAATAGACTCCACAACTAAATATTTTAATATATACATTAAGTTTAGGATACGTTTATTATTATTATTTATAAAATATATATATATATATAATTATTGAAATTTGTTTCTAACTAATATAAACTTTTAAATATATTATTAAATGAATTTACTGTTTGTTATTTCTTAAACACACAACAGTCCTATTCACTTAAACACACAACAGTCCTATTCAACACCAAACAAGAGTCGAGGCTAGGCTAGGCTAGGCTAGGCTCTTGAAACACACACACACACACACACAAAATATCTTATTCTAAAAGCTAATCGACATTACACAATTGTTGATCTTGCTGTTATACACCAACGATATACCATTTAAACAATACAGGCAACAGCCTAGTGCTTATGGAGTGTGATTTCGAATCGGAAATCCCAGGTTCGATTCTCAACCAAACACACTTTTTTTTTCATATTAATATTATCACACAAATATTACTGACTACTGATACCTGGTGCTAGTACCGCATATACGATAGGGTTGGGTAAAATAAGGGTAGTAAGATAGGGGATGACTCCCATAGGGGTTGCTACTTCTTGTGATTATTACCAGAGGCTCTACAATGACTCTCTTACACGATTCAGAGAAGCGGATGGACAGGTTACCAAACTGATCCAGTTTCCCCGCTTGCTATACTACTAATCCTGATTAATTAATGGATAACTCAGATGATTGCAATGAAAATGATATCGGGCGATATGTTGGACGGGCACACATGTTATCAACTGAAAAGAAGAAGGAATTGATTGAAAACTGTTGGTCCCTTTCCGCGACCTATAACTTTGCGGAAGATGCAAAACATTTAAAGAGAAAATTTAATTATTCTAGGTTGGAAACATACTCTCCATGGTTGGTATATTCCAGGCGCCAAAAAGGAGCATTTTGTAAATGTTGTACGTTGTTCCCACTAAATCCAAATTCATTTAGAGGCATATTGGGATCATTTACTATAAGGCCCTTTTGTAAGTTCAAAGATATTCACGAGCAGTGCAAAAAGCACATTGAAACCCACTTCCATAAGGAGGCATTGAAAGCTGCTAAATCTTTTCTCGAAAGTGTGCCTGTCGATTTGCAACTGAACAAAGATTCCCAGGGAATTACTGAAGAAAATCGCAAAACTATAAAATCTATTATTTCCTGCATTACGTTTTGCGGGTCACACGACTTAGCACTGAGAGGTAAACATTATGGTGAAGGTATTCTCGAGGATTTATACAGGCTGCGAATTGACGCGAGAGATTTGATTTTAAAGAAACATATTGAGCAAGGGAAAAAGAATGCAAGCTACCGTTCAGTGGATATTCAAAATGAAATTATTGATATTGTTACGAAATTTACCCAAAGCCGACCCTGTGTCATTTCAGCACGACAACAAACGCTTCAAGATAAAAAAATACGATTCTCGAAAAGGCTCGGCAGCGGAAGGAACGATGTTGATTTCTACTGGAGAATTCTACGCTGGTGATATAAAAGAAGCACACCACGATCGCCAAGCAGATATACCGCGACGACTAGCTTATATGAAAATGTATCGTGAATCAGCTGTTTTAAATGTAAATAAGGTTCTAGAAAAGTGACAGTGCATATTAGTTTTATGATTTTTAATTGAACCCACGAAGTATATAACATTTGGTGTCAGAAGTGGGATTAGTGCAGTTAACATCCTAAATTGATTTATGGAAACTCGTAGTATGGAAAAGATAGACGAAAAAATTGCACAGATTCTAGAAAAACGTGAAAAGAAGGAGAAACAACATCAAGAAGAAATTCAACAAAGGTTAGTGAAATCTTTTGATGACAAACTTAAAATTGAGTTAGGAAATCTTGTCACTAATATCGATGAAAAACGTAAAATAGAATTAGAAAATCTTGTTTCCACGATGAAAAGTGAACAACAAAATTTAATGGAAGGATTATTCTCGAAATTTGTAGAAAAACAAGATCAAACTGAATTAAAACGACAAAATGAATTTAAATTATTAGAAGAAAAACGACAAAATGAATTTAAATTATTAGAAGAAAAACGACAAAATGAATTTAAAATAACTAAAGAACAAAGACAAATGCAATTTGAACAACTAATGCAAATAGTAAGACAAGTTAATGAAACAGTTAATGAAAGAATGCAAATAGTTGAGTCTGATATAAAAGAGATAAATGATGACATTAAGACCATAAAAAATACCGTAGACACTCTTGAAACAAAAGTAGATGACCTCGATTCCATCCAAAGCCAGGTAAAAGTTGAAATCAGTTCAATTCAAAACACAGTTCAAGACCAAATCAGTGCCATCCAAGACAAGGTAGAAACAGAAATTAAATTAAAAAAATGCAACAAGACTTACAGCGAGGAAAATACCAGAACACCGTGAGTACCAGAGGTTCCATTAGTAAACCACCCACATTTGATGGCAGTTCATCTTGGCCTATGTATAAACGGCAATTTGAGGCTGTGGCTACAGCTAATGGATGGGATAATCAAGAAAAATCTACTTCTCTGGTAATTTCGTTAAGAGGTCCGGCCCTAGAACTCCTCCAAAGCATTCCAGTCGATGAACAAGGTAATTTCGACAAGATCATCGCCATCCTAGACAAACGCTACGACAATCAATCCTTGAGCCAGGTATACCAAGTCCAACTCAGTGGAAAAACCCAAAAATCCGGTGAAAGCCTCCAAGAATTCGAAGCAGAAATTAGACGGTTAGTTCACTTGTCCTACCCAGACCTGCCAGAGGAAACGAAAGACCAGTTGGCCACACATAGTTTCATAAACGGCATCAGAGATGTGGAAGTACAAAGAAATTTAAGACTGAGTGGCGTCAAGAAGAGTAATGAAGCTCTACTTCGGGCTTTGGAAGTAGAGGCCGTCATGAACATGTCCAAGCCAAGGGTCCGAGCAGTTTCCTTCAACCAGGAAGAGTCAGAGTCACAATTTCAAGCGCTGCTGGCTGGTCTGAACAAATTATTAGAGCGGTCACAAAGAACTGGCACGAGAGGGGCATGTTACCGCTGCGGACGGACAGGGCACTTCCAACGTAATTGTCGAGTGAGGCCACCTGAACGATCACCGACCAGGGTAACCAACAGAACAGCCACATGTCCAGGGACCGTCAGTCAGTCAGCATAGGGGGGCGAATGCTGACTGTCCCCAAAACGTTATCCATCCGGGGATTTTGCCGAGATAGCGGCAGCCTAGTCATCAGAGGCACCATCAACGGGCGAGCAGTTACCTTCACCGTCGATTCCGGCGCCGCTGTGTCCATTGCCAAGTCCAGGGTCTTAAGAGCATCAGAAATTCGGCCAGTTACCAATAACATCCAGCTCAGAACAGTCACCGGCGAGTCCATGTCAATACAGGGTGAGGCAGATGTCGTGCTACAGATAGGGGACAACATGATCCGGCATAGGGTCCTGGTAGCGAATATTGAGGACGATTTTATACTGGGAATGGACCTAATTAGCCAGCATGGATTTATGTTCGACCCGAGATATGATGTTCTTCGGTTCCTGAATGAGGAATTTGTATTGACACGGCCCGTCAACACATCAGTCACGCCCATAAAAATTGTGGCAAAGTCTTCAGCTAGAATTCCCGGTCGAACGGAACAGATTATTCATGGGCAGCTAGACAGCAATCCTGGGAGCTGCGTTGGAATGGTGGAGTCCGTACACTCAGCTCATGACTACTTGGTTGGACGGGCTATAGTTAAAACCGGACGAGATATACCAATCAGAGTCCTGAATTTGTCCAACAAGGACATTAGAATTGCCAATGGTCAAGAGATAGCTTGTTTCGAGCCAGTAGAGACCATCATTAATTGCGAAGAAGAGTACCAGACGTCGGTGAATGAGACAGGGCCCGATAAAGAGTTCCTACAACAGTTTGCTGACCACTTGACACACTTGACACCAGAGAACCAGAAGAAAGCCAAGCAATTTATCACAAAACACTGGCAAATTTTTAACAGTAAAAATGGAACTACCGGTCGCACCAACATCATCCAGCATCGAATAGATACCGGAAAGGCTCAACCCATCAGAATACCACCTAGACGACTACCATTGGGGCAACAACAGGCAGTCGAGGAAAACATCGAGTCCATGTTACAAAATGGAGTTATTGAGCCATCCATCAGTCCATGGTCTGCTCCCGTCGTGCTAGTTAAAAAGAAAGATGGAACCACCCGATTTTGCGTGGATTACAGAAAGCTGAATGATGTCACGAAGAAAGACAGCTATCCACTACCCCGAATCGATGACACTTTGACCACACTAGCAGGCTCCCGTTGGTTTTCCACACTAGACCTAAAAAGTGGATATTGGCAGGTTGGTCTACACGCAAACGATAGAGAAAAGACAGCGTTCTCCACCAGTAAAGGGCTGTTTCAGTTCACGGTCATGCCCTTTGGGTTATATAATGCACCCGCTACATTTGAGAGACTAATGGAGTATGTACTGAGCGGGCTAACATGGAGGACGTGCTTAGTATACCTCGACGACATTCTAGTCATGGGCCAGACATTCGACGACCATCTGAAGAACCTGGGCGAAGTATTCTCCAGAATTAATAACGCCAACCTGAGACTCAATCCGAAGAAGTGTTCCTTGTTTCAAAAAGAAGTAGAGTTTTTGGGCCACGTAGTGTCCGAGTCAGGAATCCGCACCAACGAAGACAAGATAGAAGCCATCCGTGATTGGCCAGTTCCAAGAGACAAACATGAACTCCGAAGCTTCTTAAGCCTCTGTTCATACTACCGGCGTTTTGTTGAGGGATTTGCCACCATCGCCGCCCCTCTACATCGGCAGACCACTGATAAAGAGACCTTCCATTGGAATCAGGATTGCGAAACATCATTCAGGCGACTGAAGGCAGCACTATGTTCCAGCCCAATCCTAGCCTTTCCTACACAGTCCGGCAAGTTCATCTTAGACACAGACGCCAGCAACACAGGTTTGGGGGCCGTCCTATCCCAGGTGCAAGATGGTGAAGAGAGGGTGATCGAGTACTACAGCCGTGGATTCTCGAAGCCAGAAAGAAATTATTGCGTCACCAGAAAAGAACTTCTTGCAATAATAAGGGCTGTGGACCATTTCCATAAATACCTGTATGGTCGCCATTTCTTAATCCGAACAGATCATGCCGCACTCAAATGGCTGCTGGACATGAAGACACCGGAAGGACAACTGGCCAGATGGATGGAGAAATTACAGCAATACGACTTCAAGGTGGAACACCGTGCCGGCCGGTTGCACAATAATGCCGATGCCCTATCCAGAAGACGGATAGGGCATCGGCATTGTCTGAAGACGGAACAGCGAGAGGATATCTCCATCAGGCAGATTCGAGTGCAGGCCAATGAAGACTGGACAACGGAACAGTGCATTCAGGACCAAATGGCTGATCCAGACATCGAACCAATCTTGTCACTCAAAATGAGAGGGGCACCCAGGCCACGGTGGGACGAGGTAGCTAGATACTCCGGCGTGCTGAAATCGTTATGGGCTCAGTGGGACTCTCTACGAGTAGACAATGGAATGCTCAAGCGAGTTTGGGAAAGCGCTGATGGACGAGAAACCAAGTCCCAACAGGTAGTTCCGAAGAAAAAGGTACCAGCCATCCTGACCGATGTACATGATGGAATTACCGGAGGCCACCTGGGCATGAATAAAACCCTAGACAAAGTTCGCCAGCGGTACTAATGGGTGAATTACTTCGAAGACGTCAGAGCTTGGTGTCGCAAATGTGCCACATGTGCCGCCAGTAAGGGCCCGAAGACCCGGACCAAGGGCAGAATGCAGCAGTACAATGTGGGCGTCCCATTTGAGAGAATTGCCATCGAAGTCGCCGGTCCGTTTCCCGAGTCTGAGAGGGGGAACAAATACATTCTGGTCGCAATGGATTACTTCAGCAAATGGCCTGAGGCATATGCGATACCCAACCAAGAGGCAACCACGGTAGCGACGGTGCTAGTAGAACAACTATTCAGCAGGTTTGGCGTCCCGATGGAATTACATTCAGACCAGGGGCGTAACTTCGAATCGAATGTATTCCAGAAGGTCTGCACGATGTTGGGGATCAGGAAAACGAAGAACAACACCATTACACCCACAGTCAGACGGAATGGTGGAAAGATTCAACCGGACCTTGGAACAACACCTATCCAAGGTCGTCAGCAATAACCAGCGTGATTGGGATGAGCATATTCCTCTATTCCTGTTGTCATATCGCTCTGCTGTACATAATAGTACAGGCCTGACCCCAGCCAGGGTCTTATTCGGAAAGGAGCTGCGATTACCATGCGACTTGGCATTTGGCTCCCCCGAAGAACCTCCCCAAGACATCGGCGATTATGCCGACCAGCTCCGACATAACATGCTGGCAATACACGACTTAGCCCGAACGCAGATGTTGGCCACCAGTGACCGGATGAAGACGCGATACGACCTCAAGGCCAATTCAGCCGGGTTCCAGGAGAGGGACAAAGTCTGGCTGTACAACCCCCAACGGAGCAAGGGTAAATCCCCAAAACTTACACCCGCCTGGGATGGTCTATACGAAGTGGTCAAGAGGCTGAATGATGTCGTCTACCGGATCCGTCGAAACCCCAAGTCTAAATTGAAGGTGGTTCACTTAGATCGACTCGCTCCCTACCATGGAGGGGATGTTTCTGATCGGGACGATCAGAATTAAAGGGGGGCAGTGTTACGAAATTTACCCAAAGCCGACCCTGTGTCATTTCAGCACGACAACAAACGCTTCAAGATAAAAAAATACGATTCTCGAAAAGGCTCGGCAGCGGAAGGAACGATGTTGATTTCTACTGGAGAATTCTACGCTGGTGATATAAAAGAAGCACACCACGATCGCCAAGCAGATATACCGCGACGACTAGCTTATATGAAAATGTATCGTGAATCAGCTGTTTTAAATGTAAATAAAGTTCTAGAAAAGTGACAGTGCATATTAGTTTTATGATTTTTAATTGAACCCACGAAGTATATAACAATATTATGAAAAAAGTGAAAGAAGCAACAGCAGACGAAACAGCTGATATTTCTGGCACTGAACAACTATCGATTGGGATGCGATATTTTGATAAAGAAACACAGAAAGTTCAAGAAATGTTTGTCGTATTCATTGAGCTAAAAGATTTGAATGCTAAATCGATTGCACATAGCATAGATGAATTTTTGGCAAAAGAAGATCTGAATATAAATAAATGCGTTCGTTTTGGTTTCGATGGTTGTTCAACGATGTCAGGAAAAGACGGAGGGGTACAAACGATCTTACGCAAAAAGTATACCATAGTCCTCTACTTTCATTGCTCGTTCCACAAACTGAATCTAGTTATCAATGATGCCATGGGAACCACCAAAGATACCATAAACTTTTTTCAGGAATCAGTTTTGAGGAGTTGAGTTGATACCTAATATTTCCAGACTTTGCGAGACAAGATGTAGTGAGAAACACAAAACCATCAGAGTTTTTAAAGAAAATCTCCCAGTAATTCTGGAAGCCTTACAAACATTATCTCAGGAAGGAAATAGTGCAACTCGGAAAAGTGCCTTCCAACTGCAAGCGTCTACTTCCAGAATTTCTGTAGTTCTCGGGATTATGTAACCAAATACTCGGCTTTGATGGAATCCGTTGTCAACGTACTCCAATCTGTATCTTTGGACGTGGTCAAAGCCTTGAAACACGTTAAAAGGATTTTACTTTTAATTAAAAACCACCGTGAAAATCCGGAAAAAGTGACAGACGGAATTATAAAGGAAGCTACTGCTGTTGAGGAGAAAGTCGGACTGGAGGAGGACATTAGATCAATGCCGCGTGTTACGGGGAAACAACGTCATAAAAGCAATCATCTAGCAGAAAGCCCTTCAGAATACTGGAAGAGGTCTTTAGTAATACCATACTTGGATTCAATTATTCATTCCCTTGAAGTACGTTTTGCTGAAGAAAACACGCCATCTTTCGCATGATCTAAGTACACCCGGCGCAGATGTAAAAGATGACAACTGAAAATCTGAATCAAACTTGTGAATCTATTGCCCAGTTTTATGATTTACCGAACATAAAAAATGAATTCGAACTTTGGCAGCAATTATGGCACGATAGGCTTAATCTAACAAATCTAACAGTTGTTGATGTCCTAAAAGAAACAAATTCCTTTTTTCCCGAAATGAAAAAAACTTTGAAAGTTTGATCGCTTTACCATGCACGACCTGTACAGTAGAGCGATCCTTTAGCAGCCTCAGAAGACTAAAAACATGGCTAAGAAGCACCATGGCAGAAGATCGCCTTAATGGTCTGGTCATGATGAGTGTACACAGAGCTATAATAAATAAAAACCTAAATAATTTTAATGATAAAGTGGTTGAAAGTTTAGCAAAAAATCCCTGCAGGTTGTTTTAATTAAATATTATTTTTGTTAAAATAAATAATTATTACGTTGTTTAAAAGTTTGATTTAGTTATTGTGCTGTCGAGGGCTTGTGAAGTATTATACATTGATATTAGAACCGTTCTTATTACAATTGTCATCAAGGCAAAGACTTCCAAAGTGTAACGCTTTATGCTCTAGGCGTTCATATTTTTTATCCTCCATAATATTGCCCCATCGCCCCTTCCCCCTTAGTCATAAGCTGGCAACGCCCTTGTTGGTCATCCAATATGAATTATTTGTCTATCATTTTCTGAACCACCCTGTACAACTATAATTCGACACCACGCGATGTTGCAACCGGTCTGTATTAATCCTCTCTACACTTATCACTTTTTCTATTGTTTAAAACACCCTGTATACCTATAATGTTACTTCACCACATATGCCAAGTATAAGCAACTACTTTTATTCCTTACCATATAATTTCACTTAACCTTATATTTCAACTAACCTATATGCAACTGCGTTTAACATTTTTAGAACCCTGCGCCCTATAACTCAAATATCCTTACTGCATATGCTTATTTTACGATTTTTTTCACGTTTGTTGATCCACTATGTATAACTCCACTCTTATTTCAACCACCTTGTATACGCAAGTAATTATGTACTTAATGCAACACTTTTGAACCACACTGTATAACTTTAATTCTATTCCTCCTTATATTCAACCATCCTATATATGCAATTGCTTACATTCTATCCAATATCACATGTATTTGTAAGATTAATTGATCCCACCTGTATAACTGTAAAAACATTATCTCAGGAAGGAAATAGTGCAACTAGGAAAAGTGCATTCCAACTGCATGAGGCTACTTCCAGAATTTCTTTCATTCTCGGGATTATGTTGGTAGCCAAATACTCGGCTTTGATGGAACCCGTTGTCAACGTACTCCAATCTGTAGCTTTGTACTGATATATCAAGTGTAATTTTACAGGGTGTTCCATATGTAGGATAGGTAGAATTAAATGGATTTAAAAAATCTTGAAAAAAAAGGTATATTAGGTGGCCTGTAAGTAGTTGCATATATACAATGTGGTTGAAATTAGGGGGAAGTTATAAGGGGTGGTTCAAAAAAGATATATTGAGTGGACCATAAACAGTTGTATATACCAGGTGGTTGAAAAACGGGTGGAGTTGTGAATTATATTTATAAGGGCGGATAAGAAAATGTTATATTGTTAGGGTCATAAGTAGTAGCATATACAATGTGTGTGAAATAGAATTAGATTTGTACAGGGTGGATAAAAAAATATGTTATGTAAGCACTTAGGATATTTGAATTTTCTTGAGCTATTATTATAGTTATGAAATGAGTTGAAAAAAATGTTAGAAGCAGATGTTTATACAGGGTGTTTGAAATATAAGATGGAATGGAATTATAGTTTATAGGGCACTTCAAAAATTTGTTTTATAAGCAAAAGTAGTTCACCAGTAACATAATATAGGATGGTTGAAATATCTAGCAGAGTATAATTACTGCTATATCTAAAGATGGGTTTAAAAATTAATTAAAAATGTTATGATTAACAACCTGTTTCATATACCAAGTAGATGAAATATAGGGTGGACTAGAATTCTAAGTATACAGGGTGGTGAAAAAATGTTATATAGTAGTATATTAGTAGTTGCATATACAAGGTTGTTGAAATATAGCGTGGAATAGAACAATAATTATACAGTGTGGGTAAAAAAATTGAAAAATTTTGGAGTATGGGGCAAAGTAAAGTTATCCTTTCACGGCTGATTCAAACAAGGTTAAAAAAAGTTGCAAATGAAGGATGGTTTAAATGAAGTGTGGAAAGAAATTATATTTTATACTTTGCTTCAAAAATTATGAGGTAATAGCGTAGTTCATAATTAGTTTCACAGAATATTTCAAAAATTGTTACATAAGGTGCCCCATAAGCAGTTGCAGTTTTGGTGAAATTTATTGGGAATTGACGGATTTATAATTATACAGGGTGGTACATTGACAGGAAAGGTAGATATAACGAAAAAAAAACTACTACCATGGTCGATAACACACAATTAGTCAATTGGTTCCACCGCATGCACCAAATATTAGATACTTGCATCAGCTTAGCTTTTATTCAAAATTTGGAATATGCCAATGTAACATGTTTCAATTTAAAAAAAATTCAACTGATACATCAAGTGTAATTTTACAGGGTGTTCCATATATAGGATATGTGAAACTTAGAGCGGAGTAAAATTACATGGATTTAAAAAATCTTGAAAAAAAGGTATATTAGGTGGTCCGTAAGCAGCTGCATATATACAATGTGGGTGAAATATGGACTAAGTTATATGGGGTAGTTCAAAAAAGGTGTATTGAGTGGATCATAAACAGTTGCATGTACGAGGTGGACTTGAATTATATTTATACAGGGTGGATAAAAAAATGTGTTATGTAAGCAGTTAAGACATTTGAATTTTCTTCAGCTATTATTATAATTATGAAATGGGTTGAAAAAAATGTTAAAAGTAGTTGTTTGTACAGGGTGGTTGAAATATAAGATGGAGTAGAATTATAGTTTATAGGGTGGTTAAAAAAATGTTTTATATCCACAAGTACTTCAAGTTCACAAGTGGCACATATAGGATGGTTGAAATATGTACCCAGAGTATAATTACAGCTAAACAGGTGGGTTTAAAAATATTATAACGGAATGTTATAATCTACCAGCTTTCCATATCCCGGATAGATGAAATATAGGGTGGACTAGAATCCTTAGTAAACACGATGGTGCAAAAATGTTATAAGCCCATAAATACTTGCATATACAAGGTTGTTGAAGTATAGGCGGAGTAGAATAATAATTATACAGTGTGGGTAAAAAAATGTTATATAGGTTAGAGAAATGGAGTACCTGAAATATGGGGCGAAGTCAAGTTAGTTAGTGTGATTCAAACAAAGTTAGAAAACGTTGCAAATGAATGGTGATTTAAATGAAGTGTGGAGAGAAATTATACTTTATACTGTGATTTAAAAAAAACATAAGGAAAAATTGTGAAATAGCGTAGTTCATAATCAGTTGCACAGATAGAATATTTGAATTTGAAATATAAGGAGGATTAGAGTTAAGTAATTGAGTATTTAAAAAATTGTTACATAGGGTGCCCAATAAGCAGTAGCAGTTTTGGTGAAATTTATTGGGACGTAATGAATTTATTGGGAATTGGTGGATTTATATTTATATAGGGTGGTACAAAAATGTTATATTGGGTGGCCGATAAGTACAAGGTGGTTGAAATAGAGGGTGAAGTCTAAGTATAGTTTAACAATGTGGATAAAATATTGTATGAAAAATTTTCTAAAATAGAACATGAGCTGTGTTGCATATATGCAATATCTGAAACATCGGGTGAAGTAAAATTATAGATATTCAGTGTGATTAAAACAATGTTAAAAACAAGTTGCATATAACGGGTGGTTGACATATAAGGTGGAGACAAATTATATTTTCCAGGTGGTTAAAAAATATCAGAAAAATGGTTATTTAGCGTAGTCCATCAGTAGTAGCATAGATAAGATAGTTGAAATATAGAGGGGATCAGAGTTATAGTTAAGTGTTTAAACAATGTTATACCTATATGGTGACCCCTAAGCAAGTTGCATACACAGCGTGATTGAAATATTTTGTAGTTGCCTAATTGGCGGTAGTATATACAAGATGATTTAAATAAAGGTTAGCTATAGAAGCCAGTTCAAAAAAATATTAAATAAAATTGTTATATAGGGTGACCATATAAAGTTGCGGTTTGGGTAAAATCTGTTGAGGATTAGTGGATTTATGGTTATAGAGAGTGGTACAAAAAAAGTAATATTGGCTGGCCTATAAGTATAAAGTAGACCCTGAACAGTTGCATCCTGATATATGGAATACCTGACATATGGAGCGAAGCAAAATTATAGTTATATATTGTGTTTAACACAATGTTAGAAAATGAAGCATATAAAGGATGGTTAAAATATAGGGAGGAGGGAAATTATATTTTACGAAGTGGCTCAAAAATTGTCACAAATAATTGTTATATAGCGTATAGGGTGGAGTAGAACTGTAGTTAGGTAATTAAAAAATGTTATATTGGATGACAAATAAGCTGCAGCATATACAGGATGATTGCACTATAGGGTGAAGCAGAGTACAGTTATACAAGGTGGTTCCAAACAATGTTGAATAAAATTGTTATATAATGTGGCTTATAAGCAATTGCAGTTTGGGTTAAATGTATTCGAGATTGGTAGCTTTATAGTTATGTTAGGTGGTTCAACAAAGTTACAAAAAAATGTTATATTGGATAACCCATATGTTTCATAAGCTATTTCTTTTCGCAAAGAATTGTATATTCCATACGCGGGTGAAACCCTGGGTAACGGTTAGTAATAAATAAAAACCTAAATAATTTTAATGATAAAGTGGTTGAAAGTTTTGCAAAAAATCCCCGCAGGTTATAGTTTAATTAAATATTATTTCTGTTAAAATAAATAATTATTACTGTGTTTAAAAGTTTTATTTAGTTATTGTGCTGTGGAGGGCTTGTGAAGTATTATACATTGATATTAGAACCGTTCTTATTACAATCGTCATCAAGGCAAAAACTTCTAAAGTGTAACGCTTTATGCTCTCGGCGTTCATATTTTTTATCCTCCATAATATTGCCCCATTGCCCCCTCCCCTTAGTCATAACCTGGCGACGCCCTTGCTAATGTTTATTGCAATCAAGGACTTGAGCGCCTGTAAACCGCTTACTATCGAACAAAAATTGTGTCCCGATCGCATATTGCCGGGTTCGCTAATCGTGTAGGAAACAGATGTAAGAACGCATCTCCGTTCCCTAGGGGGCTAGCGCAACCCAGTTCGCTAATCCTGTAGGAAACGGTTGCAAGAACTGCATCTCCGTTCCCTAAGGGGCTAACGCACCGCATGCAATATTCCGCGTTTGTGTCACTAAGAGCAATCTTTCTTATAGAATTGATAGAACAATTGAGCAATGTGATAGTCCAGCTGGAGCTGTAGGAAAGTTCTGCAAACATCTTTGTGCAATTTACAACACTGGAGTTAATTTACTAACTAGCCCACCATTGATATTCTCTGAAATTGTTGAGCTTGTCAGTTTAACACTTGGAAATAATTTTGATATCACTATTTTATGGGTATAAGATGACCAGAATTTTGTTGTAGGACGATGCAGGCAGGTAGACCAGCTCATAGCGAATTGAGGGCGAAAGTGAAAAAAAAGAAAAGAGCATTGAGTGCAAATATTTTTCTAAACACAACAAATGCAAAAAGTCATAGCAGTTCTCACTACTTTATATTTATTTTGTATTTATCTCCTATATTAGTGTTACCTAAGATAGACACCCGATTGGCATTACTTCTTTTAACGTGTCTACTGAGTAAATCTAATAATATGTTTATGATAGAAATTTTTGACGATATGACTAACTGTTTATCGCATCTGTGTGCGTTAACCTCTAAGGGAACCGAGATGCAGTTCTCGCCGTGCCGAGATACAACTTCTAAAAAGTATTCAAAATGTGTCGGACAGTTGCACATACAGAAGTACAGAATTTTTAGTCAGGGTTACAGTACCCAAAAACTTGAACTTGAAAATATGTGACTTGTCGTGACCTCCGAACCGTTACATGTTCTGATGAGCTGCAACCAAACTACTTTAAATCTAGTGGGCAACTCCATTCTAAAACTTCAATAGGAGTGTAGTGCCTTTGTAGGTGTCACCAAGGTCCAGGCAGGGTCTGGAAAAGAAACAGCCCTTTCTAAAGTCTACCACGTAGTTACACTACCTTACAACTGTTGCGATACGGTCCCCCAAAAGGTACAAATACCCTAGATGAAACCCTTCGACATAAGCAGCATCAATGTGGGAAAGTGGACGTTGCAAACCATGAGTTACAATAGTACTCCAGACTACTTTTATGTTTTTTTTTTGGATGTAGATTGCAAAATGCATCAATAAATATAAAGCCATTGACAACGAAGTCAGAATAGACTTTGAAACGTTTGGTATTCCTGCAATATACCTCGTTTTATTTCTATTGTGGTGTTATTGCCCAAAAAACCATAAAAGTAATCAAGAATATGCCACAAACAACGTTTAGAAGACAAGTACTCCAGACCTTGATGGTCTTATAAACCAGCCTTTCTTGACGAAAAACATCTCTTGGTTTACACAAACGACTATAGCCGTCGTCATGATAATTGCAGCGATCATGATTTTCACTACCATCAAAAAGAAAATTGAAGAGCGCCCAAAAACCTAAGAAAGTCTCATCACCTATAAGAATGCTGCGTAAACTAAGACCAACATTAAAACCAAATCCGATCACAGAGACAGCTGTATAAGCATTTCAAAATATAATAGACATTATTATATTTTCATATATTTTACCTATACTTTTAGAGATTACAATTTTTTATTTTTATTTTATTAGCCATAATTTTATATATTTTTGATTTTTTATTTATTATTGACACTATAACATATTTTATACTAACAATTTTTAATTTACTTATATTTTCAAACTTTTTTTGTAATGTGTATATTATGATTTGATATTACTATCTATAAGGGGAGTTGTTATAAGAAAAGTGTACCGAATTCTTAGAAATCACGTACACGCTTTGTTCACATGTGAACTGATGAATTTTTGATATTGTCAAATAAATATATTTTTTTAAAAGTAAATTTAGTGAAACCGAATCTTATATAGGTATATATATATATATATATATATATATATATATATATATATATATATATATATATATATATATATATATATATATATATATATATTAGCCTGAAGCTGGTAGACAATGTAAGTCGTTCCTCGAAGTTTCCTTGGACTTCCATCGTCTTGAAATGATTGATCTCACAACGTTTCAATAACTTTGGATCTGCTATCGCCATCAGGTGAATGATGGGAAATCCAGATAACGTTAAACAAAGCTAGGCAGATAACAAGCAAACGTTTCAATATTAATGTATCATGAAATATAGTGGAAATGACAGGTAAACGAAATCATAAAATAAATTGTTATAAAAAAGGGTTTGAAGAGCTATAAAACGAAAGTTGAATAGGAAAGTTATCTGTAAATATCTAAGGAATCATAAATTGAATTGGAAGTGAATTTAAAAGACAATTTTAGGAAAATAGTAGACCAGTAGTGATCAGTGAAGAAAGTAGTCAAAATTAAAGTACATATGCGGTTGTATAATTAAATAAGATCATAACTAAATAGAAAAGAGATCAATAAACATAATTTATTAAATACAAGATGAAATTAAAGTAGATTTAGCGCAGGAATTAAATGTTTGGGTATCAGGTGTAACTTTGCTTGCAAATATGAAATAAATACTGAATGAAATCTATAAGTATTAAAACGTTTGGGAAAGTCAGCAGATTAAAACAAGGCAAATAAACTAGAATATTTAATATTAACAAAATTTGATAAAAAGAACTTTTGAGAAAGAAAATATTCATCAGTTTTGAGAAAAATGTATAAAAAAGATGTCGAACCTTGTCAAATAGTTCAGTCTTATTTGTATCGTTGGACCGTGTAGACCTTCAATTGTGTTAAAATCAAGTATAGAACCAGCAATACAAGTTGCTGATGTATGAATGATTAAAATAAGAAAAGGATTCAAGATAACTTCCAGGAATAGATAAGATATTTAACAAGATGTTTGAAAATAAAATGAAGTGTTGTATTTTATAAAGAAAGATCGTTTATTAGATATTATTTGATAATTCATAAATTTGCTTTGAAGAAATAACTCCACACCGAACTTGTTTAATAATAATAATTAATTGATTGATTAGGACTTTGAATTAATATTTGGGTATTTTGTTTTCATTATTGTTGACGGATGTTTGAAAAGTTTATGAATAACTATTGCAGTAAACTTCGTGGGTTCAAATTAAATTTTAATACACAGATATTCACTTTCACTTTCTAGAACCTTATCTACACATAAAAATCAAATATTTACAACAGCTGATTCCAAAAACCATTTACATCAAAATAATAGCACGACTATCTAAGCTGAACTAGAATTGAAATGTCCAGCTGTCCTTTTTATAATCCACAACAATTAATAAGAAATATCAAATATTTAATATTGTTATAAAATTTATATTCGCCGCCACTGGGGACACCTCCTAAATTAGTCATTTCAATGAAAATAAAACATTAACCGTCTGGGATAATAAAAACGGCACTATCTGGAATCTTCTATCGAGCAAAAAGCGTTGACATCGAACACTCCACCAACAATGGAATACCCATCTAGAACTACAAGAGTTAGTACAGCTTGTATTAGTTGAGTTTATATTTCCGTGTGAATTGTTTTCACTGAAATCAGCTGTTATTTGTGTTTAAATGTGGTTCTAGAAAGTGAAAGTAAATATCGGTGTTTAATTTGAACCTACGAGATTTATAGCAATATTTAAAGACAAAGTATAAAAAAACAATTTATTAATCTAAAGATAATGCATTGTTAGAATAAAAACATGTTCATCTCTGAAGGAAAAGACAATGGCAACAAGGTACGTGAATGAAATTATAATAACTTTTCAGTGATTATAATTCTGTTACTGTACTCAATCTGAGAGAGAGCGAGAAATGTAGCTTGACGTGATGAACACCAGAACGCCATGAGAAAGCAGGAAAAAAACCACATCCATTGCGGAACATGCACCACGACGTCACTCCGAATAGACTTTGAGAACACCAGAGTACTGGCAAATATAGAAAACCCGAAATCAAGACTCGTAAGAGAGGCAATTGAACTAGCGAAGAGGCCTCACAGTTTAAACGCACGCAAATAAATCCAGAACTTATTGAATTGTTGGAAAATTCTATTAAACACCGTACCGGCCCGGACCCGACCTATAACAGCTCAACCGGAAATAACCAATCAGCAAGCGGGAGGTGTGGCCACGGTGCCAACCGATAGGCGCCAAGCTGCGACTATATAACAGGGCGCGCTGCGCGCCCTTGAACATCTTAGTATTCGAGTAACTAGAAGCGAAAGCAGAAGGCTACAAGAATTATGCGAACCGACCTGAAGAGGGCAGGCCGAAATGTCGTCATTTTACCATCGATCCCGGCAGGGATGAGTTATCAACTACGCGGATGAATTCCCGGAAACCACCTAATACATTTAGTGCCTGCGAAAAGTTCAAAACACACACACACATATATATATATATATATATATATATATATATATATATATATATATACAGGGTGTAAACGGTTTGAGTGCAAAGATTTTGAAGAACAATACTTCAGGCAAAAACAAATCAAAAAGCTTTATAACATTTTCTAAAATAAACTATAGTTTTGCCAAAAAGAACACATAAAGTTAGATTTTGTGTAGCCCTTGCTACAGTGAATAATACAATAATTTCGATTTCAAAATGTCGGTAAATCTAAATATGTAAATATTCAATAGCTTATACTTCTTTAATAGCCACATTAAAAATGAAAATTGATTATTTGAACTCGAAATATGCTTTTATAATTTAGTGTTTCTCTCTACGAATAAATATGGCAACGTGGCATACAGACCAATTTATTTACTACATTTTTTACTTTAAGGACGACTGAGAGTTACGATTGTTTTTTGCGATTTCGATTCTTGTAAATAAGAATAGATAAACGGTAAAGTGATTTGAATGATATCTATTTGATGTAGACTTCCTGGTTTGCTTTCCATTTAATATATTTTTTAAATAAATAAAATCGGTTGTGATTAGTGTGTAAGTTCGAAAATTAAGAATAGTGCGACAGTATTTATTTGTGATAAATAATGACCGATTATACAATTAGGGAAAGACATGACATGCTCTTAATTTATGGGGAAAGCAGACGTAATTGCAGAATAGCAAGAATGTTATACAGGGAAAGGCTGTGAATAATCCGTTGTTTCAACTCAGTTCTATCATTATAATAAATTCGGTAAGTGGGATTACATATTTACTTGCCTAATATAAATAATATTAATTAAATCAGTAATAATGACTCTTCGAATAATTTAACTGGTAAAAAACTATATATCTCTTGAGTTGAATATCATATGTATTTACCCAACTTTGTATAATTGCATAAAAGAAACCGCCAAATACAAATTCTAATTGCAATACCTTGTATTAAAAACCTAAATATTTTCAACAAAATATTTCATACATGTTAGGGGTTATTTTCATTAACTCCTTTTTTAAAAACTATTTATTTATTAGCTGGAAAAGACACTGATTTGAATGGAAACACTTAAGTACTAGTTTTACAATTTCAAAGCTTGAGCTGAGAACGATGTTAAGACTGACAAACACAATCTAAATCTCCTAGAAATTAATGAATATCTCCTATTTATAATCTTTGGATATGAGACGCTACGCAGCGCTTAGTTGCAGTTTTGCAGGTGTTCAGCTAGACAAGTAAATAAGGTTAAATGAAGTACAATGTGATAAAATATCTTAATAACTGCGTAGTATCCCTTAACAATGGGTTCTTTCATTGGGTCAGCCATAACACTCCTCCCCTTTTTAAGAAAATTTGCTGTCTTCCCAATGACACGAATTTTTAAAAATAATTAAAATTGAAATATTATTGGTTAGTAAATTCATGGTGATATTATTAAAATAGTTATATTTATAAATGATATTGTTCAAAATATTCGATTAAATATGTTAGTATATGTGTTGATTAATATTAAGGATATAAAATATAAGACATAAGACATACATTTTGGAAATCGTCCAAAATTTGAAATTTTAATATTTAAATTGGGGTACTTTCTCTCATTTCCAACATTGGATTTTCTCGAATAGAACTTCGTCTTCTGGGTTGGAATCTTCTGAAAATATTCCTGGAGGGTCCTGGTTCTTCTTGTTGTGGATTGGGGTATATTATTGCTGGATATACTCTGCTGCATTTCCTTCTACATTTGTAAATTATAAAAATTAGGATTATAAGACTTATTAGAACAATGCACACTATAGTGAACCAATGTGTGTGTTTTTGTATAAAAGGGCGATTTAGTATAGTGTCTATTTGTTCGGAATATTGATTTAGTTTATATTCGGCTATATTGAGTTCATCTAAATTTTGTTTTTGGATTTTTAACGGTTTCAGTTTAATACCTGTTTCACTTCACTGTTTTCAGTTTCACAACACTCACTTGGGATTATGGGCATCTCTATGGCACTAGATTGTTCCGATGAATATCCTTTTGTGGACTGGATACGTACAGATCCAACGTATGCTATGCAGTGGGGTTGCAGTTTAAGGATTGAGTTCTTCGGGATGTTGAACGTTTTAGTAGATTTTTCCTTGCACTGAATGCTAACTGGAATGCTGCTGCTGGTTACTATTAACCATTCATTTTCTGCGGTTAGTTGTACTTTGTAGTCTTGAATATTGGCATGTATTGTTTCATAATTTTCTGGGATTTTGCTGGACTTCGTAACTTTAATTTCACAGGGTGCGTTTTCGTCTGTGGGGTAGGCTATTTGGTTATAACAAATCATATCTTCTGAATTTATTGGTTTACATTTTGCTGTTGATTCAAGTGTGAAGTAAAGATTACCATCTCGACTGATTGCTACATACTTATGGGTATTTAGGACTAAATAGGAAATTTTTGTTTTTGGGTCGAATATGGGTAAAGAATATACATGAAGTAATTTATACTCTTCTGGTTCAACTAGGGGTATTGGTAAAATAAAAACAATTTTTTTGTTTGATTGATATGCTTGTAAATCTATAAGATCAAAGTATTTAGCGATGTTTGCTGTGGTTGGCAATAAGGGTAAATTACTTGTACTAAGGCTCGTTGAAATGATTCTTAGCTGAAAAATGAAATCTTCCGGTTGTATTACTGATGGATGTATACTTTTTAATCTAGCGAACGTTATTGAGTTTATTAAATTATTAAGCTCTCCTTCAATCAAAATTAATGATTCTAACAATTGCTCACAAATATTTATTATATGTAGTTTTGATTCATAAAAATTTTGATTATCAGAAATGTTGTATATCGCGTTTTCAATATCGTGAAGGTTATCATTGAATGTTTGTTCATCAATTTGGAGTTTCCCTATAGTGTAGTTGAAATTTTTAATAACAGAAGTAGTAACTGATATTTGGTTTTTCATAAGATTTTCTAATGCTCTTTCATCATTTTCTACTTGTTGAATAATTTGATCATAGTATTCACCATCTTCGCTATCTAAATTGCCTGTAATAGCTTTCCAAATGGAACCTAAGAAATTAAATGCTCCTCTTCTCTTTCGAGTATTATTTAAGGGTAAGGAATATGGGTTAATGTCATTTTCGATTTCTTGGAATTTTCTTTCGATATTCGTGATTATTTGGTTTAACGTGGTAATATGGGGTTTTACCTCTGAGTGAAATGCTTGCATCCTAGCGTTATCTTGTTCAACAAAAAATTTTAAGTTTTTCAGAATTTTAATGTCATTTTTGTAAGAGTTAGTTAAAATTGTGGTATCTTTGACGATTATTAGTTTCCAATTTTCATTAGAGATTTTCAAATTTGACTCGTGGTAATATTGTATGCCTATAGTATTATTTAGTGTAGTTACTTTATAATCACTAGGGTTACTTACTGCTATGCTAACTGTGAGTAATATTGCGAATGTGACACGAACGTAATTGTTCTGCATCTGTAAAGAAAATTTCCTTTTATTTTACAACTGTGCTTATTTGATCCGAATTTATAGTAAATTCTCGATTTGTGTCAATATCTTTTAATTTAATTGCATTGTTGTCAAGAATTCTGATTACTTTAAAAGGTCCATTAGATTTGTTGCTTAATTTATTTTTTATTTGGGATTCTTTAATGAATACAAAGTCATTTAATTCGAAATGTTTTTCTCGCGGTTTAGATTTTTCATCATGTCTTTCCTTTGCTTTAAGTTTCTTTAAAATCGTTTTTTCTCTGGCTATCTGGTAAAAATATGAAATTTTATTGTTTAAATCTCTTACGTATTTTGAAATTAATTCTTCTTGATTATAGAGTTTTTCCGGGGGTCTAGAGTTTGTATGTCCAAATAGTAATTCATATGGTGAAAAACCGTGCGTACTGTTTATTGAGTTATTATAGCAAATTACTACGTAAGGTATACAAGTTAAAGGATGATCTTCTGGGTTTTCTGTTACCGTTGTCCTAATCATTTCTAGTAATGTGCTCATGAATCTTTCTGTAGAACCGTTGCTTTGAGGATGGTTTACTGATGAAAATGTTAGTCTGATACTGTAGAGTGTACATAAATCTTTTAACAATTGATTATCAAATACTTTGCCTCGATCGCAATGAATTCTTAATGGGGTTCCGAAATGCATAAAGTACAATAGCAAAGTGTTGACTACATTTTTGGCTGTATTGTGTTCAATAGGATATGCTTGTGTGAACTTAGAGAATTCGTCTCTTATTACTAGTATATAGTTTTTCTCTGGAATTTCCAAAATATCTAGATTTATGCGTTCAAATGGCGTTTTTGGCGTTTCTGTTATTACTAGAGGGTTACTTAAGTTTTTTCTACAAGCTTTGGTTTTGTTACATGTTTCACAGTTATGTATAAAGTTTTCTACATCCTTATTCAAATTTTTCCATTGGTATTTTCTTTTTATTCTTGTGATTGTTTCATGAATACCTCGATGCATATTTAATTTTCCGGTATGGTTTTCTGCTATAATTATCTGTCTTTGATCCTCGTCAGGCGTAATTATGTTAGGGTTACAAGTTATAAATTCGATTTCTTGATCAGAAAATATAAATGATAAGATTTCTAAAATTGGTAAGTTATTCATTTCTTCCATATGATATTTCGTATTTCTTAACAATATCTCTTTGTTATAATAAATAATTTCAAAAATAGCTTGTGTTGGATTTAATTGCGGAATTGTGATAAGAAAGTATTTTCGTTTAGCATGTGCTTTTGAAGCGACTACATTTATCTTATGCTCTTCGTATAAAGTGTTTGTATCAATTATGTCATCAACTATTTTAAATTGGGATTCTGTCAATTCACCCGGTTTTATAAATGAAAGGATATGCTTTTGGGTTTTGTCTAAGAATTTTTTGTTTGAAGATGTACATTTTGAGTAATCAATTAGAGATTTGTTTTCTTGTAAATTTTTGAATATGTTCCATTCATGTTGTATCGTTTCGAATGCGATTTCCGTTTCTATATCTGATGCTATTTCTTCGTTTTCTTCTTCTTCTTCTTCTTTTATACTACCGTAGAGTATTTTTGGGAAATTTTTGATATGGTTAATCCTTATTCGTGATAAAGCGTCTGCATTTGAATTTTGTTTTCCTGGTTTGTAAATTATCTGATAGTTGTATTCTTCAAGTTTCAGTCTCCATCTGACTAATCTTGAACCTGGGTCTTTAGCGTTAAAAAGCCATGTTATCGGGCGATGATCGGTCAGTAGTTTGAAGCGTCGTCCGTAGACGTAATTCCTGTATTGTTGAACTCCCCATACTATTGCTAGTAATTTCTTTTTAATAGTAGAGTAATTTTGTTCATGTTGGTTTAGCGTTCTTGATGCGTAAGCGATTGGTAAATCTTTTCCAATTGATCCTTGTGATAAGACTGCTCCAATTGCGTAGTTACTTGCATCGGTAGTGATGATAAATTCCTTTTCGAAATCAGGGTACTGCAATATCGGATAGTTCGTTAATGTTTCCTTTAGCTTTTCGAATGCTTCTATACAATTGTTATCGAATTCAAATTTCACGTCTTTCTTTAGCAGTTGTGTCAGTGGTTTAACTATTTTTGCAAAATCTTTGATAAAGCGTCTATAATATCCTGCTAATCCTAGAAAGCTTTTAACATCTTTGGGATTCTTTGGGGTTGGAAATTCTTTAACTGCTCTTATTTTTTCTGGATTTGGTTTAACTCCGTTTTCTGTGACAATATGTCCTAAGTAAGATACTTCCTTTTTCAAAAATTCACATTTATCTGGTTGTAGCTTTAAGTTTGCATCTCGTAGTCTTTGGAATAATTCTGTTAATCTTTGAACATGCTCTTGTAATGATGATGCGAATGATATGATGTCATCCATATAAATTAATGCTCTCTCATTTTGAATACCTGTTAATACGTTATCCATTACGCGTTGGAAAGTTGCAGGTGCGTTCTTTAATCCAAACGGTATTCTTTTGAACTCATAGTGTCCGTTTTCGACAGTAAAGGCTGTTTTTTCAATATCTGCAGGGTTTATTTCTATCTGGTGAAAACCTGATGCTAAGTCTAATGTAGTGAAGTAGTTACATCTGTCTAATTTGTTAAGAAGATCATTAATATTTGGTAACGGGTATTTGTCATCAATAGTTACTTCGTTCAATTTCCGATAGTCGATTACTAGTCTCCATTTTTGTTTACCGCTAGCATCCATTTTCTTTGGTACCACCCATACTGGTGAAGACCATGGCGATGAAGAAGGTTGTATAATATTCTGTTCTAACATTTTGTCGATTTGCGTTTTTACTTCCTGTTTGTGTATGTATGGATATCTATACGACTTCGTGTAGATTGGCTTTGCTTCTTCTGTGTCGATCTTGTGTTTTACTTTATTTGTGAAAGATAGTTCATCTCCTTCTAAATAAAAGATGTCAGAGAAACGTCTGCATAAAGAGATTATGGCATCCTTTTCTTCTTCGTTTAAATGTTCAGTTCGTAGTGCTTTTTCCACTCGTTGTTGTCTTGTGAAGAGATTTTGTTTTTTAATATTGAACACTGAAGTTTGTCTTTGGTTTTCATTCCTTTCTTCGATGAAGGGTTCCAGAATTAGATTTTCAAAAATTACGTTTTTTGTTTCTTCCGTTTTGTTTAAGATTGAAGTATAGAATTCACCTTTTTCATTGGTTTTTATTAAGCAATTCGAGATTACAACACCGTCTTTTTCTTGTGAATTTAAAATTAATTCTTGATTTAGTTGATCGCACTTTAATTTAAAAATTTGCTCAACTCGCGGCTCTATTATAATTTCATTCGTAATTTCGTTTTCTTTGTATAATGGTACCGTTTTTGTTCTCGTTATTAACTGACGATTTTTAATATCAATAACACACTCATATTTTTGTAAGAAATCTATTCCTAATATACCATCAAAATTCATTTGTAAATCATAAAGATACACTTCCATTTCTCCGTTCTCATCATTTGGGAAAAAATTATTTTTTACTGATTGAGTTATCTCAAAGTGTTCATTTGTTACACCATGTACGTTGATTGGGTTAATTGATTTAATTTTATCTTGGGGAAATAAATGTGGTTTTAGTATCGATATCCCGGCTCCTGAATCTATAAGATATTTTAATTTTCCGTTTCGCGATTTCGTGTAAAATAAATTGTTTTCGTTTAACGTATTTTGCGATATTTTTACATTTCGTTGTGGTTCTCTTCTCGTTTTTGATATTGTTTTTGACTTTGCGCTTGGCTGGTTCAAGCCTTTAGAGCAGAAGAGCCAGCCTCTGTTTCCGCTCTCGTCTCGTTTAAATGGTAGCTTCTTTGTGATCCGTTTTGAAAATTTCGATTTTGGTTACTCGAAGGGCGATTTGAATTTTCGAATCTCGGACTGTGATAAGCAGTATTATCACGTCTGTGGTAATTATTTTCGTACCTTTGTTGAGGATGATAAGCTGTATTATCATTTCTTTGGAAATTATTAAAGTTACGTTGATAAGATTGATTTTGATTATTAGAAATTCCGGTATTTCTATATCTTTCGTTATTTTGTTTTTGTCGGCATTCGTTTATTAAATGTCCTAACTTTTTACAATAGTTACAGTATTTTTTATTTTTATTAATGTTGGGGGAATTAACACTCGGTTTTCGTTGTTCAAGGTAGCTCAGCTGATATTTGGATTTGACTATATTTGCTGCCTCGGCAAGGTTTGCGGGACGTGATGCTCGTACAATAGCACCTATCTTCGGGTCAAGCCCTACTAAGAGTGTTTGCAACGCTACTTTGTCAACAAGTGCTTGCTACGCGTCCTTTTGTTCTCGGGTGAGAGTTAACTGCTGGTTTATCGCGGCATATAATTTCGAATGGTGTGCATTTATTCGATGTACATAATTTTGAGGATTTTCGTTTGAGCTTTGTTTAATTTGCTGAAGGTCGTAAATTAAACTTGTTAAATCGCGGGAATCTCCAAAATGTGTTTTAAGAATGGTTTTTATACTGTCCCATGTTTTGAGGTCACGCGAATTTATTAATTGTGATGCTCTACCTTTAAGCTTATTTTTCAAATGTATTGTCAATAGATACGCTTGCTGGTCGTTTGCAACGTCGAATGCTGCATCGCACGAACTTAAGAACGTATTAAGTAATATTGAGACACCGTCGTATTCAGGGATAATTTGGCATAACTCGCTTAGTCTATACTCTGGTTCATAGATATTTTCTTGGCTCATTTTGTTATAACAGCCCAATTATTTTAAAGTTAAAAATGATTTTTATTTTCACTCCAAATCAATTAAAAACCTTCAATTAATTTGTTCAAGTCCTCTAACAATTTGCGTTTGAAGTAGAACTCGCGGATTTAATAATGACGATTTTCGTTCGGCAGTATCAATCTCTTTTAGTGAAAATGTTCAAGGAATGTTTTACACAGAAAAATACAAATTTTGTAAGGATACGGAATATATGTGTATGTATATAGCAATGCATGCAAAATGAAATCTTTGACTCACCTCGATTATTATCCCTGGGGAATAGATTTGTTTGTCGTCTTGGCTCTTTTTGTAGTTAAAGGCTTAGAAGTCACCTAATTTGTTGTTGACTGCTCGAAATCTGGACTGATCAATTTTCGTTTGATTTCAGGTCTCTGGATTTTCGTTTGCTGGTCAATTTCCAAATTAGTTTTCTACATCCGTGCTGACTGCGCCAGTGTTAGGGGTTATTTTCATTAACTCCTTTTTTAAAAACTATTTATTTATTAGCTGGAAAAGACACTGATTTGAATGGAAACACTTAAGTACTAGTTTTACAATTTCAAAGCTTGAGCTGAGAACGATGTTAAGACTGACAAACACAATCTAAATCTCCTAGAAATTAATGAATATCTCCTATTTATAATCTTTGGATATGAGACGCTACGCAGCGCTTAGTTGCAGTTTTGCAGGTGTTCAGCTAGACAAGTAAATAAGGTTAAATGAAGTACAATGTGATAAAATATCTTAATAACTGCGTAGTATCCCTTAACAATGGGTTCTTTCATTGGGTCAGCCATAACATACATTTTTATTTAATTCTAAGGTCAATATCATCAGTCAATACAAAAACACAGGTGTTTACTTTTTTTGTCAGCGTAGTCATCCCTTTATTATTCGCGCTAAGAGTGAATCTGCTTCGAACGCGAGCGACGTTGCCGGATTGACAATAATTTACTTAATATGTTTTAGGGATTTTCTTGATTATTAAGGCCTACTGACCATAGTGGTATAAGAGTTTTTTGTTTAATTTGGTGTATACTACCTCCACCTAAAATATATGTACTCAAACTATTTACACCCTGTATATATATTCAAGATTACAACAAAGAATAACAATTATTATGAAATATATGTTTGTTTGTTGTAATCTTGAAAATTAATTGTTGGTAATTATTGTTATTTTTAACTGTTATAATCTCTTCAAATTATTTCCCATATCTGATAATAATGGAATAATAAATAATAACAATGTTATCCAGGTGAAATTATTAAGTACCCACTCGAAATGAAAATGATTTGAGGTATTTTTCAATTAATAAGAATACCGAGTAGAGAAAGTATGTTTAAAATGAAGTTACTTTTAATAGCGATAATATATATTACTGAGTATGCCGTAAGTAATTTTTTGCAACTATATATATATATATATATATATATATATATATATATATATATATATATACATTTTAGTTAGCAGATTTGGTTATAACATTGCCGTCTGGAAAGATTGAGGGATATGCCAAAACCACTACCGCTGGAAAAGTGTTCCATGCATATCAAGGCATTCCTTTAGGAAAAAATCCAATAGGAAACTTAAGGTTTCAGGTAAAAACAAAACATTTTCTAAAGAATATTAAATAAATTACCTACCTGTTTAGTTAGTTTGATGTTCTCCTAATGTTAGGCTCATCTTTGAGGATAGACATTCGAGGGCACATCAGGTGTATTCCTCTCATAATATATATATATATATATATATATATATATATATATATATATATATATATGTATATACAGTGAGGATGCGTGGGTTGGAACAAATTCATCTAAAATTCAGGTGTTTTTTTTTTTTGGAAAAACGCTGGTTTTTGTGATGATAAACATTTATACAGGGTGGGTCAGAAATAAATTGCGACCATCGACTTCATTTCATGTAGAATGTCCCATACCGAAAATTAACAGTTTTTAAAAAAATTACATTTCTTTATAAAGCTAAGATAACAACGGTAAAAATAAGGTGTTTGTTGGTTTGAACCTATTTATTTACGTTTAGTTTTTATGATTGTTGGCGGTATTTTAGTCGCATGAATGGAAACCCTTTTTTCTGCTGGAGTTTTTAACACTTGTTTATTTCCATAGAAACTGTACTATAATTTTACTTCAAATAAGTAGTTGTCAAGTCCAGTTGCAAAGTTTCAAAGTATGACGTGTTTAACTGAAAAGCAGCGAATAGAAATTTTGACGATGGTAGGATATGGCGACAGAACTCGAACACAAGCTGAAGTTTGCGAATTGTTTAATACGAAGTACTCAGAGCGGACTATTACACGATCGGTAGTTAGTAATATAGAAAAAAAGTTTCTAGAATTTGGTCACGTAAGAGACAATTACAAAACCAAACATCTTCCAGAAGATACACAATTAAATGTTTTGCTCGATTTACAAGAAAATCCTCACAAAGCCACTAGACAAATAGCCGCAGAACAGCCAATTAGTGTTCTAAAATTAGTGTACTTTTCTAGTAAGATAGTTTTTTCCGACGAGTAAATAGGCAAAATTTTCGATATTGGGCATCAGAAAACCCCTATTGGATTATGGAAAGTCATACGCAGTTTTCCAAGAAAGTTAACGTATGGGCCGGAATTGTGGGTACTTCAATTGTGTGTCCTTTTTAGGGTTCCGTATATACAGTATACGGATACCCTTATAATATCACTCGATTTCTGCCTCTGTCACATCACAGCAATTTTCTCCTAAACTACTGGACGGAAGAGGTTGGTATCAATGTATAGTTTGGTGACTCGATCAGGAGTACATATCGAAAAAGAAGACATTTTAATTTTAGGGGTACTTCTGGGGAGAAAAACTAAAAAAATAATTCAAACGTATCATGTAATACATCAAATGAAAGGTCCCATTCTGAGGAACACAAATATATTTTTTTCATATTTATAAAAATAGTTAAAAAGATATTAACGAAAATATACCAAAATTTACCCATCCCCCCCTTATCTCCGAAACTATAAAACGTAAAGTTTTGAAAAAAATTAGAGGTATAGGGTCTGACCGGAAGTTTACTGGAAAAATAAGGAGAAACCTCTACTTTTAATTTTGGGGGCAAATTACAGAATTAAATAGAAAATATAAAGTAAAATTGTTTCTAACTCATCATGTTATATATCAAATAAAAGGGCTCATTATGACGAAAACAAATATTTTTTTTTCATATTTTTAAAATAAATTAATTAAAAGATATTAACAAAAATATAAAATTTTTTACCAATTCCCCCTTATCTCCAAAACCATAAGCTGGAAAATTTTGAACAAAAATGGAGGTATAGCCCCTCATCTGAACTTTACTGGAAAAATAAGGAGAAACCCCTAATATTCATTTTGGGGTGCAAATTATAGAATTAAATAAAAAATATAAAATTAAAATTGTTTCTAACACATCTTGTTATATATCAAATGGAAGGGATCATTATGACGAAAATAAATATATTTTTTTCATATTTTTAAAATAAATAAATTAAAAGATATTAACAAAAATATAAAAAATTTTACCCAGTCCTCCCCCCCTTATCTCCGAAACCATAAGCTGGAAAATTTTGAAAAAAACATGGAGGTATAGACCCTCACCTGAACTTTACTGGAAAAATCAGGAGAAACCCCTAATATTCGTTTTGGGGGGCAAATTAAAGAATTAAATGGAGAATATAAAATTAAAATTGTTTCTAACACATCTTGTTATATATCAAATGAAAGGGCTCATTATGACGAAAACAATTTTTTTTTTCAAATTTTTAAAATAAATTAATTAAAAGATATTAACAAAAATATAAAAAAATTTACCCATTCCCTCCCCTTATCTCCGAAACCATAAGCTGGAAAGTTTTGAAAAAAATGGAGGTATAGCCCCTCACCTGAACTTTACTGGAAAAATAAGGAGAAACCCCTAATATTCAATTTGGGGAGCAAATTATAGAATTAAATGGAAAATAAAAAATTATAATTGTTTCTAACGGATCATGTAATATATCAAATCACAGGGCTCATTATGACGAATACAAATAGATTTTTTTAATTTTTTTAAATGAATAATTTAAAATATATTAAAAAAATATTTAAAAAAATTACCCATTCCCCCCGTTATTCCCCAAACTATAAGAACTAAATTGTTTTGTTTACAGGAAAAATATGAAGAAATCCCTAATATTAATATTGGGGGCCAAATTATAGAATTAAACCCAAAATAAAAAAATATTATTTAACGCATCATGCAATACATCAACGGAAAGCGAGGAATACAAATATATATTTTTTATATTTTTAAAATTAATTGTTCACAAGATATTAACATAAAGATATAAAAAAAACATTTCCCGCTTTATTTCCGAAACCATACTACCTAAAATTTTGAAAATAATTACGGGAACTGGGGCTCACTTGAAATTTATAAGAAAAATTATTAGTAATTTTTGGGACAAATTATACAATTAAATGGAAAATAAAAATTCAATTTTCAAATGCATCGTGTATCAAATAAAAGGCTCATTATGTGAATTATAAATATATCATATTTTTAAATCATTTGTTTAAAAGATATTAACAAAAATATTAAACAGTTTAGAAACTACACTATTTAAATTTTGAAAAATATATTTTATTTGTATTTTTAAATAATTTGAATAACAGATTTAATAATTTATAAAAACTAAAAGGCTTCTCTGAAAGTTTATTAGTAAAATAAAAGTCTAATGTTAATTTTTGGGGCCCAAATTAGAAAATTAAATACATATGTATTCTGATAAAAATCAAGCGAATCCTTAAGTAGATAAAATAAAAAGTCTATGTGTGGAAAATCAAAGTGTATATTTTTTATAAATTTAAAACGCTTCCTTTAATAGATATTAGGGTAAATATAAGAAAATGCACTCATTCCCTGCTTGTCTGAAACTGGAATATTAGAATCTTGAAGGTGGTACGGAACCCTTAGTATGCGAGTCTAACTCGCACTTGACCACATTATTTTATTGAGGGAACACTTAACCCGGAAAAGTATTTAGACCTATTACAAAATGAAATAATACCCTGTTTAATAGAAATTTACCCGAATGGTGAAAACTCCAATATACTGGCAAATTCGGTATGGTTCAACAGGATGGAGCGCCCCCGGACTATTCACGAACAGTGCGAGATTATCTTGACAATATTTTCCCAAATAGATGGATCGGAAAGAGAGGTAATATCGAATGGCCAGCTAGATCTCCAGATCTAAGCCGGTTAGATTTTTATCTTTGGAGTTACGTGAAATTGAAAGTCTACTTCAAATAAGCCGGCGAATATCGAGGAAAATAAAGAATATAATTAGGACCGAAATACAACGAATCCTTCCACAAACGCTAAATGAAGTGTTACGAGAATTGGAAAACCGTCTTAGGTATTGTCAGGAAGTTAATGGTCAACAATTTTAACATTTAATTTCATATGTTGATGTTTTTTTTCTTCAGTTTTGAAATAAATGTAATTTTTTTAATAACTGTTAATTTTCGGTATAGGACATTGTATATGAAAAAATGAAGTTGATGGTCGTAATTTATTTCTGGCCCACCTTGTATAAATGAGTTTATCATCACAAAAACCGCAGTCCAAAAAAAAACCGACGTGTCCAAGCGTTTTTCCAAAAAAACAACACCTGAATTTGAAATGAATTTGTTCCAACCCACGCGTCCTCACTGTATAACACAAACAGTTATCTGTGTTTCAACAACTCTAGGTGTCGAAGTATATTGCAATACATAGCATGTATATTATACAGATAAATAGCACCGTAGATGTTTTTTCTACATATGAACAAGAAGTTCATCGTACCCTAGTCAATAGTGCTTTTCCCTCATTTCTATCATCCTGATAATATAGAACTTTAATAATATTTACTACTAATCCTACCACTATGTAGAACACGGGTGGGTCCTGGCTGTGCTTACAATTCGCCTTCATTTCTGACGGTCTTTTGTGGTTGATAACATTGCTATGAAGTATAATACGAGGGTGAATCAAATATGAACCGGACTTTTCTGTTTCTCGCCCTGTAGGTAATTCGAGTGGCGTGGCGTCTCGATATATCTTAGGTAGGGACGTTAAGAAGAGGGGAGTTCGTCGGTTTGACGAGGCTTAGTCGATGCGCTGTTAGTAGCATCATGTCAGAGCAAGAGGTGCATACGTCTGTTGCGCAACGTGTTGTTATCAAATTTTTGGCGCGGGAGGGCGTTAGACCGTCTGAAATTTTGCGTCGACTATCTGCACAGTTCGGCAATGAAACACTTTCAAGGACCCAAGTGTACGACTGGCACAAAAAGTTTTCAGATGGCCGAGAGACAGTGGAAAATGAGCCTCATGCACGCCGTCCCACGACAAGCATCAATGAGGCGAATATCTACGCAATTTGTGAGCTGATTGAAGGTGACTGCCATCTTACAGTATTGGTAATTGCTGAACACGTTGGAATATCATACGGGAGTGCTCAATCAACCATTTCAGATGAGTTGGGTTACCGAAAAGTGTGTGTAAGATGGGTTCCTCGCCTTCTAAGGGAAGATCAGAAAGCAAACCGTCTAGCCGTATGTGAAAGGCTGTTAGCAAGATATCGAGCAAAGGGGGATGAGTTTTTGAGACATATTGTCACCTGTCATGAGACATGGGTGCATCATTATACCCCGGAGTCCAAACGTGCAAGCATGGAGTGGCGAAAACCTGGAGAGGCAGCACCGCGGAGAGCCAAGACCCGTCTTTCTGCAGGGAAAATTCTTGCAACAGTTTTTTGGGATTCGAAAGGCGTACTGCTGATCGATTTTCTGCACGAACGCCGTACAATTAATGCTGAGTATTACTGCGAACTACTCCAACTAGTGAAACTTGCCTATCGGCAAAAGAGGCGGGATATGTCTATTCGAAGTGTCATTCTGTTGCATGACAACGCTCGGCCACATACAGCTGCATTGACTCAAGGAAAATTGAACAAAATGCATTGGGAAACCTTTGAACACCCGCCTTACAGTCCTGATTTGTCGCCATGTGACTACCACATGTTTGGGCCACTTAAAGAAGAACTGGGAGGCCACCACTTTGAGAACAACGAAGGTGTAGAAATGTTTGTGCGCAATTGGTTATCGACACGACTAGTTTCATTCTTTGAGAAAGGTATTAAAAAACTTCCGATTCGGTGGGAAAAATGTATACATAAGAGAGGAGACTATGTAGAAAAATAATATGTATTAAAATTTGTATTGATCGTACCAATAAAATTTTTAAAATAAAAGTCCGGTTCATATTTGATTCACCCTCGTATAATACTTGGCCACCTCAGGCGATAACTGCCTAATGGTCTTTTCGCAGTTGGGTTTTCACTCAGATTAGATTGCTGACTATATTTTCTGGGTGACGTTAGAAGTATCGAAACCGGAATGGTCAGCATCCTGATATGTCTTTCAGTTCATTGTTTATTCTTTATTAGGTTACTGATTAGTCAGTATTCAGCTTGCGCAGCGATAACTCAGACCACTGTCACACGGTCGCATTTGAAAATCTCTATCGTAATTGTAGACGAAACGTTAGGTAGAATATATTTCAACCGACCATGGCTGAATAGCCGCAAAACAAAAGCCGGAGAACAAGGCTATAAAGAGACATGTTTTATTTTGCTTTGATCAATAGCATAGTTAAGTCACTATGCCTGAATAAGTTATACATATATTCACAAATGACTGAAAATCCTATCCAAATCCCTACAGTAGTTTTAGAAATTAGTTTTTGCAAACAGGTATACCCTTTGTTGCTTAAACATTTTCTATAAATATATAATTAAATTCTAAAATATTTAATTAATTTTTTGGCAAATATTTGCTCAAACTATTCATTTTAAAGGCACCTGTTCCAGCAGATAAATGGAATGGAATTTTAAAAACACAAAAAGAGAAAGGATTTTGTTATAGCGTGTATATTAATGGGAACGATCAAACAGAAGACTGCCTATATATAAATGTTTATACACCTATTATTGATAATGTAAGTATGACAAACTATTCTTCATCAAACAATGAATAAGTATGTTACTTTTCAGACACTCAACTCAGTGATAGAAATATGTAACATTTTTATTCACAATCTTACTAAATCAATTGAATAACTATTTATGTTCGTTATAATGCAGAGCGCATATTTTCAATTTATTGTGATGGAAATGAAAGCTTCTTACAAAATATAGCCGCGTTCTCTTTCTTTCAAAAACATAAATATATATTTAAATACTAATTAATTTATATAAGTTTTTAATTTGGAGGTTTCCATTCATAAAAAAATCATAATACCGTCGGGTAAGAATGTATCCATGCTAACGCTATATTATGCAAATTTCGATTTTATTGCAATCACGGGTTACCCTAACCTACATACTACTTGACACTAATTTTGAATTTTAAAATTAGTTACTTTATCTAATTTACCAACTAAAACTTTCCACTTACGTTCAAAATCACAATGAAAGTACTAAACATTTTTTCCCTTAAAGTCAAAGCAGCTTAACAAAATAGCTACTACAAACTTGAAAACTGAAAGAAGTATATATGGCAAACATAGTTTCATACATACCTGCATAATCAGAAGAAAACTTTAAAATACATTTAAATTTTCATGCTACCATTCTGTGCAACCTACTCCAAAATGGTATTAATAACAAGCAAAGTTTGGAAAATGCCCCCACATGATTTTTATATTAAAAATTAAAATAAAAAGAGAGGCGAAACACGCCATGAGAAATAAATAAAAATTAACAAGACGAAAAATATAATAATATTTAAAAAATTTAATAAAAAATTTGAAAAATATATAAACACTTTTTGTTATTATACTAAAGCAAATAAGTATAAAAATTCACTCGCTTTATAATTTAATATCTCTAATTCCCAAAACATTCTTTTTTATATTGATTGGACGTCTCACTTGGTCTGTAGGAACGAACCTATAAGGTTCACACCGAATTGCCGATACACAACCGATAATCGTGCGCGGTGATGAGTTACCGTTTACAATGTTGTTAGGCGCAATACAATTACCGGTTGCTTATCGGTTTTACGTCGGGTAGGAACACGATATTATCAAAATCGTTACATAGCGTCTTGTAGCGAAAGTAGAGCACTCCCAAATCTCGCACGAGTAGTTATATATGTTCACCCACACTTTAGGTATTTGACACCATTAAAATTAACCTATAGTAATATAGTCATCCTATTAGATAATGTATAAAGGCAAATAAATGCGTCCATTATCCATTATGATACGACGACCGAAAACGAAGTCTTTGTTCACGTAAAAAAGTTATGAAGGAGGGTAAATTAGCACTAGGCCGTCGGAATATGTTCAAAAAGTTTAACAATCAATCAATGAATTAATTACAAATACCATTACCACCTGATGCAAAAGACTAGTAGTTCAGGCGATTAGATGGCACAGATAAGAAATCAGGTTCATGAGATAGTGTCAGCAATTCCACCATAAGGAACATTTCAGTACTGCAGGCTGCAACTGAAGACGGTAAGGTCTTAAGGATCGCGATGCTACCAGGGGGTAACAGGTAATGAGTTCATAACTTCGAGTTGCAAAAATTCAGTAGAAAGATTTTGAATATACCGAAGAATGCGAAGCTGAGCCTGATGAAACGCAGCGGCCAAAAATGGTCCGGCCTGGACTGGGAGCGTTATCAAAAAATCGTCAAATATAAGCTACATGCGGGTAATGCGATTAATAATAGAACTGTTCTTCTAATAAAGTACCAACTACATTAGATAAAGCGATGGCTTGAATCTCCTCTGTTTGGGTTTCAGTCATAACTAACGATGCCATGGTTGAGTCTGAGCACGCATGTGGCAAACAAGTGGTAATCAACAATTGTGGGCCTTTCCACCAAAGGGTATTGCATAACAACTCCGATGACAAGGCGCTGCGTGAACTGAAGTCAACGGAGTTATTAATATGTAGAACCAATACCAAGAAATAAATTGTTCCTGTATATAAGCAACTAGATTACTGACAAAAGTCTTTCAACGGTGCGGGAAAGGACGAAGCCAAGAAACGTCGACCGTGGAATCTGACCAGCAACTAATTCCTTTGAACGACCAACGACTTTTGAATTGCTCATACGCATAATGAGCCAACCTAGCGGTAATAACTAAGGTACAAAATTCCAACTGGGAAGTGCCAAAGATTTCATAGGGGCAACTTTCGATTTAGACAACATACAAAAACTTGTTTGAAAACAAAATAAACTGCAGCGGCATAAAATTTCTCAGGAATCGTCGTAGAAACTACAATAGTTTTCTTTAGCAATCTGGAGAGGTAAAACTAAATTCTTATGAATGTTAGAAAGCGGGATTTCATCCCAACACAATTTCGAACTCTATAATCTTAGAATCAAGTATTTAATCAGAAAAGGCGAAATATCCCTAACCGATCAAAGATTCTGACTAAAGTGCACAGAACTATGTGCATGTACAATATTTATCATCATGCAGTAGACTAGAGAGGAAAAATCATCAGAGAATGGATTCCAATACAATCCTAAGACTTTTAAGGGATTATCATATTCAAAAGAGAATTGATTCATTGACAAATGTTCCTCAGTGAAGTAAACCAACAATTTAAGATCAGTACTGGATCATTTGCGAAGCTCAAAACCTCCTCGTCTTATTTGCTGAATGATTGGGCCTCTTCTGATGATGAACTTCCAACAATCATATCATGTAAATGGTAAACGATCGCAGAATAGCGGTTGCTGATGGCCACGGGCACCCTTCTTCATCAACTAACTGGTTCAAAATTCGAATATAAAAAGGTGCGGATGAAACTCCATAAGTTACACTGCTTTTGGTAAAACGCATCTTCAAAGATAAAAAATTATATGATTCATATATTTGTCTCTCATAACAGCCAGAGTTGGTTATTAATAATATTATTACTTATGTTAAATGGCATTAAACAAATACTTAACTTACAAAAATTATGAATATTTCTATTTTTTAGTCTTTACTTTTATGATGTGTGAAACGCCACAAAAATGTTTCGATGAGTTACAGTCTTGAGCCTGTAGACTGCCATTGGAAAGGCACATGATTCGCTGATAATCTTGATGTTGTAGAATGAACACTAAAGGATGGAATCGAAAATTCCAGAAAATAGTAATAATGTCTTGTTGCAATTTAAAACCAATATGCATGCAATCATTCAAAGATAAACGATGAGGTATCTTAGTGGATGTATTGAACACTACAGTGAGTTTGGTTGTGCTATTATCAGGTGTCAAAATACGGTGATGCGGTATATAGTAACAATCAAAAGAAGTAGATGTTCGGAAACCAACTTCATAAGATCTAGCTCTAAATACTCTGAAAAAATCGCAATATTATTTGTAAAGATCTGACTAGATTCGAAGACGTCTTTCTGAAGATTAGAAACATTGTACTGCGAGATTATCAAAAGCAGGAAGTATATTTCAAAAAGGAAGAGGAAGGGGTACAACGAATCTACATAAATCCAATCTCAAATCCTATATTTTTCGCAGATTAGATCATCAGGGGAATAAACCAAACCGGTAGGAACATCTTCAAATGTCCAGAACCTTTGGCGTGAATCATCTAATGATACAACTGCAAATTTACAAAAAAGCGACGTTGGGTTTTTGACTGAATGAGAGTGAGAGTTAAAAGAACTCGGGGACACTCTACCCATGAGGATGTAACCAAACCTATTTGTTAATAGCATGAGTAACAAACAACGATGTAGTGAAACGGGAAGAATGTTGATGGTAACTTTTTCTCAACACCTCGCAGCAACTTCCGAGCGCGTCAAAAAGTCATTTTGAGCGGACTGAATACCACGGTAAAGTTAAAATTTAACGGCTAAATTCTTTGGAACTTGTTTCAACATAATCTGAATAATTCAAAAATTCCACCTAAACCCATTCATCATTGCTTCCAAATTATAACTGAAGGCATCCAATAAGTTTAGAAACCCTCTTAACGGCTATCCGAAGTTAGTTGGGGAAATTGTTCTAAAGCTGACCAGTGACACGCCTCAATTAAACCAATCCGCTTAAATTTCATAAGCAGACAAGTAATTGTTTTGTGGTAGTTTAAAAACTTTAATAGCTAAAGGTAAATATTTGAACTTCTGCATATAGCTGAGTTTTCCATTATTGGAAATTAATGAATCAAACAAATCAATAAATGTACTAAATTCCAAAATGTCTTCCTTAAATGAAGGTAAATCAATTCCCGGCAAAGCAATATTTTCTCTGCCAATTAGTCACCCATTATAACTTACTGGTCTATCTGGTCTATCAGTTTTTAAACCACCCTGTATAACTACTCTAAATAACCATTTTTGAGATATTTTTTAACCATTCTGGAAAATATAATTTGTCTCCACCTTACTACCCCGTATATGAAACTTTTTCTAACATGTTTTAATCACACTGTATAACTATAATTTTACTTCGCCCCATGTTTCAGATATTTCATATATGCAACAGCTCATGCTCTATCTTAAAAAAAATTAGAACAATTTTTTATCCAAACTATTTAACTATAATTCAACTCCACCCTCTATTTCAACCACCTTGTATGTGCAACTGCTTATCGGCCACTCAGTTTGACATTTTTTGTACCACCCTATATAAATATAAATCCACCACTTCCCAATAAATTTCACCAAAACTGCTTATGGAGTACCCTATGTAACAATTTTTAGATTAAACTCCTTAACTCTACTCCTCCCTATATTTCACATATCCTATCTGTGCAACTGATCCTGAGCTACGCTATTTCACATTTTTCCTCATATTTGTTAAAGCACATTATAAAATATAATTGTTCTTCATTTAAACCATCCTTAATTTGCAGCTTTTTCTAACCTTGTTGGAATCACACTGTGTAACGATAACTTGACTTCGCCCCATATTTCAGGTACTCGATATATGTAAAAGCTCATCCTCTACTCTATATAACAAAAATCTTTTTTTACCCACAATGTATAATTATTATTCTACTCCACGCTATATTTCAACAACCTTGTATATGCAACTACTTATGGCCCACCCAATATAACATTTTTTCACCACTCTGTATACTTAAAATTCTAGTCCATCTATCCGGTATATGAAACAGCTTATGGATCATAACGTTCCTTTATAATATTTTTTAAACCTTCGTGTATAGGTATAATCATACTCTGCTACATATTTCAACCATCCTATAATATGCAACTTGAAAACTTGTGAACTACTTGCGGATATACAACTTTTTTTTCACTACCCTATAAACTATAATTCCACTCCATCTTATATTTCAACCACCCAGTTTAAACAACTGCTTCTAACATTTTTTTCAACCCATTTCATCACTTTAATAATAGCTCAAGAAAATTCAAATATCCTAACTATTTACATACAAATTTTTTTATCCACCCTGTATAAATATAATTCTATTTTATCCCTATTTCACCCACATTGTATATACAACTACTTATGACCCTCACAATATAACTTTTTGTTATTCACCCTGCATAAATATAATTCAACTCCACCCGTTTTTCAATGGTATATACAACTATTTATGGTACACTCAATATATCTTTTTCGAACCACACTGTATAACTTCTCCCTTATTTCAACCACATTGTATATATGCAGCTACTTACGGGCCACCTAATATACCTTTTTTCAAGATTTCTTAAATAAATGTAATTCTACTCCGCTCTAAGTTTTACCTATCCTATATATCGAACACCCTGTAAAATTATACTTATCAGATTATATCAGTTTAATTTTTTTTAAAAGTTAAACATGTTACATTGGCATATTCCGAATTTTGAATAAAAGCTAGGTTGATGCAAGTATCTAATATTTGGTACATGCGGTGGAACATATTGACTAATTGTGTATTACCGAACATGGTAGTAGTTTTTACCTTATACCTACCTTTTCTGTCAATGTAGGGAGATAAAATGTATACCAGATTTTAAGTCAAACTATAAGCTTCCAACAAAAAAGATTCAGCAAAAACAGTTCAGTAGTTATGACGTGATGAGGTAACCAACAAACAAACAAACAAATAGATAACTACAATTTTATAATAGTATAGAAGAAGAAAAAGATAAGAAAAATTTTAATAATCTTATTGTAGTAGTAGATTATGTTGATTAACTAAACAAAACTGTCGCCTTTTGCGATTTGAACGTAGAACTTCATCCGTTAAATAAAAGTAGTTTTTTAAGTCAATTTAATTTTGCACTTAATGTAGTTTTCCTATTAAAATAGGTAAAAACCCAAATATAATATTTAGAATATTAATTAGTTTATAGGTTGTATTTAAAATTTAATGCTCAATATTATGTTTTTATGGATAAGTATTTGTCAATAATGGTCATTTAAAAATACAAATAATACATCAAAATGATCTTTACACATAAAAACTATACAAATAATCATGGTTTGTTGGCACAGAAACGAACAATTTTTGAGAATAATTTATAGCTTTATTTGAGTATTGTGGACTGTGGCACTTCACAGCGCTTGCGTACCATTTTATTATAAAATGAGATGAAAATTCGAAAAAGTATTAAAAATGTTACGTCTGGATTTTCGTTTACTGGGGTAATACATCACACATGTCGGTCGACCACTGTCATTACAGACATAGGCGTATATACGAGGAGGGGGGGGCAAATGGGCAATTGCTCTCGAGAATTCCCGATAATACTCGAAATTTCGGCCATTTTTATATCCACAATCGTAAATACATACATACATTCAATGACTGAACGTTTGTTCGGTTTTTATTACGGTGAATAATTTCGAGAGAATTCCTATATTAGCAATGTCAAATTAAACGTTGTAACACTGCTACCCTTTTATTCTGATTGTTTCTGTCAGAATTGTCTTCTCCACGATAGGGAGCCAGTCGATCCAAATCGACCACCCTCGGATTCTTGTGAACGCGATACACTACGTCGTTGACCCTTTCAACTACTTCATGTGACCCATCCCACGCTGGTGTGAGCTTTGGAAAATTGCCCTTACTTTTCTGTATAGCGAGACCTTTTCTCTCTCTTAGAACTCGACTGAATTTGCCTTGAGATCGTAGCGTGTCTTCATTTGATCGCTGGCTGCCCAAAATCTGCATCGAGTCCAATTCATGTGTGGGTGTTTGGTCGGCATAATCGTTAATTTGATGGAACGATGCTTGTTTTGAGCCAAGAGCTAATTCACGTGGTAATCTCAGCTCCTTTCCGAATAGTACTATGGCTGGGGCCAATCCTGTGCTGTTGTGTACGGTTGAGCGACAGGCCAAGGGTAATAGGGTAATATGCTCGCTCATCTCGTTTTCTTGATGACCAACAACTTACAGAATTTCTAAATTGTAGGTCTCAAGGCGGCCAAACAATATTGCAATAAATTCCGTGGGTTTAATTTTACAAATATTCACACTCACTTTAAACGTCTTTATTTTTATCAATAAACTTGCTAACAAAAACACAATGACTAATACTGTGAGCTGCTGGAGTACTACACGCTGTTTCGACCAAACTGTTCGCATGAAATCTTATATAGAATTTAGTCGTTTGAAGAACTTTCCCGTTGTTCTCTGGTTTGCCAGTTTAGATGGTATTCGACTTCTAAATTATGTTAACCTTAGCTTTTTTGCTTCCATCGAATTTTTGGGCTACTGTTGTTGATGTTTTTTGTATACAGCCGTTTTTATTTTGTTTTCGCAATATTTTTATTAGAACGATTAATTTAGAAGGTAAAATATTTTATAACAATATTTATATTCTTTACAATTCAAGAATTTAACACAAATTGTTTTGCCAAATGGTTTGCTAGCAATGTTTAAATGTTTGACAACATTTTGTTAGTAATTAACACATCCAAATTTACAATAGGGTGATTGTAATAAACAAATTAACTTCAGAATACTAGAAATATTCTCGATTTAAGAGACACTTGCAGAGGCTTATGTTAAAATAATCTTTGAATACATATGTTTATTTCATCTAGAAAAATAATTCTCAACTGCCCGTCATGTTCTACATTTATGGTGGGGGATTTCGTGGAGGCGGTGCTAGTTCTGGTGCATATGGGCCCGACTTTCTGTTAGAAGACGATATAGTTGTTGTAGAAACCAATTATAGGACTGGTCCTTTTGGATTTTTATCAACAGGGGATACAGTAGTACCCGGCAATGCTGGTATGAAAGATATGATCCTTGGTCTAAAATGGGTTAATCAAAACATTGCGCTTTTCGGTGGAGATCCAAAAAAAGTGACAATATTCGGTCAAAGCGCTGGTGGAGCTTCAGTTGGACTTCTTGTGATAAGTAAAGCAGCAGCTGGTAAGTTAGTAACATTCTATTCAATCGACTGAAACTATATGGAAATAAACTTTATATGACAACAGAAGTTGTTAATTTATATTCAAGGAAACCTATAACTACGATAACTCTGTACACTTTCAGCTTTTTTTGCGAGATAAATTTAATAATATTGAAAAACACACAAAATATATAATACTAATTATAAAACTTCCTAATATGCTGTTTTACCTTTCTTAAAACTAACAATCAATTTTTTGTGAATTTGTATATTTGACGCGTGAGTTAATAAATTATTTACATTAAGATCAATTTAGAACATTTTTTAAAAAATTGGTGTAACGGGAGCTGTCTCAACCGAGTAATTGTCGAAATAAGTAATCCCGGCTTTCTTACCTACTACGCCGGGTGGACGTGCTGGAAATCATATGGTCACTCTTTTGTCCTGGGGCTGAGAAATTCGTCCAGAAGGTGAAGGATTGGTTATAAATCAACTGCATTAGAATGCAGAAGGCAAGGAGAAACCAGTGTATTAAAGATCTATTAGGATATCTCTAGAATAATGAGTAATGGCATCAAATCCCATAACCATAGACTTACTGCTCAAAGATCACGGAAACAAAGAGACGCAGAAGAGGTGTATTTAATGAACACAAGCCTCTCAGATCTTCATTAAACGAAATACCTGTAAATCGGTAAACGAGAAAATTCAGACACTAACACAACTTAAGTCTATGCGTAGAGATATATGGAATTACAAAACCAGGTTTCAATCATTGATACCATAGGGGTTAGCAAAATGAGATGGCCAAATGCAGGGCGACGCAGAATACAAAATAATCTTGGTTTTACTCAGGAAGTCATGTAGATGTACACCAATAAATGACAGAATTATGACAGTTCAAATAAAAGCTTCACCTATTATTCTCAATGTAGACCTCCACGGCCAACAAAAGTAACAATAGAGTATTAAGGCAATTAAAAAAAAAATGAAATAAACATTATATTGGGCAACTCGAATGCCAAAGTTGGCAAAGGGGCTGAAGGCGAATTGTTTGGAGCATATGGTTTAGGACAGAGAAATGACTGCGGTGAGAGATTAAATGCTGTCGTTATAATATTTCTCGTGATTTTAAACAAATTGCCAGTACGCAGACCGTATACCTCGAAATCAACTAATGACAAGCTGGATAAATTAACCATGAATTACTTGCTCATAAATATCAGATTTACAAATAATTGTAAATCCATTAAAACATATCCTAGGATTAACATTGCATCGGATCATGTTCTGTTCTCTGGTTCATTTCGGATAAAAATTAAGAAAGCTTATAAAAAATCTAACACCACAATAACAGACATCAGAAAGCTGCAAGATATCAACGCCAGAAACAAAATTAGGGCAAAAAAAATTACTAAGAAAATATTTCAAGAAGAAATCGAAAAGAACCTTAAAAATCTGGAAAATATAATTAGAGACGTAAACAAAGAAAACTGTTTAAAGCACGAGTCTAGAAAGAAACAACGCTGGTGGGCCGACATATTAAACATATGGGAAAAAATAACAATGGTTAAACGAAAAATGTAAGATAATAGAGGATCTTCAAAAAAGCATGAAAGAAAAACAAAGTAAAAAAGCAGCTGGGCTCCACAACAAAACAACAAGCGGGTGGTTATTAATTGAAAGGGGGAAGTAATTATAGATAAAAAAGGAAAAATTGAAACATCGCAAAAATATATTAACAAGCTTTTCCAGGACGACCGTTTTTAACTGTCGTGAATAAAGTAAGGATAGCCATGTTGGTTGCTGACATCTGCTAACTCATAAATGAAAAAAAAAATGCTCACACGGAAAGAAAATAGACATCAAAGTTAAAAAGAGATCTACTTAGTCCCCTATTTCCCTTTACCAGACCTGAAGTTAGCCAATGAAATATCAACGAAAGCTAATTTTTAAAAGTAAGTTGGGAATTTTTATTCAAGATTTGACATTATATTCTCAGCTATTTAAAAAGACTGAGTACCAAATTTTGTAAAATATGGTATACGATAACGGAGTAACTATGAATGATACGCCGAATGTTTATTGTAAAATTGTAAGGTTTTTCTGGTGTTAGCGAAAGGTTCATGGGAAGTATTATATTTAAATGATGTCAAAATGATAAATTAATTTAAAAATTTTTACATTTAATTATTTATAGAAGAAAGCTTATCAATATCTCAGACAGAAATTTTCTCAGATTTACCAATAAGACCTATTAAGACTTCCCTACATTTTTACAACATACTACCTACAGTAGAGTCGGCTAGCACAATATCGTTAAATTCGAAATCAATACTTAAAAAAGGCAATAAATTAAAATGCAGCAATAATCATGGAATATCGGTTACAAACACAATAAGCACAATATATAGAAGTGTTACGAAATTTACCAAAGCCGACCCTGTTTCATTTCCGTACGACAACAATCTCTTTGAGATAAAAAAAATTGTTCTCGAAATGACTCGACAGCTGTAGGAGTGATGACTGATTTTACTAGAGAATTCGACGCTGATTTTTAACAGGAAGACCCATCCTGGCAGCAGTTAGTTGGTGGAGCGAAGAGCTTATATGTAAAATTGTTGTTGTGATATTTGAATCAGCTGTTGTATATTCGATGTAAATAAAAGTTCTAGAAAAATGAAACTGAATATAAGTTTTATAATTATAAAATTGAACCCACGGACTATATTGCAGAATATAAGGGATTTGGTTGAATAGGCATATAATAACTATGAACAAGAAGAATAGGTTCTCTTTAATACAAGAAAACAGACAGAAATACACACATACACTTATTGTTGATAGACCTGCAAAACGCTTATGATAACATACCAATATCAAGGTTATGAGTAGTACTCTAAAATACCAACAAGAACTGTACAAAATTTATACGAAGCCACGACATGCCGTGAAACTATGGAATAAAATATCACAGGCCTTTACAGTAAACAATAATCTCAGACAAGGATGCTGCATCTCCCCAACCCAAATAGACAATGGCTTAGAATACAAGGGACGCAAACAGATGAACTTGCAAAAGACACATATCTATACATATGTAATTCATAAACCATAAAAATAAGTGAGAACTATGAATATATAGGAGTAAATTTTAATATTGAATAAAGCACAGATTATATGGAAATGAAATACAGAATATGCAAATCAATAACTTTAATTAAAAATAAAAATGAAAATCTAAAACACAATTATCAAGAGCACTTTAGTGTATGGATTTGAACCTGGAGAATGAAAAAAATAATTTGGTGAAGTGCGAGTTGGACTCGCATAGTAAGGGTTCCATAGCTCCTTCAAGATTCTAATATTCGAGTTTCAGACAAGCAGGGAATGAGGGCATTTTCTTATATTTAACCTAATATAATTTAAAGAAAGTGTTTTAAATTTATAAAAAATATACACTTTTATATTCCACACATAGACTTTTTATTTTATCTGCTACATGATTCGCTTGATTTTTATAAAAATATATATGTATTTAATTTTCTAATTTAGCCCCTAAAATTAACATTAAAGTTTTATTTTACTAGTATACTTTTAGGGTAGCATTTTATAATCTACTGTCTGAATTTTAGGCTCTGTAGATTGGAAGATAAAGGGGAAAATAGATCAAGTTTTAAATCTGTTAGACAAATTATTTTAAAATACAAATAAAATATGTTTTTCAAAATTTTAGATAGTGTAGTTTCTAAAGAGGGAATTAAGTCTATGTTCTATATTTTTGGTAATATCTTTTAAACAAATGATTTAAAAATATTGTTATAAACTCCGTGGGTTCAATTAATTAAAATTTAAAAACTAATATTCACTCTCACTCTGTAGAAACTTATTTACATCAAATATACACAACAGCTGATTCGAATATCACAAATATAATACAACATAAGCTCTTCGCCGCACTAACTGACTGCTGCGATGATGGGCAGCTCCTTTTAAAATCAGCATCGAATTCTCTCGTACACTTCGGTGTCAATTTTACAGTTGTCGAGTTATTTCGAGATAAGTTTTTTTCCCCATCCAAACCTTCTAGCTGTTTTTTTCTATCCCAGCGATTGATGTCTCACGGAATGAAACCAGGGACGGACTGGATAGATTTTTATAACACTGCCCTCCCTTTAATTCTATTCGTCCCGATCAGAAACATCCTCTCCATTGTAGGGAGCGAGTCGATCTAAATGGACCACCTTCAACTTAGCCTTGGGGTTTCGACGAATCCGGTATACGACGTCATTAAGCCTCTTGACCACCTCGTATGGACCATCCCAGGCGCGTGTAAGCTTTGGAGATTTACCCTTGCTCCGTTGGGGGTTGTACAGCCAGACTTTGTCCCTCTCTTGGAACCCGACTGAATTGGTCTTGAGGTCGAATCGCGTCTTCATCCGGTCACTGGTGGCCAACATCTGCGTTTGGGCTAATTCGTGTATTGCCAGCATGTTATGCCGGAGATGGTCGGCATAATCATTGATGTCTTGAAAAGGTTCTTCGGGGGAGCCAAATCGCAGGGTAATCGCAGCTCTTTTCCGAATAGGCTGAGCGATATGCCAACAGGAATAGAGGAATATGCTCATCCCAATCACGCTGATTATTGCTGACGACCTTGGATAGGTGTTGTTCCAAGGTCCTGTTGAAACTTTCCACAATTCCGTCTGACTGTGGGTGCAATGGTGTTGTTCTCGTTTTCCTGAACCCCAACATCGTGCAGACGTTCTGGAATACATTCGATTCGAAGTTACGCCCCTGGTCTGAATGTAGTTCCATCGGGACGCTAAACCTGCTGAATAGCTGTTCTACTAGCACCGTCGCTACCGTGATTGCCTCTTGGTTGGGTATCGCATATGCCTCATGCCATTTGCTGAAGTAATCCATTGCCACCAGAATGTATTTGTTCCCCTTCTCAGACTCGGGAAAAGGACCGGCGACATGGATGGCAATTCTCTCAAATGGGACGTCCACATTGTACTACTGCAATCTGCCCTTGGTCCGGGTCTTCGGGCCCTTACTGGCTACACAGGTGTCATATTTCCGGCACCAAGCTCTGACGTCTTCGAAGTAATTTACCCAGTAGTATCGCTGGCGAACTTTGTCTAGGGTTTATTGATACCCAGATGGCGCCCGGTAATCCCATCATATACTTCGGTCAGGATGGATGGTACCTTTTTCTTCGGAACTACCAGTTGGGACTTGGTTTCTCGGTCATCAGAGCTTTCCCAAACTCGCTTGAGCATTCCATTGTCTACTCTTAGAAAGTCCCATTGGGCCCACAACAATTTCAACACGCCCGAATATCTAGCTACCTCGTCCCATCGTGGCCTGGATGCCCTTCTCGTTTTGCGTGACAAGATTGGTTCGATGTCTGGATAAGCCATTTGGTCCTGGATGCCCTGTTCCGTTGTCCAGTCTTCATTGGCCTGCACTCGGATCTGTCTGATGGTGATACCCTCTCGCTGTTCCGTCTTCAGACAATGCTCTACAGGGTCTTCTGGATAGGGCATCGGCATTATTGTGCAAACGGCCGGCACCGTATTCCACCTTGAAATCATATTGCTGTAATTTCTCCATCCACCTGGCCAGTTATCCTTCCGGTGTCTTCATGTCCAGCAGCCATTTGAGGGCGGCATGATCTGTTCGAATTAGGAAATGACGACCATAGAGGTATTTGTGGAAATGGCCCTTATTATTGCAAGAAGTTCTTTGCTGGTGACGCAATAATTTCTTTCCGGTTTCGAGAATCCAAGGTTGTAGTCCTCGATCACCTTCTCTTCACCATCTTGCACCTGGAATAGGACGGCACCCAAACCGGTGTTGCTGGCGTCGATGTCTAAAATGAATTTGCCGGACTGTGTAGGAAAGGCTAGGATTGGGCTGGAACATAGTGCTGCCTTCATTCGTCTGAATGATGTTTCGCAATACTGATTCCAATGGAAGGTCTCTTTCTCAGTGATCTGCCGACGTAGAGGCGCGGCAATGGTGGCAAATCTCTCAACAAATCGCCTGTAGTAGGCCCAAGAAGCTTCGGAGTTCATGCTTGTCTCTTGGGACTTGCCAATCACGGATGGCTTCTATCTTGTTCTCGTTGATGCGGGTTCCTGAGTCGGAAACGACGTGGCCCAAAACTCTACTTCTTTTTGGAACAAGGAACACTTCTTCGGGTTGAGTCTCAGGTTCGCGTTATTAATTCAGGAGAATACTTCGCCCAGGTTCTTCAGATGGTCCCATGACCAGAATGCCGTCGAGGTATACTAAGCACGTCCTCCATGTTAACCCGCTCAGTACATAGTGCATTAGCCTCTCTAATGTTGCGGGAGCATTACATAACCCAAAGGACATGACCGTGAACTGAAACAGCCCTTTACTCGGGGAGAACGCTGTCTTCTCTCTGTCGTTTTCCTGTAGACCAACCTGCCAATATCCACTCTTTAGGTCTAGTGTGGAAAACCAACGTGAGCCTGCTAGTGTGGTCAGAGTGTCACCAATTCGGGTTAGTGGATAGCTGTCTTTCTTTGTGACTTCATTCAGCTTTCTGTAATCCACGCAAAATCGGGAGGTTCCATCCTTCTTTTTAACTAGCATGACGGGAGCGGACCATGGGCTGATGGATGGCTCAATAACTCCATTTTGTAACATGGATTCGATGTTTTCCTCGACTGCCTGTTGTTGCCCCAATGGTAGTCTCCTAGGTGGTATTCTGATGGATTGAGCCTTCCCGGTATCTATTCGGTGCTGGATGATGTTGGTGCGACCGGTGGACACGATGTTTATTCCAATGAAAAACATATTGGTTCGGTCGTATACGATATTCGAAAATACCGATTTCTATTAAATTTCATTCGGCTGACGTCATCCGTCGAGTAGTAGAGTATTCGCATGGTTTCAAGAATCGGGGCCCAGTAGTTTAGGAGAAAATTGATGTGATGTGAGAGAGTGAGAAATCCGGAGTGATATTATAAGGATATGCGTATATTGAATATACGGAACCCTAAAACTAAACAATAGAATATAAACAACTGAAATGGACTCACTTAGTAGAGTAGAGAGACACGAAAAATAAGGGGATACTAGGAATAACGAGATCAATGAGTGTACGAGATATTAAAGGAAGTTTAAGGTCTTAATATTAATATTAAAAAAAAACTGGTCGTAGCCAATTAGCTCTTTTAATATTTACATTTTGGTTTCATTGAGTATTTACTTGAACTGATAGAGATCATGCATTAGCTACTCGCTACGCCAATGTTAAAAGTTGCCTGTTTATGATTTTTAATTTCCAATTTAAATAATACAGGAAAAAACTTCAAAGTGGGGGTTGTATATTTCAAGAACGATCAGCAAACCGTAAAAAGCAATAGGCAGTTTTGAAGAAAATGAAAAGATCTACATAAAATGTCACTTACGTTTGGCTAATTTTATATACTCTCACTTCAACACATTCACTTCAGACAAATATCACCAGTAAATTATTTTAAATGTTGAATAGACATCACATATACAGGGCTTTCATTTCAAAACTAGTCACCCAAAATAACTTGTATAATTTATATTTAAAAAAGAACCGACTTCAGCGTTTAGAAACCGTATGCAATCAATCACTATTTTCAGACATATCTTCTTTTTTATCTGATTTAAGGTACAATTCAATTGAAAATTTTAGCGTATTCGTATCTCTCTCTCTCTCTCTCTCTCTTTCTCCCCCTCTCACCTGTATTCTTTTTCTAGATTTTCCAAATATATTTTAACTTTTTTATTTATTTTATTATTTGGAGCACTTTCTATAAGTGTAACTTTAATTCACTCTATACTGCATCCACATATATATGTATATGCTTCTGTGTATTGGCCACCACTATATAACTTATTGGTCTATCATTTTTTTAATCATCCCGTACAACAACACAATATTGCAACAGTCCTGATATCTTTAAAACCCCCTGTATAAGTATAAATCCTCTACACACTATTGACTATTTTTCTATTGTTTAAATTATTCCTGTATACCTATGATTATATTTCGCCCCATATGTCGAGTATTCCATTTATACAACTAACTGCTCATGGTCTATCCTATATAACAAAATTCACATTTTTGAATCTCATTTTATGACTATAATTTTACTCTACCATTTATTTCAACAACCCGGTATACGCAACTGCTTCTAAAGTTTTTTGAACCCATGTCTATAATTATACCCGGTCCTACGTCCTATAATTCAAATATCCTACCTGCTTATGCTTATATAACAAATTTTTGATACACCCTGAATAACAATAATTTTACCCCACCCTTACTTCAAACACCTTGTATAAGCAACTGTATATTCAACTGCTTCTGACATTTTTTAAAGCCTTTTGTATAACTGTAATTATTCTCCGTCCTATAAAGCAAATATCCATATCAATATTGCCTATGTATACAACTGCTTATGTACCACCTAATATCACATGCACGCACGCACGCACCCCAAGCCTATAGTATATGGAAGAGTTCGCCGATATAAAAAATTTTGGTTTCGATAAACTAACGCAATATTTTCTGCTATAAGCCCCCTAACTTAACTTCGTCTCCAAAAGAAACTTCAAATCAATCAAAATAAAGACCATTACAAACACCCTGTACGATATACTTTCATGGCATATCGTGACATTTAAACTAGATATTTATGATGAAAATTTCACATTTACGATTATGTTTAGATACAGTTTTTTACAAATATTTTTCCTATCTTTGTAGAATACAATTTATAATATTCAAATTGCTTGAACCGTTTTAGAGAAAACAGTGAAGATTCATTGAAATTAACTGAAGTCTAGTCCTTTATTATTTTTTTTTCTGATTTTCTGGAAAACCGTAAATCTCATGTTATAAATAATTATGTGGTACCTTTCTGTAATATAATGCAGTTTAAATCATCAAAATTACTAAGCAGTTTTTGAATAATCGCTAAAAAAACAAAAAGTTGCAGACAAATTGATAACCTCCTCTTTTTTGGAAGTCGGTTAAAAATATCTTTATAAGAAAGAGCCAAAAAAATATGTTAATTTAATTAATTATTTACCTGGCGACACATAAGCGGGGGTGAATATCACTTCTAAAACTTTAAATACAAAGGAGTATGATGTGATACCTTTTTTCAAGGTCTCTTTTGCGCCAATCATTTGACATATCTTTTTTTAAAATCAGAATATTTTTACAGAATAATGACCTAGACACCGTAAAAGCTTGAATTGTAATTGAAAAAAAAACATGAGTACAGATAGAGAGATAAACAAGTGAGAAAAAATCCTTAAATGTTTTTACGTAAGATATTTGTGACTATAAATGTAAACAATTTATTACAAGAAAGAATTGAAATAATATTTATTTATGGGGAAGAATAACGCTGTGTACGCAGAACGGCTCATTTTTTTCATCAGAGACATCCAGATAAAAATATTAGGCATCAGTATGTGTTGGATTTAGTTCATAAATTTCAAGAAACTAGAAGTGTCTGCAATAAAATTGTCAAGAATCGTAGAGTATTAACTGAGTATAAATAGGGAGATAAACAAATGAGAAAAAAACCCTTAAATGTTTTTGCAAAAGATATTTGCAACTGTAAATATAAACAATTTATTATTAGTAGTGGTTTCGTTGTATACTGGCAATCAAATTTCAACACTGGTTTATTTTTTACACGAAAGCATTGAAATAATATTTATTTATGGGGAAGAAAAACTCTGTGCACGCAGAACTGCTCATGTTTTTCAACAGTGACATCCCGATAAAAATATTGGGCATCAGTATGTGTTGGATTTAGTTCATAAATTTCAAGAAACCGGAAGTATGTGCAATAAAATTGTGAAGAATCGTAGAGTTTTAACTGAAGCTGCACAGATTGATATTTTAGGTCATTTTGCCATGGATCCTCAAACATCAATAACAAAAATCTCCAACTTACGGCTAAATAAATTCTTTCCCTAAAAAATACAGCTTTTACAACAGCTTGCTGAGGATGGTTATGACAGAAGGTTACAATTCTGCGAATTAATGACTTAAAGGGCAAATGTAGACCCTAATTTTATTAAAAATATTTGTTTTTCTGATGAAGCAGGATAATTGTAGATATTGGGGCAATACCAACCCACAAGTTTTAGAAAACTAAATAGATCAAGATGGAAGTTTGTTGCTACACGAAAAAAACCTATTTTTCAACAGGACGGAGCACCTCCACATTATGCCTTGCCTGTACGAAATTGGCTTAATGAGACATTTCCAGACAAATGGATTGGAAGAAGGGGCGCTATAGAATGGCCAGCAAGATCACCCAACCTAACGCCCCTTGACATTTTTTATGGGAACATCTGTGGTGTATAAAACTCAACCTCTCGATATTCCTGAACTTAGACGTAGCATAGAGTGTGAGCGGATTACATCTGAGAAGCTTAAAAAAGTGCGGGAGCAATTCCAGCTGCAACTTTACTTTCTTTAAAAAATGATAAAAATGATATGTGAAAAGATTGGCAAGAAAGAGATTTTTAAAAAGAGGGATCACACGATACCCCTTGGTATTTAAACTTTTAGAGCTGATATTCTCCCCCGCTTAGAGGTTGAAACTGCAGGGTGACCGATTCGTGTAAAATGTATCCCCAGGTAAATATAAATTAATGTGTTTTTAGTCTTTTTCTTTTAAAGAAATTTTAAAAGTTATTTTGGGTAGCTAGTTTTGAAATGAAAATCCTGTATGCAAGGGCGTACCCAGCTGGTTGCGCAAAATTAAAAAAAAATGTCCTACAGGGGGGCAAATCGAAAAAAATTAATGTCCTAGAGAGAGGCACTAATCAGACATTTTTTGACCCGGGAGGGGGCGGGGTAGTCAGCAATTTTTATTGGAAGGTTTAATGACTCGTGGCAGGTTTTTCCATGGGCAACTGACCCCCCCCCCGGTACACCCATGCATGTATGTCTCCTTAATATGCAAAGTTGTAGTAGGGAATCGAAGCTCACCTCCGCAGTGGATACTTTTGGCATTACAGGAGGTTGCTGTTTTTAACTTACGAGCGAACAAATCGGACTCACCCGTCAAAGTTGCTGTGTTATGGACTATAAAAGTACAAACAGGGAAAGTTTATACAAATTTTATAATTGCCGGCTGCGAAACTGAAAAAGACTATTCTTTTTATGGATGTTTATTTATATAACAACAAATTTAACGCAACAGAATTGTTTGAATTCATTGTTTTATAAATTCTCCTTTGAAATATTTTTTATACTTAAATCATATATTTCTAATTGTGGATTTAAGCTAAATAGTATGTTCTTTAAATTTAACATGACCTAGCCACTGATCTCACAAGGAGTAACTCGTTCATTATAAATTAGTCTCTGAGTCAAATATAATATAAATACATTATAGGGGTGTATACTTTTTCAGGTTTGTTCAGAGGAGGAATTGCTCATAGCGGTTCTGGAATTAGCAATTGGGCTTATCTCTCAAATCCCTTGGCGTACGCCAGAGAAATAGCTTCTAAAATAAAAAATCATAGTTCAAATTCCAGTACAGAAATACTTACAATCTTGCAAAGTGCAACAGCTGCACAAATTCATTCAGCTTCTGCACAAATGACAGTAACGGTAGGTATAATACAAGATTATTACACAATTCCAAATACTTACAACAAATTTTAGAAAGATGCTTTACCGGTGATTGAGGTGGCACATGAAGGGGCATTTTTAACTAAACCTATGTACCAATCGCTAGAAAATGGAGATTTTAACACAGTGCCGTTATTCATTGGTGCCAATTCAGAAGAATTCATTACTTTGGCAAATAGTATGTAAGCAAATTTTGGATGTGACTGTATGACAATAAAGTAATTTGCAGACATGACTGACCTAAAAGCACGAGCAGTAGGTTATGAAACTGACCCAGCTAGACTGGTACCACCCAGTTTCAATATTCAGGACAGAACTAAACTCAAAACAATAGGTGAAGAAATAAAAAAAATTTACATAAAAGACGGACTAAAGTGGCAAGATCAACTTGGACTTACCATAGCAGTAAGTGACCCCCGTCCTCATATCCCCGCGTCTACGGATTTAAAAGAGTTTCAGTGTTTGGATCGAACTCGGGGTCTCAATCTGCCTATTCCCCAGGTGTCACTAGATAACTGAACTGAATAATGGCTACGAAGCAAGAGTTGAAACGTCAAGTAGCCCAGTTCATAATTATGAATAATATATATATATATATATATATATATATATATATATATATATATATATATATGAGTGGTGTTGAAGGCTGCCTTTATTTGATGTCGGTGTAGTGTCCCTGCTATTTTGCGTGACTTCTCAAATGTACGGAGTGACAGAGTTGGTGTATTCGGGGGTTATTTATTGTCATTGTCAAATTATGAGGGCAATGTGGTCCGGATGATAACCGTTTTGTCTACGAATTTGTTGGAGATTATTAAGTTCGTTTTGTCTATTGTCAATATTTGTTAACCGGATAGATCTAAGAGCCAAAGATTTCATTACAGAACTCAATTGGGTGGTGTGATTGGGCATGTAAGTATCGATTGAAATTGCATGTGAAAATCTGCCATTGTCAGTTTTTGTTATGAGGACATCAAGACATGGGAGAGAAGAATCGGACTCTATTTCCATTGTAAATTGAATGTTAGGATGTATACCATTGAAGTGTTGCAGAAAGAAGTCTAATGAATCTCTGCCATGAGCTCAAATGGCAAAAGTATCATCAACATATCTAAGCCCACAGGAAACCAACCCACTCAAATGGATACTTCAATGCCCAATGACACCATAATCCTGCCAAACTGAATCCTGTCCTGACAGCTTTAGTTCTTAGATCTCTTCGACTCACAGGTATTGATAACAGACAAAACGAACTAAATATCCTTCAACAAATTCTCAAACATCGGTTATCTTCCAGCCCAGATCACACGTACCATTCGTTAACTCAAACCATTCACCGTAGTCGCTAAAACAATAATAAGACATAACAGTATAATAATGATAGAGATTACTTGATGTTACTAGATTTCAATACAAAATTATTTTTAGCATCGAAGCGAAAGTCATTTTTTTAATCCTTGTGTAAGACATGCTGAAATTCAGTCAAAATATACAGACGTTTACTTCTACAAGTTTTCTTACGCTGGAAAAATGGGAATGAATTTAAATCATCATTTAGATGGTAACTATTGTTACCATTTCTATCGGTTAGATTGTATTTTCATCAATTTTAGGTGCAGAAATGTGTACTCATGGCGAAGAATTGTATTATATTTTCAAAAGAACAATTGGCAGCACGTATGATAATTCAAAGTTTAATCAATTTTCCAATGACGATGTTTTAACACACAAGAGAATGGTAAAATGGTGGACTAATTTCGCAAAATACCTGTAAGTATGGCGCTACATTCTACATACCTATATAGTAAATGGACAATATTTGAATTATATTTAAAACGTTATTATTTTACTATCATATGTTTGTGCAGGCTTCTAGTTGTAATAATAACAATTTTGCGTATTTCCAATCAGAATTTTCTTCAGTAATTTATGCATACATATGTATATACCTTATACCTCCGTTCTACTTCTTTCTCACTCTGTACTAGCACTGTTTCGCTGGTGATGTTTCTCAGAGATGGACGTCGCGGGCAACTGGATGGTAGCCCAGGTCATTTCCGAAAATACGTGAAAAAATTAATAGTAGAACAAAACCAACACTAACGTTTTGTAATGATAAATCATGAGTAATTGACATAAAATTCAACACTTTTTTTCAATGCTTTTTTTAACAAAAAAAACTTAAATAATCGGTAGCTTTTATCTTTTACACCGAATAATTCTCATTAACTGAAAGTGTAGATCTTTTCATATCCAATTTATGTTCTAAAAATAAAAATTATAGCTCAGGTAATTTTTGCAAAATTTCAGTCAAACCTATAGAAGACCATATTACCTCACTTGATAACCATATCATTATGAATAAACCGGGATTGGAAAGTAGAAGAGCTGATCTAGAGACCCCTCATTTCAGTGGATAAGTCCATTCGAGAAATTGCTAAGGGGTTGTACCTGTGAAACTTTATCCTTAGAATGAATAATCTTATAATATATTAATTTTATTATATTTACATATATAACTTAATATGGAATTATGTAATAACTTTAGCAAAATGGAAAAACAAAACTTAATGTAGATACAGACGATAATGATGGATAAGCAAAATACGTAGACTGTTGTAATAGATTTTTTCGTTTGTAAATGATTCTATAAAATATTAAAATATATATATATATATATATATATATATATAAACAAAATATAACTTCCAAAGAAAAACAAGCCCAAATAGATTTAATTGAACCCATAGCACTAAATAGCCTGCTTACAGGCCTAGAGTCAAAAATGGGACAATTAATTTGAGCAAGTGACCCAAGAGATATCTTAACCGCGATCTCTAGAATTAAAAGAGAAATTCAATTAAACCATCTCGAAAACCAAAAATTTTCTAACTTCAAAAATACAACTCCGACCTTCAGAAGACCCAATCAATTACCACCTCCAAAACAATGTACATTCTGTAAGAGAATGGGCCATTCTAATGCATCATTAGATCGAGGCAATTCCAACAGAACCAAAGCTTTGGACAAAATCAAGGTTTTGGGCAAAACTTTCAAAGACCTCGCCCTAATCCATTCGCCCAAAATTCCAATCAACCAAATTATCAACAACCCCGCCAAACAAACTTTCCTCTCAATAGGAGTTTCCAGCAACAACGCCCATCAACAAGTAATCAACCCCCAAATACGAACCAATTTAAACCGAACCCTAATTTTTACCGCCAACAACGTACTCATCACCTAAATAATCATGAGTTCGAAAATCCTAGAAGTGAACAGACATTCGAACCCAACACCCAACAAGTACCAAAACACAAAATTCGACTATAACGATTATCGTTCCTACGACAATTCCCAGAATGACTTTAATGATTACTTTAGAACAGACCTCGAGAGCGAAAATTACTCTGAAAACTACGACGAAATTTCTCCTACAAATTTTCAGGACACTACTCATCAAACAGAACCCCCGAACATGTCAAACTTTCAATCACACATTCAAACCTTGAATTTAGACAGCTTCGACCCCAATCTGAACATCCCCGAACAGAGATTTCTGCAAGACCCCTCTTGTCCGTAAACTCCAAGAACTTGTATTACATCACCGATGCATCCAACAGCTACAAACTTCTTGTAGACACTGGTGCAGGACTATCTATTTTTAAGCCAGAAACTTGCAAACGCTTCAGGGAAAGGTTCCAAGAAAATATCGCCATCCAGGGAATAAGTAACGAGAAAAATCATATCAACGAATCGACTCCCGTCCCGTTTAATGTCAATGATCCTCATAAGGTTTACATTTGCAATATCGATAGCGAGTTCGATGGATTGTTAGGTTCCGATTTCCTGGAACACTATAATTGCATCGTTGATTTCGATAAGAAGCAACTAGTAAGCAATTTCAAAACACTTCCCTTGTATAAAGTAACACAAGATTTAATCAGTAAAGACATCCCCAAAAAATTTTCATGTAACCCCGTCAACACAATTTCTATTCAACCACGTACAGAGCAAATCTGTAAACTTACTTGCAACCTGAGAGATACAGACGCCTTATTAACAGGCATAGAAATTGAAAAAGTCCATCTTCCGAATGCTCTAGTAAAAGTCTATAGTAATGGCCAATTTCTGACATCCGTATTAAATGCAAATGCCATCCCTAAAACTATCAATTTCATTGACATTAAACTTGAGCCTTTACAACAGTTTAGTGTGATATTTCACAAACCCAACCAACAGACCACAACATACTAGAACGACAAGAGCAAATTTTCAATCAACTTCGACTTGATCACTTAAATGAAGAAGAATCCGACTTAATATCGCAACTATGTCTTGACTACTCTGACATATTTTATCTCGAAGGAGACAATCTGTCATTCACCAAGGAAATTAAACATACCATCGAAACTAACAATTCTAGACCAGTTTTCACGAAATCTTATCGCAACCCTCAGATACATAAAGAGGAAGTTAAATCCCAAGTAAAGAAAATGCTAGACGAAGAAGGTATTATACGCCATTCAAATTCGCCCTGGTCCTCCCCCGTATGGGTAGTACCGAAAAAACTGGACGCTTCAGGGAAGCAAAAATGGCGCGTTGTAGTTGACTATCGAAAACTCAACGAACTAACGGTCGATGTCCCTAACATTTCAACTTGACAAGTGCCAATATTTCACAACACTCGCCTCAGGATTCCATCAAATTGAGATTGACCCAAAAGACATTTTCAAAACCGCATTTACCGTAGAGAATGGGCACTACGAATTCGTAAGGATGCCCTTTGGTCTAAAAAATGCCCCTTCAACATTCCAGAGGGTTATGGACAACATTCTTTTAGGAATTCAAAACGAACGTGGTCTCGTCTATATGGACGACATAATCGTATACTCTCCTACTATCAACGAACATTTGTCTCGTCTTACTGATGTTTTGAAACGCCTACGAAAGGCAAACGTGAAAATCCAACCCGACAAGTGCGAATTTCTTCGCAAAGAAGTTGCCTATCTCGGACATCTGATTACCAAAGATGGAGTTAAACCGAATCCATCAAAGGTAGAATGTACATTCAAATTTCCTCAGCCCCAAAATCAAAAAGATATCAAATCCTTTCTGGGATTAGCCGGGTATTATCGTCGATTCATACCCAATTTTGCTAAAATCTAAAAACCACTAACAAAATTGCTCCAAAAAGATGTTTCATTTTATTTCAGTTCTGAATGCGTTAATTCTTTCAATGAATTAAAGCAATCGATCGCCCCCATCGCCCTCCCCCAATTGGATCCGCCCATGCGGGTAACGCACAATGTCTATTCTGGTTACTACAAGAATAGTTAACATTGTAAGAGAAACACCTGTAACTGTCATTTTCAGACAAGTTTGTAAAAATCAAATGAACATGTAACTTGTGATTTCTGTGAAACAGACCCCTGGTTTTTAGTAAATATTTTTCTGCAATACTCATTTTAAAACTATAATTATTTTGATGATTTTACAGTGTAAAAAACAACTATAGGTGTTATCAAGGTGCATATTTGTGTTCCGTTTTTACTATGTTTATAAGTGTGTAGCTATAAATTTGCATCCAATAGACACAAAATCTATTGAACATAAAGAAGTTTTGCATCAAAGGTAGAATGTACATTCAAATTTCCTCAGCCCCAAAATCAAAAAGATATCAAATCCTTTCTGGAATTAGCCGGGTATTATCGTCAATTCATACCCAATTTTGCTAAAATCTCAAAACCACTAACAAAATTGCTCCAAAAAGATGTTTCATTTTATTTCAGTTCTGAATGCGTTAATTCTTTCAATGAATTAAGGCAAGCCCTCACTTCGACACCAATTTTAATTTATCCCGACTTCAATGAGCTCCTTTATTTTGACAACTGACGCTAGCGCATTTGCAATCGGCCAAGTGCTTTCACAGGGACCAATAGGCAAAGATCTGCCAATTGGATACGCATCTAGGACCCTCTGCAAAGCTGAGACTCGATACTCCACAATAGAGCGTGAACTTCTAGCTATTGTTTGGGCCGTTAAACACTTCAGGCCTATAATTTTTGGACGAAAGTTTAAACTTCTGACCGACCACCGTCCGTTAACGTGGCTCTTTTCTATTAAAGCTTTAAGTAGTCGACTTGTCAGATGGCGCCTCAAACTCGAGGAGTACGATTATGAAATTATGTACAAACCGGGAAAAGTAAATAAGAACGCAGACGCACTTTCACGCATTCGAATCAACCATTTTGATGAATGTATGACTTTCCAATAAAATACCAAACTCCAACACTTTACGATAACTCCCTTAAACGAAAATGAAAACAGTGGTACAGAACAACTTGAAACCGACGACGAGGACAATTCAATTTTTACAGAATTTCGGAAATTCGTAGAACGGTATAAGACCGTCTCACTTATCGACTATAGTAAAATTCAGTACTCCAAGTGTCAACTCCTTGATAAAGAAAACCAAAATATCTTAGTTTTCTTTCAATCCGGCAACTTAAAAGATTTTCATAACGAAATAATTGAGGATCTTCGAAGAGAACGCCGACTTCGAGCAATTCAAAATCAATATTTTCAATAGTAAAAGCGTTCGAAAAAGACGATATTACATTATTTCCTTACCAACTGATTTCGACACTCTGAACGAGGTATTATTTGCCTCAATTTACAAGAGCAAAGACCTTCTAACTGACTCTGAACTATACTGCGTTGAAAATAACTTAGACCTACCTATACTCGAAATGCTTTCGTTTATATTCGCAGAAACAGACATAAAGTGGAAAGTCTGTCAAAACATAACAAAAACAGTAGGAAGAGATCAAGTGCCAATAATACTAGATCAATTCCATAACGGTAAAAACAACATACACAGAGGGATCAACGAAACTATTAGACGAATTAAAGAAAAGTACAACTGGCAAGGTATTACAAAAGACGTATAAACTGTCAAATCTGTCAGACAACTAAAGCTTTCCGAAAAAACCTTGACAATCCCTTAGTAGTAACCGAAACTCCAAGAACCCCTTTTGAAAGGATAAACATCGACATTCTCGAAGTTCAAAAAGTATGCCCTTACTATCCGAGACGAATTAACTTAATATTCCCAGGCCTACCCGATTAGCGACAAGTCCGCTAAAACTGTCGTTAGTACACTCTTGGTGTTTTTCCAACACTTCGGAACGCCTCTGAGAATACACTGCGACTACGGTCGTGAATTCGACAATGCACTCCTCAAAGACCTTTGCAAATTGTTCGATATTAAACTTTCCTACTCTAGTGTAGGACACCCCCAATCTAACGGCTCATTACAGCGTTTTCATTCAACTTTGTTAGATATGGTCCGTCTTCATAAAGCCGCCCACCCTGACGAACACCCCTTCAATATTCTGGAATACGCAATTATTACTTATAACAACTCCGCTAACAAAACTCATAGGTTCACACCCTATGAACTCGTTTTCGGGCACACGTCTAGCCGACCACCTGAAACCATCTGTAACGAAAAGGACTTGATTACTAAATACATCAGAGACCTAAATAATCGTATTTCACAGTATTACAAAATAGCACGCTAAAGAACCGATACTCAAAAACAGAAAGCCAAAATTCGATTCGATAAAGATGTTTCGGACAAAACCCCAAATTCTCAAGTAGGTGACAAGGTTTACATACGCGAATCTCAGTTCAAAGATAAACTACAAAACAAATTTAATGGCCCCTTTCAAATAGTAGAACTACATACAAACTCAGCTACTTTACTAAATTCTCGTACTAACCAAAAAACCAAAGTAAACTTTGACCTTATGAAACCTTTCACAGAAGACTGATTTCTTTACAAGGTCATCCTGCTGTTCGGATCGGCAGCATCCCAATTTGAAATAAAGCCAATCAATAACACCCTAGGGATTTATTATCATGAATAATCACGTATAGCCTTGTCAAATCACAAATGGACTCTTCTAGTTCATAGAAATCTCTCCGCTCTTTAACAAGCTTTCACTACCAACGACAGAATTCTCGATGCACTAACTTTATCGTTAAAAACTAACGTCCACCCAACCAACGTATTCCGTACTGAGGTTCAATCACACATCAACTTACTTAACCAAATCTTAAACTCCGTCAAAAACAAATTCACTGAAATCCACATGGACACCCGAAGGTACAAACGTGGACTAATCGATGGCGCCGGATCAATTTTTAAAGCCATAACTGGTAACTTAGACGCCGCCGACGGCCAGTACTTCACCAACAGTATAAATAGTTTAAACAAACGACAATGCAGATCGAAAACCTTTTGAAAAACCAAATCAATGTAACCACCTCGGTTATAAAGAACTTTAACGAGACTATCCAACACATTCAAATCGACGAGAAAATATATGGGATTTCAGGATCAAGCATTGGCGCTGATAAAATCTTATTTACATAACAGATCTCAAAAAATATATTGTAATAACACTTTTTCTGATGAAGTGCAGATATTATCTGGTGTGCCTCAGGGTTCTATACTAGGACCGTTACTTTTTATTATCCGATATTCTTAAGTCTCTAAAATATTGTAGAATCCTTGCTTTTGCGGAAGTTTATTTTCATTTTAACCCTCAGGATTATGTAAATGCCTCTTCTTTTAATAAATCATGATGTAAATATATTACAGCAACTCTCATCTGAACATAACCTTAAGCTAAATCATCTGAAATCTCATGTTGATCCTTGGTCCTAAAAGGGAATTTATAAAAAATCTTTAAACATTTTCTTGGGTGACGTACCTCTTCCTAAGGTAGATTGCGCAATCTACCTTTGAATTTGAAGAATTTGGGCATTGTGTTAGATACTGAATTAAGGTTTCGAGAATACGCAAAATTATTGACTAAAAAGTCATTTTTGTCGTTAAAGATATTGTATAACCACAGACAAATTTAAAGTTTTTCCATGCGTAAAATGCTTTGTGAATCTCTTGTCTTGTCAAATTTTAATTACTGTGACTTTATTTATGGCCCCTGTTTAAACTTGATTGAGAGAATCCGTATACAAAAAGTTCAGAATACCTGCTGCAGATTTATATTCGGATTGCGTAAATATGACCATATCTCGCATACTTTTAAAGAACTTAATTTGCTAGGGATGGATGTACGGAGGGAGTTGCATTTGGCTAGTTTTTTCTTTAAGATTTTTTCAAACGTCTCCATTCCATTAGTCTTGAAGAGTAAATTTATTGCTCGATTAAATATTCATTCTAGAGTTATAAGATTTCCTGACAAAATAACGATTCCACACCATCGGACTGCTACGTTTCAGAGATCATTTACTTATAATGCAATTAAAATTTACAACTCCTTACCAGCAGAATTAATGAAAAAAACTTTAGGAGAAAATTCAAACAATTTTTATTATATAAATTATAGACTAATGCTTAACACATGTGATTTCTTCTTTCTTTGTAAATTCAATATTTTTATTAGAACTATTTTTAAGACTTTTGTCATCTGGTGAATTAGTGTTTAATTTAGTGTTTAAATTTAGTCAACGGTGTTAACAAGGTTCAGTAGAGTAGCTATATAAGCTAGACTGTGCCTTGCTTTCCCCGAAAAGAACCGAAAAGACCTTTATTATTATGTTGTTTTTTTCTCATTTCAAAAGAAATGGTAATTTATTCTGAGACAACAGGCTTGACCAAGTTGCTTCAGAGTCTATTATTTGTATTGAGGAATGCTCGTACTATATTGCATGTTTTCAGGATGACACATTTTTGTATGTTTGTGTGAATATTTGGGTTTAGACCGAGTTCTTCAAGATGTGTGTTAAAAATGTGGGGTGTAATACCGGTGGTTGAAATGATGAACGATAGGATAACCACTTTATTCTGTTTCCATAATCTTTTAACTTCTATGGCTATTTCTGTGTACTTTACTATTTTTTCGTTATATTTATTTTGAGTATTGGTGTCATTCGGTATGGATATGTCTATGAGATAAGTGATTTGTTCTTTTTTCTTTTCTCCTTTTATTATTATTATTATCCCCGACTTGACCATACAATGTATGGTATCACACTCCCTCTAAGGCACGCTATGAGTGCCTTTAGGGGAAAATTCACTAAACCCCAGATATCCTAGATATCAAAAGGGTTTAGCTCTGTGGGAGCCCTTGCCAGGTTTTCAGGCCCGTGGCTGGAGTCGTGGCGGCAGTTTCCCATGAATTTCCGGACCGTCCGGGCTGTTCCTAACAGGACGGCTTTTTGCATTTGTTTGTAAAGATGTTCGTCCAGACCGAGGTGTTTTAAATTGTTTAATAGATGTTTTGGGACTAGTCCTGTCGTTGACATAACAATTGGTACAGTTCGTGTGTTTTTCATGTCCCACTGAGTCTTTATTTGAAATTCCAAATCTCTATATTTGGTTATTTTCTCAGCTTGCTTGATATTTATATTATTGTTGTTAGGAATTGCTATGTCAATTAAACTTGTTTTCCGAGAGACTTTATCTCCCAAAACTATATCTGGTCTATTGTGAGCAACTCTCCGATCGGTCAGTATCGTGCGGTCCCAGTACAGCTTGTACGAGGGTGAATCAAATATGAACCGGACTTTTGTTTTAAAAATTTTATTGGTACGATCAATACAAATTTTAATACATATTATTTTTCTACATAGTCTCCTCTCTTATGTATACATTTTTCCCACCGAATCGGAAGTTTTTTAATACCTTTTTCAAAGAAAGAAACTGGTCGTGTCGATAACCAATTGCGCAAAAACGTTTCTACACCTTCGTTGTCCTCAAAGTGGTGGCCAAAGTTCTTCTTTAAGTGGCCCAAACATGTGGTAGTCACATGGCGACAAATCAGGACTGTAAGGCGGGTGTTCAAGGGTTTCTCAATGCATTTTGTTCAATTTTCCTTGAGTCAATGCAGCTGTATGTGGCCGAGCGTTGTCATGCAACAGAATCACACTTCGGATAGACATATCCCGCCTCTTTTGCCGACAGGCAAGTTTCACTTGTTGGAGTAGTTCGCAGTAATACTCAGCATTAATTGTACGGCGTTCGTGCAGAAAATCGATCAGTAGTACGCCTTTCGAATCCCAAAAAACTGTTGCAAGAATTTTCCCTGCAGAAAGACGGGTCTTTCCACAGTCTCTCGGCCATCTGAAAACTTTTTGTGCCAGTCGTACACTTGGGTCCTTGAAAGTGTTTCATTGCCGAACTGTGCAAATAGTCGACGCAAAATTTCAGACGGTCTAACGCCCTCCCGCGCCAAAAATTTGATAACAACACGTTGCGCAACAGACGTATGCACCTCTTGCTCTGACATGATACTACTAACAGCGCATCGACTACGCCTCGCCAAACCGACGAACTCCCCTCTTCTTAACATCCCTACCTAACATATATCGAGACGTCACGCCACTCGAATTACCTACAGGGCGAGAAACAGAAAAGTCCGGTTCATATTTGATTCACCCTCGTAGTTGTTATTTTCTAAAACAGATTCTGGTTTGTATTTATAGTATGGTAATTTTACCGACTGTGATAACTCAAGTTTCAGTGCTAGTTCCTGGTGAAGTATTTTTGCCACAGCATCGTGTCGTTCTTTGTATTCAGTTGCAGCGAACGCTTGACAACCTCCTGTGATATGCTGGATAGATTCAGATGTTTGGCAACCGTACCTGCATCTGTCGTTGTTAATAGAAGGATCTTTAACGATGTTCTTAGTTAGAAGTACTTGATCTTGGATTGCCAATATAAAGCCTTCCGTTTCAGGAAACATATAATCAGAGATCAACCAGTAGTTCGACGCTGCAGTGTCGACATAATCTTGGTTGACGTCATTTATGTCTTCCATGAAGGGGCTTCTCTTTCCATTTCAGCAGTTTCTGATCTGTGGTCTGGTGGTGTAATTGGACATGTTGTTCTGTCATTCGCAGTTGTGTTGAGTCATCAACCAGGCACATGACTCTGTGTAGATCAGAAAATTCTGCGAGTTTCTGGAAATGACTACGCAAAATGGAAATTTGTTAATCTAATAGTTTGCTTAGATCTGTCAATGCTCTTCCTCCTTCATACCGTGGCAACGTTGTACGTTCGACAGAGCTCTTTGGGTGGTGATTTTGAGCTTTTGTTAGTAAAACTCGAACTTTTCGTTGTAATTGTTCAATGTCAGTCTTGCACCAATTAACTATACCGAAAGAGTAACTGAGCACTGAACACGCATAGGTGTTAATAGCCTGAAACAGATTTTTACTGTTTAATTTAGTTTTCAACAGTCGTCTTACCGTTCTATAAAACTCTGCTGTTAGGTCCTTTTTCATAGTCATGTGATCAATACGTTGAGCCTGCTTTATTCCAAGGTATTTATAAGTATGACCTTCCCCATAGATTCCATTAAGGCGTCATCTCCCATTTCGAAGTGACCCTGCTGTATTTTGCCTTTAACTATATTAATAATTCGGCATTTATCTAAGCCAAATTTCATATGGATGTCACTAGAGAACCCTTCTACTATTTTAAGCATATCATGCAGCTGTTGTTTCGTAGCTGCCATCAACTATAAGTCGTCCATGTATAACAAATGGTTTATCTTTAATGCTTGTACGTTGTTGTGTTTGAGACTGAACCCAAAATTAGTCGAGTTCAGTTTGTTTGAGAGAGGGTTCATGGCAAGGCAGAACCACAGCGGACTAAGAGAGTCTCCCTGGAATATACCCCTTTTCATTGGAATGGGGTCAGTTTGTATCGAACAGTTGGCTTCATTCAGTGAGATTTTGGTTTGCCAGGTGGACATGACATATTCTAAAAAATTAATAATACAATTATTCACTTTATAGAGTTTCAGTATCTTAATGAGCCAATAATGTGGAACTGAATCAAAGACCTTTTTGTAGTCCACATATGCCATGTAAAGATTTCGACGTTTGGCGTGGGCTTGATTCCAGACAACAGTTGTTCTTTGCAGCCCATCGAATTTTTCGCGCATCCCTTTTGTTGTTGAGTAATTATGTCGTTCAGCTCACAATGTTTGAAAATGCGATGATTAATGCACGATGTTATGAGTTTGTATAAGGTTGGAAGGCAAGTGATTGGTCGGTACTTTGCTGGGTCCTGTGCACATAGAGGTATGTAGCACCATCCGTAAGGAAACTAGGCATCTTGTGTGGGTGGGTAATTACGTCATTTATAAGGGCTGTTAGTGTCTTCTAAACGTTGTTTGTGGCATATTCTTGATTACTTTTATGTTTTTTTGGGCAATAACACCACAATAGAAATAAAACGACGTATATTCCAGGAATACCAAACGTTTCAAAGTCTATTGACTTCGTTGTCAATGGCTTTATATTTATTGATGTAGATTGCAAAATGATAAATCAAATTTTCATTTGTAGTATGGTTATTTTGTGCATTTCATTATAACGTACAGTTAATGAAAATCAAACGACAATAGCTCTGACACTGATCACCACTATCATGCAAGCAGACAACAAGATGCTGAGGCTATGAGTTTTGACGAAAATAAACAAAACTGTTTTTTTTTTCAAATCAGTAAAAAGGAACGCAGGAATGGTTTTTGCTAACTATCTCAATCAATCTATCAAGTGCTATATGGGAATTAAGTATTGAGCGTCAGCGAATGTAGCGAATTTGTGAAATAAAATAATTTTGGAAAAGTGAGATGAGGGATCTCTAGATCAACGTTTCTACTTTCCAACGGTGGTTTATTCATAATGTTAGGGTCATCCGGTGAGGTAATATGGCCTCTCAAAAAAATGTGGCTTCCATAGGATTGACTGAAATTTTGCAAAAACTACAGGTACTATATAGTATTTATTTTTAGAATATAAATTGGGTATGATAGTACATTAAATTTTTGCCTGAATCTGCAAAATGAGGTGGCAGATAATTAACACAGAACATTTATGTTTTCGAGGGCGCAGATAACGACGAATCTGCATTTACTTTTTACTGCAAGCTTGCAGTAAGGGGTAACTACAAAAAAATTAACTCGACTATCGTCGTTAAACAAAATCAACGAATTGTTGTGCAATTATTTCAGTTGTCAATTTAATTTAATTTTTGGAATACACGTGTTAGAATTCATCCGATAATTCGGGGAATTCGAGATATGGTTCGGCTAGCGCATCCAGGTCGACGGCTTAGCTTTGATGTATTTCTCGAAGAATCCAGCCTGGTCATTCATTCGGTATTCGACTACCGTTAGTAAAGATAAATTGTAAATAGTTCTGTGAATATGAATTGTGTTAAAGTAGTGGAAATAAATTCGAGTAAGTTGGAGTGCTTTTAAATAAATCCAGGAACTGAACAGAACCCGAGTGTGAAAAAAAACAAAACAGTGGCGTCAGGTGTTCGGTGTATTTGTGAAACTTTGGAAGTGGAATTGGACCAGCTGAAAATGGCCGATTTAAAAAAAGAACTTGAGGAAAGGGATTTAGAAATTAGTGGGAAGAAATGTGAATTAATTCAGCGGCCACGAGATGCCTGCCCTAATAAATGACGGTAACGATCCCGACACCTATTTGTTTGTAGTTTCATGTAATGGGGACATGAGTATGTTATTTTAAATTATTTGGTAAGTGCGAGTTAGACTCGCATACTAAGGGTTCCGTACCACCTTCAAGTTTCAGACAAGCAGGGAATTTGTGCATTGTCTTATATTTACTCTAATATCTTTTAAAGAAAGCGTTTTAATTTATAAAAAATATTTACTTTGATTTTCACACTTAGACTTTTTATTTTATCTGCTTCAGGATTCGCTTAATTTTTATCAGAATACATATGTATTTAATCTTCTAATTTGGCCCCCAAAAATTAACATTAGAGTTTTATTTTACTAATAAACTTTCAGAGAAGCCTTTTATAATCTAATGTCTGAGTTTTGAGGCTCTGTAGATTGTAAGATAAAGGGCAAAATAGGTCAAGTTTTAAATTATAAATTATTAAATCTGTTATTCAAATTATTTAAAAATACAAATAAAATATATTTTTCAAAATTTAAATAGTGTAGTTTCTAAAGTGGGAATTAAGTCGATGTTTAATATTTTTGTTAATATCTTTTAAACAAATGATTTAAAAATATGATATATTTGTAATTCACATAATGAGCCTTTTATCTATTTATATATTACATGATGCATTTAAAAATTGAATTTTTATTTTCCATTGTATAATATGTCCCTAAAATTACTATGGGGGTCTTCTAATAATTTTTCTTGTAAATTTCAAGTGAGCCCCAGTACCCCTAATTATTTTCAAAATTTTAGGTAGTATGGTTTCGGAAATAAAGCGAGAAATGAAAATTTTGTATATCTTTATGTGAATATCTTGTAAACATATCATTTTAAAAATATGAAAAATATATATTTGTATTCCTCATAATGAGCCCTTTCATTTGATGTATTGCATGATGCGTTAAATTTTTTTTTTATTTTCCGTTTAATTCTATTATTTGGCCCGATATTAATATTAGGGATTTCTTCATATTTTTCCTGTAAACAAAAAAATGTAGGTCTTATAGTTTGGGGAATAACGGGGGGAATGGGTAATTTTTTTAAATATTTTTTAAAATATTCATTTAAAACAATATATATTTGTATTCGTCATAATGAGCCCTGTGATTTGATATATTACATGATCCGTTAGAAACAATTATAATTTTTCCACTATAGTTCAGGTGAGGGGCTATACCTCCATTTTTTTCAAAATTTTCCAGCTTATGGTTTCGGAGATAAGGGGGGCAGAATGGGTAAAATTTTATATATTTTTGTTAATATCTTTTAATTAATTTATTTTAAAAATATGAAAATATATATTTGTCTTCGTCATAATGAGCTCTTTCATTTGATATATAACATGATGGGTTAGAAATAATTTTAATTTTATATTTTCCATTTAATTCTGTAATTTGTCCCCCAAAATTAAAAGTAGAGGTTTCTCCTTATTTTCCAGTAAACTTCAGGTCAGACCCTATACCTCCAATTTTTTTCAAAACTTTGCGTTTTATAGTTTCTGAGATAAGGGGGAGAATGGGTAAATTTTGGTATATATTCGTTAATATATTTTCAACTAGTTTTTTTAATATGAAAAAAATATATTTGTGTTCCTCAGACCTTTCATTTGATGCATTACATGATGCGTTTGAATTTTTTTTTATTTTTATATTTTCATTTAATTCTATAATTTGACCCCCAAAATTAATATTAATCGTTTCTCATTATTTTTTCTGTAAAGTTCGGGCAACGTTCTATATTTGCTATTTTTTTCAAAATTTTAGGCAGTTTTTTAGTAGTTTCGGAGATCAGGGAGGGAACGGTCGATTTTTTTAGTTTTTCCTAGCGGACCCGACAGACGTTGTCCTGTCCCATGTAAACTTTTAAAAATTAGCTGTAACAATATAATCTGAACGCCATCTATCAGACGTAACTGAAACTAAAGCACACTCTTGAATATTTGACACAGCAACTACAGCGCAGTCTGCCGGATCCTATGTAAGTTGTGCTAACATCAACAACAATTTTTAAATAAATAATTTAACTAAAAAAACAATATCTAGTTGACCGTATTGTGAATCTAAACCATCCACAAGCCCCCTGGAATACACACAAAAAATTTCATCAAAATCGGTCCAGCCATTTAGGATGCGAGCTCAATGACTAACACACGTACAGAAGATTTCATTTACGATATGTACTCCTGATCGGGTCACCAAACTATAGATTCGTACCAAGTTTCAACCTCTTCCGTCCAGAAGTTTAGGAGAAAATTGCTGTGATGTGAGAGAGGCAGAAATCCGGAGTGATATTATAAGGGTATCCGTATATTGTATATACGGAAACCTAAAAATGGAAACTCTAGAAGACAAATTGCTGGAAATATCTAAAAACTGAAAGAGGCGTTAGAAGACAAATTAGTAGAAAATTCGAAAACTCTGGAGGACAAATTACAAGATAAACTACAAGAATATTCTATAACCCTAGAAGATAAATTAGTAGACAAATTACAAAAAAACTCTAAAACCTTGAAGGAATCCTTAGAAGTACAATTACTGGAAAATTCTAAGTCCTTAGAAGAAAATTTGAAAAGCATGGTACAGAATAATTCAGAAATACTGGAAGAGTAAATATTAGAGATGAGGCTCAGATGGAGTAGCTAAAGCAAACAATGGTCGCAGAGTCAGTCAAAAATGAAACGCGGATAGAAGAGCTAAGACAGATAATGGAGGGTGAGATCAGCAAAAAAAAAGAACATGTAGTCACAATACCAAGGGGGGAAAGACAATCAAAAATCGAAAGCAGAAACAGTCTAGAAGTGGATTCGAAAATTGGGATCGAGGATCAATAGCACTAACAATCGCTATAACATTTAGAACGGAGGTACGGACAAACCCATTTGGAGCACGTTTATCACTCCCAACTGAAAAATCGCCACCAGAATGCGAATGAATCCCTACAAGTGTTTGAAGCTGATATTGCCCGTCTGGTTCGCCTTGCCTCACAGTACAAGCATTTTTGGATGGACTGCGAGACAACGAAGCCAGACAAGCTTTAACACTAGTTGGACCAACTCAATTAATGGATGCACTTGCTCGAGCGCTAGAATTCGAGGCTGCGAAAAATACCTGCAGAGGTCAAGCCAGAGTCCGAATCATGGAGGGACAATCAGAAGATGACGGAACTAATAAAGCCTCTGTAAGGAAGATAGTAGAAGTCTTTACCTAAAAAAGACAACTGAGATGTTGGAAGTGTGGTAAGGTTGCAAGTCGTTGCAAGGAGAGCAACGAAGGCCTTTTCCTCGTCGGAAAACGAAAGAGGGTCGATATGAAGGGGTCATCGTCGACCTGTAGCCAACAAGCCCCAACTATCAACGCCTATGTCGCTTCCCTACGCAACAACGTTAACAGGGTCTTTGTAGATGGCTTTATTAATAAGAATCAATGTGTAATGCTGCTGGATACCGGTGCGACAAAAACAGTTATAAGGCCCAACATCGTTTTAGAACAGACAATGATAAAACCAACAAAATGGCAACTGCAAACAGCGACAGGAGAAGCAGCTAATGACCATGGTGAAATAGAGGTTGAAATAGTCCTGGGCAATACAACATTCCGACATCGGGCTTAGTGGCGGATATCGAAGACGAAGTCATCATTGGAATGGATGTCATGAGCTCCAAGGGATTCCAGTTAAACTTTAAAGATGGACTTCTGCGAGTGAATGACGAAGAAGTGGAGCTTCATGGCAAAGGCGACATAAAGAAAGGAAAGGAAAGAGCATTGTAGATGCTTGCCTGGATGGGAAAGCTAAAGTTGGAACAGTGATGATGTTTGACCCGAACTTAACGACGGAAATGCCAAGGAGTGCGTGGCAGTAAGAGTAATGAACCTGAATTATTACTCGGTTGTGCTTCAGAAAGAAACAACTTTAGGCCATTGCTCAAAAGTTTCCTCTATAGTCAGAAGCACACAGCATGCAGAAGTACCACCAGGCAAACTATTTGAAAAACTGGAAAGACTCATCAGCGATTCTTCCAAGAATTTGAAACCAAACCAGAAAGCAAAATTAAGGGACATTGTTAGAAACTACCAGGATATCTTCGATGTAGGGAACGGAAAAAGAGGACGAACTGATCTCGTGGAACATAAAATTAATACCGGGGACGCTCAACCTATTCGACATTCGGCGAGAAGACTACCCCTAGCTAAAAGAGAAGACGCCGACAGGATAGTCCGCGAAATGGAGGAAGAAGGTGTTATTGAACCATCCAATAGCCCCTGGGCTTCCCCAGTTGTCCTGGTTAAAAAGAAAGATGGTTCGACCCGATTTTGCGTGGACTATCGGCAATTAAGCCAGGCTACAAAAAAAGACAGGTATCCTCTCCCAAGAATAGACGATGATACCCTAGATAGACTGGCTGGATCGAAGATGTTTTCCACCCTGGACTTGAAGAGCTGTTATTAGCAGGTGGAACTTGCTCAAGAAGACCGAGAAAAGACTGCGTTTACCATCGGCTCAGGACTTTACCACTTCACGGTGATGCCGTTTGGGTTGTGTAATGCTACAGCGACGTTTGAAAGATTCATGGAAACAGTGTTAAAAGGGTTTTCATGGACAACGTGCATAGTGTATCTTGACGACATCATCGTGGTTGGAAGATTGTTTGAAGACCACATGAAGAACCTGGAGAAGGTGTTTCGGCGACTTCGAAGTTCCGGACTAAAGTTAAGCCCGAAGAAGTGTCAATTGTTCCAAGAAGAAGTGCAATACCTTGGACATGTGGTTTCCGCAGAAGGAGTAGCTGTTGATAAGCAGAAAGTCAAAGCCGTCCAAGAGTGACCAATACCTAAAGATATCCACCAGTTAAGAAGTTTGCTGGGGTTATGCACATACTATCGTCGGTATGTTGCAGGATTTGCCAATATCGCCAAGTCACTTACTAGACCCACAGAGAGGAAGGTGCGGTACTAGTGGGACGAGAAATGCCAGCGATCATTCGAGACACTGAAAAGAGCGTTGACAAGTGACCCCGTTTTAAGTTATCCGATGCCAGATGGGAACTTCGTTTGGATACCGACGCAACCAATGTCAGAATTGGTGTTGTGCTTTCGCAGATCCAAGACGGTCAGGAGAAAGTCATCAGCTATTTCAGCAAGACCTTGAATAAGCCTGAACGGAATTACTGCGTTACTCGCAGGGAACTTTTGGCTGTGGTAAAGGGGGTGGAACATTTCTACAAGTACCTCTATGGTAAACGATTCCTGCTGAGGACTGATCACGCAGCACTGAAGTGGCTCCTGCAGTTTAAAAATCCTGAAGGGCAAGTGGCAAGGTGGATTGAGCGGTTGCAAGAATTCGACTTCGAAACTAAACATCGCGCTGGGACAAGCGATAAGAATGCTGATGCCTTATCAAGGAGACCATGCCCTAATGACTGCAAACATTGTCAGCGAACTGAAGAAAAGGGGGCTGTTCTCTGTAGAACTACTGCCCTCGATGACCATTGGCAATCTGAGGAGATCCAGAAAGACCAGAAATTAGATCCGGAGTTAAAAGAGGTTATCCGGTAGAAGGAAGAAAACCGCAAACTTACGTGACAGGAGATTTCCCGATACTCACCAACCATAAAGTCATACTGGGCTCAATGGAACTCCCTCATCCTGGAAAATGGACTGCTTAAGCGCGTCCTGGAAACTCCAGAGTGATGCAAGGACAGAAAACAGATTGTCGTCCCCAGAAATAGGAGACCAGAGGTTTTGCGAGAACTTCATGACGGTACAACCATCTGGGAGTGACGAATACCCTGGGGAAGTTAAGAGAACGTTTCTATTGGATAACTGCCAAGCAGATGTCAAGGACTGGTGCCGGAAATGTACGGTTTGTGCAGCAAGTAATGGGCCTCAGAAGCGAGCGAAAGCACTGTTTTTTCTCAAGATATTACGTTTCCGTTAAAAACATGTCATTTGACCCATAGCGCGGCGCCGCCGGTGTCAAAAGTGATGGTGATTGCTTGGTCATTGATGGTGCCCCTGATGACTAGGCTACTGCTATCTCGGCAAAATCCCCTGATGGATACTGTCCTGGAGGCAGGTGAAGGGTTAATCAGCACTCGGCCCCTTATGCTGACTGGTTGACGGTTTCTGGATATGTGGTTGTTTTGTTGGTTACCCCTGTTTGGTCATCGTTCTGATAGCCTCACTCTACAGTCGCGTTGAAAATGTTCTGTCCGTCCTCAAAGGAAACAGGCACCTCTCTTTCCAGTTCTTTGCGACCGTTCTAGTAGTCATACCAGTCAACAACGCTTGAAAGGGTAACGCGGAGCTTCATTACTCTTCTTAATGCGACTAAGTCTTAGATTTCTTTGTACTTCAACGTCTCCGATAACATTTATAAAACTCTGTGTAGACAATTAATCTTTAGTTTCCTCTGGTGGATTTGGGTAGGACAGGTATACTAATCAGCTAATCTCTGCTTCGAATTCTTGTAGACTCTCTCCGGATTTTTCCGTTTTTTCCACTTAGTTGCACCTGGTTTACTTGGCTAAGGAGTGATTGATCTAGAATTGCGATAATCTTGAAATAACCTTGTTCATCCACTGGAAGGCTTTGGAGGAGCTCTAATGTCGTACCTCTTAAGAAAATTACTATAAAGGTAGATTTTTCTTGGTTATCCCACCCATTAGCAGCAGCCACGCCTTCAAATTGCGGTTTGTACATCGGCAAGATGAACTACCATCAAATGTGGGTGGTTTGCTAAGGAACCTTTAGTGTTCCCGGTTTTCTGGTATTTCCCTTTCTGCAAATCTTGTTGCATTTTTTTAAATTTCTGTTTCCACTTTGTTTTGGATGACACTGATTTTATCTTGTACTTCACTTGGTACTGCTTTTTTATTTGAATTGATTTCACCTTTTATCTGGCTATGGATGGAATCGATATCATCTACTTTGGTTTCAAGAGTATCCACGGTATTTTTTAGGATCTTTCTCTGATTAACTGCTTCAAAAACTTGCCTTACTATTAGCATTAATTGTTCAAATTTCTGTTGTCTTTTTAATTCAGTTTGTTCTTTTTTTTTCAAATATTTTAAATTCATTTTGTCTGTTCAATAATAATAATAAATTCACTGTTTACACAATGATTAATACTACAACGGTTCACTTCTTTCACTGTCGATTCAATCACACACCGCAAAATTTAAACTACTCTACTTGTACAACCGTCGCATTTAAATAGTGTAGAAAATACCAGAATTCGATGATTATTTCTGATTTGTCAGAGTGTATTAAATACGCTTATCCAAGTAGTTATTTACCTCCATTGAGATTTCGGGATAGCCGTTTTGTCGCTCTTCTTTTTTTATTTCCTCCTGTTTTTATGTTCACCTGTTGTTTTTATCGGAACGATTAATTTAGAAGCTTTCACAATTGTTTTTTGACGGCGTTAAATGAATTTTATAACAATATATACGATTATATTTTTGTAATTTCGAGTAAAGGTTCCGTTAATCTAAGAACAAATTAACAAAGTTGAGCGTATAGTCGCTCATTTTGTAGGATATTCATTTTTCTACAACATTGACTATAGTAGTAAGTAAACACGGCTTCACGGACAGATTTTGTGTAAAAGGTAAAAAACTAAATTGATACGTCAAAACCTCGGCTTGACATGGATATACCAGCACCAGTTTCGAATATGATGCATCAGTTTTTATTACCATTATTTTTAGTTAGACATCGAAGAATCCCCATCTACTTATACTGGTTGGTTGTCTCTGGATGGCGATATTGTGGCCGCCCAACTCTCTGGACCCTATTACAATGTTCTAAATGCTTACAGAAAATGGTAAACGTGTCGTAACTGGTCAGTGTGGACAGTCACAAAATACTTTAATGGAGTTTTAGACGGAATTGGCAAGTTAAATAAAAATAAAGAGTACAATAGCATAAAGTTTGAGGCCCCAGAGATGTACATTTTGTACATGTAGCCAAATCAATACAAGAAAGAAAATCTACAATGCATATTTACATTATCGTGTATATAAATTATATGGAACACAAAATTACTTTATTCAACTTAAGTTGAAAAATATGGAATATTTTTCAAGGAAATCTTACTGAACCTATCTCCACTGGGTGTACATCTTTTGAACAGGTCTCATAAATCGGTTCATTGGCTGTTAATAATAGTTTGGTCTAACATAATTATTGTTTAGTATAGTTAATTTATTTTGATTATTTGGAAACGAGAAATTATTCCTTGGAAAATTATATTGTTGAACTGGAACTTATAAAATTGCTTGAGACGCCAGTACTCTTGGTTGAATAACATTTCAAAAATTATTTTGAGTTTTATTTTAATTTGAAAAATTCTGAGAATTATTAAATTGTGGTTAATTTTGCATACTTGCTGAAAACCCTAGGTTATTAAAATATAGAAAGTTTTCCTCTTCTTACTGTCTTACTAAAGCTAAATATTTGCTAATTTACTAATTACATTTGTTAAGGTAAATCGTTTAAATACACCATAATGTTGGATTTTTATATTGCGTTCAGTGTATTTCAAAATTCATTTTACGAAATAGTAAACTTCTTACGTCTTGTAAATTGTATTGGAGTTTAATATTTAACGGTCTTAAGAAAGTAAAGCTTGAATAAAAAAGATTTTAATTCGTTGGTGCAGAAAATTAAATATGTTTCACGTTCTTTTAGTTTGTTCAATATAATCCTAAAGTACAAATATTTCTTGTATCTCTAGGATTATTGTCATTTTGAAATGATTTAATATAATTTTCACAAACACTTATAAATCTAGATAATTACTTGAGTTACCGTCAAAATATGAAATACTACGCCGCTCCTGACTAAAACAACGTAAAACATTTAAGCCGGCTGAAGTATAAAAAAAGGATCCTGTACAAGGTCAACCTGACTGGAGGTTTCGATAATATTCCACAAACGCTACACGAACTGGGAGATGACCGTCGAAATTTGCTAGAGAGTTCAATATAAATTTTAAAAGGAACGGTTGGACATTGCCCAGTTATTCAGCTTAGATAATGTTATTATTTTGATATAAATTGCGAAATCACCAGTTGTAAATATTGGATTTTGATGTGTAAATAAAGTTCTAGAAAGTGAAGTGAATTAAAAATTTAATTTGAACCCACGAAGTTTATTGCAATATTGTTATAAAATTCAGTTTACGCCGCCCATGGAAAAATTAACAAATCTTCGAAATTAATCATTCCGACAAAAAAAACATAAACACATAACTGGCTATCCAGAATCTTCGCAAAAATAGCATCGACCTCGAGAAACTTTTTAAAGAACGCTCCGTCAACAATTCCATGCTAATTACAAAAGGAAAGTTAATTCAGTTTATATTAGTTTATATGCCGTGTGAACTGAATTGAAACAAAACAGCTGTAGTAAATAAATAAATGGTCTAAATAAAGTCATCATAAGTTAACGTGGATATCTGTGTTTAAATTAATGTTGAACCCACGAAATTTATTGCAATATTTAAAATTATGTCATAACTTGATATCCTCGTCCACGTGGATAACGCCGTAATTCGACGCTGCTGACTAAAATCAATACATATAATAAAATTGCCAATGTGTGCATGTTATAAATATTCAATAAAAACCAATATGGGGTCTACATTAGAGTACCAGAAGCTCAAACAACAAATTCTAGTATTTTTGTCTGTATGTTTGTACACGCATCACGCAAATACTATTGCCTGGAATTGAATATTATTACCGATGTATAGGTAGAGATCTAATTTAAAATGTAGGCTCCATTTTACCGCAGAAAATGAACTTAATGTTAAATTTTGGGTACATAAACAGATAAGTTATTTGTTACTCAAAAAAATCATAAATGGCGCTCTTTATCATTTTAAAAGTTTATGTCCACCGATCTCAACCGATTAGGTAAAATAAAAATAATATAAAATCTTAAATGTTAATATATCACAAATAACCACCTATAAAGGGGGGCAGGTCAAGTTGTTCATAATATGTACGGACTTTGTTCAATTAGATAAGATTTTATCTTATCCTTTCAAATAAAAAAAGTGAAGAATGCATTATCTATCCAATACTTTTTAAGATATACGAAGGTGCATAGTAAAGACAATATTGCAGTGCTTTTGTGAACAGTTTTCAGACCAGTAGCACAGATGGTAATTTGAAATTTAAAGACGACTCAAAGTAAAATAACAACCAAAATTAGATTTATCAACTGCACTTTAGCTGAGAAATTTCCGTTTTTGTGATTTATGTGTTACCATGGTTTGTCATAATAACTAAGAATTCCCAAAAATTTCAAAATATTTTAAATCCCAAAATATACAGTATACAATAATATATATTTATTATATTTCAATGTATATTTTTTTATTCCAGAAATCCAACACCTGAGAAATCTGCCCTTTTTCAAAATTTAACTTGGCCAAAAGTTAAACCAAACAACGTACAGTATATTGATATAGATAAGACGTTGTCAATAAAATCTCACATCAAGAACGACCGATATTTACGGTGGACACAATTGTATGAAAAATATGCTGTAGCACCACATATTACATTTTAAAAAATTAACTTAAATTGAACTTCCACTGTCACCGAAGCCTGGCTTAGAACTTAACACATTTGCTATCTGAAATATAAAGACTTCCAAAAAAACTGTAAATATAGTGCAGGAATTTAATCTAAAAAATATTAGTAAAGTTTTATAAGCAAATAATTAGGTTAGGTTCAAAATGATATGTTCAGAGAACTGAACATATAACAAAAAAAATTGAAAATACAGATGGTTTATGATGTTTTATTTCACAAAATTCGGCGAAAAGCTTTAAGTAATTACATTATGTTGATCTAGTGCAGCATAATAAAATAAGCATACTATTGTTTCACTAAAATTCAATAAAATAGTATGTTTTAATATTTCATGCACAAAATGTTTGAAATTGTTTGAAACCTGATACGTCTAGGACACAAATAATTTGGGAAACTGCGGGATGGTAATACTAAGAATAACCGGAAATACAAGGGGGTAGAATAAGGAGTGATTAAATAAGAACAAGATGCAATGTGGAGAAAATAAACAAATGGACACTTAACAGAAAAGGAGAATGACCGATATGGAATGATAACCTACCATTATATGATAACTAATTTTAAAATAGGCAAAACTGTCTATAAGAAAAAGAAGATTTGTTAATTCTGTAAAAATTGGACAAACTGTAGAACGAGCTGGTAAACCTTGAGGTACTAAATCCTGAACAGAAATGCAATGTTATGGATGTAGTTTCTCACTCTTCAATATTCTAAAAACAGATATTAGTCTTATTTAATACTCGCTGATTAAAATTAATCAGCGAGTATTAAGGTCTATATTCTCAGAAACCTGAATTAAAATTTCATCTTTATCGGTAATGATAGTATTTGTGAATCTCAAGACGTAAAAACCCGATCTCACCTAGCAGCTTATATATAAATAGTTTCTAATTGGGTTGCTTTTGTTTGGAGTATAACTATAATGTTTTCAAGCCAAAATTGAATAGAGTAAAAACGCAAATCATATCGCACATCTCAATGTCAGAAAAATCGTTAGGCATTTTTAGTACCATGGAAAGAAATGGCAATCTAGTTAAACATTTATTCCTATTAACATAATTTAGTAGAATTCTATTAGATTATGCTAATTAATTAACGGGGAGATTTATATCTACCTAAAAAACAAAAATAAATCCCAGTTAAATTCATAAATTCAAAATATATAGATCATGTCACGTCTACTTAATAATAGTAGAATCGAAAATTTCATTGCAATCGATTGATTCATAAATCGCATCAGTAATTGTAATGTCACTACTCAGTCTACAACATTTTTTGCAACGTTAAAAAATATAGCTATAAATTATTTGTTACAACACTACGTTTTCAACATTTTGGTGATCAATACTCTGTATTAAGAAAATTGTTGAGAATATTTTATAAACAAGTCTATTTTTGTTTTAAGCATTTTAATTCAAACTTCTAGTTTCCGATGTCTCTGTTCTGTTGAAGTTCCATATTCTCTGTTAAATATTAACTCGTGGATTTCTTTAGTTATTTCTCGCCGCAGAGTAATTTGTTCAACCATAATTTTAAGTTTTGAAAATAAAACATATTCAACAAAATATTTTATTAAGTATTTGGCAACAATTCTTTTTGCAAAAACTACAAACAGTTAAATATAACAAAACTAAAACAACGCAATATAACAATAATTTTAGTTTACTTTGGTAATTCTTCCACTTTTTGAGATCATTAACGTATAAAAAACGATTTCGATAATCTTCTGGTAACTCAAATTTACTAGGTAGAGGAAATAATGATAAATAAAAATCATACAAAATCGCTCTTACAAGGTCATTTTCAGTTTCTTTGGATTCGTCGAGGTTATCATTCAAACAAACGAATTTCCTGCAAAAAAATGAATTCAATAATTGTGTCATCAGATTGAAGCTATACATTGACTTTATTATGTCTTTATTTCTAAGATTAGAGTTGTATCTATTATGTAGAACTAAAAATCCCTATTGACCTCAATGATCTTTTAAAAACTATTGTACCCGGTGAAAAATAAAACAGTCTAAACTTTGTCTACCTTACCAATAGCATAGAAGCATTCAACGAAATTTATTTATTTATACCAATAGTAATATATAATTTACTTGTTTGTAGAGGTTAATATTTAAAAGTACTGAACCGAATAGTTTTTTGAAAATTCACTCTTTCTTAGGAAATTAAAATAATATACGTATGAGAAGTGATAAATTCCTCTACTTAAATGGGAAAATTGACTTATTGGATATGGGAATTGGAGGGAGGGGGGTCAGAACTGTTTTTAGGAAAACTATCAAACAGAAAATGATACAGAAGTGAAACTGTACTTTTCTGCACACATATACAACACAATAAAATTCTATACTACTAATTGATAGAGAAAACTTTTGTTTACTTGTTTGTAAAGATATTGGAGTGAAAATTACTAAACGTACGCTACTCCCAATTAATTTAATTATTTTTTGAAAAATTGTTTAGCAAATTGACTATTACGTTGAATCCTGTAATAAGGATTTTCACTAGCCTGATTGTCGATATTGAAATGAAACAGTTCCATTTGTCGTGAATGTTACTTAATCAGAAAATAAAATATTATGCAAAACCAAAACGGTCACTCATATGTTCTTCACCTATGATTGCAAAAGAGTCAAGTCTCGTTTTATAATCACAATCATGTAAACCTTACATGAGTAAATTCCGGGGTGAACGGATGAATTTAATTTTGGTTCATTATTTTCTATAACTGGCTAAAAGCAACTTCCGCTGCTCTTTTTCATAACTGAGCTTTAGATTTTCTCTTACTGAATGCATAGCTTTTTCTTCAACAAATCCTGCCACATCGAATTTTCTTAATAATTATTTTAATCCATTCTTCGCAAAAGGTATATCTTGATATTTTTCAATAAATAGTTCTATTGCATACCTGTATGCCCAATACCATAGCACTTTACAATATACGAGGGACGTTTTTTTTTCAACCTCCGATCATACAGGGCTAACATCAGACAAGCAGTAGGCGGGCGAAGTTCACAGGACGGAATAGCGCGTCCCTCCCTCCAGACACTCAGTGATAGGCGCGGCCAGATGGTGAGTCGTTGTCGAGTTGCAGACGAAAAAACATGGCCACCCCAATTGAGTCTCCCGCCAAGTGCAAACTGCGAAGTGTAATTTGTTTTTTGCAAACAGAAGGGAATAGTGCAGCAGCAGCAGAAATTTAGCGACGATATTTTGAGACTTTGCATCGTTTGAGGAGAGCTATTCAGAAGAAGCATGCTGACTTCCGGAATCGGTCTGATCCACGACAATGCCCGTCCTCCCGTTGCTGGTGCGACCCAACAGATTCTTCAGCGCCGAGTGACTTTCACTTTTTCCCCGAATTGAAGGTGTGGCTTGGAAGACCACGCTTCCAAACTAATGAGGAGCTTCAAGGCAACTTCAACTAATTGGCGGCAACATTTTATGAAGAGGGTATTGGTAAGGTGGTGCACAAGTACGACAAATGTCCCAATCTACAAGGTGATTATGGAAAAGTAACCATAAGTGTACGTAACTTTTAGTAACAAAATGAATTTTTGTATATACATTTGTCTTTCATTTATGGCCTATCGGAGGTTGAAAAAAAAAACGACCCTTGTATATTCTTTTTTGAGATGTAACCATTGTTGAAAAAGAATGACAATCTGAAAATTATTCGTCGGAGTTGCAAGTTACTTAAGTACATCGTAAACGTCAATCACTACATTTTTATTACATTTCCGAATTTAGCGCAAAAATTCATAAGAATTTAGCTAAAATTGACAACAATAAAGAATGTTTTGAAAAACTTGAATTCTATTTTATGTGATGGGGTTTTAGAACAAGCAAAAGTTTATATTAACAATTACATTTTTCGGATTGAAATTCCATATCCAGAGTAATCTCATGCAAGTTACTGACTACTACATCCAATTGTAGCCATTTTAAGGCAATTCCAGAATTTATATAACCATCGAAAACCGACAATTAGCAAAATGTACTTTGAAGTCATATCAGACAACATAAAGTTATTAAACGGCATCCTTAGTTTTCCATCTGTATTAGAAAGTGAGTATAATGACAACAATTTACTGAATCTATTGTGTGAAGAGTTTGAATAAAATAAGAAGTTTACATCCACTATTAAAATACAGCCAAATTCGAATACCGCGTAAAGATTTATACATATTAGTATTTCTGATTCAAGGTACAAAGCATTGTGTTTAGAACAACTGAATAATACAAAATGAAATACTTACTTGCGATTACTCCTCACTTCATCTAAATTATTAACTACGTCACTAATATTTGAATTTAACATCTTAAAAGAAACATATTTTTCTTCAGAATTCGATATAACTTCAAATGTATACTTTGGTACTGTTCCGAATTTTTCTTTGAGTATATTACTCAAAAGTAGACAATTTTTGATTAGATCCTTAGAAATTGTAGGCTAAAAGTATAAATGACATTTATTATAATCTAAAAAACATTCAAATTTCACAATATTAAAATAAATAATAAGTTATTAAAAAGATCAAACTACTGAGATAATACAACTTTCTTTGTATTTCATAGGAATAAGACTACAGTTACGGAAAAGTCAGTATATTTCAAATGTTTCAAAAGTTTCAAGGTGGAAATCAGTAAAATAACACATAGTCTAAGATCCCTACTAAGATCGACCTTCACCATTGTGTAGACCAGATGAAAATAATATTTTATTTAATAAAATTATTTTCTGAACTTGCTTAATATGGCAACCCTAATAAAAATGTTCAAGATTATTGTTAATTAAATTTTTTAAGAAAATTATTTTTCGAAAATTTCACTGGCGTGTCTACCAAACGAAACAAACTCCAGTGGAAAGTATCTACTATACACAATATGCAATATTGAGTAGCTTACTTTTTTTGTGCCTATTACCTGGTAGCTGAGGTAAAACAGGTAAGTTGATGTTAATAATTGCACTCTTTTGTCAATCAATCCGGACAAGTCTTAAAATGAAAGTAATTTAATTGCTAGTCACAAGAATCTTCTTGATTTTCTTCATGTCATTTCTAGAATATCGTCATTTTGTAAAGGTGCCTGGTCTCGCTCAAATCCTTTTGGTTTTAAGTGTCCATCTAGGAACCAACCACGAGTTTCAGGGTTTAATTTTACGCAATGAGAATCAGTTGCATGTAACCATATTGAGTTAACTTAAGAAATACATAAATTTTTTGTTGTAGTGTTATCTAGCAGGGTGGTATCGTATTTGAATCAAAACTTCTAACTTTTTTGAGAAAATTTTCATTAACCTTTCTTTTGCAGAAATTTTTTTAACAATTATTTGATATTTGGCGTCATTAACTTTGTTACAATTTTTAATACCATACATCGTCACAGTGAATTCTTGAATTACATCCATTTTTTCTACAAGATACACGTCGGCTTCATCAGTTAATAAAGCAAAATATTTTTGATATTTTTGGTTCTTCGAAAATAGCTTGAATTTTTCAATCTAAAAGTCTTGCAACTAGCATCTGTAAACATTTTTTTCAGGCAACTATACTACATTATTTGTAATTAAATTACTTTCATTTTAAGACTAGTCCGGATTGGTTGACCAAAGAGTGCAATTATTAACATCAACTTACCTGTTTGACCGCAGATACCAGGTAACAGGGACCAAAAAAAAGTAAGCTGGTCGACACAATTGTGAAGGTCGCTCTTAGTTCGGATCCTCTACTAACACCGAAAGTAAAAAATGGAAGAAATTATATAAAATGTACAATTTGACATTAAAATGTTGGACGTAACCAATAGAATTTACTACTAATTTTATATATACAGGATAAAACTGGTAGCATATAAAAAATTCTAAAGAACATATAAAAATAATATAACTTCTTTCAAATTGGATGAATTTGAAAGAGTTGTGTTGTCTTCAGAATTTAATGTGGCGCTCCTTTCTTATAAGATAGTGCATTCGCCACAAATGCGATTCAAAAATTCCGATGTTCCAGAGATCCCATAAAAGTCATAAGGGAAAACCTAGGTAAACTCTAATAAACTATCCCGATCTAGGGTTGTCCAAAAGGACAGGGCCATTAATAATTTCATCCTTGATTGTCGGTAACCGGGAACGACTCAATTCTACGGAAGTAGGTAGTAGCGATTCATTGGCTTTCATTTAATTAATTTGCTTAGTTACGTCAGTTCATGTTGTCAAACATTTAAATGTGAAATTGTACACTTTATATAATTGCCATTACGATTTTTTTTATTCATTGCGTAATTTTATTGCCACTGAGAACGGGTATGGTTCAGACCCTGAAACGTTTGGAACATTTCCAATATGATTTTTCTCTGTGTCCTTATCCCCAAAACATTATCATTCAGATAATATTATTACAGAAATAAATAATTATAAAATTATTGTAATAGATTTTGACAAAGAATGTTACCTATAAACAACAACTAACAATCTAACTGTAAAGGATGTGTTTCTTCTTGAAACTGCACAACATATATAGTTACTCTTTAACTAACAAAAGTTAGAAAATTAAAATGACAACTCTTAATGGAAAACCTTTTATATTGTAGTTCCAGAATTCCGACAGTGTTGCAAAAGTTCAAAGCTTGCCCTCATGAAAAAGACATCCATTGGTCTTTACCAAACCGCACTCAGATAGGGAAAGGTAATCTTCAAAACTACAAACATTTCAAATCATTAACAGACGGAGTTGTACCCCAAGTGGGTAAACAGGCCACACTGGTCTGTCTCAAATATTCTGGGGGAGGCAAAAATTCGACTACAGTACATCTAGCATTCTGGTGGTTGGCTAACCTGAACCTTGTCAAAGTTGCATTGCATAGCAAAATTGTGGCTTCGGGCTATTTTTTTAAACACTTTTATTTGATAGTTTTGACCGCGTCGATAAAATGTATCCAAGGTGACAATTATAAACTCATCTATTTCGGTGTACAGTCCCCCGAAATCCCTTTACATTGCATAGTAAGTAAGTAAGTTTATTACTGTTTGTTGAATCATAGCAGGAAAACTAGTTAACCTGCAATACCCCATTTGTTTATGCACACGAGTCTCAAGCAAATGCTTCTACAAATTACAAACTTCTATATAGCTAATGAAACAAACATTTTTAAATAACGGCTACGAATATATCCATACACTACTTAAACAATTTTATAAGGTACTAGCGTTACCCGCGGTTTCACCCGCGTATGGAATGTAGAATTCTTTGCAAAAAAATAACTTATGGAACATATGGCTATTCAATATAACAATTCAATTTAACATTTTTTGGAACCTCCTTGTATAACTGTAACTCTGCTTCACCCTATAGTGCAACCATCTTGTAAAAGCTACTGTTTACTTGTCATCCAATATAACATTTTTAAATTACCTAATTATTATTCTATTCCACCCTATACGGTATATAACAATTATTTCTGATGTTATCTATGCTATTGCTTATAGACTACGCTAAATTACCATTTTTCTGAAACTTTTTAACCGCCCTGGAAAATATAATTTGTCTCCTCCTTATATGCCAACCACCTATTAAATACAACTTTTTTTAACATTGTTTTAATCACACTGTATAACTATAATTTTACTTCACATGTTTCAAATATTGCTTATATGCCACAGCTCATATTCTATTGTATAAAATTTTTTGTACTACCCTATATAAATATAAATCCATCACTTCCTAATAAATTTCACCAAAACTGCAACAATTTTTCAAAAATCCTATTTGTGAAACTAATTATGAGCTACGCTCATAATTTTTGAAGCACAGTATAAAATATAATTTCTCTCCACACTTCATTTAAACCATCCTTCATTTACAACTTTTTATAACCCTGTTTGAATCATACTGTGTAATGATAACTTCATTTTGCCCCATAATTCAGGTACTCCAAAATTATTCTATTTTTTTACCCACACTGTATAATTATTGTTCTACTCCACGCAACCTTGTATATGCAACAATTTATGAGCCACCCTATATAACATTTTTTCACCACCCTGTATACTTAGAATTCTAGTCCACCCTAAGTTTCATTTATCCGGTATATGAAACAAGTTGTAGATCATAACATTTTTATAATATTTTTTAAACCCACTGTAGATATAGCAGTAATTATACTCTGCTACATATTTCAACCATACTTGTGATTATAAAACAAATTTTTAACTACCCTATAAACTACAATTCCGCTACATCTTATATTTCAACCACCCTGTATAAACAACTGCTTCTAACGTCTTTTTCAACCCATTTCATAACTATAATAATAGCTCAAGAAAATTGAAATACCCTAACTGCTTACAGAACATATGTTTTTATCCACACTGTATACATCTAATTCTATTTTACCCTTATCTCACCCACATTGTATATGTAACTACCTAACAATATAACATATTGTTATCCGCCCTTATAAATATAACTCATTTCCACACGGTTTTCAACCACCTGGTATATACAACTATTTATGGTCCACTCAATATATCTTTTTTGAACCACCCCGTATAACTTCCCCCTTATTTCAACCACATTTTATAAATGCAACTACTTCCAGGCCACCTAATATACCTTTTCTTGAAGATTTTTTAAATCAATTTAATTCTACCTATCCTATATATGGAACACCCTGTAAAATTACACTTGATATGTCAGCTGGAATTTTTTTTAAATCGAAACATGTCTGTTACATTGGCATATTCAGAATTTTGAATAAAAGCAAGTATCTAGAATTTGGTGCATGCGGTGGAACCAATTTACTAATTGTGTATGTATTACCGAACATGGTAGTAGATTTTTCCCTATATCTACCGTTTCTGTCAATGTAGGGAGATAAAATGTATACCAGATTTTAAGTCAAACTATAAAGGGTTCAGCAAAATCAATTCAGTAGTTCTTACGTGATGAGGTAACAAACAAACAAACAGACTAGCCTTCGCAAAAAGAAATAACTTATGAAACATATGGGTTATCCTATATAAAAAAATGTCTAACTTGTTTGAACCACCCTACTTAACCCTAAATCCACCAATCCCGAATAAATTTCACCCAAACTGCAATTACTTATGGGCCACTCTATATAACTATTTTATTCCACATTTTTTGAATCACCTTGAATCACTGTAACTCTACTTCACCCTATATTGCAACCATCCTGTATATGCTGCTGTTTTATAATTTTTTGAACACCTGACTATAACTTTTCTCTACCTTATATTAAGCTATGCAACTGCTTATGGTGTAACCAGTCTAACAATTATTTCTGATATTTTTTAACCACCTTTTAAAGTAAAATTTCTCTTTACTCTATATATTAATCAACCTTTATACTTCCAACTACATTAAAACCATCCTGTATGCACCGCTGCCAATTTGTCAAACATTACACTTATTTTTGAACCACCCTGTATAACCATAATTTTACTCTACAAAATATTTCAATCACCCTGTATGTGCATCTGCTTAGAGGCAACCAAATATACATTTTTTTAATACAATCACACTAAATATATTGCAGATATGCAACAGCTCATGTTCTATCCTACAAAAAAAATTATCCAACCTGTTTGAGTATAAATCTACTCCACCCGCAATTTCAGTCACCTTGTATTTGCAACTACTTATCGGCCACCCAATATAACATTTTTTCTACGACCCTGTATAACTATAAATCCATCAATGCCAAATATATTTCACCAAAACCGCAACTGCTTATGGGGCACCGAAAATAACAATTTTGTTCAGCAAGTTTTTGAATCACCTTGAATGTATTACGACTACCCTGTATACGCTACTGCTTATTGGTCAACCAATCTAACATTTTTTAAATAATTATCATAACACTTTATCACCCTATGTTTCAACTATCCTATCTTTGCAACTTATTATGAACTACGGTATTTCACATTTTTCCTTATATTTTTTCAAGATATATTAAAGTATAATTTCTCTCCAGACTTCATTTAAACCACCCTTCATTTACAACTTTTTATAACCTTGTTTGAATGACACTGTATAACTATATTGCGCACCATACTTCAGGAACTCCATATATGCAAGTGCTATATATTTTTTTCTAGCATTGTTTACCCACCCTGTATAATTCTAACTGTAAGCCACCCTATATGTCAACAAGCTTTTATATGCAACTACTTATTTGCCACCAAATATAACATTTTTGTATGACCCTGTATCCTTAGAATCCTACCCCACCCTATATTTCAACCATCCGGTAAATGGAACAGCTTGTAGATCATACCATTACTTTTTTAAACCCACCTGTATACTCTAATTATACTCCGCTACATATTTCAACCATCCTATATATGTAACTACTTGTGGATATAAAACAAGTTTTTAACCACAACATAAACTATAATTCCACTCCATCTTATATTTCAAATACCCTGTATAAACAACTGCTTCTAACATTTCTTTAACCCATTTCATAACTATAGAATCTGATGAACATAATTCAAAGATCCTAACTGCTTACCTAAGACATTTTTTTTTATTCACTGTACAAATATTCTACCCTTTTTCAACCACTTTGTATATGGAACTGTTTATGGCCCACTCAATATAACTTTTTTTGACCACCTGGTATAACTTATTTCCACCACATCGTATATATCCAGCTGCTTATTGGACACCAAATATAACTATTTTTAGATTTTTTAAATCCATGTAATTCTACCCCGCTCTAAGTTTCCTATATACAGAAGACCCTGTAAAATTGTTAAATCGAAACTTGTTACATTTGCACATTCGGAATTTTGAATAAAAGCTAAGCTGATGCCAGTATCTAATATTTTGTGCGTGCGGTGGAACCAACTGAGTAATTGAATTACCTAACATGGTAGAAGTTTTTTCGCTATATCTACCGTTTCTGTCAATTTAGAGAGATAAAATGTATGCCAGATTTTAAGTCAAACTATAGGCTTCGCAACAAAAAAAGATTCAGTTAAGTAGTTCTTACGTGATGCCCGAACAAACAAACAAACAAACAAACAAACGTACAATTTTATGATAGGTTCGTTCCTTCAACCGATTGTCGACCGATCGGCAATTGGTTAATGCATCGGTATATGAACCGTTTATTGCGCAACTCGATGCATGTACCAGTCGGTGGCTGCACCACCGATTCTACCCTGAAGCCGGTGATCGAAATTACCGTACATTAACTGGTTGCGAATCAATCACCGTTTCACTTGGAACACGAAACTGAACCGTTCACTAAACGGTTATTGTTTTGAAGGAAAGCTATTGTTCTTGTGCGCAGGTACGCGACCATTGTGTATTGGTTATCTAGGCTGAAGAAACGAACCTGATAGTATAGATATAGATTAATATTTACATACCAGTTTTGAGTCGATATACCTTTCATAAGGTGGCGTTGATACTTGGACAAAATTTTCTCTTTCAGAACAATTTAACAAAATTCCTTCAAAATGATCAACTGTGCTATAACTAAGTGGTAACCTGTATAGTTGGGAAAGCAACGTTCTTAATTCTCTATCAGACCAAGTACTGCAAAACAGTTTACATTTTAACATAGCCAGAGTATTAAAAAGTACGCTTGATTATACATTGTTAAGTTCTGCAGAAAATTCATTAATCGAACAATTTTCTTTTTTTCCGAAACACGTTGGAAAACCTCAACCTCAATTTTAAATGCAAGCCCCTGTATATTATTTATTCTTTGGATTCTCCAGAAAATTCCAGACATAATTCATGTACAATGTCCTGCACCTATCTTCAACTGTTTTCAGATTTATTACAAAAATTAAAACATTAAAAAAGAAAATTAGTTCATTTTCACAAATTCGCTACATTACACTAAAAACCTAATAAGTAATACTGATTATTTCTTAATAATATAAAAAAAACAATAAACCATTAATGTCAACGTAGGAATGTCTTGGCAACATGCTATCTGGTACAGAAATGTCTTCTAACGTTACTCAACATCTCAGGCGTGACTGATCTAATCCCAAGAGTGATTCGTATTTTTAGGTCATCTAAGTTGAGGGGTTTAGTTTTGTATACACATATCCCCACAAAAAGTAGTCCAATGGCGTCAAATCAGGAGATCGTGCTAGCCATTCTATCGATCCGCGCCTCCCAATCCACCGATTTGGAAAAATTTGGTTCAGGTACTGCCGGACATTGATTTCGTAATGGGGCGGTGCTCCATCTTGCTGAAACTATATTCTATTGGCAGGAACTTGTGGGCTTACTAGATCAGGATATAAGTTTGTCAAAGTTGGTATGACATTATTTTGGAGCAAGTTTAACGATTAACATACCGTGAAGTCTAAATGTGCTCTCATCAGAAACCACATCTTCCAATTGGATCACATTGTTATCTAACCTTACCATCATTTGTTCATAGAAATACGTTCTCCTATCCAAATCGTCTTCCATCAGCTCCTGTCCTGAACCAGCATCATTTCATAGGGATGTATTTTACTTTCCTTTAATACTCGAAAAATTGATATGTGGCTAACGTTGAACAGTGGGGCTGCTTTTCGACCAGAATTATGCGAGTTTTCTTGTAACTCAAACATAATATCCAATTCCGTATACTTTTTTTATCTGTCTTACATGACCAAGCTCGCGAAACTGCTTTTCTATTTTGCTAATTGTTCCCTCGGATACAGGCGGCAAATTTGGAAAATTTTCTTGAAATAAGCTAGAAACTTCCATTTGTGTCCGTGTGTTATCGCCATTACCAATCATTTGTAGAATGGTTATTTTGTGCATTTCTGTTAAATGAACCAATTTTCTGATATTAGGCACAGTTAGCGAAAATCAAATGACAATAGCACTGATACAGATCACCACTGTCAGGCAGGCAGACAACAAGATGAGAGGCTAAGAGTTTTGACGAAAATAAACAAAACTGTTTTTTGCAAATCAGTAAAAAGGAACGCAGGAATAATTTTTGATTACTATCTCAATATAAAGAGCTAAATGGGAATTAAGTATTGAGTGTAATGTAGCGAATTTGTGAAATAAAATAATTTTCTATTTTTAATATTAATTTTTGTAATAAATCTGAAAAAAGTTGAAGATATGTGCAGGACATTGTACATGACTTATGTCTAGAATTTTCTGGAGAATCCAAAAATAAATAATATACAGGGGCTTGCATTTAAAATAAGAATGTTGGAATTGGCCACTGTCATATGACACACCCTATATATTTTTTTTGTTGAAAAAATGCGCGTTTAGAAATACAAATCGACGTGCCCAAGCAATTTTCCCAACACGCCCTCCTTTATTCGTTATCGAATTTATTCCATTTCGCTGTTCCACACTGTATTTCACAAAAGTTGTTTAAATTGTTTACCATTTGCAATTTGACAAGGACTCACATGATAATATAAAACTGCATTAACTAAATTTTTTATCATTTCATGAGGCACAGCATTAGCCTTTTGTTTAATGCGTTCCATCAAATCCTGCAAATTTTCTGGTTTGTCGACATAAACTAGGTTCACGTCTACCAACCATTGGGGTCAAATCTGGAGATCTCGGTGGCCACTCAATTGGTATGACTACCAATAAATCTTCCATTAAAGGTGGTGTCCAAAAACCTCCTTACTTGTACACCAAAATGCAACGGTGTCTTATCTTTGAGAATACTCGAGAATTTATGGTTGCGCTTTGTTGAGATCTGGGAATGTTTGAATGAAGTCAAGGAGTCGTTAAAAAGTAAGATCCTATCAATCTGTTGTTTACTACGCATGCCTAAACATTGTTTTTTGAGGATCATTTAAGCAAAAAGTGGTATAGGAAAACACATAAAGATTTAAAGATTGGGGATTTCACAAAATTGTAATCGTCGATGAGAATCATCTTCTGTCAGCTCATGACCGAGGTTCATCTTTAAGGATGAAATTTTATATTGCTTCTATATTTTGCATTGTTGTTGTGTGAGAGATTTCTCGTAACGTTTTATGACATTTACATTAACTCTACCTACAGCAGTTCTAGAAATTGGAACTATTTCACCATGGACGTCTGGAAAACAAGCAATTTTGATATGCAATAGTAGGTAATGACAAATGAATAAAACTCAAAACTACTAATCGGAAATAATAGACACAAAATAATATCACTGTGGTTATTACTCAATAAGTTGCCACTAATAAATTACTTTCTGTTGGTACAAGAAATGAATAAAAACTTTACATAACTTGATCATTATTAGAGGAAGAAATAAAAATATCCTCGATCAAAAGGAGCAAAGAGAAAATTCTCTGATTTATGAATTTTATACAGAAAATATTGTAAAGGGTATGAGCGCAAATATATTAGGGAATAACAGTAATTCTAAATAATATGAATTGTTTGTAGTAAAAAGACTAACGAAGAAATAAAGAATTTTGAAAACTTTCTCAAAGTAAAAGTGCGTTCATTGTTTTATAAAAACTTTTTATAAAAGGCTACTTCCCCGAACTCATGGACAAATTTATTGCATATTTTAATTTACAGCCCTCATTATTTTTTTATCATAACCCATTAGAGAATTTTTATTTTGTTCCTAAACATAACCTAATCTAAAATAAAACAGTATGTTAATTCAGTTTAGCGAAAAAAATACAGATAGTGTTTAATACAACTATAATCACAAGAACTTCAGTAGTCAATTTAAAAGTCACGAAACAAAATGTAGCTGATTCAATGTAAAGTTAATAAAGAATATTTATTCCAGCTACCCGGGACACGTTCTGCATAAAGTTGATTTGAACTACATCTTTTAATTCTTTTAAGAACCTTCTAATTTCTAATAAATCGGTAAATGCTCTATAGGATTTACGTCAGGGCTTCTCGCAGGCCAGTTCAATTTTCGAAGATATTGTTCAGCAATTTGGTCTGCATGGGCACATTCATTGTCATGCAAATGAGCAGATCTTCCCAATCCTATGAACAGGTAGAACCTGATCTAGCAGAATATTTTAACATACCGGTCGGCAGTCATTCGCTGATTAACCCATACGCCCTTCTGAACTTATGCTAGCACAGTACATAACTGAGCCCTCACCAAAATTAATGTTTTTGACCATGGTACATTTAACATGACGTTCGTGTTGTCTTCTATACACTAAATGCCGTTCATCTGGCTTCCAAAGTTGGATGCGTGTCTCGTCGCGTGTCGCCATTCATTTTCATTACACTGTAAGTGGTTTGAAGCGAATTGTCATTCTGCTATGGAATTGTCATTCTGCTATGTGACATGGATCTAGTAAAGGAGCCTGTACTAGGCGTCTGACTTGTAGGTCGTGTTCTGCTAAGCTCCTGGTTTATTGCTTACATTTATTCCTCTACAAAACAAAATGTAGCAAATGACCCGAGGGTTTCAAAATCAGTGATTTCGGCACTCAAGAAAAACTTTATTCCAAGCGCTTAAAAAAAAAGTAATTTATGTGGGTTAAAACAGAAAATACATTATTTTTGATACAATAGGTCAAAATATGACATGTACCCTTACTCATGAGATTGCCCCCTCTGACTCATGAGATCGCCCCTTCTGACTAATGAGATCGCCCCCTTTGACTCATGAGTGCGCCTCCTCTGACTAACGAGATCGCCCCCACCACCTGAAGCTGGCCTCTGGATCCACCCCTGATAAAGTGCAGATAATGTTCTTTGAATAAAATAATGCTATAATGTAATCGACTACCAGTTGCATATATACAAAATTTTCAATTTACAAAATGTTCAATAAATTTGTCCATGAGTGTTTATAAAAAAGATATTAATTATTTAAAAATAAAATAGCAGATATAAAACGTCCCTATTTAATAACGTTAGTTTGTATATTATTTTTCTCGTGTTGGTTATTTCACAATATTAATTGTTTAGTTATTTAATCTTGTAACCTGTTCACGAATTAATCATTTAATAGGAACTGGTGACTATTGAATCGAATTTTCAACACTACTACTACTATTTATGGGCAGCTAGAAAGAAATCCTTGAAGCTGTGCTGTACATTAAGCTCATAAATACTTGGTTCCACGGGCTATATAGTCTAAGATCCGACCTTCACCGAGCTGATAATAGAATGAAACATATTTTATAATAAATTTAGTATATTAGAAAATACATTAAAAATGGGTTGCCTAAAAAACTCCTGCACAGACTGTTTAATAATTTAAAAAATATATTTCTAATTAAATGTTGCATCATCAAAATAATAAGAAAATGTTATCCTGAGTAAAAGTACAAAACGTATAGAATGTGCAGCCGTTGGGTTGCATATTATTTACCCGGACGAATCACTGAGTTGCTAACTATAAACAGGTATGTCGATGCCACTACTTTCACTTGATTGGATAATAGAAATTTTTTATAACAACATAAGCGTTGTTTTCTTGCGAACACGTTGGTATAGGATTGTCTGCAAAAAATTCGGTCCTAAATGGGGTTTGCGTATTTTAAAAATTTCAATTTTAACGCGAGTGGAAATGCGTGACAAAGCGATCCGAGGTAAGTATACCGTGTAATAATAAAGGACCTATATACTTAATACTACTATACTGCTAGCAGAATCTAATAGAAGGCGCAAACATCACAGTTCAGACGTATATATATCTATAAAGTTTTACTGTACTTCAGAACTTATGTACATGTTCGAAAATGCCCCAGTTGGCTCTTCTGTTGTTGGTTATGTTTTCTCTCTGTTTGATTCTTGGCAACGCTTACGCAAAACAGTTTAGGTACAGTAAAACGGTATAATCTGCTGTCCGTCTTAGTTGGTGACCCTTCCGCTTACGGGCGATAGCAGTATAGTAGTATTAAGTATATAAAAGGACCCAACCTCGCAGTCGCACTTGATGGGACCTCGAATATACGAGAGTGCGCATGCATGCATGACAGCGATGACAGTTGGGATAAAAAAATTGTTAAAGTGTTTTTTGTGTGACTCGGACTATTCTTTAATTGCTTTTACTGATGAAACTTCTAATAATTATTAGTTAAAGTTAGCTTTTCGTAAAAAAAATTACATGAAGCTGGACTAACTAAAGCAGTACTCGATTTTGTTGGGTACCACACCAAGCGTTATAAGAACGTAATATATATATATATATATATATATATATATATATATATATATATATATATATATATGTTTTAGGTGGTTTCCGGGAATTCACCCGCGTAGTTGATAACTGATCCCTGCCGGGATCGATGGTAAAATGACGACGTTTCGGCAGAGTCACATCTGCCCTCTTCAGGTCGGTTCGCATAATTCTCGTAGCCTTCTGCTTTCGCTTTTAGTTACTCGAATACTAAGTTAGGGGCAGATGTGACCCTGCCGAAACGTCGTCATTTGACCATCGATCCCGGCAGGGATCAGTTATCAACTACGCGGATGAATTCCCGGAAACCACCTAAAACATATATATATATATATATATATATATATATATATATATATTTGTTTTTAAGTTTTCGCGGGCACTAAATGTTTTAGGTATTCATCTGCGTAGTTGATAACTGATCCCTGCCGGGATCGATGGTAAAATGACGACGTTTCGGCAGAGTCTACTAACTTAGTATTCGAGTAACTAGAAGCGAAAGCAGAAGGCTACGAGAATTATGCGAACCGACCTGAAGAGGGCAGATGTGACTCTGCCGAAACGTCGTCATTTTACCATCGATCCCGGCAGGGATCAGTTATCAACTACGCGGGTGAATTCCCGGAAACCACATAAAACATTTAGTGCCCGCGAAAACTTAAAAACAAATATATATATATATATATATATATATATATATATATATATGTTTTAGGTGGTTTCCGTGAATTCATCCGCGTAGTTGATAACTGATCCCTGCCGGGATCGATGGTAAAATGACGACGTTTCGGCAGAGTCACATCTGCCCTCTTCCGGTCGGTTCGCATAATTCTCGTATCCTTCTGCTTTCACTTCTAGGTACTCGAATACAGTATTCGACAACTAGTTGGCAGCTTTATCAAACAGGTGGGTTTTCCTGTTGGAGTGCAAAAGAAGAGACATAATACCAGCACATATTACAAATAATATAAAGAATATTCTTAACTTATTTGAACTGGACATAAGTACATCGTTCAATCGGAAATTGGAAAATTTTAGCAATAAAATAAAAACTACAATTATAGGACTGGAAATAAAACAGACGAATATTAAGATTAATCAGGTAAAAAAAGCAATACAGAACAATATACAACTAATAGAAAGTAAATTACCCAAGAACGTAATAAATGAGTTTGAGAGAAGACAAAAAATCACATTTGATATGAAATTCCAACTAATAAAGGCAAATAACATTAAAAAACTGTACAACATAAAAAGTCAATTGCCAGCAGAATTTAGTACCCAAGAAAAATGGTTGAAGAACTTATCCAACACACCTATACCAAATAATATACTAAAATTTTTATCTTTGGGTCCCAAGTTTAGTACACCAGTGACGGCCAAAAATATGCCAATGAATAAAGTAGTTACAGATGTTGAAGATATAATACAAAAGTTACCTGAAGAAAATAGAGACATATACAGAGGACTAGCAACTAGCGTAATCACCAATTACATTCACAAATATCAGAATACCACATACAAGATAAACAAAACTTTCAATCAGGCAAGACAATTTTTAAAAACAAATAACAATCTAATAGTACTAAATAGTGACAAGGGAGGAGTCACAGTTATAATGTAAAAAGAGGATTACATAGACAAAATGCACAACATTGTAAACACAGAGGATTTTAAAGAAATTACAAGAGATCCTAGAACAACCATCCAAAACAAATGCAATGCTTATGTCTCAAGATTAGTACAATGCAAAGCAATAGAACAAGGTAAAGGTAAACAGATGAAGACTTACAATTCTACATGCCCAAAGATATATGGAAACCCAAAAATACACAAAATTAATGTTCCACTAAGACCAATCATTTCAGGCATCAATAGCCCACATAACAATATTGCAGAATATTTAACAGAAATTCTTACAAGATCATACAACATTGACAACACTTACTATATAAGGGACACATTCCATTTTGCGGAAGTTGCCAACAACCTAGCTTTGCCAGAGAATGTTGTATTAGCATCATTGGATGTTACAAACTTATTTGAAAGTCTGCATGAACAACTGATCATGAAAGTGATCAACATGAAATGGCCCATAATTGAACGAAATTGCAAAGTTTCTCATAACCTATTTATGGAAATGTTGAAATTCACTCTTAATAACAACTACTTCTGCTTCCAACAAAAGTTCTACATACAAAAAACAGGTTGTGCAATGGGCTTTAGTCCCATATTAGCAACATTTGTGATGGATCATCTATTGGACATATTCTTCCCCAAACATGTAAAGTGGAGCTCAATTAAAAAATATGTTGATGATATGATAGTGGCATTACCTGAGGTAAACATAGATGAACTGGTAATTCTATTGAATGACTTTGATGGGAAGATACAGTTCACAATACAAAAAGAGGACCATAATAAAACAGTCCCGTTTCTGGATACTAAGGTATGTCGTTCTAACAATGTAATAAAGCTTGATTGGTATAGAAAAAATACTAACTCAGATAAGATCATTCACTACAAATCCGATCATCCTATATCAACCAAGCTCAACATCATAAAACAAATGAAGCTTAGAATAACGAAAATTTGTCATAAGGAATTTCTTAAAAAAATATCGACCTACTAAAAAAGATTCTTATGGAAAATGACTATCCTAAACGTCTAATCAACAAATTGTTACATCAGACAAGTGCAACAGATATCATTCCTAGTCAAATACAACCACAGCACATTACGAAGGATTTAACAGATCCAGGGTTGCAATTTGGAAATTTACCCTTTATTCGGAATTTAACACCTAAATTAATAAATATCTTTAAAAGGGAAAGGGTAAGAATAGCAACCTACAATGTCAATACTATAAAAACACTGTTCACACCCAAATTTCTTCAGTCCAATGTAATCTATAAAATCGAGTGCTAGGATAGTGAATCTACATATGTGGTACAGACGTCGCAGTGGTTGAAGAGTAGACTGGATATCCACAAGAACGACATTAGAAGCAACAAACAAAGATGTGCGTTGACAGCCCATGCCCAAGAATATGAACACAATCAATCTAGAAGAGGTCAACATCCTAGACAGAAGTAACAGATATAATAAAAGGCTCATTTTGGAAATGATCCATATCGGAAAGCAAAGGCAACCAATTAACAAAAAAGCGGATACAAAACAACTTAGCGACATCTACGCTTATTTGTTGTCTGATCGTCTGAGGGATTTCTATGATCGACCAACAGACCAGTGAATTAGATGTTCCATTGTTTGTGTTTGTGTTGATGGTTTTTAGCAGAGAGAAGGAACTGAGAGAGCACCGAATTGCATATGCTAAATGGGAAACACGGACAATTGTAGTTTCTGGTCTAAGCTGGCCTGTACAAAGGGGACGCTTCGTACAGGTTCTATCACAGACAAACGTTCGTAGTTTGATCAAAAGCATGTCTGTTCTTGGGTTTTCACCAAATGTTTTTATAACTAGAAATACGTTATTATATCTTATCGCCTCTATTATATGCTGATTTACTTTAGATATTTTAGAACGTAGGACAATTCTATATGACTTTACAATTTTGTTTTTAATTCCAGCGCATTTCAAATTTGAATTATATTTGATTGTCTTAAAGTAATTGGCTATAAATTTAAAGGAATTCGATTGAACTGATTTGGTAAGTTAAATTTACCATTGTTGTTCATTTTACTTACTGTAGGCAGCAGATGAAATACTATAATTTGCGCATTTCTTTTTTAGTCATCTTCTGTAATAGCAAACAACCAGTCGATTTTCGAAAGACGAATATCTAAGTGAGTTTTTGAACAAATAATTTAAAATGGAGAAATTGTTGAAAGTTCCAAAGAGAAAATGCATAGTCCCTTTTTGCCAGAACGCATATCATAGGGGTTTGAGTAATGTAAATCAAAAGCATTTTTTTTCTTTTCCTAGCGATTTAGAAATGCGGAAAAAATGGTTTGACATAATTAATGAAAACTGTTCAGATCTGGTTTCATTTACTCATAGTTCTGTTTTTATATGTGAAGACCATTTTGAGCCAAAATACTTTACAAGTACTTTAAAAAGAAGGCTAATTTTGAAACATGCGATACCAACAATATTTAATCCAAGTAGTGTTCATGAATCCAGTATTAACAGTAGTATTTCTTGTCCATTAAATGAAAATATATCTATAGAAAGTAACAATGAACCTGCAGTATCCTTAAAACGACATTAATTACTCTTTGGAAAGGTTACCTACAACTGCAAAAATTTCAAAAGTATGTGACATTTGTACAGGACCATCTTCTAGTAGTAAAATATGCAGATGTTCATTTACCAGACCTTCCAGGGCAGTTAAGCAAGGTATTTTGACAAAGATTAAATGTACAAATGTTTCTCAAATGACTTCTCGTGAAAGAATTCTCTATAAAATTAATCGTCACCAACAGTCCAAAATTTGTAAATTAAAATCAACATTAGTTCTTACAAGAAAAAAATTAAATATATCTTTAAGAAATAATCAACAATTTATTCTGTCAAGTTTAAATAAATCTTTGAGTGCTACAGGTATGGATTTTCTGAATTCACTATTGGTAAATGCACCAAGGAAAAGACCTATTTGGAGTTTAAAGAATAAAGCTTTTGCTCTGGCATTATATAAAAGAGGACCAAAGTCTTATAGATTTTTGCGTAGTTGTTTAAAGTTACCTTCACCTTCAACACTTAGAAAATGTTTGAATTCTATTCCTTTTCATGCAGGATTAAATCAGCACCTAATTAGCAAATTAAAAAATAGGGTCCTAAAAATGAATAATTCTGATAAATACTGTTCTTTAATTTTTGATGAAATGTCAATATCACCTGAGTTAACATATGTTTCTAGTTTAGATAAAATTGTAGGATTTGTTGATCAAGGGTCTTTGGGAAGGTGCAATAAAATTGCAGATCATGCTTTAGTGTTTATGGTTCAGGGTTTAAGAAAGAAATGGAAGCAACCTGTAGCATATTATTTAACCAAAGATGTAGTTAAAACAGATGATCTCAAGAAAATTCTCTTTGAAGTTATTGAAAAACTAAATTCGACTGGATTAACGATTGTCTGTAGCATATGTGATCAGGGTACCACAAATGTTTCTTGCATAAAGCAGTTGGTAGAACCTGAACGTGAAAAAAATAATGATTATGTTTATTTTTGTAATGAACATCCAATTATTCATATTTTTGATGTTCCTCATCTCCTTAAAAACACCAGAAATTGTTTATATAATTATGATATTTTATTAAATAAAGCGAAAAATAAAATTGTTAAGGCGCCTACAGACACACAAACATTCCTCCAGATATGTACGCGCGTACAAGTACGCCCGTACATAAACGTTTGTTCGAATTGCCTACACACGGAAGACAATTTTTATATTCAGTTTGTTAAATCAACATGGGGACAGTGAGTAACAGTGATTTAAATTTATTAGCAGTGGCGTATGCATGCATAATGAAGAAGAAACAAAACCGATTATTAATTAAACGAAAGCCAGTAAGTAAATAGGCGTGATCGATTTTCACATGTAAATCTGCTGGAAGAACTACGAGTAGAACCGGAAAATTTTCGAAATTATCTCCGTTTGGATGAAGATTGCTATCTATTTCTTTAAAATTCAGTAATCCCACTAATCCACAGACAAGACACTTGCATGAGGTTTGCCATATCACAACATGAAATATTATCAATCACCCTTCGATACCTTGCCACTGGCAGGAATTATGAAGATTTGTAATTTTTTAGTATCCTTTTATCCCAGTCGCTACGTAAAATAATTCCGGAGACCTGCAATGCTGTTTAGCATCCTTTAAGACTTGCTAAACAGCATTGCAGGTCTCCGGAATTATTTTACGTAGCGACTGGGATAAAAGGATACTAAAAAATTACAAATCTTCATAATTCCTGCCAGTGGCAAGGTATCGAAGGGTGATTGATAATATTTCATGTTGTGATATGGCAAACCTCATGCAAGTGTCTTGTCTGTGGATTAGTGGGATTACTGAATTTTAAAGAAATAGATAGCAATCTTCATCCAAACGGAGATTATTTCGAAAATTTTCCGGTTCTACTCGTAGTTCTTCCAGCAGATTTACATGTGAAAATCGATCACGCCTATTTACTTACTGGCTTTCGTTTAATTAATAATCGGTTTTGTTTCTTCTTCATTATGCATGCATACGCCACTGCTAATAAATTTAAATCACTGTTACTCACTGTCCCCATGTTGATTTAACAAACTGAATATAAAAATTGTCTTCCGTGTGTAGGCAATTCGAACAAACGTTTATGTACGGGCGTACTTGTACGCGCGTACATATCTGGAGGAATGTTTGTGTGTCTGTAGGCGCCTTAACAATTTTATTTTTAGCTTTATTTAATAAAATATCATAATTATATAAACAATTTCTGGTGTTTTTAAGGAGATGAGGAACATCAAAAATATGAATAATTGGATGTTCATTACAAAAATAAACATAATCATTATTTTTTTCACGTTCAGGTTCTACCAACTGCTTTATGCAAGAAACATTTGTGGTACCCTGATCACATATGCTACAGACAATCGTTAATCCAGTCGAATTTAGTTTTTCAATAACTTCAAAGAGAATTTTCTTGAGATCATCTGTTTTAACTACATCTTTGGTTAAATAATATGCTACAGGTTGCTTCCATTTCTTTCTTAAACCCTGAACCATAAACACTAAAGCATGATCTGCAATTTTATTGCACCTTCCCAAAGACCCTTGATCAACAAATCCTACAATTTTATCTAAACTAGAAACATATGTTAACTCAGGTGATATTGACATTTCATCAAAAATTAAAGAACAGTATTTATCAGAATTATTCATTTTTAGGACCCTATTTTTTAATTTGCTAATTAGGTGCTGATTTAATCCTGCATGAAAAGGAATAGAATTCAAACATTTTCTAAGTGTTGAAGGTGAAGGTAACTTTAAACAACTACGCAAAAATCTATAAGACTTTGGTCCTCTTTTATATAATGCCAGAGCAAAAGCTTTATTCTTTAAACTCCAAATAGGTCTTTTCCTTGGTGCATTTACCAATAGTGAATTCAGAAAATCCATACCTGTAGCACTCAAAGATTTATTTAAACTTGACAGAATAAATTGTTGATTATTTCTTAAAGATATATTTAATTTTTTTCTTGTAAGAACTAATGTTGATTTTAATTTACAAATTTTGGACTGTTGGTGACGATTAATTTTATAGAGAATTCTTTCACGAGAAGTCATTTGAGAAACATTTGTACATTTAATCTTTGTCAAAATACCTTGCTTAACTGCCCTGGAAGGTCTGGTAAATGAACATCTGCATATTTTACTACTAGAAGATGGTCCTGTACAAATGTCACATACTTTTGAAATTTTTGCAGTTGTAGGTAACCTTTCCAAAGAGTAATGTCGTTTTAAGGATACTGCAGGTTCATTGTTACTTTCTATAGATATATTTTCATTTAATGGACAAGAAATACTACTGTTAATACTGGATTCATGAACACTACTTGGATTAAATATTGTTGGTATCGCATGTTTCAAAATTAGCCTTCTTTTTAAAGTACTTGTAAAGTATTTTGGCTCAAAATGGTCTTCACATATAAAAACAGAACTATGAGTAAATGAAACCAGATCTGAACAGTTTTCATTAATTATGTCAAACCATTTTTTCCGCATTTCTAAATCGCTAGGAAAAGAAAAAAAAATGCTTTTGATTTACATTACTCAAACCCCTATGATATGCGTTCTGGCAAAAAGGGACTATGCATTTTCTCTTTGGAACTTTCAACAATTTCTCCATTTTAAATTATTTGTTCAAAAACTCACTTAGATATTCGTCTTTCGAAAATCGACTGGTTGTTTGCTATTACAGAAGATGACTAAAAAAGAAATGCGCAAATTATAGTATTTCATCTGCTGCCTACAGTAAGTAAAATGAATAACAATGGTAAATTTAACTTACCAAATCAGTTCAATCGAATTCCTTTAAATTTATAGCCAATTACTTTAAGACAATCAAATATAATTCAAATTTGAAATGCGCTGGAATTAAAAACAAAATTGTAAAGTCATATAGAATTGTCCTACGTTCTAAAATATCTAAAGTAAATCAGCATATAATAGAGGCGATAAGATATAATAACGTATTTCTAGTTATAAAAACATTTGGTGAAAACCCAAGAACAGACATGCTTTTGATCAAACTACGAACGTTTGTCTGTGATAGAACCTGTACGAAGCGTCCCCTTTGTACAGGCCAGCTTAGACCAGAAACTACAATTGTCCGTGTTTCCCATTTAGCATATGCAATTCGGTGCTCTCTCAGTTCCTTCTCTCTGCTAAAAACCATCAACACAAACACAAACAATGGAACATCTAATTCACTGGTCTGTTGGTCGATCATAGAAATCCCTCAGACGATCAGACAACAAATAAGCGTAGATGTCGCTAAGTTGTTTTGTATCCGCTTTTTTGTTAATTGGTTGCCTTTGCTTTCCGATATGGATCATTTCCAAAATGAGCCTTTTATTATATCTGTTACTTCTGTCTAGGATGTTGACCTCTTCTAGATTGATTGTGTTCATATTCTTGGGCATGGGCTGTCAACGCACATCTTTGTTTGTTGCTTCTAATGTCGTTCTTGTGGATATCCAGTCTACTCTTCAACCACTGCGACGTCTGTACCACATATGTAGATTCACTATCCTAGCACTCGATTTTATAGATTACATTGGACTGAAGAAATTTGGGTGTGAACAGTGTTTTTATAGTATTGACATTGTCGGTTGCTATTCTTACCCTTTCCCTTTTAAAGATATTTATTAATTTAGGTGTTAAATTCCGAATAAAGGGTAAATTTCCAAATTGCAACCCTGGATCTGTTAAATCCTTCGTAATGTGCTGTGGTTGTATTTGACTAGGAATGATATCTGTTGCACTTGTCTGATGTAACAATTTGTTGATTAGACGTTTAGGATAGTCATTTTCCATAAGGATCTTTTTTAGTGGGTCGATATTTTTTTAAGAAATTCCTTATGACAAATTTTCGTTATTCTAAGCTTCATTTGTTTTATGATGTTGAGCTTGGTTGATATAGGATGATCGGATTTGTAGTGAATGATCTTATCTGAGTTAGTATTTTTTCTATACCAATCAAGCTTTATTACATTGTTAGAACGACATACCTTAGTATCCAGAAACGGGACTGTTTTATTATGGTCCTCTTTTTGTATTGTGAACTGTATCTTCCCATCAAAGTCATTCAATAGAATTACCAGTTCATCTATGTTTACCTCAGGTAATGCCACTATCATATCATCAACATATTTTTTAATTGAGCTCCACTTTACATGTTTGGGGAGGAATATGTCCAATAGATGATCCATCACAAATGTTGCTAATATGGGACTAAAGCCCATTGCACAACCTGTTTTTTGTATGTAGAACTTTTGTTGGAAGCAGAAGTAGTTGTTATTAAGAGTGAATTTCAACATTTCCATAAATAGGTTATGAGAAACTTTGCAATTTCGTTCAATTATGGGCCATTTCATGTTGATCACTTTCATGATCAGTTGTTCATGCAGACTTTCAAATAAGTTTGTAACATCCAATGATACTAATACAACATTCTCTGGCAAAGCTAGGTTATTGGCAACTTCCGCAAAATGGAATGTGTCCCTTATATAGTAAGTGTTGTCAATGTTGTATGATCTTGTAAGAATTTCTGTTAAATATTCTGCAATATTGTTATGTGGGCTATTGATGCCTGAAATGATTGGTCTTAGTGGAACATTAATTTTGTGTATTTTTGGGTTTCCATATATCTTTGGGCATGTAGAATTGTAAGTCTTCATCTGTTTACCTTTACCTTGTTCTATTGCTTTGCATTGTACTAATCTTGAGACATAAGCATTGCATTTGTTTTGGATGGTTGTTCTAGGATCTCTTGTAATTTCTTTAAAATCCTCTGTGTTTACAATGTTGTGCATTTTGTCTATGTAATCCTCTTTTTACATTATAACTGTGACTCCTCCCTTGTCACTATTTAGTACTATTAGATTGTTATTTGTTTTTAAAAATTGTCTTGCCTGATTGAAAGTTTTGTTTATCTTGTATGTGGTATTCTGATATTTGTGAATGTAATTGGTGATTACGCTAGTTGCTAGTCCTCTGTATATGTCTCTATTTTCTTCAGGTAACTTTTGTATTATATCTTCAACATCTGTAACTACTTTATTCATTGGCATATTTTTGGCCGTCACTGGTGTACTAAACTTGGGACCCAAAGATAAAAATTTTAGTATATTATTTGGTATAGGTGTGTTGGATAAGTTCTTCAACCATTTTTCTTGGGTACTAAATTCTGCTGGCAATTGACTTTTTATGTTGTACAGTTTTTTAATGTTATTTGCCTTTATTAGTTGGAATTTCATATCATATGTGATTTTTTGTCTTCTCTCAAACTCATTTATTACGTTCTTGGGTAATTTACTTTCTATTAGTTGTATATTGTTCTGTATTGCTTTTTTTACCTGATTAATCCACAGACAAGACACTTGCATGAGGTTTGCCATATCACAACATGAAATATTATCAATCACCCTTCGATACCTTGCCACTGGCAGGAATTATGAAGATTTGTAATTTTTTAGTATCCTTTTATCCCAGTCGCTACGTAAAATAATTCCGGAGACCTGCAATGCTGTTTAGCAAGTCTTAAAGGATGATGGTATTACTAAGGAAAATAATATATATATATATATATATATATGTATATATATATATATATATATATATATATATATATATATATATATTAGGAGTCTTTCCACTTTTCCACCAATATTTTATACGCATCGTTTTTTTTATTCCTATTCATGTAGTCTTTGGATTTAGTTTTCCATAAACAGGGGTGACATTTATAAAGCTCAATATTAGTTTAAACCGTAATGATCCACAGTTAACACCTTATGATTAATACGAACCGCACTGATATTATCCCCGATATGTAAATGCGTGCTGCCTACACACGGAAAGATGTGTACGTGCAACTTGTACGGGCGTATAAAAATTCAAACACAACCTGAAGATATCCTCGATAGATATTTTAGGCCGATATTGTCTACACACTGACGAATATGTACGCGCGTACTTGTACATATCTCAAGGAATGTTTGTGTGTCTGTAGGCGCCTTTAAAATGAAATACATTCAGGATGCTTTTAATATTGACAAACACAACAGAGTAAATTTATTATATTCTCTCAAAGATTGCTATTTTGAAAAAAAAGGTTCCCATAAAATGAAAGTTTCTATAGCTGCAAAAACATTAAGCAATAGGGTTGCATCTGCTATAAATTTTTTATGTTCATCAGGTCATCTACCAGCTGAAGCAATTCATACTTCAGAATTCATTGATAATATAGATAAACTTTTTGACAGTTTAAATGGGATTACACTGTACCCACAAAGTTCTAAATTTCTCAGATGTTGTGTGAATTCAAACTCTGGACATGTGCAGTTCTGGCAAAAGATGATGCAAAAAATTGATCAGTGGGCATTTAAATCTAAAACGGAACCCTTCACAATTAGAAATACTATGCCATTTAAAAAAGGTTTGTTAATTTCAATCACTGGTAGTATACGTTTGTGGCAGTTTTGTCAAAGTAAAGGATTTAAATTTCTGGCTTTAAGATTAGTAAATCAAGATTCTCTAGAAAATTTATTTTGTCATATAAGGCAGCTTGGCAGAGGAAATACACATCCTTCTGCAGTCCAATTCATTTCTAGTTTGAAAACCACTATTCTTAATAATTTAATATCTCCATATAAAGTCAATTCTAATTGTGAAGAGGATCATATTGATTGATTGGAAAATTTACAAGATTATTTTAAAAACCCTATTGATCCATTAACAGAATATAGCAATACTGAAATATTTCAGTTCAATGGCCCAATTGTAGAAAATTTTAATGATGTTGAACTTTCAGCAGTTTCATATGTAAGTGGGTATATTTATCGCAAGATAAAGGATATCCCTCAAGCATGTGATGTTTGTAACAAAGAATTATTATTAGTCAATGTCTTTAAATTACAACATAGGTTTACTATGTTTCGAGAGAGGGATGATCAAGAACAACGGTTGTATTATGTTTCAGAACAATTAGCTATTTCATTAATTAATATTTATGAGTGGACAACAAAATTTATTCAAGTTTACGGTCATATTGAACAATTTTCTGCTACTTTGTCAAACATTTTGTTAAAAAATATTCCATTCAATTGGTTAACTTGTTTAGAACATAGGGAGGAACTAAAGACACAAATTGTAAAGTTTTCAGTAAATTTTGCCCTGAGAAAATATTTTAAAAGAAATTTTACACAAAAGATAATTAGAAAAAGACAATTTTTTAAATAGTAGTATTTAATTTCAATTCACTTATTCCATTTTTTTCAATATGTTATAACAATAACAGATTATCTTGATTCTCTATCTTTCTAATTGTATAAGCAGTATAAGTATACCCACTATTTATTTGTTTTTACAAATTGTTGATGTTTTTTTCTATTGATACTTCTATGATACTGCTGATTTTTTTGTTTCATGCAACTGAGTGGATTGGCATCCATTCCATGTAGTGTCTCAGGAAACAAAGAATTAAATAGGAAATGGTTTCAATGACACTATCTTCATACTAAAAAGGCCAGACAGCATCATGAAGAATTATTTATTATTGGATTAACACAAATCATTACAAATTTGTTTAAATATATTTTATCATTGTTTTTGTTTCATAGTTTACTCAGAATGTATTTATGTTACCTACATACATATCTGTTAATAAATTTGGTATCATAGGTGTACTCGCCATTTATAATGAAATGCTATGAATTTATAATTTATGTCAGTTATTTTTTTTTATATAATTTGTACTTCTCTTGCAGTAATATGTAAATAAACTTGATTGTGTGATATGTCTGCATATATAATTTATAATAAAACCTGGCCGTTTGTATTTGTTCTCAGTTGTACTATTCCATTTAAACTAATTTTTCATAAAAATTGGGTTAATATAGATATTTTTCTATTTTATTAACAAAATAATGAAAATAAAATTGTATATTTATTATTGATTTAATAAAATTGAAAAAAATCTATATTTGTGTACATATTCAATTTTTATGACAAATTGGTTTAAATGGTATACCGTACAATCTGAGAAAAAAAAAATCAAATAAGCCGCCAATTTTTAGTTCGACCTGTCCCTAACAAAGAGGCGCTAGTGCTCGTGTTTCCATCTTTTTCTGTTATTTTCGTCACTCTCTCAGTTCCTTCTCTCTGGTTTTTAGTGTTTTATGCTGACAACAGTGTTACCAGATCTCACGATAAATCGTGAGATCTTACGATTTCGTACATAAGCTCACGATCTTACGATAATATGACGAAACCTCACGATTTTTTGCACCTTGGCAATTTTTACTAATTTATCTGTGTACAGCTTGAAATAATAGACAGTCAAAAATAAACTCCCAAAAAATATTTCAAATTCTTTTTGAGTTATTCACACATCGATTGAAATTCATAGATATGCAATACTTTTTACATCCACAGAAAAATGGCCTACAGTTTTGTGATGTTGGTTGCCTGTCTTTAAATATTAAATATATTTTTTCGTCAACTGCAATTACATATATGTTATACACCAGTTAATTTACTTACTGGCATAGTAACTGAAATAATTTTCCGATAATTTTTACTGTTTTTCTTATTGAATCAAGTATTTAAACAAAATATTAAACGGCTTCTTTCCAACTGTCTATTGCGATATATCCACAAAGCATAATTTGTGGATCTACCATCGTTTTGGTAATGCGCAAGAACAGTAACATGCAAATCGGTGATTCCCGAGAATTCGGGTGTTATTTCAATTTTCAATTCTTCAAGCGTCTCGAACCCAGTAGTTTACTGACAATTATTTGTTATAATAGTTATTGTGTATTGTTGTAAAAATGTCAGAGAGTGAATATAGTGATAGTTTTGATCCTAATGTGCCATCAACATCAAAGGCCAAGAGAAAGAAATTATCTTATAAACAGAAGTATAGAAATGATTGGGAAAAAGAGTTTACATGGATTTCAAAAAATAAGAAAGGTCCAAAATTTGCATGGTTGGTATTTTTTACATTTTTATTGAAGTAGAATAAAATGTTTATGTTTAAGGTGCAAATCTTGCAATTGTGATGTTACAATTACCCATGGAAAAGGTGACTTAGCTAGGCATGGCGATACGAAGAAACATAAAGCGGCTAGTAAAGCTATTGTAGGACAGAAAACGGTTTCATCGATGTTTTTAAAACAGAAAAAGGAAGTAGAAATTAATATTAAAAAAAGGGGCAGATATTAGAATGGCAGGATTCATTGCAGAACACAACTTGTCTTTTAGAGTAATGGAGCACCTACCTGCTCTAATAAGTTCTATATGTTCAGATTCAGTTATTGCCAAAAATCTTGCATGTGGAAGAACTAAGGTAAAGTCAATTCTCACCAATATAACAGGTGATTCTGAGAAGCTACGAATAGTTAGTTTAATGAGAGAAAACAAATTCAGCATTATAGTGGCATTGTTTCTCGACTTAATGTAGAACAAGAAATTAAAGATTATTTTCTAGCGCGAGTACCAATTCAAGAAGCCACTGGACGTGCGCTCTTTGACCATTTATTGGCGTTCTTCAATGAGCATCAAATTCCATATAAAAATAATTGTATAGGGTTTGCTTCCGACGGTGCAAACGCCATGATGGGTGAACACAATTCAGTTGTTAGCAGACTAAAAGAAGCTATACCAAATATTTTCATTATAAAATGTATATGCCACAGCTTTCACCTTTGTGCTTCTTACGCTTGCCAAAAATTACCAGACGAAGTTGAAAAGGTAACAAGAGATATATATATATAACTATTTTTCCAACAGCCCCAAGCGCGTGGGAGAACTTAAAGCCTTTCAAGAATACGCACATGTCACGCCTTTAAAAATTTTACATCCTTCTGCGACACGATGGCTGTCTTTGGAAGCTGTTGTGAAAAGATTGTTACACCAATATGAAGCTTTAATGTTGTATTTTACAGATCAGACATATGACAAAATTTTAGGTGCTGGCTCTATTTTAGAGCGTATGAAAAACCCTCGAACTAAACTGTTTTTGGAGTTCTTGTCCTATGCTTTGCCTCTCTTTACAAGAGTAAATTTACTTATGCAAAGCGAAAAACCACAGATTCACTGTATATATAGAGAAGTCACCAGTACTGTTAAAGTGATTATGGAATGTTACATAAAAGATGATGTAGTACAGAAGAATATGGTTTACGATATTGATTTTAAGAATCCCCGTAATTTTATGCCAATAGAAGATATGTACTTTGGAGCCATTATAAGCAGGAGTCCAGCAGAAGCTAGTGTCTTACATGATGTTAAATTCAAATGTATAGACTTTTATATAGAAAGTTTAAATCAGATTTTATCAAGATTTCCTTTAAAAAATTCGGTTTTAGCTAAATTACAATTTATTGACCCTACAGTTGTTCGATCCAGAAAAATTACCACTATTGCAGATATAGATTTATAGTTTTCACATTTAATCACAGATATTCAAAAAATAGATACTGAATGGCGAATATTACGCAACATAGACTTTCATAATCTCAATTTAAATGTTGACGACGTTACTGATTTCTGGACAATCGTTTCCAATATTAAATTAGGAAGTGGGGAAAGACAATTTCCCTTACTTAGTAGTTTTGTATTTAATTTACTTTGTTTGCCACATACAAGTGCAAATGTAGAGAGAATTTTTTCTCAAGTGAATTTGAATAAAACAAATTTGAGAAATAAAATTAATAGTAAAACTTTAGAAGGACTTCTTCTCACAAAAAGTCTCTTGGCAAATACGGGAAACTGTCATAGCTTTAGAGTTACATCAGATTTAACAAATAAAATGAATTCGTCTACACTATATGATTGTAGCAGACAAATGGAATCCGATTCAGATTCATCCGAATAAAATAAGGAAGTAACTTATCTTTCTCGATTTATTTATTTATTATTATTATTATAAAGTTTTATTTTTTTTAAGTCTGTAAGTTATTTTTCGAATAAATACACATTTTATTTGCAAGTTTTGTTTGTAAATTTGCTTGATCAATCTTGCTTATCTGTTGTTCCGAAAACTCACGATATCTCACGATTTTTTACGATCGAGCTCACGAAAACAGTCGTTGGCCATCTGGCAACCCTGGCTGACAATGACATTCCACATAACCTCTTACGTTTTATTTCATTCAGTATATGCAACAGCAATTTATATCACCTCATCAATTACATAGCCCTGACGAAGGAAACAATAATTTCCGAAAGCTAGGTCAATGTGAATAAAGAGATACACATAAGAAACAATAATTAGTCAATATCCCTTAACCTAAATACTAATATTATATATATATATATATATATATATATATATATATATATATATATTTGTTTTTAAGTTTTCGCGAGCACTAAATGTTTTAGGTGGTTTCCGGGAATTCATCCGCGTATATGGGCATTTCTCTACTAATTGGAAAATCGCTGTCCCAGGCAAATTTTATATAGTAGGTCTTGTTATTAGTAAGTTCTATCTATGAACAACAATAATAAATTAGCTGCTCTTGTCACGCCATAGCTTATTTAGTAGTACAATATTTTATTATTCAATTAAATTCACCTCAAACACCTCAATTAAGAGTCCTCTGTCGTGTCCCACTTTTAAAATTACAAGTTTAATCACAAATTATAATTTTCTGTATCATTATTACCTTTGGATAATAAATATCAATAATACTAGAATATAGAAAGGATTTTATTTTTAAAATAACAACTCAATTTAAAAAACAGTAATCATATGTTGTCCCCAATTTTTTTAAAACAGTCCCCTGACACAATTTGAAAATCCAGCCAAATTTACACTATGCACTGGATAGGTCATCTATATCGTGAAACGGAATGCAATGAATGAGAAGTTCGTTCAGTTGCAGAGCTGAACGGCTGACGGCATTTTAAGCACTGTCGCCGTTGCAATTATAGGTGAACAACGTGTTTGAGCTGCTACTGGTAACAGTCCACTGGTAAGCATTTTTTCAATTGTTTTAAGTAATAAAATTCTAATAATTGTTTAATTTAATTGTTCTGCTAGTATATTATCAGCTGTACCTCTTCAATTTCAATAGATTTGAAATGCTTTGATGTTAGGAATTTTTTTATGTAAAAAAATGAGTCCCCTGGGCACAGTTCCCTGTCATTTTGTAACACAGAGGGTACCACAAGGGACTGTTTCTTTTACGCAGCATTGACCATTATCACTCACAATATTGTCTTTCTTTTAGGTAATTCTGCAAAAGACCACACAAAAAGAAACCATTCAAAACAAGGAAAGAAATATTAGAACAGAAACGTATAGCTGAACGTTTGAGATACGAACGATTTAAAAATGACTCAAAAAAGAGAAGAAATTAAAGAAGAGGGACGTTGTAAATATGAGATGAACCGCTCAGAGGCTATAATACAAATGCACTTTTCTGAAAACTACTGTATCAAGTACAGTGAAGGGATATCTTTTTGGTGGATCTGGACTTTGTCTTCACATAGTTATAGTTTACATCAAAGGTTCTATGAAAGTCCTATAGTCATGTTTCCCAAAACACCACACATTCGTCAGCTGCTGTATGGGTACATTGCAAACCAGTTTTTAAATCTTTACCACTATATGTAATCTGTATTCATTTTCTAAATGATGGAAATTCTTGAAGTTGTTTCCGTTTGAAAATGTCATAGTTTTGTCGAAACTAGTCACGGCTTTATTAACTAATAAATAAATAAATTATTAATATAAAACAGTAATTCGTTTTTCTTTAATCATAATGATAGAATATAACAAAGTAACGGCTTCCACCATCAATTACTAAGTATGAGAGAATATGAGAATTATAACTTTAATTTAAATTTGTTTACAAAATGTTGATTTATTCGTAGATAAAGGTATAATAAATAAAAACAAAGGCATTGACTGCTTATATTCAATGAAAATTTGTTCTTTATTTGACACAAACGTTCCTCTGCATTATATAACAGTCCTCGTCTTGATTTTTCAAAAAATTACCCATAACGCACAAATGAAGAGGATAATGTGTGAGCTTTTTGTAAATATTTATTTCATGTAATAATGCCTTCCACTGAATTTCCATATTTTCTTAATATTTAACAAAAATGAGCTTGGGACAATGTTGCATGATCCACTTTCCAATTAGTAGAGAAACACCCATATATATGTTATATATATATATATATATATATATTTGTTTTTAAGTTTTCGCGGGCACTAAATGTGTTAGGTGGTTTCCGGGAATTCATCCGTGTAGTTAATAACTGATCCCTGCCGGGATCGATAGTAAAGTGACGACGTTTCGGCAGAGTCACATCTGCCCTCTTCAGGTCGGTTCGCATAATTCTTGTAGCCTTCTACTTTCTCTTCTAGTTATTCGAGTAACTAGAAGCGAAAGCACAAGGCTAAACTAACGCTCTACGACAAAACTGCCGTGTCGGGTGTCTCACTTGTTGACGGGTTCGTATTTTGCGTGGCTAATTCTGTTTTATTTTGATGTTGAATAATTGTCTTCTATGTGTTAGAAAGGTGCATGGCGTCATCTCTTTTGTTTAGATGTCCACTTTTCTCGATTTCAATGGCTTTTCGTATTAGTCTGGTTTTGTAATGAGTTATTTGTGTGATCTGTTTGCAACTATCGAAATTGATTTTATGGCCCGATTCCTGTTGGTGTTGGAACAGAGCCGATGTCTGTTTATTTTTGACAGCTAATCTGTGCTCATCTAAACGGGCTGAAATTCTCCTGTTCGTTTGTCCGACGTATACCTTGTCGCACGTTCCATAAGTTTAACTTTTGGTCTGGGATTTCCTAAACTTGTGCCTATGGTCTGGTGCGGTTTGTATGCTGTCGCTATGTCATGCCTTCGAAGAATTCGGCCAATTCTGAAACTTCTAATAATTATTCGTAAAAAAAATATCATGAAGCTGAACTAACTAAAGCAGTACTCGATTTTGTTGGGTACCACACCACGGGTTATAAGAACGTAATATATATATATATATATATATATATATATATATATATATATATATATATACATGGTGTAAACGGTTTGAGTGCAAAGATTTTGAAGAACAATACTTCAGGCAAAAAAAAATCAAAAAGCCTTATAACATTTTCTAAAATAAACTATAGTTTTGCCAAAAAAAAACACATAAAGTTAGATTTTATGTAGCCCTTGCTACAGTGAATAACACAATAATTTCGATTTCAAAATGTCGGTAAATCTAAATATGTAAATACTCAATAGCTTATACATCTTTAATAGCCACAGTAAAAATGAAAATTGATTATTTAAACTCGAAATATGGTTTTATAATTTAGTATAAGTTTCTCCGAATAGATATGGCAACGTGGCATACAGACCAACTTATTTACTACATTTTTCACTTTAACGACGACTGAGAGTTACGATTGTTTTTTGCGATTTCGATTCTTGTAAATAAGAATAGATAAACGGTAAAGTGATTTGAATGATATCTATTTGATGTAGACTTCGTGGTTTGCTTTCCATTTAATATATTTTTTAAATTAATAAAATCGGTTGTGATTAGTGTGTAAATTCGAAAATTAAGAATAGTGCGACAGTATTTATTTGTGACAAATAATGGCCGATTATACAATTAGGGAAAGACATGACATGCTCTTAATTTATGGGGAAAGCAGACGTAATTGCAGAATAGCAAGAATGTTATACAGGGAAAGGTTTCCAAACAGACGCCTGCCCAATGCTAGGACATTCGTAGCTGTTTCGCAGAGGCTTCTGGAAACAGGTAGTGTAATACCACAAATAAACAATCGCGGACCACAGCGACATAATCGTATCTTAGCTGCTGAGGATCAAATACTAGACCTTATCCACATCAACCCATATCGTAGCACATGGAGTATTGGAAGTGAGCTGCAAATTTCTCACACTGTTGTTCATAGAACATTACGGGAACAATTGCTCTATCCATATCACATGCAGCGGGTTCAAGGGCTTTCAATTGATGATTTTCAACCAAGACTCAATTTCTGTCGTTGGTTCCTCAGAAAACATCGACAATTTACACGACTCCAAGTATTGACGAGAATGACCTTAGACAACGCATTTTTGACGCTGCTGACGAAATCCGAAATATTCCAGGAATTTTTTCTCGCATACGTGAAAATTGGATTAAACGGTGTCGTGCTTGTGTCGATAGTAATGGTGGGCATTTTGAACATTTGCTGTGAATAATCCGTTGTTTCAACTCAGTTCTATCATTATAATAAATTCGGTAAGTAGGATTACATATTTACTTGTCTAATATAAATAATATTAATTAAATCAGTAATAATGACTCTTCGAATAATTTAACTGGTAAAAAACTACATATACAGATCTCTTGAGTTGAATATCATATGTATTTACCCAACTTTGTATAATTGCATAAAAGAAACCGCCAAGTACAAATTCTAATTGCAATACCTTGTATTAAAAACGTAAATATTTTCAACAAAATATTTCATACATTTTTATTTAATTCTAAGGTCAATATCATCAGTCAATACAAAAACACAGGTGTTTACTTTTTTTGTCGGCGTAGTCATTCCTTTATTATTCGCGCTAGGAGTGAATCTGCTTCGAACGCGAGCGACGTTGCCGGATTGACAATAATTTACTTAATATGTTTTAGGGAGTTTCTTGGTTATTAAGGCCTACTGACCATAGTGGTATAAGAGTACCTAAAATATATGCACTCAAACTATTTACACCTTGTATATATATATATATATATATATATATATATATATATATATATATATATGTATATATTGTTGTTGTATACGGTGTACATCCGTTTTTCGGATGTGCTCTGAAAAGAACTTTTTTTTTAAATAAAATCCTTTCTATATTATTGATATTTATTATCCAAAGGTAATAATGATACAGAAAATGAAAATTTGTGATTAAACTTGTAATTTTAAAACTGGGACACGACAGAGGACTGTTAATTGAGGTGTTTGAGGTGAATTTAATTGAATAATAAAATATGGTACTACTAAATAAGCTATGGCGTGCCAAGAACAGTTAATTTATTGTTGTTGTTCATAGATAGAACTTACTAATAACAAGACCTACTATATAAAATTTGCCTGGGAGAGCGATTTTCCAGAAAAACTAAGTCCCAACTGGTAGTCTCAATGAAAAAGATTCCTGACCTGACCGAAATACATAATGGAATTACCGGCGGTCACATAGGCATGAATAAAACGTTGGATAAACGGTCCTACTGGATAAATTACTTCGAAGACGTCAGAGCTTGGTGCCGGAAATGTGATACCTGTGCAGCCAGCAAGGGCCCGAAGACCCGGACCAAGAAATAATACAGCACAATGTGGGAGTCCCATTTAAGGATTTGCCATTGATGTCGCTGGTCTATTTCCCGAATCTAAGAGAGGGCACAAAGGCACAAATACATTCTGGCCGCAATGGATTACTTCTAGTCCAATTACTGTGGCATTTTTTTATAACTGCACCGATTTGTCTGAAGTTTTTAGTCCCCCCCCCCCACCGGGGTGATTGATACCCCACCCCGGGGTTGAAATACTTACACTCAAATTAACACCAGGGCCCTGTTTCATAATCAACTTGTAACTTGTATAATTTCGTATCGTAATTCAACAAAATTATTCTACAACTTACAACTTGTAAAATCCAAAATATTTGTATTCGAAATTTGCACGTCTTGTACATGTCGAATACTAATATTGTGGATTTTACAACTTGTAACATGTAGAATAATTTTGTTTAATTAAGAAACGAAATTCTACAAGTTACAGAACTACAAGTTCCAAGTGAATTATGAAACAGGCCCCAGGAATTGATAAAGTCAAATTTGAAACAAAAAATGTCAATTTTTTTTCTTGAGTTATTCGGACTTTTTTACGAATAACTCAAAAATGTAAGGGTTTTATTTGAAAAAAATTAATAAACCAAAATAAAGCTTATGAAAAAGGGATTGGTTTTTTAATGAGTTCAAGTACAATACTGTAATGTTTTTATTTTCACACACGGGTTCAGTTCAGGTCTTGGATTTATTTAAAAACACAGTCAAACTCACCCTAATTTATTTCCACTACTTTAACACAATTTATATTCACGGAACTATTTACCATTTATCTTTACTATACTAACGGCAGTCGAATACTGAATGAATGCTTCTTTAGCTCTCCATATTTAATATTTCTTCTCGGAATTCTCCAGAACGTCAAAGAGCCGCCGAGACCAGGCTAGATTCTTCGAGAAATACATCAAAGCTAAGCTGTCGACCTCGATGCACCAGCCGAACGATATTTCGACTTCCCAGAAATATCGGAGGAATGTCCCTTCCACGAATTATCGGATGAATTCTCGTACCAATACTAAGCGAATTATAACTGGTTAAAGATGGCTTTTTATTTTTGGGCACTATACTCAATGCATTTAAGGTAATTAAACTTATATCTGCGAAAATTCATTTTATTTTTGTGTTATTTATTAGGTTCAAAAGTTTAGCTTGTTTAGAATGCGTATTTTCCGACAAAAAAACGTGTTTATTATAATGTATCTCCAAAAATTGCATTTTTCCAGAATAAATCTAAGATTATAAAAGATAAGTAAAAAGTGGTAGAATATACCTTTCTTGTTAAGAAAAATTTCGTTTTTTTTTAAGTTTGTTATAGCTTGAAAAGTAACAAAAATTCAGCCGATTGAAGTTTGAGTTAAAGACAATGACTCACTGTAATCAGCCCTTTGGCTCTTTACTAATTAAAAAGAACGGGTTTTAGAACAATTATCTTTAAAATGGTTTTTTAGGGGACCCCGTAGCTTAAAAATTAACGGAGTTACCGTAAAAAAAAAACAAATGCATTCATTAAAAAAAATTAGGAGCACGTATAAAATTTAGAGCATGTAATTATTTTCTGTATACGTGAATGCTTTATTCATGGTGATACACACACTAACACAATTTTTTTATGACGTTTTGACACAAGGGGTGATTTTTAAGGGTTGAAAATAAGCAACCATTCAAAAAATATTTCATTGACTAGGAAGGACTTTATTTTGAACATTTAAAGCTTTTGAATTTTTTGTATTGAAAAAAAAAAGATATATGAATTTTTGGCATAGGGGGTAGTTTTTAAGGGTTGAAGTGTTAGAATTAACCAAAATTATTTTATATGCGCTGAGACTTAAATTGCATGCGATACAAATGCACTAAAAAACGTTTGAACCTGTTAAACGAATTTTTAAAATTGTTTTATTAAAAAGGGTGGTTTTTAAGAATTCTCAAGGATTGCGAATTTGTACAATATCCATTATTGTAATTAAAAATATTAAAATTGCATAATTTAACTTAATTAAATTCTATAAAATGCTTTCATATTTCTTTTCTTCTTTTTTTTCAATAAGGGATGGTTTTCACCCATAAAAAATAAAATGTTCACCTAGCGGGTATATAACTTTTGAAGAGGAGATAAGATAAGCCTAATTCCAATTTTTCAGCAAAATCGATTCAGTTATAAAAAATGTAGAGGTATTGACCTGTGTGTCAAGAGGCAACAACGGTGGGGACGGTGCAGGTAGAACAGCTATTCAGTAGGTTTGGTATCCAGATGGAGTGATGGATATATTTCGACCAAGCGCATAATTTTGAATCCAAGGTATTCCAGAAGGTCTGTACGATGTTGGGAATCAAGAAAACGACAACCTTGGAACAACATCGTCACCAACAACTAACGTAATTGGAATGAGCATATTCCCCATTCCTGTTGGTCTATCGCTCAGCCCGAACGCAGATGTCGGGTTATAAGAGAGAGACAATGTCTGGCTCTACAACCCTAGAGGAGCAAAGGCAAGTCTTCAAAGCTCACACCAGCCTGGGATTTGGATCCACTGGCTCCGTATCATGAAGAGGACGATCAGAATTAAAGGTGAGCAGTGTTATGGCATTCATTTTAGATTGATGGCGAGAACGCTTCGATTTCATTCCGGAGTTGGATACCAAACATGCTGGCATGCGACAAGTGACCAGCAAATTCTCGTACTATCGACGATACCTTTTTAAACGCCAAGAGAGCAGTTTTAATAAATGGTAATGTGTAGCACATCTGTTTCGATATTAATCTTCCATATTTGTAAATAAATATATTATTAGCTTATTTTGTTAAAATAAAGATGTTATAGTGAGTGTAAAAATTGTATAATTGAACCCATGAAGTCTGTAATAATACTGAACGCATATACCAAAATCCTGGCTACTTGCCAACCCAACCAAAAGCTATATATCAAAGCATTAATATATAAATAACTGGATGATGAATAATTATAAAACAAATTGCTGTAGTAACTTACTTGGAACCATCAGTGTCATAAAAATCAAAAATGTCTTCTATTGTCTGTTTATTAGTTTTGGACATGACATAATAGTAGTAGCTAAAGGACAACTGCACATCTGTTCCACTTCTAAATCTATGCTGTTCAGTCTCTTGAAATTCTTTCAAAAATGTAAAGTATAAATCTTCCATTATGTTCTTATCAATTAAAATCGGTGCATGCGAAGGTACTTTTCTACTTTTAAATCCAAATTTTGTATTAAACAGTCGGTTTGTGTGTTGTAAAGAGGCACTATAACCATCAACATTCACTGGAAATTTACTAAAATATTTCTTGCGTTTACGTTTTCTTCGGAGTTTATCGTTTTCTAATATTTTCTGGTTCAGTTCACTTACTAGATTAGTCAAATTTGTATAATATCCTGTGTTTACCTTGTTTACAACATACTCTGGCGATATTTGATTATAATTTCTTTGGATTTCGCGAGGTGTTAGTTTTTTCATAAAAGAATTATAAAAATTGTAAGTAGACTTTCCTGTAATTTCTACAGAACTATCAATTTCAAGATTTTCTTGCATGTATTGTATGCCGTCAATTGTCACACCACTGGCCTAAAATAAAATGTTGTAGATATATATGTATATACATATATACTTCAGTTAAGACTACTTTTAAATTAAGTTTAGCGAATACGAATATAAGAATGTAAAATCAATATTGTCTAAAGTTTGATGAAAAACAAATAAAAGGGATAAGCTCTTGAAAATTACAACTACCAAAAATTTTTTCAAATACTTTCTTACATAAAAATAAAGGATTATAGAAACATGCGACCAGTCAAAAACTTTCGAAACCTCTACAACGAACATAATAATTGTCATGCAAACCAAATATTATTTATACCATATATAATTCTCTAAATGAACCATCAACAGTTAAAATGGGAAATATTTGCATGGTTGTTTTTAACAAACAACAAGCCTACCAATTCTATTTCCTTTAAAACATAAATCTTCGTCAATGACCTGTAAATATTCAGTAATTTCTGAATGATTGAATAGATAAAGATCTGTTCTGATTTCATTCATATGGGTTTTCTCTCTCCTTCAACGATTTCTGACGAAAAACAGATAAGATAAATATTGAAAAGTCAGTGTAGTAGGGCCAATTTGTGGAAATTGCCTGGAACACTAATTGCTTTCTTATAGAAAACGATTAGCTGAGAGAAAGCAAGCTAACTAGTTTTCCTGTATAATATGTGTGATAAATTTCAAATATTTCAATAATACCTAGTATCTGTTTAAACGTCCCGATTTCTTCTCAGTAGTCATTGACATATTTGTCAATTTTGTTTGACAATTGTTTCATTGTTGATTTCATTGATTTTAAAGTTTCCTTTTTGATATTAATAGGTTACATTTATCTCTATAGAGGGTGTCCCATTTTATTCCTGTTTAACAACATAAACATTCCTTTATTTCTTTTCTTGGTGTAGGCTTCTTTAAGCAATAACTTAGTCTTGTCCCAATTCATTTTGTGTAAACCATAAACTAATAAGTTTATTTTTTTCGGATAAACCAGTATCTATACTATTATAAAATTGTAGTTGTCTGTTTGTTTGTTTGTTTGTTACCTCATCACGTAAAAACTACTGAACTGTTTTTGCTGAATCTTTTTTTGTTGAAAATATTAGATACTTGAATCAGCTTAGCTTTTATTCATAATTCGGAATATGCCAATGTAACATGTTTGGCTTTAAAAAAAAATCAACTGATATATCAAATGTAATTTTACAGGGTGTTCCATTTAAAGGATAGGTAAAACTTACAGCGGAGTAGAATCCGTATTTAAGAATTCTTGAAAAAAAAGGTATATCAGGTGGCCTATAAGTAGCTGCATATATACAATGTGGTTGAAATAAGGGGGAAGTTATACGGGGTGGTTCGAAAAAGATATATTGAGTGGACCATAAACAGTTGTATATACCAGGTAGTTGAAAACGGGTGGAATTGAATTATATTTATGCAGGTTGTTATATTGTTAGGGTCATAAGTAGTTGCATATTCAATGTGGGTGAAATAAGGATAAAATAGAATTATATTTATACAGAGTGGATAAAAAAATATGTTATGTAAGCAGTAGGATTATTTCTTATTATTAAAGTGATGAAATGAGTTGGAAAAATTATTAGAAGCAGTAGTTTATTCTGGTTGGTTGAAATATAAGATGGAGTGGAATTACAGTTATATGGTGGTTAAAAAATTGTTTTATATCCACAAGTAGTTCTCAAGTTTTCAAGTAGCATATACAGCTATACAGGAAGGTTTATAAACATTATAAAGGAATGTTATGATCCACAAGGTGTTTCATATACCGGATAGATAAAATATAAGGTGGACTAGAATTCTAAGTATACAGAGTTGTGAAAAAATGTTATATTGGGTGGCCCATAAGTAGTTGCATATACAAGGTTGTTGAAATATAGCATGAAGTATAATAATAAATATACAGTATGGGTAAAAAAGTTGTTATATAGGGTAGAGCATGAGCTGTTGCATATATGGAGTACCTGAAATATAGGGCGAAGTCAAGTTATCGTTACATAGTGTGATTCAAACAAGGTTAGAAACAGTTGCAAATGAAGGATGGATTAAATGAAGAAAAATTATATTTCATACTGTGCTTAAAAAAATATGAAGAAAGTTGCACAGATTGATATTTGAAATATAGAGAGGAGTAGTGTTAAGTAGTTTAATCTCTAAAAATGTTACATAGGGTGCTCCATAAGCAGTTGCAGTTTTGGTGAAATAAATTGGAAATTGAGGGATTTTTATTTACACAGGGTGGTACAAAAAATGTCACACTGGGTGGCCGATAAGTAGTTGCACATACAAGGTGGTTGAAATAGAGGGTGGAGTTGAATTATAGTTAAACAGTGTGGATAAAAAATTGGGCTAATTTTTTTAAGATAGGACATGGGCTGTTGCATATATGCAATATCTTAAACATGGGGCGATATAAAATTATAGTTATACAGTGTGATTAAAACATGTTAGAAAAAGTTGCATATATGGGGTAGTTGACATATAAGGTGGAAACAAATTATATTTTCCAGGGTGGAAAAAAAATATCTCAAAAATGGTTATTTAGCGTAGTTATCGAGGATGGTTCAAAAACTGATAGACCAGTAAGTTATAATGGGTGACTAATGGGCAGCAGTATACACAAGATATTTTAAATATAGATGGAAGTTATAGCTATAGAAGGCAGTTCTTTAAATTATTGAATAAAATTTTTATATAGGGTGGTCATGAATAGTTGCGGTTTGGGTGAAATGGGTTGGGATTGGTGAACTTAGTTATACAGAGTGATACAAAAAATGATATATTGGGTGGCCTATAAGTAGTTGTAAATATATGGTGGTTAAGATCGGGGCTTAGTAGAATTATAGTTTTACAGGGTGGATTAAAAAATAATAAAAAAAGGAACAGTTGCATTCTGCTATATTAAATACCTGAAATATGGAGCGAAGCAAATTTTATAGGCCGGTTAAAATTATAATTTACGAAGTGTCTCAAAAATTATCAGAAATAATTGTTATATAGCGTATAGGGTGGAGTAGAATAGTTAGGTAATTAAAAAATGTTCTATTGGGTGACAAATAAACAATAGCATATACATGATGGTTGCACTATAGGGTGAAGCAGAGTTACAACTATAGAAGGTGGTTCCAAACAAATGTTGAATAAAATTGTTATATAATGTTGCACTTGCACTTGCATAAGCACTTGCAGTTTGGGTGAAATGTATTCGGGATTGGTAGATTTATAGTTATGTTAAGTGGTTCAACAAAGTTAGAAGAATATTGAGGTGTATATATGTTTCTGGTTAGGGAACTATCAGTTGCGCCATAATGTCGTTTCATAAGCGCGAGAAATAGATGTTCTTACACGCGTGCCCATACGTTTCATAAGCTATTTCTTTTTGCAAAGAATTCTATTTTCCATACGCGGTAAAACCACGGGTAACGGCTAGTTATCTTTATAATTTCAGAATTGTTTTCAGTCTTTGTGTTATAATTTAAATTCGAAGTCTTTTATGCTGTTTTTTGGTTTCTTGTTTTTTTTTTGTTGATTTGGTTATTTTATTTATATGATTTCTGGGAAATTCATTTTGTTCTAAAACTTCCTTTAGAAAGCATAACTCCGTCAACATACCTTTGCTCTATCATATGACCCACTGTAAGTTCCACAGGGTAGCATTTGAAAACATCTCGATTTGTTTAATTAAAATTATAAAACCATACAAACTCGACTGTAACAAACTATAAATTACAGAAGAGTTTTTACCAAAACTAGAAAATAAACCAATAAGCAACCATGACATTTTAGTAAGTTTTGACACTATCAATCTATTCAGCAATTTACCAATAGATAAAAATCTATAGAAATTATAAAAAATATGTTAGAACTTGATAACTCACTTTACACAAAAACAAAATTATCTGTTAATACAATAAAGGAGCTTATAGGCTTTAGATTGAAAACTACATATTTTCCATATGAAGGTTTCTATAAACAAGATTATGGAATGGCTATAGGTTCTTCTATTGTCACTCATAGTAACATATTTATAAATTACATTAATCTTAAAGAACCAACAATATAGTTACTATTGAAATTGAAAATGGAGATAAACTTCCATTTTTGCACGTATTGACTGAGCGATTAAATCGTATTTTTACCATAAGTATTAACAGAAAACTAATACGTACCAACAGCTATGTAAATTTCTATTCATATCATTCTTTAACCGCAAAAAAATCATTATATCGTTGTATGATATAGCAAAGGTAGTTTCGTCAACAAATGATATGTTTGAGAGAGTGTTTAATAATCGGGGTTATAGAACAAAATGATATTATAAACAAACCAATAAATGAAATCAACAAAAAACAAAGAAACCAACAAACAACACTAAGTACCTACTTTTAATTTAAATAATAACACACAAACTGAAAACAAGTTTGAAGTGGTAAAAACCCTATGTTACCGGTTAATCCGAAAAAGTTAAACTTATTGGAGATAAATTCAAAGTAAAAAGGACTTTAAAATAAAGAATACACTGAGATCGAATTTAATAAAATCAAATGCTACCCAATATTCCAAAAACTGCGTGTACCTTGAGACCGCGGAAACTAATATTCCAGTGATACTTCAATGTCCTTTCACATACGGGAAAAGGAACACAAATCCATCTGAGAGTCGAGATTGGCAAACCATGTACTACCTGATAATGATATACGCAAAACAGACTGGGACAAGACCAAGATATTACTTAAAAAAGACCACACCAAGAAAAAAACCAAAGGAGGTGTTTGTATTGTTGTTAAACAATGAAGAAATCCAGACACCCTCTATAGAGATAAATGTAAGTTGGCAAATTAACATCAAAAGGGAAACTTCAAATTAAATTTAGTTCCCGCAATTTGTTTAGTGTATTGTTTTCAATTTGATTGAATTACTTCATTGATTTTTAAACTTCTGCACCTTTTCTAAAACATTCCGTCGCGCTAATGCTAATTTTAAGTATTTTTTGCGTGTAAAATATAGACAGTATTGACATTCGTGTTTCGGATCCCTAGCTGTTAGGACGCTTGGGAGGTTCGTGTAATGTACTCCGAACTTTTCGGTGGCTTGGATTCCGTCTGAAGAGACGCCGCTTTTTGTTGTTATTGTGTTACGAATCCGCGAGTTATTAGCTTCGTTCGTAACGACCGCTAAACCGCTTTCATTTTGTTTCTTTTGTGTTTACAAAAGCGCATCATTTGTTGTTAAACCCGCATTTTTTGTTTGCTCAATCAATGAACATTACGTCGCTATTTTTTGTGTAACGTGTTGTCCAGACGAAGCTCTAAGAAACTGTTCCTGCTGTTACGAGGCTAGCCTCCGAAGAAAGAAGACCCAAGAAAACACCAGAGCTTCGACATAAAAGGTTAGTGATAACTTTTATTTGGTGGTTCGTTTATGTGACGGCATGTGTTTATTGATTGTTCCGCTAAAGGTCCTTCGTCAATTATATTCTTGCATTGAACCAGCATTGAACTAAAACCGCAACATCTAATTCATACATTTTTTTTGGATATTCTCTATGGAATGTGCCATCGAAGACATTCCAGCCATTTTACTCAAGTACGAAAAATTTCTCACAGTAGTCCGATAGGTACAAATAAAACCGATTCCCATTCAAGTACATGTAAAACTAATATTTTATGGCGAAATGAATTCCGACATCCATGTTTTTTGAGGAAAATCTAGCTCACAGAGACTCCAAATCGAGAATCGTACTGTGTGTAACGCCGTTTCCTTGTGATTCCAAGGATAGAAATCACAAGAAAAAATTCGTAGGTTTACTAAAACCTGTCAAAGAAATTACAATACTAACTTTTCGAGATTTTTCAATCTATTGAATACAAGACAATATATTGTTTCTAATCGAGAACCTTCATCAGTTGCGCTCCCCTCAACTGATTGAATTCTAGAATAATTATTAATGTATATATTACATATAACTGAATTTAATATTTTATCGCGAAATGAATTCCCACATCCAAGCCCGTAGCCAGCGGGAGTCTAGTATCTTAATTTCTACGGCAGGTTTTAGGAAACCTATGAATTTTTTCGTATGATTTCTATCCTAGGAATCACAGGGAAACGGCGAAATTCCTGGAAGTCGGAATCCATTTCGCGATAAAATATTAAATTCAGTTATATGTACTATATACATAAATAATTATTCGACAATTCAATCAGTTGTGGGGAGCGCAACTGATGAAGGTTCTCGACTAGAAACAATATATTGTTTTGCTTCCAATGGATTGAAAAATCTCGAAAAGTTAGTACATGTAAAACTAGAAATGAAAAAAATTTCGCATATCTTAATGATATTAATATAGCAACATTAAAACGTTGGCTTGCTTGTAGTAATTTAAAATTTTCAAGTAAAAAAATAATTAACTTATTTTCATAATGATGTTAGAAATAACAAACTTTATTAATATTTGCAGAAACTGGAAATATATATGTATACTTATTTTTTATAACTTTTAACATGCATTTTCCTTGATGCATATATGTTTATTTACAACTCCTCATGCCTAAAATGTGTGCGTTTACAAATAGCATTAAAGAACTCGTTTTCTCTGGACTTCGATTATTCTAAGTACATTTACAAACCTACAATATTTTGTTGGTAATGTGGTTACTTAAACAATATTTTTTACGTTTAAAAATTTTAAATAATTCGATTATATCACTTAAACAACTGTACTAAAAGGAGATGACATATTGTTTGTACCTACCGTAAGTATTTACTCTCGTGAGAAGTTTGCAACACTAGTCTCAGGAAAAAGGCTCATTTATTCGAACATTTACAGTGAACGGTAGTTCACTGATTAATATATACTGTAAGATCGTTATTATAGATGCTTATTCATTACATTAATATTTGTGTAATAATAGTATTAGTCGCAATGTATCATATATGGGGGGTTCTAGCTTGTGTGACGTTATATTTATAGGGGGATCGGAAAAAGTGTGACGCAGCGCGACGAAGGGCGAGGGAGGGGTCCGAAAAGGCAAAATTCAGCTGGATCTACTTTATGAATGGCCCCTTTACAATTTTACGTAAAAAATATCATGATTGTCCAATTGTTAAGAATTTCTAAATCTGTAGGGAAAATTGTAAAAAAAATTAAATAAAAAAAATACGGACCGAAAACCCCCTTCACCAACCTAAATAGGACGCTTATGATTTGCATGTCGAAAAACACAGTAGCACTTGGTATTTAACGTAATAGTTATGTAAGACCTATACATTTTTTTCTATTTATTTTCGACCGTTTTTTCAAGAACAGAAGGGCAGAAGGGTGCGTTTTAGGGCACAAGTTAATAGAGACTTTTTGTTATATACACAGCAGAAGTTTGGAACCCTATTTTAGAATCGCCCATAACCGATTTCTTCATAAACTAATCAACTCTGAAATTGATAGCCTATTCATACTGGAGCATTTTAAGTTCTTAGTTCGAGAGCTGAGTCTAGAAGTTCATGTTTGTTTTATCTTTCACCTGATCGTTTTGCCTCTCCTGTTTTTAGGGTATGCTTTTGCTATAATAGGATTCACAAAAATATTGATTATACAATAAGGAAGAATGTGTTACATAACCTACTGAAGTTGTTTGGCCAAAGTAACACAGTATAACATCTGCTTAATGATATGTCTAAGCGTATTAAAATGTAACTACTGTGTATCGATATGGTTACTCTGGCATGGCTTGTTTTGTAATAATAGTTATGTAATTTATTCAGGTTTGTTAGTCTTATGGTTGTATACAGTTCGTGTTCTTTTCTATCCGTCTCTGGTGTTTATTGACTTGTAATATGTATGTATGTATGTATGTAGCATAGGATGTATTTAGTAATTTAGCATAGGCTATATTTAGTAATTTAGCATAGTTAATATTAACCCTGTAATTGGTGTGACACTGTTGGGTTAAATAAATAGATAAAATAATTGATTCTTTACTAAATCAACATATACAATTATCCATTGATACATTAATGGAATTACTAACATTTTGTACCAAAACAATATATTTTCAACTCAACAATGACTTCTACCAACAAGATTTTGGCATAGCCATAGGTTCTTGTCTTGCTTTAAGCATTAACAAATTATATTCACTATTTGGGAACACTCATCTCTTGAAGACTTACAAGAATTATTAAACGGCATCAATAGCAAAGAAACATTTCCGATTAGAAATTGAGCAGAATAACAAACTACCTAATAACTAAAAGCAATATTCATTTGATACAGAAGTCTACAGAAAGCCTACTCATACTAACTTTTTATGACAGAGCAAAAACCAACTGTTCAATAAATTTAACGAAAAAACAATTATAATATGAAATCATCAATAAAGAGGTAGACAAAACTGAACACAACATAAGGCAAAACTGAACATAACACAATAATATTTAACACCCAGCTACTGCAAGCAATACTGATACCCAATACATACAGGGTCTTCCAGAAACACTAAAAAGAGTGGGCAACAGATTTAATATTAAAACAACATCTAAAACAATAAATATATATACTAAAATCAATTATATCACAAGCTAAACCAAATAAAATAACTCAAAACTAAAAAAAAAACATTTACAAAATTCCTTGGGAATATAATGAATTTTATATTGGAGAAAACTCTAGACCTTTAAATGTACGAATAAATGAACACACAAATTATATAAAAAGTCGAAAAGTCAAACATTTGTGAACATGCCTTCATCATAACATACAACTTCTAAATTCAGCCATATTACACAAAGAATACAATCCAAAACGAAAGCGCTAAGAGTATGCTTTAATTTTATTAATGAAAGAGCTTCTATCGCTAGTACTTCCGTAGAATACAGCCGTTTCTGGTTACCAACAATCATGAATAAAATTTTCGAGGTTTCTCTTATGACTTTCAACTTCTCATAAGAAATTCGCACCTAGGAGTGCCACATTAAACTTGGAAAATAACTCTTTTAATATTTTAATGTCAAATTGTGTAATTTATAATTATCATTGTAAACTACTTAATCTTTTTAATTCTGTTCTGTTAATTATATATAAAGACTTTCCCATAATTGTGGTTTATTATTCCAAAGAGATTCCAAAACTACAAGTTGCTTCAGTGTTTGCCTGTATTCATGTTGTAGGGGGTCTTCGCCCTTTTGTCTCAAATCTCCATACCATATCAGTTGTTGCTTTTCTATGACTTCTATTATTCTTTCTACTTTGTTGCTCTTGTCTTTTCTAAAAGTCCATTTTAACCACATATAAGTTTTTTTTGCTACTGTGACACTGACCAAACTTCGAAACCATACATAATTATCAGCTGCATATTCTCTTTTTTGTTTTTCTGTCATAATACTGAGTAGAGCGCTACTACTAGATTTTTTCTTTAGTAATTATGTGTTTAATATATTGTGTCCTCGATTCGTCTGTTGATGTTATTTTGATGTCGAGATATTGATTTGTAACCGCCAGTTTTTATATTTTCTTGTAAGTTTTCTAGACATATATTCTAAGTGTTCTGTTTCCTGTGCCATTACTACTTGGTGTAGGGTATACAGAGTTATATCCCCAATAAGGCATGTACATGCCTCTACATTTTTTCATTTTTTTCCATAGTCTTAGGGGTTCATCCACATATCACCATCAACAGCCTGTACTTGTCTACTGCAGGACAGAGGTCTCCCTTGATTGATTCCATGTTTCTCTATGTTGTGCTGCTTGTATCCAATTTGTGTGAATACGTCAACATATACAACGTGTCCCAAAATAACTTCAAGTCTAAACCCAAGAGTGGACCAGGGGATAAAAAAATCAGAATACTTTTTTTTAAGATATAAGCACTTTCTTAAAAGAAATCGAAAAGAATATCCTATGCTACATTTTTCAGAACCGTAATTACAATTTTGAAAATATGACTGTTGAAATGATTGTATTGATAGCCTAATTAACTATTTTATAAGGAACAATTCCAAATTAACCCGCAATGAATCTTGTTTTATCACAAAAATATAAATGGGGGTTAAACTACTATGGAAAGTTATTGCAACACTACTAATGAAATTTGCAAAATTGTATAATACTTTTTCCAGAATTCACAAATAAAAATGTATGTAGGTACTATTTTTTTCTGCAAAACCATCTGCTAAATCTGCTAGATGTACCACTAAACATTTTACGTACAATATGGTACCAAAATGACGGTTGCCCTGGTCATTATGCCCGTCCTGTGCGAGAATACCTGAACCAAAACTATGCTGCTGAACATGTCAGTTCTAGACGTTATCCACAACATAGGAGGGGGCGATGAGGGTGATCGCCAGAACCTCCAAGTTTATAAATTTAATATTAAAATGAGGCAATCTGAACTCAATGAGCAGCCTAGGTCACTTCTATGGGTTTAAACCTCAAAACAACTATTTTTAATCTAAAAGTCCAAGAAAGCTGAGTTAAAAATTATATTTAGGTAAGTTTAGTACAGGATCCGCCCCTGATCCACGATTGGTGAAAAGCTCGTTTTTAAGACGATGTTGTGCTTGCACATATTAATGCTGGTGGCAAACATGTTGAAAATTTGCTCTAGTGTTAGTAATAAACCTTTCATAACTACCTATTTGAACTTTCACATTCGTTTAATTTCAAATCCGTCGAGAAATTTGAAATAACTTTAATATTTGGTTCGTGTTCGAAAAAGTACCTAGATGAATTTGATGAAACTTGAAAATTTTGGAAAAAGAATTATACCATTTTGTAAACATCATTAAAAAATAGTATTTTAGTTTTACAGTATGTGGGTTTTTACCATAAAATATTCCACACTGTTATATAAATTCAATACAAACAAAGTGTAAATGATATACTACCTTTTCTTTATAGTTGGTGCAGTCTTCACCATCCATTTGACATTCTGGTCTATAACAATCTTTATCACATTGGCCATCCGATACATACAACCATGGGCAGTTTGGAGCACAATTTGGTACTGGCCAAGCTAGATAAATTAAGTATCCTTTATTAGCTGTATAAAAATCTTCGAAAAATGTTGGTGCACCCAAAAACACATCATCATTAAAATAAATAAATTTCTTTGATAAACCTGAAATTCTAACATGAAACACCTTAATAACAAATTGTTGAATGGTCTAAAGCTTATTTGTGGTACCTGTAAATATTACTTTCAATAGCTGGACTAGAAAATGTAGGCAAATTGTTTGATACTTTGAATATTTCTTCATGGGTAACAATTGTTACCTTTTCATAATCCAAATTTAACCAATATGGAATTTGACCATTAGTAACTATGTAGACATGATTTATCCAAGGCGCATACTTCTCTAATGACCTTAAAAATATATGATAAGCTAATAAATATGGCAGAATTCTTAAAAACAATTTCAGATTTTATAATACATAATGTGAATTCTGTAACACTTCTAATAGTTTAGAAAATTGGTATATGAATGACAGTTTAAAAGATTAAACTGTCATTCATACCCTTTGATAAAAAAATAGTGGCATATGATAGGAGAACGAGTACGCAGGTAACTGCTTCAATGGTTAAAAATTAAAGCATGAAGCTGCTCTGCTCATATGTGCCCAGGCCAGTATTTCAGCCAAAAGTGTCTCCTTTAATTGATGAAAATACACATTTAAAAATTATGTTAGTGTAGGGAATCAACTTCTAGTACGCCAGTCAAATTCTGCAATAAACTTTAAATTATGTATTAACCAGGGGCGTCCCCAGCTTTTGGTTTAGGGAAGGGCAAATTAGAAAAAACATTGTCCTAGAGGGGGGCAAATCGGAAAAAAATTGTCCTAGAGAGAGGAACAAATCAGAAAATTTTTGATCCAGGGGGGGAAAGTCAGCAATTTTATGGGAAACTTTAATGGCTCAGAGCATGTTTTTCAGTTCTAGGGGGCAGCAGTTATGAAATTTGATTTGTAGGTCACTCTTAACATCCTTTGTAGTCCCAGCTACAATAGTACTAATTATTGTCATTTGAAGGTGTTTATTTATTTAACCTTTTGTTTCTACTTTTATACACTTTATTTTAAACATTACATAAAATCAGGAGTTAAATATTTTTATATGATATACTAAACACAAATTAAGGAGCTGCCACTTTTCATTTTTAGACAATTATTGACGACAATATTTGTACATGTAATAAAAAAATATGTCAGATCTTTTTATAAAAGATTGGGTATTACACTATCAAATATCAATGAAAAGTTATTTTATAAAAGATTTGAGATTGTAATAGCAGCTTTAGACAGGCTTCCCAAGCACAGAGGAATGCCTCCCTCCTAAGGAATACATTTGTATCTCTTCTGTGAGAAGTTTTATTTATAGCTCAAATAAGTACACATAAAGATTAAGAGTTGCATTTCAAGTAGTGATGGAATTACTTGAAAGAAATATAATGTCTTTCAATTATGAAAATCACTGGAGTGTTCCAATTATGGAATATAGATTATGAAATAATCAATGTTTAGGAGATATGAATGATGTGATTCTAATGCATATACAATGGTTGACCATTTCGAATCAACAGACCATGTTAAACTCAGAACTCAGTTTAGTTTCACAGAGGGATGAGATAAGAGTGATACTTCATAAGAAAACTGGGATGGTTTACTTGCAAATAATGCAAATATGAATTGAGAAGTGCTATTCTGCCATTCACCATTCATATCAAGGCACTTTCATTTGTTCTCCCTCTTACATAATTACTTGTTTACTTCTTTCATTGGACATAAGAAAGAGAAAGACAGTATTTTCAGGGCATGGTGCAATTAGTGCAATGCAAATTAATTTAAAGAATTTGTAGTTATTGCAGAATTAAGGATCATTATATTGTTCATTGAAATTATTGATAACTATTCTTTCAAAAATAGGTTGTAAATTGAAATTCAAAAGTGTAATTATATCTAATTTAAATGTTTACACACAGAGCAAACAGTGATATGTAACAAATATAAAATTAACAAAATGTAACATAGTAATTCATATAACTGAAGTTAATGTTTGCATACAAAGGCTCAGACTGCTTCATGGTTAAAGATTTGGGGCAAAAACATGTGAGAATTGTTAGAATCATATATGTACCATCTAATCATTCAAATAGTAATAATTGATTTTTAATCTCCTTCGATTATGCCCATCACTAATTTAAAGCATAAATGCTAATCATCATTAACATGCATCAATTTACCAAAATATGATTCTCAAACTTAGAATAGTCTTAAAATCCATTCATGAACCCTTACCTCAAAGAAAACTTTAATTCAAATTTATCATCAAATCTTTGCTTTGAAGAATCAGAGCTGCCAGTTTTACCTTTTAAATATTGATTTAAATTTTGAACAAACAAAGGATCAGATCCATTCACCCAAGTGTATACTACATCTATAGCTTCTTGGTATACATATTTCTTTGGAAGGAATTGGAAAGTATGAATTATCATCTACAAATAAATAAACTTTCCAATGATTTTATACTGTTATGTATAGTAAATTATTTGTTCAAAATATTTAATAGCTAAATATGATTTTTAAAAAATGTAAACCTTGAGTAAACCAATTAATATATTCGAAAATATGATTAGCATAAAGCCCAAAAATAAAAATGTTCGTATTTTTTTCCATCTCAATCTACATCTCAAAATCATTTTAGGGAACTTCAACCATTGGTTGTATATATAATATGCAATAGCCAGGTACATTAAATTTACAATCTATTTTATGTACATTCCATAATTAAGATTTTGGACATTTTTGAAAGATCTATAATTATTTCCATTTTAAAATATTTAAGGTCAAACTGAAAACTGGTTAAATTGAAATCTGAAAGGATGTCTCAAACTGTAGTTCTAGTGTATGATGTAAATGATCTGTGCTGTAGTTCCACTGTAACATTTTGTTTTGTGGCTTAAAGCATTTACTTCCTAGAGAAAGCCTGCAGAGCACAAATATCGTGCGAAGACTAGAAACAGAGGGCAATAGAGAGAGTAAGAGCCTATTTCACTTTATTGGGATCTACAACTACCAAACGAGTGAAATAGCGACTAGCTCTCTCTATTGCAGGCTTCCTCCTGAAGAAGAATTTATTGCCCTAACTTTATAGCTTAGAGCTTGTACCTTCTGTTCTGCCTTAGATCATGTACCTCCCTGTACCTCCTAGTATGGAGTGTTGAGTAAAAGGAGGACACACTCTGTGTATCAAAAAGTGTTCACAAAAGGGTATCAATTTGGGGGCCCCACTGGGACGACGGGGTAATTTGTTCGTAGAATAACATTTAAAAGAAATTGAAAATTCTAACCTATACATTTTACAAATTACAACAGCATATTATTGCAGAATTATCAATATGAAATTATTTAACTATTCTTTCAAAAATACAGTGATTTAACAAATATAAAATTAACAAAATGTAACATAGTATTCATATAACTGAAGTTAATGTTGCATAAAAAGACTGCTTCATGGTTAAAGATTTGGGGCAAAAACATGTGAAATTGTTTCATATATGTACCATCTGTTATTGATTTTTAATCTCCTTCGATAGCATATGCTAATTGCATCAATTTACCATATGATTCTCAAACTTAAATAGTGAACCCTTAATTTATTTTCAGCTTTGAAGAATCAGAGCTGCCAAGATTAAATTTTGATCAGATCCATTCACCCAAGTGTATACTACATCTATAGCTTCTTGGTATACATATTTCTTTGGAAGGAATTGGAAAGTATGAATCATCTACAAATAAATAAACTTTCCAATATTTTATACTGTTATGTATAGTAAATTATTTGTTCTATTTAATAGCGATTTTTAAAAAATAAACCTTGAGTAAACCAATTAATATATTCGAAAATATGATTAGCATAAAGCCCAAAAATAAAAATGTTCGTGGGAACTTCAACCATTGGTTGTATATATAATATGCAATAAGGTACATTAAATTTACAATCTATTTATGTACATTCCATAATTAAGATTTTGTTTTTGAAAGATCTATAATTATTTCCATTTTAAAATTTAAGGTCAAACTGAAAACTGCTGAAAGGATGTCTCAAACTGTAGTTCTAGTGTAATGTAAATGATCTGTGCTGTAGTTCCACTGTAACATTTTGTTGTGGCTTAAAGCACTTCTAGAGAAAGCTGCAGAGCACAAATATCGTGCGAAGACTATAGAGAGAGTAAGAGCCTATTTCACTTTATTGGGATCTACAACTACCAAACGAGTGAAATAGCGACTAGCTCTCTCTATTGCAGGCTTAACCCTAACTTTATAGCTTAGAACCTTCTGTTCTGCCTTAGATCATGTACCTCCCTGTACCTCCTAGTATGGAGTGTTGAGTAAAAGGAGGACACACTCTGTGTATCAAAAAGTGTTCACAAAAGGGTATCAATTTGGGGGCCCCACTTAATTTGTTCGTAGAATAACATTTAAAGAAATTGAAAATTCTAACCTATACATTTTACAAATTACAACAGCATATTATAATATGTGTAAGTATTTCTAAAAATAAATGCTGTAAAGTTTTAACTTGTTATAAATGTAGTATTATTGACATGATTAAATTGAAAATTATTTTCAGTTAAGTTATATTCCCACAAAATATTCTCTCCATATGATCTGCGAAATAAACCAACCAAAAATGTGTGGGTAAATAAGAAAAGATGGTTTTGTTACATGCCTGAGAGCTAACATTAAAACCAAAAACTGACGCTTAAGATTGGTTAATTATTAATAGGAAAGAAGAGTTTATGCAGTTAGAACAGAACCTATTTTTTTGAAAATGTGTTGTAAAGTAAGTACACATCCAAAAATTGCAAATTTAAACATCATAGTTAAACAACCAGATTTAAAATGGTTGGTAAAATTTGTATTTAATATTAATAAATGTATTCAGTCAATGAAATATATTGTACATAGATAAAAATGACTTGCAAGCAAAATTTTATTTGTACATTTTTTTAGGAGTCAAGATAAATATCCTACACAAATTAAACTCTGAAGAACTCATTATTATATAATTACTAAACTGATTATGGCATTGTCCATAGAGAACTTCAACAAACTTCTGAAGATATTTTTCCAGGGCCATTCACCATGCGTACCTTTGGAAATATTTAAAATAGACCTACAGCAGAAAGATGCCAAAAATAGTCATTTAATTGTAGTTAATGGAGACAAGAAAAATATATGGAAAACCAGAGTGTGAAAATGTTAGAATCATTGAAAAAGAAACTATTCTAGCATAAAATGCAAGTGAAATATGTTCCATAATAATAACAGAAGAGATAACTTAATTATAGTAGTATATTCAGTGATGAAAAGAATTGTTAATTACCTTTTATCCAGAGAAAGGTGAACAAGGAACTAGAAACACCAACTTTTTACAATAAATATCTAATATGAACACAAGAATGTAAAAATAAATAATCTTTATTTACATCTAATTCACCAACATCTATTTGTTAATAAGTATAAAAATATTACAAATATACAAATTTTTCCCAATGTTTAACTGTTTCAAAAAGTTTTATAAGAAAATGACATTTATAAAATCACTCCGTTTTATAAAAAGTCAAAACTGGGGCACACGTGTATTAATTTATATCACAATTAACACACTATAAACTCATCACTTGCAGAGATTACAAAAAACGGAGACAACCATTTACAAAGAGAAGTTCACATAACAGATTTTCTACGTTTTATTTACGATTTTTACTAATAATTTTACATCATTCTCACTTTTTCAGCCGCTTCACTTCTAAATATAGGATTTGTGTATTTCAATCCGTTAACAATTAACTTCATAACATACACTGTGGTCACCACACTTGCGCCATTCTGGTCATTTCTTGAACTTCCTATTTGAAACCGTCCGCTGGACACTTTTTCAGTTTTATTCCCATATAAGTTTGTCCTCCTTTCACTCTACACTCCATACCTCCTAGATATAGCCCACGAAGTATAGATACTTAGAGCATTTACTTTCTAGAGATAGTCTGCAGTGCACAAATGTCGTGGTAAGACTAAGGAGAGAGAGGGCAATAAAGAGGGCAAGAGGCTATTTCACTCGGTTGGGAGCTGCTTCCAATAAAGCATGTTGTTCATTGGCTGCGTCCACCGACCATCCACCCACTAAGTGAAATAGCCTCTTACCGTCTCTATTGTCCTCTCTTTCTAGCGTTGCCCCGATTTTATGCTTGACAGCCTATATCTAGATGGTAAGTGATCTAAGTATAGAGGTAATGTTAAATAAATGGTAGCATTTTAGGGGACAGAATGTTTTGCCGGTAGAGCGCGCCACTTTTGAGAAAGTACTCGTTTAAATCCTTACGGGGGTAATCTTGTTGATAATGACAGCCACCTGACAGCTCTGAAAATATTATTTCGATAATCTGCAAAGCTAAAAAATGTGTGATATTAGTTAATAAATAAATACAATTAACCAGCAGCAAACAATTTTATTTAAAAAATAAATTAATGTTATCAACAGGTCTTTAAGAATTAAAATTATAGTTCATCTTTTGTCTCTACGTGTTAAACTATTAAACAAATCGTAAGTGAAGTAAAGAATTTAAACATAGTCTCTGCAAATTAAGTAGTAAATATAAATTCAAAAATGGTTAAATACCTATTTATTTCAGTATTACAATGCTTGATAATAGGAAAGTAATTAATTGATTACAATCAAATATATTATTTATTAATCGTATTAGTTATAAATAAAATTAACATAAATTTTCAAATACACTAGTGTATACAATGAAGCCGTTCTGATCATTCAGAATATATTTTTAGAAATCGGATCACCGGATTCCATAGTTAATCTGTAAAAATCAGCATTATGCGCATAACAATTTAAATTTTTAGGAATATTTCCTGATTTTGTCTAGAAATTCCTAATTATTATTTGGAATATTTATTTTGTCTAATGACTCCACAAAAGGGCATATAGACCATAATTATAGCTTAAAAATTGGCCTTAAATGCACATCACAAGCTATTTTGCATAAAATGCTACTAATATTCATTTCTTTAAAATTTTGATTTTTGCATTTTTTTCAAAAATATTAGGTGTTAAATTTATAAGTTCAATTTTTTTTCGGTATTTGTTATACAATATTCAGCAAGCTATATGGGCTGTAAAATTAAACTTTTTGCAAATGTAATGAAATGCACATCTTTATTTTGATAAAATATAATGAGCATTTCTTTAAAATTGTAATTATTTCATTTCTTTCAAAAAATATTCTATTTTAAATTTTCAGGTATCCGACATTCAATATTTAGCAAACTGCAGGGGCTTTCGAACTTTACATTTTGAAAATATAACGAAATGCACCTGTTTAATTGCATAAAGTCTAAATGTGCATTTATACGTTTTTAGGGTTCCGTATATACAATGTACGGATACCCTTATAATATCACTAAGAATTTCTGCCTCTGTCACATCACAGCAATTTTCTCCTAAACTACTGGACGGAAGAGGTTGAAATTTGGTATCAATGTATAGTTTGGTGACCCGATCAGAAGTACACATCGTAAATGAAGAAAATTTGGATTTTAGGGGCACTTCTAGGGGGGAAAACTAATAAAATCGACCGGACACCCCTTGATCACCGAAACTACTCAGCCTAAAATTTTGAAAAAATAGGAAATATAGATCGCTGCGCGAACTTTACAGGAAAAATAAGGAGAAACCATTAATATTAATTTTGGGGGGCAAATTATAGAATTAAATGAAAATTTAAAAATTAAAATTTGTTCAAAGGCATAATGTAATATATCAAATGAAAGGTCAGATTCTGAGGAATACAAAAATATTTTTTTCATATTAAAATATAACTAAAAAGATATTAACGAAAATATAGCAAAATTTACCTATTCCTCCCCCCCTTATCACCGAAACTATCAAACGTAAAGTTTTGAAAAAAATTAGAGGTATAGGGTCTGACCTGAAGTTTACTGGAAAAACAAGGAAAAACCTCTACTTTTAATTTTGGGGGGCACATTACAGAATTAGATGGAAATATAAAATTAAAATTGTTTCTAACCCATCATGTTATATATCAAATGAAAGGGCTCATTATGACGAAAACAAATATATTTTTTCCATATTTTTAAAATAAATAAATTAAAAGATATTAACAAAAATATAAAAAAACTTACCCATTCCCCCCCTTATCTCCGAAACAATAAGCTGTAAAGTTTTGAAAAAAATACAGGTATAGTGAGACACCTGAACTTTACTGGAAAAATAAGGAGAAACCCCTAATATTCATTTTGGGGGCAAATTATAGAATTAAATGGAAAATAAAAAATTATAATTGTTTAAACGGACAAGTGATATATTAAATCAAAGGGCTCATTATGACGAATACTAATATATATATATATATATATATATATATATATATATATATATATATAAATATTTTAAAATATATTTAAAAAATATTTTAAAAAATTACCCATTCCCACCTTTATTCCCCAAACTATAAGACCTTTTTTTTTGTTTACAGGAAAAATACAAAGAAATCCCTAATATTAATATTGGGGCCAAATTATAGAATTAAACGGAAAATAAAACAAAAATTAACGAATCATGCAATACATCAAATGATTATTATGAGGAATACAAATACATATTTTTCATATTTTTTAAATTAATTGTTTACAAGATATTAACATAAAGATATAAAAATTCTCATTTTTCGCTTTATTTCCGAAACCATACTACCTAAAATTTTGAAAATAATTAGGTGTACTGGTGCTCACTTGAAATTTTTAAGAAAAATTATTAGAAAACCTCCATAGTAATTTTAGGGACAAATTATACAATTAAGTGGAAAATAAAATTTCAATTTTCAAAAGGCTCATTATGTGAATTACAAATATATCATATTTTTAAATCATTTGTTTAAAATATATTAACAAATATATTAAACGACTTAATTCCCACTTTAGAAACTACACTATTTAAATTTTGAAATATATATTTGATTTGTATTTTCAAATAATTTGAATAATATATTTAATAATTTATTATTTAAAACTTGACCTATTTTGCCCTATATCTTCCAATCTACAGATCCTCAAAATTGAGACAGTAGATTATAAAAGGTTTCCTTGAAAGTTTATTAGTAAAATAAAACTCTATTGTCAATTTTTGGGGGCCAAATTAGAAAATTAAATACATATGTATTCTTATAAAAAGCAAGCGAATCCTGAAGCAGATAAAATAAAAAGTCTATATGGAAAATGAAAGAAAGTGTATATTTTTTATAAATTCAAAACGCTTTCTTTAAAAGATATTAGGGCAAATATAAGAAAATGCACTCATTACCTGCTTGTCTGAAACTGGAATATTAGAATCTTGAAGGTGGTACGGAACCCTTAGTATGCGAGTCCAACTCGCACTTGACCAAATTATTTATATCACAATTACATATAAAATAATCTATGCCAAATTCTAACATATCGGTCTTTAACTATATCGGCTGTAAAATTCGACTTTGAAAACGAAACTAAAGTAAAAATTGCCTCTTTTTTAAATTTCACATTCACTTAAAAATATGTTATATTAAGTTCTGATATATTTGCCTTCTGATGTTAAGGAAAATGCTTATCTGGGATTATGATTTCATTTACTTCAACAGAAAATTACCCCAACCTCTTTATTCTAATCTTTATGTGCATTGGTATATAATTAAATTGTATTTTTAAATTAGCTTGGAATAAGTTTTTTTCCAATTAAAAAAGTTCTGAAAATGTAGTGGTATACAAAGCTAGGACCTGGTTATATCTGTGTCTTTATTAAAAATTATAATCCTAACTATTTAGAAAATTTTAAATTGTATTAATAAAAAAATGTAAATGTATAGCAAAGGATATTTTCACCCAAAGAACATGCTAACGTATTTTAGAATAAAACATTTAAAAAAATGTAACCGACTTCCAAGTATTACTAAAAAGTTGAAAATAATTATAACGAAATATAACTCTAGACAGTAAATACCACATTCAATTTTGTTAGGTACCTACACTCAAAGTAAAAAATTTAAACATTAAAAGGTGCTCATTCTGCACAAATTAATTACCTACCTATCTAGTATATTTTTTATTTACGTCAAACCAGTCAACAACTTATTTGAAATTACTTAAGTTGCAGCAAATCATAAAAGATTATAATAATGATTTAATTTTGGGTATCAATTCTGCTAATTAATTTGAAAATTGATTATTTTTGTATTTATTGTGGCACTTCTAGTACCTATATTATATACTTCTAAATATCCATTAGTCCTCATCACTAAACAAACTGTAGTCCAATATCTTTGTTAATTAAAAATATTATTTCTGAAAAAATAGTATTTTAAGTTCTAACAGGAATTAGTAATAAAATTGCAACAATTTTATTTCTTCTACATTAACTTAAAAATAATTTACAGACGGAATTTTGGCCATTTCCACTTAACTCCTGCTAACTGCTAAATTCAAATTCAAACGAAAGCTGAACTAAACGTACTTCGATAGACTTCGGACAGCCGAGTGGGTTAGAAATCAGGACGAAGCGCATAATTCTTACAGCTTTTACTTATATATGCTCTAAGGTTGATAGAACTAAAAATCCTTGCTTCAGCACAAGAACCATTTGAATCGATTCAGAATCGATTCAGAACCAATAACTGCTTACCGCGAACACCGAACTCAAGACTACTGTAACCCAGATCACCAAATTTTATAACAATAGATTTGGTTCACAATACAATTCTAGGTTGCTATTGTTACCGAGTGTTATCGTCTATAGGACGTTGTTTCATTTGGGATTCGTTCACTTAGTTCTATATCGGTTCATTTTCTGTAATTTTGTTCCGCGAACGGCGTTTTCAGAAAATTACGGTAATATTACCGTTGAACCGATTCAGAACGGCTTCCGCGAAAACCCCTAATAATATTTATTAACAACACTGATGTTTAATATTATTTTTACCCACTTTAGCCACATTTCCACTTGCCTTTCGGCCACTGAGGCAACCATGAACAGCACAACACCTTCCCATTTTTTTATTAAAACTATTTTTAAACAATTACATTAATATTTTATACTTAGTTTTATAATTTTAATAATTTCGACATTCGACAGCGCGTATTTACGTTTGATAATATAATAACATCGGTACGTCCTGAATATTTGCGCAGCTAGTGGCAGAAAAGAAAACTATGATCTGGGTTTAATATTGTATACCATGAATACTGCGGAAAAGCCTATACCGTTCGGACTCCTTGTATCTATACTTCGTGATATAGCTCCTCATGCACAAATGTCGTGGTTAGACTAAAGAGAGAGAGGGTAACAGGCTATTTCACTCGGTTGTCGGTTGGGAGCTGCGTCCAATCAATTATGCTCAGCATGTTGTTCATTGGCTGCTTCCACCCACTAAGTGAAATACCCTGTTACTGTCTCTATTGCCCTCTCTTTCTAGCATTGCCACGATTTTATGCTTGACAGGCTATATCTAGATGGTAAATGATCTAAGCTGATTGTGCATTGCAGAATATCATAGGGTACATGCTCTAAGTTTTTATATGATCTGTGCCTGTGGAGTTGGCAACAAAAAGTGCCCCGCTGGAATCATTCACCGCATTTCTTGTAACGGGAACAAATCCACGTCAAAGAAAAATTAAAGCAGTGGTATATGTGTTTATGAGGTTAATTCATGTTGAATTGTGAGTGAAATTTGTGTATTGGGAACTGTTCTGAATAATATTAATAAACAAATTAAGCGATTTGTGACAAAATATGGGGTGCACAATATTTTTAATTCTGTTTAGTATCGTTCTTGCACTTGCAAACGCAGATCAGTGTATTGAACCGCAAATTTCATCAAAATCATATACGACCCAAGAAGCATTTATTTTAAGAGAAATAGCTTATGTCTCTAATTTCCACATTAAATGTAAATCTGGTGAAGCCTCAAATCTGTATGCTCTCATAGGAAATACAGTAATGCCTGTAGCTCAAGTTACATCTGGCTTATATGAAATAAGCTGGACTGAAGATGTGAAAGGAGCACAAACTGGTAATATTCATTTATCCCTTTATGATGAAAATGGGTATGTTGCATTGAAGAAAGCCCTGAGAAATAGTGAGGACATCTCATCTGTTCCTGTATTTGCTGAAGTTTCTGTTAACCATCCTGGAATATATTCAGGCCCATGGTTATCATGTGAATTTTTAGCTGTAGGTTTCTCCATTGCTGTTGCATATGCTGCGATCCACTTCAGAACAAAACTGTTAAATTAATGTTTCAACTTTTGTGAAATACTATTTTTTGTTGACTTATTTATTTATAAATATTTGTAAAGTAGGTGTTTTATTATTCCAAGTTCAACCAAATTATTCACTTAAATTTATATTTTCTTGAGAGTACTGCAAATTTCTCAGGATACAGCAGTTGCATTAGATAAAATTTAGTACACTGACTTAATCATAACATTATGAGCAAAAAATAGTTTTGTAAACTGTACATTGAATTATCAAAATTCAGATAAATGAGTCTATTACCATTGTACAGCACACATTTTTGTTATTAGGTGTAAATAGATATAAGCATCAAGGTGAATGTATATTAAAAAATAAAATAAATAGACATCTATCCAGTTTCTCCAACTACAAGCAAGCTTTATTTTTAAAACAAGAAAATTGAGAAGTAACTAAATGGTTTACCTTTATTAAAATCACACAACAAAACTTAGTTTTTAAATCATTAGGATATCATACAAATAAATAATAATTTGGTCAAGTGCAAGTTGGACTCGCATACTAAGGGTTCCATACCACCTTCAAGATTCTAATATTCCAGTTTCAGACAAGCAGGGAATGAGTGCATTTTCTTATATTTACCCTAATATCTTTTAAAGGAAGTGTTTTAAATTTATAAAAAATATTCACTTTGATTTTCCACACATAGACTTTTTATTTTATCTGCTTCAGGATTCACTTGATTTTTATCAGAATACATATGTATTTAATTTTCTAATTTGGCCCCCAAAAATTAACATTAGGGTTTTATTTTACTAATAAACTTTCAGAGAAGCCTTTTATAATTTACTGTCTGAGTTTTGAGGCTCTGTAGATTGGTAGATAAAGGGCAAAATAGGTCAAGTTTTAAATTATTAAATCTATTATTCAAATTATTTAGAAATACAAATAAAATATATTTTTCAAAATTTAAATAGTATAGTTTCTAAAGTGGGAATTAAGTTGATGTTTAATATTTTTCTTAATATCTTTTAAACAAATGATTTAAAAATATGATATATTTGTAATTCACATAATGAGCCTTTTATCTGATATATTACATGATGCATTTAAAAATTGAATTTTTATTTTCCATTGTATAATTTGTCCCTAAAATTACTATGGGGGTCTTCTAATATTTTTTCTTATAAATTTCAAGTGAGCCCAGTACACCTAATTATTTTCAAAATTTTTGGTAGTATGGTTTCTGAAATAAAGCCAGAAATGATTTTTTTATATATCTTTATGTTAATATCTTCTATAAAATTAATTTTAAAATTATGAAAAATATATATTTGTATTCCTCATAATGAGCAGCGCTTTCATTTGATGTATGCATGATGCCTTTAAAAAATATTTTTTTATTTTCCGTTTAATTCTATAATTTGGCCCCCAATATTAATATTTGGGATTTCTTCATATTTTTGCTGTAAACAAAAAAATTTAGTTCTTATAGTTTGGAGAATAACAGGGAGAATGGGTAATTTCTTTAAAATATTTTTTAAATATATTTTAAAATATTTATTTAAAAAAAATTAAAAAATCTGTTTGTATTTGTCATAATGAGCCCTGTGATTTGATATATTACATGATCTGTTTGAAACAATTATAATTTTTTATTTTCCATTTAATTCTATAATTTGCCCCCTAAAATGGATATTAGGGGTTTCAGTAAAGTTTAGGTGAGGGGCTATACCTCCATTTTTTTTCAATTTTTTTTAATATTTTTGTTAATATCCTAATTATTTTAAAAATATGAAAAAAAAATATATTTGTTTTTGTCATAATGAACCCTTTCATTTGATATATAACATGATGGGTTAGAAACAATTTTAATTTTATATTTTCCATTTAATTCTATAATTTGCCCCCCAAAATTAAAAGTAGAGGTTTCTCCTTATTTTTGCAGTAAACTTCAGGTCAGACGATATACCTCTAATTTTTTTTAAAACTTTACGTTTTATAGTTTCGGAGATAAGAGGGAAGGGAATGGGTAAAGGGTAAATTTTTGTATATTTTCGTTAATATCTTTTTAAATAACTTTTTTTAAATATAAAAAAAATATATATTTGTGTTCCTCAGAATGGGACCTTTTATTTGATGTATTTATTACATGATGTGTTTGAATATTCTTTTTATTTTCAAATTTTCATTTAATTCTATAATTTGCCCCCAAAATTAATATTAGTGGTTTCTCCTTATTTTTCCTGTAAAGTTCTGGCAACGTTCTATATTTCCTATTTGTTCAAAATTTTAGGCTCCGTAGTTTCGGAGATCAGGGGGGGAACGGTCGATTTTTTTAGTTCCCCCCCCCCCGAAGTATCCCTAAAATCAAAATTTCTTCTTTTACGATATGTATTCCTGATCGGGTCACCAAACTATACATTGATACCAAATTTCAACCTCTTCCGTCCAGTAGTTTAGGAGAAAATTGCTGTGATGTGACAGAGGCACAAATCAGAAGTGATATTATAAGGGTATCCGTATATTGTACATACTGAACCCTAAAAAACAGTATGCAAGGCTTGTTCTACAATTTACAAACTGTCAACAATTTAATCAGTATCAATCAGCATGTATATGTCTGTTAAATAAACAGTCCAGCTGCAAAATAATCAGCTTGGTCAGCAAGAGTTCTCAATCGGTCAGTAGCGAAAACATGTCTATAAGCAGTTCCTTTGAAAAGTATTCATTATTAAAAGAATGATAGGGATGTGGGCGGAGTGACACCAGTTTGCGTGATACGAGCTGCCAATTTGGTGGTTGCAAAAGAAATTGTAAGCGATTGATCTAATAAATATATTACTAATCCAGAAGACAATACCCTCTTTAACTAGGGCAGGACAGGACAGTGAGCACCCAAAGAGGTGACTGTAGTGTGTATAGAAGACATATAATACTACCAAATTCCTGCTGGAGAAGCAACTACTGTAGAAATTTATGATGCACAGTGGGAAAGTTGTGATAATTATAAAAATCAAAATTTCCGTAAATGGCTGATCTTACTGCCAATAGAGGAAAATAAATGGAGAAAGGGAAGATGTGATTGTCCAGGTTTTTTAAATTTGTATACATGCAATCACGTGATTGGTGAGGCGATTCACTTAAAGCATACGATGCCTCCGCCTGAAGTTAAAACCATTTCTATAGGGAAAAAAAGAAAACGTGGCCGTCCCTTAACAGCAAAGCCAGCGTTAATAATACAATAACAATAAAACCACCGTGAATAAAACTATTTGCAAGGGTATCGTCCTTACCTATTAATAAATTCCGCATCGCATGACAAAATGTAAATAAATCCACAAGGTTTAATGTGTATTGTAGAAAGTATTGAAATATTCAGAATAACATTCACATTTTGACATCCGTTTTTAAACTCGCCGCCATTTTCATCACGACTATATCAGATTTGCCAAAACGCAAGACCATTAAACAGTGTAAAAATATGTAGGTAGGTATGGTGTGATCATAAAGAAAATAAATTAATTACATGGAATTAATTAATTACATGGAACGGCTCCGGATTCGGAACCTCTATGTGCTAGTTTCCCCGAAAATCCTAGATGTCGGTCTTTACATCTCGCGTGTTCAAATTTAACGATATGTATCAAATACATAAAGAAGTGTTCGAGAGGACATTCAATTGTGGGAAGCGCAACTGATGAAGGTTCCCTAACCAAAAACAATATATATATATTGTCTTGCGTACAAAAGAATGACACCTCGAAGAGAGTATTCAATATCTTTGACAGGTGAAGTTAACCTGAAATTTTCACCGTGACATTCTAACTTAGGAGTTACGGGTAACAGCAATTACATGGATCAGCTCCAGATTCGGAACCCCTACGTGCTAGTTTCCCCGAAAATCCTAGATGTTAGTCTTTACATCTCCCGTATTCAAATCATACATTCTTGTTTTATAACATTATAAATACCGCACTGTATCCATTTATCAACTGAGGACGAAGAGAAACATCTACGAAGCATCAATGAAGCCAATTATCACATATGGAGCCAGCATCTGGGGACAAGCTGCAGTACCGCACATCAAGAAATTAGAGGCAGTACAGAACAACGCACTAAGGAGGATGACGGACGCCCCATTGTACTTGAGGAACAACCAACTAAGAAGAGACCTAGAGATGACTACAATCAAGGGAGAAATATCGAAGAGAACGAAGAAAACCATAGCCAGGATGGAACATCATAGGAACCCACTGATGAGAGATGCAACCAACTACGATGAACATGAGAGACACAGGGTGAAAAGACCACGACAAGCGCTACTACAAGAGGACGAAACAGTGGTGAAGAGAAGAAAGAGAAGAAGACTGGGAATAGGATACGAAATTAAGGAATAGGATATATGATATTGTTGCGAAATATACCCAAGCCGACCCTGTTTCATCTCAGTACGACAACAAACGCTTTGAGATAAAAAAAAACGGTTCTCGAAAAGACTCGGCAGCGGAAGGAGTGATGATGTTTTTTACTGGAGAATTCGACGCTGGTATTATAAAAGAAGCACGCCACGATCGCAGTTCAGATATACCGCGACGACTAGCGTATATGGGATTGTTATTGTAATTGAATCAGCTGTTTGAATGTAAATAAAGTTCTAGAAAAGTGAAAGTGAATATTAGTTTTATAATTCTAAAATTGAACCCACGGACTTTATAACATTTGGTGATCAGAAGTAAAGGATTAAGGGCAGTGAAAATCGTAATTTGATATATGGAAACTCGTAGTATGGAAAAGATAGACGAAAAAATTGCACAGAATCTAGAAAATCGTTACAAGAAGGAGAAACAACATCAAGAAGAAATTCAACAAAGGTTAGTGAAATCTTTTGATGACAAACTTAAAGTTGAGTTAGGAAATCTTGTCACTAATATCGATGAAAAACAACAAAATCTAGTTTTTACAATGAAAAGCGAACAACAAAATTTATTGGAAGGATTGTTCTCGAAATTTGAAGAAAAACGAGAAAATGATTTTAAAATATTTGAACAAAAACAAGATCAAACTGAATTAAAAAGACAAATGCAATTTGAACAACTAATGCAAATAGTATCACAAGTTAACGAAACAGTTAATGAAAGAATGCAAATAGTAGAATCAGATATAAAAGAGATAAACGACGACATAAAGATCCTAAAAAATAATGTGGAGGCCCTTGAAACCAAAGTAGATGACATCGATTCCATACAGAGCCAGGTGAAATTTGAAATCAGTGCTATTCAAAGTAAAGTAGAAACAGAAATAAAAAAAATGCAACAGGACTTACAGCGAGGAAAATACCAGCACACCGTGAGTACCAAAGGTTCCTTTAGTAAACCACCCACATTCGACGGCAGTTCATCTTGGCCCATGTATAAACGACAATTTGAGGCCGTGGCTACAGCTAATGGATGGGATAATCAAGAAAAATCTACTTCTCTGGTAATTTCGCTAAGAGGTCCGGCCCTAGAACTCCTCCAAAGCATTCCAGTCGATGAACGAGGCAATTTCGACAAGATCATCGCCATCCTAGACAAACGCTACGACAATCAATCTTTGAGCCAGGTATACCAAGTCCAACTGAGTGGAAAAACGCAAAATTCCGGTGAAAGCCTCCAAGAATTCGAAGCGGAGATTAGACGGTTAGTTCACTTGTCCTACCCAGACCTGATAGAGGAAACGAAAGACCAGTTGGCCACACAGAGTTTCATAAACGGCATCAGAGATGTAGAAGTACAACGAAATCTAAGACTAAGTGGCGTCAAGAAAAGTAATGAAGCTCTACTTCGGGCTTTGGAAGTAGAGGCCGTCATGAACATGTCCAAGCCGAGGGTCCGAGCAGTGTCCTTTAACCAGGAAGAGTCAGAGTCACCATTTCAAGCGCTGCTGGCTGGTCTGAACAAAATATTAGAACGGTCACAAAGAATTGGCACCAGAGGGGCATGTTACCGCTGCGGACGGACAAGACACTTCCAACGTGACTGTCGAGTGAGGCCACCCGAACGATCACCGACCAGGGGTAACCAACAAAACAGCCACATGTCCAGGGACTGTCAGTCAGTCAGCATTCGCCCCCCTATGCTGACTGACTGACAGTCCCTCCACCAGCCCCCAAAACGCTATCCATCCGGGGATTTTGCCGAGATAGCGGCAGCCTAGACATCAGAGGCACCATCAATGGGCGAGCAGTTACCATCACAATCGATACCGGCGCCGCCGTGTCCATTGCCAAGTCCAGGGCCTTGAGAGCATCCGAAATTCGGCCAGTTAGCAATAACATCCAGCTCAGAACAGTCACCGGCGAGTCCATGTCAATACAGGGTGAGGCAGATGTCGTGCTACAGATAGGGGACAACATGATCCGGCATAGTGTCCTGGTAGCGAATATTGAGGACGATTTTATACTGGGAATGGACCTAATTAGCCAGCATGGATTTATGTTCGACCCGAGATATGATGTTCTTCGGTTCCTAAATGAGGAATTTGTATTAACACGGCCCGTCAACACATCAGTCACCCCTATAAAAATTGTGGCAAAGTCTTCAGTTAGAATTCCCGGTCGAACGGAACAGATTATTCATGGGCAGCTAGACAGCAATCCTGGGAGCTGCGTTGGAATGGTGGAGCCCGTACACTCAGCTCATGACTACTTAGTTGGTTCGGATCCCTAGCTGTTAAGACGCTTGGGAGGTTCGTGTAATGTACTCCGAACTTTTCGGTCGCTTTGTTTGTATTGTTGTTTTTTACGTTACGATTTCGCGAGTTAGTAGCTTCGTTCGTAACGACCGCTAAACCGCTTTCATTTTGTTTCTTTTGTGTTTACAAAAGCGCATCATTTGTTGTTAAACCCGCATTTTTTTGTATGCTCAATCAATGAACATTACGTCGCTATTTTTTGTGTAACGTGTTGTCCAGACGAAGCTCTAAGAAACTGTTCCTGCTGTTACGGGGCTAGCCCTTGGAAGAAAGAAGACCCAAGAAAACACCAGAGCTTCGACTTAAAGGTTAGTGATAACTTTTATTTGGTGATTCGTTTATGTGACGGCACGTGTTTATTGATTGTTCCGCTAAAGGTCCTTCGTCAAATATATACCTGCATTGAACCAGCATTGAACTAAAACCGCAACATCTAATTCATACATTTTTTTTTTGAATATTCTCTATGGAATGTGCATCGAAGACATTACATAATTTGGTTAAAACCAGACGAGATATACCAATCAGAGTCCTGAATTTGTCCAACAACGACATCAGAATTGCCAATGGTCAAGAGATAGCTTGTTTCGAGCCAGTAGAGACCATCATCAATTGCGAAGAAGAGTACCAGACGTCGGTGAAGGAGACAAGGCCCAGTAAAGAGTTCCTACAACAGTTTGCTGACCATTTGACACACTTGACACCAGAGAACCAGAAGAAAGCCAAGCAATTTATCACAAAACACTGGCAAATTTTTAAATGGAACCACGGGTCGCACCAACATCATCCAGCATCGAATAGATACCGGAAAGGCTCAACCCATCAGAATACCACCTAGGCGACTACCATTGGGGCAACAACAGGCAGTCGAGGAAAACATCGAGTCCATGTTACAAAATGGAGTTATTGAGCCATCCATCAGCCCATGGTCTGCTCCCGTCGTGCTAGTTAAAAAGAAGGATGGAACCACCCGATTTTGTGTGGATTACAGAAAGCTGAATGACGTCACGAAGAAAGACAGCTATCCACTACCCCGAATCGATGACACTTTGACCCCACTAGCAGGCTTCCGTTGGTTCTCTACACTAGACCTAAAAAGTGGATATTGGCAGGTTGGTCTACACGCAAACGACAGAGAGAAGACAGCGTTCTCCACCAGTAAAGGGCTGTTTCAGTTCACGGTCATGCCCTTTGGGTTATGTAATGCACCCGCTACATTTGAGAGGCTAATGGAGTATGTACTGAGCGGGTTAACATGGAGGACGTGCTTAGTATACATTCGACGACCATCTGAAGAACCTGGGCGAAGTATTCTCCAGAATTAATAACGCCAACCTGAGACTCAACCCGAAGAAGTGTTCTTTGTTCCAAAAAGAAGTAGAGTTTTTGGGCCACGTCGTTTCGGAGTCAGGAATCCGCACTAACGAGGACAAGATAGAAGCGATCCGTGATTGGCCAGTCCCGAGGGACAAGCATGAACTCCGAAGCTTCTTGGGCCTCTGTTCATACTACCGGCGTTTTGTTGAGGGATTTGCCACTATTGCCACCCCTCTACATCGGCAGACCACAGAGAAGGAGACCTTCCGTTGGAATCAGGATTGCGAAACATCTTTCAGACGACTGAAGGCAGCACTATGTTCCAGCCCAATCCTAGCCTTTCCTACACAGTCCGGCAAGTTCATCTTAGACACCGACGCCAGCAACACCGGTTTGGGGGCCGTCCTATCCCAGGTGCAAGATGCTGAAGAGAGGGTGATCGAGTACTACAACCGTGGATTCTCGAAACCAGAAAGAAATTATTGCGTCACCAGAAAAGAACTTCCTGCAATAATAAGGGCTGTGGACCATTTCCACAAATACCTGTATGGTCGCCATTTCTTAATCCGAACAGATCATGCCGCACTCAAATGGCTGCTGGACATGAAGACACCGGAAGGACAACTGACCAGATGGATGGAGAAATTACAGCAATACGACTTCAAGGTGGAACACCGTGCCGGCCGATTGCACAATAATGCCGATGCCCTATCCAGAAGACCCTGTAGAGCGGAATGCAAGCATTGTCTGAAGACGGAACAGCGAGAGGGTATCTCCATCAAGCAGAACCGAGTGCAGGCCAATGAAGACTGGACAACGGAACAGTGCATCCAGGACCAAATGGCTGATCCAGACATCGAACCAATCTTGTCACTCAAAATGAGAGGGGCACCCAGGCCACGATGGGACGAAGTAGCTAGATACTCCGGCGTGCTGAAATCGTTATGGGCTCAGTGGGACTCTCTAAGAGTAGACAATGGAATGCTCAAGCGAGTTTGGGAAAGCGCTGATGGACGAGAAACCAAGTCCCAACTGGTAGTTCCGAAAAAAAAGGTACCAGCCATCCTGACCGAAGTACATGATGGAATTACCGGAGGCCACCTGGGCATGAATAAAACCCTAGACAAAGTTCGCCAGCGGTACTACTGGGTGAACTACTTCGAAGACCTCAGAGCTTGGTGCCGCAAATGTGCTACCTGTGCAACCAGTAAGGGCCCGAAGACCCGGACCAAGGGCAGAATGCAGCAGTACAATGTGGGCGTCACATCTGAGAGAATTGCCATCGATGTCGCCGGTCCGTTTCCCGAGTCTGAAAGGGGGAACAAATACATTCTGGTCGCAATGGATTACTTCAGCAAATGGCCTGAGGCATATGCAATACCCAACCAAGAGGCAACCACGGTAGCGACGGTGCTAGTAGAACAACTATTCAGTAGGTTTGGCGTCCCGATGGAATTACATTCACACCAGGGGCGTAACTTCGAATCGAATGTATTCCAGAAGGTCGCACGATGTTGGGGATCAGGAAAACGAGAACAACACCATTACACCCACAGTCAGACGGAATGGTGAAAAGATTCAACAGGACCTTGGAACAACACCTATCCAAGGTCGTCAGCAATAACCAGCGTGATTGGGATGAGCATATTCCCCTATTCCTGTTGTCATATCGCTCTGCCGTACATAATAGTGCAGGCCTGACTCCAGCCAGGGTCCTATTCGGAAAGGAGCTGCGATTACCATGCGACTTGGCATTTGGCTCCCCAGAAGAACCTCCCCAAGACATCGACGATTATGCCGACCAGCTCCGACATAACATGCTGGCAATTCACGAATTAGCCCGAACGCAGATGTTGGCCACCAGTGACCGGATGAAGACGCGATACGACCTCAAGGCCAATTCAGTCGGGTTCCAGGAGAGGGACAAAGTCTGGCTGTACAACCCCCAATGGAGCAAGGGTAAATCCCCAAAGCTTACACCCGTCTGGGATGGTCCATACGAGGTGGTCAAGAGGCTGAATGACGTCGTCTACCGGATCCGTCGAAACCCCAAGGCTAAATTGAAGGTGGTTCATTTAGATCGACTCGCTCCCTACCATGGAGAGGATGTTTCTGATCGGGACGATCAGAATTAAAGGGGGGGCAGTGTTACGAAATTTACCCAAAGCGACAACAAACGCTTTGAGATAAAAAAAAACGGTTCTCGAAAAGACTCGGCAGCGGAAGGAGTGATGATGATTTTTACTGGAGAATTCGACGCTGGTATTATAAAAGAAGCACGCCACGATCGCAGTTCAGATATACCGCGACGACTAGCATATATGGGATTGTTATTGTATTTGAATCAGCTGTTTGAATGTAAATAAAGTTCTAGAAAAGTGAAAGTGAATATTAGTTTTATAATTCTAAAATTGAACCCACGGACTTTATAACAATATATTAGGTAATGAATATCTTAGGGAATTAGTATTATATCAAATAGGAAAAAGAAAGTAGGGAATTAAAATAAAATTAGAGGATAGGAGTAAGGAAATTTATGTAGTTTTAGCTCTGAAAATAAAGATGTGTTAAACTAAACGCATTCATTTTTCAACAATATTAGAAAAACAATTTTTCAAGAAGTGACTAGTGTATCTCCATTTTTAAAGTTTACAAATACGATTAGTACCTATCACTTAATTATAATTATTTATTTTTATGTATTTTATATAAGTATGGAAAAATACATTAATATGTATAGTTTTATTAAAAATAATAAATGTAAAATTTAAAAAAAATTACTGCCAATTTTGAATCCCTTAAGTAGTTTAGTGACCAGGGGGTCCCCCCTCAACTTAAATCCATTTAGACAAATGTTTGTCATCTATCTCTATTTCCATATATGATATTTTTTTATTCAGTCATTTAAGGCTTCTTGAATTTAAATTTTCAACAGTGTAGGTGACAAAATACATCCTTGTTTGAATCCTATATTTATGACACTCTTCGCATCTTTAAATACATTTCAGATGACTCTACTGTTAATTTTGGGGGGCAAATTACAGAATTAAATGGAAAATATAAAATTAAAATTGTTTATAACACATCCTGAAATATATCAAATGAAAGGGCTCATTATGGCGAAAACAAATATATTTTTATCATATTTTTAAAATAAATTATTTTAAAGATGATAACAAAAATATAAAAATTTTTACCCATTCCTCCTACCTTATCTCCGAAACTATAAACAGTAAAATTTTGAAAAAATAGAGATATAAGGCCTCACCTGAATTTTACCGGAAAAATAAGGAGAAACTTCTGCTGTTAATTTTGGGGGGCAAATTACAGAGTTAAATAAAAAATATAAAATTAGAATTGTTTCTAGCGCATCACATAATATATCAAATCAAAAGGCTCATTATGACGAATACATATTTTATTCATATTTTTAAAATAAATATTTAAAAATATATTAACAAAAAATTTAAAAAATACCCATTCCTCCCCTTTATTCCCCAAAACTATAAGATCTAATTTTTTTTGTTTACAGGAAAAATAAGAAATCCCTAATATTAATTTTGAGGGCCAAATTATAGAATTAAACGGAAAATAAAAAAAAGGATGTTTTTAGCGCATCATGCAATACATTAAATAAAAGGGCTCATTATAAGAAATACAAATATATATTTTTCATATTTTTAAAATTAATTGATTACAAGATATTAACCAAAAATATATAAAATTCTCATTTCCCGCTTTATTTCCGAAACCATACTACCTAAAATTTTGAAAATAATTAGGGTTACTGAGGCTCACTTGAAATTTATAAGAAATTAGTAGAAATCCCCAATATTAATTTTGTGGTCAAATTATAGAACTGATTGGAAAATAAAAATTAAATTTTCAAACGCATCATATAATGTAGTAGAGGTTCATTATGCGAATTACAAATATATCATATTTTTAAATCATTTGTTTAAAAGATATTGTAGTGAATTTGATAAAGTGGACTGTAGTTTTAAGTGGTTCTGTTTTGATAAAATACTCAATTGCTCTTCATAAGAAAACTCTTACCTTGTCTACGAGTTAGATCTAGTAAAAGCCTTGGGAAATCTGCCATCCATGTATTTGTCTGCATTCGGCGCGGGTAGCCGGCCTTAAACCTGGGTTTTTAGGCACAACTAAAGTTTATATTGTTGGGCAATGCGCACTCACGAGGGGGTTTACAATAAGTGAGTAATAGCTGCACACGCACTTTGGGGTTGCACTAGCGAGCACATAGGGAAACGTTTTTTCCTTGAGAGTTTCTAGTGAGGTTCGTCTGGACGAGAGGCGAACAGCGAGTCCTCTTTTCTTCTTACTGCGATTGGGCTTAAGGCAAAGTTTTTTCCAAGCAATTTTGGAAAATATATATTTTATTTGTATTTTAAATAATTTGTCTAAAACAGAAGATAATAAATTATTTAAAACTTGACCTATCTTCCCGTTAATCTTGCAATCTACAGAGCCTAAAATTTAGACAGTCGATTATAAAAGGCTTCCCTGAAAGTTTATTAGTAAAATAAAACTCTAATGTTAATTTTGGGGGCCAAATTAGAAAATTAAACACATATTTTGTAAAAAATCATAAAAGTGTATATTTTTTATAAATTTAAAACGCTTCCTTTAAAAGATATTAGGGTAAATAAAAGAAAATGCATTCATTCCCTTCTTGTCTGAAACTAGAATATTAAAATCTTGAAGGAACCCTTAGTATGCCAGTCCAACTGCACTTGACCAAATTATTTCAGGCGTACAATGTCTTTCTTATTCCTTTTCACGTTCGATAAATATCAATTGAATGATGATATGAAACTATAAGTTCTTTGTTTTCTAGCACTGAATTTTTTTCATGAAAAAAATTTAATAACTAAGCAACTAAACCATTTTAAACAATAATAAAAACTTAACTAACTAAAAGGATGAACTGAACAAAGCAAAACACATTAAGAAAAAAATACTTTCGCTCGTGAATAAATCCAGTGATAGAAAACAAAGATATTACTTTCATTTGACCAATATAATTGACTATCACAAAGTAAAGGCTTTCACAATTCAATTTATCAATTCTATGGTTAAATTGTGGACTTTACTTTTTTTCAATATTTGTTGCAAACACCAGCTCGGAAAGTACTTGTATTTCAATATGCGGTTGTTCAACTTCCTTATTCCACTAATCAAGGGCCAGCTTTTGGTTTAGAGAGGGTCAAAATTAGACAAAAATTGCCCTAAAGGGGGCAAATCGGAAAACAAATGTCCTAGAGAGAGAGAGACAAATCAAATTTTTTTGGTCCAGAGGGGGCAAGTCAGTAATTTTATGGGAAGCTTTAATGGTTCATGGCAAGGTTTCAATGTTAGAAAATGTTGAATATAATATAGGGTGGAGGGAAATTATACTTCACAAGGAGGCTCAAAAATTATCAGAAATAATTGTTATGTAGACCATAAGCAGTTGCATAGTTGAAATATAGGGTGGATTAGAGTTACAGATAGGTTACAAATGTTATATTGGTTGGCAAATCAACAGCAGCGTATACAGGATGGTTGCACTATAGGATGAAGTATAGTTACAAGATTGGTCAAAAAAATGTTGAATAAAACTGTTATGTAGGGAGGCCCATAAGCTCTTGCAGTTTGGGTGAAATGTATTCGGGATTGATGGATTTATAGTTATGTAGGGTTGTTGAAAAAAGTTAGAAAAAAATGTTACATAGGATAGCTCATATGTGTCATAAGCTATTTCTTTCTGGAAATAATTGTACTTACTTTAAATTGCAGGTGAAACAGCGGGTAACGGCTACTAGTACATAACAAAATAATCGTTTGGTGCATATTTAATTATCTACATAAGCACAATTTACACATATAGAAACGTTAGATCAGCAAAGAAATTGTCATGAGAAATACATTTTCCTGAAATTAGACTGCGAAAATCTTTGTAAATATTTATTGGACAATATGGCCATAATATTTATTAAAAGGTCTTACAAATTTCAGCTGGATTGTAGTAGGCTAACATAACGTCGTCAGGCAGTCATCTTCCTTCTTTCGCCCGATACTTTTTCAAATTTCTCACATTAATACGTAGTTAAAGTAAATAATGATTTGGTCAAGTGCGAGTTGGACTCGCATACTAAGGGATCCGTATAACCTTTGATACAATATAGGTAAATTAAAGTATATATTTTTCAAATATTCCAGTTTCAGACAATCAAGAACAATCAAGAAGTGATTGGGTTTTCTTATATTTTCCTTAATAACTTTTAAACTAAGCCTTTTAAATTTATAGAAAATATACACTTTTATTTCTCACAACAAGCTTTTTTATTTCATCTGCTACATGATACCCTTGATTTTTATAAAATCATTTATTTAATTTTCTAATTTGGCTACCAAAATGAAGATTAGGATTTTCACTTTATTTTACCAATAAACTTTCAGTTTTGAATTTTAGGCTCAGAAGTTTGGAAAATAAACGGGAGAAGGGGTCTGCCCAGCTACCAGCTTCAGACTAACATTTAAATAATAAATCATTAAAACTTTTAAACATATTATTTTTAAAATAAAAATAAAATACTTTTTTTGAAGATTCCTTTCATTTGATTCATTACATTACGGGTGCACTTAAAAAAGTTTTTATTTTCCATTAAAGTTTATAAATTAATGTTAGAATTGGTATTTTATTTTTTATTTTTTGTAAATTGTGGGCTATGTAGTCCGCAGATATAGGAGGTAATGAGTCGAATTTTGTATATTTTTTTAATAACTTTTTAACAAATTATTTTTAAAATATAAAAATATGTACTTGTATATCTCATAATGAACCCTTTCACTTAGTATATTACATGCTGAGTTTGAAACAAAAATCTTTTTTATTTTCATTTAATTCTGTAATTTGGCCTCCTCATTTTTCCTGTAAGATTCAAGTTAGGTCCTACATTTCTAATTTTTTCAAAATTTTATGTGATAAAGACACACGATGAAAAAAGTTTAATTCCTTGTTTCCCATTTGATTCGATAATTTGCCCCCCAAATTCATATTAGTGTTTTCTCCTTATTTTTCCTGTAAAGTTCTAATGAGGCCCTATATCCCTAATTTTGGGTCTTATAGTTTTTGAATTAATGGGGCGAATGTGTATTTTATTATATTTTTGCTAATATCTTTTGAACTAATTATTTTTAAAAGATGACAAAAATATATTTGTGTTCCTCAGAATGAGCCTTTTGATTCGATATATTACACAATGCATTTGAAAAAAAAAAGATTTTTTTATTTTTCATTTAATTCTATAATTTGTCCCCCAAAATTAATTTTAGAGATTGTCCTTTATTTTTTCTGTAAACTTTTTGTTCAACGGTCTATATTCCCAGTTTTTTAAGTTTAGGACTGATACTCGTAGTTTCAATTATAAAGGGGAGATTGTCGTTTTTTGTAAATTTTCCCCCCAGAAGTTCCCTTATTTTTAAAATTTCTGAATTCCCGATATGCATCCCTGATCTGGTCACCTGATACCAAATTTCAACCTTTGCCGTGAAGTACTTTCGGAGAAAATTGCAGTGATGTGAGAGTTATTTTATAAGGGTTTCCGTAAATTAGATAAACGGAACCCTAACATACATGGGCGTACCGGGGCCCTGAAAAACGTGAGCGATTAAAGGTTCCCATAAAATTGCCGACTTGCCCCCCCCCCTGAACAAAAAAAATGCTGATTGGTCCCTCTCTCTACGACAATTTTTTTTCCGATTTGCCCCCCTCTAGTACAATTTTTTTTTCTAATTTTGTCCCTCTCTAAACCAAAAGCTGGGTACGCCCTTGGTTACATACTACCTACAACGTCATTTTAAGCTCGGGTCGACACTATACTGGTAGTCCAAAAAGACATCATTAACTGAAAAGTTTTAAACACAAAAATCTAATAATCCAGGAATATAAACAAATCGTTTACTGTCAATTTGTAACATTAACTGACTTTTTTTGGATGTTACGCGATATCTTTGCTGGTTGTGAACCAATTTTAATTCTGTTCTTATCCCATTTAATTGCCAAATAGCTGCTCTTGCTCGTCCCAGTCTGCTGTTGATGCTTTGTGTATAAGTACTCTTAGAAATCGTTAGTCCTAGGTATTTAAACGTGTAACTGCCTTTAATTTACATATTCGAGGTTTTCGATTTCCAGATATTTTACGTGTTGTTCCTTTGTTGTTGAACATTCTGTTTTTTAAATTGATTACCAAACTGAGTTTTTGGTATTCTTCCACTGTTTCCTTATCATATTGTAATGTTTTTATTTACATTTCTCTTCGGGTTCAGTTCAGTTCTCGGATTTATTTAAAAACACAGTTCAACTCACTCCACTACTATTTCCACTACTTTAACACAATTTATATTCACAGAACTATACCGCAGTCGAGTACAGAATGAATGTTTCCTCAGCTTTCCGTATTTATATATTTCATCTCGGGATACTTCGAGAAATACATCAAAGCAAGCGCCGACCTCGATGCAGGAGCCGAACAACATTTCGGATTCCCAGAAATATCGGAAGAATGCCGCTTCCACGAATCATCCGAGGAATTCTCGTCACATTCCTTAAGACCTTTTCATGCCGGAATGTCCCAGACTCCTTCATGGTGTGGCGATATTTGCAGGACTCTTCATTTCGACAAAGAGAAGTTTGGTGGAAGTAACAGTCAACGGTCTTCGAATCTGGGCTGCGAATATTGAGACAGCATACAAGGATGTCGATGCCACTGAATCGAAAGATAGTTTCCATCATACTTCTCACCATCCTCCAATTCAGTCCATCCAACCCACAGGCTATCTTTGGGACCACCAATTTCATTAAGTTCTTCTCCATCATCACAGTCCTCAATTCTACCAGAGTCTTCCACAGATCGCTATGTGTTGGCTTGTCCTGCGAGAATGTTTTCGTTACCAAATAGAAGATGTCTCTGGTACCCACTGGTTGTTTATCTTCGAGATGAAGGACCTTCCCTACCCCTGGATCTTACTCCTTAGCTTCTGGAACTGACTATACTTCTTGGCAAACACCTTGGCTATTCCTCTGGAGATCTCGAGCCACACAATGAGCTAGGGCATATTCATGGGCACATCAAACAGGTCTCGGGGTTCTTCTCTGGTCACGTCGTGCTGCACTTTCTGCCCATCAGAGTACACAGTACCATAAACTAGTCGAATGTCATCTCGTCATGGGTGGTTGGATGCTGCAAACTTGGGCATGTTCAACTTCGCTGTCATGACTTCCGGCAGGGCTAACCTGTTGAAATGTACTACCTTTGGTTTTCCTCGAGGTGGCTTCCTTATTCTGTAGACAACATCGTTGGTCCTCTTTACTATTTGGTAAGACCCCTCCCAAGATCTTTGTATCTTGGGCGAATATCCGCGACGACGCTGCGGGTTATACAACCAAACAAGATCATCAACTTGGAATTCCCCGCCCTCGGATTTGATGTCGCAGGCTTCCTTCATTCGGGCACTGGCATTCTCGATATTTAACCGGACTCGCCGGTGAATGTCGTTCATCCTTTGAAGTAACTGACTGACATAGTCTTTACCTGCGGTCTCTTCTCCTGGGGAACATCCAAACATCAGATCGCATGGTAGTCGTAATTCGTTCCATAATAACATTTGCCGGGGTCTGACCCGTGCACTCGTGCACAGACAAGTGGAGATAATGGTCTCAGTCTCTTTGGTCGTCAGAGACTACCTTTGACAAATGGCGGTTAATAGTCCTATTCATCCGTTCTACCATCCCGTCAGATTGAGGGTGTAATGATGTTGTCCATGTTTTATTGATGTTCAATGGTTTGCAAACGTCTTGGAAAAGAGTAGACTCGAAATTTCTACCTTGGTCTGAGTGCAACTCCAAGGGAACACCAAAACGACGGTCAAGGCTTCTTGATTTGGCAAGGCATAAACTTCTGCCCATTTACTGAAATAGTCCATCATTACCACAATGTACTTATTTCCGGAGTCAGATTCAGGAAATGGCTACTCTTTCGACTGGACTGCCCACGATATATTGCCTCATGAGGGCGAGCCTTTTGCTCGCTTCTGAGGGCCATTACTTGCTGCACAAACCGTACATTTTCGGCACCAATCCTTAACATCTACTATAGAAGCGTTTTCTCAATTTCCCCAGGATTTTCGTTACTCCCAGATATCATCCAGTTGTACCATCATGTAGTTCTCGTAAAACCTCTAGCCTCCTATTTCTGGAAACTACAATCTGTTTTCTGTCGTTTCCCTCTTCTGGAGTTTCCAGGACGCGCTTCAGAAGTCCATTTTCCAGGATGAGGGCGTTCCACTGAGCCCAGTACGACTTTATGGTTGGGGAGTATCGGGAAATCTCCTGCCACGTAGGTTTGCGGTTTCTTCCTTCCACTGGATAACTTCTTGTTGCAAAAAGTGATATTAAGACGAAATGGATGAGAAAAAAATGAAAGGACTACTTGAGAAAATGTTTATGCAACATCTTAACCCATTTCAGAATAGGACAGAGAAAAATATTGCAGAACTCAAAATATATGCACAATTTATGTCTGATAGCTTCGATGATAAAAAAAAACAAGTTTGAGGATATGCTTCAAGAAATTAAACAACTCAAAGAAGAAAATGATACTCTAAAGAGAAGAATTATGACTCTTGAAAACAAACAGAGCAAAATTAAACAGAAAGAGAAAGAAAGAAACCTAGTTCTTGTTGGTATACCTAAACAAAATAAAGAAGTCAGAGAAAGTATGGAAAAAGTCTTTAAAACCATTAAAATTCGAATAAAAAAAGAAGAGGTGGAAGAAATATATAGAATGAATACTAAAGAAAATGCTCCAATCCTACTTAAACTCAAGAATACTGAAATAAAAGCTTATATACTAAAGTAAGTTAAACTATTAAAAGGGATAAAGTTAAATGAATGTGGACTGAAAGTTAGAAATTTAAATATATACTTTAATGAAGACGTTACCAAGCAAAACCCACTGTTGTTCAAGAGAGTTAGAGAAACTAGAAAGGAAAAGGCTTACAAGGCATCATTTGAAAAAGTTTACTTAAAGAAGAATGAGAAAGATAGACCTATTAGAATAAAAAGTGAGGTTGATCTTAGATTATATTAGTAGGTGTAGAAATTTAGAAATAGTAATACTACAATATTAAACCAAATATTAGGTAATAACAATGGCGACTAATGAAAAATTATATATTTTATATATTAAAATAAGATGCTTACTGAATAAAATAAATGACCTTAATGATATAATCCTAAACTCAAAAATCAATACACATAATAATATTAACAGAAACATGGATCTATTCTAATGAAACAAACTATTGTTACGAGAATTCATCCGACAACTGGTGCAATCGGCCCTCAACCAATTCATGGAAGGGACATTATTCCGATAAATTCGTGGAACCCGAAATGTTTGTCTCTCAACCGGCGGACCGCTGCCGTTACTGGGAATTCCCTTAAAGCTTCCAGAACGTGATGGAATTTCCCGATGGTTCGTGGACGTACCAGATAATTCCAAGATAAATGTATATATATAAAGCAGCTGGCGATAGGAGTATTCAGTTTTAGCCGGTCGTTTGTACAGTTAAGATAAAATGTAAATAGTAGTTTCTGTGAATATAAATTTGTGTAAAAGTAGTGGAAATAAATTAGAGTGAGTTAGACTGTGTTTTTAAATAAATTCAAGAACTGAACTGAACCCGAGTGTGAAAATAAAAACATTACAGTGGTGTCAGGTGTGCGGTGTATTTGTGGAACTTTCGAAGTGAAAAATAAATAGACGGACAATGTTTAAAACAGTGAACTTGGACCAATTGAAAGTGACGGACTTAAAAAAAGAACTTGAAGAAAGGGATTTAGAAATTAGTGGGAAGAAAAGTGAATTAATACAACGGCTACGTGATGCCCTAATGAATGAAGGTAACGATCCCGATACTTATTTGTTTGAAGTTTCTGGTAATGTGGACATGAGTATGCTATTAAAAAAATGGAAGAAACATTACAAGAAAACTCTAAAACGCTAGAGGAAAAATTGCAAGATAATTCTAAAATCATGAAAGAGGCTCTAGAAGAGAAATTGTTAGAAAATGCTAAGTCCTTAGAAGATAAATTGCTAGAAAATTCTGAATCCCTAGAAGAAAAATTGGTAGAAAGATTACAAGAAAATTCTAAAGCGCTAGAAGACAAACTGCTAGAAAATTCGAAGTCTTTAGAAGAGAAGCTACAAAAATTACACGAAAATGCGCAATCCTTAGAAGAAAATTTGAAAAGCATGGTACAGGAAAGCTCAGAAATGCTAGAAGAGAAAATAGTCGAAAATGAAGCCCGAATTGAAGATCTGAAGCAGACGACGGTCAAATATGAAACGCGCATAGAAGAGTTAAAATAGATAATGGAAGGCGAGATCACCAAAATAAAAGAACAGGTAATGGCAAAACAAAGGCGAGAAACACCATCAAAGACCGAAAGCAGAAGCAGTCTGGAAGTATTGGATTCGAAAATTGGCCCCAAGGGAACAAGACACAAGATGAAACCACCACAATTTGATGGGAAATCGTCATGGACTAATTATCGTCGGCAATTCGAGGCTGCTGCTAAGCTAAACGGATGGTCGGCGGAGGAGAAGGCAATCGCATTAACCCTAGCCTTAAGAGGGGATGATACAGATATCTTACAAACATTGAATACCTCGGAGCAAGAAGACTACGAACAACTCGTCAAACATTTAGAACTGAGGTACGGGCAGACACATTTGGAGCACGTTTATCACTCCCAATAAAAAATTGCCACCAAAAATCGAATGAGTCCCTACAAGAGTTTGAAGCTGATATTGCCCGCCTGGTTTGCCTTGCCTATCCAGCCACGCCGGAAAATGTAATAGAAAGGTTAGCAGTGCAAGCATTTTTGGATGGACTTCGGGACCACGAAGCCAGACAAGCATTGACCCTAGCTCGACTGACTCAATTAGTGGATGCACTGGCTCGAGCTCTAGAATTCGAGGCTGCGAAAAATACCTGCAGAGGTCAAGCCAGAGTCCGAATCGTTGACGAAGAATACGAAGATGGCGGAAACGATGAAGCCTCTGTAAGAAAGATAATAGAAGAAGTCCTTACCGAAAAAAGACTAGTGAGGTAGGACATGTCCAGAGTCGCTGCCAGGAGAGCAACGGAGCCCAGACTTCCTCGCCGGGGAAACTAAAGAAGGCCTATGTAAAGGAACCATCGTCGACCTGTAGCAAACAAGTGTCAACTACCAACGCATGCGTCGCTTCGCTACGCAACCACGTTAACAGTGTCTTTGTAGATGGCTTTATTAATAAGAAGCAATGTGCAATGCTGCTGGATACAGGTGCGACAAAAACAGTAATAAGGCCCAACATTGTTTTAGAGACAATGATAAAACCAACAAAATGGCAACTGCGAACAGAGACAGGAGAAGCAGCGAAAGTCCATAGTGAAATAGAGGTTGAAATGACCTTGGGAAACACAACCTTTCTACATCGGGCATTAGTGGCAGACATCGAAGACGAAGTAATCATTGGAATGGATGTCATGAGCTCCAAGGGATTCCAGTTAAATTTAAAAGATGGAATTCTGCGAGTGAATGACGAAGAAGTGGTGCTTTATGGAAAAGATGACATAATGCTTCGAGCCATCCTAGCAGAGGATGTCAATGTTCCGGAGAGAGCTGAAATCATTATAGATGCTTGCTTAGATGGGAAAGCTCAAGCTGGAACAGTAATGATGTTTGATCCCTAACTTAATGACGGAAATGTAGGCAGAGGAGTCGCACTGGGTAAGACTCTGTTTCGTGTCAGGGAGATTGTTCCAGTAAGAGTAATGAACCTGAATCATTACTCGGTTGTGCTAAAGAAAGGAACAACTTTGGGCCGTTTTTCAACAGTTTCCTCTGTAGTCAGAAGCACACAGCATGCAGAAATACCACCAGGTAAACTATCTGAGGAACTGGAAAGACTCATCACCTATTCATCTAAGAATTTGAAACCAAACCAGAGAGCAAAATTGAGGGACATCGTTAGAAACTACCAGGATATCTTCGATGTAGGGAATGGCAAAAGAGGACGAACTGATCTGGTGAAACATAAAATTAATACTGGGGACGCTCAACCTATTCGACAGTCGGCGAGAAGACTACCACTAGCTAAAAGAGAAGAAGCCGACAGGATAGTCCGCGAGATGGAGGAAGAAGGTGTTATTGAACCATCCAATAGCCCTTGGGCTTCTCCAGTTGTCTTGGTTAAAAAGAAAGATGGTTCGACCCGATTTTGCGTGGACTATCGGCAATTAAACCACGCTACAAAGAAAGACAGCTATCCCCTTCCAAGAATAGACGATACCCTAGATACATTGGCTGGATCGAAGATGTTTTCCACCCTGGACCTGAAGAGCGGTTATTGGCAGGTGGAACGTGTTAAAGAAGACCGAGAAAAGACTGCTTTTACCATCGGCGCAGGACTTTATCAATTCACGGTGATGCCGTTTGGACTGTGTAATGCGCCAGGAACTTTTGAAAGATTGATGGAAACAGTGCTAAAAGGGCTTTCGTGGAAAACATGCCTGGTGTATCTTGATGACATTATCGTGGTTGGAAGATCATTTGAAGACCACGTCAAGAACCTGGAGGAGGTGTTTCGGCGACTTCGAAGTTCCGGACTAAAGTTAAGCCCGAAGAAGTGCCAGCTGTTCCAAGAAGAGGTGCAATATCTTGGACATGTGGTTTCCGCAGAGGGAGTAGCTGTTGATAAACAGAAAATCAAAGCTGTCCAGGAATGGCCGATACCTAAAGATATCCACCAGTTAAGAAGTTTCCTGGGGTTATGCACGTACTATCGTCGGTACGTAGCCGGATTTGCCAACATCGCCAAGCCACTTACTAGACTAACAGAAGGGAAGGTGCAGTACCAATGGGACGAGGAATGTCAGCGATCATTCGAGACATTGAAAAGAGCTTTGACGAGTGCTCCCATACTAAGTTATCCTTTGCCAGATGGAAACTTCGTATTGGATACCGACGCAAGCAATGTCGGAATTGGTGCTGTGCTTTCGCAGATCCAGGAGGGACAGGAGATAGTTATCGGATACTTCAGCAAGACCTTGAGCAAGCCTGAACGGAATTACTGCGTTACTCGCAGGGAACTCTTGGCTGTGGTAAAGGGGGTAGAACATTTCTACAAGTACCTCTATGGTAAAAGATTCCTCCTGAGGACTGATCATGCAGCACTGAAGTGGCTTCTGCAGTTTAAAAATCCTGAAGGACAGGTGGCAAGGTGGATTGAGCGATTGCAAGAATTCGATTTCGAGACTGAACATCGAGCTGGAACAAGCCATAAGAATGCTGATGCCCTATCGAGGAGACCATGCCCTGATGATTGCAAACATTGTCAGCGAGCAGAAGAAAAAGGGGCTGTTCTCTGCAGAACTACCGCCATCGATGATCATTGGCAATCTGCGGAGATCCAAAGAGACCAGAAATTAGATCCAGATTTGAAAGAGGTTATCCGGTGGAAGGAAGAAGACCGCAAACCTACGTGGCAGGAGATTTCCCGATACTCACCAACCATAAAGTCGTACTGGGCTCAGTGGAACTCCCTCATCCTGGAAAATGGACTTCTCAAGCGCGTCCTAGAAACCCCAGAGGAGGGAAACGACAGAAAACAGATTGTAGTTCCCAGAAATAGGAGACCAGAGGTTTTACGAGAACTACATGATGGTACAACTGGAGGACATCTGGGAGTAACCAAAACCCTGGGGAAGTTGAGAGAACGTTTCTATTGGGTAAACTGCCAAGTGGATGTCAAGGACTGGTGCCGGAAATGTACTGTTTGTGCAGCAAGTAATGGGCCTCAGAAGCGTCCAAAAGCTCCCATGAAGCAATATAACGTAGGCAGCCCATTCGAAAGAGTAGCCATTGATGTTGCCGGCCCATTTCCTGAATCCGACTCTGGAAACAAGTACATTGTGGTGGTGATGGACTATTTTAGTAAATGGGCCGCAGCGTATGCCTTGCCGAATCAAGAAGCCTTGACCGTTGCTGATGTCCTTGTCAAGGAATGGATCAGTCGTTTTGGTGTTCCCTTGGAGTTGCACTCAGACCAAGGTAGAAACTTCGAGTCTACTCTTTTCCAAGACGTCTGCAAACTCTTGAAGATCAATAAAACACGGACGACGGCATTACACCCGCAATCCGATGGAATGGTAGAACGGATGAATAGAACCATTAACCGCCATTTGTCAAAAGTAGTCTCTGACCAATAAAAAGACTGGGATCAGTATCTGCACTTGTTTCTAATGGCATATCGTTCATCTATACACGAGTCCAAGGGTCAGACCCCGGCCAGTATTATCATGGGACGAGAATTGAGACTAACATGCGATTTGAAGTTTGGATGTCCCCCAGGAGAAGAGACTGCAGGCGAAGACTATGTCAGCCAGTTACGTCGAAAGATGTATGACATACACCAACGAGTCCGGTCAAATATCGAGAATGCCAGTGCCCGAATGAAGGAAGCCTACGACATCAAAGCCGAGAGCGGAGAATTCCAAGTTGATGATCTTGTTTGGTTGTATAACCCGCAACGTCGTCGTGGATATTCGCCCAAGCTACAGAGATCTTGGGAGGGGCCGTACCAAATTGTGAAGAAAATCAACGATGTTGTCTACCGAATAAAGAAGCTACCTCGGGGAAAACTAAAGGTCGTACATTTCAACAGGTTAGCCCCTTATGCCGGAAGTCATGACAGCGAAGATGACCAAGCCCAAGTCCGCAGCATCCAACCATCCGATGACGAGATGACCTTCGAACATTTTATGGCACTGTACTCTAATGGGCAGAAAGTGCAGCACGACGTGACCACAGAGAAACCCCGAGACCTGTTTGAGGTGCCCATAGAATATGCCCTGGCTCATTGTGTGGCTCGAGATCTCCGGATGTCCAGAGGAATAGCCAAGGTGTTTGCCAAGAAGTACGGCCAGTTCCAAAAGCTACGGAAACAAGATCCAGTGGTAGGGAAGGTCCTTCATCTCGAAGATAAACAACCAGTGGGTACCAGAGACATCTTTTATTTGGTAACGAAAACATTCTCGCAGGACAAGCCAACATACAGCGATCTTTGGAAGACTCTGGTAGAATTGAGGAATGTGATGATGGAGAAAAATTTGATGAAATTGGCGGTCCCAAAGATAGCCTGCGGGTTGGATGGACTGAATTGGAGGGTGGTGAGAAGTATAATGGAAACAATCTTTCGATTCAGTGGCGTCGACATCCTGATATGCTGTCTCAGTACTCGCAGTCCAGATTCGAAGACCGTTAACTGTTACTTCCACCAAACTTCTCGTTGTCGAAATGGAGAGTCCTGCAAATATCGTCATACCAGGAAAGATTCTGAGACATTCCGGGACGAAATAGCCTTAAGGAGGGGGCAATGTTACGAGAATTCATCCGACAACTGGTGCAATCGGCCCTCAACCAATTCATGGAAGGGACATTATTCCGATAAATTCGTGGAACCCGAAATGTTTGTCTCTCAACCTTCGGACCGCTGCCGTTACTGGGAATTCCCTTAAAGCTTCCAGAACGTGATGGAATTTCCCCATGGTTCGTGGACGTACCAGATAATTCCAAGATGAATGTATAAATATAAAGCAGCTGGCGATAGGAGTATTCAGTTTTAGTCGGTCGTTTGTACAGTTAAGATAAAATGTAAATAGTAGTTTCTTGAATATAAATTTGTGTAAAAGTAGTGGAAATAAATTAGAGTGAGTTAGACTGTGTTTTTAAATAAATCTAAGAACTGAACTGAACCCGAGTGTGAAAATAAAAACATTACACCATTTTAAAATTCTTGGTTATACAGCTGTTCATGATTTTCGAAAAACGAAGGGAGGCGGTACATGCATTTTTGTAAAAGATGGAATAAGTTTTGTGCTAAATATCAAATACAATATATCAAAAGGAGACTCTATAGTTAACTCAACAACACACAAGTATATTTGCTATATATAGACCACCTAGAAATAATTGTAAATTAATCATATCGGAAATAGACAAACCGCTAGAAAGTCAGAAAAACAATTACATAATTATAGGAGACTTTAATTTAGACTTAATAAAAAGTTCACAGACTATAAATACATACAAAAACACTATTGAAATGAATGGTTTTAATTTAAAATTTATTAAATAGACAAAATGCAACCTGAACTACAAAAAACACTGAATCAATATTTGATCATATCATAACAAATAAAAATTTACAAAGCAATATGAGGTTGGAAGATAATGTAATTTCTGACCATAAAATCATGTACATAGAATTTAAGAAACTTTTTACTACAAACATTAAACAGAAAATACAAAGAAATTATTTTGATCTTAACAAATGGAAAATTGAAGTAAATATGAAAGTGAGTGAAAATGAATGTAAAACATTTCAAGAACTAAGTAACATCATGAATGACTTTAAAAAAACGAGTACCAAACATCATACAATTAAAATAAAAAATGAGAATATTTGGATAACAAATGAATATATAATGAAGTTAAAAGAACGAGATAAATTATATGTGAGATGGAAAAGAATTTGCAATGAATATACTGAAAGTGAATTCAAAAACGTCAAAAATGAAATAAACAAACTTAGGAATAGACAACAAAAACCATACGTAGAGAGAAAATTTCAAGAAGTTCAAGGAGATGGACGAAAAACATGGACAATACAGAAAAATATATGTAGTCGAAACAAAATTAAAAAAACAAATATTCTCAAACTGACAGATGATGCTGGAAATACATACAGTAATGATTCAGATATTGCTGAAGAAATGAACAAACATTTTTCAAATATAGGAGAAAAATTAGCGAAAAATATTCCACTAAGAACTGGTCTAACATTTGAAGAAGAGGAAAATGTAGAAACCATAATGCTAAATGAAACAAACATAACGGAAGTAAGAGAAATTATAGATGAACTGAAAAATGTCTGTGTATTGACAAAATAACAAAAAAGACATAATAACATTGTTTGAAAGCATTGGATCTAAAATAGTTGAAATTATCAACAATATAATGAATAACAGTCTTTACCCAGAAGAACTAAAAATAGGAAAAATAACACCAGTATACAAAAAGGCTCACATGACAATGTTAACAATTACAGACCTATCTCATTATTAAGTACATTTAACAAAAAGTTAGAAAAAGTTTTCAAAAGAAGAATGGTAAATTTTATAGAAAAATACTTCAAGTTTGATGAAAACCAATATGGATTTCAGAAAAAAAGTAGTACTTTAGGAGCAACTGTTAATCTACTAGAATACATATATTATAAAAAAGTTAAAAATAAATATGTTATTGCAGTGTTTATAGACCTTCAAAAGGTGTTCGACACAGTTGATATTAACTTACTACTGGAAAAGCTGAAAAGGATGGGTTTTCGTGGAACATGTTATGAACTCTTAAAAACGCATTCAACAGGAAGAAAACAATGCACAGAAGTAAAGGGACAAATTAGTAAAATATTAATGTTGGAGTAGCACAGGGATCAGTATTAGGACCACTACAATACCTACTGTATGTACATAGTCTGAAATAGGCTAGAATACAGGCAAAATATATAAGATTCTTCGATATTGAAACCAACTTTATGATTATATGATCTTTAGAAGTTTCTGTGCTACTCTGTATATTACAAATAAAATTCTCTTAGTTACGTCAGAAATCAAATAATAATTGTTTTCTGAATGTTATTTGTGGCATCTTCTAGTTTATTTTAGATTTTCTTGGGAATAATACCACATCAGAGTTCAAACTTGTGTATATTTTAAAACCAAACGTTTCAAAATCCTGTCGGATTTCGTTTTCAATGGATATAAATTTATAAACTAAAAATATATTTCAATTTTAGTTTATAAATTTATATCCATTGAAAACGAAATCCGACAGGATTTTGAAACGTTTGGTTTTAAAATATACACAAGTTTGAACTCTGATGTGGTATTATTCCCAAGAAAATCTAAAACAAATAATAATTATTGTCAAATATTTTAATTTACATCTTAGAATTGTGCCTTTTTTATCCAAGTTTCTTAACCATTGACAACGGGGTCTGACCTAGACCCCGAAACGTTTGGAATATACAGCAATTTTCTTAACTGTGGTGTTATTTCCCAAGAAGTACTTAGACATTGAAAAATATGCCACAAATATCATTCAGGAAACCAAATATTACAAGTTACAAGTTTTGTGATCATACTGTACTAATATATTCTTGAACAAATGTGGAAAGCCTACAAATAACAGTAAATAATGATCTTAAAAAATATTTTGATTGGATCTGCTACAACAAATTGACCATTAACGTAGAAAAAAGTGTGTATATGGTTATTAATCAGGTTGGAAAAAAATATATTAATCCAGTGATTAAACTAAATGACAACACTCTCAAAAAGTTACAACAATATAAATATTTAGGTTTAATAATTACAGATAAACTAAATTGGAATGTACATATAGATAATATATTGGATAAAGTAGCTCCAATACTCGGAGCTATAAGATGTAGACATATGCTAAATAAAAATACTAAATACTTATTATATAATAGTTTTATAGAAACTCATCTGAGATATTTATTACCATGATATGGCAATACTAGTCAATACTTATTAAATAAATTACAAAGACTCCAGAATAAGAGTATAAAAACTATATTTTCAATTGATTATAATATTGCTAGTGAAATATTATACAGAGACTATCCTTTCTTAAGAATAAAACAATTTAAAAAAAATTAACAAGTAAAGCTGATATACAAGATGCAGAATAATTTTATCAAAATTAAAGAGAAATTACAGTTAAATAATAATTAGCAAATCCTGCTACATACCGAAGATAGTACTTGCATAACCCAAGGAAACTTCTTAACTGGTGGATATCTTTAGGTATCGGCCATTCCTGAACAGCTTTGATTTTCTGTTTATCAGCAGCTACTCCCTCTGGGGAAACCACATGTCCAAGATATTGCACCTCTTCTTGGAACAGCTGACACTTCTTCGGGCTTTACTTTAGTCCGAAACTTCGAAGTCGCTAGAATTCGTCGTCCCACTGGTACCGCACCTTCCCCTATGTGAGTCTAGTGAGTGGCTTGGCGATATTAGCAAATCCTGCGACATACCGACGATAGTACGTGCATAACCCCAGGAAACTTCTTAAGTTGTGGATATCTTTAGGTATCGGCCATTCCTGGACAGCTTTGATTTTCTGTTTATCAACAGCTGGAACATCACACAAACCAAACGGCTTCTTTAGCAAGTACCACCTGCCAATAACCAGTCTTCAAGTCCAGGATGGAAAACATCTTCGATCCAGCCAAAGTATCTAGGGTATCGTCTATTCTTGGGAGAGGACAGCTGTCTTTCTTTGTAGCGCGGTTTAATTACCGATAGTCCACGCAAAATCGGGTGGAACCATCTTTCTTTTAACCAAGACAACTGGAAAAGAGCAAGGGCTGTTGGATGGTTCAATAACACCTTCTTCCGCCATTTTGCAGACTATCCTGTCTTCTCTCTTAACTAGCGATAGAATTCTCGCCGACTGTCGGATAGGCTGAGCATCCCTACGTCGAAGATATTCTGGTAGTTTCTAACGATATACCTCAATGTTGCTTCCTAGCTCTACGGTTTGCCCAAAATCCACAAAGACGGAGTCCCACTTCGACCTATAGTTAGTGCTTTCAACTCGTCAGTATACAACTTGGAAAAATATCTAGCCAGCACCCTACAACTAATTGTGGAAAAAGCAGATTCTTACATTAAAAACTCGGAACACTTCACGCGCATTCTCAACAGTATTTCCATAGAATGAAGACCTCCCAAAATTCATAATAGATTTGTCACGACACTGCCTCAAAAGTGCCTATTATATGTATGACAACCGCATAAATAAACAAACCGACGGAGCAGCAATGGGGTCCCCACTATCACCAGCAAACCTCATCATGACCTATTTCGAGAAAAAGGCACTACAGACAGTAAAACCTGAAGCCAAAGTTATGGCTAAGATACGTCGATGATGTATGTATTTGTCATATGGTCTTTCGGCAAACAAGAACTTCTTAAGTTTCTGGAATACCTAAACTCCATACACCGCAGGATTCAATTTACAGTAGAACTTGAGAAAAACAACCAGCTGCCTTTTCTTGACGTCCTCGTAAGAAAAAAAACCCAGAATAGGCATTTCGACTACACCGTATATAGAAAGCCAACACACACGAACAGATACTTAAACTACAAATCCCATCACCACCCTTCTCAAATACAGGGAGTAGCCAACACGCTGGTTTCCAGATCCATACGACTGACCTACGACAATAACAAAACACACGAATTAAAACAGATAACTAACGCTCTACGACAAAACGGATACACAAACCACACAATCAAAAAGGCAATAGTACAACACCTTGAGCCAAAACCAAATGATGACCTCACCGAAAAACCAAAAGCAGTCTTACCATATATCAAAGGGGCATCGGACAGAATTGGCCGAATTCTTCGAAGGCATGACATAGCGACAGCATACGAACCGCACCAGACCATAGGCACAAGTTTAGGAAATCCCAAACCAAAAGTTAAAATTGAAAACCAAGGGGTATATGTACAGGAGAATTTCAGTCCGTTTAGATGAGCACAGATTAGCTGTCAAAAATAAACAGACAAAATCGGCTCTGTTCCAACACCAACAACAATCGGGCCATAAAATCAATTTCGATAGTTGCAAACAGATCGCACAAACAACTCATTACAAAACCAGACAAATACGAGAAGCCATTGAAATCGAGAAAAGTGGACATCTAAACAAAAGAGATGACGCCCTGCACCTTCCTAACACATGGAAGACAATTATTCAACATCAAAATAAAACAGAATTAGCTACGAAATACGATAACTTATCCCTGCCGGGATCGATAGTATATCAAGATTTTCAGGAGCGCGCGCGCTGTTATAAAGTGGCGGCTCGGCGCCTATCGGTTGGCACCGTGAACGGCTGCGTGTGATTGGCCCTTGGCGCTAAGTGGCCACGCCTACCGCTTGCCGATTGGTTATTTCCGGTTGAGTTGTTATAAGACGGGTCCGGGCCGGTACCGTGTTTAATAGAATTTTCCAAGAATTCTGAATTTCATTGCGTGCGTTTAGACTGTGAGGCCTCTTCGCTATTGCAAGTGCCTCTCTTAGGAGTATTGATTTTGGGTGTTCTATATTTACCAGTACTCTGGTGTTCTCAAAGTCTATTCGGTGTGACGTCGTAGTGGCGTGTCCCGCAATGGATGTTGGTTTTTCCTGCTTTCTTATGGCGTTCTGGTGTTCATAACGTCTAGCTTGAATTCTTCTGTTAGTTTGCCCCACATAGGTTTTATGACAGTCTGCACATCACATCAAATTTTCATTTTGCAATCACATCAATAAATATAAAGCCATTGACAACGAAGTCAGAATAGACTTTGAAACGTTTGGTATTCCTGCAAAAAACGTAGTTTTATTTCTATTGTGGTGTTATTCCCCAAAAAAACATAAAAGTAATCACGAATACCCTTATAATATCAATTCGGATTTCTCCCTCTTTCACATCACAGCAATTTTCTCCTAAACTACTGGACGCAAAAGGGTGAAATTTGGTATCAGTGTATAATTTAGTGACCCGATCAGGAGAACATATGGTAAATGAAGAAATTTTGATTTTAGGAGTACTTCTGAGGGGAAAAATAAAAAATCGACCGTTCCCTCCCTCCTTTATTTCAGAAACTATAAGAAGTCAGATTTTGAAAAAAATTAGAGATATAGGGCCTCACCTAAATTTTACCGGAAAAACAAGAAGAAACGTCTACTATTAATTTTGGGGGGCAAATTACAGAATAAAATGGAAGTCCAAGGGGATTTCGAAGAACGAGTTACATTGTCTACCAACTTCAGACTAACATTAGTAGAGCTTATCTATTGTTTTGATTTCGATGTTATTGTATTAGAATCAACTGTTCAGAATATTTGATGTTTACGTGTGAATAAAAGTTCTAGAAATTAAGTAATTGAACCCACGGAGTTTATAACAATTTGGTGATCAGAAGCGAAGGATTAAGTGAAGTTAAAATCGCAATTTGATTTTTGGAAACCCGAAGTATGGAAAAAGGAAAAATGGAGGAGACTACAAAAAAATAATCGAACAGATTACGGATGGACTAGACGAGAAAATAGCTCAGAACCTGGAAATACGTGACAAGAAGGAGAAACAACATCAAGGAGAAATTCAACAAAGAATATAGAATTAGAAAAGCGTTGAAAAGCGAACAACAAAATCTTATGAAAGGATTATTATAGAAATTTTAAGAAAAACAAGGCCAAAAAAAATACAACGGCAATTTGAACAAATAATGCAAATAGTATCGCAAGTTAATGAAACAGTTAATAAAAGAATGCAAATAGTGGAATCGGACTTAAAAGAAATAAACGACGACATAAAGATCCTGAAAGGTAATGTGGAGACAGCGATTTCATCCAGACCCAGGTGAAATTTGAAATCAGTTCCATTGAAAACACAGTACAAAGTGAAGTACAAGATAAAATCAGTGCCATCCAAAACAAAGTGGAAACCGCAATTAAACAATTACAACAAGATTTGCAAAGAGGGAAATACCAGCACACCGTGAGTATCAAAGGTTCCTTTAGTAAACCACCCACATTTGATGGCAGTTCATCTTGGCCCATGTACAAATGGCAATTTGAAGTTGTTGCTACAGCTAACGAATGGAATAACCAAGAAAATCTACCTCTCTTGCAATTTCATTAAGAGGACCGGCCTTAGAACTCCTCCAGCAATTTCTACAAGATCATCACTATCCTGGACAAAAGATACGACAATCAGTCCTTGAGCCAAATATACCAGGTGCAACTAAGTGGAAAAACGCAAAAATCTAGAGAGAGCCTTCAATATTCGAAACAGAGGTTAGACGTTTAGTTCACTTGTCCTATCCAGACCTGCGAGGGGAAACTAAAGATCAATGGGCCACACAGAGTTTCATAAACGGCATCAGAGATGTGGAAGTACAAAGAAATCTAAGACTAAGTGGCGTCAAGAAAAGTAATGAAGCTTTACTTCGGGCGTTGAAAGTAGAGGCCAGCATGAATATGTCCAAGCCGAGGGTTCGAGCAGTTTCCTTCAATCAGGAAGATCCAGAGTCATCATTTCAAGCAGTGTTGCCGGAATCAATAAACTACTTGAACGGTCACAAAGAACAGGCACCATAAGAGCATGTTACCGTTGTTGGCGGACAGGACACTTCCAACGTGATTGCCGAGTGAGGGTACCTGAACGATCACCGACCAGTGGTAACCAACAGAACAGCCACATGTCCAGCCCCCAAAATGTTCTCCATCCGGGGATTTTGCCGAGATAGCAGCAGAATAGTCATCAGGGGCACCATCAATGGCCGAGCAATTACCATCACCATCGACACCGGCGCCGCTGTGTCCATTGCCAAGTCCAGGGTTTTGAGGGTTTCGGAAATCCGGCCCGATACCAACAACATTCAGCTCAGAACAGTCACCGGTGAGTCCATGTCAATACAGGGTGAAGCAGATATAGTACTGCAGATAGATAGATACAACCCAATCCGGCATAGGGTCCTGGTAGCGAATATTGAGGACGATTTCATACTGGGTATGGACCTAATCAGCCAGCATGGATTTATGATCGACCCGAAATATGATGTTCTTCGGTTCCTAATTGAGGAATTTATATTGACACGACCCGTCAGCAGTTCAGCCAACTCCATAAGGCCGTGTATTGAGCTCATGACTACTTAGTTGGACGGGCTATAGTTAAAACCGGACGAAAAATATCAATTAGAGTCCTTAATTTGTCCAACAACGACATAAGGATTGCCAATGGTCAAGAAATAGCTTCTTTCGAGCCAGTGGAGACCATCATCAATTGCGAAGAAGAGTACCAGACGTCGGTGAAGGAGACAGGGCCCAGTAAAGAATTCCTACAATAGTTTGCTGACCATTTGATACACCTTACACCAGAGGAACAGAAGAAAGCCAAGCAATTTATCACAAAGCACTGTCAAATTTTTAACAGTCGAAATGGAAGCACCCGTCGCACCAACATCATTCAGCACCGAATAGATACCGAAAAGGCTCAACCCATCCGAATACCACCTAGACGACTACCATTTGGGCAACAACAGGCAGTCGAGGAAAACATTCAGTCCAGGTTACAAAAGGGAGTTATTAAGCCATCCACCAGCCTATGGTCCGCTCCCGTCGTGCTAGTTAAAAAGAAGAATGAAACCACCCGATTTTGCGTGGATTACAGAAAGCTGAATGACGTCACGAAGAAAGACAGCTATCCACTACCCCGAATCGATGAAACTCTGACCACACTAGCAAGCTTCCGTTTGTTCTCCACACTAGACCTAAAGAGTGGTCTCCACGAAAACGACAGAGAGAAGACAGCGTTTTCCACCAGTGAAGAGCTGTTTCAATTCATGGTCATGCCCTTTGGGTTATGTAATACTCCCGCTACATTTGAGAGACTAATGGAGTATGTACTGAGCGGGTTAACATGGAGAACGTGCTTAGTATACCTCAACGACATTCTGGTCATGGGGCAGACATTCGACAACTATCTGAAGAACATGGGCGAAGTATTCTCCAGAATTATGAACGCCAACCTGAGACTCAACCCTAAGAAGTGTTCCATGTTCCAAAAAGTAGAATTTCTGGGTCACGTCGTTTCCGAGTCAGGAATCCGCACCAACGAAGACAAGATAGAAGCCATTCGTGATTGGTCAGTCCCAGAGACAAGCATGAACTCCGAAGCTTCTTCGTCTCTGTTCATACTATAGGTGATTTGTTGAGAGATTTGCCACCATTCCTAGCATTTCCTACGCAGATCGGCAAGTCTTAGACACCGACGCCAGCAACACAGGTTTTGGGGCCGTCCTATCCCAAGTGCAAGATGGTGAATAAAGGGTGATCGAGTCTACAGCCGTGGATTCTCGAAGACGGAAGGTAATTATTGCGTCACCAGAAAAGAACTTCTGGCAATAATAAGGGCTGCAGACCATTTCCACAAATACCTCTATTTCCTAATCCAAACAGTTCATGCCACCCTCAAATGGCTGCTGGGCATGAAGACACCGGAATGACAATTGGCCAGGTGGATGGAGAAATTACAGGAATACGATTTCAAGGTTGAACATCGTGCCGGTCCTTTGCATAATAATGCGAATGCCCTATCAAGAAGACCCTGTAGAGCAGAATGCGGAGATTGTCTGAAGGCGGAACAGCGACAAATCCGAGTGCAGGCCAATGAATACTGGGCAACGGAACAGTGCATTCAGGACCAAATGGCTGATCCAGACATAGAACCAATCCTATCACTCAAAAAGAGAGAGGCACCCAGGCCATGATGGGACAAGGCAGCTAGATACTCGGGCGTGCTGAAATTGTTATGGACCCCATGAGACCCTCCAAGAGTAGAGAATGGAATGCTCAAGCGAGTTTGGGAAAGCACTGATGGTCGAGTAACCAAGTCCCAACTGGTAGTTCCGAAGAAAAAGGTCAGGTTCCTGACCGAAGTACATGAGGGGATTACCGAGGGCCATCTGGGCATGAATAAAACCCTAGGCAAAGTTCGGCAGCGGTACTACTGGGTAAATTACTTCGAAGACGTCAGAGCTTGGTGCCGGAAATGTGAGACCTGTGCAGCCAGTAAGGACCCGAAGACCCGGACGAAGGGCAGAATGTAGCAGTACAATGTGGGAGAACAAAATACAATCTGGTCGCAAAGGATTACTTCAGCAAATGTCCTGAGGCATATGCGATACCCAATGAAGAGGCAACCACGGTAGCGACAGTGCTAGTAGTCATTCACCTGATGACGATGGCAGATACAAGGCTATTGAAACGTTATGAGATCAACCACTTCAAGACGATGGAAGTCCAAGGAAACTTCGAGGAACGAGTTACATTGTCTACCAGCTTCAGGCATGCGTAAATGCAAATTATTAACACCTCAACAAAAAATTCAATTATTTAAAGTACTTTTTAGGAATCTAAGTTATATCTGATTTTCAAAACTAACTAATGCGTTTTTTAACAGTATTGGCTGTAAATAACTATATACTGAAAAGTGCTGTATAAAAAATTAGATAATCTGAGTTATATTCATTTCTATTCATCACACAATTAGCTTGTGGTGTTTCTGACCTATAATTATAATAATCAATATATTAAATTATTGTTTCAGTTATATAAAAAATTTCCATTTCGTTAGATTATTTTTCTGTAATGTTTGTCCTCGCCCGTACTAGTAATATTAGAAGTAGTCAATAGGGTGGAGAAGAATTATACTTATACAGGGTGGTCTAAAAAACATCAGGGTGGTTGCAAAGTCTGTGGAATTGTGGTTAAACAGGGTGGTTTAGTAAATGATAGACACATAAGTTATATTCGGTGATAACTCCACAGCAACATATGTAGTGTGAATTAAAGGTATACTTATACAAGGAGATCCAAATAATAAAAAATTGTTGGTAAAAAAGTTAAAAATACACAGAAAAAAAAATAAAGGCAAAAATCAGTAAATGCTAAAGCAAATATTACTCGAACATAACAATTAAATTTATTAAATTGATGGGTTTTTTGTTTTGTATATTTATATTATTATTATAATTATTAATGTCTACTTTACCTTTATAATTTAAACAACTACTGAGTGAAATAAAGTGTAAGTAAAAGGTTTCGTAGTGGATTCATCTAATATTACGACTATATTTGGTACGATTTAATTCATGAGATTTTCTAAACAATTTATGTATTTTCAAATTTGCTCCTAAATAAAAAATACATTCTACTTTCGCATTCAAAGGAGTTACATATACGTGTAGTGAAATTTTTAGATAATTGTAGTAGTTAAATGAGAATTTTTAATAAGTCTCTTGCTTTAATTACGCTGGATACAACTACGTTTAAGAACTTGTACTCCTTTCTAAAGTGCCAGACAACAATAAATCACGAGTTTAAAACCTAAAGCCCGACTACTGTAAACGACAAAAAAAACACCACAACACAGTAAAAACTCACCTACGTTGTGGCCACTAAAAAGAAAGAAACAAGTGATTGTTAGCTTTTAACATGAATTAGATTAAGTAGGTATCTATGAGTGCTAGACAGTTCTCCAATTATAGCGTATAAACTGTAATATCCATCTTTTGTATATAACTTAGTTTCCTAAGTAACAGGCACCTAGTGCTATTTCAGCTAAACTTTTACATTCACTGTAATATATTTGTAATGTTTTTACACTTCTCTTCGGGTTCATTTCAGTTCTCGGATTTATTTAAAAACACAGTTCAACTCAATCTAATTTATTTCCACTACTTTAACACAACTTATAGTCACAGAACTAATTACAATTTTTCTTAACTATACGGCAGTCGAAAACTGAATGAATGCTTCTGTCCGCTCTCCGTATTTATATATTATTCTCGGAATTGTCGAGAAGGTCAACGAGCCATCGGGAAACTTCATTTATGTGTTCTCGAGCATCAAGGGAATTCGACGAATTCCCATTAAGGGCAGCCGCCTGCCTCGGTTTAAGAGACAAAACATTTCGGATTCCCAGAAGTATCGAAAGAATGCAGTTTGCACCAGATATCGGATGAATACCCGTCACATTACCTCCTCCTTAAGACCATTTCGATCCGAAATGTCTCAGCATCGTTTATGGTGTGGCGATACTTGCAGGACCCTCCATTTCGGCAACGGGACGTTCGGTGGAAGTAACACTCGACGGTCTTCAAATCTGGACTGCGAATATTGAGACAGCAAACAAGGATGTCGATGCCATTGAACCGAAAGATAGTTTCCATCATGCTTCTTACCACCCTTTAATTCAGTTCCAACCCACAGGCTATCTTTGGGACCGCCAACTTCATCAGGTTTTTCTCCATCATTATGTTTCTTAACTCTACCAGAGTCTTCCAAAGATTGCTATATGTTGGCCTGTCCTACGAGATCGTTTTCGTAACCACATAGAAGATATCTCTGGTACCCATTGGTTGTTTATCTTCGAAATCAAGGACCTTCCCTACCACTGGATCTTGCTCTCTTAGCTTCTGGAACTCACCGTACTTCTTTGAAAACATCTTGCCTATTCCTCTAGACTTGAGCCAGGGAATATTCTAGATTCTTCGAGAAATACATCAAAGCTAAGCCGCCGACCTCGATGCGCCAGCCGAACCATATCTCGAATTCACCGACATATCGAAGGAATGTCGCTTCCACGAACCATCGGATGAATTCTCGCAACATTGCCCCTTCCTTACGACCATTTCGTCCCGGAATGTCCCAGAATCCCTCCTGGTGTGACGATATATGCAGGACTCTCCATTTCGACAATGGGAAGTTTAATGGAAGTAACAGTCAACGATCTTCGAATCTGGGCTGCGAATATTGAGACAGCATACAAGGATGTCGATGTCACTGAATCGAAAGATAGTTTCCATCATACTTCTCACCACCCTCCAATTCAGTACATCCAACCCTCAGGCTATCTTTCCGCCAATTTCATCAGGTTCTTCTCCATCATCAGAGTCCTCAATTCTACCAGAGTCTTCCAAAGATCGCTGTATGTTGGCTTGTCCTGCGAGAATATTTTCGTTACCAAATAATAGATGTCTCTGGTACCCACTGGTTGTTTATCTTCGAGATGAATGACCTTTCCTATCACTGGATCTTGCTCCCGTAGCTTCTGGAACTGGCCGTACTTTTTGGCAAACACCTTGACTATTCCTCTGGACATCCGGAGATCTCGAGCCACACAATGGGCCAAGGCATATTCTATGGGCACATCAAACATCTATATTTTCTCAAAAATTGTATTTGGAACAATGGGATAAGGTTTATTTGGCAGAAGATGTAGAAACTAAATTTAAAATTTTTTATAACAATCTTTTTTATCACTTTGATATATCATTTCCATTATCGAATTGTAAAACTCTAAACAATAAGCAAAAGTCATGGGTATCACCTGAAATTAAACGATTAAAACAACAAGTTGATGATTGGTATAAACTTTATATAAGTACCAAGTGTGAGAATATTCTTGAAAAATTTAGAAAAGAAAGAGCTGCTTATAAAAGATATCTATCCGATCACAAGAAAGTCCAAAATGATAACATAATTGCAAACTCCAAAAATAAATCGAAATCAATGTGGGGTATTTTTAATAAAATAACTAACAAGAATAGGAAAGGGGAGGATATAAACTTAAGGGTTAATAACGAGACAGTAAGGGATCCCAATTTAATAGTAGATTTGTTTAAGACACACTTTAACTTGAGTAATTCTGAATATAAGGGCTATATAAAGCAGGAGCTAGTTGTGAATTCTATTTTTTGGATACCGACAACAGATAACGAAATTTTTAATATTATTAATGACTTGCAACCAAAATTTTCTTATGGTGTTGATAATATTCCATCATTTATTATTAAAAAAGTAGCTAAATATATATCTTTACCTTTGTCTGACATTATTAATGCATGTTTGAGTACTGGTTTCTTCCCAGATGAACTAAAAATTGCAAAAGTAATCCCAATACATAAGATAGGAACAAAAGTAAATATAAATAACTACAGGCCAATTTCAATTCTGCCAAGTATTTCTAAGATATTTGAGAAGGCAATCTATAACAGAATAATTTCCTATTTGAACACGAATACAATTCTATCAGATACCCAGTTTGGGTTTCAAAAGGGGAAATCAACAGATTTAGTTATATACGAAGCATTGACGTTTATATCAGAGAATCTGGATAACAAAAATATACCTGTAGGTTTATATTTTGATTTGACAAAGGCTTTTGATATGGTTAACCATAAGCTGTTGTTGGAAAAATTGGAAGACTATGGAATAAGAGGTGTGTGTCTGGAAATACTGAAGTCATATCTTACAAATTGCTATCAAATGGTAAACCTAATTAATAATGGGTCATCATACTATTCAGAGAAAATCCTGATTCAGCAAGGGGTGCCACAAGGATCAATATTGGGTCCACTGCTTTTTCTATTATATGTAAATTCTCTTTCTTCATCGCTGTCTACTCAGTATAGTAGAGAATTTCAATTTGCTGATGACACATCAGTCATTGTGGTTCATACAGATATGAGAAAAGTGGGCCAATATTCCACTAGTATAGCTGGTAAAATGAAGCAGTGGTGTGATGAAAACTTATTACAATTAAACTACTCTAAAACGGGTCTCCTTAGTTTCACTGTGAATAGAACTTACCTTGAATCTCCTTATGTAAAACTGAACAATAAGTCAATACCTGAATTGTCGTCAATAAAGTTTCTCGGTCTACAAATTGATTCCAGGTTGTGCTGGAATGAACATGTTAATAAATTAGCCTCGAAACTAGCTTCTATCTGTGGTCTTTTGAGATACCTTAGGCAGCAAATGTCTTTGACTTCATTAAAAGTTTATTATTTTGCTCACATACAGAGTATAATTACATATGGTATTTCTGCTTGGGGTTCAAGTTCCACTGCAATCAAAATATTTACCTGGCAAAAAAAAATAATCCGGTGCATGCTGGGGTTGAAATATAATACTTCATGCCCGGCTACATTTTAAAGAACAGGGATTATTAACAGTACCCTCACTGTATTTTTTGCAGCTGGTTTTATTGGTTAAAAAACAACCGCTTCTGTTTACTACTAATGCCGACTTTTACACAGGAGAGATGCATATGCAGACAAGACAAGCAGGGCAACTCAGAATTCCAGGACACAGGTCAGCATTTTTTGAAAAGAGTACTCACTACAGAGCGATAAAAGCGTTTAGGTCACTACCAAATCAGATATCCAAAATTCATAATATTAAAAAATTCAGAAGTTCTGTCATTGTATACTTAAAAGAGAAAAGTTATTATAATTTTGAAGAATGGGTAATTTAAGGTTGATTGTAAAAATGGAAATAAAAGTGAATGAGTGATATAATTTATACTTCAAGTCATAATGACTGGATTTGTTCTTTTGTTCCGATGGTGTTCTTTCTACTCTATTTGTCTTTCTTTTTTGTGTACGTACTGTAACTTTAGATAATATATCTGCTGTAATTTGACGTTGCTATGTCTGTTATTGATTTATGGCAATAAAGAATATTATAAACAGGTCTCGGGGTTCCTCTCTTGTTACGTCGTGCTGCACTTTCTGTCCATCAGAGTACAATGCCATAAACTGTTCGAAGGTCATCTCGTCATTGGGTGGTTGGATGCTGCGGAGTTGGGCTTGGTCAACTTCGCCTTCATGACTTCTGGCATAAGGGGCTAACCGTTGAAATGTATCACCTGTGGTTTTCCTCGGGGTAGCTTCTTTATTCTGTATAGAAGATCGTTGTTTTTCTTCACAATTTGGTACGGCCCCTCCCAAGGTCTGTGTAGCTTGGGTGAATATCCACGACGACGTTGCGGGTTATACAACCAAACAAGATCGTTAACTTGGAATTTTCCGCCATCGGCTTTGATGTCGTAGGCATCCTTCATTCGGGCACTGGCATATTCTCGACATTTAACCCGACTCGTTGATGGATGTCGTTCATCTTTTGACGTAGCTGGCTGACATAGTCTTCACCTGCGGTCTCTTCTCCTGGGGGACATCCAAACTTTAAATCGCATGGTAGTCTTAATTCTCGTCCCATAATAATACTGGCCGGGGTCTGACCCGTGGACTCGTGCACATACGAACGATCTGCCATTAGAAACAAGTGCAGATACTCGTCCCAATCTCTTTGGTAGCCAGAGACTACCTTTGTCAAATGGCGGTTAATGGTTCTATTCATCCGTTCTACCATTCCATCAGATTGTGGGTGTAATGCTGTCGTCAGTGTTTTATTGATCTTCAAGTGCTTGCAGACGTCTTGGAAAACAGTAGACTCGAAATTTCGACCTTGGTCTGAGTGCAACTCCAAGGGAACACCAAAACGACTTATCCATTTCTTGACAAGGACATCAGCAACGGTCAAGGCTTCTTGATTCGGCAAGGCATACGCTTCGCCCAATTTACTGAAATAGTCCATCACCACCACAATGTACTTATTTCCAGAGTCGGATTTAGAAAATGGCCCGGAACATCAATGGCTACTTTTTCGAATGGACTGCCCACGTTATATTGCTTCATGAGAGCTTTTGGTCGCTTCTGAGGCCCATTACTTGCTGCACAAACCGTACATTTCCGTACATCTACTTGGCAGTTTACCCAATAGAAGCGTTCTCTCACCTTTCCCAGGGTTTTCTGTTACTCCCAGATGTCCTTTAGTTGTACCATCATGTAGTTCTCGTAAAACTTCTGGTCTCCTATTTCTGGGAACTACAATCTGTTTTCTGTCTTTTCCCTCCTCTGGACTTTCAAGGACGCCATATTTTCCAGGATGAGGGAGTTCCACTGAGCCCAGTACGACTTTATGGTTGGTGAGTATCGGGAAATCTCCTACCACATAGGTTTGCAGGTAACTTCTTTTAACTCTGGATCCAATTTTTGGTCTTTCTGGATCTCCTCAAGTTGTCAATGGTCATCGACGGCGGTAGTTCCACAGAGAACAGCCCCTTTTTCTTCAGTTCGCTGACAGTGTTTGCAATCATTAGGGCATGATTATGGCATTTTTATGGCTTGTTCCTCCGCGATGTTCAGTCTCGAAGTCAAATTCTTGCAAACGCTCAATCCCCTAGCCACTTGTCCTTCGGGGTTTTTAAACTGAAGGAGCCACTTCAGTGCTGAGTGATCAGTCCTCAGGAGGAATCTTTTACCATAGAGGTACTTGTAGAAATTTTCTACCCCCTTTACAACAGCCAAGAGTTCCCTGCGAGTAACGCAGTAATTCCGTTCAGGCTTGCTCAATGTCTTGCTGAAGTATCCGATGACTTTCTTCTGGCCTTCTTGGATCTGCGAAAGCAAAGCACCAATTCCGACATTGCTTGCGTCTTCATCCAAGATAAAGTTCCCTTCTGGTAAAGGATAACTTAAAATGGGGGCACTCGTCAATGCTATTTTCAATGTCTCGAATGTCCCACTGGTAAGGTATCTTCCCCTCTGTGAGTCTAGTGAGTGGTTTGGCGATATTGGCAAATCCCGCTACATACCGACGATAGTAAGTGCATAACCCCAGAAAACTTCTTACCTGGTAGATGTCTTTAGGTATTGGCCACTCTTGGATAGCTTTGATCTTCTGTTTATCAACAGCTACTCCCTCGGCGGAAACCACATGTCCAAGATATTGCATCTCTTTTTGGAACAGCTGACACTTCTTCGGGCTTAACTTTAGTCCGGAACTTCGAAGTCGCCGAAACACCGCCTCCAGGTTCTTCACGTGGTCTTCAAATGATCTTCCAACCACGATAATGTCGTCAAGATACACCAGGCACGTTTTCCATGAAAGCCCTTTAAACACTATTTCCATCAATTTTTCAAACGTCGCTGGAGCATTACACAACCCAAACGGTATCAACGTGAATTGGTAAAGTTCTGAGCCGATGATAAAAGCAGTCTTTTCTCGGTCTTCTTTAGCAACTTCCACCTGCCAATAACCGCTCTTCAAGTCCAGTGTGGAAAACATCTTCGATCCAGCCAACGTATCTATGGTGTCGTCTATTCTTGGAAGGGGATAGCTGTTTTTCTTTGTAGCGTGGTTTAATTGCCGATAGTCCACGCAAAATCGGGTCGACCCATCTCTTTTTTTAACCAAGACAACTGGAGAAGCCCAAGGGCTATTGGATGGTTCAATAACACCTTCTTCCTCTATCTAGTGAACTATCCTGTCGGCTTCTTCTCAAAAGAGAAGACTACCCTAGCTAAAAAGCTAGGGTAGTCTTCGCGCAGACTGTCGAATGGGTTGAGCGTCCCCGGTATTAATTTTATGTTTCAACAGATCGGTTCGTCCTCTTTTGCCTTTCCCTACATCGAAGATATCCTGGTAGTTTCTAACGATGTCCCTCAGTTTTGCTTTCTGGTTTAGTTTCAAATTCTTGGATGAATCGGTGATGAGTCTTTCCAGTTCTTCAGATAGTTTACCTGGTGGTATTTCTGTGTTCTTTTGACTACAGAGGAAACTGTTGAACAATGGCCCAAAGTTGTTCCTTTCTTTAGCACAACCGAGTAATGAATCAGGTTCATTACTCTTACTGGCACAATCTCCTTGGCACGAAACAAAGTCTTTCCCAGTGCGATACTTCTGGCTACATTTCCATCGTGAAGTTCGGATTCAAACATCATTACTGTTCCAGCTTTAGCTTTCCCATTTAATCCGGAACATTGACATCCTCTGCTAAGATAGATCGGAGCATTATGTCATCTTTTCCATGAAGCACCACTTCTTCTTCATTAACTCGCAGAATTCCATCTCTGAAGTTTAATTCGAATCTCTTGGAGCTCATGACATCCATTCCGATGATGACTTGGTCTTCGATGTCTGCCACTAATGCCCGATTTCAACCTCTATTTCACCATGGACGTTAGCTGCTTCTCCTGTCGCTGTTCGCAGTTGCCATTTTGTTGGTTTTATCATTGTCTTGTCTAAAACAATGTTGGGCCTTATAACTGTTTTTGTCGCACCCGTAAGCTTTGCACATTGCTTCTTATTAATAAGGCCATCTACTAAGACACTGTTAACGTGGTTGCGTAGCGAAGCGAAGTCTGTATTCCGTTGCTCTCCTTGCAACGACTTGGACATGTCCTACCTTGCGACATCTCACTAGTCTTTTTTCGGTAAGGACTTCTTCTACTATCTTCCTTACAGAGGCTCTATAATTTCCGCCGTTTTCTAACTCTCCTTCAATATTTCGGACTCTGCTCTGACCTCTACAGGTATTTTTCGCAGCCTCGTATTCCAGAGCTCGAACCAGTGCATCCACTAATTGAGTCGGTCGAGTTAGGGTCAATGCTTGCCTGGCTTCGTGGTCCCGAAGTCCATCCAAAAATGGTTGCACTGCTAACCTTTCTATTACGTTTTCCGGCGTGGCTGGAGCGGCAAGGCGAACCAGATGGGCAATATCAGCTTAAAACTCTTGTAGGGATTCATTTGATCTCTGGTGGAGATTTTTCAGTTGGGAGTGGTAGACGTGCTCCAAATGTGTCTGGCCATACCTCAATGTTAAATGTTTAACCAGTTGTTCGTAGTCTTCTTGCTCAGAGGCATTGCAAAATATCTGTAGCATCCCCTCTTAAGGCGAGTGTTAGTGCTATTGCCTTCTCCTCTCCCGACCATCCGTTTAACTTTAGTTAGTTAGTCCATGACGATTTCCCATCCAATTGTGGAGGTTTCATTTTGTGTCTTGCTCCTTCGAAACCAATTTTCGAATCCACTACTTCTGGACTGTTTCTGCTTTCGATCTTTGGTGGAGTTTCTCCCCTTTGTATTGTGACTACCTGTTCTTTTATCTTGCTGATCTCAACTTCCATCATCTGTTTTAGCTATTCTATCCGAGCTTCATTCTCGTCTATTTTCTCTTCCAGCACTTCTGAATTTTTCTCTACCATGCATTTCAAATTTTTTTAGGGATTTAGAATTTTCCAGTAACTGGGCCTCTAAGGATTCTCTCAATCTTCTAAGGACTTAGAATTTTCTAGCAATTTATCTTCTAGGTTTTATAATTTTCTACCAATTTGTCCTCTAGTGTTTTAGAATTTTCTAGTAATTTATCTTCTAGGGTTTTAGAATTTTCTACCAATTTGTCCTCTAGTGTTTTAGAATTTTCTAGCAATTTGCCTTCTACAGTTTTAGAATTTTCTAGAAATTTGTCTTGCAATTTTTCCTCTAGCGTTTTAGAGTTTCCTTGTAATGTTTCTTTTAGATTTTCTTTCATTTTTTTCAATAGCATACTCAAGTCCCCATTACCAGAAACTTCAAACAAATAAGTATCGGGATTGTTACCTTCATTTATTATTCATTTTTTAAATCAGTCACTTTCAATATGTAATAACGATTAACTACTATTAATTACTTGTCCGTCGCAGCGATGCGGGCAGTAAGAGTGCGCAGAAGATTGATATAATCTCTTAAACTGTCAAACTCAACTGAGTTTGATTTTACTTGAATTATCCATCACCAGCAGGACCCAGAAAAATAAAACAACAATCTTCTGCGCACTCCTGCGGCCCGCCTTCTTGCGACGTACAAGTAAATAGTAAATAATAGTAGTTATTCGTTATTACATATATATATATATATATATATATATATATATATATATATATATATATATATATATATATATATATATTACAGTGAATGTAATAGTTTATCTGACATAGCACAATTAGAAAACTAAGTTATATACAAAGGATGGATATTACAGTTTGTACGCTATAATTGGAGAACTGTCTAGCACTTAATCTTAAGTATTCGTAATGTTGCATGATTATAATTACAAGGGGTTGTCTAGCACTGATATGTACATAAATACATTATAAATCATGTTAAAAGCTAACAATCACTTGTTTCTTTTTTTAGTGCCCATAACGTAGGTGTGTTTTTACTGTGTTGTGGTGTTTTTTGTCGTTTATGGTAGTCGGGTGTTAGTTTTAAACTCGTGATTTATTTATCTTTATGTCCGGTACTTTTTAAGTACTCATCCATTTATTATACAATGGTTTCTTGGCCTTTTCCCAACAAATTCCATTATTTTGTGGTTTTCCTTTTCTCCAAGTTCATATGTTCTTGGTTTGCTCATAAGTTCTGCCTATGAAACAACCAAAGCTAAATTCTGTAAGTTTTATTTTTGACCAAAAATTCTTTGATTCATTTTGCTTTGAGTTTTTAGTTTTTTTCTCATCCTTAGTTCTATATTTTGTAGTTTCCTTTCTTGCTTGTGTGCCTTTGTTCTTCTATGAGTATTCCATTTCTACAGTTTATGATCGCTTCCATACTCTCTCATGGGTTTAGCCTCGCACCTTTTATTCTGATTGTTGATTCATTTTTTAATACTACTCGTATATCTATACTATTATAAGATTGTAAGTTTGTCTGTTTGTTTGTTTGTTCGGGCATCACGTAAGAACTACTGAACCGATTTTGCAGAATTTTTTTTGTTGCAAAGCCTACAGTTTGACTTTAAATCTGGTATACATTTTATCTCCCTACATTGACAGAAACGGTAGATATAGCCAAAAAACTGCTACGATGTTGGGTAACACAATACAGTAGTGGTTCCACCGCACGTACCAAATATTAGATACATGCATAAGCTTAGCTTTTATTCAAAATTTGGAATATGCCATTGTAACTTGTTTCCATTGATAAAAATTCAACTGATATACCTAGCGTAATTTTACAGGGTGTTCCGTATATAGGATTAGTGAAACATAAAGCGGTATAGAATTACCTGGGTTTAAAAAGTCTTAAAAAAAAGTTATATTAGGTGGTTTTTAAGCAGCTGAATATATACAATATGGGGAGTGGAATTAGTTATAGGGGGCGGTTAAAAAGAGTTGAACTGCTTGGGCCATAAATAGTTGCATATACCAGGTAGTTGGAAAACGGGCGGAGAAAAATTATATTTATACAGGGTGGATAACAAAATGTTATATTCTTTGGCTCATAAATACAAAATGTGGTTGAAATAAGGGTAGAAAGAATTGTAATTATACAGGGTGGATAAAATAAATCTTCGAAAAATGTGTTATGTAAGCAGTTAGGATATTCGAATTATGTTCTCGAGTTATTATAGTTATGAAAAAATAGTAGAAACAGTTTTATATAAAGTGTTGTTGAAATTTAAGATGGAGGAGAATTATAGTTTATAGGGTGCTTAAAAAATTTGTTTAATATCCACAAGTAGTTGCTTATATAGGATGGTTGAAATATGTGGTGGAGTATAGTTACAGCTATACAGGTGAGTTAAAAAAATATTATAAAGAAATGTTATAATCTACAAGCTTTTTCATATACAGAATGGTTGTATAGGGTGGAGTAGAATTCTATTTATACAGGGTGGTACAAAAATGTTATATTAGATGACCCATAAGGTTGTTGAAATATAGGGTAGTTTAGAATTATAATTACACAGGGTGGGTAAAAAATGGTAAAAAAAATGTTTTATGGGGTAGAACACGAGCAGTTGCATATATGGACTATATGGAGTACCTGAAATATAGGGCGAAATAAAGTTATAGTTACACAGTGTGATTCAGACGAGGTTAGAAAAAGTTTCAAATGGAGGGTCGTTCAAAAATATGAGGAAACAAGGTGAAATAGCGTAGCTCATAATCAGTTGTACAAATAGGATAGATGAAATATAGGGTGGAGAAGAGGTATAGTTAAGTGAAGTATTTAAAAAATGGCAGATTGATAAAAAATAAGCAGCAGCATATACAGAATGATTGTGATACAGGTTGAAGCAGAGATATACGTACAAGGTGATACAAAAAAATTTTTCAACAAAAATTTTATATAGGGTGCTCCATAAACAGTTGCAGTTTTGGTGAAATATATTGGGAATTATTGGATTTATATTTATAATTAAAAATTGTGGGCCAAGAAATGTTATACTGAAATGCAAGGTATCTGAAATAGAGGGGGAAGTAGAATTATAGTTAAACAGGATGAATAAAAAAATGTCCGAAAATTTTTGTAGGATAGAACATGAGCTCTTGAATTATTTGAAATATGGGGCGAAGTAAAATTATAGTTACACAGTGTGATGAAAACAATGTTAGAAATAGTTGCATATAAGGGGTATTTGAAATTTAAGGTGGTGACAAATAAAATTTTCCAGGATGTTTAAAAAAAAGAAGTAGTCTTATTTATAAGAGAGTTGAGCATAGGTATATACAGGGTGGTTGAAATATTTACTAGAGTAAAATTATGGTTATACGAGATGGTCCAAAAACTTATAGATAAATAAGTTATAATAGTTGACTAATGGGCAGCAGTATGAACGGGATGGTTAAAATATAGATGGAACTAGAGTTGTAATTATAAAATGCGGTTTCATAAAATTCTTATACAGGGTGGTCAATAAGCATCAGCAGTTTGGGTCGATTTATAGTTATACAGGTTGCTTTAAAAAAATTATACTGGGCCGATAAATAGTTGCATATACAAGGTAGTTGAAACAGAGGGCGGACTAAAATATAGTAATACAGTGTGATTAAAACAATGTTAGAAAGAGTTGCATATAAGGGGTGATTAAGATAGAAAGTGGAGAAAAATTATACTTTCCAGGGTGGTTCAAAAAATAGTTGAAACAGAGGGCGGACTAAAATATAGTAATACAGTGTGATTAAAACAATGTTAGAAAGAGTTGCATATAAGGGGTGGTTAAGATATAAAGTGGAGAAAAATTATACTTTCCAGGGTGGTTCAAAAAATATCAGAATAATGGATGGATAAGATAATTGAAACATATAGTGGAGCAGCTATACAGGATGGTTCAAAAACTTATGGACAAATAAGTTATAATGGTTGAGTAATTGGCAGCAGTATAAACAGGATGGTTTAAATATAGATAGAAAAAAGGTGGATAACATTATTATAAAGGGTGGCCAATAAGCAGTTGCAATTTGGGAGAAATATGTTGGGGGATTGGTGGATTTATAGTTATACAGAGTGGTACAAAAAATGTTATATTGGGTAGTTGTACATACAAGGGGGTTGAAATCGAGGACGGAATAGAATAGTTTTACAGCGTGGATCTAAAAATGTTTAAAAAATTTTGTTATACAGGGTAGACCATGAACAGTTGCATCCTACTATGTGGAATACCTAAAATATGGGGCGAAGCAAAATTATAGTTATACAGCGTATTTAACACAATGTTAGAAAAAGAAACATATGAAGGGTGATTAAAATACAGGCTGGAGAGAAATTATACTTTACAAGGTGGCTCAAAAATTTTCAGAAATAATTGTTATATAGCGTAAACCATAAGCAGTTGCAGTAGCTGGAATATAGGGTAGAGTAAAAGGTATAGTTATGTGTTTAAAAAAATTATATCGGGTGACAAATAAACAGTAGCATATACAGGCTGGTTGCACTATAGGGTGAAGTAGAGTTACAGTTATACAAGGTTGTTCAAAAAAAGGTTGAATAAAACTGTTATATAGGGTGGCCCATAAGCACTTGTAGTTTGGGTGAAATATATTCGGGATTGGTGGATTTATTATTATGTAGGTTGGTTCACAAAAATTATGAAAAGTTGTTATTGAGGATAGCCCAAATGCTTCATAAGTTATTTCTTTTTACACAGAATTGTACATTCCATACGCGGTTGAAACCGCGGGTAACGGCTAGTAATCTATGAGATGTAAGTTCCTTTTATGTTGAATCCAGGTATAATTTATGGATATTTAGTATAGCCTTTTTAATGTTTAGATTTTGTAATTCGCACATTCCTATCAACCGTTCACTATTTTTATTAGTCACTTCTTCACCATATCTTCCCACTGACTAGCTATAATGTTTTTTCCTGCTCTGCAATAAAGATCTTCAATCAAGATTGTCTTCGTTAAATCTTATTGCAGAAATTTCATCTTGTATATTTCTCTAATATGAAGTTATTTTCTATTTGTTCATGTGCCCCTAGTAAAATTAATATTTCCGATGAACTGTATTCCATTTCCTTCTTCTTACTAATATATATATATATATATATATATATATATATATATATATATATATATATATATGTCCATTTTTTGCGTGATTTGGAGAACTTGTTCTCCATTCTTGTATTCTCCATGTTGCTAATCTTACCTTTCTGACCTTTCCGATTTCTTTTTATCGTGGTTGTCATCAATTTTTTCGTTATGTCACTTATCTCCTAATTTCTTATCCTTAGATGTGTTTGAGTGTAAACACCTAATGCCCCAACCCTGTATTTGGTGTTAATAGATAGAAGAATAGATTAAAGGCTATTTACCCCTTGGTTCACGGAAGGTATTTGATTTCCCTCCTATACCTGGGGTCCAGTATCCGCCACGCGCCCTACAGGGGTGATAGGCTCCTCCAAAGGGATGTTTATATATAACAATAAATTAATAATAGGAACAAAGTTTTGTGGGTTGGAACTTTTTTGTTTAGAAATTTTTTACTATTTTGTAATTATTAACATGTAATTTGTAAAAACTATAAATCCATTTTATAATTTAAAACTGAAATAATTTGCCCAAAAAGGAACCGGAAACTACTGAGCGTAAAATTTTGAATAAAATTAAGAATATAAGGCCCTTTTGAGTTTACAAGAAAAATACAGAGAAAATTCTAATATTAATTTTGGGGACAAAGTAAATAATTTGGTCAAGTGCGAGATGGACTTGCATACTAAGGGTCTCAGACAAGCAGAGAATGAGTGCATTTTCTTATATTTACCCTAATATCTTTTAAAGGAAGCGAATTTATAAAAAATATACACTTTTATTTTCCACACATAGACTTTTTATTTGATCTGCTTTATGATTCGCTTCATAATTTTCTAATTTGGCCCTCAAAATTAACATTAGAGTATTTTAGTAATAAACTTTAAGGGAAGCCTTTTATAATCTACTGCCTGAATTTTGAGGCTCTGTAGATTGGAAGATAAAGGAGAAAATAGGTCAAGTTTTAAATAATAAATTATTAAATATGACAAATTATTTAAAATTACAAATAAAATGTATTTTTCAAAATTTTTAATAGTGTAGTTTCTAAAGTCGGACTTAAGTCGATGTTTAATATTTTTGTTAATATCTTTTAAACAAATTATTTAAAAATATGATATATTTGTAATTCACACAATCAGTCTTTTATTTGAAATATTACAGGATACGTTTGAAATTTAATTTTTTATTTTCCATTTAATTCTATTATTTGTCCCCAAAATTACTATGGGGGGTTTTCTACTAATTTTTCTTATAAATTTCAAATGGGCCCCGGTACCCCTAATTATTTTCAAAATTTTAGGTAGTATAGTTTCGGAAATAAAGCGGGAAATGAAAATTTTTTATATCTTTTTGTTAATATCTTGTAAACAATTAATTTTAAAAATATGAAAAATATATATTTGTATTCCTTATATCGAGTCTTTTCATTTGGTGTATTACATGATGCGTTAGAAATAATTTTAATTTTATGTTTTCTATTTAATGCTGTAATTTGCCCCCTAAAATTATTATTAGGGATTTCTCCTTATTTTTCCAGTAAAGTTCAATTGAGGTCCTATATCCCTATTTTTTTCAAAATTTAAAGGCTTAATGTTTCTCGGATAAGGTAGGGGGAATGGGTAAAAATTTTTATATTTTTGTTAACATTTATAAAATAATTTATTTTAAAAAAATATATTTGTTTTCATCATAATGAGCCCTTTTATTTGATATATTACATGATGTGTTAGAAACAATTTTAATTTTATATTTTTCATTTAATTCTGTAATTTGCCCCCCAAAATTAATATTAGAGGTTTCTCCTTATTTTTCCAGTAAAATTCAGGTGAGGCTCTACATCTCTAATTTTTTTCAAAATTTTACTTCTTATAGTTTCGGAGATAAGGGGAGGGGGAACGGTCGATATTGTAGCCTTCTGCAGAAGGCTACGAGAATCAAGCGAACCGACCTGAAGAGGGCAGATGTGACTCTGCCGAAACGTCGTCATTTTACCATCGATCCCGGCAGGGATCAGGTATCAACTACGCGGATGAATTCCCGGAAACCACCTAACACACACACACACACATATATATATATATATATATATATATATATATATATATATATATATATATATATATATATATATATATATATATATATATATATATATATATATATGAACTAAGCTAGGTTCCGGGAGAGAACCGAGTCTGAATTTATTAAATACTCGACGTTTCGTCTCCTGCTTTGGAGCCAACTCGGGGCCTCAACCTGCCTACTCCCCAAGAGTCACCAGGTAACGGAACTGAAATGTTCAGTTACCTACTTACCTGCAAACCCAAACTGCAAGTGCTTATGGGCAACATTATATAACAATTTTATTCAACATTTTTTGGAACCACCTTCTATAGTTGTAACTCTGCTTCACCCTATAGTGCAACCATCATGTATATGCTATTGTTTATATGTCACCCAATATAACATTTTTTAATTACCTAACTATACTTCTACTCCACCCTATACGCTATATAACAATTATTTCTGATAATTTTTGAGCCACTTCGTAAATTATAATTTTAACCGGCGTTTATATTCAACTTTTTTTAACATTGTGTTAAACACAATATATAAATAAAATTTTGCTTCTCTTCATATTTCAGGTATTTAATGTAGCAGAATGCAACTGTTCCTGGTGTACCTTATACAACAATTTTTTTTAATATTTTTCAATTCACCCTGTAAAACTATAATTCTACTAAGCCCCGATCTTAACCACCATATATTTACAACTACTTATTGGCCACCCAATATATCATTTTCGTACCACTCTGTATAGCTAAGTTCACCAATCCCAACCCATTTCACCCAAACCGCAACTATTGATGGCCACCCTATATAACAATTTTATTCAATAATTTTAAGAACTGCCTTCTATAGCTATAATTTCCATCTATAATTAAAATATCTTGTATATACTGCTGCCAATTAGTCACCCATTATAACTTACTGGTCTATCGGTTTTTGAACCATCCTGTATAACTACGCTAAATAACCATTTTTGAGATATTTTTTAAGCATCCTGGAAAATATAATTTGTTTCCACCTTATATGTCAACTACCCCGTATATGCAACTTTTTCTAACATGTTTTAATCACATTGTATAACTATAATTTTATATCGCCCCATGTTTAAGATATTGCATATATGCAACAGCTCATGTTCTATCTTAAAAAAAATTAGCACAATTTTTTATCTATACTGTTTAACTATGATTCAACTCCACCCTCTATTTCAACCACCTTGTACGTGCAACTACTTATCGGCCACCCAGTGTGACATTTTTTGTACCACACTGTGTAAATATAAATCCATCAATTCCCAATTTATTTCACCAAAACTGCAACTGCTTATGGAGCACCCTATGTAACATTTTTAGAGATTAAACTACTTAACTCTACTCCTCTCTATATTTCAAATATCATATCTGTGCAACTGATTATGATCTACGCTATTTGACATTTTTTCCTCATATTTTTTTAACCATAGTATGAAATATAATTTATCTTCATTTAATCCATCCTTCATTTGCAACTGTTTCTAACCTTGTTTGAATCACTCCATATATGCAACAGCTCATGATCTACCCTATATAACAAAATTCTTCCAACTTTTTTACCCACACTGTATAATTATTATTATACTCCATGCTATGTTTCAACAAGCTTGTATATGCAATTACTTATGGGCCACCCAATATAACATTTTTTCACCACTCTGTTTACTTACAATTCTAGTCCACCCTATATTTCATCATTTTCATCTATCCGGTATATGAAACACCTTGTGGATCGTAACATTCCTTTATAATATTTATAAACTGTATAGCTGTAATCATACTTTGCTACATATTTCAATATATATTCCTATAATATGCTACTTGAAAACTTGTGAATTACTTGTGGATATAAAACAATGTTTTAACCACCCTATAAACTATAATTCCACTCCATGTTATATTTCAACCAACCAAAATAAACTACTGCTTCTAACATTTTTTCCAACTCATTTCATCACTTTAATAATAGCTCAAGAAAATTCAGATATCCTACCTGCTTAGATAACATATTTTTTATAAACTCTGTATGAATATAATTCTATTTTATCCTTATTTCACCCACATTGTATATGCAACTACTTATGACCCTAACAATATAACATTTTGTTATACAACCTGCATAAATACAATTTAACTCCAACCGTTTTTCAACTACCTGGTATATACAACTGTTTAGGTCCACTCAATATATCTTTTTCAAACCACCCAGTATAACTTCCCCCTTATTCCAACCACATTTTATATATGGAGTTACTTACAGGCCACCTACTATACATTTTTTTTTTCAAGAATTCTTAAATACGTAATTCTAATGTCTAAGTGCTTCTTGGGAAATAACACCACAGTTTAAAGAAAATTGTTGTATATTCCAAACGTTTCGGGGTCTAGATCAGACCCCGTTGTCAATGGTTAAGAAACTACAGATTAAAAAGGCCTTTTTTCTTTAAACTGTGGTGTTATTTCCCAAGAAGCACTTAGGCATTGAAAAATATGCCACAAGTATCATTCAGAAAACAACTACGTAATTCTACTCCGCTGTAAGTTTTATCTATCCTTTATATGGAACACCCTGTAAAATTACATCTGATATACCTATCAGTTGAATTTCTTTTAAAGCCAAACATGTTACATTGGCATATTCCGAAGTATAAATAAAAGCCAAGCTGATTCAAGTATCTTATATTTGGTGTATGCGCTGAAACCAATTGTCTAATTGTGTATTACCGAACATGGTATTAGTTTTTTGGCTATATCTACCGTTTCTGTCAATGTATACTAGATTTTAAGTCAAACTATAAGCTTAAAGCAAGAAAAGATTAAGCAAAAACAGTTCAATAGTTATTACGTGATGAGGTAACGAACAAACAAACAATCAAACAGACAACTACAATTTTATAATAGTATAGAAGAAGACAGATAGAAGATAAAGCAAACGTTCTAATATTAATACGACAAATTCTAAAATTAAATAAAATTTTCAATTTACAATATTTTATCACCAAAAATAGTCAGCCCCCCCCAACAATATTTGAAATGATAGCATAGAGAAAAAAAAGTTGTGTACCTATATAGTATTCAATTTTTGTCCACCCCCTACTTTGAAAATGCTGAACAAAATTAAATAATTCTTAATATAGGGCCTCACTCAAATAAATTTGCAGGAGAAATCAAACAAAAATTTTAAACTTAATTTTGTGGGATTAAATTAAAAATTCAACAACATCATGTAGCCGATCAAATGAAAAGGTTCATTACAACAAATAGTTTAAAGGTATAAAGTTTATGAAAATCGACTCATTTCCTACTTATCTTCGAAACTAATTAGCTAACAAATTTGAAAATTAAAACCACTGCCTATTTTGAGGGCAAACTATAAAATTTAAAAATATATATTAGATATGCTTTACTTAGGTTATAACAAATTGCAAGGTGGTGCGGAACATTTTAGATGCGAGTTCAACCTGGACTTGCCCAAATTTTTTAATTTTTTTTTAAATTTTACAATTGTTTATGGGCGGGTTTGAATTTTTTCATGTTTTATATCCCTACTTCTTTTCCAAATTTTTCATAGTTGACAATGTGGTTGACAACACCAAACTCTTTATGGTGGACAATTAAACTTGAATTCAAGATCAAGATAGTTTTCTGAAATATCTGCATCTGAACTGGTCACATCAGATTTTTACTTTGACTAGTTTGTTAGAGAGGGCGCTAAATTTAATTGTAAAATAAAATATAGTAGGCGGGGCGGGCGGAGCTTACTATTTAGCAATTTATTTATTATTTTCAAAATTACTCAAAACCTTAAATAAAATTCCTTTTTTTCTCTAGAATCTAGTAAACTTTGGAAGTTAATAATCACATCACAGTCGGTCATATTCCGCCTTTTTAACTGAAAGAAGTAAAAAAACAACCACAGTTCAACAATGTAGCGCATGCCCATCCATTATTATGATTTTTCATTTTATTAACAGTTCTACATGTCATAAAGAATTTGGAGAACAATACTTTACACATTTTAGAACAAAATCTTCATTTTTTTTAACTACATCACTACATCGCGCCTTAATTTGAAATTATCCTTGTATTTGTTAAGTATTGGGCGTGTTCAACGCATACTGTTGAAGGAAATACGTTGTTTAGTATTTGTAGTTGTAGTAAACAGTGCTATGTGAAAGATGAATGACGACGTTTGTCGGTGCTCGAAAATTAAAGGCGTAGCCATTTTGATTTTGACGAATATTGACATACGTCTTCTCGTCTAGACAGAAACTCATTTGTTACTGTAAGAGTGACATGTAAACACTTGGATTATTTGTTATAAAAATACAAGTCACATGTTTTGTGCGTTGAAGTTAGATTTGTTATCGTAATTTTCTGATTTGTCAACTCAAAAAGAAAATATTTTTTGAAATCGATCAGGAATATAAAATTTTGTTTTTTTTTGCGTGTGATCGAGTTAACCTTGTCCGGTTATTTAAAATGTTTGGTGTAATGTGAAATAATTTTGAAGATTTTGTCGATGGATTTTCAAGTTTTTTAAAAGTATGTAAGTATTTTTGATTAATTTTCTAAAAAAGATGTAAGTTTAAGACATGCTTTTTAAATTTTCTCTATAATCTTGCCTTTGTTTAAAGAATTTTTCACATATAAGTATAAAGAAGTGTTGAATGATTTGCCCTTGCACTTTTATTTTTTGTACTATTTAACACTTCATTTTGTTCGCGCTAGGTTATGTTTCTGTTGAAAGAGTAAACAATTATTAACATAGAGGTGTCAAGAAAAATGTTTAACACTTATCTGTCAGTGGCCAAAGATAGATTGCTGATAAAGGTAACAAATATTAGTATGTGTAGTAATTATACTACGTAGTGTATATTACTGCATAAATTTAAATAATTACAAGATGTATATGTTTACGGGGGTTGATCTGAACATTTCGTTCCCTAGAAATGTTAAAAATAAGATCGTTAATTTGGAAACTTAGTTTATTTCGAAGAAACTTATTTTGAATAAACAAACGTTAAATACATTATTTTTTGATATGGAGGGAATTATAGGTAATCATGCTTTTAGCTAAATGAGCTTTTATTGTTAATAATTTAACTGCTATTTTCACTAATAATTCATTGATATTAATATTTAAGGAAGCTTGAATTGAAAATAAATATAATGTGCCTAAAATCTGATTAATATTCAGTCCAATTATATTGAGTTATAAATTTTGAGGGGTAAAAATATATTAAAACCGCCAGTGCCTACTCACTTTCTTTCAATCAAATTTGAAAAGCACACAGAGATTTGAAAATGTAAAAATATCAAATTATGTAAACGGTGTTTAAAAAACGCACTAAAATAGACATACCTGTAGTAGTGCAAAATAGAAATTGCACTATTGTCGTATTGAATGGGGAGGCTAACCTAAACTTCAAGTAACCGAATCCCACAGTAATGTCTCATGTACTTTAGATTGGAGATATGTACTTTAGATTGGAGATGACATTTTAAATCAAGAACTACAATTTAAAATATTGAATTTCATTAAGCCTTAAAAAAACAGCAGTCTTTTTTAACTGTTATTTTTCTGATTTTCTGGAAAACGAGAAATTTCACATTATAAGAAAATTTTATGATACCTTTTTGTGAAATTCTTTAACACAAATTATTGAAATTGATTAACCCGTTTTAAAGTAAAGTAATTGTTAGAACAATAAAATATTGTTACAGAGATAGTCAAAATTTTACAGATCATTTTACATTGTTATGTGCTTGCGATATACCGTAATAGTGTCTATAAACCTTATTAATAGTAATCGGACCTAACACATTGAATAATTTTCTACAAATACAATGTACCTAGAATTCATTTGGGCGATCTGTTGATGGCTCTATTAAAAACTTGCTAGGTTTTTGATCAGAATCAGCTATTTGTTTCAATCAAAATTACCCAAAAATCATACATTCCGTTTGCCAATATTGGCAGTTTTCTTCAACTGATAACAAATGGAAACTGAATACAGTATTCGAGTAACTAGAAGCGAAAGCAGAAGGCTACGAGAATTATGCGAACCGACCTGAAGAGGGCAGATGTGACTCTGCCGAAACGTCGTCATTTTACCATCGACCGGACAACATCAAACAAGAAATGGACAGTTTAAAAACAGCTCTGAGACAAAACGGATATACAGACCGAAATATTCAAAGAGCCTTAAAGTCAAAACCGAGACGAACAGACTGGGAGCATGAGACACCAATAACCAAGGCTTATTTACCGTATGTCAAGGGTACCACGGACAGTATTGCAAGAATTCTACGGAGACACAATATCGATACTATTTTCAATACAGACAGAAAAATAAGCACGGTGTTGAGGACTCCTAAGACGAGGATCCCTTTAGAACAACAGGGAGTGTACGAGATTCCATGTGCAGACTGTCATAAAACCTATGTGGGGCAAACTAACAAAAGAATTCAAGCTAGACGTGATGAACACCAGAATGCTATAAGAAAGCAGGAAAAAACAACATCCATTGCGGAACACGCCACCACGACGTCACACCGAATAGACTTTGAGAACATCAGAGTACTGGCAAATATAGAACACCCGAAATCAAGACTCGTAAGAGAGGCAATTGAAATAGAGAAGAAGCCTCACAGTCTAAACGCACGCAATGAAATCCAGAACTTATCGAATTGTTGGAAAATTCTATTAAACACCGTACCGGCCCGAACCTGTCCAATAACAACTCAACGGGAAATAACAAATCAGCAGGCGGGAGGCGTGCCCACTGAGCGCCCAGGGCCAATCACACGCAGCCGCTCACGGTGCCAACCAATAGGCGCCGAGCCGCGACTATATAACACCGTGTGCACTCCTGAAAATATCAGTATTCGAGTAACTAGAAGCGAAAGCAGAAGGCTACGAGAATTATGCGAACCGACCTGAAGAGGGCAGATGTGACTCTGCCGAAACGTCATTTTACCATCGCTCCCGGCAGGGATCAGTTATCAACTACGCGGATGAATTCCCGGAAACCATCTAATACATTTAGTGCCCGCGAAAACTTAAAAACAAATATAGTGAATCTCTACGGGGAGAATACTTTTCATTTGTGTAAAACATTTGAGAAATTACGCGCGAAAAGAAGCAAACTTTTGTGCGATCTACATTTTCTACAACGATGCCGCGATGAAGGAATTATTCCGAAAAACATGACGGTAAAGTTCTGGAAGAACAACAGAAAAACACAGAATATCTTATGGAAAGCTAGTTGTGCCATACTTAGGGAAGCCATACGTGATGTCAGAAGAGATTTGGATGTTCTTAATACTAAACTCTTAGATATCCACCTACAGGTAAGCAATACACTCCACCCGATAATATGGGATAAATTCGATGAAATTAGCGAATTTATGGCCAAAACGAATGCAGAGTTGGCAACAATGCAACAACAGACAAAATTTAACAAATTGAAGCTCCAACAGAAGCCCAAAAACGATTTTTTCTCCGAAAATAACGGTCACAGTCTAACCTCAAGGGAATTGGAAACGAATAGAACCGTTTATAACTTATCTTCGATCCAATTGAAGTCTACCTTGATTTGCGTGTTGGCTAAGGGATTCAATTACGCTATTGCTCCCTCTCACATACCAACAGAGAGCATAATATGTGGCGTGGAAACAGCAGTTTTAAAATTAGATGCGAACACCGCTGAAATAATTAGACAAGATGTGTCACATGTTCTAAGAAAGTCTAAACCACCCAAAAGGAACCTATCTATAGAAGCAAATGAGGCCTTGAAACAACTTCGCCTCAACAAGGACATTGTCATTGTACCTGCTGATAAAGGAAATGCGACTGTAATTTTAGATACAGCGAATTATTCAAACAAAATTCAAACATTGCTACAAGATCCAGTATATAAACAAATTACTACTGACCCAACAACTTATTTGGAGAAAACAACCAAGGCCAAAATCCAAGCAAGTTGGATCGACAAAAATCTCCAACTGCAACTCATTCAGCGTGAAAAATCATCGAGACGTCCAAAATTCTATGGGTTGCCAAAAGTACATAAAGAAGGTGCACCTTTGAAGCCAATAGTAAGCTCAATTGGATCCCCAACACAACAGCTAGCCAAATATCTAGCCCAACAACTTCAACCGTTTGCAGAGGGGGAGGACTCATACGGGAAAATACGACACATTTCATCAAAATACTTGGAAAAACGGTTTTATAACCTGAGTGTCTTCTTGTCAGTTTAGACGTAGTGTCCCTTTTCACCAACATCCCTATCGACGAAGCCTTGGATATCATAATAGAAAAATACAAACCACCTCAACACCTTGTAGACTTAACAAGGCACTGCCCGATGAACACCTATTTTGTTTACGATACCCAACGATACAAACAAGTGGAAGGAGCTCCAATGGGATCGCCACTCTCACCAGTTATAGCGAACCTTTTTATGGAGAACTTTGAGGAGTTGGCACTAAGAATGTGGATGATACTTTTGTGATTTGGCCTCATGGGAAGGAACACCTCAACACATTTTTAGACCACCTTAATGGTATCCATCACAAAATAAAATTCACCATGGAGGTTGAAGCCAATAATCAACTGCCATTCCTTGATGTTCTCATAAATAGGAAGGAAGATGGAACCCTTGGCCATACAGTATATAGGAAAGCAACTCACACCAACAGATACCTTCATGCTATTTTTCATCCCCACCCAGCCCAACTACAAGCCGTCGTCAAAACTTTAGTAACCAGATCACAAAGACTAGCTGACCAGGACAACATCAAACAAGAAATGGACAGTTTAAAAACAGTTCTGAGACAAAACGGATTTACAGACCGAAATATTCAAAGAGCCCTAAAGTCAAAACCGAGACGAACAGACGGGGAGCATCAGACACCAATAACCAAGGCTTATTTACCGTATGTCAAGGGTACCACGGACAATATTGCAAGAATTCTACGGAGACACAATATCGATACTATTTTCAATACAGACAGAAAAATAAGCACGGTGTTGAGGACTCCGAAGACGAGCATCCCTTTAGAACAACAGGGAGTGTACGAGATTATTCACTAGCATCTCAAACATAATGAAGTCTCATATTGAATAAGAATTAATAGAAACTATTTTTTTATTATGAATTTTTTTTATTTAAATTTAAAACTAATACTGAAAAATTTAACTTACTATCGATAGGCAAAAAAAAAAATCCTAACGCAACCAACCTTATTCAATTATATTGGAGGAAACTGGAATAGTCGGAATATAAATAAAAATTCCCACCACCGACTCATTTTGTAACAAATCTCGAGACTGAAAAATGATATGGATATACGGTTTTTACTGGATTGTTCATAATTTATTCTTTTTCTTGAAGCCCTCAAAAGTTGAAAATGCCAAATGAGATTTTGGCGAAACGTAAAGTGACGACGTTTCGGCAGAGTCACATCTGCTACTCGAGTTACTAGAAGCAAAAGCAGAAGGCTACGAGAATTATGCGAACCGACCTAAAGAGGGCAGATGTGACTCTGCCGAAACGTCGTCATTTTACCATCCATCCCGGCAGGGATCAGTTATCAACTACGCGGATGAATTCCCGGAAACCACCTAAAACATTTAGTGCCTGCGAAAACTTAAAAACAAATATTTATCTATATATATATTTTACAAGAAAATATCGGGACGCAGTCAAACTTCTTGGGGTACAAGGAAATACTCTTTTATCAGCCGTTATTACCGAAATCAATTATATATATATATATATATATATATATATATAATAAAACCAAAATTAAATTTCTAACCATGATATGGTAGCCATATAGCAATTTTCCTTCTCCACAATAGATTTCTGTTCTTTATGGGTAAAATGGCTAGAAAACTTGTTGTCTTATGTACTTTTTATTCAACATTTAAATATATTATTATGAAGAGATGTCTTATCACAAATTCCTCGTTTGTCTCAGGCATAATTAGTTAGTAGAGCTGAAATTTAATACCTGTTCTACAGTTCCAAAGTAAACTTCTTAGTTCGGCAACTGCAAAATATGCAAATATTCAAGAGAATTGAGAATGTGAAAGATTTGTTCATTATGCAAATAATAGCAGTAGCCAAGATAAAAGAACAAATCCCTGTTCATGATTAGTTCACAAGTAGTTTCACCACGAATTGATATAATTAAACTAGAATATTACAAAAAACAAACTTATTCAGAGAAGCTTTATGCGAACAATAAATAGTTGAAACGGTTTGAAATATATATTTTGTTTTCAATACTCTCCAGAAACTAAAGTTTGCAAATTATCATCAACTTTTTGAGACAAAATATTTTTTACTTCTTTTGTAGCTTGTTGTTCTTCCGGTTGTTCTCTAAGTCTCCACACAACCCAAATATTGAGCTGATGACATTGGGCAGCAATCAGATCGACCAACTTAAATGTTTTTTCTTGTAGTTCTTTTCAAAAGTTGATTATCAGACGCCTTTTTTGTACTAACTTATCCAGATAACTATATCGTGACAACCGATCCTTTTCGATATAAGATTGGTAGATATTCAATAAGCAGTTATGACATTATTCACATATAATTTAAACTATACAATCTATAATAAATCACTTGATTTATTTGGATGGTCGTATTAATTATGTGATTCCCACTCCAATATTTCTCATATTTCATGATCTCCATTAAGTGAAAGAAAACCATTAAGGTATTAACAGGACAATATTAGCTGCTGGTATCTTACCGTATATGCTTTAAAAAATACATTAGAAATAAAACCATTGCAATTAAGCATAATTTACATTTGTCAGTGATTTATTTACAAATTTAACAAATATGTGCGACTTTTATTAATTCCAAAACTTCAACAAAATAAAATAATTAAAACATTTTACTTAGAATATATTTTATGGCTATATTGTTTATACATTTAGGCTTTCACTCCTCTTAATGGTTTTCGAAAAATATAGTTAAGTTAAGTTATTGAAAATCAAGATGTAGTACCTAAGAAACTGCCCGGAACACTAGTTACCTTCTTATAGAAAAACTCTCTCGCAGGATTAACTGAGAGAAATTAGGTCAACTAGTTTTCGTGTTAATACGTTTGGATGTGTAATGTATTGTACTTCTCTGTGTGCCATGGCGTTTCGATTCCTGATCAGTAGTTGTTGTGGAAGCAAATTGTAGAATACTGTTCACTTGATTTTTTCGCGTAATTGTAATAAATAATTAACTTTAAGTTTGTTTTTTAATTTTCATTTGAAAGGATTTATTGCCATGATAGCCCAAATTCTTCAATATTTTACAATATCTTTAAGTAATATCCTTATCTTGCGTCAATTTTCTATACCATTATTCGTTAGTACGGCTATTATGAAACTTTTTTATTTTTATCGTTTTCTAATAGGGGCGTAATTACCGAAAACAGATTTTGGCGAAACGTCAGGTAAAATATTCTTTCAGAGCACAAACCGAGAAACGGATGTACACCCGATACAACAAATAAAATCACATTGTTCCATCCGTGAAGGACTACAATCTAACATATATATATATATATATATATATATATATATATATATATATTATTTATTTATTAGATGGTTTCCGGGAATTTATCCGCGTAGCTGATAACTGATCCCTGCCGGGATCGATGGTAAAATCACGACGTTTCGGCAGAGTCACATCTGCCCTCTTCAAGTCGGTTCGCATAATTCTCGTAGCCTTCTGCTTTCGCTTCTAGTTACTCGAATACTGAGATTTTCAGGAGCGCTCCTACGCGGATGAATTCCCGGAAACCATCTAATACATTTAGTGCCCGCGAGAACTTAAAAACAAATATATATATATATATATATATATATATATATATATATATATATATATATTTTTTCAAGTTTTTGCGGGCACTAAATGTTGCAGGTGATTTCCGGGAATTCATCCGCTTGGTTGATAACTGATCCCTGCCGGGATCGATGGTAACATGACGACGTTTCGGCAGAGTCACATCTGCCCTCTTCAGGTCGGTTCGCATTATTCTCGTAGCCTTCTGCTTTCGCTTCTAGTTACTAGAAGCGAACTAGAACTAGAAACTATATATATATATATATATATATATATATATATATATATATATATTTGACTACACCCTAATTTCCAACAATATTTGTAATTACCCCACTATCTTGTAGAGAACTCTTGGGTTGTTTTCCCTTATTGTTTCTTTTTTCGTGAGTTTTATGGAACCCAAAAAATTATAGTAAAGGTATTATCTTTTTAAGACAGAATAGAAATCGCACCACGATTTATAAAAGATGTGCCAATATGTAAAACGATAACAAATTTGTAAATCAATAATTGGTTTAGAACTGATGCCTATGCTATAAAATATAAAATACAAGTGTGAATATGAAACAACTAGTTGAACTTGAACTATAATTAAACACTCCAAATTTTCGAGAATATTTTATTGTTCTCCTATCAAGCTTATCATACAAGTGATTTCACTATTTGACCGTAGAACAAAACGTAACAATAAAATATTTATTTAAATAATCCTATATTATTAATTTTGGTTAATTTATCCAAGTTTATTTTGATTGTATATAGCTTTTTTATATTTTTAAAATAATTACTAGAGTAGTAATTACAACTACAGAATTTTAGCCGTTTAGCATGGGAAACATAAAGATGTTATTAAACCAAAATTTGCATTAAATTCATTAAGTTTTTTACGCTACGGGTGAACACACGATTTAATGGCATTAACAAGTTTATAATTATATGGTTTCGATATACCGTTAACATCTTTACTACCAACGTGCAACACTTTTGAGCTTACATCCCTATGTTTTTTTTTTGTTTGGGAGGTACCTGATATTCTCTTTTTCCGAGTTTTTAAACAAGATACGAATTGCATTAATTGCTTGAAATTGTAAGACGCTTTCTCCGCAAGTGCCGTATTGTATATACATAATAATTATAATTATCTCGCTTATCTTAAATTGTTGGCCCTGCATATGTATATTTGGGTTTCTCGATTCAGTGTTCGTGAAAGTAAGTAAAGAACTCTGCCAGCATATTTCCATACTATGCAAACAAAATTATTTTTATCATGCAAGAGTTTTAATTGTGGATTAATATACCAGTTGGGACCAATAGACAAAATTGCAGTTGCCTACAACTACAATTTTTACATACATTTGTTATTTTGAGTTTTCTTATCTTTTTACATTTTGCAGATATTTCTCGGTTAGTTATTAATAAATAGTGTTTATTGTTTTAATATAAATGTAGTTAATATAAATGTAAAAAATATGATTGTTAGAGTATACTTCATGAGGATCTCTCCGATGGCTATGGCCTAGAATAACGCCAATATATAGATATTATTATGCTATACCTAATATTTATTTCAGATCGATTTTGTACAGATATGTAATCTAATTCTTAAATAATTTGGATTGCGATTTGGACTCGTATACTAAGGGTTTCACACCACCTTTGATTTTTGTTATACTGTAGATAAATTATAATATATATTTATCTAATTTTCTAGTTTAAGGTAAGCAGGGAATAAGTGGATTTTCTTATCATTTCCTTAATATCTTCTAAATTGTGTGTTTCAAAATTATAAAAAATGTACACATTTATTTTTCATACGAGCATTTTCATTTGATCTGATACATAATACGCTTGATTTTTATAAAATCTTTATTTAATTTTCCCCCAAAATTAAGATTCGAATTTTCCCTTTATTTTACTAATAAACTTTCATTAAGGCTATATGTTGTGTTTTTTAAATTCTAGGCTCAGTCGTTTCGAAGATAAGGAAAATCAAATTTTAAATAATAAAATATGAAATCTTTTAAACAAATTATTTTAAAAATACAAATTAAATATATTTTTTATAACGACATCTTGTATTTGTTACAATAAGAAAGCGATTGGAAAAAATATTATTTGATTTTCCATTTAGTTTTATAATTTGCCGACTGCCAAAAAAAAATCATTTTACTTGTAAACTTTGAGTGAGGATTTTATTTCTTTTTCCCAAAGTTTAGGCTTAGTACCATCGGAAATAAATGAGGGAATTGGTCCATTTTTGTGTATTTTTTCTTAATATATTTTAAGCAAATTATAAAAAAATATACTTTTCTTTCTCTTAACGACCTTTCATTTGCTATAATTTAAAATTCTTACTTTTCATTTAATTTTACTATTTAATTATTGAGCCATAAAATTAATATCAGGATTTAATATAAGGTTTTTGACTGTATTTTTTATTTTTACATTTTTAATTTGTTCAAAATTTTTAACTAAATAGTTTCTGGGATAAAACTGGATGTGTCAATTTTGTTACATGATATGCTTGAAAAACTTTTATTTTATATTTAATTCTGTAATTTGCAAGTGAGTTATTTATATTTTTACAAACTTTTATACCGGTTATTCTCAAAATATGAAAAAATATTTTATTTAAACTGTTGCACCCTTCTGATAGAGCTTTGTATTTGCATTGGAGATTAAATAAATAAATATATTTGTATTCCTATTGTATTCCTCATAGTTAATTTGCCCCTCAAAATTAACTTTGGGGTTCTCGCTTCATTTTTCCTATAAAGTTTAAATGCATTTTTTTAATTTTTGGTCTTATAATTTCGGAGATAAAGGGAGGATTACCGATTGTGTATATTTTTGTTAATATATTTTAAACAGATTATTTTAAAAATTCCAAAAAGGAAGAGGTTATCAATTCGGCGCGTATTTTTTTGTACCTAATTTCTTCTCCTGTTGTGAATGATTATTATCTTCTCACCAATTTGAATGATATCCGGATTAATGAAATTTCAAATTTGTTGGTAAAGTGATGAAATTTGAGAATAAACACATGTATGCATGAAAATCTACCAGACAGATGATCTCATCTATTTTTCTGTGACTTGTAACATCCAGTTTTGCAGAAAATCGCCGAAAAATCCAATATTCTTTTCAAGAATTCCATCGAAATGACGTAACTGACATTTCCTCATAAATATTTTATTTCCAACGTAATAGTGCGGGAACTGTAGAAATTGGAAAATTTTCTATGTACAGGGTGGGCAAATAAGAATGGCCGCAATCAATATCTCAGGAACTGCTCTTAGTACAGCTTTGGGGGAATAATATTCTAGACTAAAGTGGCCACGAGAAAAACCTGGAAATTATATAGAGTGGTGTACGATGACCGCTAGAGGGCGTAACACCAAAAGTGCAAATCGTTCATTTTCTACAAAATTTACCTAATTAAAGTATTCCAAAAACTAGAAATTCGTAATTTTAGAAACATTCTGTATTTGGTTCTATTTTGTCAAGTTAACGGTAGCAGTGAGTGGAAAACTTGTTGAAAACAAACGCTCGTCATTCTGGTTTGACCTAACCGATTTTTACGAACACGAGCTTTTTGGAATTCGCTTATCTCCACTAATCTGTCGACTATATATTATAATAATTGTAATGAATAACCAAAACGCTAGAAGGGCGCTATCCATTTTTTTTAGAAATCATGTTTTTTCTCCAAAAAATTAAATGCAAACATGTACTTTGGATAACGGAATCCGAAAGAAGAATAATTTTTGAACAATCCTGTGAAAACCGTACATCGATATCATTTTTCAATCTCAAGATATGTTACAAAATGTGTCGGTGATGGGAATTTTTTCATATTTCGACTACTCCGGTTTCCCCCAATGTAATTGAATAATGTTGGTTAGTTTAGGAATTACTTTTTATGACCCATAGATAGTGACTAAAATTTATCCAGTATCATTCATACGGCCACCGCCAGGTGGCGTTTATACAATTTTATAATATAAAATAGAATGTTCGCTTATCTTATTCACTATGATAATGAGAATAAATTACCACCAAATCAGGTAAAGCTGAGTAATAATATCGTTGTTCCAGTGCCGATAAGTTAATTTAAATTAGAAATTAATTGTAAAATTATATTTGTATTACCTCTTAGTAATTAATAAAAACAATGACTATAAACGTATTGAAAATAATATCATTTTAACAAACACTCAGACTAAACAAATGCAACAAATATTGGTTAGTGACGCGCCAGATGCAAAAAATGTCGACCACCATTTTCGATATCAGACTACAACCTCTGCCGAATAAACAGAACGGAAATTTCAATTTCTGCTGCTGAGAAAGTTCGAGTAACAAGTCTTATTTTCTCTACCAGGTCATCCCTTATTGTGGGTGTGTTTGCAAAAATTAAATCATTTATTCGCTCCTATAAATAGGAATGTAGGCAATCATATTGTAAAAACATTTTACAACGAATTTATAGAGATATATCTTCTAAAAGAATTGGCAATTCATTAATTAAGAAATCTAGATATCGCTCTCTAGTTAGAATCTCATTTAAACAGAACAGCCCAATAATTTGTGCACCCAGAATTCCGTGTCAGTGACTGTTATCGAAATCTCGAGCAGTCAAATTTTGCTGAAGAATCACATGATATAGGTGCAACCTAAAAGATTGTGGTTATCAAATATTTCGCAATAACTATGGAAACAAAAAATTCTCTAGATTATTATGCAGAAGTGACTCAAAATTTACCGGAGATAAATATTTGTTTTCTCACTGATATTTTAGTTATAATAAATCAAGTTAATAGTTACCTGTGTTCTGTTAGAATATTACGATCTGTGATTCGATATATTCCCAACTCCCTAGCTAATGTTCTTGTGCTTATTAGTGGTCTAAAATTCTTACTACCTTGTCTTCGATATATAGCACCGTACACGTTTCCCGTGGTACGCAAAAGATGGGTCAAACGAATTAAACTTTTCTTAAATGATAACGTTTTTCTGGGTAGATACTTTTCGTTATATAATCGAGCAGAAACAGTTGAATCGTTTATACATTGGAAAGAAATTTCCAACTTGTTAAATATTTCTTTATTTGCTATATAACATTTAGTTTGAAAATTTATCGAAAAGCGTATTTTACTAGCATATTAGGCTTAATGAAGTCTCTTATTGAATAAGGAGGAATAGGAAATAGTTTTTTTATTACGAAATTTTTTATTTAAATTTTGATATGGCCACCTAGCGTTAAAAGTAATACTGAAAAAATTTAACTTAGTATCCATAGGCCATAAAAAGTAAATCCTAACGCAACCAAGCTTATTCAATTATATATATACGGTTTTCACAGGATTGTTGATTATTTATTCTTCTTTCTGATTGCGTTGTCCATTTTTGCATTGTCCATTTTTGCATTTAATTTTTTTGAGAAAGAACATGATTTCTAAAAAAAATTGGATAGCGCCCTCTACCGTTTCGGTTATTCATTAAAATTGTTATCAATATATAGTCGATAGATTAGTGGAGATAAACCGATTCCAAAAAGCTTAAGTTCGTAAAAATCGGTTAGGCCAAACCAGAATGACGAACGTTTGTTTTCAACAAGTTTCCCACTCACCCCTACCGTTTACTTGACAACATAGAACCAAATACTTCTAATAAAAAGTATGCAGAATGTTTCTAAAATTACGATTTTCCAGTTTTTGAAATACTTTATTTAGGTAAATTTTGTAGAAAATGAGCGATTTGCACTTTTGGTGTTCCGTTACGCCCTCTAGCGGTCATCGTCCAGCACTATAAATAATTTCTAGGCTCTTCTCGTGGCCACTTTAGTCTAGAATATTTTTTCCCCAAAGCTGTACTACGAGCTGTTCTTGAGATATGGATTGCGGTCATTCTTATTTGCCCACCCTGTACATCGCAGGCATATAGGTAGTATACTATAATTAATTTTATTAAACCTATTTTCGGCTCCTTAAATTAATAAGCACCAGGCTCATTTTATTTGTATATTTGTTTTGTTTGAAAATGAAAATTGGTTGACTGTTCTTTGGGCGCCATAGTATAAAATTGAGTGACAGCACATGTCAAGCTGTAAACTTCTATTTGGTGCGATTATATACAGGGTGTTTAGTATAGCACACAAAACTTAACGACCGTATGAATTCTTCAAATGTAACCTTTTGCCGTTATGAGTTGTCTCACAGAACTATCAACGATTTTTAGAATGCGCGCTGCAAATATCGTTTTAACACAGATGCATCGGAATTATATTGACTAGCGTTCGCTCAGTGATCGAATTTCGCCCAAATTCATTCCCAAAAATTTTAAAATAATATACCTATGATGAAATTAATGAATTTGCATATTTCCAACATTTTTCTACTATTATACACTTTTCTGTTTATTTATACAAAATAGTTCACTAGCATTATAATTAAGTCAAAAATTATTTCGCAAAGGATAATGATTTCAATTTTGTTATTTTATGCTTCCAGTTAATATACATGTACGACGCTAAAGCCTATTCAATAAGCAAAATGAAATAACATTCTGTTCCTGGATAAAAAGAGAATATAAAAAATTTGATGCCATCATATTATTATTGAAAAATGTGAAATACAAATACCCGTCGAGGGTTCAAAATGTCAATAAAAATCAAGAACGTATAAAAACCCTGGATTTGAAATGCTTGAAAAGATATGAGATAATTTTGCCCTCTAGCGGTAGAAAGTTCAATGCTATTTCAGCTATTATGGAATATATATAGTGCCAATAACTATTATTAACGGAGAATTTTAGTCGCTTGTTCCATTTTTTATTAATAACACTAAAGGCCGTCAAATAGCAATTAAAAACTCAAGAAAATCGGTTGACAAACAAAAGAAAAAATTCTACCGCGAACTCTTTCGCATCTGCGTATTTTTACTTAGATTTTTAATAAAATGCACATCGTTAAAATGGCAATAAGTTCATTTTAGTTAAAAGTCATCAACGCTGTATTAAGGCGGAATTTTGCAGGAATGGGGATATGTAATCTAAAGTAAAATATCTATAAGATAAATTATAAGGACAGAAAACGGTATCTGCCGGGTAAATTACTTACCTAAAAATAATTGAAATACATTTTCCGTTTTATATATATATATATATATATATATATATATATATATATATATATATTCACTTTAATTCAATTCACTTTTTAAAAAAATATTTATTTAGCAACATACAAAATTAAAATTGAACAATTAAAATAGTTAAAGTACTTGAATAACTTAATACTATAAATGATATTATTTGAATGACAACATGAGAACGTTTCCAGTTGCTTTTATAACATTGACAAAAGTGCTGATGCAAGTCAGCGTTTTTACTGGGTAAACGGACTCGTGTAGGTTTCCGGGAAGTTGTTTGCATATAATTCAAGATGAAATTTGATATCCCTGAGAAGTCACGTACGCTTTAAATTCCGTTGACTTCTCGACTGTGTGAACTAAGTGCTGATATATTTTGCATATAACAACTCCCCTTACATATCAAAAGTTGATGCTATAACATCAACTTTTAGGAACAGAAACATAAAATAATATAAAATGATGTTTGAATGGTATGAATAATAAGTAATAAGTGTATAAAATATGAATAATAATAAAGTAATAGGTAAAAATCAAATTGATATTTGTAAAATAATATCAAAATATGTTAAAATAAATGAGCAATAAAATAATACGAGTAATAATTAAATGCTTAACCTAAACATATCAAAATAAAATATAAAGTAAAAGGAAATGTGAATAAAAATAATGTGTAGAAAAATAAAAAGGTTAATGATATAAATCAATATTAAAAATGGTGTTTTTAGAGAACATAAAGGGTATACCTAAACTTGCGTCTCTAAGCTTTGTTCTGTTTTCAAAACAGGCCTAAGCTTGGGGAAGAATTTGAGTCTTGGCTGAGGCACTGAAGTCTGGTCAGGATTGCAGTCCTTTGAAGGTTTTACCATCCTCTTTTTGACAGCTTGGAAGGTGATGAGTGCTGCTATGATCATGAGAGCAGCTATGGTTGTATAGGTAAACCAAGAGATATTTTTGGTTACAAACGGCTGGTTTATGAGATCATCGAGGTCTCTGGAATATTGTTCCAATTTGTGATTTGCTACGTCTAATTCTTCTACGTTAAGCGTGTTCAGCTTCAGGGGCTGAAGTTCAGGAATTATAATTTTTTCTGGCACTGCGTCGCAACAGTTGAACGGCACTGTTACTGGTTGGAAGGTTTCTAGAACATCGGTTTGTTTACCAGATTCGGCTTAAACTTTTGTAATTCCTATAAACGCACTACACTCTGATTGAAGAGTCAATATGGAGTTGAGGGAGATTGTAAGAGTTTTTGGGTTTGTTTGAGCGCAATTCACTGTAACACTTATGGGTTCAGAAGTAATTATGAGCCATGTATTGGGTTCTAGTTTTTGAACGTTGTATCCTTGAGTGAATATTAGTGAGCTTTTACAGTTGTCGGGTACCTTCTGGACATTCTTTAGAAGTTGAGCTACACATAACGCGTTTGTGTCAATAGGATATGCGTAAAGTTCAGAACACAGTTTCTTACGAGTGGATAACGGTTTACACGCACTTAAGTCTTTGATCGGAATAAACATTAAAGAATCATCATTCTTTGCAAGATATTGATATTGAAAGACTGTGTAAGGATGTTGTTCGACTAAAGGGATTCTTAACACAAATATAAGATCGGTATATGTTTGAAATGCCTCTAGTTCAATAATTTCCAGATATTGTGCGATGCTCGAGTACTTTACAGCCAATGGAAGGTTACTTTTGACTAAATTTTGCTATATTTCCTGTAATGAGGTAATAAGATGTTCTGGTGTTAAAATTGAAGAGTGAATTATTTTCAGACGCCCGAATGTGATAGAATTTAAAACATCATTTAAATTATCTTCTAAGTAGAGATAATTCTCCATAAGTTTTTCACACATTTCAAGTAGTGCGAGTTTTGATTCGACGTAGGCGACCTTATCATTAATTTTTCCGATAGTGTTTTCCAGCTTTAACATGTTATCGTTAAAAAGTTTTTCGTCAATTCTAAGATTTTGGATAGTTTCGTTGAAGTTTTTAATTACGGATGTGGTGACACTTATTTGGTTTTTTTGTAAGTTCTCAATTTGAAGTTGGCCTTGATTTAAGCGGTTTATGCTTTCGGTAAAGTATTTTCCGTCGGCGGCGTCTAAATTGCCGGTGATTGCCTTAAAAAGGGTACCTGCCCCATCAAGTATACGTCGTTTGTGTCTTTTAGTGTCCATGTGAATGTCAGTAAATTTCTGTTTGATTGAGTTAGAAATTTGATTGAGAAGGTTAATGTGGGTTTGTACGTCTGCGCGAAAGTAGTTCATAGCAAAAGAATTAAAGTTAACAGTTTTTACAAGAGTTTGTAATATTCTGTTATTTGTTGTAAATACTTGTTCTAGTGTAGAAATGTTTCTGTGTACTAAAAGTGTCCATTTATCATTGGATACAGTTATTTCTGCTTCGTTATGGAAGTAGATACCTAAAGTATTGTTTATTGGTTGTATTTGAAATTGGGGTACTGCTGACCCGAACAGCAGGCAAAACCTGAAACAGAAATTAACTTTCTGAGAATGGTTTCATTCGGTCGAAATTTACTTTTGATTTTTGGTTAGTTTTAGGGTTTAGTACTGTTGCGGAATTTCTGTGAATCTCCAGGATTTCGAAAGGACCATTGAATTTATTTTGGAGTTTGTCCTTGATCTGGGATTCTTTAATATAGACTTTATCGCCTATTTGATAGTTAGGGAGATTTTCAGAAACGTGTTCATCAAATCTGACTTTCGCTTTATGTTTTTGGATTTCCGTTCTTTCGCGAGCAATTTTATAATAGTGAGAGATACGATTATTGAGATCTCTGATGTACTTAGTTATCAGGGCTTGTTGGTTGTAGAGAGTTTCTGGAGTCCTACTCGAAGTATGTCCATAAACAAGTTCGTAAGGGGTGAATCCATGAGTTTTGTTTACAGAATTGTTATATGCAATGATTGCATAAGGGAGGATGTTAAAAGGGTGTTCGTCAGGATTTTCTAGTTTATGGATTCTAATCATCTCTAATAAGGTCGAGTGTAATCTTTCTAATGAACCATTTGACTGGGGATGTCCCACACTAGAATAAGATAGTTTGATGTCAAATAGTTTACACAAGTCTCTCATTAGTGTGTTGTCGAATTCCCTGCCATAATCACAATGTATCCGTAATGGAGTACCGAAGTGTTGGAAATAGAGTAGTAAGGTACTAACAACGGTTTTTGCGGATTTGTCGGTTATGGGGTAGGCCTGAGAGAATTTTGTTAGTTCGTCCCGGATAGTTAATGCGTAGTTTTTTGTCGGGACTTCTAGAATATCGATGTTGACGCGTTCAAAGGGTGTCCGTGGGGTTTCAGTAATGACAAGTGGGCTGTCGAGATTTTTCCGGTAAACTTTTGCTCTCTGGCAAGATTGACAGTTTTTGATAAAATTCTCAACGTCCTTAGTCAGTCCTTGCCAATTGTATTTTTCTTTTATTCTGCGGATAGTTTCATTGATACCTCGGTGTATATTATTTTTGCCGTTATGGAATTGGTCGAGAATGATAGGTATTTTCCATTTGATATCGATTTCGGAAAAGATAAACGACAGCATTTCCAAAATGGGCAGTTCAGTGTTATTCTCAACACAGAATACTTCATTTTCAGTAAACACATCTCTACTATTATACAGAGATGCGAAAAGAATCTCGTTGACTATTTCTGGGTCAGAAGGGAGAGGGACGATGTAATAGCGTCTTTTTCTGACACTTTTGCTTGCAAAGACATTTACTCTAGGGGTACGGAAATCAGCATTTTCCTCAAAAATGCCTTCGATGATGTCATGGTGAAAATTTTTCATGAGAGAGCCTTGGGGAAATACTAGGATGTTTTTGTTTCCTCGGTCTAGGAGTTGGCAATTAGAAAATTGAATTTTGTCGTAATCTATGAGAGAGACGGTTTGATATCGCTCGACAAAAGTTTTAAATTCTTCGGAGATTTGTTGGAGATTAATGGGACTTCTCGTCTGGGGTTCTTGTGAGTCATCGTCAGTTTCGTTTGTTGGGAGTACTGTAAATGGTGTTAGATGATTATTTGCTTGAAATGATATGTATTCATTAAAGTTGTTAACTTTAATGCGAGAGAGCGCTTCGGCGTTTTTATTTACTTTGCCGGGTTTGTAAATTATTTGATAGTCGTACTCCTCGAGCTTAAGGCGCCATCTTGCAAGTCTACTTCCAGGGTCCTTTATAGAAAACAGCCAAGTTAACGGGCGGTGATCGGTCAGAAGTAAAAACTTACGGCCAAAAATTATCGGACGAAAGTGTTTAACCGCCCACACTATTGCAAGGAGTTCTCGTTCTATGGTTGAATACTTAGTTTCAGCATTCCAGAGAGTTCTGGAGGCATAGGCTACGGGTAAATCTTTACCTACGGGGCCTTGAGAGAGCACTGCGCCGATAGCAAATGAACTGGCGTCGGTTGTAAGAATAAATGGCTCTTCAAAATTAGGGTATATGAGTATGGGAGTAGAAGTAAGGGCTCTTTTTAATTCGTCAAAAGATTTGACACATTCTGAATCAAACTGGAAAGGTGTGTCTTTTTTGAAGTAATCTTGTCAAAGGTTTTGAAATCTTAGCGAAATTGGGGATGAATCGCCTGTAATAACCAGCTAACCCTAAGAAGGACTTGATATCTTTTGGGTTTTTTGGTTGGGGGAAATTTAAGATACAATCTATCTTTGAGGGGTTAGGCTTCACGCCTTCGGGAGTTATAAGGTGGCCAAGATACGCGACCTCTTTGCGAAGAAACTCGCATTTGTCGGGTTGGATTTTTAGATTGGCTTTTCGCAATCGTTTGAAAACTTCAGAAAGTCGGGCTATGTGCTCATGTATAGTCGGAGAATAAACGATAATGTCGTCCATATAGACTAACATCTCTCGTTTTGAACACCTAAAAGAATATTATCCATTACCCTTTGGAAGGTGGATGGAGCGTTTTTTAAGACCGAAGGGCATTCTAACAAATTCGAAATGGCCATTATCAACTGTGAATGCTGTTTTTGGATGTCTTTAGTATCGATTTCGATTTGGTGAAACCCTGAAGCTAAGTCGAGAGTGGTGAAGTATTGGCATTTGCCAAGTTGGTCAAGTAAATCCGAAATGTTCGGTAGGGGATATTTGTCGTCAACAGTAAGTTCATTTAATTTACGATAATCGACGACGACACGCCATTTTTGGGTACCAGATGCGTCTAGTTTTTTGGGAACTACCCAAACGGGATGACCATGGCGAATTAGACGGACGTATAATGCCTTGGTCAAGCATCTTTGATATCTGACTTTTTACCTCTTGTTTGTGTATTTGGGGGTTCCGATATGACTTTGTGAAAGAGGGTTTTGCGTTATTAGTGTCTATCGAATGTTTGATTTCGTTTGTAAAGGTCAGTTGGTCACCTTCTAAATAGAATATGTCGGAATATTCGAGGCAAAGTTGAGAAATAAGTTCGGCTTCCTCCTCGTTCAGATTTTCTAACCGAAGTTGTTCCATAATTGTAGTTTGTCTGTCAGGCTGGGTCAAGTTTTGAGAGTAATTTTCAGAAAGAATGTTTACGGAAAAATTGTTTATCGGTTCGAGTTCCAAATTGTCGAAATTAACAGTCTTGGGGATAGCATTTGCATTTAAAACTGAAGTAAGGAATTCGCCTTTTTCATTAATTTTACAAGGGCACGGGGAAGATAAACTTTTTCTATTTCGGCAGATGATAGGAAAGCATCAGTATTAGTGAGGTTACATTTTAATTTACATATTTGTTCTGTTCGGGGTTCTAAACAGATTGTATTAACCGGGATGTAGTTATTGAAAGTTGAAGGGTTCTGAGTACGCATGACAGTATCATCCGTAACTTTGTAGAGAGGTAAAGTTTTAAAATTAGTGACAAGTTGTTTGCTGTTAAAGTCTATAACGCAGTTATAGTGTTCAAGGAAATCTGAACCCAGTAATCCGTCGAATTCAATGTCGATGTTGCAAATATATACCTTGTGTGGGTCGGCGACATTGAAAGGTACAAGGGTGGATTCGTTGATTAAGATTTTCTGATCGGTGATTCCTTGGATGACTACGTTTTCGGGAAATCGTTGTTTGAAGCGTTGGCAGGTTTCAGGTTTAAAAATTGAAAGTCCTGCACCCGTATCGATAAGAAGTTTATAGGTGTTTGAAGAGTCAGTAATATAATAAAGATTCTTTGAGTTGACAGAAAGAAGGGGTCTTACAGAAAGTTCTGTTCTGGGAAGTTGACATTGGGGCTGAAGTCGTCCAGATTCATTGTCTGAATTTGGGTTTGAATTTCTGAAATTTCTTGGTCTGGGGGTTCTGACTGAGTGGGGGTCAAATGAAAATTTACTTGAGAAGAATCAGGTTCGTCAGAATAAAATTCGTATAACTGTTCAGTATTGAAATATTCTGGTTCATTGTTTTGTTCGAAATCATTAGGGTGATAATCTTGTACGTTTCCGTACTCATCGGGTAAAGAGGTGTAATGATTTTCGTTTTGAGAGTAGTTATAGTCATTGTGATATGGTCCGAATTGCAGATTGTTCAAGTGATGAGTCTTTGGTTGTTGGCGTTGTTGATGTTTAAAGAAACTCGAGTTCGGTCTGTAATTGCCAGACATTTGGGGTTGTCTACTGGTAGATGGACGAAATTGTTGCTGTGAAAATTGTTGACTGGGATTAACATTTGTAGATTGATTAGCAGGTTCATTGGAAAAATGAGGGCGGTAATTCGAATAGTTCTGATTAGGATTCGGGTTGTGTTGAAATTGTCTCATTCTCAATAAGCATTCGTTGCTTAAATGGCCCATGCGTTTACAAAAAGAGCATTGTTTTGGAGGTGGACCGTTATTTGGTTTACGAGGGGGTTGTTGGAAACTTCTATTACCTGAAAATTTCTGGGTTTCTAAATGTGATAGTTGTAGTTCTCGTTTAATTCTGGAAATGGCAGTGAGAATACTGCACGGGTCGCTAGCGCGAACGAGTTGACCAATTTTGGGCTCTAAACCCGTGAGGAGGCTATTAAGAGCCATTGACTCTATTAAGTCAATCTGCTCTTGCTTTTCTTTGATGGTTAAATTTTGTTTGTTTATAGCTGCTAGCATTTTCGCTTGGTGCGTCTGGAGTCTAGCAGAGAAAGTGAGGGGGGATTCATTAGGAGTTTGCCGCATTCGTTGCAAGTCCTGTATGAGAGCCGAGAGATCCCGAGGATCTCCAAAATGATTTTCTAGGAGGGTTTGAATTTCGGCTAGTTGACTAGGGTTTCGCGAATTAATTAACTGAGCCGCTCTACCGCGTAACTTATTTTTGATATGGAGAATTAGCAGTATTTGCTGATTATCCGTTGCCATGCTGTAAGCAGTATTACAGGAGCATATGAAAGTGTTTAAAATTATCGGATTACCATCATATTCAGGAATTATGGCAAGTATTTCCGATAGCTTATAGTACTCTACAGTTGGTGTAGCTGCCTGTCTAATCGTTGCCATTTTTAAAATTGTATAGATTCGCACAATAAATCGAAATTAAATGCTGAATAAAAGTTTTAAATTGAAATGGTAGAAAATATATGGTTTATCGATTGAGTATTGAGTAATGTTTAATATAGGAGTTGCAAAACAAAATGGGAATTATAAATGGTAAAATATGTTTAAAATAATGTTTCAAATAATAAAATAATGCAATAATATAAAATATTTAGTTTCAAAATTATTTAGGGAAGGTAAAGTAATGAGGAATAAAATATATAAACGAAAGAACTGGTGGTCATTCAAAATAAAATCAAAATAAAAAATAGTTACTTTATATGATTCTTACGTTATTATTCCTCGCATCGGACTGTTCTCCGCGGCACTTAGCACTGGTTAGCCTGGTTGCGTGTTCCCTTGCTAGTACTTGGTAGTTGTTGTCCTTTTCAAGTAGGTTTTGTCCACAATGATTTAGAAATCTCCACAGTCAGTTAGTATTCACGTGTTCTAACTGTGTTGGACAATCCTACTGACTGCGCCAATTTTATATTCACTTTAATTCAATTCACTTTTTAAAAAAATATTTATTTAGCAACATACAAAATTAAAATTGAACAATTAAAATAGTTAAAGTACTTGAATAACTTAATACTATAAATGATATTATTTGAATGACAACACGAGAACGTTTCCAGTTGCTTTTATAACATTGACAAAAGTGCTGATGCAAGTCAGCGTTTTTACTGGGTAAACGGACTCGTGTAGGTTTCCGGGAAGTTGTTTGCATATAATTCAAGATGAAATTTGATATCCCTGAGAAGTCACGTACGCTTCAAATTCCGTTGACTTCTCGACTGTGTGAACTAAGTGCTGATATATTTTGCATATAACATATATATATTTAAACATGTATTAATAACACAGGTCAATATGATTTTGTTCTAAGAAAGTGAAGGGTCATTTCCGAAGTAATTTTTCATGTAGAATCAGAATCCAGGATCCAAATTGCTCTATCACGTCAGAATTTTGAGATATACTAACCTAAAAGCGCAAAAAATGCGATTTTCGGCTATATTTGAGGTTATGTGGCCTCGCGATATTCTTTCTTCTAAGAAAACAACCAATGACACCTCAAAGTGCAAGTCTTGTTCTTTCAAATGCCGTTGAGTTTGCTCAACTAGCTGAATTCTGCATTGAAATATTTAATTTTGAAGTTTTCGTGTTTCATCAATTTCGCTATTCTCAAAATCCACATGATTATTCAGTCTTTGACTCCCAAATTCGACACTTATGTTCAATTGTAAGTTTTCACATTTGTATCAAGTTTTGTTTTGCAACAATAGAATCTTTAAAACCAAAATTTAATGTACATCAAGTTGTACGACCCAAAACCACCGCTGTGAAGGGAGCAAAAAGGGGGTGAAAAATGTTAAAATCGACCTAAGAGTATTTTATATTTTATTTTTTCACGTATTTGGGAGCAGTTTAAAGTAAGTGAGTGTATTACAGAAAGAATACAATGTGCACCAAGTATCACCATCCAAAACCACCTTAAAGGGGGTGAAAATCGCTGGAATCGATCTAAATGTATTCTACTTTTTGACTCCATATATTTTTGGCGTAGTTTTATATAAGTGAACTTTCAAGGGTAAGGAAGCGATGTAAACAAAGCAAAGTTACAGCATCCAAACTGACCCCCAAGTATTTTAAAGGGGGGTGAAAAGGGGTGAAAAATGGTAAAAAAGTTCAAGAAGTATTCTTACTCCAAATCAGCAAACCCTAAACTCACGTGTGCCAAATCCACGTATCTTAAACTCCAAGGTGAAATCCAACAATTCTAATCCCTCAATTAACAACTCATCGCATCTTACAAACTGTAATAACCTTACTTTTAGCGCTACCCAGAAACAACGACGTGGAAGTAGTAAGGACTGTGTCCTTTGGGGTGCTTGATTAAAGTGAGTCCCCTTGCCTCTCACAAATCGGGGTGCTTTTTTAACGTGAGTCCCTTTGCCTCTCACAAACCGGGGTACTTTTTTAACGTAAGTCCCCTTGCCTCTCACAAACCGGGGTGCTTTTTTAACATGAGTCCCCTTGCCTCTCACAAACCGGGATGCTTTTTTAACGTGAGTCCCCTTGCCTCTCACAAACCGGGGTGCTTTTCAACGTTTGTCCCCGTATCTCTCACTATTTATCCTTATGAAATATTTTTTTCTTATCTTCTAAATTTCTCGTATTAGATCGTCATGTATGTTGGATATGTTGGATTCAAAATGAAATATCTTAATGCAGAATTAAGCAATTTTAGCAAACTCAACGGCATTTGAAAGATCAAGACTTACACTTTGAGGTGTCATCGGTTGTTTTTTTAGAAGAAAGAATATCGCGAGGCTACATAACCTCAAATATAGCTGAAAATCGCATTTGCTTGCGCTTTTAGGTTAGGATATCTCAAATTTCTGACGTGATAGAGCAATTTGGATCCTGGATTCGGATTCTACATGAAAAATTACTTCCGAAATGACCCTTCACTTCCTCAGAACAATTCAAACATCTTTTTTTGCAGAACTGTGTATTTATCAGTATAAAAAAAATTTCAAATACATTTAAAAATGTTAAGAGTATATCAAATAATAAATTAATATTAATATAATTTTTTTAAAACTTTAGTTTTTTTTGGGGTTATTTGTTGACAATTTTGGAAGTGCTTTAAAATTAAAATTTTGAAAATATTACATTGATAATTTTCACATTGAATTTGAAGAGTACCTTAACATAACGACTAACAATGTTACGAAATGTCAAACTGAAATCAAACTCGCTACAAAGACAATAGCGGTGAACATTAGAATTATTGTCATGATGTCAGATCTAACTATTTGTATTCATATCATGTTCTTTGTAATCTTAGTTAAATTGTGTGACACTATTAGTCTTTCAAATAGAAACAATATAAATTTTAAAAAAGTATAATGATAAAATAATAAAAAACAAAAAATAAAAACGCATTGATCAGCGGTCACACAATACACAATTCTAATTTTAGTTGACAAACTTGCGAGTACCCAATCAATGGTCATTATCATAATAATATAATTTTTGCGGGTTAGATCTCAATGGCATGATAATATAGAATAACTTTCGTAACCGTTCAAAATTTGTTAGTTTTTCGTTTAATGTAGTTTGTTTTTCTCATTGGAGTCATTCCATCTTAGGATTTTCTCTCCAACGAATCTGACGGCACTGTTTGGCATTGATAGTGTCGACGTAAATTATGAATTTTTACTTTATTATATTTAATGAATGAACCAATATTATAAATAAATTTTTGCATTCTCACTGAAGGTCCTCAGTAGCTACTAAACTAAATCTGTAGAGGGACAGAGGTGAAAATAAATGGTACCGAACCGTTTTGTCTTTGCATATTCATATACAGATATATAAAATAACTAATTTATCATTTATATTGCAAATTTCACAGCCGAATCAATTATACATCACTCCTAATATTAAACGTTCAATTTAATATGGAGTTTTGATAAGTTTTTATAGACTGTTATGATTGATGAACACAATGTATGCATTTATACATACACGTACATATAGGATAACCATCAGTAGTTGTCTATATATGAAATTATAGGGCGGAGTAGAATAATTTATAAACAGGGTGGTTAAAAAAATGTTTAAATAATGTTATACCAATTAGGTAGACCACTAGCAATTGCATTTACAAAGTGGCAAGAATATAAGGGGGAATTCAATTATAGTTATACAGGGCTATTTAAAAAAGTTATATTGGGTGTCAATGAGCAGATTTATGAGGGTGGTTGAAATATATGCTAAGTAGAATTATAGTTACACAATGTGATTTAAAAATGCTATATTGCGTAGCCGAACGCGCAATACAGGGTGCAGAGGCGATATTGTTATACAGGGTGGTAATGAAAATGTTAGAGAAAGCAACGATTTATAGGAATATAGGACGGAGTGGGATGCTAGTTACAGAAATTAGACAGTTAAAACAATTATGAAGGCCAATAAGCAGCCGTATATACAAGATGGTTGGATTATAGGATGGAGTGAAAATTTGATTGTACAGGGTGGTCAAAAAATGTTGGAAAAAATGGTTGGACAAAAGGTGGTTGAAGTATAGTCAGGATTAGATTTAGTAATACTCGTACATGGTGATTAGAAAAAACTGATTAATTTCGTCTTGGAAACAATTAATTTACAGCGTAAATGTCCACTATTAAATTGCCATTCAGTTGCATATTTTAAATAAACCTGACATAAAAATAATTTGTCTTTTCTCTCCTTCCCACTGTTAATTGAAACAGTTTTAAGTTTATATTTAACACATTTGAGCTTAAAGTATACACATATTCAGAGGTTAAGTTGTGTTATCTGTACGCGTGATGGTATTGTAATGATTTTTTTCACATAATTTCGTCAAAACGGTCGAAATAATTACAATCTTTATAAAACGTCTGGATTAACAACGTCTGTCGGCTCAATAGATAAACATATTTTTGGCTCATTAAGTCAACGCATATCTGTTCATTTCGTTCGTATAACTTTTATCTGTCAATTTAAATAAAAATGTATCATTCTGTAATGTTGGGGCTTTTGATGTTACCTGGTCCCAGTCTATTAAGGTTATAGATACAAAATAAAAAATAAGGAATAAAAACTACCCGAGTTGAAAAAAAAAACTAAAAAGTTTACATTGAAAAATATATTAATCGACTTCGAAGTATAACTAAAAAGTTGAAAATAATCATAACAAAATACAACTCTAGACATTAAATAGCACATTCTGTGTAGGTACCTACACACAAAGTAAAAAATGTGAAAACTAAAAGTTACTCATTCTGTACAAATTAATCACCTACCTATCTATTATATTTTTGAAGTGTAAAATGTTGGGAAATAAACCAAAGCTCTCATGGACAGGGACGCGTTCCTTAAGTAGCTCTATCCTATATTGGGATTATAGTCGAGTATATGTTATTCAGAAGACTATACAATTTTAATACAAATTTCCTAAAATTCTTATAAATTGTACGTACTTCTTCATACCTGTCAGGCGTGACATCACCGACCAATATCAAATAATTTAAATCACATATGGTAATAATTATTTGGTCAAGTGCGAGTTGGACTCGCATACTAAGGAAGCGTTTTAAATTTATAAAAAATATACACTTTAATTTTCCACACATAGACTTTTTATTTTACCTGCTTCAGGATTCCCTTGATTTTTATAAGAATACATATCTATTTAATGTTCTAATTTGGCCCCCAAAGATTAACATTAGAGTTTTATTTTTCTAATAAACTTTTAGGGAAGTCTTTTGTAATCTACTCCCTGAATTTTAAGGCTCTGTAGATTGGAAGATAAAGAGCAAAATAAATCAAGCTTTAAATTATAAATTATTAAATCGGTGTTCAAATTATTTAAAAATACAAATAAAATATATTTTTCACAATTTAAATAGTATAGTTTCTAGAGTAGGAATTAAGTAGATTTTTAATATTTTTGTTAATATCTTTTAAACAAATAATTTAAAAATATGATATATTTGTAATTACATAATGTGCCTTTTATTTGATATATTACATGATGCGTTCGAAAATAGAATTTTTATTTTCCATTTAATTGTATAATTTGTCCCTAAAATTACTGGTGCGTTCCCGCAATTTGTTTAGTGTATTGTTTTCAATTTGATTGAATTACTTCATTGATTTTTAAACTTCTGCACCTTTTCTAAAACTTTCCGTCGCGCTAATGCTAATTGTAAGTGTTTTTTGCGTGTAAAATATAGACAGTATTGACATTCGTGTTTCGGATCCCTAGCCTTTTGGACGCTTGGGAGATTCGTGTTTGTTCTCCGAACTTTTCGGTCGCTTTGATTCCGTCTGAAGAGACGACGCTTATTGTTTTTTGCGTTACGATTTCGCGAGTTAGTAGCTTCGTTCGTAACGACCGCTAAACCGCTTTCATTTTGTTTCTTTTGTGTTTACAAAAGCGCATCATTTGTTGTTAAACCCGCATTTTTTTTGTATGCTCAATCAATGAACATTACGTCGCTATTTTTTGTGTAACGTGTTGTCCAGACGAAGCCCTAAGAAACTGTTCCTGCTATTACGGGGCTAGCCTCAGAAGAAAGAAGAACCAAGAAAACACCAGAGCTTCGACTTAAAGGTTAGTGATAACTTTTATTTGGTGATTCGTTTATGTGACGGCACGTGTTTATTGAATGTTCCGCTAAAGGTCCTTCGTCAATTATATACTTGCATTGAACCAGCATTGAACTAAAACCGCAACATCTAATTCATACATTTTTTTGAATATTCTCTATGGAATGTGCATCGAAGACATTCCAATTACTATGGGGGTTTTCTAATAATTTTTCTTATAAATTTCAAGTGAGCCCCAGTGCCCCTAATTATTTTCAACATTTTAGGTAGTATGGTTTCGGAAATAAAGCGAGAAATGAGAATTTTTTATATCTTTATGTTAATATCTTGCAAACAATTAATTTTAAAAATATATATTTGTATTCCTCATAACGAGCCCTATCATTTGATGTATTGCATGATGCGTTAAAAAATATTTTTTTATTTTTCGTTTAATTCTATAATTTGACCCCCAATATTAATATTAGTGATTTCCTTGTATTTTTCCTGCAAACAAAAAAAATAGGTCTTATAGTTTGGGCAATAAAAGGAGGGAATGGGTAATTTTTTTAAATATTTTTTTAATATATTTTAAAATATTAATTTAAAAAAAAATAAAAATATATTTGTATTCGTCATAATGTTATTTGATATATTACTTGATCCGTTAGAAACAATTATAATTTTGTATTTTCCATTTAATTCTATAATTTGCCCCCCAAAATGAATATTAGAGGTTTCTCCTTATTTTTCCAGTAAAGTTTAGGTGAGGCGCTATACCTCTATTTTTTTCAAAATTTTACAGCTTATGGTTGTGGAGATAGGGGGGGGGGGAATGAGTAAAAAATTTTATATTTATATCTTTTAATTTCTTTATTTTAAAAATATGAAAAAAATATATTTGTTTTCGTCATAATGATCCCTTTCATTTGATATATAACATGATGCGTTTGAAACAATTTTAATTTTATATTTTCTATTTAATTCTGTAATTTGCCTCCCAAAATTAAAAATAGGTTTCTCTTTATTTTTCTAGTAAACTTCAGGTCAGACCCTATATCTCTAATTTTTTTCAAAACTTTACGTTTTATAGTTTCGAAGATAAGGGGGGGGGATGTGTAAATTTTTGTATATTTTCGTTAATATCTTTTTAACTATTTTTTTAATATGAAAAAAATATATTTGTGTTCCTCAGAATGGGACCTTTCATTTGATGTGTTTGAAAAAAATTATTTAATTTTCATTTAATTCTATAATTTGCCCCCCAAAATTATTATTAATGGTTTCTCCTTATTTTTCCTGTGAAGTTCGGACAACGTTCTATATTTCCCATTTTTTCAAAATTTTAGGCTCAGTAGATTGGAGATGAGGAGGGAACGTTCGATTTTTTTTAGTTTTTCCCCTAGAAGTACCCCTAAAATCAAAATTTCTTTTTTTACGATATTTAATCCTGATCGGGTCACCAAACTATACATTGATACCAAATTTCAACCTCTTCCGTCCAGTAGTTTAGGAGAAAATTGATGTGATGTGACAGAGGCAGAAATCCGGAATGATATATAAGGGTATCCGAATAAGAATAACAATAACACCGTCATACCTGAATATAATTATTTTTATATAATAAAATGAAAGCCCTCTTTCACGAAAACAATAGTTATATATGTTTTTGTTAATAGGTACCCACACAACGTCGGATGATAAAAAAGATGAAATGCATTGTTTCTAACAATTTAGTTCATACTTTGAAAACAATAAACCCTTAAAATGGCAAAAGTAAAAAAAAATATTCATGTAACGTAAACATTGTCAAAAGATATTCACAATAATTGACTGACAAGAAACGATTTGTTTTTTGTTTTTTCACTCGCATATCCCGGGTTTCGTTCCTATAGTGAAAAAATATAATAAATAATTTTTCCCCAATCTACTAAAACTAAACTAAAAAAATGTTTCAATATCTTATATTTTTTCTCAATATATTAGGTTTCCGTAGTGGGCCGTTGGGTTCCCCAAACGTCACCAAAATATCAACAGGCAAATACGTTGATCTCGACTTTAAGGAAGGTGTTCCAAATTAATCCAAATATCATTAGCAAGTCAGAAATTCCAAAGTAGATCAGAGTTGGTTTTTAACATTTTATGCGGACATGAACAAGAAATTTTCGATTAGTTGTTTTGTGTCAAAGTAAGTACACACTTAGTATTTAAGTGTGGGCGAGACGTTTGTATAAAATTCTAGAAACAAATTAATTTTTGAAAATGGCGCGGTCCAAATCAAAATCAGAAGAGCATTCAGATATTTAATGCAGTTATATATACATATACATAAATAATTATTCGAGATTTCAGTCAGTTGGGAAAAGCGCACCTGATGAAGATTCTCGACTAGAAATAATATTATCTTGCGTTCAATGGATTGTAAAATAGTATATTAATTGCTTTGATAAGTTTTAGTATGTTAAGCTATGAATTCTTTCGTATGATTGCTGTCCTAGGAATCACAAGGAAACGGGCATAGGACACAGCACAACTCCTGATTGGGGGTCTTTGTAAGAGTTTTCGCTGAAACTACTAGTTATCGATATTAATTTCCCTTTAAATTATGATTTTCTTTGTTAGTATTAAAATGAACTGTGCACAAAATTTTAGTCGTATATCTTTCATGTTAGTCAAACTGCCATCCAGTTCTTAGACTTATATTACTCTGGCTGTGAAAACTTATTTTCAACGTTCCCATATTATGCAATTTGTTAAGTAAAGTAATTTCTAAATAAGACAACTAAGTGCCACCGATATTGGAATGGATTATAATGGCGTCGTCACATAACAATATTAGATATTATGGAGTTGGTGTAAGTTTTCAATTAACATTACCACTTATATAAAATGTCTGTATATAGTTTTATATAGTTTACCATCAGTACTTGTTTTTGAAAAATTTTAATTGTTTAATTTCGTCTTAATTCATTTCATGCCTTTTTAACAATTACTATCATTTACTGCGGTCGGGTTAGATTAAAGGCTGCAAGCAGTTTTTAATATGACCTTGAGTTTGACAGGAATTAAAAATAAACCTAATTTTAGTCAGTTCATAACCGGCTTTCGTTTGTGTCGTCTGTCCATCAGAGAATGGTGTTAACGAAGTAACATTACCTACGAAAGAAATTAATTGTTTCGTCGCCTCAAAATTTTAAAATGATTTCCAGTTTTTATACAAATCGGTTGAATTACTCTGCTCTAGCGTTTTTCCACTAAACGAACAACAACAAAACACAAACTCGGTCGAATAAAACAAAAATGTAACTTTTCGCACTTTTTCAAGATTGGCGTGTTTTGAAACAGTTGGAGTATATTATTTTTCGAGACCCGCTCGGAAGCGGTAACATCAAAATGTGTTGTGTTTTCTATTTTCTCCTTGTAGGTATTCAACGTTGCCGAGGAAATTTTCCCCAAAAAATGATGGGACCGTTTTACGTTTAATATTGTTACATTTAATTTCACATTACTAATAGAGCAGTTCTCTCGAAAATAATCACCGTAATAAAAACCGAACTAACAAACCTTTAGCAACAAACGTATTTCTGGTATGTACGATTGCAAATATAAAAAGAGGAAACGACTGAAATTTCGAGTATTAGAGAGCAACTGAGATGGATTATAAATGCGGCCGGACGACAGAAGCAGTTCAGTAGTGGACTGACTGTAATATTCGCTGGAAGTATTAGTCAATGAAAAGTAATGTAGTACTGATTCTGAATTTCATTGTGTCTAATTTGCCACGCAAAATTAATATTAAAATTTTCGCTTTCGTTTTACTGTAAACTTTAATGCATTATTTTTTCACAAATCAAGCTCAGTAGTTTCAGTGATAAAGATGGGGTTAATGGTCGATTTTAGTTAAATTAGTTTATTTCCTATGTGTACTCCGACTCACCAAACTGGGCATTAATAATCAAATTTCTAAAGATTTCATTCATCAGATATATGAAATTTTAAAAATGACAAAAATACAGTATCTGCTAAAATGTTAGAAATATATAGAATGTTTCATTGTTGATAGTTCATCACAGTAATTACATAACTACGTAATTTCATTAAATTTTTTAAAATTTTTATCTTATACCTACTAGCTGCGCACAACCAGGCGTAGTTGCCGCTCAGTTTTATTAAATGGAAAAGACAAGGAAGTGTCGAGAAACACACGTTGTTAATATCGTTAATTTTACAATACGTTACAATACTATTTTGGTATTTTGAGTGGAATTTAGATTTTTGATATTTTTGAAAATTTTTCTTTTTTTAGACACTGACATTTTTGTCATTTTTTAATTTTAGTTTTGAGACTCAGGGTTTCAAACAATTTTAGCAATTTTTTTATAGATATTTTAACATTATTGAAGTTTTTGAGTTTTTTATATTTCAAATTCTGTTTATTTTAGAGATTTTCGGCGTTTGGTGATAGTTTGGCATTTATACTTTTAAAATTCTGAGGTTGTTTTTGTCATTTTTGCCGACTTTTAACTTTTTCACATATTGATGTTCTTCATAATTGTAGTATATTTTGAGTGTTTTGACACTTTAGGTTTTTTAACAATTTTGGCCATTTTTTATAAATATTTATTGAGAATTTTTCATTTTTAATATTTTTAACATTTTGATTTTTTAATATCTTATTTTTTGCAAAAGGCGAATAATATATTTTTTAATCGAAAAAATTACTCTAATAATGTTCATGCTCATATTACTTTAAAATTGTGAGATTTTCTAAATAAATACCCCTCCCTTTCCTCATTGGGTAAAAGAATTTTCGCAAAACGATTAAAAAAATATTTACACCAAAATCTTTTTCTGTTTCATTGTTATTGAACCCCCATCTCCTCCATCTAATAGACCAATTGATCATAAATGACGAATCATGTATTTATTAACTTTAATGGATTCGACCTAGCAATTCTCATGCGTTCTCTGACTACTGGTCTAAACTCTTTTTTGTTTATTTGGAGGGGAAATAATATATACCAATTTTTATTCCTGCATAATGAATTTTTCTAACGACAGTAGGAAACCCCACCTAGTATGAAATATTTTGTATTAGTAAAAAAACCAAAATTTGTTTAATAATTTCAAAGATTACTCGTTCTCCACTACACACACAAACAAAATATGTTTAGATTATATTACATTTTGGAGAAGGTGACAGAGGTTTTTGGCATCATATTGTTACGAGAATTCATCCGGTAGCTGGTGCAATCGGCCTTCATCCCATATTTCATGGAACTCGAAATATTGGCCTGTCGGACATTAATATAATTTCCTCGAATCGTCGACAACACATTTCCCGACGGCTGGTTGACCTACTAGAGAATTCTGAGAGAAATATATAAATACGGAGAGCTGAGGAAGCATTCATTCAGTATTCAACTGTCGTATAGTTAAGACAAATTGTAAATAGTTCTGTGAATATAAATTGTGTTAAAGTGGTGGAAATAAATTAGAGTGAGTTGGACTGTGTTTTTAAATAAATCCGAGAACTGAACTGAATCCGAAGAGTGTGAAAACAAAAAAACATTACAGTGGTGACACGTGTAGGTGTATTTGTGGAACTTTATAAGTGGGAAATAAATAGACTAACCATGTTTGAAGCAGTGAATTTGGACCAATTGATAGTGACTGATTTAAAGAACTAACTGGGGGAAAGGGATTTAGAAATTAGAAGGTAACGATCCCGATACTTATTTGTTTGAAGTTTCTGGTAATGGGGACATGAATATGCTATTAAAACAAATGGAGGAAAATTCTAAAAACCTGAAAGACAAATTACTGGAAAATTCTAAATCCTTAGAAGAATATTTGAAAAGCATTGTAGAGAAAAATTCAGAAATGCTGGAAGAGAAAATATTAGAGAATGAGGCTCGGATGGAGGAGCTAAAGCAAACAATGAAAAGGGGAGAAATACAATCAAAAATCGAAACCAGAAACAGTCCAGAAGTCGTAGGTTCGAGCCTCGAGGGGACAAGGCACAAAATGAAACCACCACAATTCGATGGAAAATAGTCTTGATCTAATTGTCGGCGACAATTAGAGGCTGCAGCAAACTAAACGGATGGCCGGCAGAGGAGAAAGCAATAACATTTACCCTCGCTTTAAGAATGGATGCTACAGATATTTTGCAAACGTTGAATATCTCGGAGCAAGAAGATTACCAACAATTGGTCAAACATTTAGAACTAAGGTATGGCCAGATACATTTGGAGTACGTCTACCACAGCCACACCGGAAAATGTATTAAAAGGTTAGCAGTACAAGCGCTTTTGGATGGGCTTCGGGACCACGAAGCCTAACAAGCATTGACACTAGCTCGACCCACTCAATTAGTGGATGCACTGGCTCGAGCTTTGCAATTCGAGGCTGCGAAAAATACCTGCAGAGGTTAAGCCAGAGTCCGAATAATTGACCGAGAATCAGAAAATCACGGGAATGATGAAGCCTTTGTTAGGAAGATAGTAGAGGAAGTCCTTACAAAACAAAGACTAATGAGATTTTGGAAGTGTCGTAAGGTAGCACATATACAGAGTCGTTGCAAGGAGAGCAACGGAGTACCGACTTCCTCGTCGGGGAAACTAAAGAAGGCCAATGTAAAAGGACCACCGTCGACGTGTAGCCAACTAGCCTCAACTATCAATGCATATGTCGCTTCGCTACGAAACCACGTTAACTGGGTCTTTGTAGCTGATCTTATTAATAAGAAGCAATGTGCAATGTTGCTGTATACTGGTGCGACGAAAATAATTATAAAGCCCAACATCGTTTTAGAGACAATGATAAAACCAACAAAATGACAACTGCGAAGACAGGAGAAGCAGCTAAGGTCCATGGTGAAATAGAGGTTGAAATGGTCTTGGAAAATACAACATTCCAACATCGGACATTAGTGGCGGACATCGAAGACGAAGTCATCATTGGAATGGATGTGATGAGCTCCAAGGGATTCCAGTTAAACTGCGTTACTCTCGGGGATCTTTTCGCTGTGGTAAAGGGGGTGGAAAGTTTCTACAAGCACCTCTATGGTTAAAGCTTCCTCCTGAGGACTGATCACGCAACACTGAAGTGGCTCCCGCAGTTTAAAAATCCCGAAGGGCAAGTGGCAAGGTGGATAGAGCGGTTGCAAGAATTCGACTTCGAGACTGGACATCGCGCTGGGACAACCCATAAGAATGCTGATGACTTATCGAGGAGACCATGCCCTGGTGATTGCAAACATTGTCAGCGAGTTGAAGAAAAAGGGGCTGTTCTCTGTTAAGTTAAAAGAGGTTATATCCGGTGGAAGGAAGAAGACCTCAAACCTACGTGGAAGGAGATTTCTCTATACTCACCAACCATAAAGTCATTGGTCATATTGGGCTCTGTGGAACTCCCTTATCCTGGAGACTGGGATTCTGAAGCACGTCCTGGAAACTCCAGAAGAGAGCAAGGACAGAAAATAGATTATAATCCCCAGAATTAGGAGACCGGAGGTTTTGCGAGAACTACATGACGGTACAACCGGAGGACATCTCGGAGTGACGAAAATCCTAGGGAAGTTAAGAGAACGCTTTTATTAGGTAAACTGTCAAGCAGATGTCAAGGACTGGTGCCCGAAATGAACAGTTCTGCACCAAGTAACGGGCCTCAAAAGCGAGCAAAAACTCCCTTGAAGCAATATAACCTGGGCAGTCCATTCGAAAGAGTAGCCTTTGATGTTGCCGGTCCATTTCCTGAATCTGACTCCGGAAATAAATACATTCTGGTGGTGACTATTTCACTAATTTTGCGGAAGCTTATGCGTTGCCTAATCAAGAAGCCTTGACCGTTGTTGATATCCTTGTCAAAGAATGGATCTGTCGTTTTGGTGTTCCCTTGGAGTTGCACTCAAGGTAGAAATTTCGAGTCTACTCTTTTCCAAGAAGTCTGCAAACTATTGAAGATCAATAAAACACGGATAACAGCATTACACCCTCAATCCGATGGGATGCTAGAACGGATGAATAGGACTATTAACCGCCACTTGTCAAAGGTAGTCTCTGACCACCAAAGAGACTGGGACCAATATCTTCATTTGTTTCTAATGGCATATCGTTTGTCTGTGCACGAGTCCACGGGTCCGATCTCGGCAAGTGTTATTATGGGACGAGAATTAAGACTACCATGTGATTTGAAGTTTGGATGTTCCCCTAGGAGAAGAGACCGCAAGTAAAGACTATGTCAGCCAGTTACGTCAAAGGATGAACGACATTCACCAACGAGTCCGGTTAAATATCGAGAAGCCAATTGCAAGTTGATCTTGTTTGGTTGTGTAACCCGCAGCGTCCTCGATATTCGCCAAAGCTACAAAGATCTTGGGAGGGGCCTTACCGAATAGTAAAGAGGATCAACGGTGTCGTCTACAGAATAAGGAAGCTACCTAGAGGTAAATCAAAGATAAAAGTACATTTGAACAGGTTAGCCCCTTATGCCGAAAGTCATGACAGCGAAGTTGACCAAGCCCAAGTCCGTAGCATCCAGCCACCCAATGACCGTCAAACAATTTTTGGCATTGTACTCGAATGGACAGAAAGTGCAGCACGGCGTGACCAGAGCAGAACCCCGAAACCTGTTTGAGGTGCCCGTAGAATATGCGCCGACTCATTGTGTGGTTCGAGATCTTCGGATGTCCAGAGGAATAGCCAAGGTGTTTGCAAAGAATCAGGGATAGCTCCAGAAGCTAAGAGAGCAAGGTCCAGTAGTAGGGAAGATCCTTCACCTGGAAGATAAACACCGAGTGGGTACCAGAGACATCTTTTATTTGGTAACAAACATTCTCGCAGGACAAGTCAACATACAGCGATCTTTGGAAGACACTGGTAGAATTGAGGGCCGTGATGATGGAGAAGAACTTAATGAAATTGGCGGTCCCAAAGATAGCCTAGGTTGGATGGACTGAACTGGAGGGTAGTGAGAAGTATGTTGGACACTTTCTTTCGATTCAGTGACATCAACATCCTTGTATGCTGTCTCAATATTCGCAGCCCAGATTCGAAGACCGTTGACTGTTGCTTCCACCAAACCTCCCGTTGTCGAAATGGAGAGTCCTGCAAATATCGCCACACCAGGAGGGATTCTGCGACATTCCGGGACGAAATAATCTTAAGGAGGGGGCAATGTTACGAGAATTCATCCGATAACTGGTGCAATCGGCCTTCATCCGATATTTCGTGGAACTCGAAATATTGGCCTGTCGACCCGAGACCGGCCGCTGACTATAACGAACATTAATGGAATTTCCTCGAATCTTCGAGAACATATTACTAGAGAATTCCGAGAGAAATATATGTAGTATAAATACGGAGAGCTGAGGAAGCATTCATTCAGTATTCGACTGCCTTATAGTTAAGAATACATTGTAAATAGTTCTGTGAATATAAATTGTGTTAAAGTAGTGGAAATAAATTAGAGTGAGTTGGACTGTGTTTTTAATTAAATCCGAGAACTGAACTGAACCAGAAGAGTGTAAAAATAAAAAACATTACAATATTTTTGGAACTAATTCGAATTTTTATAATTTCAAAACCTATAAATCTATACTGAACAACCCAAATGACTTTGCAATAAATCGCGCATAAATCAGTGTAGTAGATTTTTAATTTTGTGAACAGAAACCATACAATTTTTATGGATAAAATTTATTTTGTAAAATTTTGTACTTACATTGTAACTTAATGTCGATGTACAATTTTTGTATTTTGGCCCACCTGGTACCAACTTGAAACAATTTTGACATCAGCTCAGCAAGGGCTGTCTAGGAATTGACAAAAAATAGTGAAATCTATTTAAAAAGGGTGACTTAATCACTTCGAGGTAGTTCTCCCGGTAAATTATATTATACATACAGTTGACTTATTAGTACCCAAGGATAGAATATGTTTTAACGGATTCAGTAATCAAGTGAATGACTTGTTTACATTTCTGATTGATGGACAAAATTTATTTTAGTATTTCTTTGTTGGGGTTTCTCGACCTATGTGCAAATGGATATGTTATTATAGTTGTAGAATCCATTCTTAATTGTTAAGCCGTATAGCTAGTAAATATTTATCAGTCTTTAACCTGTGTCGGTGGTATCGAGTAGTCCGATAGATCATATATATTGCGACGATTTTTCGAGACCCTGCATATAAGGTTATACTCTCTCCTACTAGGATAATTTCTTTCCTACTGCTTATATTGATCAAGATCGGAGTCACTATAGATATTGTCGTGGTCGGCACATTTCTTCCATATCAATCTTAAAAAGCCTTTATGGGTACCCAGTTATTTGATTGTGTTTGAGTTCCTTAATTTAAATTGAAGAGGCAGCAGGTTATCCTCTGCTAGATTTCTTTTATTAGTTTTAATCCATGTTTTTGGCAAGTATGTCATGAACAGATTTGCAACTGGTGACTCCATTGCTGCTTCGTCTGTTTGTTTGCATATTTGATTATTGAACATGAATAAAGCATATAAATGCAGAGCGCGGACAACTCCTTGATAATGCCAAGTGACTCCTTGGCGAAACGTCTGCAAAATAACGAACGAATATACTAATACTCTCTTCGAAGTATCATTCTTTTGTAAGACTATATATATAATATTTATTCTTTCTGGTTAGGGAACCTTCATCAGTTGCGCTTCCCACAATTGAATGTCCTCTCGAACACTTCTTTATGTATTTGATACATTTCGTTAAATTTTAGCACGCGAGATGTAAAGATCGACATCTCGCGTGTTCAAATTGAACGAATATACTTCCGAATACATACTTTTCATTTTTTCCATCCGTGTAACACGGGCACACTTTTGGTTTTATACATTAGTATTGATTTGACCAGTATCTATTATTTGTCTTTCGAATATTTAGTACTCAATAAATAAGCTAAGATGAAGGCCTACTATTATATTTTTTATGTCTCAATTCCATGTTTGTTTATACATCATTTACAGTCTTTACGTCTTAATATTCTCGTCTATGATTTATGAATTATTATTACTTAGTATCGTTTTATTAAAAAACAGTAAGTACGTATCATTTAATAAGTTTCTTAGCATTAGTTATTTTAATGCATTATTCAAATATTTTTTTCAGAAATTTCGAACACTACTTACATGTTTCCATTCATCTATTTTTCTTAAAGGTGCACTTTCAGTACGCCTCTGCAGCCATTCTTTTCCTGTGTTCCTTGTATTCAAGCCCTCGTACATGTCTAAAATGTTTATGGCTGTTTACCCATAATTTGAATAAGAATTGAAATATTCTCTCTTACAGATTCTGCATTGAAATAATGCAAAATTTAGACATAAAGGGGGAAAAGGAAATTATTGGGGTTTGTGCAGTGACTCTATAAAGGAAAACTGGTTGCAGAAGGTATACAGTGAAGAATGTCATTCGTTAAATAACATTGTGTTAAAACTCATGTCACTAAACGATTGTTTGTTTTAATTTAAGATTGACATCACAATCACAAAATTGAAAATAAAAGCTGAAATAATTATATCTCGAAGTTTTAGTTAGTAGAGAAAACGTGTATGAAAAGCTCTAAGATAACTTAAAGTGGGCTAGCTTGTTATATGAGAATTTTAAATAATGTAAAGGAACAAAACAATATGTTTTCTGCGCTTTGAATCTATGGAAACATTTCAGACGCCTTATGATTACCAAGTGCTTAGCATATAGTTATTTTGTTTGACTTTAGTTGTGATGTTAAACTAAGTTGTCGAAACTGTTTCTGTTTTACTTATCCTTACCAACGTTTTTTATTCGAAGCATTACATTTTAACATAGTAAAAAACAAACATTCTGTTTGAAATTTGGAAAAATTTTGTAGCATATTTTATCGCTAAAAATATTCGTTTGTTAATTTATTTAGTTCGTGGAGTATCATACAAAAAGGACGAGTTCCTTACGCCAGTTTTGTTTTATTATCCCGACCATTTCTTTTATACAAAGTGGTCCTCCGGGAACTCAATTAATCAATTGTTGGATAATCATACTTAGCAAATTTTGAAAATTTTATAATTAATTACATGATTGTTGCGCTACCGGTTATACCGGAAGTAGATGCAAATTTGTTTAAATGAAACAACCTTTAAATTTTTAGATTCTACGAAAAACGATACTAGACATATTTTGTGTATAATATTCTATACCAAAGTGTCACCGTTTTTGGCATATTTAAATTTGACGTTTTCAAGCTCTAAAACAAAAATTATCAACTATGCCCACAAGGAAGCATTTATTTTTTACTAGAGTCAGTTTTCGACTTTAGTAGTTTATGTACGATATTTCATCTAAACATTAAAAATTAATTTAAATTTAAAAAATCGTCGAAAGCTATTTGTTCAAATAACTTTGTATTGTTATCTGTTCCGAAAATCGACTGCAAGTAATATGTCTTATACCTCAAATATTCCCTATTATTGTAAGTTGGCTGTGACAGCTTTAAAGCACTTAAGTAAGCTGCCAGTTACCATTTTAAAATTGTCAAGAATTATGGGAGAATGCTTAAATTATACAAAAGAAGATTATTTAAATTTATTTATTATTTATGGATAGTTAAATGAGTCCACTTTTGTTTTTGAGGTTCAGTGAATATGAATATGGCATCGGTAACCGCCTCCGAGGCCCAGCGGTACTGGATAGGAATCAACATGGCACTGGATTTTTTTCCCCAAAAATCAAATATTTCCGCGAAAAATGGAGATGTCCATGTAGTTCTTTTTTAAAATTAAAGGTGGGTCATCCGAATTAAATGGAAATGGTATTTCAAAAAATATTGTAAGGATATTGATATATCTTTATTAATGTCATCCCACATTTTGCCACTTGTTAGGTGCGACTAAAACAATGTTTGTCTCTCAATTTGTCACTAGGGAGCTAAAAAACACTTATTTATTTTACTACTCTTGATTCCCAAATAATGTAGTAAGGATTATAGAGAGGTACTTATAGGGATGGAGACCACCCTCCAACATGTTCCAGCGTCAATTTTGATAATTACAATATGTAAGTTTAAATTATCTTCTTTATTCCTGGGCAGTATCTTCTGGTCTCTTTGTATTTTACTCTCACAACAATCTTGTTTTGAGGTGTAGTCATCATTTTCATATTCTAGTAATTGTTTATAAAACATACTCAATAGATGTTCTTCTAATATTGTTTTTAAGTTAATACTATTTCTAGTTACCAAAATGTACAAAAGATTTTTTGGTAATGGGTTGGACGACGTAGCTTCAATTTTATCACTGTTTTTCGGTACTACTGCATATTTTCGATGTGGTATATTCTGTATTTGAAAGAATATAGAAACAACGAAAAGTTGGAACAGAGACATCTTTTGAAGGTTAACCAGGCTTTTTAGCAGATACCAAATCGGGATAGGTAATTCTTTTGGTAAAAACATTGTACCTGGAACAAACAAAAATAACAGAAATTCGTAAATTTTTAGGTTTCCTTTAAATCATAGGCACACCGAACTGTTTTTTCAACAGCCTTGATATTCAAGCAAAATAAGCATAATATGCATTTTACATAAATTAGGATATAGGTTTTCTAATTTTTCACCATTAGTCCAAATCATTTACAGCAAAAATGATCTATTGGTGCCAAATTAAAAGCAGTACAAGGCTAACATACCAACATGTTCTAAGGATACCACATTATTAGTTGGCACAAAAATCATTATTAAGGTGACTTTCGTATGAGCTAGAGGCTTGAAATTTTGCAAATAGCTCAGAGCTCAATCATAATGAAAGTTTGCCGAGAACGAATGAAATTTAGGGCACAAATGAACTTTGACAATTCCTGTCATACTTTTTTTCCTTTTAACCTAGAAACTAGCTAGTGATAGTAATGAGTTATGTTATTGTACAAGTTTTGCAGTAAATCCTAGCATTTTAGTTGTATTGGATTTTACAAAAGTAGTAATAGTTATTCCTTTTACAGTGAAAGACAAGATGTTTGTTTTTTTTTGCAGTATAAACAGTGTCACACATTTACCATTTTTATAGGAAATTCAACAAACTCACATCTCTGGATTAATTCATCTAGCCTCAAAATAGTGAATCTGCACGTAGTGTTATTTACCTTATTACTTCATTATTATTATTGAGTATGTAGTATTTAATATTTCACGTTGTAAATAAAACCACATGAGTATTCCGCAATTTAGTAAGTATGTTGAGTGAATTTTTCAGTGCAAAATACTTTTTTTAATAAAAAATCCTTAGCAGCATTGCGATTGTTGGAGCCTCCTATTTGAATCACACAAATCACAAATAACACCCAATAAACTATACCAACTGCTTGGTGTAAATGGAGGTGACTAATAGGGGTGGAAATATTTTTTCACGGTTTCGGACCAAAGTAGATGTCATAGCGAAAAATGTTAATACAAATGTTGAAGAGAATTAAAAAATATATAATTTGTGGATCCTAACCTTAAAATCATCGAGATAATGCTGGAAAACGGTTTTCGCATTTTCATTGGTTATTCATTTTTCATTTCCATAAAAATGATTTTAAATTGATGATATTTTCACCAATGTGTTTCCCAGATATTCACATTAACACTTTGTTTATGAAATATTATTTTTTCAAAGATAAACAAGTACTTAAGTACAGTTTTTCTGCTTCATAAGTATTCATTTTCTTCGTTAGGATTTACACTTTAAGATGGAGAAATATATAGCATGGGCTTCAAATACACGTAGAAAAATGAGAAAAACTAAAAATAATCGATTCCATTAATTCGTGTTATGCCGAATTTGAAACAAATAACTATCATACAAATTACATCCAAACATATAGATACAGGAAAAATAGTTGAGAAATCCTATTTTCGCACAGTTAATCATCCAAGAAAATTTTTCAATAAGAAGGCAACTATTATGAGGAGTGAAGACCCAAATTAACTTCCAAAATAAAGAGATATCTACTAAATTTAATATTTTGGAAGAGAGTACTGAGTATTTCCATTTACAATTTAATTTACAAAGGAAAAACACAATTGTGATTCAAATAATACCTAACTGAATGAAGCAAACAAAATACCATAAAACTATTTGTTCAGCTTTTGTACATAGCTATTTGAATAAACAAAGAAGCGAATAATTGCCTTACCGACAATGTGAGGACTTACCTTTGTACACTTCCCAGTGTGACTGAGATATTAAATTTATTATTATTTTTTAAGACTGAACTAGAAGTGTTTGTACAAGATTTTAACAAAAAATGTTGTAACTAAACAATTTAGTCTAATTTTGCTCTTCTGAACCGAACTGGACTTTATTAGAGAATAAAATTTACGTATTTTGCATCTTTTAAACTATTTATGTCAAACTAGATAAAATTTTGTTTGTAGATGAAAAGCAACGCCATTTGTTATTTGACTTTTGAACATCCATTGGTTTGACTTTTTGCTTGATCTAACACTGTTTTAATCCAGAAATCAATCAGTGCTCGCTTGTGGATAACCTATGCTTGGACCCAGTTAATATTATGATATATTATGACATAAGGGATTTAAATGTGAGATGTTTGTTATAACTCTTCAGTTTACTTTTATTTTTACGTTTTTTTTTTAATAATACCACACTAAAAAAATAAACTACATGCCACAAATAGCCTTCAATAAACAATATTCTGTTTATGTTTCAGCAATCCTATTTAGACATTAATCATGCTTGGTAATAGTGGAAATCTATTTTTCTTGATAAACAACCGGACATTTTCTTGAAAGTAACATTGTTTAAGACATCACTTGAACAATTTCATAATTGATTATGTCCTTTGGAGCTTCATTCAATCCATAAGGTTATCGTTACCTATGAGTATGTTATTTTGTTTGAAGGGTTTTGTCTAGTAGCACATCGGTGAAGAGATTTTCCAAAATTTATTAAAATACATTTGCAAATATGGAATCTGATAAATTACACATACAATTATCATTCAATTTGAAAAAGGTACAGTTTTTTAGAAGCATAAAAGTGAATTTCCGAAAAGAGAATATGCCTTTAAAATACTAAAAAAATAAGATGAAACCCGATTTAAGGGATTCATCACGAGAAACAAATTATCAGTTTTTGTTCTTACTGTAGGCAGTATTCAAGATACCTGAAAAAAGATATTTGAATATACTAACCACAAAAAGGATCGAACTCGTTGAAGCCTTCAAGATGAACTTAGAACTAATAACAGGTAATTGAAGGTCCAATGCAAGTCGGATATCCATCCGGCACATGTCACCTTTTGGCACTAACGATTCGTTTTTATTTCTACTGAAAAAGAAAAATAATCAAATAAACACGGAAAGGGAGTGAAAATGTTTTCAAAGTTAATGTATGTCTAACTAATGAAAGACTGTATCAAACAATTTTAACATGGAAACACTCGGTACAATTCTTATTGTTCTGAAATGTCATAGGCTACAGCTTCCTAAATATAATTCAATAATAATATGTCGATTTACGAGCTCTGACATGGTATATTCCACGACTACTTTCAAAAGCAATGACTACTAATATAAATGGACCCGGCACTCTCATATACGACCGAAAATAGATAGAAACACAGATATATTTGTTTACAAATATGCCGGCTCCAACAGTAGCGTTCAACCTACATTAAATTAAAGGTCATGTTATTCAGATTCAAAATAATAGAACTACGTACCTAATCCACAAATATAAGTATATTAAATTCCATTAAAAGATGTACAGAATAACAAAAACAATTAGTGGCTTAATTACTAATATGTAACAGTTATTATCAAAATATTTATTTATTCACGTAAAATGTAGTTTTATTTACTGCTTAAATGACCTTTTGTAAAACTCAGTTAACACGTTTATGATCTGACACTTACCGGTGAGAAGATAATTTGGCAAACGAATATGCCACTTTCCTGGATATAAAACTCTAACGAAATAACACTTTATTATTGTTTTTACACTTAAGCAAAATAATCACTCATTTCAAACAAGTTTCAACCCCAAAACACTTTAAAAAATATAATTTACAAAGTTAACCGCAATTCAAAATGTAAATAAGCAAACTTGCGCCGTTGCCTGCTGGACATAAACGGCGTAAAGTATCGCCGTTCAGGCGTTGAATCAATGCATACCTACATGCCTAGATTTACGTCTTAGTGGTTAAAATGGAAAGAAGTTTGGCATGGGTAAGCGGTTGTTTACTATTTTCCGGCAAACATCTTTCAACCCATTTTTAATGTAAACAGGCAGGTCCATTTATATTAGTAGTCATTGTTCAAAACAGAATAAGGACTGCAAACAACTCCCTTATAATTAAAAAATGCCTTTAGGAAAGGCATATACCAGCCTCTGAAACCATTTTTGCTACTAACAACAATGTTTAGAGAAATGAGAAGCCTTCAAAATGAGCTACAATACGCTCAATTTCATGAATTTGTTGCGTAAATAATTGAACCTAAAATCGAAAAAACTTTAATTTGTTTATTTATAGGGTTCCGTATATACAATATACGGATACCCTTCTAATATCACTTTCTGTCACATCACAGCAATTTTCTCCTAATCTACTGAACGGAAGAGGTTGAAATTTGGTATCAATGTATAGTTTGGTAACCGTACATATCGTAAAGGAAGAAATTTTGATTTTAGGGGTACTTCTGGGGAGAAAAACTAAAAAAATGGACCGTTCCCCCTCCCTGATCCCCGAAACTACTGAAAATTTTGAAAAAAGGGAAATATAGAACGTTGCCCGAACTTTACAGGAAATATAAGGAGAAACCATTAATATTAATTTTGGGGGGCAAATTATAAAATTAAATGAAAATTTAAAAGTAAAACGCATCATGTAATATATCAAATGAAAGGTCCCATTCTGAGGAACAGAAATATATTTTTTTTCATATTTAAAAAAAAATAGTTAAAAAGATATTAACGAAAATATACCAAAATTTACCCATCCCAAAAAAATTAGAGGTGTAGGGTCCGACCTGAAGTTTACTGGAAAAATAAGGAGAAACCTCTACTTTTAATTTTGGGGGGCAAATTACAGAATTAAATGGAAAATATAAAATTAAAATTGTTTCTAACGCATCATGTTATATATCAAATGAAAGGGCTCATGGCGAAAACAAATATATTTTTTTCATATTTTTAAAATAAATAAATTAAAAGATATTAACAAAAATATTTAAAAAAATACCCTTTCCCCCCCCTTATCTTCGAAACCATAAGCTGTAAAATTTTGAAAAAATAGAGGTATAGCGCCTCACCTGAACTTTACTGGAAAATTAAGGAGAACCCCCTAATATTCATATTGGGGGGCAAATTATAGAATTAAATAGAAAATAAAAAATTATCATTGTCTATAACGGATCAAGTAATATATCGAATCACAGGGCTCATATGACGATTACAAATGTATTTTTATTTTTTTTTTAAATGAATATTATAAAATATATTTAAAAAAATTACTCATTCCTCCCTTTATTCCCCAAACTATAAGACCTACATTTTTTTGTTTACAGGAAAAATATGAAGAAATCCCTAATATTAATATTGGGGGCCAAATTATAGAATTAAATGGAAAATAAAAAATATTTTTAACGCATCATGCAATACATCAAATGAAAGGGCTCATTATGAGGAATACAAATATATATATTTTTCATATTTTTAAAATTAATTGTTTACAAGATATTAATCATTTCTGGCTTTATTTTCGAAACCATAGTACCTAAAATTTTGAAAATAAGGCGTACTGGGGCTCACTTGAAATTTATAAGAAAAATTATTAGAAAACCCCCATAGTAATTTTAGGTACAAATTATACAATTAAATGGAAAATAAAAATTCAATTTTCAAATGCATCATGTAATATATCAGATAAAAGGCTCATTAAGTATGTGAATTACAAATATATCATATTTTTAAATCATTTGTGTAAAAGATATTAACAAAAATATTAAACATCAAATCAATCAAATATTAAACATTAAACTGAAAATTCAGACTGTAGATTATAAAAGGCTTCCCTGAAAGTTTATTAGTAAAATAAAACTCCAATGTTAATTTTTGGGGGGGCAAATTAGAAAATTAAAACATATATATGTATTCTTATAAAAATCAAGCGAATCCTGAAGCAGTTAAAATAAAAAGTATATGTGTGGAAAATGAAAGTGTATAATATGCTTTATAAATTTAAAACGCTTCCTTTAAAAGATATTAGGGTAAATATAAAAATGCACTCATTCCCTGCTTGTCTGAAATTGGAATATTAGAATCTTGAAGGTGGTCCGGAACCCTTAGTATGCGAGTCCAACTCCAAATTACCAAATTATTTTAAGGACCACATTACCTCACCGTATACACCTGTCAATAGAGATTTTTAGGTGACATAAAATTCAACAGCAAACCGCATAAGCCATAACGTAAATAATTGTTTACAAGTCATAACTGACATAATTTTAACAGCAAACTCGTAGAAGTACATTATTTGAGCCTTAAAAACCCCAAAAAATATGGGGTATTTTCGTTTTTTGCTTATAATGTAAAATGTAATGATCTGTGCATAATGCCGTCAATAGAAAAATTGTAGAGAATCAGAAAATCTTCAAAATGGATGTTGATAAATTTTGATCGCAGCATTTTTCTTAAAGAAAAGTTGGAAAAACCGATGTAAAGTGAGTGATTTAAAAAAATTCATAACTTGGGTGTAATAACAGCTGGAACCTTAATCTGCCTCTAGTCATAGGTGATAATTTTGAGATTAATAACGCTGAAAATAGATATTGTACGTTAAATAGATCTTGCAGAATTGCAATTTAAATAATTTGTAGAAATATTTTGCAGGACGTATCGTATTAACCACTATAGTTCAATAGCGATATGCAAATCATATTTTGAACACTTAGAAAATGCACTTCACTTCGTATATCGATTTTTGTAATAGTGCCGTAAAATGTATTAATATCTACTGCTTTTGAAATTTCAAACTTCACTTAATTAATGTCAGTAAACTGTATACCTACAGGTAACCATTAGCTTAATATATCAATTAAAAAATAGACCAATATGAGAAGGCAATAGTTATGTAAATAAAAACGTAATAAACTGCTGAGAAAAAACATATAATAATACAATTTACCATAATTTTCATCACGTGTCCATACCTTAAGAAAATTAGATCCGTCTATGTGCCTTGACAGCTGTTGTCAGTACACCGCTGGCTGGCTGTCACATATTCGTACATTTAATGCAATGTTTACTATTATTTTAAACCAACTTCCCGACATAATAGCAAAAAACCAAGATAGACAAATTGAAGTAAAATTTATGAAAATATCTTTAGTATATCCCGGTCGGACAAGTCTCGTTAATACGGTGGTATGTACAAAATAGCTCTCGAAATTACTTAAATTCGAATTGTTCAAAAACTACTTATTCAGTAGTATCCATCCTGAGCCAATATAAACTTGATATCATAAAAAAAATATTCCAGTATTAGTTACAAGAAAGTTACAAATTTAAAAAAAAAACACTTTGACAAGTTTTTTTGAGTTCACTCGGTAAAAAATGATCCAATTAGAATGTATAAGCACTCATTAAGAAGAATTTCTTATTCTCCACAACTTTCCTGTTGAGGGCATTACGATTCCTCCATTACTTTTCATTATTTAAGCAAAAGAAATTCGTCTTTTTGCTGGTTTTTATTGTTTAAATCGTTTACTTCTACGAATTTGCTGTTAAAATAATTATCTATAAACTCTTACTGACGTGATGGTATAAGCGAAATACCGTTGAATTTTATGTCCGAAAATTAGTTAAATTAGTTAAATTTTGCTCTATAAACTGGTGTAGTAGAGAAGTTGCCCTAAACACACTTCTCAGTTTTTCAAAATTTTGAGCATAAACACGTATACATAATGCAAACTTATCGGTAGTCAATAATGGTAACAGCGGACGAGTCCATTCGCCTAACCGCTGTATGGTGGAAATAAAAAAAATCAATGACATTCAATGTGTATTTATAATATCAATTTTGTCAGCATCTATAGGGCAGGCTTCAGGCATTTTTACTAGCTAAAGAAAAATTAATTGGGGTATTGGAAAGCAATTAATTTTCAATTGACATATTAATTTTTCTGTAAGTTAACCAATAGGTTTCTTTGAAGGCTGTCATATATAAATTTTGTCTTTTTTATTATAACTATGGTTATCAAATAAATATACAATGATTTAAACGATTTATTTTTGTTATTTTTAATAAACAAAACAATACGTTACATTATTTGTTTTATTTAACAAATATTTAATGTTTCAGTAAGCAATTAGAGAAATGTACAAATATTTTTTCTACGTTCAGCCAGAGTAGCGGCGCCAGCCAAAAATCTCAGGAGGGTACTATGAATTAGGCTAGGTTCCGGGTGAAAATCAAGTCTAAATTTATTAAATACTCGACGTTTCGCCTCCTGCTTTGTAGCCATTATCAAGAGACCAAAATCAAAATGAGTGTGAGAGTCTAGATCGAACTCGGGGTCTCAATGTGCCTACTCCCCAAGAGTCACTAGGTAACTGAACTGAGTGTGAATCTTCTCTACTTCTTTTATTCATAATTATCGATTGATTAGAAGGGGATGTCACGTAATGATGGGGCTGTGTGGTGATTGGTTCGGTGTTGGTGGGCAAGTCTGGTTTGCTTAATTTAGCTATTACGGAGCTCCATGCCTTAGGAGGGCGACAGCTGTCATTGGGTCGGTTTAGACAGAGCCGTTTCTCTATTTGTATAGCTTTGCGAATAGTGAGTTCCCTAAGGGAATTGAGGGATATGATATTCTTAGTGTCCTCGAATGATGATGCGCGAAAGCTGTAGTCGGATCTTTTTTACGAACTGATAGAGAGTGTTCATATACTCGATGGTTAACGCGCGTGTTGGTACGACCGATGTAGTTGGGCAATCGCGACATGGAATTTCGAAAACTCCTCGATCTTCATTCGGTACTTTATCTTTAGGGTTCCCGGTTAAGTTGGCTAATGTGTGAATGGTGTTGAAGACTGTCTTTATTTGATGTCGGTGTAGAATCCATGCTTTTTTGTCAGTGACTCCTCGAACGTACGGAAGGAAAGCTTTTTGGACTGTGATTTTTTTCGTTGGTATTTCTGAGCCGTGAATTTTTTCGTTGGTGTTCAGTTTAGTATTTTGAAGCAACATAATAGAGAATCTAGACCGTTCGCGAAATATTTGCGAAATTGTTCACTGATAAGGTATCAAGTGTATCCACAAAAGCTTATATTTTCGGTTTGCAAAATTTTTAAGCCGTGATTTTTTTCGTTGGGTACTTTGAAGCAATGTAACCCAAAAACTAGATTGTTTGCGAAATAGTTGCGAAATTTTTCACTGTTTAGCTTGCTAATGCTTTTAAGGCATATAAGTTTGGTATGCAAAATTTTTCCAATGTAAATTTTTTCATTCGTCTTCAGTTTTGCATTTTGAAGCAATTTCACATAGGATCCAGACCGTTTGCGAAATAGATTGTCTGGCTGTTATTTACGAATACATTTTGGTCGCAAAAGATTACTTCAGCAAATGGCCAGAGGCATATGCTATACCCAATCAAGAGGCAACCACGGTAGCGGCAGTGCTGGTAGGACTGCTATTCAGCAGGTTTGGCGCCCCGTTGGAATTACATTCAGACCAAGGGCGTAACTTCGAATCGAATGTATTCCAGAAGGTCTGTACGATGTTGGGAATAAGAAAAACGAGAACAACACCATTGCATCCGCAGTCCGACGGAATGGTGGAAAGATTCAACAGGACCTTGGAACAACATCTATCCAAGGTCGTCAGCAATAACCAGCGTGATTGGGATGAGCATATTCCCCTACCCATTTTGGCCTATCGCTCAGCTGTACATAACATCACAGGACTGACTCCAGCCAGGGTACTATTCGGAAGGAAGCTGAGATTGCCTTGCGTTTTGGCATTTGGCTCACCAGAAGAACTGCTCCAAGAAATTAACGATTATGCCGACCAACTTCGACATAACATGCTGGCAATACACGAACTAGCCCGAACGCAGATGTTGGCCACCAGTGATCACATGAAGATGCGCATTGATATCAAAACAAATTCAGTTGGATTCCAAGAGAGAGACAAAGTTTGGCAAAACAACTCCCAGAGGAGCAAAGGACAGTCTCCAAAGCTTACACCGGCCTGGGATGGTCCATACGAGGTGGTCAAGAGAATCAATGACGTTGTCTATCGTATCTGTCGGAACACAAGAGCTAAGATGAAGGTGGTTCATTTGCATCGACTCGCTCCCTACTATGGAGAGAATTAAAGGGGGGTAGAGTTATAAAATTTATATTCGCCGCCACTGGAGACACCTCCTACATTAGTCATTCCAATGAAAATGAAACATTAACCGTCTGGGATAATAAAATCGGCACTAGCCAGAATCTTCTAATGAGCAAAAAGCGTTGACATCGAACACTCCACCAACAATGGAATACCTATCCAGAAAGACGAGAAAATTCCATGCAAGGTATAAAGGAACATTGTATTTTTCATGTAGTTTAGTTGAGTTTATATTTCGGCGTGAATTGTTTTCGGAGAAATCAGATGTTGTAAATAAATAAATATTGGAATTATTTGTGTGTAAATAAAGGTCTAGAAAGTGAAAGTGAATATCAGTTTTTAAATTTAATTTAAACCCAGGAGATTTATTGCAATATATATATATATATATATATATATATATATATATATATATATATATATATATATTATGGGTGCCCTGATTATAACAAATCTCAGACGGTACCGAACTCTTAGTATGCGACCCAATAGCCTGGACTATAAATACTGAACTTGGCGGTATATGATATTATGTCGAAAAGTATTCCTAAATATTTGTACTACTTTTTTATCAGTGTAGAGTAATTGTTTACTAACCTAGGTTTAATTGCTATGATCTGTATTCAACTGCAACGCTCTTTTTGTTTCTGTTCGAAGAAAAGTAGAAGCTGACAAAAAAAATTAACCACCTTAACAAATTATGTTGATGACTCGGCATCAAAGAAACTTCTAGGAAGTGTTTGGAGGTTAGATTAATGATTGATTTAAGTCCCAATAAGATAGATTATTAAGTTAAGACATTTGAAATTTTTTCAATGAAATATTTTTACAAATGGAAATAAAAGCTTCACGATTTAAATCAAAGCTTTTTATTAAATTTACAATGGCACTTTTTATTTTAAATTTAAAATTAATACAACGAATTAAAGCCTAAATTAGATTTGTTTTTGTCAAATAAAGAATTATATAGTAACTAAAATGCCAAAAATGTATTAAATAATAATTAGTGTCTAAATTAGTGAACATCGAGTTATGAATTCCTAATAAAAAAATAGTCACATTTGAAATAATATTCTAAATTAATTATTTACATACTATTTACATACTCTAAATTATCTGCTATTGAATTAAAATCTTGTTTATTTACCTACTTCATGTTTGAATATCTTCCAGATCATTAACTATTTTATGTTTTAATTGCTAATAAAATAGTTGTGTTCTTATACAGTTAGTTTGTTCTGAACCAGATGCTGTATAATTAGCAACTGCTATTTTAGAATATTAATTTCCATTTAAAAAGTAATGACAATAACCTGAAAAAACAGTAGATGTTATAAATAACTTTCTTACACCACCAAAACTTAAGAAACGTAATACGTATACTTGTTAAATATTATATTAGTTCTCTTCCAAATCTATAGAACTTATTGTTATGACGTTATAAAATTCTAGACTAAAAGCATTATTTTATATATTATCTATTTTAAAACCATTTTCTTATAAAAATATGCAACATGTTTCTGTTCGCAAAACTAAAAAACTACTGGGCCGATTTATGTTCCTCAGTCGTATGTTTATTTTCGTATAAGAAGCAAGATCGATATAACGGGTGTTTTTTTAGAGGTATAGAACTTTGAAATGGAATTAAACAAGGATATATTTTCTAAATTGACATGAAATTTACTTTATTTGAAATTTGGCATTATAATTTGAATATGACTTCTGGCATATGACCGCCACGGCTGGCTCGGACGTAGTCTAAGCTGGAGATCAAAACAAATTCAGTTGGATTCCAAGAGAGAGACAAAGTTTGGCAAAACAACTCCCAGAGGAGCAAAGGACAGTCTCCAAAGCTTACACCGGCCTGGGATGGTACATACGAGGTGGTCAAGAGAATCAATGACGTTGTCTATCGTATCTGTCGGAACACAAGAGCTAAGATGAAGGTGGTTCATTTGCATCGACTCGCTCCCTACTATGGAGAGAATTAAAGGGGGTAGAGTTATAAAATTTATATTCGCCGCCACTGGAGACACCTCCTACATTAGTCATTCCAATGAAAATGAAACATTAACCGTCTGGGATAATAAAATCGGCACTAGCCAGAATCTTCTAATGAGCAAAAAGCGTTGACATCGAACACTCCACCAACAATGGAATACCTATCCAGAAAGACGAGAAAATTCCATGCAAGGTATAAAGGAACATTGTATTTTTCATGTAGTTTAGTTGAGTTTATATTTCGGCGTGAATTGTTTTCGGAGAAATCAGATGTTGTAAATAAATAAATATTGGAATTATTTGTGTGTAAATAAAGGTCTAGAAAGTGAAAGTGAATATCAGTTTTTAAATTTAATTTAAACCCAGGAGATTTATTGCAATTATATATATATATATATATATATATATATATATATATATATATATATATATATATGTATTATGGGTGCCCTGATTATAACAAATCTCAGACGGTACCGAACTCTTAGTATGCGACCCAATAGCCTGGACTATAAATACTGAACTTGGCGGTATATGATATTATGTCGAAAAGTATTCCTAAATATTTGTACTACTTTTTTATCAGTGTAGAGTAATTGTTTACTAACCTAGGTTTAATTGCTATGATCTGTATTCAACTGCAACGCTCTTTTTGTTTCTGTTCGAAGAAAATAGAAGCTGACAAAAAAAATTAACCACCTTAACAAATTATGTTGATGACTCGGCATCAAAGAAACTTCTAGGAAGTGTTTGGAGGTTAGATTAATGATTGATTTAAGTCCCAATAAGATAGATTATTAAGTTAAGACATTTGAAATTTTTTCAATGAAATATTTTTACAAATGGAATAAAAGCTTCACGATTTAAATCAAAGCTTTTTATTAAATTTACAATGGCACTTTTTATTTTAAATTTAAAATTAATACAACGAATTAAAGCCTAAATTAGATTTGTTTTTGTCAAATAAAGAATTATATAGTAACTAAAATGCCAAAAATGTATTAAATAATAATTAGTGTCTAAATTAGTGAACATCGAGTTATGAATTCCTAATAAAAAATAGTCACATTTGAAATAATATTCTAAATTAATTATTTACATACTATTTACATACTCTAAATTATCTGCTATTGAATTAAAATCTTGTTTATTTACCTACTTCATGTTTGAATATCTTCCAGATCATTAACTATTTTATGTTTTAATTGCTAATAAAATAGTTGTGTTCTTATACAGTTAGTTTGTTCTGAACAGATGCTGTATAATTAGCAACTGCTATTTTAGAATATTAATTTCCATTTAAAAAGTAATGACAATAACCTGAAAAACAGTAGATGTTATAAATAACTTTCTTACACCACCAAAACTTAAGAAACGTAATACGTATACTTGTTAAATATTATATTAGTTCTCTTCCAAATCTATAGAACTTATTGTTATGACGTTATAAAATTCTAGACTAAAAGCATTATTTTATATATTATCTATTTTAAAACCATTTTCTTATAAAAATATGCAACATGTTTCTGTTCGCAAAACTAAAAAACTACTGGGCCGATTTATGTTCCTCAGTCGTATGTTTATTTTCGTATAAGAAGCACGATCGATATAACGGGTGTTTTTTTAGAGGTATAGAACTTTGAAATGGAATTAAACAAGGATATATTTTCTAAATTGACATGAAATTTACTTTATTTGAAATTTGGCATTATAATTTGAATATGACTTCTGGCATATGACCGCCACGGCTGGCTCGGACGTAGTCTAAGCTGGAGGTCCAATTTTCGTTGACTTTTTCCAACATTTGTGGCCGTATATCGGCAATAACGCGGCGAATGTTGTCCTCCAAGTGGTCAATCGTTTTGGGCTTATCGGCGTAGTCTAGCGATTTCACGTATCCCCACAGGAAATAGTCAAGCGGCGTTAAATCGCACGATCTTGGAAACCAATTCACGGATCCGAAACGTGAAACTATGCGGTTACGAAACGTTTCTTTCAATAAATCAATTGTGGCACGAGCTGTGTGACATGTTGCCCCGTCTTGTTGAAACCACAGCTCGGGTGCATCATGATTGTTCAATTGATGAACGAAAAAGTTAGTAATCATGGCTCTATAGCGATCACCATTGACTCATTGACTGTAACGTTCTGGCCAGCAGCGTTTTTAATGAAGTACGGACCAATTATTCCACCAGCCCATAAAGCACACCAAACAGTCAGTTTTTCTGGATGTAACGGTGTCTCAATATGAACTTGAGGATTATCATCACTCCAAATATGGCAGTTTTGTTTATTGACGTATCCATTCAACCAAAAGTGAGCTTCATCAGTAAACAAAATTCGCTTATGAAAATCGGGATCAACGGCAACCTTGTTTTTTTTTCCATTCACCGGATGTACGCCTTGCTAGGTGATCGTGTGGCTTCAATTCTTGCACGAGTTGAACCAAGATCTTTTCGCAAAATCTTCCATAAAGTGGATGGACACATATCCAATTCCTGTGCACGATGGCGGATAGACTGATTCTGGTTTTCCTCTACGCTACGCTCTACAGCAGCAATGGATTCTTCTGTACGCACTGTACGACATCTCTGTGGATGCGTATTACCATTTAGAGTAAATGTGGTGCGAAAACGTTGCATAGTTAATCGAATTAATTGCTCTGATGGACGATTATGTTGACCGTAAAATGGACTTAATGCCCGATACGTATTTCGAACAGAACCATAATTTTCAAAATAAATTTGCACAATTTGGAAGCATTGTTCAAGCGTCAGTCTATTCATGATGAAATGCCAAACCAAACTAAACATAAATCACTTGACAGGTGACAAGATGGCCGCCGGTTAAAAAAGTGTTGCCAACTTAAAGTTCTATACCTCTAAAAAACACACTTCATAAAACAGTTAAAATAGAAAGTTAAAGTAAAACTAATACATAAACGATATACATAAAAATGTATAAAAGTCAAACATATAAAAACAGACATTACACTAGAAAAAATACAAAATGTATATCAATAACAGTAGTAAAAACTGATATGAGTGTGGATGTAGTCCACACCAGGACTGATTGATCCTATAGCCACTGTAGCTGCTGGAGAAAGCTTGTTCAGTTCCTCTAAACCTCCAGGAAAACGTGTAAGGGGGCAACCATTCAGAATGTGATCCGTAGTTTGTTTTTGGGCACGGCAGCTGCACGCCGGACTTTGCTTTATTTTCGATTTATGCATCATGTCGCCACACCTTCCGTGACCAGTATGGAGGCGATTCAAACGACACCATAGGTGCCTAAGAGGATCGTAACGTGTTAGCGACTTTTCGAAGGCTTCAGCTGCTGGTGAACTCATGTTGGCTACTTCTTGTTGGGTCTCAATATGTGACTTCCATCTAAGATTAATATTCAGTGGCTCCCACAAGTTTGTGTCCAGTCATATGGGGCGTCTAGATTTCAGGCGCGTTCGAGGAATGTCATTAAGATCAGTCTGAATGGGAAAGTTCATTTGATGTGCTTTGTCCCATTCTCATTTGCAGTATTCTGCAGTTGAATAAGAGATCTATCAAGTGTTACTCCCAGATAAGTCGGGTTGGAGTTGAGCTTGAGCATATTACCATCAAAATTGACCACCAGCTCTTTAGAAGCGTGCCTATTTGACAAATGGAAGGCACACACCTCAGATGTGGAAGGATCTGGTAGCAACCTCCTCCTTTTATAGTAATTCTGCAGGATTTCTAAATTTAATGTAAGGTGTTCGTTACTTTCCTCTAAATCCTTCTTTTGCACCGCAAGATCATCGGCATATAGGAACTTTCTGTCTGGGGTGTGAGGCATGTCGTTGGTATAAATATTAAAAAGAAGCGGGGCAAGCACAAATCCCTGTGGAAGACCATTCTTGATTGTTACTTTACTTCTTTTGGCAAAAAAACAAAAACGCCAAATATTCTAAAAATTTCTAAATTTTAGAAATGTCAAAAATGCCCAAACATGTAAAAAATGTCAGAAAGGCCAAACATGTCAGAAATGCGAGAAATGTCAGATATATCAAAAATGTCAAAATATCAATAATGTCAGAATTGACAAAAATCTCAGAAATGTTAGAAATGTCAAAAATGACAAACATAAATAATGTAGAAAATTTCAAGAACATCAAAAATGTCAAGACATGTCAGAAATGTCAGTAGCCACAGAAAGTATAAAAAAAGTCAAAAACGGAAAAATGTCAGAATGGTCAAAAATGTCAAAAACACCCAAAAATGTCAAAAATACCAATCAACCTCAAAAAACCTGAAATGAAAACTGGAAAATAACAATACCAAATGTCAAAAATCTCGTACACTTCAAATATATCTAGCTCTTCATATTAAATCCAAAAATAAAGTATTTTTAGAAGCCATCTAATTTTCATTCATGAATGATGATGTTAAATGGTTTTCACAAAAAATATGCAGGATGTGAAAATTACCAAATTACAAAAATGTTCAACATAAATATGTCAACAAATCCTATTTGTCTAGCCCCTGACTACTAATGTAAATGGACCTGCCTGTTTACATTAAAAATGGGTTAAGAGATGTTTGCCGAAAAATAGTAAACAGCCGCATACAGATGCCAAACTTCTTTCCGTTGTAACCACTAAGACGTAAATCTAGGCATGGACGCATTGACTGGACGGCGATACTTTACACCGTTTATGTCCAGCAGGCAACAACGCAAGTTTGCTTATTTACATTTTGAATTGAGGTTAACTTCGTAATTTATATTTTTTTAAATGTTTTGGGCTTGAAACTTGTTTGAAATCAGTTATTATTTTGTGTTCAGTGTAAAAAACAAAAATAAAGTGTTATTTCAGTGTTTCACAGACAGGAAAACAGCATATTCGTTTGCCGAATTATCTTCTCACCGGTAAGTGTCAGATCATAAACGTGTTAACTGAGTTTTACAAAAGGTCATTTAAGCAGTAAATAAAACTACATTTTACGTGAATAAATAAATGTTTTGATAATTACAGTTACATGTCTAAGTACTTCTTGGGAAATAACACCACAGTTAAGAAAATTGCTGTATATTCCAAACGTTTCGGGGTCTAGGTCAGACCCCGTTGTCAATGGTTAAGAAACTATGGATAAAAAAGGCAAAATTCTAAGATGTAAATTAAAACGTTTGAAATATACAGCAATTTTCTTAAGTGTGGTGTTATTTCCCAAGAAGTACTTAGACATTGAAAAATATGCCACAAATATTTTTCGTTTTTGAGAGTATATGAAAGTGCCGGGTCCATTTATATTAGTATTCATTCTGGCAACCCCATAGCATTATCAGCCCATTCAGCGAAACCAGCCGGCAGCCAACCGGCAGGTAACTATCGGCCCGATGCCGGGTGAATTTGTCCGGCATGTGTGAAACGGTTCGTAAAGGTACATGCAGCATGCACTACCCGGCATCGTTGATTCTTGCCTTTAAATTAATAAAAACATGCTCGGTCATTTTCCAAAATAGATGTATTGGATTGATGAAATGGGTGTTACTATTATTTATATGGACATTCGATATCTTGTAAATAGAAAGTTATACCTGACAATAGGATATCTAATCTTTTTGGAGAAAATCACTTTTTCTGAAAACCAAAATTGATACAGATGTGAAAAATCGGGTTATCGTGTTTAGAAAAATGAATTCGGGATATTCGCATTTTTCTTTAAATAAATAATTATAGGTTATAGAACTAAAAACCACGCTTAGCAAAACGAAGTTAAAAGTCACTATAGTATTAGTGACAGACTAAGCTTATTAACAGTATTTCAAAAAGGAGGAGGTTATCAATTCATCGTCATGTTTTTTCATATATGCTCAGTGATTATTCAAAAACTGCTTGGGCAATTTTGATGATTTAAACGGCATTGTATTAAGGAATATTACAGAAAAGTATCATATAATTTTATATAAACGTGAGATTTACGGTTTTCCAGAAAATAAAAAAAAACAGTAATTAAGGGACTACACTTCAGTGAATTGCATTGAATCTACACTGTTTTCTTTAAAATGGCTCAATCAATTTGAATATTTTGAATTATATTCTACGAAGAGACGTTCCAGCTTGATTTGGTATAATTTTCTATAACGTAAAACATACCTTTTTTCTGGAAATCAGAAAAATATGTGCAAAAAACGGTAAATATCAATGTAAATCAAATTTTCATAATAAATATCTAGCTTAAATGTCAAGATATGCCATAAAAGTATATCGTACAGGGTGTTTGTAACGGTTTTCATTTTACGGGGTTTACAATCGATTGAAATGGCACAAAATATTCCATTAGTGTCAAAAAGAAAAATTGTTATGTATGGGATCCTTTCTATACGGTATACGGTGGTAGATGTGTGTGCGTGCATCGAAATTCAAGCAGCAGGCAATGTGCGCTGTTGAAAATATAGGGCTAAGTATAATTACAGTTATACAGGTGGGATCAATTAATCTTACAAATACATTTGATATTGGATGGAACGTAAGCAATTGCATATATAGGATGGTTGAATATAAGGAGGAATATAATTATAGTTATACCGTGTGGTTCAAAAGTGATTAAGTACATAAGTACTTGCGTATATAAGGTGGTTGAAATAAGAGTGGAGTTATACATAGTGGATCAACAAACGTGAAAAAAATCGTAAAATAAGCATATGCAGTAAAGATATTTGAGTTATAGGGCGCAGGGTTCTAAAAATGTTAAAAGCAGTTGCATATATACAGGTTAGTTGAAATATAAGGTTAAGTGGAATTATAGTTATACAGGGTGGTCAAAAAAATTATATGGTAAGGAACAAAAGTAGTTGCGTTATACTTGGCATATGTGGTGAAGTAAAATTATAGGTATACAGGGTGTTTTAAACAGTAGAAAAAGTCAATAGTGTAGAGAGGATTAATACAAACCGGTTGCAACATCGCGTGGTGTCGAATTATAGTTGTGCAGGATGGTTCAGAAAATGATAGACAAATAATTCATATTGGGTGACCAACAAGGGCGTCGCCAGCTTATGGCTAAGGGGGGGGGCAATATTATGGAGGATAAAAAATATGAGAGTTACACTTTGGACGTCTTTGCCTTGATGACAATTGTAATAAGAACGGTTCTAATATCAATGTATAATACTTCACAAGCCCTCGACAGCACAATAACTAAATCAAACTTTTTAACACAGTAATAATTATTTATTTTAACAAAAATAATATTTAATTAAAACAACCTGCGGGGATTTTTGGCAAAACTTTCAACCACTTTATCATTAAAATTATTTAGGTTTTTATTTATTATAGCTCTGTGTACACTCATCATGACCAGACCATTAAGGCGATCTTCTGCCATGGTGCTTCTTAGTCATGTTTTTATTCTTCTGAGGCTGCTAAAGGATCGCTCTACTGTACAGGTCGTGCATGGTAAAGCGATCAAAATTTTCAATGCTTTTTCCGTTTCGGGAAAGAAGGAATTTGTTTCTTTTAGGACATCAATAACTGTTAGATTTGTTAGATTAAGCCTATCGTGCCATAATTGCTGCCAAAGTTCGATATCATTCTTTATGTTCGGTAAATCATAAAACTGGGCAATAGATTCACACGTTTCTTTCAGATTTTCAGTTGTCATCTTTTGCATCTGCGCCGGGTGTAACTTAGATAATGCGAATGATGGCGTGTTTTCTTCAGCAAAACGCACTTCAAGGGAGGTGATAATTGAATCCAAGTATGGTATTACTAAAGACCTCTTCCAGTATTCTGAAGAGCTTTCTGCTGGATGATTGCTTTTATGACGTCGTTTCCCCGTAACACGCGGCATTGATGTAATGTCCTCCTCCAGTCAGACTTTCTCCGCAACAGCAGTAGCTTCCGTTATAATTCCGTCTGTCACTTTTTCCGGATTTTCACGGTGGTTTTTAATTAAAAGTAAAATCCTTTTAACGTGTTTCAAGGCTTTGACCACCTCCAAAGATACAGATTGGAGTACGTTGACAACGGATTCCATTAAAGCCGAGTATGTGGCTACCAACATAATCCCGAGAACTAAAGAAATTCTGGAAGTAGACGCATGCAGTTGGAAGGCACTTTTCCGAGTTGCACTATTTCCTTCCTGAGATAATGTTTGTAAGGCTTCCAGAATTACTGGGAGATTTTCTTTAAAAACTCTGATGGTTTTGTGTTTCTCACTCCATCTTGTCTCGCAAAGTCTGGAAATATTAGGTATCAACTCAACTCCTCAAAACTAATTCCCGAAAAAGTTTATAGTATCTTTGGTGGTTCCCATGGCATTTCTAATTTCAGGAAGTGAATTTAGATCATTGATAACTAGACTCAGTTTGTGGGACGAGCAATGAAAGTAGAGAGCTTTGCATTCTTTTTCCCTTGCTCAATGTGTTTCTTTAAAATCAAATCTCCCTCGTCAATTCACAGCCTGTATAAATCCTCGAGAATACCTTCACCATAATGTTTACTTCTCAGTGCTAATCCGTGTGACCCGCAAAACGTAATGCAGCAAATAATAGATTTTATAATTTTGCGATTTTCTTCAATAATTCCCTGGGAATATTTGTTCAGATGCAAATCGACAGGCCCACTTTCGAGAAAAGATTTAGCAGCTTTCAATGCCTCCTTATGGAAGTGGGTTTCAATGTGCTTTTTGCACTGCTCGTGAATATCTTTGAACTTACAAAAGGGCCTTATAATAATTGATCCCAATATGCCTCTAAATGAATTTGGATTTGGTGGGAACAACGTGCAATATTTACAAAATGCTCAATTCCTTCTTCTTTTCGGTTGATAACATGTGTGCCCGTCCAACATATCGCCCGATATCATTTTCATTGCAGTCATCTGAGTCATCCATCAATGAATCAGGATTCGGCGCCAGATATCTAGAGGAACTTGGTCTAGGTAGTTCCTGCGGCTGAATATAAGCTGTTGTGGTTGTGGTGACCGACGAAGACACATGTAATATTGACGTTACTTTGTCCTATTCATCGCTGTCGCTACTTGATACATCATTTTTTTTCGTTTCAAACTTCCTGCAAAACAAAACGCTTTGATAAAACTTTATGTAATTAATTAATTTTTTTACGGGAGAGCAGTTTTGTTCAGTTACTTATAAATATTAAAATAAATACTCAGTTGTATTTTTTAGCTTTATTTATATCAAGCATCTGTTTTAATTTGTATTTACTTAAACCATAAATATAATTTATGTTTTGTTTTCATAATTAATTACTGAAAACGAAACCACTGTTTAGTGACCGTTAAATTCATAGAGATTGAATAAATAAAATAATAGTTTTTCTAAACATTTCCCTTCTACAAAATCGATCCTTTCTTTTCACATCAAAAATATGCCAGATAAAATAAAATAAAAATACTAGCTCCAAGTCCAAAATTAAAGCAGTACATAACTTACCAAAAAACTTTCTGATATCCATTTTGATAAGATGATGAATGGGAGACACACTCAGAAACTTCACAACTCAACACTGAGATCTGATTATTTAATAAATATAAATCAATATTGACTAACACAGGCAAGTCGGTAGTCTTATATTCGCTTTCCAATTCGCTTGTTTAGCTTGTTTCGATGATCGCTTCCAATTAAAAAGTGACTCGCTCGCAGCGGCTCACGTCTTTATATACCCAAACGCCCAAACGAACATCATACTAGAATGTACGGTAACATTCTACCTGGTCTAGTAACTGCTAGGTTTTACAAGGATTATAGTCCATTTATTCAACTGTAGGTGTTTCTTATGAACACTTACAAATGGCATTGTCCACAACACCAATTAAAATTGTATGTTCGTTCGTAACAATAACTTCTAACATGAATGCTGGTGAACGGCTGTCGTAGAAAGAAATGCAATGTACACACACACACCATCACACCATACCTACCTACATATTTTTACACTGTTTAATGGCCTTGCATTTTGGCAAATATGATATAGTCGTTATGAAAATGGCGGCGATTTTAAAAACGGATGTCAAAATCTTAATGTTATTCTGAATATTTCAATACTTTCTACAATATACATTAAACCTTCAGAATTTATTTACGTTTTGTCATGCGATGCGGAATTTATTAATAGGTAAGGAAGTCAATTGCTGGCACTTTGGTCGCTTTGCGGCTAGCTACATTTGATCTCTAGGAGGGGGGGGGCAACTGCCCCCCCTTGGCGACGCCCTTGGTGACCACTACACAAAACATATACAGGGTGGGTGCAATATAGGGTGAATTAAAGTTACACTTATAGAAAGTGATCTAAATAATAAAACAAAAAGTTAAAAATTATGTGGACAATATAGAGAAAAAAATAGAGAGAAAGAGAGAGATAAAAAAGAATATATGTCTGAAAATAGTAATTGATTGATTGCACCCGGTTTCTAAACTAAAATAAAATTATTTTCCCCTAAAAATCTTCATTCGGCTAAAAACGAAGCTTTAGCGAAGCCGAAAATCAGAAGTCCGTAAATTATCAGGCGTCATTAGGACGCTGCAGATGCGAGCGTTTTTCGTTGACGAAATTTTGGTTATTATGAGTGGGAATAGGGCTACTAGTAGATAATTGAGGGGAAAGAAGGACGTTGTCGGTAGCCGAAACACTAAAACAATTCGGTTATACCAACTTATTTGCGGAATATTCTGTGAAAACCGCCATATTTGGATATTTCTTTGACAATTCAAATAAAGTATATGATTGACATTTTGATGTGATGTGAACATAAATGCAAATAATGATAATTCATTATTCAATTATTTAAATAAATACTATTGCCAATGGAATTCGTACATATATTGGTGACTATGTTTATTTATATTGTTTGGTTTCATAACATAAGGATACATAGTGTTAAAGGTCCTTTCTCCTCCCCTACTAGCTTTCCAAGCGAGCAATTTTTAGTGCTGCCGGACAAATTACGCAAACTGTCGTTGTAATTTTCTCAGGGAAAATGAGGAAAAACTGCTTTTCTTAACTTATAATACTCGACTGTTCAATTATAATTAGCTGAAGCCATTATTTTTTATTCCGTAATGTATTAAGAATGATTAGTTTATTGACCATTTGATTTGCTCATAACTATTATAATTTTAATTACGACTGTGTAATTATTTAATTACAAAGTGCCAAAAATATTGCATAAAGAAAAGGCGTTTCGTTATGTTCACCGAAGATTTATAAGGATTTTGTCAATAAATCTATTTAGATTATTTTACCAATGTTAATTTTTGACAGAGTTCAGTTGATTTTTTTTATATTGGTTGTATTGTACCTTTTGTATTTTATATTATACTAGCGGACCCGACAGGCGTTGTTCTGTCCAAATGTGGCTTGGAGCTATGGGTTCAGCAAATGTTTTTGGATATTAGAATTCGATAAACTCTGTACTAATGTGTGAAAAAATGAAAGGAATTCCTAGAACCCGATCTTTGTGCCTCCTGTCAGGTCCAGTTGTGAATCTAAACCATCCAGGGACTACCCAAACATACACAAAAAAATCATTAAAACCGTTCCAGCCGTTTAGAAGGAGTTAGAAGCCGATCTTAGTGCCACCTACTGGCTTCAATTGTGAATCTGAACTGTCCAAAGACCCACCCAAACATACACAAAATATCATATAAAACGGTCCAGCCGTTTAGGAGGAGTTAGAACCCGATCCTAGTGCCACTTACCGGGTTCAATTGTGACTCTAAACTGTCCAAAGACCCACCCAAACATCCGCAAAATCATTTCATTAAAATCCGTGTAGAGCCGTTTAGGACGAGTTAGAACCCGATCTGTGTGCCTTCTATGAAGTCCAATTGTGAATCTAACCATCCAGGGACCCATGCAAACATACACAAAAAAAATCATTAAAATCCGTCCAGCCGTTTAGGAGGAGTTAGAACCCGATCTTAGTACCACCTATCGGGTCCAATTGTGAATCTAAACCATCCAGGGACCCACCCAAACATACACAAAAAAAATATTAAAACGGTTCCAACCGATTTTGAAGCCGATCTTAGTCCCACCTACCGGGTTCAATTGTGAATCTGAACTGTTCAAAGACCCACCCAAACATACACAAAATATCATATAAATCGGTCCAGCCGTTTAGGAGAAGTTAGAACCCGATCTTAGAACCGGGTTCAATTGTGAATCTAAACTGTTCAAAGATCCACCCAAACATCCGCAAAAAAATTTCATTAAAATCTGTGTAGAGCCGTTTAGGACAAGTTAGAACTCGATCTTAGTGCCAGTTATCGGATCCAATTATGAATCTAAACCATCCAGGGACCCACCCAAATATAGACAAAAAATTTCATCAAAATGGTCCAGCTATTTAGGATTCTATAAAGCACATACAGACAAATATTCTCATTTATATATAAAGATAAATATAATCAATGAATGCCACCAGAACTACATCAAAGTGTTTTTCTACTAATGGAAATAACTTGATTTACTTTCTTTCTTCTAAGGCTAAAGCCGAAGCTTCTTATTCATATTCGGCTTTAGCCTTAGAAGAAATAAAGTAAATCAAGTTATTTCCATTAGAAGAAAAACACTTTGATGTAGTTCGCCGTATATTGCAAGTTTCTTGTTCGTATTCGGCTGAAAATCCATTTTCGGTCGGACACTATATCTAATATAAAATTCTGGTGGATGCGTCGGTTATAAATAATAAAAAAATTAAGGTAATTAAAATTTTTATATATCAGATCACCTCCGTGGCTCCAAATTATTGTATTGTGATCCAAAAATAAAAAATATATAAAAACAAAGTTTCATCGCGATTCGACAATAATTAGAAGTATTATTGGCCCTATTTTCATTAAACTTTTTGTGGGAGTTTGAATGGGTACCTGGTAGATTGACAGTTGTGAAGATTAGTTTTTAAAACTAATTAAATTTGAACCCACGGAGTTTATTGCAATATGCAAGTTATACAATTGAATGATTTCCTTCCCATTTTTAACCTTACTCAACATAACACTATATTTAACGATTCGGTAATATCCTTGACTTAGTTTTTAACCGACTTCCAAAAAGGAGGAGGTTATCAATTCGGCGCGTATATACAGTGAGGACGTGTGGGTTGGAACAAATTCATTTAAAATTCAGGTGTTAGTTTTTTTTTGAAAACGCTCGGATACTTCGGTTCTTTGTTAGGACTGCGGTTTTTGTGATGATAATAGTCGGTCGGTCCGTCGGTCGGGAAGGTCACGTTTTTACACCGCTCGTAAAAATCTAGTGATAATCCTAATTAAACTAAAGTGATGATGATCAGAAACAGTTAAATTAAAAAAGTAACAAAAAGTGAATGTTGTGTGAAAAATCAGACTAAAGTATCCCATAAATCGGAAGAAATTAATTAATCACAACGTTAGTGTTGTTACGAACAAAATGGACAGTTAACATTTTTAAAATTCAAGCAAATAAAACGGATCTGCAAGTGTTAAAGGGCTGGCAGGTCGGAGGTTCGACACGTGCAAAACATCTGGTACAACGCGACGTAGGGCTGGGACAACTAAACGAAAAGAACTTTTATTTTGGGTACCATAAAAAAAATGGAATCGCTTGAAAATTAATCGGAAAGAGTCGATTCATATACAATAATATCAGATGGCGGGGAGTAAAAAACCACCTGATAAGGAAGAGAAAAAAAATATATATAAGTGTCATCCAAAACAAACGGTGACAACAGTGGTGTGTATTATTTGTAACAATAATTATCACCTACGTGACTTTAAACAATTAAGTGATCCCATATTTCTAAGTCCGACATTAGTAGTTTGTCCGGATCATAGTCATTTAGACATAAATTCTACATCTAAGGAGATAGTACTGAATGAGCCAACAAAACTACTTATTGCACAAATTAAATATGAGAAGAGAGAAGAAATTAAACAAGAAATTCTTAGAGAAATAGACAATGAGACCAAAATAGATCTCCAAATATCAGATAAGGAAAGTCTACAAAGGGAAATAACAATATTAAGACAACTTAATATTGAACTTATGGACAAAAATGCACTATTAAAGGAAATGATAGCAAAAGAAAATAATAACGTTAGCCTGAGTAGGAAAACTTACTCAGATGCCGTAAGTAATTTTCCCAAAACACAAATAAAGAGAATTCCAAAAATTGTTATTAAAAAAAAGGATAAAGGTGATAAGAGTAACATCAAGGAATCTGTTGGCCAACATCTTATAAAACAGAAAGATGTTCGAACTAAAAGTATGCATTTGACAACAGGTGGTGAACTAATCATCAACTGCCACGATGAGGATAGTGCAAATAATGTAGAAATGATACTACAGAACACATTATCAAAAACATATAAAATTGAGAAAGAAAAATTACTAAAACCTAAAATGAAAATAACGGGTATAGATAAAAGTGCAGATTTTGATCAAGAAAAACTAGAGTGTGACATAAACTCAAGAAATTTTATTAATTACCAAGAGAAATGTAAAGTTTTGCATATGTATACAAATAAAAATGGGTGGCAATGTGCTATTGTAGAAGTTCCATCTGAAATATATAAAAGTATTAAAGAAAATGGTTCAAAAATTTTTGTTGGTATCAAAGCTGCAAAGTTTACGATATCATCAACATAAGACCATGTTATAATTGTGGAAGAATTGGTCACAGTGGTGTGAAATGCAAAAACTCAACAAGTTGCCTAAATTGTGCTGGAAAACATAAAACTAAAGACTGTGAAATTAGTGAAAAGCAGTGTATAAATTGTACTTATCACAATAAAGAGTATAATAAAAGGTATGATACTGCTCATGTGACTACTGATAGCAGTACATGTCAATATTTAAAAAACAAAATTAACAAAAGTATTGATTTGACGGACTATCCCACGAAGCCAAACATACCGAGATACCTTGGTCCAGTAAATAAAACCCAAACAAGATCAAGAAGAAGAAGCAGCTCAAATGAATTGTTTAAGTCTCTAAATAACTCATCTAGTCGTGTAAGTACCAGTAAGGCTCAATTAAATCAAAATAATTAAATGGATATCCTACAGGAAGATTTAGTATTATTTCAAAAAGAAATTGTATATAATGACTTATCGTCTTTGAATAAAGGTTTAAATATAAATGATAAGTTAATACTATATGTTAATATTAGAAGGTTAAATTCAAATTTTGATAAACTTCAAATCTTTATTGAAAGATTAAAAAACAAACCCATGATAATAGTATGTACTGAAACATGGAATCTGGAATACTATCAATATTACCACTTGCCAGGTTTCAAAATCTTCTATAATAATAGTCAAATAAATCAAGCTGATGGTGTTGTAGTATATATCAATGAAAATTTAAATGAGACTACATATACTAGGAAAAGTGGAAGATTGAGTATTCTACATTCCAAACTTAAATAGGGGACAAAATCAGTTTTGAGATATCAGCTATGTACAGGTCACATGACCTACCAAAATCTGAATTTATACAAGATTTAAAATTATTTTTAAATGACTGTCAAAATACGAAAAATCATCTTATCATAGGAGACTTCAATATTGATTTATTAGAGTTAAATACTGTAAGCCAAGAACATTTGAATAATTTGTTGGAAAAAGGGTACTCCCCATGCTTTCAGGATGTAACCCGACCATCTGAAAACGAAAAAGGAGGATCTTGTATTGATAATATTTTTATCAAAACAAATAGTCTTAACTTTGAATCCACTAGATTGAGTACTGTGTTCCCTGACCACTACCCCCTTTTTATTGCCATTAAAGAACAAATAAATAAAGAAATAGATAATTCATTTTATAATATTAACTATAAAAAATTAAAAAATATTGCAAGTAAAGTAAAATGGAATAAATTCCTACTATGCGATCCAAATCTAGCAACTGAGTTACTAATAAAGGAAATAAAGAGCTGCATCAATAAGTCTAAATACAAGCCTAACAAAGTAAACCGTTCAAAAAGAATTCCTAGAAAACCATGGATTACAAATTCTATCATGAACTCGTGTTCCACTAAAGATCAACTATATAAAATTTGGAAATTAGATCCAGAGAATGAAGAACTAAAGGCAGAATATAAAAACTATGAAAAAATATTGAATAAGGTTATAGCTGAAGCCAAGGTTAAATATGATAAAGAGTCAATCGAGAAAAACTCGAATAACAACAAAAAGTTATGGGATATCATAAATGAAAAATTGGGTAGAAAATCTAAAAATATTGTAAAATAGACTATTTAATTAATGATGAAAATATTAGAATAGATAACTCAAATAGTATCGTTGAATATATGAATCAATATTTCTGTGAAATTGGAATAAATTTAAGTCGAAAGATACACAACTCACCTAACAATATAATTAACAAGCCAGATATGAATCAAAATAGTATTTTTATAGATCCTACTTCTAAGGAGGAAATTGTAACCATAATAAATAATTTAAAAGATAAAGCTGGTGGAGTTGATGATATACACTCCAGAGCCTTAAAAGCTATATCCAAATATATAGCTGACCCATTAACATATATTTTTAATCTATGTATTGAATTGTCTGTATGGCCAAATGACTTAAAAAAGGCTGAAGTAGTTCCAATCTTTAAAGCCAACGATAAAAGTCAAGTAAAAAATTACAGACCAATATCATTAATATCAAATGTAGCAAAAATTTTGAGAAACTTTTATACAACAGATTTTTTAATTTTTTAAAAAAATGTAACATATTATCTAAAAAACAATTTGGTTTTATAAAAGAATTAGGAACTAAAGATGCACTAGCTTTAATAACTAATATAATCTATAAGTCCCTAGACAAGAGTAAACCAATTATTACCGCTTTTTTGGATTTGACTAAGGCTTTTGATACAGTCAATCATGAGATCTTACTAAGTAAACTTTATTGTTATGGAATAAGAGGAAATGCTCACAAATTAGTAAGTAGTTATCTATCCAACAGACAACAAAGAGTTAAGGTGAATAACGTAGTAAGTGATTATAAAGAAATCAGAACAGGTGTCCCGCAAGGTACAATATTAGGTCCTCTACTATTTATTCTGTATGTTAATGATCTCTTGAAAGAAATGGCTGATGATGAGATTGTATCATATGCGGATGACACAGCTGTGATTACTAGAGGAAATACATGGGATGAAGCTAAAAATAAAATGAATGAAAGCCTAACTAAAATAAACTTATGGCTAGAAGCAAATAAGCTTACTCTAAACATTGACAAAACTGTATATATGACTTTTGGAAACAATTGTAATAGTGTACCGACTACTTTGGAAATTAAAATTAAAGACAAGTTACTAACTAGAGTTGAAAGCTGTAAATACCTAGGGATCATATTTGACTATAATTTAAAATGGAATAATCACATTGAATATATAATAAATAAAACAAAGTATCTTTCGTTTATCTTTTACAAGTTAACTAAATTTATGGGAACTAAAACTCTAATGGTAATTTACTATGCCCTTTTTCAGAGTATTATAAGCTATGGAATAATTGCTTGGGGAGGAGCTTTTTCTAACAATTTAAATTTATTACAAAAGCTACAAAATAGATTATTAAAAATTATAAACAAAAATACTCTAGCAATAAACCATAACACACTAAATTTAACCCAATTATTCCGATTAGAAGCAATTGTCTACCATTACAAGGACCTTAAAAATCAATATGAAATGTCTACTAGTAGAACTAGGAATAAAAGCATTCTTTTACCACAAATCTGTAAAAGCAGTAGCGATAAAAATAATTACATAGTGGCTATCAAAGTATTTAACCGACTACCAAACGGCTTAAAAACAATAGTTAATAATAAATATATTAAAAAGAAAATCAAGGTTTGGATATCTGAAAATATTTAACAATAAATAATTCTAAACTATCTAAATATAAATTGCTGTAACATATTATTTTTGAAGGGTAAACTTAAGTATATATGCGTGCGTGTATATATGTATGTATATATGAGTATGTATGTGTATATATATATATGTATGTATATATTATATACAAATTAATTAATTATAGTAGGTAAATGGTGTCAATTAGTCCGTAAGTATCTTCTGTTAGATTATAAGCTTCCAGTGTCCTACGCACAGGTATTACTATACCTCTGTAGGAATTATTGTTGTACTATGTTTGCTATTGTAACGTAATACATATGTAATATTTTACTGGTTAAATAAATAAATAAATAAATAAACTCATTTATACAGGGTGGGCCAGAAATAAATTGCGACCATCAACTTAATTTTTCAAGTGGAAACATTTGTTTTTTTTATTTTTCAATTCTGCATTGAATTCTAAGAATTTTTCATGTACAATGTCCTATACCGAAAATTAACAGTTATTAAAAAAATTACATTTATTTCTAAAGTTGAGAAAAAAACGGTAAAAATAAGGTGTTTGTTGGTTTGAAGCCATTTATTTACGTCTGGTTTTTATGATTGTTGCCGGTATTTTCGCATGAATGGAAACCGTTTTTTTAATGCTGGAGTTTTTAACACTTGTTTAAAAACTGTACTGTAGTGTCGTGCAGTTAACTGAAAAGCAGCGAATAGAAATTGTGACGATGCTAGGATATGGCGACAGAACTCGAAGCGGCCTATTACACGATCAGTAGTTAGTAAAATAGAAAAATAGTTTCTAGAATTTGGCCACGTAAGAGACAATTACAATACAAACAACTTCCAGAAGATAAACATTTAAATGTTTTGCTCGATTTACAGGAAAATCCTCACAATCTACTAGACAAATAGCCGCAGAACAGTCAATAAGTAAATCTTCTGTTCTAAAATGCTTGCATAGAAATAAATTGCACCCATACAAAGTTCATTTAGTTCATGAACTACTGAAGATAATGATGGATAGATGCAATACCAACCCGCACTTTTCAAGTAAGATAGTTTTTTCCGAGGAGGCAACATTTTGTTTAAATGGTTCAGTAAACAGGCAAAATTTTGGGCATTAGAAAACCCACATTGGATTATGGAAATTCATACACAGTTTTCCAAGAAAGTTAACGTATGGGCCGGAATTGTGGGTACTTCAATCGTGGGTCCTTTTTTTATTGAGGGAACACTTAACTCGGAAAAGTATTTAGCCCTATTACAAAATGACATAATACCATGTTTAACAGAACTTTACCCGAATGGAAACCCCAATATACTGGCAGATTCGGTATGGTTTGAACACGATGGAACGCCTCCGCACTATTCGCGAACAGTGCGAAATTATCTTGACAATATTTTCCCAAATAGATGGATCAGAAGGAGAGGTAATGTCGAATGGCCACCTAAGTCTCCAGATCTAAGCCCGTTAGATTTTTATCTTTGGGGTTACGTGAAATCGAAAGTCTACTTCAATAAGCCGGAAAATATCGAGGATTAAAGAATAGAATAGGGCTGAAATTCAACGAATCCTGCCACAAACGCTAAATGAAGTTTTGCGAGAATTTGAAAACCGTCTTAGGTATTGTCAGCAAGTTAATGGTAAACAATTTGAACAGTTAATTTGATATGTTGATTTTTTTTTTCTTCAATTTTCAAATAAATATATATTTTTTAATAACTGTTAATTTTCAGTATAGGACATTGTACATAAAAAATACGTAGAATTCAATCCAGAATTCACATATAAAATAAAAAACAAATGTTTCCATTTGAAAAAATGAACTTAATGGTCCCAATTTATTTCTGGCCAATCCTGTATAAATGAATTTATCATAACAAAAACCGCAGTCCAAAAGAAAACCGACGAGTCCGAGCGTTTTTCCAAAAAACCAACACCTGAATTTTAAGTGAATGTGTTCCAACCTATGCGTCCTTACTGTATATGGTTTCCTATGTTGTATCCGGTGTACATTCGTTTCTTGGTTTGTGCTCTGAAAAGAACAGTTAACCTGACGTTTTGCTAAACTCATTCGGCATTTTCAAAAGTGAAAATCTGTTCTCAAATTCATTCATATAAACTTGTGCTATAACCTTTTAGAGATAAAGATATTGTAAGAGAATTCTTTTGTTAATTGTCCTATACCGGCAATAAATGCGTCGAAATCAATTGTGTCATAATAAATTGTCATTGCTTGTCTTATATACATTTGAAAATGTGTTTATTTAATTCAGCATTTCCTACCTTAATAAAGAATTTAAAAGATACGGCAATTAAATTTATTTAGTGTGTCTCTGTTACTGTAATAATTTTCCTAATTTTAGTTCTGATAGTAGTTGAATGTTATTTATTGCTAAGTAATTTATATTTAAAGCAATAGTATTGTCAAAATATTTTTTGGAAAAAAGTTTGTTTCTTATAATGTATCAAATACTAAAAAATTTTTGTCAGTATAGGTAGTAAAATCTATTATCTGTAACGAAGAGATTTAAACACAGCTCTAATTATTAATTGTTAAACTAGTCTTCCAAAAAATCAAGTTTGAATATAAAATTCATTAACTCAGCAAATACATTTCAAATTCATAAATGCATTCAAACTATTCGATATTCATACAAATTTAATTTGTCGAATACTCATTTTTGTAATACTCAATTGCATTTATGTAGGCCATATTTATATAACTGTGTATAACTTATATATTTGTTTAAATAGAAAATTGATATTCGATTTAGACCTTGAAGTGCAAAATATTATTCGATATTTTTTGCTTCGAGTAGAAATATTGAAGAAAACTAAATATAGATTTTATTCATATTCGTTAGGCTTTGATATCTCCAAAATCACAAGTCAAAAATGAGTGAAATAATGTGTGTTTAAATATGAATGTAAGACTATTTGCAAAGTTAAATTAATAAATCTAATTTGTCTAGTAAAATTTAATACAAAAGTCGACTAACGTAATTTATCCGTTTCAAACTTTCCTATACCTCGCTGCTGTCAGAACAGTTCTGTATTCATATTTCACACGTACCCGATACTTATGCCTATCAAGTTTTGAAAACTTTTTTTTTCTTCTATTAACGTTACGGTTTTATCCTATGCATACAACATAAAAACTGTTTTCCAAGAGCTAGAAATTATGTGACAAGAATAATTTGTACAGTATCCAATAACGAGGTACTGCAACTCCCATCACATCATGCAACTGATTTAATTTCTTGTTACAAAAGCGCATTTAATTATGCAATTCGTAGCTCCTGCGTTCGTTTGGCTGCCCTTCATAACTCCATCTGCGAGCGTTATTGGTTATTAGGCTCTTTATTTGCATCACAAAGCCTTATAAAGAAGAAAATATGAAGAATAATAAGCGGCGTCATCGGCACTAAGCTTGTTTTAATTTGTCCACTAATCGCTTTAGGATATTACAAAAGTAAAAGGGCCATCGCTCTTGAATAACATACTTTTAGAATATGCCGTAGATATGTATCATTTGTGTTGGGATTAATAATGATAGATTGTAAATCTTTAATTGAACCTATTGTTGCAGTCACTTGGATTAATTAACTTACCTATATATTTAACTATATTGCAATAAATTCCGTGGGTTCAAATGTAATTTTAAAAACTGATCTTCACTTTCTAGAAACTTTATTTACACATAAAAATATTTCAATATTTACAACAGCTGATTTCGATAAACAATTTACTTCGGTAAATCAACACCACTATATAAGCGATATTAACCAAATTATGAAATCTATATTGCTTTATATATCCTATCTTGAATTTGCCAGTCGTTCTGGGTGGGTATTACATTTGTTCGCTCAGCGTCGAGATAAATAGTTTTTACCCCATTCGAAAATTCCTATTCTTTTTTTATTATCCTACTGATGTTGAGTTTAATTCGGAGTGAATAATACTTTAGTCAGGGACGGCGTTGATAAATTTTATAACACTTGCCCCCCTTTATTTCTGATCGTCCTGATCAGAAACATCCTCTCCATGGTAGAGGGCGAGTCGATCTAAATGAACGACCTTCAACTTAGCTCTGGGGTTTGACCACCTTGTATGGACCATCCCAAGCGGGTGTAAGCTTCGGAGATTTACCTTTGCTTCTCTGGAGGTTGTACAGCTAGACCTTTGTTCCTCCCTTGGAACCCGACCGAGTTGGCCTTGAGGTCATATCGTATCTTCATCCGGTCACTGGTGGCCAACATCTGCGTTCGGGCTAGTTCGTGTATTGCCAGCAAATCGTTGATTTGATATCTTGGGAAGGTTCTTCGGGGGAGCCAAAGGCCAGATCGCAAGGTAATCTCAGCTCTTTTCCGAATTGTAACCTGGCTGGAATCAGGCCTGTACTGTTATGTACAGCTGAGCGATAGGCCAACAGGAATAGGGGAATATACTCATCCCGATCACTCTGGTTATTGCTGACGACCTTGGATAAGTGTTGTTCCAAGGTCCTGTTGAATCCTTCCACCATTCCGTTAGACTGTGGATGCAATGGTGTTGTTCTCGTTTTCCTGATTCCCAACACCGTACAGACCTTCTGGAATACATTCTATTCGAAGTTACGCCCCTGGTCTGAATGTACTTCCAACGGGAAGCCAAACCTGCTGAATAGCTGTTCTACCAGCACCGTCGCTATCGTGGTTGCCTCTTGATTGGGTATCGCAGATGCCCCAGGCCATTTGCTGAAGTAATCCATTGCGACCAGAATGTATTTGTTTCCCCTCGGATCTGTCTGATGGAGATACCGTCTCGCTGTTCCGTCTTCAGACAATGTCCGCATTCTACTCTATCGGGTCTTCTTGAAAGAGCATCGGCTTTGTTATGCACCCCTTTGGCATTTCTGTTCGGATTAGGAAATGACGACCAGAGGTATTTGTGGATATGGTCCACATCCCTTATTATTGCAAGAAGTTCTTTTCTGGTGACACAATAATTTCTTTCTGGTTTCAAGAATCTCTCAACAAATCGCTTGGAGTATGCACAGATACCCAAGAAGCTCCGGAGTTCATACTTGTCTCTTGGGACTGGCCAGTCACGAATGGCTTCTATCTTGTCTACGTTTGTGCGGATCATGGCCAGAATGTCGTCGAGGTATACTAAGCACGTTCTCTATGTCAACCTCTCAAATATAGCGGGAGCATTACGTAACCCGAAGGGCATGGCCGTTAACTGAAACAGCCCTTTACTGGTGGAGAACGCTGTCTTCTCTCGGTGGTTTTCGTGTGCCAATATCCACTCTTTAGGTATAGTGCGGAGAACCAACGGGAGCCTGCCAGTGTGGTCAGAGTGTTATCAATTCGGGGTAGTGTATAGCTGTCTGTCTTCATGGCTCAATAACTCCATTTTATAACATGGACTCGATGTTTTCCTCGACTGCTTGTTGTTTCCCCAAGGGTAGTCCCCTAGGTTGAGCCTTCCCGGTATCTATTCGGTGCTGGATGATGTTTATACGACCGGTGGTTCCATCTTGACTGTTGAAAATTGGCCAGTGATTCGTGATAAACTGCCTGGCTTTCTTCTGTTCCTCTGGTGTAAGGTGTGTCAAAATGCAGCGAACTGTTGTAGAAACTCTTTATTGGGCCCTGTTTCCTTCTCCGATGTCTGGTACATTTCTTCGCAATTGATGATGGTCTCTACTGGCTCGAAACAAGCTATATCTTGACCATTGGCAATTCTGATATCGTTGTTGAACTCTAATTGGTATATCTCGTCAGGTTTTTACTATAGCCCGCCCAACTAAGTAGTCATCAGCTGAGTGTACGGGCTCCACCATTCCAACGCATATCCCACGATTTATTTCAAGCTGCCCATGTATAATCTGTTCCGTTCGACCAGGAATTCTGGCTGAGGATTTTGCTACAATGTTTATGGAGGTAGCTGAACTGTTGACGGGCCGTGTCAATACAAATTCCTCATTTAGGTCCATACCCAGTATAAAATCATCCTCAATCTCCACTACTAGGACCCTATGGCGGATTCTGTTGTCTCCTATCTGTTGCACCACATCTGCCTCACCCTGTATTGACATGAACTCGCCGGTGACTGTTCTGAGCTGGACGTTGTTGCTAACTGGGAGGATTTCCGATGCCCTCAAAACCCTTGACTTGGCAATGGACACAGCGGCGCCGGTGTCGATGGTGATGCTAATTGCGCGGCCATTGATGGTGCCTCTGTTGACTAGGCTGCCGCTATCTCGGCAAAATCCCCGGATGGATAATGTTTTGGGGGCTGGTGAAGGGTCAGTCAGCATCCGCCCCTTTATGCTGACTGGCTAACAGTTCCTGGACATGTGGTTGTTTGGTTGGTTACCTCTGGTCGGTGACTGTCAGATAGCCTCACTCTGCAGTCACGTTGCAAGTGTTCTGTCCATCCGCACCGCTTACATGCTCTTCTGTGGTCAGTTCTTTGTGATCGTTCTAGTAGTTTATGGATTCCGGGCAATACTACCGGGAGGGATGGTTCTGGTTCTTCCTGGCAGAAGGAAACTGCTCGCACCCTCGGTTTGGACATGTTCATGACTGCCTCTACTTCTACGGCCGAAGTAAAGCTTCATTACTTTTCTTGACGCCACTAAGTCTTAAATTTCTTTGTACTTCCACATCTCTAATACTGTTTATGAAACTCTGTGTGGCCAACTGATCCTTAGTTTCCTCTGGCAGATCTCGGTAGGACAAGTGCACTAAACGTCTAACCTCTGCTTTCGAGTTCTTGAAGGCTTTCTCCGGATTTTTACATTCTTGCAACTAAGTGGAAAAATGCAAAAATCAAGGATTGGTTGTCGTATCTTTTGTCTAAGATGGCGATGATTTGGTCGAAATTGCCTTGTTCATCGGCTGGAATGCTTTGGAGGAGCTCTAATGCCGGACCTCTTAAAGAAATTACCAGAGAGGTAGATTTTTCTTGGCTATCCTATCCATTAGCTGTAGCCTCGGCTTCAAATTGCCGTTTATACATGGGCCAACATGAACTGCCATCAAATTTGGGTGGTTTGCTAACGGAACCTCTGGTACTCACGCTGTGCTGGTATTTCCCCCTCAGCAAATCTTATAGTAATTGTTTAATTTCGGTTTCAACTTTGTTTTGGATGGCGCTGATTTCAAATTTTACCTGGCTCTGGATGGAATCGATGTCCTCTACTTTGGTTTCAAGAGTCTCCACATTATTTTTTAGGATCTTTATGTCGTCATTTATTTCTTTTATGTGTGATTCTACTATTTGCATTCTTTCATTAACTGTTTCATCAACGCGATACCATTTGCATTAATGGTTCAAATTGCAGTTGTCTTTTTTCTTCTAATATTTTAAATTCATTGTGTCTTGTCAATTTAGTTTGATCTTGTTTTTCTTCAAATATTTTAAAATAATTTTGTCGTTTTTGTTCTTAAATCAATTTATTTTCCTTAATCGCACTGAATAACACCAAATTGCAATAAACCCCGTGGGTTTAAATGTAATTTTAAAAACTACTTTATTTACACATAAAAATTCAATATTTACAACATCTGATTTCCATAAACAATTTACATCGGAATATCAACACCACTATATAAGCTATATTAACCAAATTATGAAATCTATATTGCCTTATATATCCTACGTCGAATTTTCTAGTCGTTCTGGGTGGGTATTACATTTGTTCGCTCAGCGTCGAGATAAATAGTTTATGCCCCATTCTAAAATTCCAGTTCTTATTTTATTATCCCACTGATTTTGTGTTTTAGTCGGAGTGAATAATGCTTTAGTCAGGGACGGCGTAGATATAACAATATAATATATATGTTTTAGGTGGTTTCCGGGAATTCATCCGAGTAGTTGATAACTGATCCCTGCCGGGATCGATGGTAAAATGACGACGTTTCGGCAGAGTCACATCTGCCCTCTTCAGGACGGTTCGCATAATTCTTGTAGCCTTCTGCTTCCGCTTCTAGTTACTCGAATAACAAATATATATATATATATATATATATATATATATATATATATATATATATATTTGTTTTTAAGTTATCGCGGGCACTAAATGTTTTAGGTGGTTTCCGGGAATTCCTCCGCGTAGTTGATAACTGATCCCTGATATATATATATATATATATATATATATGATTTATTCTGACAAAAGTGCCAAAGCATTGCACCCCCTAGGTATAAGATATATCGTTCATGTTTTAAATAATTTTAAATGTCAGTGTTCAGTCTGAACAAAAAACAATCAAAAATGTTTTAAATAAATATTTTTTCAGTAATGATAAACATATAACAATTAAATCATAACAATTTTGCAAAAGTTAATAAACATTTAAAAAAAATTCTCAAAGATACCTAAACAAATAAATCAGAATAATATTTGGGTATTGAAACTTGTGCTTCTTATAACAGCATCCACACGTCTAGTCATACTTTTAATCAATTTATTAATCATCTCTTCAGATAAATTTGCCCATTCCAATCTAGTGACATCTTGATCTCGCAGCTTTGCTTGAATTATGCGCCTGTCATTATACCTGGTATATGATTCAGTGAAGTTCTTCTGTTGAACATTATATCCCTCCATAACATTTCTGTCCCGCCACGGTAAGGGGCAATTCCAATCGCTGTTTTTAGTCTGGGTGCATTTCCGGGTCCCTCCAAACCCTTACGCCATAATCATCACTCACTAATCCAAACCGGGACTCATCAGTAAAAAGCATGTTTCTCCAACTGTTGCATTCGAAATTACCCAATGATAACTGGTCTGGAACTGCGATCTTAAGGCCGGAACAATAATTGACCTAAACCAAGGGGCTGATTGGGCAATATACCGATCTTTCACGTGGTGTGATAACACGGCGTCTGCCACTTCGAGGACGTCTTTGCACTTCACCCGTTTCTTAGTACCGACTTAGATCGGGCACAGACCTACCGTTTCTGTTGTGTTCCATAAGAACAGAAGAGAATTTGGGTTCATCGCCACACACTTCAGGGTCTCCGGGCTTTCATGATTTATCCTCAGTCGTTATCTAGCGGTCGTAATGGAAGATGACGAACTGATCAAAAGCACAGTTGTAGGAGAACTGTATTAAAATCGCCGGCGTCGCATTGTAACCTGGCCGTGTGTGCCGAAATATGGAGTTAGTACGTAACCCATGCCTCTTTCTTACCGCTGAGAACGTTCTGACCGGCGACGCTGGCGGGTTACCTTCTGATCGGACGTTCTTACCGTTCCGGGTTGGTAGGTATGTGACGACTGACATATTTTGCATTCTATAAGAACAGATCAGAAACGGTAAGTCTGTGCCCGGCCTTATGGTTTTGATTATGTGCTTCTAGTAATGTTCAGTCTATTCGGGATGTGTTGACGATATAACCTTTTTGCCACAAAACAATAATTTTGCCTCGTATAAATTCGGACTACTCAAATCTCGGCATTTGGCCTTATTCCAGAAAACGTTCACTTTTAATACCAATAACACCTACTGAAAGTTTGTTTCTTCTATTGTATTTGACATACTTTGGTAAATGTATGTAGTGTTTTTGTTAGTAACCTTCTTTGAACCGAAAGTTTCTTAAAGGAGACCCACACGTACACATATGAAAATAGATGAGCAAGGGAATGAAATGCATAACTTGAAATTTAATTTTGTTTCGAAAATAAAGACTCATACATCATCGGATTCACATCACTTGAGGATTAACTGCGAGAAATCAGAGTCTTCTCTATCGGTGTCAATCTCTCTGAAAATACTGGAAGTTTAGAATTACATTTGACATTACCTGCCCTTTTTAGTGAGGTGAAAGCGGAAAGAGTAAATGGCTGATCTTCTTTTGAGTCCTTGAGACTGGACATTTTAGTGAAATCAGATTGTTTTTTACTAGTCTGATTGAATTATTGTGTTATATATAATTAAGGTATTCCTTTATTTTAATTGTTTCTAACAACATTGTTAAATGCTTAATATGTTCCACAAGATTTTGAAAATATTAGTATATCATCTATACTTATATAAATAAATAAGTTTATGCTTTCTTAATATAATATTTAGTATTCTTTCAGTTATTGCGGGGGAGGTTTTAAGTCCAAAAGGTCCATTGGAAATGCACTTCGTGTATTACAACTTTTTTCTATCTTCAATTTATAAAGGGATTGTCAAATAGGCAGAATTTATATCCAATGTTGAGAGAAATTTACATTTCCTCTTAAATCAACCGAAACGGTTGAGTTTGATGTCCTACATAAGTATCTGGAATCTATACATATTCTGGATTTTTTAGTATCTTCTTCCTTAAAAACTTATTGGTGCTGCTAATGGATTTCCATCGGGTATTTTTTTCTAATAATTTTAATATTCTTTCTTCTGACTCTTTTTTTATCTTCTATCGTGCACCTCTATGGTTTTTTACTACAATATTTGTCCAATAACAAGTCGATACTTACGTCTCAATCTTTTACTGTCACGATATCGTATTTATTCGTTGCGAAGATTGGTTTATGGTTATTAATTAGATTCACTCTTTCAGCTCAGTGCTAATGAGATAAATGATATATTTTTTTATTTATTTGTTTCCAAAACTTTTTTCGTTTGCTTTCATTTTTAATTTTCAATATTATTCAACGAATGCTTTGTTACAAATATTTTATTATCAGCTAGGTAGTCTGGGGTAGGCCAGCTGCAATTAAATGTCGTAGTACCTTCTCTGGGTCCCTTCAAGCAAATCTTTCTTTTACTGCATATTCTAATAAAGAACCTGTTTGGTATTTGAAAGATAAAGTATACCCACTACATATTTACTTCCCATCAGTCCTTTTAAAACTGTTGCTTAGTTTTACTTGAGTAGCTTGGCTTGTAAGACGTATTTACAGTTACCTGCTAAATTTAATTGCTTCTCCTTTTTAACCGACTTCCAAAAAGGAGGAGGTTATCAATTCGTATGTAACTTTATTTTTTATGTATGTCGGGCGATTATTCAAAAACGGCTTCGGCAATTCTGATGATTTAAACTGCATTATATTAAGGAACATTATAGAAATGTCCCATATATTTGTCTATAACATGAGATTTAAGGTTTTCTAGAAAATCAGAAAATAAGTAAATAAGGGACTAGATTTTAGCGATTTTCAATGAATCTTCACTGTTTTCTCTAAAAGTGCTCACGCAATTTGAATATTATAAATTGTATTATACAAAGATATGTTCCAGCTTGATTCCGTACATTTTTCTATAACGCGAAACATACCAATTTTCTGAAAATCGGAAAAATATATGCAAAAAAACTGTAAACATCATGGTAAATGTCAAATTTTAGTCATAAAAAGTTTTAGTTTAAATGTCATGATATGCCATGAAAGTATATCATACAGGGTGTTTTTAATGATTTTCAATTTGATGTATTTGAAAGTCAGTTTCTATTAGAGACGAAGTTATAGTCGCCTGAAATGGCAGAAAATATTCTGTTAGTTTATCGAAACGAAAATTTGTTCGATATGTCGGCGAACTCTTGTATATGGTATACGGTTGTACGTGTGTGCGTGCGTGTATGTGATATTAGGTGGTACATAAGCCGTTGTATACATAGGATGGTTGAAATATAGGTTGGAATTGAATTAGTTATACAGGGTGTTTCTAAAAATATTGTATCTGGTGGCACATAAGTATTGCGTCTACAAGGTTGTTGAAATAAGAGTGGAGCAAAACTAAAGTTATACAGAGCGGATATTTGCGTTATAGGACAGAAAATAATTACAGTTATACTAAAGGCTTTAAAAATTGTCAGAAGTAGTTGAATATACAGGATGGTTGAAATATAAGTTGGAGTAGAATTGAATTGAAATAGCGAAGAGGCCTCACATATCGCGCCTGATTTATCGGTGTTGACTCCACCCGCTTTGCTGCGGTGCCGGGTGTGTCACTTGTTGGCGGGTTTGTATTTTGCGTGGCTAATTCTGTTTTTTTATGTTGAATAATTGTCTTCCATGTGTTAGATAGGAGCAGGGCATCATCTCTTTTGTTTAGATGTCCACGATCTGTTTGCAACTATCGCACAAACAACTCATTACAAAACCAGACTAATACGAGAAGCCATCGAAATCGAGAAAAGTGGACATCTAAACAAAAGAGATGACGCTATCCTGCACCTATCTAATACATGAAAGACAATTATTCAACATCAAAATAAAACAGAATTCGCCACGCAAAACACAAACCCGTCAACAAGTGACACACCCGGCACGGCAGTAAAGGGGGCGGAGTCAACACCGACCAATCAGGCGCGATATGTGAGGCCTCTTCGCTATTTCAATTGCCTCTCTTACGAGTCTTCATTTCGGGTGTTCTATATTTGCCAGTACTCTGGTGTTCTCAAAGTCTATTCGGTTGACATCGTGGTGGCGTGTACCGCAATGGATGTTGTTTTTTCCTGCTTTCTTATAGAGTTCTGGTATTCATCACGTCTAGCTTGAATTCTTCTATTAGTTTGCCCCACATAGGTTTTATGACAGTCTGCACATGGAATCTCGTACACTCCCTGTTGTTCTAAAGGGATCCTCGTCTTCGGGGTCCTCAACACAGTGCTTATTTTTCTGTCTGTATTGAAAATAGTATCGATATTGTGTCTCCGTAGAATTCTTGCGATACTGTCCGTGGTATCCCTTGACATACGGTAAATACGCCTAGGTTATTGGTGTCTCATGCTCCTCGTCTATTTTCTCGGTTTTGACTTAAGGTGCACCTTTGAGGCCTTACAACCAGAGTGTCATCTTGTAAGTTTTGACGTAGTTTCCCTTTTCACCCACATTCCTATCGACGAAGCCTTGGATATCATAATAGAAAAATACAAACCACCTCAACACCTTGTGGACTTAACAAGGCACTGTCTGATGAACACCTATTTTGTTTACGAGAACAAACGATACAAACAAGTGGGAGGAGCTCCATTGGGATCGCCACTCTCACTAGTTATAGCGAACCTTTTTATGGAGAACTTTGAGGTGTTGGCACTAAGAACAGCAACTCTTAAATTAAACCCAGTTTATGGTTGCGATTTGTGGATGATACATTTGTGATTTGGGCTCATCACCACCCAGCCCAACTACAAGCCGTCGTCAAGACTTTAGTAACCAGATCACAAAGACTAGCTGACCAAGATAACATCAAACAGGAAATGGACAGTTTAAAAACAACTCTGAGACAAAACGGATTTACAGACCGAAATATACAAAGAGCCCTAAAGTCAAAACCGAGACAAACAGACGAGGAGCATGAGACACCAATAACCAAGGCTTATTTACCGTATGTCAAGGGTACCACGGACAGTATTGCAAGAATTCTACGGAGACACAATATCGACACTATTTTCAATACAGATAGAAAAATGAGCACGGTGTTGAGGAATCCGAAGACGAGGATCCCTTTAGAACAGCAGGGAGTGTACGAGATTCCATGTGCAGACTGTCATAAAACCTATGTGGGGCAAACTAATAGAAGAATTCAAGCTAGACGTGAACACTAGAACGCTATAAGAAAGCAGGAAAAAACAACATCCATTGCGGAACACGCCACCACGATGTCACACCGAATAGACTTTGAGAACACCAGAGCACTGCAAATATAGAACACCCGAAATCAAGAGTCGTAAGAGAGGCAATTGAAATAGCGAAGAGGCCTCACTGTCTATACGCACGCAATGAATTTCAGAACTTATCGAATTGTTGGAAAATTCTATTAAACACCGTACCGGCCCGGACCCGTCCTGTAACAACTCAACCGGAAATAACAAATCAGCAGGTGGGAGGCGTGCCCACTGAGCGCCAAGAGCCAATCACACGCAGCCGTTCACGGTGCCAACCGAAAGGCGCCGAGCCGCGACTATATAACAGCGCGGGCGCTCCTGAAAATCTTAGTATTCGAGTAACTAGAAGCGAAAGCAGAATTATGCGAACCGACCTGAAGAGGGCAGATGTGACTCTGCCGAAACGTCGTCATTTTACCATCGATCCCGGCAGGGATCAGTTATCAACTACGCTGATGAATTCCCGGAAACCACCTAAAACATATATATATATATATATATATATATATATATATATATATATATATAAATCCAATAAAAAAGTTAAAATACATTTGGAAAATATAGACAAAGAATACAAATTAGAGAGGGAGAAAGAGAAAGGAAGAAAAATAGAGATACGCTGATTGCACACGATTTCTAAACGGTTTTTATTTTAAGTCAGCTGAAGTCGGTTCTTTTTTAAATATAAATTATTATAATTACATATTAAAAAAATAAATTAAATTTATAAATACGCTTGAGAGTATAAAAACGTACTAACAATTTTCCAAAATCAATATTTATGCAATATAAACAATCTTTTTTTTGATTCTAAACCTTTTTGTATTTTGACTTGCAATTACAAGTTTTATTCGTTTTTTTTTAAATATATATTTTTCTAAATTGGTGTAGGCCCCAAATTCGTGGGGCCCATGGGCCAGTGCCCATATGTAAGTCCGGCCATGGCAATCAGTATCCCAGTATTTTTTTCATAACTTCTGGTATAGTCTTCTTGTTTGGCGTCTTTTTTAGTGTACTTTTAACGTTTGTATTCTGGAATACTTGTGTAGCATACTATATATAGTTTTTCCATCTTCGGTAGGTAGTAATTAAGGTTATGGCAATAACATTAGATTTCGTTCATTTAAGAGTTAAATTCGAATTCTAAATTTACCTTTATCCACCAAGCTACTACAGCTTAGTGCAAAACCACAGAATATGTGCCTGGTATGCGTTGGATTGGTGTTAATATGTGAAATAATACCTATTCAAAAGAAATATGAAGACATGAACGGTTACTTAATAAATGGCATATACTGGTTAGCACTGTTATAATTCCTGCAGCTAAATGAATTTGAACAACTTCTATTTAATAATACATTTATACGTATCTGAATAGTTTGACTGTTATTCCAAAAAACACCTCCTTTAAAAACCAAAACAGCGACATTCTCAAAATGAATTTTTAAAGCAGAAATTCAACCGGACATTTTATAAAACCCTTCAAAACTTCTGATAAATAAAAGGGAAGCTAATATCCAGAAGCTGTAACTGGCAACACTGTCAAGAAGGGAAATAAGCAAAGAACGAGAATATATCCTGCAAGGACGACAGGATGTCGTCGAAGGCAACTTAGATCGTCGGTGGTCGGGCACAGAACGGCGATGTTCTTTTATTAATTTCAACCAAATATTGCGGGAACCAGCTGTTTTTTATCACTGGCTCTTTTCTTATTTAAGAATTGTATAACGGATCGCTTGCTGACAGTCAGACTTTTCCTTCTCAGCAGCGGGAATAGTTACTATTTTAGATGGGGATTGAAGGATAGATAGATATTTGGAAAAAAATCCTTGTGGTGATTTTTTTTCATGAATAGAAACAAGAATGGAATAAAAATTAAATGAGATATGATTCATTTCTAGTTCCTACCTCACACAGTTAGTTTCTATTTAACATTTTATTTTTAAATATAAATTCGAATTTTTATTATTAATGTGTTATTCAATGTTTGTTTTTGGTGTCATAAGATTTAGGATCTTTTGAAGAAGTGGTTACGGTATATGTGTATATGAAAAGATACTACTATTGTTTGTTTTCATACTATGTATCACTGTTAATTTACTAGGGAAATAAAAAGGATAAAATTAGCACTTATGAATAAATAAGATTGCACTAGACTAAATATACTTATTAGTTTGCTTTCATAAATTTTCTGAAGAGTATGAAAGTACTTTTTTGACGGCTAATATATACATCATAAAGGTATCAAATTTTGTTATTCTATTAATAACTAGTAGGTAAATAGTGCGCAGCTTTACACTTCTAAAACTGGGACGTAAATTAGCATAAGGAATAATACACATTATTATCGTTTTTCTAAAAGAATAATTCTTATGTAGCCTTCTTTAGCTACCCTGTCATTGTCTGACTTTTGTTGAGTACCCATTGTCCTTGCTTTACATTTGATCTACCGCTTGCCATTTTAGGGACGTTATTCTGTTTATCACTTCTATTACATGGACTTTATTAATACCTTTTTGTTATTCCTGTCATGCATCTCACCCTAGACTTTTTTATAAATCGAAAGTTTCTTGGTATTTCTGCTTATGGGTGACCTTACTTCTGCAAATGTTTCTATCTTTGTTAACGTCTTAATTTTTACTATGCAAAACCGTTCAATCTCAGCGAACGATTTAAAACTTGCAACTTTTTTATTGTCTTGCTTACAAAAGAATAACACCTCGAAGAGAGTATTCAATATCTCTTGATATGGAGTTACCGTGTCATTCTTACCTAGGAGTTACGTCTTAACAGCAATGACATGGTAGGGCTTCCGATTCGGAACCTCTGTGTATTAGTTTCCCCGAAAATCCTAGATGTCGAACCTTACATCTCGCGGCTACACACTTAAATTATATTATATATATATATATATATATATATATATATATATATATATATATATATATATATATATATTTATTAACTATTTACGGAGAATGCGATACGATAAAGATATTTCAAGAACATGAGGTATATTTGCCACGCGATATCCGCAGAAATAGAACCCAACACCGAAAAATGTTAAAAGAATAGTATAAAACTGCAAGAATTACGGATTCGTAGAACAGTAGAACATATAAACAAACCAGTTTTTGACAATGAAAATATTGAAATCGCAAAAATTATTTCAATAAATGTTCAAATTAATGTCCTTGTACTTATGTTCGTCGATGGCTGTTCTTATTAACAGTGGATTAAGATCAAATAATGTTCTAACACGTCGCATGCAGTCATTCAAGGGAGTTAATGCGGTGTTGTATACTTTGTTTTTGAAAATGGATAAAAAAATCCAGTACTGATACGTCGGGAGGAGCGAGGTGAGTCATTGTAGATTTTCCATATTTTCCAGAAAATAAGTTGTGCAAAAGGTTGTTGTCGAACTGGCTATTATGTACTCGCTCATCATCAAGCTAAAAGTGTACGATCAGACAGCTGCAAGTTGTCTAAATAGTTAACTTCAAAATTTCTTGAGATGTTCAAATAACGGTCAACTGTAAGTTAGAAACCGTATTTGATATCTAAAAGGCTTCAAAAATGTCGTAACGTACTTAGTTTACTTTGTTAGAATTCAAGGACCACGACGCCAATTTCGTTTAGCACCATAAACATTTTATTCTCTAGATGGATGTACACTTGCGTCACTGCAATAATGGGAATTGTTAAGATTTATCTTCCCAATTTTTATTAATTTCGTCCGACCAAATTATACTATCCAAAAAGGAAGCATTTTCTTCAAACCGAACCAATAGACATTCCTAGAAAGTCAGTCTCTTCTAAATGTGTATTCGAGGTGTTAAGCCATGGGTAGCGCTTCCTGGCGGATTCTGTGTGAACCCAAAGTATGCCTAACATTGACTACATAAAATTTGAGTGCAAGCGATGAGATTAAAACATAAGAAGAAAATTGTTTCCGCCTTTAGATATAGGATATTTACACATAAAATATGTTCCATTTAAAATAATCAAGTTGACTTCTACTTTCACTATAACTGAAATCACTGCCAGCCTAAAAACATTTTGCCCGCCCCATCTACATTAGTATACTAACAAATTTTCAGAATTTTGTAAAGTATGGTTTTCCCACCATTGATGGATGAAGTTCCCGGACGAAAGTGAGCGCGCATGGGTAACACTTTGCACGCCAATATATATTTTATTGAAAGTAGGTTAGAAGAAAAGGAAGTCCCGAAAATTTGAGGTCAAATCCGATACTGAAGAGTTTTTTTTTTAATTTGAAAAAAGTCGATTTATCGGCAATTTTCAAAAAATTCCTATCACGGCTTCTAAACAACTTGAGATTTGGGCAAGTCTCATACTTATATTTTCAAGAAAAAAAAATACGCCATGGATCCAAAGTTATCCGATTTGACTGGTGTCTTCCAACTAAACTACTATATTAGCAATACTTTTCGGTTTTCAAACAGCTCTCAAATCTACAGTTTTCCAAGTAGAGCGATGAACACGGTCTCAATTTTTTCATAGTACGTTTATTTCTTCCCTACTTTGCATTGATTGATGCTACTCTGTTAAAATATAGCAAGCAAATTCGGCTGATTTCTTAAAAAACCCATTACTTTTTTTTATTAACTTGAAATAATATTAAAATTTAGAGATTATTTAATATTTCACCTTAAACAGCCTTAAAATTTTCATGTTTGGCCTAGAAGTGCTTTTCGGAGCTTAGATTTTTTTTAGAGTTCTATCATCAGTTTTATAAATTTTACGGATATTCAAGTTAGAAGCCGAAGCAGATGGGTACGAAAACTATGTGAACCGACTTGGTGAGGGCAGATGTGACCCTGCCGAACCATAGATCCCGAGAGGGATCAGTTAACAACTACGCTGATGTATTCGCTGAAACCATCTGATACATTTAGTAGTCGCGAAAACTTAAGAACAGATATACAGGGTAGTTCACTAATGGGATCTCGGAAACTACAGGAGATATGAAGAAGTTGAAATGGGAAAAAATTGACTGCTTGAAGAAATGCAGTTTTTTAAATTTTTCCGAATTCTTCCGAAAATATCCAAAAGAAATAGAAATTTGGAGATTTCGCTTTTGTTTTTCTTGTAGTGTTATTTGACAAGGAGCCGTAAAACTAAAAACACATTTTCATTTTTATTTTTTCACCTATACCTTTTCAGATTTGCCTCATTTTTTTCCACAGAAAAATAGTGCATTTCATTATGATTTCATTTATATATAGCTTATTATAATTTGCTTCCACAAAAGCCCAAATATTTAATTAAAATGTAATATCACCCAAGTTGGGCTTGACTACACCCAAGAATTTTCTGTTATAAACATTACAGTAAATGTCAAACGAAATTAAGGTACACATAGTTTCACAAATGAACAGAAACAAGATATTTTAAGAGTTAATAACAAATTTGATAAAAAGGTACAAAAATAGCTGAAATATATTTTGATTTATGTCTGAAAAGACAACAGACGCATACACCATTATTTAAGAAGATGGTACTAGACATAAATTATTAACAAAGGTAAAACTAAATACTATAAATTTAAAATTTTTGAAAAAACAGTTTCTTGCTGTGGTTTTTACATAAATGCGAACCCTTCAAAATCAGATTAAAAAGTGGTTTGAAATACACATTTCCCAGAAACTATTTCCAGATGATCTTAATAGAAGAATAGAATACCATCATTTGGAGTGACGAAAGTACTTTTTCAAACTCTGGCGTCTTCAATAGAAAATGAACATATTTGGAGTCAAAATAACCCTAGACACTTTAGGAAAGTTGGGCCGCAAGTTTGTTTTCCTTTAAGTAAATGGGCTGGTATGTGTAATGATGAAGTACTTGGACCATATTTTTTCAAGGAGACTTTAAATGGTAAAACATGTCTTAATTTCTTGAAAACCCAGATGTTGCCCATTATCAATTATAATAAAAACTAGTTTCAGCATGACGAAACTCCTTCATATAATACTAGAGCTGTTTGTGACTATTTAGATCAAAGATTTCCACATAGGTGGATAGGAAATTGGGGGCCGGTAAGTTCTCTCGACCTTACAGTTCTGGTTACTTTTTTGAGAAGCACGTTGAAAAAATATAGTAGGTATATGGGTGATTCTCAGATAACTGTGAATTTTATAAATCAACATTTTTAAAAATTAATCAAAAAAAACTTGTGCTCTGGGTGCTATTGTTCTTTTATTATACTAAAAATTAAGCCTGTAACGTAGTTCTACTACAACTTCAATAGAAAAGCAATTAGAACAAAAAATAGAAAATTCACGGCCACAGTACAGACACCAAAATGAAATATTGAAAATAATTGCCTAATAAATTATATGGCTTTGATAATCATACATAGACATTCACGATATTTTCTTGATTTTAACAATCTTTAAAATTTACTAACAATTTTTAACCGACTTCCAAAAAGCAGGAGTTTATCAATTCGTATGCAACTTTTTTTATGTATGTGGGGCGATTATTCAAAATTGGCTTGGGCAATTCTGATGATTTAAACTGCAATATATTAAGAAACATTACAGAAAGGTCCCATATAATTGTCTATAACATGAGATTTGCGGTTTTCTAGAAAATCAGGAAATAAGGGACTAGATTTCAGCGATTTACAATGAATCTTCACCGTTTTCTATAAAACCGTTTAAGAAATTTGAATATTATAAATTGTATTATACAAAGATATTTTCCAGCTTGATTCTTGATTCCGTATATTTCTCTACAACGTAAAATATACCATTTTTCTGAAATATATGCACAAAAACTGTAAACATCATGGTAAATGTCAAATTTTTATCATAAATATCTAGTTTAAATGTCAAGATATGCCATGAAAGCATGTCGTACAGGGTGTTTGTTTGTAATGATTTTGATTTTGATGTTTTTAAGTCAGTTTATTTTAGATACGAAGTTAAGTTACAGTCGCGTGAAATTGCAGAAAATATTCCATTAGCTTATTAAAACGAAGTAAATATAGGGAATGAGACTATGACATGATAGAAGAACTCAAAGAAAAAATCATTTCTCAGATCTATTAGAAGAGATGCTGTTAGGGCTGTCACCAATTTAAATAGATGTGCCAAAGAGGAAGTTTGTCAATTTGAGCACTGTTTATAATATTTTTAATAAATATTTTATTATAAATATTGTTCTTAACAAGGCCGTAGCCGGAAATTTTTTTCGGGGTTGGCTTTCGGAGGGGGGGGGTGTTGGATAATTTTTTTTGATTGGTGATGTGCTGATTAGGACTACAAAATGCATATTTTTGTTCATATATCTCCAGGATATATAAAATTGTATAAATATAAAATTTCTTTTTATAAAAGACATGATTAATTGGTTAAAATGGAATCTTGAAAACAAAAATTCCAAAATTTCGTAAAATATCTCGTTTTTCTTCATTTGTGAAACTTATTTTGTTTAAAACTATGTGTACTCTTCGTTAGACAAGTACTGTCATGTTTATAAAAGAAAATTCTTCGGTGGAGTCAAGTCAAATGTGGCATCCTTAAGAAATAAATGATGATGTTAGTCGATAAACAGAACGCCGGATGGCAATTCTGAAAGGGTTAAGCTCTAGCTGAATAAATATAGCAATGAACATGTGCTATTGGTTTTGCGCCAAATAAAAATTAAAACGAAATCTCCAATTTTCTATTTTTTTCGGATATCTTCGGAAGTATTCGGAAAATTTAAATATTAAAACGGTATTTCTTCAAGCACTAAATTACGCAATTTTGTCCCCATTTTAATTTCTTCAGATCTCCTGTAATTCTCGAAATCCCTATGGTGCCGGCCGAATTTGAATTACCCCGTATTATTTCAAATTTAATTATTAACCAATAATATAAAATCTTATTACATGAATGCGTTTATTATACAAGACAAAACTTTTGATAGTTTTGAAAATAAATTATTAGTTTTTCAATGAAAGTTTCTAAGGATCCCGTTTGAATTTTTTTCCTTTTGTAAGTGAAATTCGTTCTGTATAAGAAAAGACTGAATAAATCGGCCACAATGCCGTAGATCACACGAAATGGCAATATGTTTAATTCATTCTAGTCGGGGAGCAAACACAATTATTGTACTTCTGAATCTCTCCCCGGGTGACACTTGTTCATAATGACTGTTCTTGTCTTCTTTTTCTCGCCCGATGGATCCTTTTCTGCTTTCTCTTACTCGGAAAAGCGCATCTTTTGTCTCCTTTCGACGCGAAAATCGCTCTCCAGACGGGAAAACTGCATACAAGAATGTTTCGTATCATGGAAACGACGGGAAATGGCTCAAGTCGCCAAACTCTTCTCGTAACGGAAACGGAAAACCCAGTTTCTCTTCTACCGTACTCACTCTTCCTCTCTCTCTATCTTTGTATCCCTCATGTTTGGAAGTATTTATGGAACTTTTATGCAGGCGGTATAGTTGAATTGGCCAGGATGGATGAATATGATCGAAAAAATCTCACAAATATACGTGATCCACATTTATATTGTTGACTATTATTAAATAAAATACAAACATATAAAGCATTATCAGATTGGTTAGTTATTAGTTAGATTGACATAAAATATAAAGATCAAAGGTTTTGGCAATATCGTAGGAATTAATAAGTTACTGCAGTTTGGAATTATTCTTTTCCCCTGATGCGATGATCATATTCTAAAGCAATGCAGTGGCGGGTTCAAGGTCTGTGTTGGGGAGTTATATATATATATATATATATATATATATATATAGGCAAAATGACGCAAACTTTTGTGCGATATACATTTTTTACGATGCCGCGATGAAAGAGTTATTCCTTAAAACATGACGGTAAAGTTCTGGAAGAACAACAGAAAAACACAAAATATTTTATGCTAGTGTGCCCTACTTACGAAAGTCATTCATGATGTCAGAAGAGATTTGGATGTTCTTAATACCAAACTCGTAGATATCCACCTTCATATAAGCAATACACTCCACTCTATAATATGGGATAAATTCGATGAGATTAGTGAATTTAGGGCAGAAAACGAATGCAGAGTTGACAACAACAGACGAAATTCAACAAATTGAAGCTCCAACAGAAGCCCAAAAACGAATTTTTCTCGGAAAAACGGTCACAGTATTACGTCACTGCAATTGTAAACGAATAAAACCGTCTATAACTTATCTTCAATTACGCAATTGCTCCCTCTCACATACCAACAGAGAGCATAATATTTGGCGTGGAAACAACAGTTTCAAAATTAGATGAGAACACCGCAGAAATAATTTGACAAGAAGTGTCACACGTGCTAAGAAAGACTAAACCGCTCAAAAAGAACCTATCTATAGAAGAAAATGAGAGCTTGAAACAACTTCGTCTCCAGAAGGACATTATTATTCTACCTGCTGATTAAGGAAATCCGACTGTAATTTTAGATACAGCGGATTATTCAAACAAAATACAAGCATTGCTACAAGATCCAGCATACAAACAAAATTACTACTGACCCAACAACATATCTGGAGAAAACAACCAAGGCCACAATCGAAGCAAGTAGGATTGACAAAAATCTCCAACTGCAACTCATTCCACGTGAAAAGTCATCGAGATGTCCGAAATTCTGTGGGTTGCCAAAAGTACATAAAGAAAGTGCACCTTTGAGGCCAATAGTAAGCTCAATTGAATCCCCAACACAAGAGCTAGCCAAATACGTAGCCCAGTTACTCCAACCGTTTGCAGATCGGACAGACTCATACGTGAAAAATTCGACACATTTCATCGAAATACTTAGCAAAACGATCTTACAACCAGATTGTATTACTGTAAGCTTTGACCTAATGTCCCTTTTCTCTAACACCCTATCGACGAAGCCTTGGATATCATAATAGAAAAAATACAAACCACCTCAACACCTTGTAGACTTAACAAAGCACTGTCTGAAGAACACTTATTTTTTTTACGAGAACCACCGATATAAACAAGTAGAAAGAGCTCCAATGGGATCACAACTCTCGCCACTAATAGCAAACCTTTTTTTATGGAGGACCTTGAGGAGTTTGCACTAAGAACAGCAAGTCTTAAACCCAGTTTATGGTTGCGATATGTGGATGATACCTTTGTGATTTGGCCTCATGAGAGAGAACATCTCAACACATCTTTGGATCACCTCAATGGACATTGATGATTGCTATTATTTAGGACTGAGTTTTGCCTCAAAGATTGATTTGGCCCTACAAAAGAAGGTCTTATATTTTGGTTGTAAGACTATGGGTTAGTTTGATGTCGCAACCGATAATCTACAGCAAGGTGGTCTAATCATCCACAATTTAAACATTTAGAGGGTTGAACTGGTTTGCGAATCTGTAACGAGGGCTTAGATTGAACAGATTTATTTATCTTCTGTTCTTCGAAGTAAGACAACTTAAGTTCTCTTCGTATGCCACAATATGCCTCCAGAAGATCTTTGGAATTGCTGGCACGAATTATTTGGTCTAGACCTGGTTCTAATCCTGTAAGAACCGTGTTTAGAACCATAGTATCAACAAGGGTGGTCTGAGCTTCTGTTTGTTAGTTTGTTAGCCCAGAGGATTTTTGAATGCATAGTACATTTGTTCACACAGAACTTGAAGCCTATTGTAAAAGGTCAGAGGGGACTCATTAGAAAGTTTTTTAAGGCGTTGGAGATCGTTAATCAAAGAAGACAGATCACACGAATCTCCGAAATGTAGTGTCGGAAGTAGTTTAATTTCTAAATATGAAGCGGGGTTTCCCGAGTTGACTAACTGCGCCGCTTTTCCCTTTAGCTTATTTTTTATATGAATGATTAGCACTTATTTTTATCTGCAGTCGACATGTTGTACGGACAATTGCATGCATGTATGGAGGGGCCAAGGAGATTTGGTCGCCCTAAAATTCGGGAATGATTGAAAATATTTCCCATAACAGGTATTTTTCGGTGTTTGTTGCTTGTGCCATTTCGATGTGTTAGAATTAAGAAAGTATACACAAGTTGAAAAATAAAAGAATAAAAATAAACGATGATTTGAAAAATGGGTTCGATAAAAAAATATAGCAAAAAAATTAGTAAGCGTATGTATACAAAATGGAGAATAAACGATGTTTTGGATAATAGAACAGTAAAGAATGAAATAATTATATAAATATATAAGAGTAAGTTAAAATAAATCAAATAAATATTTAAATTCAATTTGTTCAAATAAATCAATCGATAAAAATATATCAAATAAACAATCAATCAAATATATCAAATGGTCAAAATAAAAATCAAATTATTCAAATAAATCAATTCTTTAAACCTTAAACGTAAGACGATTCACTACTATTCACATCAACAGGAACATTGAATGATCCGTGTTCTATTTGCTATCGCAGTTGAGACTTCCTCTAGGTTCTTGCTCTGTTGAGGGATAGAAACCGCCGCTACCTGTTATAATAATGCCGTGTTATAGTAACTTTAGACGGATCCTATTGACTGCGCCACTTTGTTATATCACACTTTTCAAATTTGAGTTTAAAAAAATGATTTTATTAACTTGTACAAAAAATATAAAATTAAAACTGTAAATGAAAAATAACAATATAAACTAATTACAGACAGAGTAATAATGAATAGAACATTTTTATAATTTATAACAAATAAAAATACTTGTTTATTTTATTTTCAAATTTGTCCACTCGGTAAAAACTCCACACAATTTTCTTTTCTTTGAACAGACTGCTCCAGCTCTTGAGACTCCTTTTCTGTAAAGTTTATATGCGCCAATTGACCCTTTGTCAATAATAAAACAACCAAATTTTTTTTTATAATATATTATTAAAGTTTCAACTGCTTCAAATTAAAATATAAACATTAAACAAAATCAAACATAAACCAATAAATCAAATCAACAAATAACTTTCAAAAATATAAAAACCAAAACACCTTATAATTAAATTTTCAATTAATCTAAAAAGATTTGCGTTTCGAAATGATTAAGTTACTTGCAACAGTTAAATTTCAAGATCAATGATGATTTAAATGCAATGTTATTCAAAATATCCAAAATTTATACCGTTACTAAAATGATTATTTCCCAAATCTCTGTTTTAAAATATCTAATTGTTAATATAAATGAAAATCAAAATAATAAATGGTTTAAACTTCAAATGTAAATACCTGGTTCACTTTCAAACGTTAATTAAAGTGCATTCACTTTACTTCTTCAAATTGCTTTTTATTGATGACTGCTGCTCACCTTATTATCAACTGCTAATGGTCCCTGATACCAATATGACTTTTACCATTAGTTACTGCTAATTATATCTGCTGCCAATTATACTTTTACTGTCAAATTATGTTTGTTCCCAATGTAAAAGTTCTATCTGCTTTCAACTTCCCAACACTGAATTCTTTACTTGATGTCAGATACTGATGTTTATCTGCTGCTGGATTTTAGTACATTACCATTTACTTGTACTTTTATACATCCACTATTCTTGGATACAATTATTTTTGTTCAAATTTGAATCAGTTTTTCATCAAACTTTTGTAATAATGAATTTTTGACTTTTTTGACAATAGCTGTCATTTTGTACTCGCTAACAATGTTTATTGTTACACGTGCAAATTTTCACTCTTCTTTACATGCTGTTAGTTCTTGCTTTTATAGTTTCTAATTTGACATAGAACTGCACATTTTAAACTTTTTAAATCAGCAATTTTGAAATCTCTTTATATATAACTAGTTGTCACCCAGTGGACGAAATTCGACCAATTGTGTCAATATCTCTGGCAGGTGAAGTACCCCAAAAATTTTATAGTGACATTCTATCCTAGGACTTAACGGAGAACAGCAATTACACGGAACGGATCCAGATTCGGAACCTCTGTGTGATAGTTTTCTCGAAAATCCTAGATGTCGCTCTTACATCTCGCTTTTACAAATAAGTAACGAAATTCATGTTCTTTTTCAGATATATTTAATAGGACTTTATTTGTTCAAATTCGTAATTCTTAATTTAATATGACAACAATTCAACCGCTAATGGGCTATCCTACATAATTGTTTTTTCTAACCACCCTGTATAACTATAATTGCACTCAATTCTCTAACATTTATATATAATTTATTTATAAATACTCATTATAATAATTCCATCTCATTATATATTTCCACCACCCTGTAAATGTAACGCTCATGAACCACGCATAATATTTTTTAACATTTTTGAACCACCCGGTAAACCATTCTGTATATGCGATTGCCTATAAGTCACCGTATTTACCCTTTTTGTTTATGAAACTATCTTCTGTAACTATAATTCTATCCGATCTATATTTCAATCATTATATATATGGAACTCATCGTGGGCTACTCTATAAATCATTTCCTTTCCTATAATCATCCTGTTTATCTATAATTCCTATATTTCATCTTATGGGTTACGAAATGTTGCATTTCCATTTCCGCCACCCTGTATATGCATCTCTGTATATTTTTTGCACCACCCTGTATAACTGTAATTCTATTGCGCCCTCTATTCCAAGAACCCTGTAAATTCGACCGCTAATGGGCTTCCCTATATGTATAATTATTTTATTGGTTATAATTGCACTCTACTCTATATTTTAAACACCCTATATATGCAACAGCTTGTGTGCCACACACGAAAAAAAAGATTTCTAACATATCTGGAATCGCCCTGTGTAATTATAATATACAACGCCTTATATCTCAGTCAATTTAGAATATGAGAACACATAACTTTTTACCCATCCAAAAATCGCCTAAACAGCAATTTTTACTTTAAAAAATATTAAATAGCGATAAAATTCTTGTAAGATTCTACACATCAATTAGTATTGGAATTTTTTTTCAAGTATGTTACCAAATCATCCTGTATTGAAACTTTTGTAATTTCAAAACTCAGCTGTCATAATTATTGTCACAATTTCGTTCGTTCTCGGTAATACGAGTACGATTTTTTCCGAGCAATCAATTTGTAGACGCCAAAACCCCGAAATGAAATTTCGACAGTCATAGTGCAGTTTGCGAGAATTACATATAATAAGATATATGTAAATAAACAAAACATTATATGTATTATATTGTTAGATAAATAAGTAAAAATATATTTGCAGCATATCACATCTCGTTAAAAGAACATTTAACAATTTTTGACTGACTGCTAATACGAGGGTGAATCAAATATGAACCGGACTTTTCTGTTTCTCGCCCTGTAGGTAATTTGAGTGGCGTGACGTCTCGATATATGTTAGGTAGGGATGTTAAGAAGGGGGGAGTTCGTCGGTTTGGCGAGGCGTAGTCGATGCGCTGTTCTTGTATTTGATCTGTGGCGCTGTTCTGAGGCGCTGTTAGTAGCATCATGTCAGAGCAAAAGGTGCATACGTCTGTTGCGCAACGTGTTGTTATCAAATTTTTGGCGCGGGAGGGCGTTAGACCGTCTGAAATTTTGCGTCGACTATCTGCACAGTTCGGCAATGAAACACTTTCAAGGACCCAAGATTTAAATTAAAATATTTGACAATGTGTATTATTTATTACGTCAAAAATCAAATAATACACATTGTCAAATATTTTAATTTACATCTTCGAATTGTGCCTTTTTAATCCGTAGTTTCTTAACCATTGACAATGGGGTCTGATCTAGACCTCGAAACGTTTGGAATATACAGCAATTTTCTTTTTTTCTTTTGTTAATATACTATTTCATTCATCTAAATATAATTATTGATTTGATTTTTATTTTTTTGTCCATGTTTATTTCCATTTCAATATACATGTTAGGGGTTATTTTCATTAACTCCTTTTTTAAAAAAATATTTATTTATTAGCTGGAAAGGACACTGATTTTACGTGAAACACTTAAGAACTAGTTTTACAATTTCAAAGCTCAAGCTGAGAACGATGTTAAGACTGACAAACACAATCTAAATCTCCTAGAAATTAATGAATATCTCCTATTTATAATCTTTGGATATGAGACGCTACGCAGCGCTTAGTTGCAGTTTTGCAGGTGTTCAGCTAGACAAGTAAATAAGGTTAAATGAAGTACAATGTGATAAAATATCTTAATAACTGCGTAGTATCCCTTAACAATGGATTCTTTCATTGGGTCAGCCATAACATACATGCACGTTATGTTGCAATGAAGGTCAGTCATTAGTCAGCTTCCGAAAATGACAAAAAAAGATAATACGTATGCAAAAGTCCTGGGATGCCTAAAATAAATAATTAACAGATTATAATTATTTTAAAATTAGTTTTTAGCAAACCAGGTTGCCTCTCTAACTTATAAAAACTAATTATTAGATTTTTCCGTATTCCGATTTATAACGTTTAATGTTCTTTATAGCTAATCCGGTAACGATCTTTGAGCATTTGTGACACACCAACTGTAACAACACTCAAAACTTGAAGAAGTCTTTTAAGTATAATTGCTATAGTGCAAAAGCTACCGTGAGGGCCGAATCACCATAATAAAAAGCGAAATAAAAAAAACTTTGTAAGTAATTTGTTCAAAATACAAAAAACCAAAACATATTAACTGAGATCAAAATAACGAATGCTGAGAGATGTACCATTTAATGGGATACTAAAGGCAGCTCCAGGCGTTCATGCATACTTGCGAAGTGTAGTTGTACAAGCTTGCATCTATTCCACACGGTACAAGTGATTCTTGGATTTTTTCTTTTATTTCGAATATTTGAACATAGCTATTTAATTGTTTTCACGTTTTGTTAATTTCTAGTAATTTCGTAGTTAATGTTTTGTTTGCAGCCTCTCTTTTGTTCCTGTTATGAGAGTCCTTTGACTGTACTTGCCATAACATAAACATCAGACTATTCTTTATGCTTGCAACTTTCATACTTGCGCAAAATTACAAGTATGGGCCAGAAATATGCATTAAGGTAGCATACAGATCGGAATTGACTGAATTTACAAATATTGCTTACAATTATTTTTTTAAGAATTATTACACTTGTAGTAAACAAAACTGTATTAAAAAATTACACATTACACAAATAGTGCCTAAAGTGTACGTACGATTTTCCTACCATATTTTTTATGGTGTCATACTCGAAACGATGACGTTTATTGGACCTTTATAGAGGTGCTTACATTACAGGATATACGTGGTATCGTATGAAACTGAAGAATATTCAGCTACTATAACTAACAAATATTTTTGATATATTTGAGTTTTCTAAAAACACACATTTTTAATTGATAATAGACGAGAAATAAATTTAGGCTTTAAAAATATTAATAATAATAAACTAAGATAGCAAAATATCTTCAAAGATATATGTAGCTATGTAAAAAGTGCGTTAGCTTCTCTTAACTTAAAAGTATAGCAAAGGCGGATCTTGTGTCATTGAATTCCTCAAATATATTTTACTAACTTTTAACCTCGATTAGTTCCTATCTGCAGACGCAACTGTCAGAAGTGTGGTGGCAATAACTCTTAGGACTACTTCGCCAGTTGTACCTGACTTCGCTAGTAGGGTACACTGTAGTTTTGTTACTAGTTTACATATTGTAACACTGAGATAATGTCATCATTTCTTTCATATATAAACATATTCAGTTCTTCATATAATTCATGTCGGATTTGGCAAGTTCATATTCAGTCAATATATTGCTGCAATAGTTCACAATCAGAATTTACCCTTATTTTTTTATTTATACGTTAAATCAAATGTGCTGACATGTTTAAGTGCCTCAAAATTCGTGGTTTTAAGTTTCACACAACTTTGAACTTTCTGTCAATATAATTTTGCTGAAGTATTTCCCTATGTAATATCAAGCATCATTAGACACCATTTTCCCAATAATAATCAAGTCAGTGTGTAAAAGCATCTAGATGTTGTACAAATTCATCTAGGTGCAGTTTTTCGATCTGCTACATGTTTCTAATAACTAGGTGATGTGCCGGATATCTTTATCCGGATGCGTATTTGCTGATATCTGCGGGAAAATAATCTGTATTCGTACCCATTTCCGCTATTTTTAGTGAATTTTTACAACGGCGAATTTCATTATATGAAATTTAAGAATTGGTAGCAATAAAATGAAATGTAACTAGTAATAACTTTTTATTTCTTTCATTCTCTTGACTCTTGAAGAGGTATAACCTGAAAGCAGTCTTCTTGGTGTCATCCACATTCATGAATATATTTTAATATTCTGGGTGTTTCTTCTAAAGCCGATACTTTATTGAAGTGGTATCTTCAGCCTTACGGAAATAGAGTTTTTCACGAATTTTGCATTTAGCACATTTGTTATTTACTAACGTAAAATATTTCCATATTCCAATATTCAATTTTTGTGAGCATTGAATTTTTTATTCAATTCTTCCAAAACATAAAATTAACAAATACATCCGGAATGCACGTAAGGGGTATAGCATAATTCTATTCACATACTCAAACCAGTAAGAAAATTGATATCCGTATACATATCAGCAAATCTATATACTAATAATCCGTATCCGTGCCCGTATCTGTAAAATAGGTCTTTTTAACTACTTTTAACATTTATATTATATGAGGAGAGTTCGTGGATAGTTCTTTCTATATGGAACGGTTTTCACTAACCAACTAATGGCTTCTTTTATTTTGGGCTAAGCAACATTCAAGTTTAATGAAGTAGTAGATACCTAAGCAATGCAGGATCTAGGTTTACTTGGCACCTACTTCAAAAATATATTGGATAGGTAGATAATTAATTTGTACATAATGAGCACATTAAAAAAAGTTTTATTACTTTGTCCCATTCAAACTGTTCCTAGTTGTTAATTCAAACATTTCACTCAGACATTGAGGTCAAAAGCATTGAAGGATTTATTTGAGCCCAGTGAGGTTTATTAATATTCAACAAATCCTTTATTTGAAAGTTTCACCAATTAAATATTTTAGTAATCTATATGATAAAAATGGGCTGTTTTACTGATAAGCGCATAACTGGAGAAATGCTGGATCGATTTGGCTAATTTCGATTTTAAAATGACCCAGTAAGGATTTTAGGGAAGAAAAAAATTGGAAAAGTTGGATGGAAAATTGAAATATCCTGAAAAAATTGGAAAAGTTTTTCTATGAAACACGATTCGAACGAAGAATATGTGTAATTATTTTTTTTCATCGTGATTTTTATGCATAAAATTTGAATGTTTACATGTTTGTCCTCAATCCTTTCCTGTTCCTTTGGTGGATTCTTTTTTGTAAGCCCTTGTAAATATATGATATATATATATATATATATATATATATATATATATATATATATATATATATAGGTGGGCTCATGTGCTATCTTATGTAGCGCATATAACATCTAGATTGCTTACGGTTTTTGTTTTTTCTGTATATTTATGGGCGCATTCACCAAAATGATATATATTAGTACCAAAACCGCTAGAAAACATTGTGAGGCTACCAGTACCGATACTAATTCGTTGGAATACACTAAAATAAACTAAATTCCCCATTTTGACCTTGAGATTACATTTGTTCCATGATCCAGTTGTAACGTCAAAAAGGTCCGGTTATAATGCCTACGATGTAATGGCTAACCTACCACCTTATTACGGCCCACGTGGTAGACGTTGACGCACCAGAGACGGGAGTGGGTTAACAAACAAGGGCCATAGCCAACTGTAAGTCAACTTTCCAATATAAAGATGTTCTGGGCGCCAGGTAGATTCTCTGCCTGTTTACCCCAGCTAACGGCCTAAGATAACCTACCAATCCTCCGCGGCTACAAGAAATCTATAGATAAGTGCTCAATGGCTAATAAAACCTCATTATATTGTCAGTTACGTTACAACAAACCTACTACAATAAAACTCTTCATAAAACAGTAAATAATTTAACTTTTAAATTATTTCAATACAATCCTGCAAAAACATCAAACACAAGTCGACCTGTAGCCAACTTCCTATACCTACATACACAAATCTATAGTTCAACCAAGAATCAACATTACATACCTGATACACTAAGTCCAAATTATTACCAAAATCACAAATGTAATAATCAATTACCAAAATCAACAAATGTAATAATTAATTAATGATCAAGTGAACCTAGATAAAATAAACAGATGTTATCAAAAGCATTACTCAAAATATTCAAATGTTGTGATCCGTAAACATGCACAATATATCTTAAATCAGAAATGAGTTACTTAAATGCACAATATTCAGAACAATATCAAAGTCAATAATGACATCGAAACTGTAAATATATCAAATTCAATAACTGTACTGTTAATCTGAAATCTGAAGCCAAAAACTAAGTTACTGACAAACAATATACAAGTGTTTAATTACATTTAAACTTCAAGAAAAATCAATGATGATTTCATAAATCTAGAAACAAATATTATCTTTAAAACATCCAAAATAATTCCATTAACAAGTCGACGTTTCGAGCTCTCACGACGCTTTCACAAAATACCAAATATTACCAATATCCAATAAATCAATAATCATGAAATGATATTCAAAATTTAACACTACAGGAAATGTATAAAAATCAAATTTATATCAACAAATTAACAGTCAAAAGTTTGACTAAATAATCAGGTTCTTTATTAAATTCAATAAGTTCAAAAATGTTATTCAATTAAATCAATTATCTTTAATGTGGAAAGCAAATTATGAGCAAAACAAATACACTGAATCAAATAATGTGAAAAGCAAATTATGAGCAAATAAATACACTGAAACAAATTACAAAGGTACCTTGTTCAAATGCGATGACACAACACTCAGCTGTCCTCTGTAGAATCGAAGCAAACATACGCCGTCGTTGCCATACGGCAACCAACGATTCCGGTTCCCAATAAACCAAAATGAAACTCGTTCGATTACAAGACTTGCCAAAAACGGCGGCAACTAAGTGGAGTTGATAGCCCCATACATTGAAGAAACAAGGTCTTGGATGGGCTAAAAGTCTTACATACAATGTTCAAATGGTGGTTGACCAGTTAGTCGTCCCGAAAGGTCAACGAGAGGACATGCAAATATTCAGCAATCAAATCCTCACAAACGAGAACGTGTTTCCACTAACTTCCAGAAATATCACCAAACTGCCAATGGAAATATCAATTAAACGTTGCTGAAACCGGTGATCATCGAGATAATCAGTGATGAACTTGTCTTAAATCCTCAGACGAGCATGGTTTCCGTTACAATCCAAAAATATCACAAAACCAATAACGGAACCAACGAACAAAGTGTATCCAACTAAATCCCAATCAATGGATGGCACAAAATTGCCATTATAAATTCAGATTACACTTCTAGACATCAATCACCACATTTCACTATAACCTCTCTTCCCAGGTACTACACGCATCCTCACACTAGGACAGTCAACGAGCAACAACCGTACACCACGACGGTCGGCGGCCAACTCCTTCGACAACTGACATCTCCAAAATCCTACCAACCCATTTCTTCTTCTAAATTCTAATACCAACATCGTCTAAATAACGTTCTTCTTCTACGACATTCCACAACCTCAATGCTCGAAATGTCCCGTGCTCAACTCTACTTTTCTACATCTTCTTACCATAAATGTCTTTAACTTGTCTAGAACGTGTGATTCCACCCTTAGCAAAATCGCCTTGTACATCAAGAAAATCTAACCAAAAACTTAACCTCGAATAACTTTAAATCAAAACAAATCAATACCAAATACAAGCGAGAATATTTCCAATACGAAAAACCTAATAAGCCTATCGCAATAACAAAAATACTGCAGAATAATAAAAAAGGTACGTGTTTACGTTTGAAGATAATTTTATCCTATCCGTTGGTATTAATATTCGAAGTCAATACTCGTGTTTTAATTACGAGAAAACAGTTATTGTAGATATTTAGGCTAGTTAAAATATGTTTTGCATAATTCGAACCTCAGATATTTCGTCGTTTACTTGTTCTTTTACGGGTTTATGGAATATACTGCGAGTTACACTCTGCGGCAAAAAAACACAGTTAGATATCCGAAGTATTGTGTCTAGCAACAGTTTGCATCTGTTTATTTAATTAAAGTGAATTCAGCATTTTTTCCTAGTTCAACATATTTTCTCTCCAATAACATACATTTTAGGAGGTTGATACCCCTATAGGAGTAACTTTTTTCAGTGAGTTTAACGGACAGCTATTTTCAAAAAATTTGTGCGTGTTCTTTGCGGTAACTTTGATACACCTATTATCGTGCAGAATAGTGCAGTTTAGTCCTCTCACATTTGGCAAATTTAATTTGTTGAAGCACCACAAGCATATCCATGTTCTAGTTTTCAATTTTTCGACACCGAAAACTAAACCAATATTTGCTCACTTAAAGTATAATTGGAATCATTACGGGGAAAATTGCTCCACTGTATTCTTCGTATTTTAATATCTTAAGGCATCCTTAAATACTAAACGAACTATGTATTTTTATTTCAAATCAAAAAGTGCAGTTGTACGCTATATTAATTTTAGGATTTTATTTCTGTTTGCCGTTATTCTAGCTTATTAAATAAATTTCTGTGACAATTTGATTGATATATTATTAAAATTTAATCCTGATATATTTGTCATCATGCAGTTTTTTCTTTGAGCTTCCGTTTTTATGTCTTCGTCCTTGGTTGAGGGTTATTATTGTATTTTTTTAATGATATCAAACAGTTTGACAGAGAGTTATTTTTCTTTATATTGTTAACTATACTGCTTTATATTAAGTTACTTTTTAGCCATGATTTGAATATACCTAGCAAACGGATGACCTTTACCATTATTAAAATTATATTTTTAAAAAATATATTAATTTATAATATTTTTCGCAGTAACATCTGGTTCCCAGTAACAATTATTTTCTAGCTAAAAATGGTTCTTATAATAGGCCTATTTACGAAGTTAACTCACAAAAATCATATAATGTTTGCATTGTAATTATGCTGCAAATGTTAATGACAAACTCGTTATGTGTGTGTTATTGACTTTGCAACTGATACAAAGTTGGTTCGTCATTTCAAAATGTAAATATTATTCGTTGTTAACTTTGTAAGTAGTACAATATACTCAAATCCATTTTAACTTTCATGTTATTCGATAAATGTTAACAATAATGTAAAAAATGAACCTTGTACTTAATTTACATATTTGTACATACACATATGATTTGAAACTTTAAATTTAGTGAGTTAGGTTCTGTATCCCGTGTTTCATAAGGAGGTTATTCTCGAATATAATTTTCATCTACTGTTATTTCTTTGATAATTTAAAAAAATCTTGATTCTGATTTTTCTTGGAACTTAATTAGTGATTCTGAATGTTTATTCGAAACGCAGACCCTCATAATCACGGGAAATCGTTAGTTTACCGGTGACGAAACTGTTTTGTTTTGAGACAAAAATTAAGGGCCACATTATGTACTCATCAAAGCGAAAATGGAAATGAAGTTTGAGCTGTTTTTAGAGGCTTACCTGAAATGTTCACTTCAACAAAAATAGTCTATGGTAAAAGCTTTGATAACTCAGATGAATGTAGTATACTTATCTGATGCAAGTAGTAACACTGTGGATAAATATGTAGTAGAATTGTGTATTGCAAGATGGGACAGCGTTCACGAAAGTTCAAGAACGTTGAATCTAATATTATGGGTTCAACTCAGAACTATCCCGTGTTTCCGCCCTTCAGCTATTTGACAATAGTTTCAGATTTGATTACAATTTGCGACAGGCACATACCTATAATTGCAAAAAATTATTATCACCGACAAACGTGAGCTTTTTATATTCAAGGCGTATGCTTATTTTTAGTACGGTCACCGGTATTTTTGAAACCGGTTTTACCAATATAGATAGTTTAAACTCTGTTTTATGTTAAGGTAGATCTTTAAATGGTTGCATATATTTTTCAGCAATACGGAAATCAATCACATATGTCAACGAAGTATCTCATGACTTTTCTCCAGAAATATCCATATTTAAACGTTATATATCAGTGAATAACTATTGACAGTTGATATTTCTAAAACGATGTTGTTATTTTTTTATTTAAAAAAAACGTTCAATTCATTCTATATCAATATATAAATAGGCAAAGACAAAACGATTAGGTACCATTTTCTCCTCAGTCTCTCAACCGATTTTCTTCATTTTTGTTTTGTTTAGTAGCTACTGACGACCTTCAGTGCAGAATGCTAATATTGGTTCATTCATTAAATAAAATATAATAAAAATTCATTATTTACGTCCATACTGTCAACGCCAAACAACTGACAGTGCCGCCGCCGCCAGACGGTCAAAACTCAAGTCATTGAGTAATTATATATGGAGGGAGCGAGCGTGAGATATATTCTTAGAGCATGTACTTCTGGAAGTGGCATGCAAGCGTTGTTATTGTTTAGTGGTAAAATAGTCAATGTAGTAGATCAATATTGATTTTTCGGACGCGTTGCAGTAAGTTTCATATTAAATATTCTGTTTTTAATGTGAATTTAATTATTTGATTAATATATTATTATCACAACCTTCCCGAAGGTGTTGTATAAAAAATTGTCAGAGAAATATTTAAGTTCTCCTTGGGTTGTTGGTCCTCTCTTTTCTTTAATATTCCTAAACTTGATTGAAACCGCAAATGACGAAAACTTTTAGGTTGCAAAGAACAATCTTCCAGTTATATCGAATATTTTGCCAGGAGCAGTTCCAGCCATAAATTTGGGGGGTCATTCATTTGTCAAAAATATTTCGAATACCGATATTTAATTATATTTTTAATTTCTTTTTTATTTCAATAGATTTGTCAATATGAGTGAACAATTTTGGTCATTACATCTACTTCTCCGATTTCTCCACATCTCTGTTTCTTATAAAATATATTTTTTACAATTCCATGAAATAGGGTCGAATTTCGACCACCGGGCGACCAATATTTATTTTTAACAGGCCTTAACAAACATGACAAATGTTATTTTGCCTTTGACATGTAAAAAGCATTTTTCCGATTTAAAATTGTGATAGTATACGAAAACACCTCACGGCGTAAATTCTTTTTCTCACTTTATACTTCATATGCTTGGCGAATAAGAGCTAGGCCGAAAAAATAAGCCATTGATAGTTGCGACACTTACTAGACATGGTGTCACGTATTTATTAGACAAGCTATATCTCCTAGAGTTTCAGAGCTACATGAAGGAAATTTGGTGTGGGTAGTCAGAGCCTCATTTATACATAATTTGTATTTCCCTATCACTCCCCGTTTGACCGCAAATTCGGTTGATAAATGACACAAAAAATTTCAAATGGAATATCCGGTATAAAATAAAAAATTTCGGCTGTTTTTTTTTTGTTAAAATATTTATCTCTAAGTTTTTAAAAAAGTTTTACTATTTGCATACTAAAATGTACTTTCTAAAAGATCCGAAGAATAGATACATTGTTAGTGTAAGAAGAATGTAGAAAAGGGGCAGGAAATGCAGCACGATTGCATGCTGACAGATTTCCTAATAGAAATCATACTTATCTTAGACAGGAAGAAAATGCGGTAAATGTTCCAGAATTTGTTATTAATGAAAATACTGAAATTAACCTATCAGCACTACTATTTCGCTGATAGAAGTATCTTAAAATTTGCAAATCAGTCGGGAATCTGCCAGAAAAAAAAATAATAAAGAAGGTGATTATAATTCATTAAAGACCCGCTGCATCGACATTTTTATGAAGATGATGAAGATAGGCGACTGGTATTCTGTGAATGGGACACACACTTAATGAGTAAACACATTTTCCAAAAATTTTTATATGAAAGTTTGGGCTGGTGTTATTGATAATAATACGAGGGGTATTAGTAAAATAAGGTTCCCTATGCCGCCGAGACAGAATGCGATGTGCTGGGAGAAATCTGGCAACACTGTTTTACTCATCAGCTGTCCATCTCAATATCCATACCACTAGCGCGTCGCTACTTCCAACACTGCCGGCCTAACTGCCTTTGAAGATGGAGCTCCCTATCGCTGTTACCGCCAGATGCAAAATTCGTGCTTTTGATCGACTTTTTGCCTCATGGAACAACAGTAATCTTTAACAGATATTGCGACACATTAAGAAAACTGAGACGCGTGATTCAGAACCGCCGGAGAGGAAGATCGTCCAGTCGTGTGAGGCTTCTCCATAACAACGCTCGACCTCATGTCTCACGTCAAACTCAAAAACTTGTAATTGTCAAAAACGTCTGTTAATGCCTACGATGTAATGGCTAACCTACCACCTTATTACGGCCCACGTGGTAAACGTTGACACACCAGGGTGCACGGCAGCTTCAGTGGAGACGGGAGTGGGTTAACAAACAAGGGCCAAGCCAACTGTAAGTTAACTTTCCAATATAAAGATGTTCTGGGCGCCAGGTAGATTCTCTGCCTCTTTACCCCAGCTAACCGCCTAAGATAACCTACCAATCCTCCGCGGCTACAATAAATCTATAGATAAGGGCTCAATGGATAATAAAACCTCAGTATATTGTCAGTTACGTCACAACAAACCTACTTCAATAAAACTCTTCATAAAACAGTAAATAATTTAATGAACATTTGAATTATTTCAATACAATCCGGCAAAAATATCATATACAAGTCGACCTGTAGCCAACTTCATGTCCCTACATACACATATCTATAGTTCAACCAAGAATCAACATTACATACCTGATACACTAAGTCCAAATTATTACCAAAATCACAAATGTAATAATCAATTACCAAAATCAACAATGTAATAATCAATTAATGATCAAGTGAACCTAGATAAAATAAACAGATGTTATCAAAAGCAGTAATCAAAATAGTCAAATGTTGTTGTGATCCGTAAACATGCACAATATGTCTTAAATCAGAAATGAGTTACTTAAACGCACCATATTCAAAACAATATCAAATATTCAAAACAATATCAAAGTCAATAATGACATCTAAACTGTAAATAATTAAAAATTATATCAAATTCTATAACTGTACTGTTGTTCTGAAATCTAAAGCCAAAAATTCAGTTACTGACAAAAGTGTTTAATTACATTTAAACTTCAAGAAAAATCAATAATCATTTCATAAATCTAGAAACAAATATCTTTAAAACATCCAAAATAATTCAATTAACAAGTCGACGTTTCGAGCTCTCACGACGCTTTCACAAAATACCAAATAATATCAATATCTAATAAATCAGTAATCATGAAATGATATTCAAAATTTAACACTATAGGAAATGCATAAATATCAAATTTATATCAGCAAATTAACAGTCAAAGTTTGACTAAATAATCAGGTTCTTTATTAAATTCAAAAAGTTCAAAATGTTATTCAAATAAATCAATTATCTTTAATGTAAAAGCAAATTATGAGCAAAACAAGTACACTGAATCAAATAATGTGAAAAGCAAATTATGAGCAAAACAAATACACTGAAACAAATTACAAAGGTACCTTGTTCAAATGCGATGACACAACACTCAGCTGTCCTCTGTAGAATCGAAGCAAACATACGCCGTCATTGCTATACGGCAACCAACGATTCCGGTTCCCAATAAACCAAAATGGAACTCGTTCGATTACAAGACTTGCCAAAACTTCGGCAAACTGAGTGAAGTTGATAGCCCCATACACTGAAGAAAACAAGGTCTTGGATGGGCTAAAAGTCTTACATACGATGTTCAGATGGTGGTTGACCAGTTAGTCGTCCAGGTAGGCCAACGAGAGTACATGCAAATATTCAGCAATCAAATCCTCACAAATGAGAACATGTTTCCACTAATTTCCAAAAATATCACCAAACTGCCAATGGAAACATCAATTACATGTTGCTGAAACTGCAGATCCACGAGGGAGTGAGTGATGAACTTGTCTTAAATCTTCACACGAGTATGGTTTCCGTTAAAATCCAAAAATATCACAAATCCTATAACGGAACCAACGATAAAGTGTATCCAACTAAGTCTCAATCAATGGATGGCACAAAATTGCCAGATTCAGATAACACTTGTAGACATCTATCACCACATTTCACCATCATAACCTCTCTTCCCAGGTACTACACAAATGCAACCTTTCACGAGGACGGTCGACGGCCAACTCCCTTTCCGACAACTGACATCTCACAAATCCTACCAACCTATCCAAATCTACTAACATCATCTTAAATTCCCTACATACAACGCTCTTCTTCTACGACATTCCACAACATCTATGCTCGAAATGTCCCGTGCTCGACTCTACTTTTCTACATCTTCTTACCATAAATGCCATTAATCTATTTAGAACGTGTGATTCCGCCTTTAGCAAAATCGCCTCGAACGTCAAAAAAATCTAACCAAATATCTTAACCTAGAATTCATCAACATCAAAACAAATCGATACCAAATACAAAGCTAGAATATTTCCAATGCGAAAAACCCAATAAGCCTATCGCAATAACAAAAATGTTACAGAATAATTAAAAAAGGTACGTGTTTACGTTTGAAGATAATTTTATCCTATCCGTTGGTGTTAATATTCGAAGTCAATACTCGTGTTTTAGTTACGAGAAAACAGTTATTGAAGATAAATAACACATCCAATGTCCAGTTTAGGCTATTTCAAATACGTTTTGCATAATTCGAACCTCAGATATTTCGTCGTTTACTTGTTCTTTTACGGGTTTATGGAATACACTGCTAGTTACACTCTGCGGCAAAAATGTAATATTACAGGTTATCGAACGCTAACGGAACGGACGAATAAAAGTAACATTTTGACTGTAACGTAACAAACTGCTGACAAATTTTGGCTGGACTAGACCCAAGTGATTTTGACTTATTCCCAAAATTAGAGGAACACTTGGCCCAAGTGACTTGGGTGGCCTAAGCTTCACTACCGATGATGAAGTCAAGGAAGATGTTATTCGATTCCTCAAAGGATTGGCGGCAGAATTCTACAACATGGGAATAGAAAAGTTGGAGAATCGTCTGCAAAAGTGTTTAGACAGAAACAGCGATTATGTGGAAAAATTAAATTAAATTGATGTATGAAACTAAGTAAAAATGTATAGCTGTCTATTTTAAAAAATCATGGGAACCTTATTTTACTAATACCCCTCGAATAATTGAATATGTACAGCCCCAAATTGAACAATGCTTAACCGAGTTGCCCCTTATCATATTACAGAGGCTTTACTTTCAACACCTCCGCATATTGCTAAGAGTTGTATGCAATAATTAAATGAACATTTTGTTAGAAGGGTTATCGCTACAAATAATCAAATATAGTTGTCTTCTAAACGTTGTTTGTGGCATATTCTTGATTACTTTTATGTTTTTTTTTGGGCAATAACACCACAATAGAAATAAAATGACGTATATTGCAGGAATACCAAACGTTGCAAAGTCTATTCTGACTTCGTTGACAACGAAAAGTAATCAAATATAAATAATAAATAAAAGATGAACTCTTTTGTTGGAGGCTTTGGAAAAGCATTGTATTTTTAACAGTTCCACCAACTGTCGTATTCGAGGAAAGAATTCGGGGAGTATTTATAGCAATAATAACCGAAATGGTACAAAATATATCAAGAAATGCCATAATTAGAGCTGATTTGTAACTAAGAAATAGGGATGCATTTCAAACATTTGCTAGATACCTTAAATGCCATAAAGTGCAAGTACAGTGTTTTTCTTTATTATTAGAAAATTTACTCCAACTTGATTATTTGTAATGTATTCTACTTAGGTGACTGACAGTGATTTATTTAGTTTATTTTTGAACCGATTTCAAATGTAATGGAGATTTGTTATAAAATTTATTTTTGTAAAAGTAGTCGTCTAAAATTGTTTCAATTAGAAACAATTCATATTGTTTATAAAAAAAATATTTTGATGAATTGAACTATTGACGAAAACTGCGTAGAAGGAATTAACTAGGTTCATGACCACTTTCATGTAGATTTAGCCGACAGCAGGTGCGTACTTTATGATGAAATTTTTGATGCGATATTTTAAAAATATCTAAGCAGACTACATGCTCCTCCACAACTAGTGAAAAAGAGAGTGAATGGTTAGAAAACGAGTGTAAAACATAGTTTGGAGATAGAGAGAGCATGGTACATTTTATATCGAAGGCTATATGTTTTAAAAAATGTTCAGGTACTTTATACTGACTTACTTTTCTAATATTAAGTTTTCACATTTTTTAGAGAGTTGTTCTTGCCGTTTGAGTTGATTATATAGTAATGTTGAAAAAATAACTGTAGCTATTCTGGTGGTTGTATTGTAGAAAATGTTCGTTTTACCATTGCTGGGACCTACGAACATGTATTTTTTTTGTTGACCAATGTAATATTTTTAATGTACAGGGTGCAGTACAGATATTTTGGCAGTTGATGGTACTGCTCACTAGTCAATATGAAATAAAAAGTCTTAACAGTGATATATTTATCTTATATAGTTAAAGACCTATTCGATTATAAAGTTTTTTGACATTTCAATACATCTGGCAACCTTGTACGTGTACGGTACGAAAACACTGCACCAAAAAAGGTAAGTTTTTTAAATGCACAATGAAAAAGTATTGCAAAACAAGCATATTGTAAGCACCAAAAAGCCGAATATGCATATTTACACGAAAAATCGTAATATGAAAGGGGATCTACATACATTAAAAGTATATCCTGGTGTTCCTGATTTGTGAATAATTCCATCACATAAAATTACACTAACAATATCACTTAAAAACTAAAAAGCAAGAACACAAAATTGTTCGACTTAAAATTGAAATGAAACTAATATGCTTGGCTCAGCCAAACCACAACAAGTATCTCCCCATTTTTGAAATACACAATCTATCGCCATGTTTACACTTTTAGTACGATTCGAAGGAAAGCAGTTTAACCAATGTTGCCACATTTTCTGTTGCATTAACTCTGCTGGAAATGTTCATGTAAATATGGCTAAATGTACTTTTTTAATAGAAATGGTAGAGGATATTTGTATTGTTCTATTCAGTTGATAAATGTGTTGCTCTTTTGCAAATAAATGGTTAAATACGCATTTACTTTCACTGGCAACTTTGAACGATTTTTTCTTAAAAAACCATAGGTAAACTTATTCTTATATGTTATATAAGACTTTTTTATTTATAATGATCAGTCCTATCACCTACCTAAATATCTGTACTGCATTATGTATAATTATAGTTCCGCGATTCATTTTCTATTTTTTTAGTAAACGGTAACATCAAAGGCATACCCAACCCATTTTTATTTGCATAACTTAAGAGGCCTATTTTTCGTGATTTTAGAAACCTTCGAACGTAAGACAATATATTGTTTCTAAGCAGAATCTGTGGTCAGTTACGCCACTATCAAGAGATCGAAATCTCGAAAAAATTGTTTAATTGTTTAAATTTATAAAACGACGTCTAGGAGTTTTCGGAAAATGAACTGTTAAAGACTCCAAATCGGGAGTGTAATCATCCTGGGATTCCTAGGTAAAAAATCATATTACACAAGTTCATTTCACCGATTCCTACGTGGTGGCTAAAATTACAGTATCACTTGCAATTTTGTATGGTATTAATTTGAGTGATATATATATATATATATATATATATATATATATATATATTGAAATTATGTTTGTTCTGCTTTTAGATCAGTAAGAAAATATTCAAGAGCGCCACAAATTACGAACGTACTTCTTGAATGTTACACTCGTTGGTTGAACGAATTTTAATCTTATGATAAAGGATTTGTCTAATCTGTAGAGATTACCATTTCGTAAAAAACTTCGTTAGCCCGTTCCCTTATTAGAAATACTTCCATTTGACTGTACAGTTTACTGAACTCAAAAGTGTTACTCGATAATTAAAAAATACTGGTTCTCCTGTCGAACGGCAAAACTCATCGCAATCATTTCGTCATTAGGGAAACGAAGTAGCGAACATTGAAGGTTTTTTAATTAGTTAAATTAAATTTTAGGTCGATCCCATCCAATGGTTGGCCTCTTTCCTTTTTTCTAAATGTTTTCTCTTATCATCGACGCCCCACAAAAGAATCGATTGCAATGCTGACTTCAGGGACTTTAATTTTACCGAACTGAAGTGCGCACTTGATGTTTCATAATTACTATGTTACAAGAAGATAATATTATTCTGAATCTATTTTGGCTGAAGAATTCGGCTATTTTTAAATGCATTTGTGACAGATTTTGGTCCACTATTTTCTCGCTTCTGGCTCGGTGGTGGTTGAAAAGTGTGTTATTGTTGAATACAATGACGCAAAATTTGCGTGAAAATAGTGTGGCTAACATAGGAAAGAATCGTTTTCCATTTTCCGAAAAAAAAACATGTTTTGGAGCAATTTTCCCACTTCTGGCTTGTTGACCAATCGAAAGCTATGATACAATCAAGCAAAAGAAGGTGATAGCCAGAAATGTCACCTGTGGCTTAAGGGTTTAAATAAGGGCTAGATCCTGTAAGAAAACGTTACAATGTGCCGTGATTTTCTCGCTTCTGGGAATTGGAAGTATGAAAGTTGACATAGCGAGTAGTCCATAAGAAAATTGCCATAAGGTTTGTTAGTGGCTAAGTAAGGTTAAGGACCGGAAAATTTCGCTGAAAATTTCAACGTTTTTTTCCGTCATTTTGTTTCTTCTGGCTTTTGAATTATATGATCTTTATAATGAGTTGAACGTGAAGTGTATTTGCCATAAATGTTGGTCGTGGCCGAACCGAAGCCAAAAGTCCCAAACATGCAAAAGAATAAATGAAAATTGCCACCATTTTGTCTTGCATGGCGTTTGGCATACGACTAATGGATGTTATTGTAAGATCATATAACAAAAGCCATATGTTTCCGGTGTGGCTTTCATATTTAAAATAATTAATTTAGGTATAAAATTACAAAAAAAATTTAGAAAAGTCCGCCATTTTGGTTTTTACGCCATTTTCAAAAGGCAGAAGTGTCGGACATGGCCTTCAAATAGAAAAAAAATTAATAAATTGAAAATAAGTTATAGGAATTCAATAAGTCGTGGTTATTTTACGACGATAAACTTTCTGAGTTTTTCATTTTTATGTTATTTTCCATACTTAAAGACCGTACGACAAAGACAAGTTGAATATATATATATATATATATATATATATATATATATATATGTTATGGAATAGAATAGATCAAAAGTTTTTTTTTTAAGAAACACTAAAGGCAAATTGTTTAAAAGAGTTGAGAAAATATAAATATTGATTGTATGTAGGTTTATGATAACAAAGCCTATCAGAGAGGACTAAAGATAAAGAATTTTAAGGATAAGGAAATTAAATAAAGTAAGGATAAGATATTTACTCAATAAATAATGTAAAGTGGAGTTAGATGAATAAGCAGTTAGTTAATAATTAATAATAAATGTTGTATGTAACAAAGGTTAATCTGGTTACCTATGGAAAGGTAAAGTCAGAAAATTGATATGTGTGAAAATAAATAATCTATAGAGTAAAATATAATAATAATAAAAAAAGACATACCTTGTTAGTAATTGGACTACTAATAGAAACTGTTATTAATAATAAAATAATCTTTTTATAATTTAAAATCCAGGTGAAGTAACATCCAAGGCTTATCCAAACGTAGTAACCAGACATTTGACAAAAATTTCATTCTCTAAAAAAAAAAGAAAAAAATAGTAGTTATGTAAAATTAAATTAACAGAATGTAAGCAGGATAAAATTGGTGTCGGTAGGATAAAGAGGTAGGAAGAAACTACAGGGAAATATGTTAAGAAGTAGGGTTATTATGTAAAGAGAAAAATCACAACTACAGTCATTAAATTTCAGTAAAAGATATAAAATAAATTGATTAGTAAAGTACCATAACTGTAAATTAAATACTATAAATTAATTTAGGAATAGAAAAGGAATAGAAATCAATAGAAGGAAAACATTAACATATGTAACACATTTAAATTAGATTGGAAGATTTAAGTGATAAAAAAAATTGGAATATATCCAGCTTCATAATAATAGATCAATACAAGGAATAGGAGTCAATAAACATGAATTATTAGATAGGAAGGCGAAAAATAATAGATTTTGAGAGAAAATTAAAAATTACAGATTCATCTGACCGATCAAACTTTGAAATTAAATTACAAAGTTAATACTGAATAAATAGGAAAACCAAATAGATAGAAATGTTTAAGAAAAGTAGATTCATGTAATAAGTAACAACAAATTTCTATAGATTAAAATTATTTTTACAATAATTATGTAAATAAGCAGTTAATATTCATTTGTTTTGATTATCATATAAAAATAATCACAAACCTGTCAAACTCTCTTTTGAATTTTGATCTTCGAAGTGTAAACATCGTTCCTGTGCGTGTTTTAAATAACCCATCAAGACGCTTGTGAAAAAATTTGTTTCAACAAACTTTGTTGTGTGTGAAGAAGCTAATTCAGACATTTTGAATAAATCAAGAAAAAGCAATTTTAGTAAAACAAACATTTAATACCACAAAATCCATAAAAGTAACAGAACATAAATTACAAATTACAAAGTTTCAAGTCGTGGTCAGAGAGCTGATTTGTAATAGACAATATAGTGCGACAAAACCAGCATTAGAGCATGCCAATAATCATAATGGAGCAGTATTGAAAAGGTGAAAACTGAATATATTTGTATCAAGGAAAAAACGAGTTGGAGAAGAAAATTATGCAGAAGCAGTGAAGACAAGGAAGGACAGGTTGTGAATAGATAAGGTATTTATAAAAAAAGAATAATTTGTTGAAAATAATAAAGAAAATGTGTATGATTTGTTAGAATTAGTTTTATGTATAATTTGATTGTTGATTGAGTAAATAATCTATCTCCACTTAAAGTAAAAAAAAATAATAATTTATACAGTAGATAATTTTGAAAGTAAGTTGTTATAAATTAAAAAGAGTTCATGTTAATTGTTCTGGATATTTCATTTTCAAATATGAATAAAAAATAGTAAATATTTAATTTCCAAATTTATTTGTTGTTAAAGTAAATTTTAAAGAACTTAGAAAGAAAAATAATTAATGATAAAAATTTGTCAAGTTGATATAAATCAGATAAAGATAGAAAAGGTAAGTGAAAATCAAATATAAAATTTAATTTAAATGTGCCCAGAACTCAACCTGAGATGGAGAGTTGTTATGCCTGAATTTGCATACAATTAATAAATCAATAATCTAATGATATATATATATATATATATATATATATATATATATATATATATAAAATCAAATTAAATAAATAAATAAAAAAATGCTAGCCGAGGAAAATTTTTAAATTAATAATTAAATCACTAAAAATTGCGAATATATGGAAAAATCATAATTAGATTAAAATTCCATAATAATAATATATATATATATGTAGCTCTCTGGATGGTCCGTCCCTGTAAAGGAACGGTCGCATGACGTTTCGCCAAAATCTCACTTGGCATTTTCATAAGGCTTTTCCTCTTCTTCCAACACGAAGGGTGGCTGCAGGTTCGGACCTTTCCGGACTACTTCGTATCCGAGATCGTCGGCTAGGTCGTTCTCCGCTTGGTCTGCTCTCCGTGGCGCCTGAAGTGGAAGTGAGCTCCAATATGTGCGCGCCGCTATTTATGCTATCTTCAATATATCATTAAAAAACCGTAGCGTAAAATAAAATAATTATTAATTAATAATTCTCCTTGCCCATAATTTTACTCTAATGTCAAACATTCAAATTACTTGCTCAGTCGTCCAAAAATTGATGATGGTGATAAGCTTTTTTCCTAAATATTGTATGGAGTTATTTACAATTCGTAAAGTCTAAAAGTGGCATTATCTATATCTTTGTCATCATAATTATTTTAATGGCATTAATTTGTGCATTTTTTGAGGCATTGAGAGATCACTTCTTGTCAGTATTAAGATATGATGGTCAGAAAGTTCTACTACAGGATTCGTAATTGCATCTAAAAATTTATTGAGTAACGAAAAATGTTGCTGTTAAAACCCATTTAGCAAAAATAAATAGGGGGGGAGTCACTATCGGCAAATATTATGAAAATGATTACAGAAATCGGAATTAAAAAAACTTCCTAAAAAAGCTACTTCCCGAAGCTCTACCGCGTACAAAAATAATTTTAAGTTAGAGGCAAAAACAGGACTAAAGAAGGGCGATCTAGATTTCACACACACACCAAGAGATTCCCTCTCTGATAAATATTTAACACATTAAATATGAATAAAAAAAGGTACTATTTACCACGCCTATAACCGTTTGGTAATTAAGTGATTCTTCCAAGCTTCCCCACCCCCTCAGAACTGGCAAAATGAGGAATAATGTCTCTATTAATTTACAGAACAGAATTTATGAAGTCTCATGCAATGAGTAAGTACTCCACATTACATCTATCGACTACGTGATGATCACTAAGTGATTAAAATCAGGTCTAGTTATTTCAGGAGAAGAGCATGTATACCACCCACCCATCGTTCCATTCAATAACAGAACTTTCGTGAATTGTCACATCAAATCTCTATTAATTTAAGGAATTAATATTATACTTCTCATATCTGTATTATTTTCGGTTCCCAAGAAATAATATTTTTTTCTTAAAAAATACACCTATCGGATAACTGAACAAATTGATAAAACCCGCCTCTCTTTATTTTAGAAGAGTATGTATATCAAGATTCACACTAGTATTACTTTTTATTTCAGATATATTGAAAGCGTTGTATTAATATGTATTACTTCACTTAAAAAAAGGAATCAACCTATTAATTCGTATGACAATACTACTTTAGGTTCCGGAAAAATAGTAAATTTTTCAAAAAAAAAAAACATTTCCTCACCTGTCCCCTATGAGTTAATTAAATTTTTGCAAAATCATAATAGTCATTATTATTAGTTTGATGGAGAGGAGTGTATTTACACCAATTTTCACTTCTGTGTCACATTTTGTTTTCGAAATATTAAATATTAAATAATGTTTAAAATTTTGCTTCCCTCTCTTTTTTTCTCAGGACTTGGGCTCGGGGTTTAATGTATCTATTTAAATCAACTATTGATTCACTTATAACACATATATGTTATTTTATTAATAACATTTATTGAAACCTATTTTTCTGAGACTATTAATATGTTATTATTTAATTATTGCCACCGTATTGAATTTCTAACTATAATTTATTTTGACATTAGTTGTCAAAATTACTTTTTCTTTATTTTTGATTTGTTTAGTAGCTATTGACGACCTCCAGTGCAGAATATATAAAGAATCTTTACTTATATCTTTTAAAATAACTAATTCAGTGATAAATTATTAATAAAATTTGAGTGGCGCCCACTATGAACAAGTAGCTTAATCTAATATTCGAATTTTGACAGTCGTCAACAGTAAAAATCTAATTGTGGACAATCGTAACGAGGTATAAAAAATATTAGTGAATTAATCGACTTTTACTTACAAAGATGTATGCTGTGAAAGTGTTCTTTTCTATTCATTTATGACGTTAATTTGTTACGAAGACGATGACAGCTATTACTGAAGTGACCAAAGCAAATGTGTTTACGTATACGAAGTTTGCACATTTACAGAAGAATCAAAATTAAAAGTTTTATGTAAATACACAATTTAGAGATTCTAAAGCTAATTGATACCTTTGATTTCCGAACCTGAAAAGTAGAGTATGTATATTCTTTTAGTCATGAATGTCTCACAAATCTAATAATAATTTGCATATGCATCCATTATCAAAAGCTACGAAAACACTCAGGAGATGTGATATGCAAATATATTTTTAATTATTAATAAAACTTTAATAAGTATTACAGTATTAGGAATAAAATAAGACGAATCAATTGGCAGTTTCATTTGATATAAGGTAATCTTATAAATTAATTTTAACATCTCATCTAAAAATTAGCAGTCAGTCAGAAATTGTTTATTTTTCTTTTTCTTATTTATCAAATAATATAAAACCTATAATGTTTGTTTATTTACCTGCTCTTATTTATATGTAATTTTCGCAAACGGCACTACGATTTTGTCGAAATTCCATTTCGGGGTTTCGGCATGTACAAATCGGGATCATTCGTATTACCGAAACATGAACGCGATTGTGACTATTAAAACTGCTCTAGAAAAATTCATTCAATACAAATTGATGTGTAGGATCTTATACGAATTTTATCACTACTTGATATTTTTCTAACATTACATTTTTACAGTTGAACCCTTCAAGATATTAAAGTAAAAAGTGCCGATTAGGCAATTTTTTTATGGTAAAAAGTTATGTGTTCTTATGTTAATTTTTGGCCCCCAATGAAGTTGCCATGATATGAGCAGTTACATATGCATACATAAACTGTATGAGATATAAGGCGCTGTAGGTTATAATTATACAGGGTGATTCCAGAATTGTTAGAAACCAAATGTTTTATTGGGTTGCCCATAAACAGCATACACACATATATTGGGTAGTTCATAGACAGTTACATATACAGGGTGGTGGAAATATATTAAAAAGTGGAATTATTGTAATGAGTATTTTAATAAGTGTTAGAGAGTTCAAAATTAAACTGAACCACTTCATTTTGAGAAAAATTAGACGAAATATCCGATTATATGTATGTACCTACCAACATTTTTGATTAACTAAATTTTAGTCTTCAATTTCCATTTACTGGCTCTTTGCCATACCTTATATCATTAAGCCTATGCATTAAAAATGTGTTCACAAATAAGGTCCTATTAATTACATATGAAAAACAACTTGAATTTTGTTAGGAGTTGACACAATTGGTCGAATTTCGACCACTGGGCGATCGCTAGTATAAATTAATTCATAAAAATCCGTGGAAACAGTGAGATTTTTATATATTAGAATTTATCAAATCTTAAAGCTGCTACGGAACCCTTGCTAGTCCAAATCGCACGTGACCAAATTATCATAAATAAATTATGTGCTTTCTAATTTTACGAAATATTAATTTTAGTATGGGTGAATGAATAGATTTTTTTGGAAACTTCACTACTTTTGGGAAAATAAAAGGTTGATTCTTTAAAATGGCAATAGAAAAATTGTTATATATACATCCCTTCTCAAATGCCGAGAACTGAATTCATTTTAGAGGGCAGGTAGGAGCTTATACAGAGTGTTTTGTAGAATGTTCGCCAAACATGGTGGGCAGATAGGTGGGCTCATGTGCTATATTATGTAGCCCATAGAACGTCTAGATAGCTTACGGTTTTCGTTTTTTTTAATATTTTTTTCTCATAATTCCCAGATTTTTACATTTAAACTATTGTAACTTTTTTTATTTTTCACAGTATCTTCACCAAATAATTTTAAATCGAATTTAATTAATTAGTTGAAAAAATGTTATGAGTCCACAAATGGTGAGGTTCCATTAAAAAGTGATTAAGTTAAAAATTTTATCACATTACAAAAAAAAGAAGCACATGAAGAACTTCGAATGCTTACAAAAACTTCTCTACTTCAACCCCTTTCGAACGATATATCAGACATATTGGAAAGTAATCAGTATCATAATAAAATTTGAGATTGTAACTTACAATGTTAGAACTACAAAAAATAAAACATACATCAAGTTGCAATAATTTGTTATACATTTTGTTCAAACTGGCGTCCACCGCTACGGATGCAATCGCGACACCTTTTTCTAACTCCTACAGGGGTAGTTTCTACTCGCATCTCATCCCATATTATTTCAAAAGCAACAGTTATTCTTGCTCTTAACTGCTCCTTGGATTTTAGTTCCCTCTCATAAACGACTTGCTAGGCCCGTCCTCATACAAAAATTCAAAGGGAATCAGGTCTGTCGATTTTGGAGGCCAAAGTATAGGGCCAGTTCTCCGCCACCATTGGGATTTCATTACATAAGATCGATCATCCCGCATTTTTTGGAACACTTCTTGGTTTCTATTTCTATCTCGTAAGTGACTTGAATTTTTAATGAATGATTTATCGATCTTATTAGATGAAGTCTATTGGAAGACAGACCAAAAATATTCAGAAAAGATGGCTGTCCAGCACATTATAGGCGAACTGTCAGAGAACTATTTTTGTATGGGGAGCCAAGCAACTCGTTTATGGGAGAGAAATAAAAATACAGGAACAGTTAAGAGCAAGAATAAATGTTGCTTTTGAAATAATATGACATGATATGCGACTAGAGACTACCACTGTAGGAGTCAGAAAAAGGTGTCGCGATTGCATCTGTAGCGGTAGCAGCCGGTTTGAACAAAATTATATCATTTTTTCAACCAATTATTTGTGTCAAATATCGAATGCAGAAGAGCAAACAAACATCATAGATTTCGATGTAAGTTTATTTGGTGAAGATATTGTGAAAAATAAAAAAGTTACAATAGTTTAATGGTAAAAATCTGAGGATTAAGAACAAAAAAATTAATAAAACAATAATATAGCATATGAGCCCACCTATCTGCCCTCCATGTTTGGCGAACCTTCTACAAAACACCCTGTATACGAACGGAGCTAGGTTCCGGGTGAGAACCGGTTCTAAATTTATAAATACTCGAATACTGCTGTGGAGCCATTATCAAAAGACCAAAATGAATGACTTAAAAGAATTTGAGAACCTAGTTTGAACTCGGGTCTCAATCTGCCTACTACCCAAGTGTCCAAACTTTGCATATTTTTTAATAACTAGTTGGCAACACTGACGGCGTAAATATTTGAATATCTGGAAATAAACTAATAACTATATCAAATACCTTAGTTTGTCATCTATAGAATGACTCAAGTAGTCCAAATGTGCGGATTTGGAAGTTAAGATGAAGATAATTTTACCCCAAACTCTTTCTTATCTTACTTAGTAAAGAATTAAATTAAAAAATGCTATCTTTATTTATTTATGATATGTACAAGTATTACTCGGTAACTATTCTTGGCTTTACTGAATCTTTGTCCAAATTATAGTACCCTATACTTAAATGCATACTACTATATAATCAGAAGCTTTCCTCATTCCCTACAGAGGCTCCCTTATACACCCTTTTAGTTCCCCACTGTAACCAATGTCGCCCATGTGATAAAACAATTTCATATTAAATATATGTATTACATTCTTATATCAAAAACATTACAGGTAAATAATTTTTTTAGACTTCCCTAAAATATTTGTGATTTTGTTACAGGTAAAATGGTATGGATTGTGTCCAAAGCGTCATGCTGAGTGTACCACCAGTGGGAGAAGCTGCGGTACAGCAGCCTCTGCCTGCGGCGTATTCTCCATCGGATTCAGACCAGGCGCAATTTGAAGCTGATAAAAGAGCAGTTTACAAGTATATATTCCGAAAAACGCAATATTTTATTACTTAATTACTTTGTTTTTTAGACATCCACTATTTCCCCTTTTAGCTTTATTATTTGAAAGATGTGAATTGGCCACCCAGTCTCCGGATCCACAGTCAAGTGATGCTTTCAATTTAGATATACAAGCTTTCGTGCAACACCAGGAACGCGATAGGAAACCATTCTTAGCAAACGAACCAGAAGTGGACGGACTGGTATGTTAAATAAATAAATTCATTATAAATGTATTACATTTATTTAAACACCCCTATTTGACATGTGTTCATCTGTCAATAATAGCATTATTGATTATAATGTTGAACATTGGATTAGGAGTTGTTTCTACAATGAATACCTGAATGTTTTTTATATTTCTGTCTTAGATGATAAAAGCTATACAAGTATTACGGATACACCTACTCGAATTAGAAAAAGTTCAAGAACTTTGTAAGGATTTCTGCAATCGCTACATTACTTGCCTCAAAGGCAAAATGCAATCAGAGAATCTCTTAAGGTCGGATTATCCTCAAGGTTTGTATTATTAGTAAATTTTATTTAAGACAATTTTTAAATTATTTTAAAGATGTTTTAGGTACCGGCTTGCTAAATAACATGGAGAATAACAATAATATGATGTCTCATGGGAATTCCGAGAGTGGTTCAGCTTCCAATAGCCCTGTGCAATATACCATTAGCCCCCCTCAACCGGTAAGAATTAATATCATTATCTAAGGTTCCATTTTTACCTATAAAATATTTTTTAAGCAAATGTTTGGAGAGGTCGATTCTTTGACAAGTTAGCAGTTTAGCTTATTAATTTTTTGGAACTATGAGAATGTCACTTTTTTAGTAATAGTTTTCAACAGTTGATATTTTTATAGCCTGACAATAGTTTCTCTCTAATATACAAAATGTAAACCTAGTAATTCCGAGAAAAAATTTCAAAATAGATATTAAACAACACTATTTCAGAGAAATTCACGAAAAACGTTAATTCAATTTTATAATTCAAAGTAATTCACTGATAATTGTTTAATAGTTAAAGTGACAACTGTTTGATGAAAACGAAACACGTCTACATAATCTACCGGACACTTTAATTTAAAACAGCACTAATATTTTAATAGATTAAAACTACATAGATAAATTTGCAAGAACTAAGGTTTAAAGTTAGGAGCTAATCAAACTTATTAGAAGCAACACTTATAAGCCCTGCAAACGAACAAGAAATATCAAATATGCACATCTCTTAATAGAAAATCTACCAAGGATATTAATTCTTGCCCGGAGCCAATGAAAACTTGATTGTGAGTGGTCAGCACTTGTCATTGGTACATTAAGATTAGATAAATCAGGTCAAAATTTGATATTCAATACCACTTTAACAAGGCCGTATAGCCAGCGGTTAGGAGTTCAAACCCCCCTCCCCGCAATTTGGGATTGAAGATTAAATTTTAACGAATTAACAACTTTTTTCATAAAATTATATATTTTTTATTTTTTGCATTTGTTATAGAAATACATGAATAGAAAACAAATTTTTGCGGTCTTAATCATTTCATCTATTTAAAAAAATGTAAGACTCGTCAACAAACCAACAACCCACCGTTGTTGTACGTTGTTCGTCTTCGTATTTCGTCATTTCTTAAACACTTTACAACTTCTACGTTACGCATCCATTTCAACAGCCATTAATCGTTCTGTAATTCTGTCCGTAATCTCCCACGTTTCAACTCCATATGTGGATACACTTTTTACTATTGTTATTTATTTTGACCACCTCACGGAATTTAATGATTGTACAACTTTCGTGTAATCCTGTTGTCAATATCTCGTAGACTGTTACCTTGTTGTAATATTATTGCTCCTAAATATTTATAATCTGAACAGAGGTCGATTATTTTCCGTTTGCTTTCACATGGTTGAGCAGCACATCTGGCAAGTAAGTATTTAATTTTGTCAAAATTTAAAATCATTTTCGTCAATTTTCTTAACATAGCCTGGATGTCATGTTGATCTGCCGCTATAACCACTTGATCATCTGCGAAGAAAAACTGATTTTGTACCAATATTTCCATATTCCTACATTTCACCTGCCATTCTATCAGCACTTTATTAAAGTAAATTTTAAGCAAGAAGAGTGACAGAACGCAGCCTTTCCGAAGACTTTGTGTTAAATTGAAGGTTTCCTACAGTGGATTACCCATTGTTATTGCATTCTCTTGCTGTTCATACATATCTTTAAATATATGTAAATATTTGAACTTTCTGTATTACTTATTTCTGCAAAAAAACGGGTGCATACGCTAGAAGGCAAGCGTAGCTTTGAAATTCCGTAGGCGACATTCTGGCATCATGTGCAACACATTACTATTATAACAGGGTCCATATGAATAATTATCTGATCATATTTAAGTCAATGATTGATTGCAATACTTAAGGATAAGTTTTGAAATTCTGTAGTTTTTTGGCTTATTTAATTTTTTTTTTAACTTTTTTTACAATATCGTGATTGTATTCGATTTGGGGTAGTTAATGAACTTTTTCAAAAGCCAAATTATTGTACTTGAGAAGATTCAGGCTTAATAAGCTAAAACATACGGTTTTCTCTTTTTAGTATTTAATCTTAGTACCACGGATGTTTCATCATCTTCCTCTGTCATGTCTTGTGCCTGATAACTTTAGTTAGGGTTCCTTCTAAAGTATTTTAGAAGAATTTGAAGATGCGACATGTAAAGAAGAGAGTATATTAGAAGAATGTTAAAGTGTTATTAATACCTATGATCAGCTCAAACTAAATAAGGGAGCAAAATCTCCCCAAAGACACCAGTTTGCTAATACAATGTCAATTTTTCAAATATTACTGTAAAGATCTGTTCAAAAAATGTTTTAGATTTACTAATCAGATTGTTTTGAGTGTTAAAGTATGAAGACCGATCCACTTATATATCCTGTTATTTTCTAACTATCTATCTAAAAATTTTAAAACGTAGTGAAGTCAGATTTAATTTTAAAAAGCCGATTATCCTAAAATAAAGCAGTGAAATGATAAAGAATTATTTAACAATATGGATTCTGTTAATGAGTTATTGGAGAAATTTCATAATCAAACTTTTTAAACAATTATTCCCCACACTAAAACATTTGTTCTGACTTGGTCTGTCTCCGGAGACCAAAAAAGAAATACGTCAAAAGAAATTACTACACATACTATGTAAAAGATGTAGGCCGACTTGTAGTTCTATAAATTTCAAGTTACGAAGTATAAGAAGCTAGTCAATATTGAATACAAAAACTTTTTAAGAAGTAAAGAAATCCAATTAAGTGAAAATTCAAATAACTTTAGGAACTTTGCTAATCCCAAAGTTGTCAACAGTGTTCCCTGATGTTGTGTCCTATGCAAAAATAAATACTGATAATCTAAATCATAGGTCAAAGTTTTTTCTGATTATTTCACTAATTTCTATTGTAATACAGATTCTGTAAATAATAATGATGTTTCAGATGTTGTTCCGAGCTTTTGCTCCACTCTCTATAACAATTTAAACCCTCCGCTATTACATAATCTACGAATTACATCTCAATCTTTATCCCATATAAATGTGGAAGAATCTGAAGTTTATAACAATTTTAATGTCCATTGATGAAAAACTAGGACGTGATGGAATCATTCAATTATCTTTAAAAATTGTGCAGAAGTTTTTACAGCACCTCTTTATATAAATAAATTTTTTATTTTATAAATATTTCGTGGTGTAGCCTCCCTGAAGAATTAAAAGATTGCAGAGGAACTTGAAAGGCTGTAGAAATGGAGAACTTAAGGTCTTTAGAAGAAACGAAGGAGTAGAGCTTAAGAACTGTGAGAAGAACTGTATTGAAGAGAATTGAAGATAGGTGTACAAATGGTCTTTTGGCTACCTGAAATGAAGAAGGAGAAGAACTGTAGGACGGAAGAAATCAAGAACCGGCTCGAAGGATTGAGCATACATTTGGAAATTTTTAGCGGGAACTCAAGGCTAGAGGTTGAGAAATTGGTCTTTGAATAACTAAACTCATGAAGAAATGTCTTAATGAAGCGAAAGCTCTGTTACAAGGATTTTTGTGATTTTGTATTGAAATTTATGATTTTTTATTGTTTCATGGTTAGTTAGGGCTGTTTTGTTCTTTTTTATCATACTGATGACCTTTTAGTCTGTTTTCTAGATATTGAGATGTTTGTCCAATATATGTTGCATTGCAGTCATTGCATGGAATTTCATAAGTAATGCTACTTTTTTTGTTATTAGGAGTTTTTTTTAAGATTACTGAAATATTTGGACAATAAATTATAGCCTTTATGACTTGTGATATTATATTTTCTAAAATAATTTGATAACTGGTTTGAGAGTCCTTATATATGTAGTAATGGTATATCTGCTATTTATATTATTTTGAGTTTTTTGTTAGTATTATTATAATATTTATGTATTCGTTTCTTAAACATTTTATTTATCATGTCTATGGGGTAATTATTTTTCTCGAGTGCAAGTTCAATTGCCCTATCTGCTAATCCTATAATGACTGATTTTTTGTGAGAAATGTGATGACTTGATTTGAAATTGAGGTATCGTGACGACTGAGTTGGTTTTGTATACCATTCCGTTTTTATCTTATTACTACTTCTATGTATTCTAACGTCGAAGAAATTTATTTTTTCATTGTGTTCAACGTCGATAGTGAATAGTCTTTCATGGTATGAATTGAAACAATTTAGTATGTAGTCAACTTTATTCTTAGGAATTGCGGTGATGCAATCGTCAACGTACCGAAAATATAACGGGATATTAATGTCAACATTATTGAGTGTGGTTTCTTCGAGGTCTTCCATTACCATTTGTGCAATTACGCTAGAAATGGCTTATCCCATTGCAGATCCATTAATCTGTTGTAAATTCTATTTTCAAAATTAAAATATGTGGACTTTAGAGTTAGATTGGCAGCCTGTATAAACTCATCTTGCGGGATATCTGTATGTTCTGTTATTTCACCCCATTTTTTCTTTATGATATCGCTTACAATGGCGTTTGGAATACTAGTATATAAAGAGAAACCATTACATAATCGTCAGGAATTTTTGTTTCTTTAATTTTTTTCTTTAAAATCCCAGGTCTTTTTTACATAATATTGCTTCTTGTAAAGAACTTTGCTCAAAATATTTTTTTAAAAGTGTAAAGGGGGTTTGTATGTTGGATACAATAGGACGTAGAGGAATGCCATTTTTGGGTAATTTGGGCAGACCGTAAATTTTTGACGGAGAAATCAATGATTTTTGTTCCCATGATTGAATAAATTTGTTATTTTGATTTGGTATATATTTGTATGGTCCCGTTTTATTTCGTTATATGTATAGTCATTTAAAAGTTTTATCATTTTATCATTGTATTCGGAGGCATTCATAATTACTGTTTTGTTAGACTTATCTGCTCTTAGAACTTTTAGATGTTTATTATTTTTCATAAAGGATTCGGTTTTTTGTGAAACATGAAACAACAAAAAATCATAAATTTCAATGCAAAAACACAAAAATCCTTGCAACAGAGCCTAATTTAAAAAAGACAGAGTTTTTAGAAATGATTAATATTCACAGAAACAAAACTGCCATCAACGACAAAATAGATATAAATAAATAAGTCAAATTTTTACCTCCATTATCTAAATAAACCTACACCAATGGTACAAGTTCCAAATGTATAACCCACACTTAAAACTGAAATAAATTTGACTTGCAAGTAAACTATTAGTAAATTCCAGAAATCAACCCTTAGATGTAGAAAAAAAACAGGTCATTTTGGATTAGTTTTCAACGTTCTTTAAACCATATCGTTTGTCGATAGTTTAGTTTAGTGTCAAGTGTTTCAAAATGTAAAAATAGCAACAGCATAAACTTAACTTTACACAACTACTCACGCCATAGGTAATTTTATTATAATTTCATCAGTTCTTAAATTATAAATAGATTTAACTTTTAGAATAGATTTGAAAAAGGCAAAAACATGGCCGAAACGTCATCAATAAAACATATAAAATGAACCAGATTTTATAATTTTGAACGACCTAATATCAAGAAAATACATTCAACAATTTTATATATAAGTAAGGTATGAAGTGAGTATGTCTTGGGATGTAGGGGTCAGGTACAATTAAAACAATTTAATCCTTAGAATCCAACATTTTGGGGTTTCTGTATTATTCAATAATTTACCCCTTCATCAGGTAGTGATTATATGTCTTATCCCAGTGTGATATTTACAGATTATATAATTGTGTTCTATTAACAAGACAAAAGAATTCCTTATGCTCATTAAAATACGATACTAAAACATTCATAACAATTTGCAACTCATGTTGACAACAATTTGTTTATGTTGGTTCATGTCGAATTGTTCACTTCATAGTTAAGTTTCTGGGTCAGTAATCTCAAGCATATATATATATATATATATATATATATATATATATATATACAGGGTGTTCCTAAATTGGAGGTACAAACGAAAAGAGGAGATTCCTTGAATAGTTTTAGGAAGGAAAAGTTCCATAAACATTATATAATTGTGTTCCATTAACAAGACAAAAGAATTCCTTATGCTAATTAAAATACGATACTAAAACATTCTTAACAATTTGCAAGTCATGTTGACAACAATTTGTTTATGTTGGTTCATGTCAAATTGTTCACTTCATAGTTAAGTTTCTGGGTCAGTAATCTCAAGCATATATATATACAGGGTGTTCCTAAATTGGAGGTACAGACGAAAAGAGGAGATTCCTTGAATAGTTTTAGGAAGAAAAAGTCCCATAAACATGGGTCCGCAAACGTTTCGTTTTCAAGATACAGAGTGTTAAAGTTTCAATTTTTTCAAGTTTTTTTCTCATTGTATCTGCACTTCACAAGATATTCAAATGAAATTTGGCATAGATATTACAATTAAGAGTCTACACCTTGTGACATGCCAATTTCGATTGCAAATCTACAGGGTGATATTTTTTCGGGAACACTGTCCACTCTTGTCCTTCAGAACTTTTTTTTGGTGAGCCACTGGTACTTTCAAAAATTGTAAAGAAAAGCTTTGTTGTTATAGCAAACTTTATGTTCTCTTGCAGTTTTATCTTATCTACTACCGATTTCGAGAAAAAAAATTTGAATTATTAAACTAGCAATGATTCTTAAAGATTCGATAAACTGGTATAATCATCAAAAAAATGCATTACTGCAAGAAACGTACAACTCAAAAATTAATCATAATAAAAAAACTAAATAACAACAAAGGAACTAAACTACAGCAATTGTTAAAAATGTCCTCCCCCAACCCTTATACAAGCTTCTGTTCTTCTTCTCATAGACGATCGAACTCTTTCAAACACTCCTGGAGTATTCCTAATTGTATCAAACGCGCCTATTATACGATTTCTCAGTTCGTCTACGGTATTCACTGGCGTTATGTACACTAGAGATTTCAGATGGCCCCATAGAAAGAAATCTAAACTATTTAAATTTGGGGATCTGGCGGGCCATGGCTGATGTCCACCTCGTCCAATCCACCTGTTTACATAATTTTCGTTCAAATACTCCCTAGCCAAAAGTGAAAAATGAGCAGGAGCACCGTCGTGCATGAACCACATTCCACGTCGCATCATAAGAGGTATTTCCAATAACAAGGACAAATCGTTCTCTAAAAAATGTCTGTATGATTGACCAGTAAGTCGCCCTGGCAAGAAGAAAGGACCAATCAAATAATCGCCAATATTACCACCCCACACATTTAATGAAAATTCCTCTTGAAAATAAGCTTCTGCAATTTCATGTGGATTCTCCTCAGCCCATATGTGTTCATTATGAAAATTTATGATTGAAGTCCTTGAGAAACAGGCTTCATCAGTGAATAGGATTTGGCAATCAAAATGGGGATTGTTAAATAGTCTGTTGAGGTACCACTGACAAAAAATAATTCTTGGATGAGAATCTCGAGGCAAGAGCGCCTGCACCCTCTGAATGTGATAAGGATAGAGCAAAGAATCCCGCAAGATCCACCAAACAACTTGATGACTTGTATTTAAGGTAACACTAATTTTTCTTGTACTGGTTCCTGGATGTTCTTCTATTTCGCACTGCCTCTTCGAGTCGTGGTGTTCTCACACTTCGTGGTCTACCTGCATTAATATTTTTCGCAGAAAAAGATCCAGTGTCTGAAAGACGCCTGTGAATATTAGAGAACATCCGATGACCAGGCATCACTCTATTAGGTTAGCGTTCCATGTAAAGACGCTTAGCTTCTCGTGAATTACCATTTGCAAGACCATACATGAAATGCATGTCAGCCATTTCGGAATTCGTAAAATTCGGCATGTTTTGATATTAAAATGCAACCATCTTTAATTTTCAAAACACAGGAGTTTAATTTGATGTGTCAAAACTAACAATAAATTTATTCATTCACCATAGCCTACTAGGTAGGTAACTAGATTTCTATGACAATTCGGAATTTTGAAGATTTCAAGAGAATCATTCAAAATTTTTTTCTCGAAACCGGTAGTAGATACGACAAAACTACAAGAGAACATAAAGTTTGGTATAACAACAAAGCTTTTCTTTACAATTTTTTAAAGTACCAGTGGCTCACCAAAAAAAAGTTCTGAAGGACAACAATGGACAGTGTTCCCGAAAAAATATCACCCTGTAGATTTGCAATCAAAATTGGCATGTCACAAGGTGTAAACTCTTAATTGTAATATCCATGCCAAATTTCATTTGAATATCTTGTGAAGTGCAGATATTATGAGAAAAAAAAATTGAAAAAAATTCAAACTTTAACACTCTGTATCTTGAAAACGAAACGTTTGCGGACCCGTGTTTATGGGACTTTTTCTTCCTAAAACCATTCAAGGAATTTCCCCTTTGATAACTGATCCCTGCCGGGATCGATGGTAAAATGACGACGTTTCGGCAGAGTCACATTTGCCCTCTTCAGGTCGGTTCGCATAATTCTCGTATCCTTCTGCTTTCGCTTCTAGTTACCCGATTACTGAGATTTTCAGGAGCGCGCACGGTGTTATATAGTCGCGGCTCGGCGCCTGTTGGTTGGCACCGTGAATGGCTGCATGTGATTGGTCCTGGGCGCTCAGTGGCCACGCCTCCCGCTTGGTGATTAGTTATGTCCGGTTGAGTTGTTATAGGACGGGTCCGGGCCGATGCGGTGTTTAATAGAATTTTCCAACAATTCGATAAGTTCTGGATTTCATTGCGTGCGTTTAGACTGTGAGGCCTCTTCGCTATTTCAATTGCCTCTCTTACGAGTCTTGATTTCGGGTGTTCTATATTTGCCAGTACTCTGGTGTTCTCAAAGTCTATTCGGTGTGACGTCGTGGTGGCGTGTTCCGCAATGGATGTTGTTTTTTCCTGCTTTCTTATAGCATTCTGGTGTTCATCTTCTGTTAGTTTGCCCCATATAGGTTTTATGACAGTCTACACACGGAATCTCGTACACTCCCTGTTGTTCTAAAGGGATCCTTGTCTTCGAAGTCCTCAACACCGTGCTTATTTTTCTGTCTGTATTGAAAATAGTATCGATATTGTGTCTCCGTAGAATTCTTGCAATACTGTCCGTGGTACCCTTGACATAAGGTAAATAAGCCTTGGTTATTGGTGTCTCATGCTCCTCGTCTGTTCGTCTCGGTTTTGACTTTAGAGCTCTTTGAATATTTGGGTCTGTAAATCCGTTTTGTCTCAGAGCTGTTTTTAAACTGTCCATTTCCTGTTTGATGTTGTCCTGGTCAGCTAGTCTTTGTGATCTGGTTACTAAAGTTTTGACGACGGCTTGTAGTTGGGCTGGGTGGTGATGAGAATTAGCATGAAGGTATCTGTTGGTGTGAGTTGCTTTCCTATATACTGTGTGGCCAAGGGTTCCATCTTCCTTCCTATTTATGAGAACATCAAGAATGGCAGTTGATTATTGGCTTCAACCTCCATGGTGAATTTTATTTTGTGATGGATGCCATTAAGGAGGTCTAAAAAGGTGTTGAGGTGTTCCCTCCCATGAGGCCAAATCACAAAGTATCATCCACATATCGCAACCATAAACTGGGTTTAAGAGTTGCTGTTCTTAGTGCCAACTCCTCAACGCTCTCCATAAAAAGGTTCGCTATAACTGGTGAGAGTGGCGATCCCATTGGAGCTCCTTCCACTTGTTTGTATCGTTGGTTCTCGTAAACAAAATAGGTGTTCATCGGACAGTGCCTTGTTAAGTCTACAAGGTGTTGAGGTGGTTTGTATTTTTCTGTCATGATATCCAAGGCTTCGTCGATAGGGATGTTGGTGAAAAGGGACACTACGTCAAAACTGACAAGAAGACACTCAGGTTGTAAAACCGTTTTTCTAAGTATTTCGATGAAATGTGTCGAATTTTTGACATATGAGTCTGCCCCGTCTGCAAACGGTTCAAGTTGTTGGGCTAGGTATTTGGCTAGCTGTTGTGTTGGGGATCCAATTGAACTTACTATTGGCCTCAAAGGTGCATCCATTCTATGGGTTGCGAAAAGTACATAAAGAAGGTGCACCTTTGAGGCCAATAGTAAGTTCAATTGGATCCCCAACACAACCGCTAGCCAAATACCTAACCCAACAACTTGAACCGTTTGCAGAGGGGGCAGACTGATATGTCAAAAATTCGACACATTTCATCGAAATACTTAGAAAAACGGTTTTACAACCTGAGTGTCTTCTTGTCAGTTTTGTCGTAGTGTCCCTTTTCACCAACATCCCTATCGACGAAGCCTTGGATATCATGACAGAAAAATACAAACCACCTCAACACCTTGTAGACTTAACAAGGCACTGTCTGATGAACAACCCTTTTTTGTTTACGAGAACCAACGATACAAACAGGTGGAAGGAGCTCCAATGGGATCGCCACTCTCACCAGTTATAGCGAACCTTTTTATGGAGAGCGTTGAGGAGTTGGCACTAAGAACAGCAACTCTTAAACCCAGTTTATGGTTGCGATATGTGGATGATACTTTTGTGATTTGGCCTCATGGGAGGGAACACCTCAACACATTTTTAGACCACCTTAATGGCATCCATCACAAAATAAAATTCACCATGGAAGTTGAAGTCAACAATCAACTGCCATTCCTTGATGTTCTAATAAATAGGAAGGAAGATGGAACCCTTGGCCATACAGTATTTAGAAAAGCAACTCACACCAACAGATACCTTCATGCTAATTCTCATCACCACCCAGCCCAACTACAAGCCGTCGTCAAAACTTTAGTAACCAGATCACAAAGACTAGCTGACCAGAACAACATCAAACAGGAAATGGACAGTTTAAAAACAGCTCTGAGACAAAACGGATTTACAGACCGAAATATTCAAAGAGCCCTAAAGTCAAAACCGAGACGAACAGACGAGGAGCATGAGACACCAATAACCAAGGCTTATTTACCGTATGTCAAGGGTACCACGGACAGTATTGCAAGAATTCTACGGAGACACAATATCGATACTATTTTCAGTACAGACAGAAAAATAAGCACGGTGTTGAGGACTCCGAAGACAAGGATCCCTTTAGAACAATATGGAGTGTACGAGATTCCATGTCCAGACTGTCATAAAACCTATGTGGGGCAAACTAACAGAAGAATTCAAGCTAGACGTGATAAACACCAGAATGCTATAAGAAAGCAGGAAAAAACAACATCCATTGCGGAACACGCCACCACGACGTCACACCGAATAGACTTTGAGAACACCAGAGTACTGGCAAATATAGAACACCCGAAATCAAGACTCGTAAGAGAGGCAATTGAAATAGCAAAGAGGCCTCACAGTCTAAACGCACGCAATGAAATCCAGAACTTATCGAATTGTTAGAAAATTCTATTAAACACCGTACCGGCCCGGACCCGTTCTATAACAACTCAACCGGAAATAACAAATCAGCAGGCAGCAGGCGTGCCCACTGAGCGCCCAGGGCCAATCACAGGCAGCCGTTCACGGTGCCAACCAATAGGCGTCGAGCCGCGACTATATAACACCGTGCGCGCTCCTGAAAATCTCAGTATTCCAGTAACTAGAAGCGAAAGCAGAAGGCTACGAGAATTATGCGAACCGACAGATGTGACTCTGCCGAAACGTCGTCATTTTACCATCGATCCCTGCAGGGATCAGTTATCAACTACGTGGATGAATTCCCGGAAACCATCTAATACATTTAGTGCCCACGAGAACTTAAATATATATATATTAATGGGGTTTATTGTTTACGTAGTGTACATCCTATCCATAGCACAGCAATTATTATTTTACTTGGCCAGTATAAGGAGTTCTCTAAGAATTTAGCGAAGAGAGTTGCTTATATAAATGTGTATTATGTTGTTGTTTTGGATGAGGATTTATCCTGCTTGATTTTACAAGTGAATTTAGAGTGACCTCCAACAAACTATGCATTAATGAAGTAACATAATAATATACCAAGATATTTCTATTGTTATTTTTTCATGGAACTTGTTTGTTTCTTTCCAGGTTATAGCAAATCAACCGAGCGTTTTAGAAAGACCTCATTTAGAACAACCAACCAATTATTCGTTACCACAATATGGTGGGCCTACCCCACCACTCCAGCAACAACCACCCCCTCCTGTCGAAAATCTAGTGGTGCACGGTTCCACACCACTGTCACAAATTGGTGCGAATATTTGTCCTGCCCCACCAAGTGAGAGTTCTGGAGGTCCGCTCTCACCAGCACCAACGACTCCAGGCGGGTCGGCAGATGACTGTGATAGCGACTTCACATCTAGAGGTGGTCGAAAGCAAAAAAGAGGAGTGTTACCTAAACATGCTACAAGTGTTATGAGGAGTTGGCTGTTTCAACACTTAGTGGTAATGCTTTTCCGACTATATATTTAACGACTATTAATGTATTATAATTATTAGACTATGAACCAAATGTACAGCCAAACAAATATGTTGCTAATTATTTGATGCAAATTTTTAAATTTGTGGCAATAATTGAAGCTTCGCGCTGGTGGTAAATGGCCTTTGAAATCGTATCAACTGTACCGAGAAAGTGTTTCATTTTACACTTTCGTCGTTAGTGTAATCTACTTCATTAGTTATAAATGCGCAATATTTAAAATTCTATAAAATCGAAATGACTGGGCAAACATTAACTCAAATTCAAAATCCTAAATTTGCGAAAATTTTTAAATAAGGGTTAGGTTATTCTTAGTGGACATATCCAATAATTCGCCAATGTATTGGGATGTTTCATGAGTAGCGCAAATGTTTAATTAGTTTCAGACATGTTGCCCATCGCTTCTTTGTATAATTGGTTTGACATTGCATAGGCCCTTTTAGAGTTACCTGCCTACGGTTTAACGTTTTCCAGTACGCGCTTTCCCTCAGTCTTTTAGTTTCGTAACGTTATCGTTAATGAATTACAGGGTTTCCTGTCACTTATATTGGATTATTTGTAAGAAACCTACCTGACAAAATTGCTGAAATTACGTCTATGGACTGGGTAAATATTTCATTGGAACTGAATCTATATATAAATAGGCAAAGACAAAACGATTAGGTACCATTTTCTCCTCTGTCTCTCAACCGATTTTTTCATTTTTGTTTTGTTTAGTAGCTACTGACGACCTTCAGTGCAGAATGCTAATATTAATTTATAATATTGGTTCATTCATTAAATAAAATATAATAAAAATTCATTATTAACATCCATACTGTCAACGCCAAACAACTGGCAGTGCCGTCAGACGGTCAAAACTCAAAACATTCGAGTAATTATATTTGGAGGGAGCGATCGTTAGATATATTCTTCTGGAAGTGGCATGCAAGCGTTGTTATTGTTTAGTGGTAAAATAGTCAATGTAGTAGATCAGTATTGATTTTTCGGACCCGTTGCAGTAACTTTCATATTAAATATTCTGTTTTTAATATGAATTTAATTATTTGATTAATATATTATTATCACAACCTTCACGAAGGTGTTGTGTAAAAAATTGTCAGACAGCGGACGGTAGAGAATGTATTAAATATTTAAGTTCTCCTAGGGTTGTTAGTCCTCTTTTTTTCTTTAATATTCCTGAACTTGATTGAAACCGCAAATAACGAAAAACTTTAGGTTGTAAAGAACAATCTTCCAATTATTATATCGAATATTTTGCCAGGAGCGGTTCCAGCCAAAAATTTTGGGGGTCATTCATTTGTCAAAAATATTTCGAATAGCGATATTTGATTACATTTTTATTTTCTTTTTATTTCAATAGATTTGTCAATATGAGTGAACAATTGTGGTCATTACATCTACTTCTCCGATTTCTCCACAACTCTGTTTCTTATAAAAATATACTTTTTACAATTTCATGAAATAGGGTCGGATTTCGACCACTGGTATTTATTAATAGTCAACGATGGGAACCTGGTACTATAATATGAGGACTGGAGAATAATATGCCCTCCTCTGCTCCACTCACTAGATCTCTGTCATTTCACCTAAAATTATATAACACTGTTCTCCAATTTTAGATATAATTACGGATAATTCAGTTAAATTTTAGATTGTGTAACCTTTGTCAAATCAAAAAAGAATATATTTTAAAACAATATTCTCTTTCGAAAGTTTAGCTCAGCAGTTTTACAGATAGGAAGAGATACGGGGACATAAAAGGGCTTGAAATTCGTATATTTTTTATATCTTTAAACTCATCCTATATATTTGTTTTCTGAATGATAAATTTTTATTTTTATTTTTGGGTTCTTTGAGAATAACACCACATAAACTTGAAAGTCTGTATATTTCAAAAGTCCAAAGGTTTCAAGGTCTAAGTCAGACCCCGTTTTCAATGGTATTAACACAAAATGAACAAGAAATTAAAAAATTCAATGTCATTGCGAATCCTTTTATTTTTTAAATTTCTTATTCATTTTGTGTTAATACCATTGAAAACAGGGTCTGATTTAGACCTTGAAACTTTTGGACTTATACAAATATACAGTCTTTCAAGTTTATGTGGTGTCATCCTATATATTTATTTTGCCTATTCATTAGAGTAGTCTAGTAAGGCAATATCGAAAAATTGTCCAGATTGTTGTCTTTACCTTCAGATTAAACACACAACGGTTAATAACGATTCGAGATTTGCAGCAGAAACGTCACCAAACAGAGATAAGTATGGCACAATATAGAAAACAGTGTTTATATACAGGAATACTGGTTGATCATATTGTTGACATCACTTTCTCTCAGAATATCTGTGAAGAAGAATTTCTGTACAAAGCTGTAATCCGAGCAGTTTTTCGAAATTGCCTTACTACACTTTGTTCCCCATTTACAATTTCAAATCCTTATCTGCTGCAGGAAAATACGGAGGAGAAGAGAAAACCCTAATGAACAGGCAAAATAATCAAAGACCTCCTCAACAAAGTTTTCGAAATCATCCTATATATACTCACTGACAAAGAAATAGCCACATTGAGACGAAAATGTTTAAATTTAATATTGTTTTGTTAAAACATAGATGCCATAGTATACAATTTGGTAAAGTTTGGTGAATGTTTTTTCATGTAATTTTTTTTATCAATTAATATTGTAGTCGTTTTTTGTTTTTTTTTTCTAATATTTAAAATTTATCAAAAAACAGAATATTTGATGGGATCCAAAGTCGATGTTTAGTATGTTAAAATACCTAGAGTATGTGTACGCCGAATATATAGCCAGCTAGATGAATTTGAAACACGTAAAATTAGTGGTTTACGGGAGGCGGGTTTTTCATTTCGAGAAATCGCTAACCGCAAGGACAGAAATCCAACTTGCTTTGATAATATCCAAATTCGGAGAAGAGTTGATGTCGAAGGGGCACAAATGAAGTTCAGGATCGATGTCTAAGACTTATGGCCTTTTAGAGACCGATTTTCGACAACTCGAAATTGCGCTGATGAGTGGTTAGGTGGACAAGGCCATCTGGTAAGTGTCCGAACGGTTTATCGCCGTATAAGGTCATTTTGGACTTCAAAATTATCGACCCCATCTTGTGCTACCTCTGAGCATTGACGGCAAGGACTACAGTGGTGCAGTGAACGACAACGTTGGAATGTGGAATGGCATCAAGTCGTTTTTTCTGATGAATCTAGATTCTGCTTGGGTGGACATGATTGCCAAAGAAAGGTTAGACGACGTCGAGGAGAGTGACGTCAACATCAATTTGATGTTAGCGACATGTACACCGAACGTAGGCATTATGGTATGGGGGTGCTATTGCACATGAAAGTAGGTCACCTTTAGTCTTTATTCGAGGCAGATAGCAGAACTTTATCTTCAGGGATTAGTGGAGTCGTAGGTACTCCCTGGCGTAACCGATTCATCAAGATAATGCTCGGCCTCATGTTGCTCGAGTTAGTTTAAACTTTTTTGAAGAGATGCATGGCCGCTCAGATCTTTCGCGCATGGAACATGTTTGGGATATGATGGGTAGAATTATTAAGAATGCTCGGAAATTTACCCCAGCCCCCACAGATTTTGGAGGTTCTAAGACATGAAATACAGGTAGCTTGGGATAACTTGGGATAGTATTCCTCAGGAAGAAATAGACCACCTTATTGAATTAATGCCAAGACGTGTTGAGTAGATAACTGCGGTGGACAAACACAATATTAGCAAACTTAATAATAAGAAAAAAAACTCCTTGGTATTGTAATTCATATTTTAATTATTTACTCCTTACTATAGCATTTATGTTTTACCAAGATAATATTAAATTGAAACATCTTCTGGGTGTTCCGATTTCTTTGTCATTGTGTATATACATATATATTATCATCATGTTCAGCTATATTCAACCATTATTTCATGATGTAGCCTCTCTTACATATTCGTTTTTCAGTTCTTTCCATGTTGTTCTATTCTTAGCTTCTTGGGACCATGTTATGCTTGCGGTCTTCCTAATGTCATAGTCCCTTCTTATATTAGGTCGTTTCCTTGGTCTTTTAACACCCCTGGGATACCATTCGGTGATCTTTATTGTCCATTTAATGTCTTGTCGCCTTGCCAGATGTCCTCTTCACTGCCATTTCAGGGATTTAATTCTGTGGATTACATCTATTACCTGGGTCTTATTTCGTATCTATTCTTTTTCGGTCTCTTCTTGTTATTCCTATTATGCATCTTTCCATAGACCTTTGTGTAACTTGGAGTTTATGTGTAATTTCTGTTTTCATAATCTAAGTTTCGCAGTCGAATGTCTGCACTGGTAGAACACATTGATCAAACACTTTCTTCTTGAGGTGGACTGGTATTCGAGATTTGAAGATGATTGAATTTTTTCCAAATGTCGTCAATACAAGTTTGATCCGCGTATTTATTTAGTTGGTAGTACCGAACCCGTTGTGTATATTAATTGGCCCAGGTATACATATTATTCTATTACTTCCAGGATTTTGTTATGATTGTGATATCTTCAGTGTCTACCAATTCGTTGTACATTATTTTCGTTTTCTTGATTTTCATTTTAAGACCGATTTCGTTGCTTGCTGCTAAGTTGTGTTATTTGTTCTTATAGTTCCTCTGAGTTTTTGGCAATTAGGACAATTTCATCCGCAAATCTCAGATGATAGAGATATTTTCAATATATAATCCTTTGTTATTCCAGTCTAACTTCCGCTGTGAATAGTTTTGGTAATATTGCGTCGCCTTGTGTGACTCCTCTGTCTGAAATTCATGGCTGCCGCAAATCTCAGATGATTGAGATATTTTCAATATATAATCCTTTGTTATTCTGGTCTAACTTCCGCTGGGAATAGTTTTTGGTGATATTGCGTCGCCTTGTCTGACTCCTCTGTCTGAAATTCATGGCTGCCTTCCTATATTCTAAATTTTGATTTTGACTTCCATGTATATATTGGCTAATGTTTCTATATATCGCTGGTCTACACATTCTTCACTCAGGCCATTGATGACTGCCTTCAGATAGATGGTGTCAAACGCTTTCTCGAAGTCAATGAAGGCCATGGCAAGTGGTTTTTGATATTCCTTGGTTCGACTGATAACTTCCCTAAGAGTATGTGTGTGATCAATGGTGCCGAAGTCACTGTGTAATCCTACTTGCTCTCCGGCTTGAGCCGAGTCTAGTGTACCTTGTATTCTGTTCTATATGATCTTAGTGAGTACTTTGTACACTACCGGTAGAAGACTTATCGGTCTATAGTTTCGAAGGTCTTCTTTGCTATCTTTCTTATGGATTAATACTATGAAGGCGCTATTTCATTGTTCTGGTATGTGTCTTGTTCTTAGGCAGTGTATATATATTTTTGCCAAGCCTTTCCAAGTTTCTCTATTAGGTTATTTTTGGAGTTCAGCGGTTATTCCATCGTTGCCAGCAGTCTTGCCTTTTTTCATTTTTTTCGTTGCTGACTCCACTTCTCCCACGAGTACTTTGTATAGGTGTTTATTATTATTTTATTTCTTTCAGTTATTCGGGTATTTTCGTCATTTATATCGATTACTTGTCGTTTTCCGATTATTAGTGCTCTTTTAACGTTCTTACAGCTCTTCTGATTTTCAATTGCAGATTCTACCAGGTTTTCGTTGTATTTCCCGATATCCTCGGTAATCTTCTTTCTGGTTGTCTTAAAAGTTCAGTATATTCTATACGCTGGATAACTGTTGTCCTTTTCCATTCTCTTCTTTTTTTGTAGCAATGCCTTTTTTCCGAGCTTATTTTCTTCTGATGGTCTCGTTGTTGTGTTCCTCCGATTTCTTTCGCGTCGGATATTAGTATGTTCATTAGCTGGGTGTTATCTTCTTGTTCTTGTAGTTTTCCTTCTATTATTAATGCGTTATACTGTTTGGATTTTTCTTTTAGATTATTGTTATTTATGCTGTTAGTTCGCGTTTTTTTTAGCTTGAATCTTTCCAGTCTTGTATTAAGGACAATTCTTGCTCTGACAAGCCTATGATCGCTTTCTGGAAGAAAGAGTTCATAACGTTCACCAAATCCAAAGTTGCCCATTGATTCTTTTTAATCCTTTCTTTTACCCACTTTGGCTTACGTATTTGAAATGGCTGTTATTCCTGTCTAGTGCCAGTTAAGTTATTTCTTGTTTAAAATTAGTTTTTAAAAAAATTTCAAAAACTTTATTTTCCAAAAACAACAAACTAAATTACGTGAACATCGAACAATGGTTAAGCTTAGAATAATCTCAAATACAATCTTTCGCATAAAGAATACAAAAGACGTCAGCGTTTATTTCAACGTGACGCAAACATTATTAATAAGCAATAAACAATTTAATTCATATGACTCCTCCCTCGTTAGGCTGGAACAACACCGATAAGGGGTTGGGCCGGTTGGGGTGGTCTCCTGTTTGATTAGCTCCAGGACGTTGCAGCTTTTTCCTCCAGTATGCCAGCCATGAAATGGATAAAATTAAGCAAATTGTATTCCAAAATGAAAAGTGACGTTTGACCCAATTTTGGTTTCCTTCATATACTGTTTTCTGCTTTAAGAGTTTAATTTCTTCTAAGTTAATAGTGTGAAGCTGGATTGGTTTAATGTTGTCATGTTTGGATAGCAATGTGGTCTGAATTTCCGGTAATACTAGTGGTTCCCCGTGAAAAATTTTGTTGAAGTTCGAAAATGTTAAATTATTAATTGTGGTACTGCAGTTTTTGGGAATCGTTACCAGACTTGGCTTCTTGATAAGAATCACGGCTTTGGTTTGGCAGGATTGGGACATCTTTATTGCTTCTTTTTCGGGGATAACCAATATATGTTTATTATTGATTTCCTCTATTATGGGTTTGGTCAGTATGGCGCTGGTTGCATGACAGTTTGGATGATCTGCTCTCATCATTCGTAATATGCAGGTGTCTTCTTTTAGTTCTATATGCTTGTGGCAGAAAAATATGCTGTCTAACTCTGGACGTAATTGATAATGGTTTGTGCCGAGTATAAGATAGGGATGGTCTGGGATGATAATTGAGTAATTATAAGGTGATAGGTTTGAAACATATCCCTTGACAATATCGGTATATGAATAGCAAATATTATTTTACTTTCCATAAAATTAACTTGTAAACCAGCAAGTTCATAATAGTAAAGAGGGTTATTAAATTTATGAATCTCATTCTGATGATATACCGTTTCTGCCAAGGGTATTACGAAATTATGAAGAACACCAAGATGAGCAAATATTATAGCATTTTCTAAATTGTCTATGAAATTGATCAAATTTTGACAATTCAAAATTATTTGATCAATTGTGTTTAAAAGTGACAAATAATTATAAACAATCTTTATATCTCTGTGGACATTTTGGGTTAGTGTTTCTAAATTATTTTTTATTATGTTCTGGTTTTCATTAAGTTTGTAAATTGTATCATTATAGTGATCAATTAATTTATTATTAAGGGAGGCTCTTAAATTTAGTTCAGTATTAAATGAATTTTGATTTTGTGTCAAAAGTTCGATTTCATTATCATATCTTTCTTGATCATCTGAATCAAGAGTTCCGAATAACCATTTGCTAGCTTTACCTATAATATACTAATCCACGTTTTTATCTGTTTTTGACAACTAAGTTTCCTAATTTATTTTTTGTTAAATCTAACATATATTCAGCGTGATTAAGTAAGTTTGTTAGCAAAGCACTAGAATTATCTATAGAAATAGTTTTTAATATAAATTTAGTTTTATTATAAAAATACTCAATATTAGCAAATTGCGAGTAAATAGGGGTGGTTTCTATGTAATGATAAAAAGTATGTTGTGTTTCTACTGTTTTACTATTTCCTAAATTAAGAGGTAAAAGTAAGGAATTTATTTCTTGGATGGTTATATCAGTGGGCATTGTCCATTTCGAGTAAATTAGCATTATTAGAAGGACCGGGATCTTCATAATTACGTTGAGGATTCTGGAAAAATTGTTTACAATTAGTCTTCTAATTTTTGACTTGTGTACCATTTTATTTATTTTTTACTTTCAAACCGAACTCGTATTTCACAGTTTCTTTGACATACCTGGATTTTGCTTCATTTCGTAAAACTTCCCTATTTTGTACAGATATATTTTGATTTTTTTCTATATTCAATTGGAACTTCTCGCGAATTATTTCATTTCATGATTTTGTTAACTATTTCATTGTGCCTATTTATAACTTCAATATCAGGAATAAATTTATTTGAGTAGGTTAATTGATAACAGTTACTTTTAAAAGTTCGTTGTATTGTAGTTAGTAAAATTGGGAGAAGGACAACGGTTGTTTCTTTTTAATATATAAGCAACATAGTTTTTTTTCGAATCTACAAAATTTTTGATTAATTTAATTATCTCTTGTTCGTAGTTAACAGTTAACCTTACAGCTTTGCGTGTTTTAGTTAGTAAGGATATTTTGTTTTTTTTTTTTTTTAGCATTTATGTATGTATAGATTTCATTATCCTGTTGCGGCATTATTTCGTTAACGTTAGAGTTGTCAATGAAAGTTTTCTTTTCCATAGGTGTTAATTGCTGTTTTCGATATAGCGTCGGGTTTTAAGTAGTTATGTTTCTCTTTTTTGTTGTAACACTCATTATTTCCATTCATTCGATAATAAATATTAGGAAGCACGTTTTCTATATAGGAAGACTTAAAGCTGTCCTTTTGTTTAACTTTGGATCTATAGGCATGAATTGGCTTCGTAAAAATATTGGAATTATTTTATTGTTGGTATTATTCATTCTCATTTTTTTGAAATAGGTTTTTGCATTAGTTGAACTTTCAGGAAAATATGATTTCTTAATTTTTAGTTCAGGTAAAATAATGGCTTTGTCAGTATTTTGATTTATGGGAATATTTAATCCGACGATTTCCGGAACGTTATCGAAAATATTATGTTTTGAAGCGTCAAGTTCGTAAAAAATGGGTATTCAAGAATTGTTATATACAACATTTCTAAACAAGTCCAGCGTAAGTTTCATATTCTTAATGTCATTTAATTCTATTACGCCGTCGAAATGACTGTGAAATTTGAATAACGCAAATGTAATTTTATAAGATGTGTTAAATTCCTCGAATGCATCTAACTTTGTTTTAAAAAACGACTGTTTTTCACCAACAGCTGTCTTTATTCCTGTCATTGACTGAAATATTTTATGGCGAAAATACTTTTTTGCTATGTCAGGAGTTAAGATCGAGTTCGTACTGCCAGTATCTATTAATAATTTTATACGAGGGTTTTTGATTTGAATAAATGGGAGATTGTTAGAATTAAAATCGGAATAATTTTCTATTATGTCGTTCCCTTGTTTAGGCTGGTTTGACGAAAATTTTGGTGTATGTTAGGCTCAGTGAAAGTTTGAATTCCGGATATATTTGTTGGGTCTTCAGAAAGATATTCAGACATTTCATAAGTTGGATTTCCTTTGTAATAAATAGGTTGATCGTCACTAAATTGTTCTTCATAATTAGAGCCATTTTGAAGATCGGGATTAGAGTTTTTCTGTGGAATCTATTTGAAAAAGTTCCTCCGAATAGAAATTTCTCGGTCCTGAGGGTTTAAAGAAATTTTCTCCATTTCTGAATTGTTGCTGGGGATTATTATTTGAAAGTTGACGGTTGAACTACAATAGGTTGACTTGGAAATTTAGGTGGATTCTGTTTTGAATCCCAGAAATTTTGTGGACGCTGGAAATTATTATTAAATTGATTGGAATTTTGTGGACGATATTGAGGGCTTGGCATTTTTTGAGACGAAGATATATTTTGAACATTGTTAGGAGAAAAATTTGGACGATACATATTAGGTAATTGTTTTTGTTGCACCGCTGGTGGAGGGTTTTTGAAACCATGTAAAGAATAATTAAAATTTTCTTCTTCCAAAATATAATTAATTGCTGTTTCAATAGTATCAGGATTTTTAAGTCTTATTATAGTTTGTAAAGTTCCTGAAAGATTTCTAGTAAAAGTTCTGAGTGTCATTTGATCATATTGTTTTAAATAAACTAATTTAGTTTCATTATACATTTCGGTAATAGGTAAACTAGCGATTCTTTGTACTAAATGGCTGCGTAATACTTGAAGACGTTTACCAAAATCATGAATAAATCATGCTCTAAACAATCTAGACTACGTCTATCTCCAAAACATTGTTCCAAAGCATTTTTTATTAATTCCCAAGATATCAGTTCGCTTCTACAGCCAACCAAAACATTTGCATATCCAATTAGTTTAGATTGAATAACTTTAATTAAATATTGCTGAAATGTTTGGTCTGCAATTGTTTTGTAGGCATCAATTAAAAAGTCACAATTAGAAATAAACTGATTAAGACAGGTTGAGTTTCCATCAAATGGTGTTATCATATCTAAGTTTTAGCATTTGTGTATTAATTTGCACATTTTCTTGAGGTGTGGTGGTTCTAGTAGCCATTTCCTCGTTTATAGCTAAGTTGTTATTAATGCTATTAATCAATTGGTCTATCTCTGGATCAAGACTCATAAATTCAAACAAGTTTGAAATGTTAAAATATTTTCTATATCTAAAACTACTTTCCTAAATAGACTCGAATAATAAAATCTTTCTTTATGTAATTGTTATTTCAATTATAAAATCATCAAATATAAATACAATTGTAAATTTATCAAAATATTACTCTTCAATAAAAACAAAAATTCTTAAAACTAAGTTTTCCCAATCATGGAAATTTTTCCCAAGCAAGGAAATTAGGTGAAAAGGAAATAGAAAAACTCGGTTACACTAACCTTCAGAGCTCTTTTCCTTCTCGTGATCCTGAAGCTATTGTTTTCTCGTTCACTGCTCCGTTTGGCGTCTAAGAGTCAAAACTCACGTACTCGGAAGTTTGGAAAAATCAGCCCGATGCTGTGGCTTTCTCCTGAACCAGTACTACGCCAATACTACTGAGACTGCGCCAGTTAAGTTATTTCTTGTTTAAAATTGGTTTTTAAAAAAATTTCGAACAATGGTTAAGCTTAGAATAATCTCAAATACAATCTTTCACATAAAGAATACAAAAGGCGTCAGCGTTTATTTCAACGTGACGCAAACATTATTAATAAGCAATAAACAATTTAATTCATATAACTTGTCTCTTTAATTTCGTTGTATAGGTGTTCTATCTCTTCGACGGAATGTCATGTCATTCACAACGAGACAATCATGTGTATATCAACACAACAACAAAACTATTGTTACTCAATTTTTCAACATTTTAAAATCGATTCGATTCAGTTCGCATAATTCTCGCATCCTTCAGCTCACGCTTCTAGTTAATATACTAAGATCTACAGTAGAGCGCGCGCTGTTATATAGTCGAGGTTTGGCGCTTATCTTCCTTGGTCCCGTGGCGCTCGGGGGACACGCCTCCCGCTTGTTGATTGGTCATTTGCGCTTGAGTTGTTATAGGACGAGGCCGGACCGGTACGGTTTGGTTTTTAATAGAATTTTCCATGATTAGATTAGTTCTGGATTTCATCGTGTTATATCAGTTTTATTGTCAAACATGAATGTCAAATTGTGATTTCGATATTTGTCATTGCGAATCCTCTTAATTTTTTCATTTTTTGTTCAATTTGTATTCATACCATTGAAAATGAGTTCTGATTTTTAGACCTTGAAACGTTTGGACTTTTGAAATATACAGACTTTCAAGTATATGTGGTAGTTATTCCCAAAGAACTCAAAAAAAATAAAAATTCATTGCGTGCATTTAGACTGTGAGGCCTCTTCTCGATTTCAATTGCCTCTATTACGACTCTCGATTTCGAGTGTTCTGTTTGCCAGTACTTTCGTATTCTCAAAGTCTATTCGGTGTGACGTCATGGTGGCGTCTTTCGCAATGGATGTTGTTTTTTCTTGCTTTCATATGGCGTCTAGTTTGAATTCTTCTATGAGTTTGCCCCACATAGGTTTTATGACAGTCTGCACATGGAATCTTGTACACTCTCTGTTGTAAAGGGATCATCGTCTTCGGATTCTTCAACACCGTGCTTATTTTTCAGTCGGTATTGAATATTGTATCAATATTGTGCATATGTACAATTCTCGCAATACTGTCCGTGGTACTCTTGACATACGGTAAATAAGCCTTGTTTATTGAGGTCTCATGTTGCTCGTCTGTTGGTCTCGATTTAGACTTTAGGGCTCTTTGTATATTTTGGTCTGTAAATCTCTGTTGGTATATAAGAGGGAGCAATAGCGTAATTGAATCCCTTAGCCAATACGCTAATCGAGGTAGAGTTCAGTTCGACCGAAGATACGTTAGAAGCGGTTTTAATGGTTTCCAAACCGTTTTTTTTTTTTCGAGAAAAAATTGTTTTTGGGCCTCTGTTGGCGCTTCAAATTTGTTGAATTTGGTCTTAAGTCCGATAAGCTCATCAATTATATTCCATATCATAGGGTGGAGTGTATTGCTTAGATGTAGGTGGAAATCTACGAGTTTAGTATTAAGAAGATCAAAATCTCTTCTGACATCACGTATGACTTCCCTAAGTAGGGCACAACTCGTTTTCCGTTAGATGTTTGGTGTCTTTAGGTTATTCTTCCAGAACTTTACCATCATGTTTTTCGGAGTAACTCCTTCATCGTGGCATCGTTTTAAGAAATGCAGAACCGATGGTAGGTCAGTTCGCATAATTCTCGTTTCCTTCGCCTTACGGTTCTAGTGACACGAATACTTATTTTATTTATTTATCGTATGGCTCAATAACATGACAATAGTAAAAGATATAGGTAAAATGAACAGAGGTATACAATTAAAGGTATATAAGACAATAGCACGTTATAACAACAAACATAGTTACAACTTAAAGTATACATAACAAGTTAAAATACATTACAGGTTGATGTCCAGTTGTTTTATCCAATTCAGCGCCAGCGGTGTGGCTTTGAGGAACTCCTCTCGCGTTCCCCGGAACGCTCGTAGCTCACAGTCTCTCACAATGTGGTTTATAGTTTGACGGGGTGCGCCACAGTCGCATGAGAGGAATTGCACATAGCCCCATTTATATAGGGAGTCGGCACATCTCCCGTGGCCTGATCGGACTCTATTAAGTTTTACCCACTCTTTCCGGGGTAGTTCAGATCCAGGAGGTAAGGTTGTCCCCATAAATGCATACTGCGATTGGTGGTCGGCAAAATCTTCCCACTGGGAGCGCCATTGGTTCAAGGAGTTGAAATTGTTGGTTTTAAGCGCTTCTGCATCTCTTATTGGTGGTTGTCGGGATTTGAGTCTGTTTATCTGTAACGGAGGGATTGCTCGATGGATGGTCAGTTTGTTGTTGGCTATTATCTTGTTATACTCCCTTAAAAGACGTCAGTCCTTCGGAGTAGTTGGTGGGGCTATTCCAGAGAGTACTGGCAGCCATTGAGTTGGGGTTGTCTATATTGCGCCTGTGATAAGTCTCATAGTCTGCTTTAGCTGGACGTCAATAAGTTTGGTGTGGTGGCTGTTCAACGACACAGGCGCACAATACTCAGCACACGAATAGACAAGAGATAGGGCACTGGTTCGTAGAGTTGAAGTAGTAGCTCCCCACGTCGTTCCACAAAGCTTTTGTATAATGTTGTTGCGTGTTCTTAGTTTTCCTGCAGTGTTGTTGAGGTGTTTTTTGAAGCAGAGGGTGCGATACAACGTTATTCCAAGATATTTTGGGAAATGGTTATGTTTTAGAGGTTGGCCAGCGAAAAGAACTTGCAGTTCGTGTTTAGCTAGTCTGTTACTCAGGTGAAAGCAAGAAACCTCAGTTTTATTGGTGCTGGGTACTAATCTTTATTTCTTAAAGTAATTGTTAAGGGCTAGCAGGTCGTCCGACAGAGTGTGCTCTATGTTCTCAAAGCTCTTATCGGAGAAAGCTATGGCTATATCGTCAGCATAACAAAACTTGTGACTGACTGTATCTGGCATGTCGGATATATATAGATTAAAGAGTAAAGGGGCCAATACTGAGCCTTGTGGTAATCCATTGCTCAACTTACGCTGCCTGCTCGCCTTATCATTTAGGATTACATGAAATTTTCTTTCGCATAGCATGTTGCTTATGAGTCTTGCGGTGGTTTGGCAAGGAATTATCTGCAATAATTTGTATAGGAGGTCCTCTCTCCAGACCGTATCGTAGGCAGCAGTTAGGTCAATAAATGCCACTCCCGCCTTCATTTTTTGTTGATACCCTGCCTCTATATGTGTTGTGAGGGACAGCACTTGGTCACGAATACTTTCATCCACATATCGCAACCATAAACTGGGTGTAAGTCTTGCCGTTCTCAGTGCCAACTCCTCAAAGTTCTTCATAAAAACTCTGGTTTTAAGACAGTTTTGCTAAGTATTTCGATGAAATGTGTCAAATTTTTCATGTATGAGTCTGTCCCCTCTGGAAACTTTTGGAACTGTTGGGCTAGGGATTTGGCTAACTGTTGTGTTAGGGATCCAATTGAGCTTACTATTATCCTCAGAGGTGCACCTTCTTTATGTACTTTTGGCAATCCATAGAATTTCGGACATCTCGATCACTTGTAATGAGTTGCAGTTAGAGATTTTTGTCGATCCTACTTGCTTAGATTTTGACCTTGGTTGTTTTCTCCAGATAAGTTGTTGGGTCAGTAGTAATTTGTTTGTATGCTGAATCTTGGAGCAATGTTTGTATTTTGTTTGAATAATCCACTGTATTTAAAATTACAGTCGTTTTTCATTTATCGACAGGAATTTTCTCTTTAGGTGACGGTATGATTTCTCCAATCTTTCTTCATCTGATCGAAATATATTTGATGGCCGGTATTTAAATTGTGTTGTGACAATACAGACGTCGTTGTTTTTTGCTTTACTGCATTTCTGTGTTCTTCTCTACGGGCACTTGCTTTTCTGTTGGTTTGGCCTACGAATCCGAGGTTGCAGTCTTTACACGGTATCTCATAGAGGCCCTGATCTTCAAGGGTAATTTTATCTTTGGGAGACGGTATGATTTCTCCAATCTTTCTGTGTGGCTTGAAAACTGTTTTTATATTATGTTTAGCCAGGACTTTTCCAATTTTGTCAGTTGTGCCCCGTACGAAAGGGAGGGGTTTTTGTGTAAGTGCTTTCTGGTTATAGCCATTTGATATTAATGCCTTCTTTAAAATGTTCATCTAAGCCTTATTGTTTTCGTTGTCTCTTAAAGTTTTAGATCTATGGGTGAGGGTCTTAACTACTGAGAATAAATGAGCGGGGTGATAGTGGGAGTTTGCGTTGAGGTATCTGTTTGTGTGCGTGGTTTTCCGGTACACTGGTTCCGTGGAGTTTCTTTTTTATTAGTAGGTTGAGGAATGGCAGTTAGTTGTTTTGTTCTGTTTCCATGGTAAATGTAATTTTCGGGTGTATTTTGTTTAGGTGATCCAGAAAGTTGTGAAGTTGTTCTCTACCATGTGGCCATATTAAAAAAGTGTCATCGACGTATCGTAGCCATAGCTTAGACTGGTATTCCGTTTTCTGTGAAGTCTGCCTTTCGATCTTTTCCATAAAAAGATTTGCTAGGACTGGGGACAATTTATTTGTAACGTTGTTCTGCGTAAGTAAAATACGTGTTTGATAAGCAGTGGTTCGCTAGGTTGATGATATGTTCTGGAGGGTGGTACTTTTCTTCGGTGTATGTAGGGAGACATAATGGAAACTGACGAATATATCGTCCTTGTGTATATTCATACACTATAATGTTTAGGAGATGTGAGTTTTTGACATAGGATGTCATCTGATCTACAAAGGGTTGGAATTCTTTAGCCTGGAATTTTGCTAAAATATGTGTCGGAGACCCTATTGCGCTGACTATTGATCGAAGAAGAATTATATTTTTCTGGATTTCTTCATTTATCGAGCTTGCTTTTATTTTTGCCTTCGTTGATTGATCCAAGTATGTTATAGGATCATTTTTCACTAGTTTGTATGACTCGTCTAGCAGGTCTTGATTTTCTTGTCGTAATTTTTGGCGTCCAGAACTATGGTGACGTTTCCCTTATCTGCTGGAAGTATGACGATGGAGTTCTTTTTTCAGGTCACGTAGGGAGTGCACTTCTTCTATCGAAAGGTTTCGTTTCGCAGGTTTTGTTTTACGTAGGATGATCGTAACGTCCTGGCGAATTGTTTCTGCTGTCTGGTACTGGTATTTTTGTGGGAGCTATTGCGTAGTTGAAGCCCTTTAACAGAACCGCAAGTTCTGCAGGGGTCAGTAGTCGGTTGGAAAGATTGTGAACTGGGCAGGTCGTACCTGATGTTACTGTTTTCTCCTTTTTCTGTAGTTGTTTTAGTCGATTTGCCTTCTCTTTCTGGCGCCTTGTTCTAATTTCTGCGTCTGTTTGGGCCCTGTGTTCCGTTTCGTGTATGTTATTATTTATACTGAGCTTGAGGTTGTATAGATTCAGGTCGGTCGTGTTTAGTTTTCTTCTCACATTTTGAATTAATTCTCGTAGAAGGGCTTTGCTTGCCCTGTTTAAAATAATCTGAGTTGGTCTAGTTTGCATGTGAAAATTTAGTCTGCACCACATGAGAATGATCTTGATCTCGGCAATGACGTAAGAAAGCTAGGTCGCATAGCAATCTCGATTTCTTTGTACACAGCTTCTCGAATGTCTTGATTTCTGATGACACTTCCTCTCCGTAGAGGTATATGATATTACTTCTGATGTTCTCACGAGTATGAAATATAACTGAATGTTCTCGGGGTTCTCGTGTGTTTATCTTATTTGTATTAGAACAGACACTTTTTCGACTTGATCTCATGAAGATGAAGAAGAAGTTCGGGATTGATGTTGTCACTCACTAAGCATATCTTTATTTTCAGAGCTAAAATTACAGAAATTTCCTTACTCCTATCCTCTAATTCTAATACTTCCCTACGTTCTTTTTCCTATTTGATATAATACTAATTCCCTCAGATATTCATTACCTAATATATCATATATCCTATTCCCTAATTTCTTATCCTATTCCCAGTCTTCTTCTTCTTCACCACTGTTTCGTCCTCTTGTAGTAGCGCTTGCCGTGGTCTTTTGATCCTGTGTCTCTCATGTTCATCGTAGTTGGTTGCCTCTCTCATCAGTGGGTTCCTATGCTGTTCCATCCTGGCTATGGTTTTATTCGTTCTCTTCGTTATTTCTCCCTTGATTGTAGTCATCTCTAGGTCTCTTCTTAGTTGGTTGTTCCTCAGGTACCATGGGGCGTTCGTCATCCTCCTTAGTGCGTTGTTCTGTACTGCCTCTAATTTCTTGATGTGCGTTGCTGCAGCTTGTCCCCAGATGCTGGCTCCATATGTGATGATTGGCTTCACTGATGCTTCGTAGATGTTTCTCTCCGTCCTCAGTTGTAGTCTGCTTCTTCTTCCTATCATCGGGTTGAGTTGGCTGATCCTTGATTTGGCTTTCTTCACTGTCTCTCCTATATGTTTCTTCCACGTGAGTTTCCTGCCTATGTGTATCCCCAGATATTTGACGTTTTGGCTCCATCCGATGTGATTTCCTCCTACCGTAAGTCTTCTAGTTGGTTGGTCCGGCATCCTCCTCCTTCCTATGGCTATTGCTTGCGTTTTTCCCGGGTTGATCTTGATTTTCCATTTCTTCGTCCATTGCTCCTCGATTTCTTGTTGCAGTTAGTTTACCGCTTGGTCCGCCTTCCATGATGTTGCCGCCTTTGCAGTGTCGTCTGCATAGATGTATGTCCTGGTGTCCTCTTGGTATGTCGCTGGTATAGATGCTGTACAGCGTCGGTGATAGTGCTGATCCCTGTGGCGTTCCTCCCCGTATCCTCCTTTCCGTCGATGTGGTGTCGTTAATCCTGATGCTGAATGCCCTTCCTATTAGGTAGTCCTGTATTAACCTGATGATCTTCCTGCTGAATCCCTATCCTTCCATTTTTGCTTATAGTCCGCTTTGCCATATCTTATCGAAAGCTCGCTCCACGTCGAAGAATATGATGCACGTTGTCTTCTTGTTCTCGATGTTGGTCATTGCGTCTTCTACCATCCTCATTACCTGGTCCTATGTGGAATGTCCTTCCCTGAATCCACTCTGTTCGTCTGGAATGATGTTTAGCTGAAACAGAATATGATTATATAGTGTTTTTAGCCTGTTATCTATGTACACGTTGGTAGTTCCTTAACAACCAGTTTGATATTTTATCCCATCCTGGTGCTTTTCTGACTTTTAGCTTTCCTATGATGTCCTTTATCTCTTCCATTGTCGTTTCATTAATTGGATCCTCGTTGAGGCGTCGTGTTCTAATCTCTTGGGCTTTTTCTTCTATTTCTTCCTCGAATTGCCTGTCGTCTCCTTGAACTGTGTTGAACTGTTCCTCCATTGGGTATGGGTCATCTTCCTGGTGTTTAATTCTTTTCTTCACTGCTATTAGTACTCCTCCGCCAGGTCTTCTGTTTGGTCTGTCTCTTCTGTATATTGTGTAGTTTCTTATTCTGAAGTCGTCCTCTTCCTTTAAAAATGTTTCTTGGACTAGCGCCACGTCTACGTTGTTTTCTTCTAAGTTGGGGTCGTCTTAACCATTCAGGTTCGGAGTTAGTTTCGTTGCCACCTCCATGAATGATTGATACAATTTCTTCATTTCCTCCATCATAGTGAGGAAATTCTGTCCTGCTGTTTCTATGTTGTTACTCCTGTTCGCTGCTGCTGCTTAGTTGAGCCTTGTCTTCCCTGTTGTTTCTGGTCTTCTTTGTTCTTCATTCTTCATTGAGAATTCTTTGCATTCCCTGTAGCTGGCCGGATGCGCACCTCCGCAGTTTGCACACCTCTCTTCTTGTTCCCTTGGTCGCCTGCAGTCTCTTGATTCGTGGTTTGCTCCGCATTTCACGCAGCGAGGTTGAGCCGTGCATCGTGCTTGTCCATGACCGAACCTTTGGCAACGGTAGCATTGCTCTATTTGGTCCCTCGGTCTCTGTGACTCTACCCTGATGCGGACGCCTCCCATATCTTTCAACTGGTATATTTTCTTGTTTGCTTCGTTCTTCTCTACTTACACAATAACCATCGCCGTTGGTAGCTTCTTTGTTGTTCCCCTCTCGATTCTGATTGTTCGAATCATCCTCGTTATCTTGTTGGCCTCTATTCCTTTTTTCCTTAGCTCTTCCTTGATGTCTTTTTCTTCGACGTATTCCGTACTCCCTTGAGTACTACTCTCACCATTTTTTCTTCCTTGTTGTCGCCCTGAAATCGTCCTCGGAGCTGACAAAAATTCTCACTCCCTCTGGTGTGTTGCTCGCCTTCGTGACTGTGACCTTCTTCTCTCTCAGCAGCCTCGTGACTTCCGTCCACCTTTGTTTATCCCTCACTACTATGGGAGGGAACCTGCTTCTCCTTTCTTGTTCCTGTTTTTTCCCTCCACTAGTTGATGCGGTAGTGGAGGTTTTTCTTTGGCCTTTTGTTTTTCTCCTCTTCGCTGTCCTGTTTCTCTTCTTTCTTCGCCTTTTTGTTTTTATCCTCCTCGCTGTTGTCCGTTTCTGTCTCTATCTCGATGTTCGTCTTCTTGTTTTTCCTGTATGCCGCTTCTTGGAAATCCATATCCGTGTCGCTGTCCTCCTTTCTTGATTCTTCCACTGGCGTCTCTTCGAAGTAATCACGATGCCGCACTCGGACTAACAATGAAATCTGCTGCTGCTTTGCGTCTCTGCTTTTATGCTATCGACCAGGGGGGGGGTGTGGTCTTGTTCGCTCTGGCCAATCAGAGCTCTTGCCCTTTGGCGGGTTATGGTTATGAATATTGGGGGCAGATTAGGACATTACAAAATATATATTATTTTGCAGCTGCATTATAAGAATTCTTGAAGGTGGAACCCATAGTACTAGTACGCATGTGCAACTCACACTTGGCCTTTTTTTGGTTTTAGCATCCCTATCCCACAGAAGATGAAAAACGACACATCGCCGCCCAGACTAATTTAACTTTGCTTCAAGTCAATAATTGGTTCATTAATGCTCGCCGTAGAATTCTGCAGCCGATGTTAGATGCCAGTGCACCTTCAGAAAATAATAGTGCCACGAATTCACCAAACCATAAAAAGAAAAAAGTGCAGAATAACAACAGGCGATTTTGGCCTCAGGAGTTTGCAGGTGGGCAACCGCAAATTGATAGTGGTAAGATTTTGTTTTTTATTGTTTAAAATTTATTCAATTATTAAGGATTATATAATACTTAAATCTTTCAGACTAATAAAAAGGGGTTTTATAGAAATTTAATTAAAATTATCTTTACTTTTTGAGATATTTTTTGACTATTGGCATGTCAGCAAAATATTTGTAATGCATTCTTTCATTTGGTTTCATTTCAGGAATATTATCCAGCTCTGATGATGAAGGTGATTCATATAGTAGCGACGGAGAAGAAGGAAGTTTAGTAATAGATTCCAATGCCCAGAGTGGTGAAGTTAACCAGAATGGTCACCAAATGGACGGCTTAGGTTACACTAACAACAGTCCTGATGCTGAAAGGCAGTGAAAATGCCAAAAATACATGTTCCTTTAAGGTAAGTCTGCCCAGTATTTAGACTGAAATAATTCATTAACTGTCAGAAATACTTATCATTCATTTTATTTTAATAATGACATACATGACTTAAAACCATAGAAGTGATACCTAACGATAGAATGCCTAAGGTATGGGCGCCTGTATAAGTGGAATCGTTAGTGTTTATGAGAGAGAAAACAACAGCTAGAAATCACTTGACTGACGCAGTCAAGCACCAATCAGAAACGAACTTAGACAGATTTCTGTTCTCTCACTGTGCGTTACTTTTTTCTAGACATACTCTATACTAATATCTCTTGGTTAAAACCCGATTTTAGCATTCCACATTGATAATATATTGATACGTTAAAAATATCTGTACATTTGTTGAATCGTTGAGGGCAAATCCATAAAAAAAATTCGTCCATGGGTTTAATCAGATATTATTAACTCATCAAGAACATTTAAAAATGCCTATTTTGAACTGTTGTTGTACTTTGATTTTCTAAGATCTATAAGGAGAGCTTAAAAGTATTTGGAACTAATATCAGCTTACCCTTATCCTGAAGGAATTTCTTCGACATCGGAGTTGATATATCCATTGGTAAACTCAGAATTCTTAGACTAGTAGACAGCCACTGAATATGAATAGTCACAGAACAATTCGAAATTCCGTACACTTTCGCAGCAGCTCATATCAAGTAGGATTTTTTTCTCGATATAATCTCATAAGGCAATTGATTTCTTAATGACGATTGGGATTGCCACAACTACTTTGCAACCCACATTATTATAGTTTTTCTGAAATCCACCACTGAATTGTTAGAACCGAAATATGCATTTCATATACATTAGATTAAGAAATTTACCGAAACGAGCACTTCGTATTGGTATTTTTTTGGGAATAACACCATACTGGCGAAAAAGTGTGTATAATTCAATTCCTCCAAATGTTTCAAACACTAAATCAGACTCCTATGTCAATTACAACAAGAACACAAAGAAATTTAAAAAAATAAATTCTTTGCAATGGAAATTGTAGAAAGGTTAAAATTTGACATTAAAATCTACTGTTTTTGATATAAACTGCGTAGGACAAATAAAATCCCATACTCATAAAAATAATAAAACTTTTAACCTGGAATAATTTAAAAGAGTTATTTTCAGAATTTTAATTTCATTTATCATTTGAAAAAAAAACGAAGCCCACTAATCCCATGATATTCCTCGATTGTAACTCTAATTCTCCAATTACAGTAACAAGAGTATCTATCATTTACTCGTTTTATGATAGGAGCAAAAACCAACTGTTCTAATACAACTATAAACAGTTGTTACTGATTGCCGATAATTGAGGATGAAATTAGTAATGGCCTTTTTCTTGTAAATAACAATACATCTGGATAGTTCATGAGGTTTTCCTTTATGACTTGAGTATAATCTCAGAAAGATTGAATTTTTCATCGCATTTTTGGCGAATACACTATTGTTATAACATTTTATTTTTCGCTGTCAAATTAACAACCCTAAATTAATCACTTCAAATAAAAGTTGATCTTGCTAGTAAATAAATTGTAAAAACCATTCAAATAATCAAAGCCGACAAAATTAGAAATTCTACACGTTACCGTACCAGAAGCAGACAGAGAAACATCAAGAATAACTATGAGGGTACAAAGGCGGGGGACAGATAGGAGAAGACAGGTTCGGTAGCATCGTAGCGATCATCTGTTCGGGTATGAATTATTGTTGTTGATGTAAATATTTGGATAAGTCGAATGTATTGTGATTTATTTTAATGCGAATAAAGCCGACTTGGGTATAAAAACTTGTAATGAACCCGTAGAAACTGTGTAATACGATCTTATAACAATGTTGCACCTAGAAGCGCCACATAAAACTCGAAAATAACTGTCAAATTCTTCCGACTTGAGAGAAGATTATTATTTTTATAAGATTTTTAGAATTTTTTTGTGCTACTCTGTATCTATCAAAAAGCAAGACATTTTCATAGTTATCAAACTTCACTTTCTCAAAGTAACACAAAGTGAATTAAAATATAATAATATAATCTAAACTAATGAATAAATTTTGGAATATCTATATAAGTAAAAATAAAATTCGAATTTAATAAAATATTAACGTTACTAATTTTTAGGTAAGCTTGTAGTCAAGAAGATGTCAAATATTGTTTGAATTCATTTTCAAATAGCCCACTGCGATATTAAAGGACATAGTGTGCAAATATCAAGTACAGATACCAGAAGAAGAAATTACCCAAAATAAGAGTACCTAATTGATTCTTTGATGACTGTAGAAGTTACACATTTACTGCAGCCTGGTATATTTCTGAAAGTTCCAGTAGACTGTAAAAATGTTATAAAAAGCTTTATAACTCAATACTTATAAATTTTGATATTTACACAGTGTGGAGAGAGGTTTACCTTGTCCATCACAATCATACTCCTAATAATATTACGTATTGTCGGAGTCCGTGCCTATTAGACATACGTAAAAGAAGCGGTGACAACATGCGCGACTGTGAGAGAGTGGGCGCGATATACATGTTCGAAAATAACTGAGGATGCAAGATGGCGGTGACATGACGCGCAAAAGCGCTTGCTATGGCATTACATTAGGATTCATTTGCGATAGGTTCATTTTGCGCAAAATATTCTCGAATTTGGTCCGCTATCCTCTTTATGACAGCGACAATATAAAAAAATATGTAAAATACATGGACTTATAATTATATACGACACGGTATTTTCTAGATGTTATTTAGTTAATGTTTAAACACTTTTTGGGATATAACACTACAATACTCGAAATTACTGTGTATTTACAACAGTTTCGCAGCCTAGGTCAGACCTCGTTGCAATGGCAAAGAAACTATAAAAGAAGGCACATTTCTAAATTAATTATTTTTCATAGTTTATTTGGCAATATAGGTAGTTATATTATCAAGGCCTTAAGGTAATATTTATTTTAAGAAATATATTCCTGGGTATAGTTTACATAAAAATATATTTTTGATTTTGTTTGTTTTTGAGATAAAATTTAGGAATGCGTTATTTACAACCTTAATTATTAAAAAGTAAATGAGGGAATTTGTCAGTTGCAGAAAGGAATTATTTTTATTGCAATAATTGGTATGCAGATTCAATTTTTATCACATACTAATTAAATAACATTAAATACAAAAAACAAACATGTTATAATGAAACATAAAATATGATCAAATTTGATTTTAAATTTGTTATAAAAAAAGTTATAATAGTATAATTTATAGAGTTCCTGTCGATTTAAAGAATGGAGGAAAATATCGGAACAATTTTCAGTTTTCGATGGTTGATAATATTTGAAAAATATCCTATGAAAAACAAATAATACATAATACACAGTTTAAACAAAAACAAACGTAATATATAAATAATATAATTACTGATTTTTAATTACAAACTTTTGTTGAAAGGTAATGTGTAAAGTTTACCCTCTTTGTTGCAATTATACCCTTTTCTCCTAATTCTTTATCAACAGGTCATTTATACATTACAGATTGTTTTGAAAAAAAAATTCAAAGATATCTTAATTTGTAGTTGATTATAAGCACAGCAAGATGAAATCGTTTTAACGAAATCTTTTACACAAGTACCCCATGCAAATATTATTTGCAACAAATATGTTCAGAAAAACGAATACACTAGGTAGCCCTTGGCAAAAAGTATTAATTTCGCGGCCCACAAACCTTTTGCCGGTCAACAGCTGTTTCGCTATTAATGTCCTCCTCTAGGGACGTCACCGTCGCATTTCTCTCTACACTCCGTCCATACGTAGTATTAGAAGGTCGATGACCATAACTGAACATTCCATAGAACTTTTAACCGGAATAAGTCGATATCACATAAAAATGAAATCAAACAATTCCATGTAATTGCATTTATAAGGCTGATTTAGATCATACATTATTTTAATTTGTGTAAATGAAACCTGTATACGTAATATATACCTCAAATCTTTAATTAAAGATAATCATACAATATTCTCATGTGTGTTGAAAATCTACAGTTTTACTCATTGGAATGTTGTATGTTGTAAAATTTAATGTATACGCATTTTTAATTCAATGCTCACTTCAGTATTATAGGTACTTTAACTCTAATTATAGAAATATTCTAGGTACTACATAAGGTATAAACTTTTTTATCTTTAAAGACTACCTGGGCATTCTGTTTCTGTAGAAAAAAAAGAAGTCTGTTCAAATAAGTTTATTAGATCTAAAATCACTTTGAAATATTGACATTATAAATTATTGATCAGAATATATCGATTGATTCATTGACCAAATCCAACTTATGATTTTGTTTGACTTCAATTTATATATTTTATGTACCCTAAAGTGTGTTTGTCCAGGAAGCAATTTCCAATTTAAGATCTATTAAAATCAAAGTACTCAGAACTATATAGAATCTCACTGTCACTGCAAAATAAAATTTGACATTCCAGTGTTGGCTGTAATATTGTCACATTAAGTTCTAACAGTGTGATGTCTAATGTAATTGATAAATATTCTGAGTACTGTTCAAAGTATACTATTTGAAACTTATATACGTAATTACACAATAAGTAGTTTAAGAATACAACCAAAAATTTCCATCCAATTCATATTTAGAAATTGTTACTGTAATATTCTACTTTCGACTTTCGTGTGTTTTTTGTATTCTCTCTGTAGTTGACTCAATAATATTAAATGTACAACACATTAAGTATACAAATGAACTTTTGCCATATCAAAAGCATATTACCATATAATTTTAACTTTGACACGTCTCTAATACGTATATGTTTTCTACGAAACTATTGCGTCAACTACTTTTTTATACTTTTCTCACGTATACGTAAAAACCGATGTAAATACGTTTTTTAGAAATGCTGTAGTGCATAATTGAATTGTTAAGTTGGGTATTTATTATTTTTCAGTAATGATCTTGCATACATTTTTGTTTTATTTATTTAATACTATTCATTTTCACATCATAGTAACAGAAAATTGAAAAAGTTTTTAGCTGAATATTTAATAGGAACAGAATATTTAATTGTTGGAATGCCGTCAGGAACGGGTTTAAATAAGATTCGGCCTATGTCCATTCTTATCTGTTTACGGAAATAAGAACTAAAATATATTTATAAAGTACTTTATCTGAGTTTTTACTATGTATATTATGCATATTGGATTGGTGAGAACTCCAGTTAATTACAGTTATCCGTCAAATTTTGCTCTCTAATGCAGGATTATATATGCTTTTTCTTTATGTTGCCTGTTCGCTACAGAGATGTGCTAACAACATGGCAAGACTGACTTTGGAAACTGGTGCTGTGAAAAGGTCTGCGAAAGACATCGTAACCGCTCTCGCAAATTACGCAGCCAAGATATTTTTCTCCCAACTCACCTCTTTCCCATAATCTTCCCCCGAATTATAAGGTGAAGAATTTCATATCTTGAACCCTCATTTATGTGAACTCTTTCCCTTCTTCACCTTCTACAAAACCTCTAATATCTTCTTCATCCTTCTCAGCACTTTTGAGTTGATCATGTGCTACACCCACGATGTTCTCTGCATTCTTCGATAGGTGTACATTTTAAATGCATGCGTATTCGTAAGGTCTAGGTGTAAATCGCCGCTGCAGGGCATCATTTTCAATTTGACTATTGATGCATGATGCAGATCTTAATTTGGGAGCAGTTGTCGACGTTGTACCCAGATAATTATCTTTCGCAACTTGAATTGTTCGCCGTCTACATTGAGGTTTTCTTGTAGGGCGTTGTTTTATTGTTATGACCAAGTACTTCGTCTCCTTCGTATTGAGTGTCAAACTAAAATGTCAGTGACCATTGTGTACATTAAATCTTGTAGATGATGCATAATTTCAGGAAGGATAGTTTCGTCCGCATAGCGCAAGTTGTTAATTATATTACCATTTAATCCGAATCTCCTGAATCGTGTGCGAAGACTCTGGTGAATATTTCTTCAGAGTAGGTGTTGAATAGAAGTGGTGAGATCGTTTCAGTCATCGTTTTTCTACTAGATTAATAATTCTAATGTCTCTTAAGTGCGACTGTTTTTGTATTTACAGAAGTTGATCATGCCTCACTCTGTCAAATCCTTGTTATTGACTATGAAGCAAGCGAAGACGTCTTGATTGGCATCCAAACAGCGTTATATGAATGTATTATATACAAAGTGCACGCCTCACGTATTATACCCATTTTTTAAATGTATCCACCCCATCAATGGATCTTGCATGTAATTCTGTTCTTTCATATTAAAAACCAAACTTTATAAAATGATAATACAGCTAACCATTTTTTTAAACGTCAGCACCCAATATCCGTCGAAAACACCACGATTATAGTCTAGATTCATAACTATTGCTATATACATTGTTTTATACCTCACACAAAAAATATCAGTCTTTTGTAAAATTTAAGTCAATCATTGATTTTTTCATCAGGAAAACGTTGGGCTGAGTCTAATAGGATAAGTTGATAAAATATCAAAAATTCAAAATAAACTTGTCTAATTCACTGTAATTCGAAAGGAACGATAATCGATTGCAAAGTATATTGAACGGAAAATTCCGACTTTAGAACAAAATAAGGCAATTAATATTCTCAATGAATTGCCCTCTTCTTTAGATTTTGTATCATTTCATGATTTACAAATGTCAACAAAAGTAACATCTTTTATTGGAATGGACCTAGGACTGAAGAAGCGTAATCAGAAGGCTAGCCAGACCATTAATTTCTTTTTGTTTTTGTTCTAAGTGCAAATAATATTTATCATGTCCGAATTAGTTGTACCAATAATGCCACTATTTATGCACTGAGTTCTTTATAACGGTAGGATTATTTATTAATAATGATATCTTACTTCTGAGAGGTCTAATTACAAAAGCCAGATATGAATAATTGGTGTATACCAGTACAATTCACAAATAATTTATGTCTTAAACTGTATGACTAATGGCAAAATAAAATAAATAAAATAAAATAAAAATAGCAAAGTCATGTCATCAAAAACAATCTAAAATTCGTCGTCACGTTTAAAATTGGCATAATCTATGAACAATGATGTAGTTCTGTTGACTTCGAATGATCAACACTTTGTTTTGTGGAGATGAACAATTATCAGGATTACATCAAAGTGGTCTTCATAGAAATAAACTGTACAACTGATTCTAACATCAGAATTATTCGTGCACAATTGCACTAAACATCATTTATAAACCATTATACTGTAACTCTGACAGATGTATATTTTAATCATAGTACAGATACAGTCGTCACACTTGTTACAGAACAATACAATGAAATAAATGTTGGAATTTAAGACTACATTCGGTACGTCACAAATAATAATTGAAGCGTTTACACTGCCTTTATTTAATTTGAATTTAATTCCCGATTTTATTACAAAATATTGAAAATTATAAAGGAAAAAAGCATAGTGGAAGCTTATTACAACATTATCAACAATTTATTATGGTTTACAAAATCAGTAAAATATTCAATTGCAAAATACTATCAAACTGAGTAAATCATTCCGAATGCCTTAAATCACTTATTGAAATCATAAATCACTAGTCAGTGCAGTATTAAAGAATTAAAAAGTGACATGTATTGAATCTAATATTATTTAAGAACCGGGATGTGTTGAATTGATGTGTCACAGTTTTGGTTTACTTCACGATGATGACAGCTTTGCTGTTGAAACGGCTTTGAGTGTAGAACTAAAGGTTTACTGGTAGGGTACAAAACTTTGTGTTTATACATCTAGCATTTATATACTTATTTTTTGATTTGCCGCTGCTAAAAATTTTCCTAAAAATAATGTTATTTTGAATTTAATAGTTATCTTTACATGTTACAATTTAAGCCTAACACTTTTATAAGATTGTTTAGTAGTTCATTTTTCATAGGTGAGTTAGATGGTGATCAGAAGAAAGAAACTTTATCTTGGCATTGGGATAATTGAACACTTGTTAGATTAATAACATACAAACAACTGATATTTTCATATTTTAGTAATGCAAAGAACTTTTCTTTGTCAAAATTTATTATAGCAATATTTTGCATATTCTCAGTAGTTTAAATAGTATACCGTAAATATTATTGCACATTTTCGTCAAAAATTTTCGCCTTAAGCCACCATTTTTTTTATAATTTTGAACACGTTTCTCAAGGATTCGTATAATCTGGCCTTTTGTGTATCTAATGAAAAGATATTATGTACTACTCTGAGAAATTTGTTTTGCCCCTGTCTCAATGTTATTATCATGTAGCTTCTTCAAAACAAAACAAGTGTTATTTTATATTTATTTAAAAATAGATATGGTATTACAAAATAACAAAATTCTGTTTCCGCTAGATTCGATCATGACTATCCATTTTTTAAGGTTGAACATTAGTGAAGCAGAGATCATTATTGAATTAAATGAAATCAGTGTTATAGTTTTAGTTGCTATGTCGGTCTGTGATAAATTAACGATTGCTCGAAGTCATAACGAGAAGAAGCAGTAGTAGGCAAAACATAGTATGTATAACAGTTTTTCTATCCTATATTACTACAATAACAAATTACTTTGTGGTACATAATAAATGACAATTTATTAAATATATATCATTCCCTCGCCAATCATATAAAACCTCGTTTGTTCACAATGTATATTTATTTGTTATAAAGGAAAAACTGTTGTATTGCTTCACCTGCCAACAATTTTCTAGGTATTGGTGCTTCTTGTGACTATATATGTATACGCGAATACTCAGTAGAGTTAAGATAAAAATTAAGTATAAGGAAATATTTAGTTTTTTTATTGAGATATTAACTGAGTCCAGACCCCAAAGGACAGTTACAAATGTTTTGTTTTTTGTTGAAATTTAATTATTTTTTTAATTTTAGAATTCAGTGATTTTTTGAATTTCCACCATTGTATTTTTATTGATGCAATATTTGTTAGTAAGCTATGTGTATTTTGATTGTATCATAAATAAATTTAACTATAAATGGTGTTGTGTATTTTCTATGGAATTCACTGTACCACACAAATGTTGATGGAAGTAGAGAGATTTTTTTACATCATGAGATGTATTGATTTTCTAGTGATTGGTAAATTTCCAAAACCATGAAATTATTTTATTTTCAATTAGATAAGTATAGTATTCAGCTATAAACAAATACAGGCATTGTGAACAATTATTCTGCCCAAAATTTTAAGAAACTTCGTCAGACGTCTGATCACCATGATTATATTTTAATATTTTGCTTTTTCTTCTTCATTAATCAAACGAAAAAAACCTATGTTGTTTTTCTGAGGTAACTGAACCAATTTTGTTGAGAATTTTTTTGCTGAAAACCCAAAGGTGGTATATATTTGATCATAGCTATATTGACTGAAGCTAAGATATAGCAAAAATAGCTTAACGCTCTTGAGTAATACAAAATCTTGGTCCGTGGTGAACACAACAGCGTTTAAAAATATTAAATTATTCCAAACGTGAATGAGATGACGAATACCGATCAATGCAACATATTACGATATTAGAAAACCAACTATATAAAGGGTAATCACTGTTGATAATGTATGTGTAGATGACGAATCGATTGTCTTGCTATATGAAAGAAATATTAATTGTTCAACTGAATTTGTGTACGTGTATATTACCTGATCTTCATTGATTGTGAAGGAAAATTTATTTGCTTAATAGGCTTTACGATAAGGGTGATTTTTTTCACTCAAACTTTTATAGTAACTAAGATCTTAACAAATATACCTACAAGGTAGTGATGAACTTCATTAACAATGTTTTTTAAATAAATATATTTCACTCAAAATTATAAATTCAAAAATATTCGATCATTTGAAGCATTGTACATTTATATGTTATTACTTTACTGATTTGTTTAAATGAGGTTACGTAAACAAGATAATTATGCCATATATAAGATGTATTAATATAGTATACACATTGCAAGGTTTTAGTGATGGCCAGAACACGAAATGTCAGAAATTAAATTTAAAGTCACCATGTTGTAGAGAGGAAGAAATTAAAACCTCTTCTCGAAACCAACAAAATTTTTTTAGGCATTTCTCACTATTTTCAAACACTAATCTGGAAAATGACAAGTTATCTCTATATAGCGGTCGCCCAGTGGCCGAAATTCGACCCTAATTCATTAATATTATAAATTGAACATTATTGACATTATTTTGTCTCTATAAGAAATAGAATTGAGCCGAAATGGCCTTTACTATCCCTATAATTTCATATGAATTACAATTGTAGAAATAATTCAGGAAATTATTTTTTGTTTAGGTATATTATTGTAGGATTATTTTTACACATATATGACCTATACATTATCACAATGTAATAGTGCCTATGCAACATGTTCGATGTAATTATCGGCGGATTCTTCTTTGTAACCTAAAAGTTTCCGTCATTTACATACAAACTATTTCAAAAATAGAGATGAAACAACCCAATGAAAACTCGAATTTTTAATGTCATTTCTTTTGCCCGCTGATTGATAATTTATTGATGAACTATTATGAAAAGAAGGTAGCTGTGGCTACATTGGGCCATGTCCATCACATGGTCTGACTTATACCAAACAAGCAGTCCTTCCAGAAAATCTCTGCAGCTTCCAGTATTAGCAAAACTATAAGTACAAATTCCATCCGTGCAAAATTAAATTACTTCATGAATTGAATGAGGGTGAGTTTTGCGAAATTATGACCCAGCTTATGATGGTTGCCAGAACTAAAACCCAAATTTAGTTAAATTATATGAAAGTTATCCGGCAAAAATGAAAAGACTAAATTATAAGTATAAGGTTAAGATTAATATATTATCAGAAATAAATTGATAAAGTGCAACATAATTCTGATATTAGTTGACAAACCATATTTATAATGCAATGAAAGTTGCAAACGCCCAATAAACGGCGATTATGTTTTATAATTTTTCGTCGGTTGTATTTCAATAGCATGACTATGTAGGATAACTTTTCGGACATTGGAGTCAACCATCTTATGATTTTCTCTCCAAGCAATTTAGCGGCACTGTTTGACTTTGACTATTTCAATATTACAAATTAATCTTAGCATTCTGTACTGATGGTCGTCCGTAGCTACTAAACAAAACAAAAATAAAGCAAATCGGTTGAGGGATAGAGGAGAAAATGGTACCGAACCGTTTTGTCTTTGCCTATTTATATATAGATTTAACCGACCTCGTAATAGTAGTAGGAGATAGCAATAGTGATATTTAAGACATGTATATCGGGAATCTTAAATATATATGTTATGTCACCCTTTTCAAATTCGATAACTATAGATTTACATTTCGAGAAGCTTCTCACGGATGTTCTTGGGTTCCTAACACGATAGCACGTCAATATATATATATACTATATATAGGGTTCAGACATCCGTAAATTCAACATAAACAGGCCAATTCAATGACCTTGAGATTTGAGATAGAGAAAATAGGTGTTGTCGTATATCATTTGAAAGCCCTTTTTACGGACTATATCGTCGTAGGAAACCTAACGGACCTAGTAGTAAAACGGATTAAAGTTTTTACTGCATGGAAAAGTATTAAAAATGAGGTCTTGTATAGTACGCTCTTAAACCATCTTGTTTCACTGCCGCATCCTGTAATAACACACAATACAAGAAAAACATTAAATTTAAACATTCATTTATTTTACATTATTTTTTGCTGATATTTACAGCAAGTTTGTTCATCTGTTCTGAACTTTATTCGATCATTTGAAGCATTGTACATTTATATGTTATTACTTTACTGATTTGTTTAAAATTTAAAAGATAATTATGGTATACACATTGCAAGGTTTTTAACCAAAACCATCCCGAACGTAACGTTCGTCATAAATACCGGGCTCAGTAATGTAAAAGAGGTTTAAATGATGAAGGGGTAGCTGTGGCTACATTGGGCCATGTCCAACTTATACCAAACAAGCAGTCTTTCCAGAAAATCTCTGCAGCTTCCAGTATTAGCAAAACTATAAGTACAAATTCCATCCGTGCAAAATTAAATTACTTCATGAATTGAATGAGGGTGAGTTTTGCGAAATTATGACCCAGCTTATGATGGAAAACCCAAATTTCTTGTGCAATGTTTGCTTTTCGGATGAGTGCACTATTTCACTTCATGGGGAGGTTAACCGACATAACTATAGATTTATTTCGAGAAGCTCATAGTCAACATCCGTAAAACTAAACGTTAGTCAGGGATTTTGGGAAATCATGTAATTGGAACCCTGTTTATTCCTGGTAATTTAAATGGTGAAATTTATCACAATATATCGGAAAATGAAATTAATGCATTGACACTAGAAGAGCAATTGCATTTCCAACAAGATGGAGCTTCTCTTCACTACGCCGCACCAGTTCGTCAATACCTCGATTTGGAATACCCTGGTCGTTGGATTGGAAGAAGAGGTCCTATAGAATGGCCTGCCCGATCACCTGATCTGAACCCTTTGGATTTTATTTTTTTTGTGGGGACATGTTAAATCCAATTTTTTATGACTCAGCCTGAGAATTTGAACGAATTATAGCGGAATGTCGTCAGATAACACCGACTATGCTGAACCATGTCTGAGACGGCTTCCGGTCAAGGTTGTACTATTGTATGGAAGTCAATGGAAGACAGTTTGAACATTTGCTTTAGAGGCATTGTATTGTAATGTAAATTCGTTTTTTAATACTCTTTTATTATTACATGTACAGAAATTGCAATAAAAAATTTTATTACGACGGTAACGGACTATACCCTCGTAACAACTTTTAATTTAATAACCCGGTTTTACTACTAGGTCCGTTAGGTTTTCTGTTACATGAACAGGAATTGCAATAAATTTTTTTATTACGACGATATAGTCCGTAAAAAGGGCTTTCAAATGATATACGACAACACCTATTTTCCCTATCTCAAATCTTAAGGTCATTCAATTGACCCGTTTATGTTGAATGCGCTCAAGCGCTAATTCGCCTCTAAAAATTTCCCCCTCGAAACAAAAATCAATCTATTTTTTCTAATTGCAATAGTTTTGAAAATAAGCAAGATATTCAAGGTGGCTCTTTTGAGATGGAATACCCTGTATATATATATATATATATATATATATATTTTATATTACGATTTTCAAAATTCACTTTTTAAAAACAATTTATTTAATTAAAAACAATAATAACAACTTTCAACTATAAGAATATAAGTCAACTAATCATCTGATGACTGAAGGTCCTACACTAGTATTTATAACATTACAAAATGATGAGTCGACACGCATGTTAAACAAAGACAATTTAAGCGTGTCGTCTCAAAATGGATGGTCATCAGTTTTTATGTGAACTGAAAATAAGACGTGTACAGATTTGGTTACTAAGTATAAATGTAAAAAGTCGAACGTGATAAAAATGACTAACAAGTATCATATTACAATGTGGGAATAATGACAGTAATTGACCTTATAATTAGAAGTAAATTTAATATAAAGTCTGTTTAAATACTTATATAACAACTCCATTTATCCTGAAAAAGTTGATGCTGTGCTTCAACTTTTCAAACCATTTTTGTGAGTTCTGTATCTTCGATGGGTTCTTGGAGTCGAATACTTGGACGTCGTCTGGGAAGGAATCTGAAGTTTCTGACTTGACTACATGGCATTGGTGAAGGTGACGGTGGATCGTCGCCGTTTGTTGTTATGGCCAACAATCTGGATTGTCTTCTTGGTTTGCATTTATAGAAAATGTAGATAAGGATTAGTAAAATGATTAATGTAATTGATAAAATTGTGAACCATGTCATGTGTTTTTTTTAATAAACGGTTGGTTTATTAATTTGTCTAGCTCTTCTGAATATTGGTTCAACTTATGTTGAGCTATGTTGAGGTCGTCTGCATCGATCTTGTTTAGTCTGAGTGGCTTTAGATCTGGGACATAGTTTTTCGGTGGTATAGATTTGCAGCAGTTGTACGGTATTTGAATTGGATGACTCTTGTAGGTAATGTTTTGGAAATTGTCGATCAGTTTGCTTGAATGAATTCGAGTGTTGCCAATGAATGCGTTACAATCGGCCTGCAAATTTAGGACTGAGTTTGTTGTAATTGTTATTGTTACAACGCTGTTTCCACTGCACTTTATGGTGATAGGTAAAAGGTCAGAAACAGTAATTAGCCAAAAGTTTGAGCTAATCTTATATACATTGTAGTCCTTGGCGTAGAATATGGAAGTCTGACAAACCTTTGGAAGGAAGGTGGACTGCTTCAACAGCTGGGCCTCACAAGTTGAATCGCTATCTATAGGATATGGGGGAACGTCTGAACATATCCATTGAACTTGGCTTAAGGACTTGCAGTTGTCCAAGTTCCGAAATGTAGTATACAATAGTGAATCATCATTTTTCGCAATATATTTGGTTGTGGTTGGTAAAATGTGATGAAACCCTGTTCGGTCGTCAAGTATCGGAATTGGATATAAACGAAAAAGGGTAAAAGTTTCAGGGTTTACTAAGGGGATTCTTAATACAAAAATTATTTTCGTGTCTAATTGAAATGCTTCCAATTCGATGATGTCGATATATTGTGCAATATTATGGGCATTAATAGATAAGGGCAATTGTTTTTGTGCAAAGAGTGAGAGATAATTTGAAGTGAGTCGACCAAATCTGCCGGTGTAATGATTGAACTATGTAACATTTTAATGCGAGCGAAAGATATTGCCGATAATACATCATTAAGGGCATCTTGAATAAAGACATAGCTTTCCATTAATGATTCACATAAATCTAGAGTTTTGACAAGTGTCTCAAAGAACTGAAGGTCGTCTGAAATAAAAGCAATGGCTTGCCTGATTTCATTAATATTCTTATTAAGGTTTCTTCATCTATTTGTAGTTTACGAACCGTTGAATTAAAATTTTTGATTACGGAAGTCGTAACAGAGATTTGGTTCTTCAGTAGATTTTCGATTTGTTGTTCGTCATGAGTAATCTTGTTGATACAATCATTAAAATATTGACCATCGTTTGCATCCAGAGTGCCAGTTATTGATTTCCAGATTGTTCCTAATCCATTAATAAGTCCGCGTTTCTGTCGGTTTAAGTGAATTTTCGTGTCCGCGAATATTTCTTGATATTTCAAGTTTACTGTGTCTGATATTTGTTTGAGAAGGCTGACGTGTGTTTGTACTTGTGGTTTGAATGAACTAAGTAGAGTAGATAAGTTTGAATTGATAGTGTCAACTAAAGTGTCTAGTATTTTGTCATTATTGGAAATTGCGTCACCGAATGGGTGGAGATCTTTGTAGACAAGCAATGTCCACTTGTCATTCGAAATTTTGATGCTTCCTTCTTCATGAAAGAAGAGTCCTACGGTGTTGTTTATAGGTGTTATCGTATATTGAGATGTTGCGATTGTGAAGAGTCCGAGGAGTCTGAAAAGAAGTAATTTTCACTCAAAATACGGTTTCAATCTGTCAAAAATTTGCTTTTGTAGATTGATTTGTCTCGGGATTTAGTAAGATTGCAGAATTTTGAAAGAGTTCAGTTATTTGGAAAGGACCATTAAATTTATTTTGTGATTTACTAGAAATTTGCGATTCTTTCAAATATACTTTATCGCCTATGTTTATAATTTGGTCGGTTTTCAGGTACGTGTTGGTCGAATCGAGTTTTTGCCTTTTCTTTTTGTTGTTCAGTTTTTGAACGCGCTAGTTTGTAAAAGTATTCCATACGATTGTTGAGATCTCTTACGTATTTGGAAATGAGGTTCTGTTGGTTATAAAGCGTTTCCGGGGGTCTACTAGACGTGTGGCCAAAAATAAGCTCGTAGGGTGTAAAGCCATGAGTTTTATTTTTGGTGTTGTTATAAGTAATTATTGCGTATGGCAAAACGTTAAACGGATGTTCGTCTGGGTTTTCGGCTATATTTGCTCTGATCATTTCCGATAATGTTGAGTGGAATCGTTCAATGGAACCGTTGGATTGTGGGTGACCCACACTTGAGAATGTAAGTTTTATGTTGTAAAGCTCACAGAGGTCTTTCATTAGAACATTATCAAATTCACGGCCGCAGTCGCAATGAATTCGCAACGGGTGCCGTAATGTTGGAAATAAAGGATAAGCGTGTTAACGACGGTTTTTGCTGTTTTATCCTTTATTGGATATGCCTGTGTGAATTTTGTTAGCTCGTCCCTAACTGTCAGAGCGTAATTTCTCGATGGGTATTCAAAAACGTCGACATTAATTCGCTCGAAAGGTGTTTTCGGCGTTTCTGTTATAACTAAAGGGGAACTTAAGTTTTTTCGACATGTTTTCACCTTTTGACAAATTTCGCAAGATTTTATGAAATTTTCTACATTTTTGTTAAACCGGTCCAATTATATTTTTCCTTTATTCGTCTGACCGTTTCGTTGATTCCGCGATGAAGATTATTTTTTCCTTGATGATAGTTTTCTAAAATTTGCGGTATTTCGTCTTCTGAAGGTGTTTTTATAATGTTTTGACATATTTCAGTTTAATATCTTTGTCTGCAAAGATATAAGAAAAGGTTTCGAGAATTGGAAGTTCCAAATTGTTTTCGACATAGTACGTTGTTTCGGGATCAAATTTATTCTGTGATTATAAATGATGAAAAACAGAAATTGAACGACTGTTTCTGGGTCAAATGGCAAGGGGATTATAAGGTATTTACGATTTTTGACTGATTTACTGGCAAACGTGTTGAGAGAATAGTTTTCAAAGTTAATATCTTCTTCGAAGATATCATCCATGATCCAATCGTGGAGATCGGTTAACTTGTTTTGCCAAAAGAATGTAATAATTTGTTTATGAGTTTTGTCGAGAAGTTGAGAATTTGTCGTTTCGATTTTCGAGTAGTCAATTAGAGATCTTGTTTTATATAAGTCGACAAATTTGTTAAATTCGTTAGTTAGTAGTTCGTCATTAAGTTCGGGTTCTTCGGGTTCTTGTTCACCTTCGTCTTCTGAGTCGGTGTCATTGAAGGCGTGGATTTTTGACTGAAAATTGGCTATTTGGTGGAAGTGATTGATTTTAATTCGCGATAGAGCGTCTGCATTTTGTTTATCTTTCCAGGTTTGTGTTCAATCTTATAATTGTACTCTTCGAGTTTTAGTCGCCATCTGGCAAGTCTACTGCCTGGATCTTTGATCGAGAAAAGCCACGTAAGCGGGCGGTGATCGGTAATTAAAGTAAACTTACGGCCAAATAAATACGGACGGAAGTGTTTTACTGCCCACACTATGGCAAGCAATTCCCTTTCGATGGTAGAATATCGAGTTTCGGCCGCACATAAAGTGCGAGAGGCATAAGCGATAGGAAGATCTTTTCCTACAGGACCTTGCGAAAGAACTGCACCAATCGCGAAAGCGCTGGCATCCGTGGTGAGAAGAAACGGTTCTTCAAAATTTGGGTAGTTGAGAATGGGGTCTGAAATGAGAGCTTTCTTTAAGTCGTTAAATGATGACTTACAATCAGAATCAAAGAAGAATCTTGCATCTTTTTGGAGAAGTTTTGTAAGTGGTTTTGACATTTTGGCAAAGTTGGGGATGAATCTTCTATAGTATCCGGCCAATCCTAAGAAAGATTTAATGTCTTTTGGATTTTTGGTTCTGGGAAATTTTGGATACAACTGACTTTTTCGGGGTTCGGTTTTACACCTTGTTTGCGTAATTAGATGGCCAAGATACGCTACCTCTTTTCTTAAGAATTCACATTTGTCGGGTTGAATCTTAAGATTTGATTTGCGAAGACGTTTGAAGACTTCGGTCAACCGTGAAATGTGTTCGTGAATTGTTGGGGAGTATACAATGATGTCGTCCATGTATACTAGACAACGTTCATTTTGAATTCCAAGGAGGATGTTGTCCATGACACGTTGAAATGTGGACGGGGCGTTTTTTAAACCGAACGGCATACGAACAAACTCGTAATGGCCGTTTTCGACTGAAAATGCTGTCTTGGGGATATCTTTGGAATCGATCTCTATCTGATGAAAACCGGAGGCGAGATCTAATGTAGAAAAATATTGGCATTTGCCTAGTTGATCTAAAAGATCGGAGATGTTAGGCAATGGATATTTGTCGTCTACTGTGACTTCGTTAAGTTTCCTGTAGTCAATGACGACACGCCATTTTTGTTTGCCTGAGGCGTCTAGCTTTTTGGGAACAACCCAAACTGGGGAAGACCACGGGGAAGTTGAGTGACGAATGATACCTTGGTTGAGCATTTTGCTTACTTGGTCTTTAACCTCTTCTTTATGTACCTGAGGGTACCTATAAGATTTAGTAAAGATGGGTCTGGAATTACTAGTCTCGATTGAATGCTTAATTTCGTTGGTAAACGATAGTGAGTCTCCTTCTAAGTAAAATATATCCTGGAAATCTAAGCAAAGGTTGGTAATCATGTCTTTTTCTACGTCGTTTAAATGTTCAGTCCGGAGTTGTTGTCTTATGAGTAAGTTTCTGTCGATATCTGGAGTTTCGTACGAGTCGTTAAAGTTAAAACAGGGTTGTGTTTGTACAAGGGGTTCTATTGTTATGTTTTCAAAGTTAATTGTTTTTGGGATGGCGTTGGCATTGATAACTGAAGTTAGAAATTCCCCGTTATGGTTTACATATACCAAGGAATTGGGTAGTCTGACTTTCTCTTTCTCGATGGTATGTAAAACAGCGTCGGTGTTGGAAAGGTGACAACGTAGTTTACATATTTTTTCTGTACGAGGTTCTATAGAAATATAGTTTGAGAAAGTTTTTAGAGACGATGTGTTGGGGACTGTCGAGGGAGTGATATCTGAAAGGGCAAGGAAGAGACCTTGTGAAGAGTGATATCTTTGAAATTTGTCTTGAGTTGTTTAGATTTTAGATCGATTACACATTCATAATGTTCTAAAAAATCTAACCCTAAAATGCCATCAAACTCGATGTCGAGGTTACATATGAATACTTTATGGGGGTTACCATGAGTGAATGGTATAAGGGTTGACTGAAAAATGGGGATCTTTTTGTCTGTAATTCCCTGAATAACGACATTTTCCGGGAATCGTTCAGAATAATTTCTGACGGTATGCTCTTTAAAGATAGAAATTCCTGCGCCAGTATCTATTAGTAATTTATAGTTTCCAGTCGCATCGTTAATATAGTACAGATTTTTGGAGTTTACAGTATGGAGAGTAGTTACAGAAATGTCTGTTCCGGAAAGTTTATATTCGGGTTCAGGTCGTCGAGATTGATAGTTTGGATCTGTGTTGCGAGGCTGGTCGTTATGTCTGGAGGGTGGTCTAAATTTGGAAGGGATAGAAAATCCTGATAGTTTTGATTCTCTAAGGGATCTAAATCGACAGTTTGATAGTTATCAGCAGTATGATAATTAATATTAATTGCTTCTGGATTGCATGACTGACTATAATAATCATATTCCCTTTGATCAGCAGTGCTATTGTAATCATCGTAGGGTTGATTATTAACTGTATAATAATCATCGTCCTGGTTAGTGTAATTCGTATAATTTAAGTGATGTGTTTTATTTGGATTTGGGCGAAAACCGGGATTTCGTTGGATGACCGATTGGCGTGGTTGTTGCGTACTTTGCTGAAACGTTCTTGGCTGGTTAGAGAACTGGTTTTGTCTGAAGGGTGACTGATTTTGCCTAGGTTGTTGATTCTGATTTTGTGAGAAATTATTAGTAAAAGGGTTTGGTCTAAAATTATTATTATTGCCGCTACTATTGTTATAGACTGGTGTCTGGTAGTTTCGAGAGCGACATTCGGACGTGTGATGTCCGAATCTTCCACATGATAGGCACTTATTAATTTGCGGATTAGGCTTTCGAAAGGGTTGATTAGGCTTAGGGGGAATTTGTTTAGGTGTTTTTTGGTTTTCGAAGTAGGACAGTTGTAATTCACGCCTAATTCGTACGTGGGCTTCTAACAGGTCTTTCGGGTTTCCGGCGCGGATGATTTGCCCTAAACGCGGTTCTAAACCGGTCAGAAGAGTGTTCAGCGCCATAGTGTCTATTAGACTCGTTTGGGCTATCTTCTGATCTGCATTCAAATTCGAGGTTTTCTGAATATTGGCATACATTTTTGCAGTAAGTACTTGCAATCTGTTATAAAATGTGAGAGGCGATTCGTTGGGAAGTTGTCTTAGACGTTGTAAATCTTGTATGAGAGATGTCAAATCTCTAGAATCACCGAAATGAGAGTTTAAAAGTTGTTTAAGTTCCAAATAGGACGCGGGGTTGCGTGAATTAATTAATTGGGCCGCTCTGCCTTTCAGCTTATTTTTAATGTGTATAAGTAAAAGATAGCGTTGGTCGCCCGTTGACATATTATACGCGCAGTCGCACGCATCAGTGAATGTCCCTAGCGAGATTTGATCGCCCTCAAACTCAGGGACAATGGAAAAGATTTCTGAAAGCCGGTAGGGTTCAGTCTCCGGATCTGCTGAAGTTTGGGGAGATGCCATTATTTCGGTTGATTAAAAATATACGGTAATAAAAATGTTCAAAATTAAAGGAAATATCTAGAATTATCAAAACGTTTACCACGTTTTTGTTTTAGGAATGTAGAAGATTACAAAATTATGCACAAAGTAAAATAAACCCAAATGGAAAATAGTACAATTCGGTTTAAAATGTTCCGGGATATTGAACGTCCGAACAGTAAAATAAAATAAAATCAAAATTATATATCGATAAAATAAATTCAAATTGGTAAAAACAAATATTTGCGAGATGATTACTTAATTGTTTGTACTTACATTAATCGAAACATCGAAGTTGCCGTGTTCTACGTGTTGTAGTTGGGACGTCTCGAGGTTCTTTTCTTCCTTCAAAGGATTGGAATCCACCGCTACCAGTTAAGCTTTTCTTCTAACGCCGGTTCTAGCAGCGTAATGGAATCCTACTGACTGCGCCACTTTTTATATTACGATTTTCAAAATTCACTTTTTAAAAACAATTTATTTAATTAAAAACAATAATAACAACTTTCAACTATAAGAATATAAGTCAACTAATCATCTGATGACTGAAGGTCCTACACTAGTATTTATAACATTACAAAATGATGAGTCGACACGCATGTTAAACAAAGACAATTTAAGCGTGTCGTCTCAAAATGGATGGTCATCAGTTTTTATGTGAACTGAAAATAAGACGTGTACAGATTTGGTTACTAAGTATAAATGTAAAAAGTCGAACGTGATAAAAATGACTAACAAGTATCATATTACAATGTGGGAATAATGACAGTAATTGACCTTATAATTAGAAGTAAATTTAATATAAAGTCTGTTTAAATACTTATATAACATATATATATATATATATATATATATATATATATATATATATATATATATATATAGATTACTTCAGCAAATAGCCTGAGGCATAAGCGATACGCAACCAACAGGCAACCACGGTAGCGAAGGTGCTAATAGAACAACTATTCAGCAGGTTTGGCGTCCCGATGGAACTACATTCAGACCAGGGGCGTAACTTTGAATCGAATGTATTCCAGAAGGTCTGCACGATGTTGTGAATCAGGAAAACGAGAACAACACCATTGCACCCACAATCAGGCGGAATGGTGGAAAGATTCAACAGGACCTTGGAACAACACCTATCCAAGGTCGTCAGCAATAACCAGCGTGATTGGGCTGAGCATATTCCCCTATTCCTGTTGGCATATCGCTCAGCCGTACATAATAGTACAGACCTGACTCCAGCCAGGGTCCTATTCGGACAAGAGCTGCGATTTCGCTTTTGGGTCCCCCGAAGAACCCTCCCAAGACATCAACGATTATACCGACCAGCTCCGACATAACATGGTGGCCCGAACGCAGATGTTGGCCACCAGTGACCGGATGAAGACGCGATACGACCTCAAGGCCAATTCAGTCGGGTCCCAAGAGAGGGACAAAGTCTGACTGTACAACCCCCAACGGAGCAAGGGTAAATCCCCAAAGCTTACACCCGTCTGGGATGGTCCATACGAGGTGGTTAAGAGGCTTAATGACCTCGTCTACCGGATCCGTCGAAACCCCAGGGCTAAGTTGAAGGTGGTCCATTTAGATCGACTCGCTCTCTACCATGGAGAGGATGTTTCTGACCGGGACGATAAGAATTAAAGAGGGGTGGGGCGGTGTAACGAAATTTCCCTAAGTCGGCCCTGGTTTCATTCCAGTACGACATCGATCGCTTTTAGGACAAAAACATTGATCTCGAAATGGCTCGGCAGCTGTAGAATTGATAATGGATTGTACGAGAGTTTACGATGCTGGTTTTAAAAGGAGCGACCCATAATCGCGGCAGTTAGTTAGTGCGACGAAGAGCTTGTGTTGATCCCTGCCGGAATCGATGGTAAAATGACGACGTTTCGGCAGAGTCACATCTGCCCTCTTCAGGTCCGTTCGCATAATTCTCGTAGCCTCTGCTTTCGCTTCTAGTCACTCGAATACTGTATTCGAGTGACAACATCAGTAATCCCGGAGAAGATGAGTGAAATCTCATTTTCTTCGTACTCGTATAGATTTTACCATTACACTCGCAGTATAAGCGACACGATAAGCTTTACCGTTGCACTCGTATGTCGCCATATAGGTGACACAATACATTTTATCGTTGTGCTCGTATGTCGTTTAAGCGACAAGAAAAAAATTAAAAATTGATTTTTCACATGTGTATGTTAAATTGAGACTATATAGTATATAAGAAAATATTTTAGTGAAGGTGTCTTAAATATGGGTACATTAGTGTTAGTGCAAGAATAATGTTATCCCAAAATTTAAGTGCGAAAATTCCTTTCTTTGGTAATTTATTTAAAAGAGAACGATTTATATAAATATTTCAGATGCTGCATTTACAAGAAAAACATCCTAACGTTCAGATTATTAGAGCCCGAATACGGGAAGTTAGCCATTATTTTGTTCTATGAAAGAAGACTCGGTTGATGAGTCAGCGGTGGGCATAACGACAAAATAAACCGACTACGTGAGGAATAACTTCTGAAGTTTTAGCACGACTTGATCTTGGAAATACAAGAGTCATTGTTTTCTGAATGATAGTTGTGGCATATCTAATTTATATTTCTATTTCTTGGGAATAGCACCACAATTGCTGGAAAGTCTGCATAGTTTAAATACTCCAAACGTTTCAGCGTCCAAATCAGATTACGTTCTCAATGGTAATAAGATAAAAAATTAACACAACTGAATAACGTAATTAAAAGTTCACAATTTGAGATTAAATGTTTGGGTTTACATGTGAAACACTTAATGTCAAATTGAGAATGCTAAATTTGTCATTGCAAACTTTTAATTTTAATTTCTTTATTTTTATTCTGTTGTGTTTATTTTTTATTTTACTGCAATTGAAAATCGAGTCTGATTTAGATCCTGAAACGTTTGGAGTATTTGAAATATACAGATTTTCGAACATTTCAGTTCTTATTATTACAATTGCGGTAACATCTGTTCGATAACATTCCTAGCCGTAAAGAATATCATATTTTTACAGAACCATGGGGGGTTCAACCCTCCACACAGAAATTTTTGGAATTTTGGGTTTAAGAGTTCAATTTTAACGAATTAACCATCCTTTTATAAAAATAAATCCCCATTTATACATTTTTATGTATGCTGGAAATACATGAACAAAAACATACATTTTGCTGTCCAAATCAGTCCAACACCCGCCAAAATAATCATACTCTAAAAATGTTGAAAATATCGATTTGGAGAAAAATATTTTTTTACATAAAATTGTTAAGATTTTATAAATCTGTAAAGAAAATTGTAAAAAAACTGAAACAAAAAAAATACAGGACGAAAATCCTCTTCACCAACCTAAATAGGACGCTTATGATTTGCATTGCCAAAAACCGAGTAGAAGTTTTGTTTGAGCCCTTTTAAGGCTATATAACCTCCTAAGGGTGCGTTTTAGGGCACATGTTAATCGGGACTTTTAGGCTTATTTTAATGAGTTCTATACATAGCTGAAGTTTGGTACCCTATATTGGAAACACCCTGTATATGGTGTTTTCTAAAAAAAATTATTGGTGTTACCAAAAATTATTTTTTAGACGCTTTAGATATGAAGTGTAAATGCATATTTAATCATAAATAACTCAACGTCTCCAAAATATATTACGGAAACTAGTCAATAAACTGGTAACAATCTACAGACAAGGCTCCAAAAGCCCTGACAAAAATAACGCCAAATTGCACTTTTTGCGACAAAATATGGGAAAAAGGGCCTGCTAAGTATATTGCAATCAATGTGTACTCCTAACCGAGGATAACATATTGGAGACTTTTTTCAACAGACTGCAATAGTATAAGATATAAGATGCTAAACCGTTTGTCGATGCGTTGAAAGTGTGTATATGTCTAGTTTTGATAATAAAAATGTAAGGAAGTTTAAGCAATTTTAGTTTAAACCTTATTATTCGATATGTATTCAGATAAAATTTGATATATTTTTTTATTTTTCCTACTAAATCGGCAAGTCAGAAGTAATATGTTCGACGGCAAATGTTTCGTATTTATTGAATCTGAAAAATAATGCCAAGTTGATGGGTAAATGACTTAGCAAAAATAAATACGAGTGCGGTATAGTTTTCTCCAGATATAAATATGACTGCAAAGGGTTTATAATGTAAAAAAAATAAATTAAGCTCTAATTAGTAGGTATCAAATAGAAGAAAATAATTACAATTGGGGGCAAATAGTTTTTTTTTCAAATAAATAACAGTGGAATTAATTTTGAAAAATAAAAAAACATTTTGCAGTTCATATGAGAACAGATGCATTTTGTTGTCAACAAGGGATTATTAGCCACCAACATTTCAAAGCCTCGAATACATTATTGCGAGATACTGAAAACTCACGAGTAATATTCAAATTCTCCAGATGCTCAGTAACAATCACTATTCCACAGTAATTTACGGATCTACATAGGTGTCAGTTTTTCAGTTAACACGAACAGATTGTCCAAATAAACCATTAAATTTTACAATTTTTAAAATTGGTACTATTCGAGAAAGAAGGAGCTTTTCAGTTTGTAACAGTAGTAGTAAAACATCAGGTATAAGCCCAGGTTCCATACTATTTCATAATGCCTTAGAAGCACTTGCTATTTTTACTTACATGATTGTTACATCCGTAATACAGTATCAATTCTTCCCTTTTTTCGCTTTACTCTCGTGTTGGAGATGAGGCACTAATTTTATATTTGGTCACTTAAAGAGGATAAAATCTCTTCGGGCAAATATTACACACTTTTTCGTAAAAGGTATTTATCGCGTTATTAAAGTACACAACGCTACCACGTGGCATATTTCTCTGATTAGTTCGTTCCTCTGCCTTTTGTGTTGACTGACTTGCTTGCCTGAGCATTCTGTTCCTTTAGATTCTGGCCAAGTGTTCTTCTTATAATTCATTTTTTCTCCTCTCTTAGGTACTCTAACGTTATCTATCCTGAGAGGACGTTCAGGTGATTAATTTTCCTTTCTCTCTTTTGTATGTATTCTATCTATATCTTTCCTATTAGTGCGTTGTTCTAACGATTCGTTTTCTCTATGTTTAGCTACTGTTTAACTTTTTATTTTTCAAGCATTGTCGGTTGTGGACATCGCTTTCATTAACATCTCCTCCTGTCGCCTTAATTTCGCCTTTTCTAAACATCTCTTTCTTTGTGTGGTAGTTCCTTTTTGGTTCATGTCGTTTCCACGAGTACCCCTATTGAAAAAAATCCCATACAGTCCCTTACATACCCACAGAATCTGCATTAGTTTGTATGTTGTCTATCTGGCAAGAAAATGTGCCCCCGCTGACTATTTGTACGACCGATGTAGCTTTGTGGGCAATCGCGACATGGAATTTCGTAAACTCCTTGATCCTCGTTAGGTACTTTATATTTAGGATTCCCGGTTAAGTTGGCTATAGTTTGACTGGTATTGAAGACTGTCTTTATTTGATATCGGTGTAAGATTCGAGCTATTTTGTCAGTGACTCCTCGAATGTACGGAAGGAAGGCTTTCCGGTGTTGTTGGTCTGTTTCTAATGGGGTTGGTATACTCGGGGGTTGTTGCGATTGACGAAATATACATGCAATGTAGTATGGATGATAACCGTTTTGCCTAAGGATTTGTTGAAGATTATTAAGTTCGTTTTGTCTATTGTCAATGTCTGTGAAGCGAATAGATCTAAGAGCCAAAGATTTCATTACAGAACTTAATTGGGCAGGGTGATGACGTGATTGGGCATTTAAGTATCGATTGGTGTGGGTTTGTTTCCTATAAACTGTATGTGGTTTTTGTTATGAGGACATCAAGAAACGGGATCGAGGAATCGGATTCGATTTCCATTGTAAATTGAATGTTAGAATGTATACCATTGAGGTGTTGTAGAAAGAAGTCTAACGAAACTTTGCCATGAGGCTAATTGACAGAAGTATCACCAACATATCTAAGCCAGCAGGAAGGTTTTAAATTAGACGAGTTTAGGGCCTGTGTTTCGATTTGTTCCATGAAAATGTTAGCAAGCACATCGGTTGTACAAATAGGCGCGTCAACCATCGAGTATATGAACATTCTTTGTCAGTTCGCAAAAAAGATCCGACTTCAGCTCTCGCGCATCATAATATCCAAACAGGACACTCTATCAACTTCGAGGACAGTATGACTATTGTATCTCTTAACTCCCTTATGGCATCTACTATTCGCGAAGCTATAGAAATAGAGAAAAGACCCATCTGTCTAAACCGACGCGATGAAAGCTCTTGCCTTCCCACAGCATGGACCTCCGTAATTGCCTGATTAAACAAAGCAGACACGCCCACCAACACCCAACCAATCACAACACAGCCTCTTCATCATGTGACATCCCCTTCTAACCCAGCGCTAACTATAAATAAAAGAACGCAGAGCAGACTCAAATTCAGTTCAGTTACCTAGGACTCTTGGGGAGTAGGCAGATTGAGGCCCCGAATTCGGTCTAGACTCTGAAAGTCTTTTTCACTTTTGTCTCTTGATAATGGCTCCAAAGCAGGAGTCGAAACGTCGAGTATATAATAAATTCAGACGCGGTTCTCATACCCGGAACCTAGCCTTGTTCATGGTAATGACCGCGGAAGCCTCTGAGAACATATATATATACAGGGTGTAAACGGTTTGAGTGCAAAGATTTTGAAGAACAATACTTCAGGCAAAAACAAATCAAAAAGCTTTATAACATTTTCTAAAATAAACTACAGTTTTGAGAAAAAGGATACATAAAGTTAAATTTTATTTAGCCCTTGCTACAGTGAATAATACAATAATTTCGATTTCAAAATGTCGGTAAATCTAAATATGTAAATACTCAATAGCTTATACATCTTTAATAGCCACATTAAAAATGAAAATTGATTATTTAAACTCGAAATGTGCTTTTATAATTTAGTGTAAGTTTCTCCGAATAGATATGGCAACGTGGCATACAGACCAACTTATTTACTACATTTTTTACTTTAACGACGACTGAGAGTTACGATTTCGATTCTTGTAAATAAGAATAGATAAACGGTAAAGTGATTTCCATTTAATACATTTTTTAAATAAATAAATGTGATTAGTGTGTAAGTTCGAAAATTAAGAATAGTGCGACAGTATTTATTTGTGATAAATAATGGCCGATTATACAATTAGGGAAAGACATGACATGCTCTTAATTTATGGGGAAGCAGATGTTATTGCAGAATAGCAAGAATGTTATACAGGGAAAAGTTTCCAAACAGACGCCTGCCCAATGCTAGGACATTCGTAGCTGTTTCGCAGAGGCTTCTGGAAACAGGTAGTGTAATACCACAAATAAACAATCGCGGACCACAGTGACATAATCGTATCTTAGCTGCTGAGGATCAAATACTAGACCTTATCGACATCAACCCATATCGTAGCACACGGAGTATTGGAAGTGAGCTGCAAATTTCTCACACTGTTGTTCATAGAACATTACGGGAACAATTGCTCTATCCATATCACATGCAGCGGGTTCAAGGGCTTTCAATTGATGATTTTCAACCAAGACTCAATTTCTGTCGTTGGTTCCTCAGAAAACATCGACAATTTCCTAATTTTGTGAACAATATTTTAACAACAGATGAAGTAAGTTTTAATAGGAATGGTATAATAGATTTTCATAATACGCATTCGTGGTCTGGGGTAAATCCGCACGAAATACGCCAGTCAGTATTTCAACACCAATTCTCAGTTAACGTGTGGGCTGGAATAGTTGGTGAATACTTGGTTGGGCCATTTATACTGCCTGCACGTTTGACAGGTGAGAATTACCTTTATTTTTTGAACAACACGCTACCAGATTTGTTAGATAAAGTGAACCTACAAACACGTTCCAATATGTGGTACTTACATGACGGAGCACCTGCCCACGCAAGTCATCTAGTTGTCGACTTCTTAAATAGAACATTTCCCCGTCGTTGGATTGGTCGAAACGGACATATACGTTGGCCAGCAAGATCTCCTGATCTCAATCCTTTAGATTTCTACTTATGGGGACACATGAAAAGTAAGGTTTACACGACTCCAATTATTGACGAGAATGACCTTAGACAACGCATTTTTGACGCTGCTGACGAAATCCGAAATATTCCAGGAATTTTTTCTCGCATACGTGAAAATTGGATTAAACGGTGTCGTGCTTGTGTCGATAGTAATGGTGGGCATTTTGAACATTTGCTGTGAATAATCCGTTGTTTCAACTCACTTCTATCATTATAATAAATTCGGTAAGTAGGATTACATATTTACTTGTCTAATATAAATAATATTAATTAAATCAGTAATAATGACTCTTCGAATAATTTAACTGGTAAAAAACTACATATACAGATCTCTTGAGTTGCATATCATATTTACCCAACTTTGTATAATTGCATAAAAGAAACCGCCAAATACAAATTCTAATTGCAATACCTTGTATTAAAAACGTAAATATTTTCAACAAAATATTTCATATATTTTTATTTAATTCTAAGGTCAATATCATCAGTCAATACAAAAACACAGGTGTTTATTTTTTTGTCGGCGTAGTCATTCCTTTATTATTCGCGCTAAGAGTGAATCTGCTTCGAACGCGAGCGACGTTGCCGGATTGACAATAATTTACTTAATATGTTTTAGGGATTTTCTTGGTTATTAAGGCCTACTGACCATAGTGGTATAAGAGTTTTTTGTTTAATTTGGTGTATACTACCTCCACCTAAAATATATGCACTCAAACTATTTACACCATATATATATATATATATATATATATATATATATATATATATATGAAAACAAGTTGGCACGGACGGGACTATGTGTAGCTCTCTTGATGGTCTGGGTGTTCGTCCGTTGAAAGTTTTGTCCCTGTAAAGGAACGGTCGCCTGACGTTTCGCCAAAATCTCACTTGGCATTTTCATAAGGCTTTTCCTCTTCTTCCAACACGAAGGGTGGCTGCAGGTTCGGACCTTTCCGGACTACTTCGTATTCGAGATCGTGGGCTAGGTCGTTCTTCGCTTAGTCTGCTCTCCGTGGCGTCTGAAGTGGAAGTGAGCTCCGATATGTGCGCGCCGCTATTATGCTATCTCCCGAGTCCCTTCCTATTTCTTTGCCCCGCCTCCGATTGTGTTGAGGGGGCGGTGCCGTTTGTTTTGATTGGGTGACACCATTGCGTTGTCGATGACGTGGTTCTGTTTGTACCGATGGCGGCCGCAGATGTTCGTTAGAAGGTTGGGCGTCCTGATAGTTAGCTACGAGTGACGGAATGCAACGTTGTGGTATTGTTGCGCTCTCTTTTAATTCGTTTTTCTTTTCCCGTAAGATGTTCTTCCAGGCTTGATGCAGGTGTAGAGCTTCGTTACGGTTATTGATTTCTCCTTCCGTTTCAATTTCTATAGCTTCCCTAACTGTTCTTCTTTTGAAGTTGTTTTCTGTTGCCAGATGCTTAGAGCCCTCAAAGTTGATTCTATGTCCTGTTTGCTGTTGATGTTGGAACAAGGCCGAGGTTGTGGTCTTGTTTCGTATGCTGAGTTTGTGCTCTTCGATTCGGGCTTCGATCCTATATATATATATATGTTATATGCAAAATATATCAGCACTTAGTTCACACAGTCGAGAAGTCAACGGAATTTAAAGCGTACGTGACTTCTCAGGGATATCAAATTTCATCTTGAATTATATGCAAACAACTTCCCGGAAACCTACACGAGTCCGTTTACCCAGTAAAATCGCTGACTTGCATCATCACTTTATTCGATGTTATAAAAGCAACTGGAAACGATCTCGTGTCGTCATTCAAATATTATCACTTATAGTATTAAGTATTTCAAGTAATTAATTGTTTAAATTTTGATTTTGTATGTTTTAAATAAATAATCTTTTTTAAAAAGTGATTTGAATCAAAGTGAATATAAAATTGGCGCAGTCAGTAGGATATTCCAGACACAGCTAGAACACGAAGATTTCTAACTAGTTGTGGTGGTTTCCAAGCCTTTGCAGAATAGAACCTACTTGAAAAGGACAACAACTACCAAGTACTAGCAAGGGAATAATAACGTAAGAATCATAAAGTAACTATTTTAATTCGATTTTATTTTGAATGACCACCAGTTCTTTCATTTTTTTTGTCTGTTCATTGGGTTTTCTCTCCTCCAATTTTTTTCCTGCAACAGATAAGTATTTAAAAATTGTATATGTAGAACAAAGTGTAGTAAGGCAATTTCGTAAAAATGCCCGGATTACTGGCTGTCTGTACAGAGATTTTTCCTCACAGTTATTCTGAGAGAAAGAGATGTCTACAAAATGATCAACCAGTATTCCTGTATATAAGTAATGTATTGTATATTTTGTAATACTTATCTGTGTATGGAGACATTTCAACTCCGAGTCTGGAATCGTTGTCAATCGTTTAGTGTTGTTTTCGAGGTTTTTTCTAAAAAATTTTCGCTTTGATCTTGAATTTGTTGTTTGTCAAAAAATTTGAAATTACCAGTTTTTTCATTTATATATTTTATTCCACAACAATTTTCACAGCAACAATTTCGTCCGTCTATCAGTAGACAACCCCAAATGTCTGGCAATTACAGACCGAATCCGAGTTTCTTTAAACATCAGCAACCAAAGACTCATCACTTGAACAATTTACAATTTGTTCCTCATCACAATGACTACAACTACTCCCACAACGAAAATCATTACACCTCTTTACCCGATGAGTACGGAAACGTACAAGATTATCACCCTAATGATTTCGAACAAAACGGTGAACCAGAATATTTCAATACTGAACAGTTATACGAATTTTATTCTGACGAACCTGACTCTTCTCAACTAAATTTTCATTTGACCCCCGCTCAGTCAGAACCCCCAGACCAAGAAATTTCAGAAATTCAAACCCAAATTCAGACAATGAATCTGGACGACTTCAGCCCGAATGTCAACTTCCCAGAACAGAACTTTCTGTAAGACCCCTTCTTTCCGTCAACTCAAAGAATCTTTATTATATTACTGATTCTTCAAACACCTATAAACTTCTTATCGATACGGGTGCAGGACTTTCAATTTTTAAACCTGAAACCTGCCAACGCTTCAAACAACGGTTTCCTGAAAATGTTATCATTCAAGGCATTACAGATGAGAAAATTCTAATTAACGAATCCACCCTTGTTCCTTTCAACATCTCCGACCCACATAAGGTGTACATCTGTAATATCGAATTTGATGGGTTATTAGGTTCAGACTTCCTGGAACACTATAACTGCATCATAGATTTCAATAAGAAACAACTCGTTACAAATTTTAAAACTCTGCCACTATTCAAAGTTACGGATGATACGATCATGCGTAATAGTAATTCTACATCTTCAACTAAATATATTCCGGTCAACACAATTACCGTGGACTCTCGAACTGAGCAAATCTGTAAATTGAAATGTAACCTCAAGAATACAGATGCTATTCTCACTTCAATCGAAATTGAGAAAGTTCGTCTCCCGAATGCCATAGTCAAAATCAATGAAAATGGTGAATTCCTAACTTCCGTTTTGAACGCTAATGCCATTCCCAAAACCATCAATTTTGACAAACTCGATTTAGAACCAATACAGAATTTCACAATAAACACCTTCTCTGAAAACGAAACACGTAACCTAACCGAGAATGACAGACAAATGACGATAATGAACCAGCTTCGTTTAGAACATTTCAACGAGGAAGAATCTGAATTCATTTCAGAACTTTGTCTTGAATACTCCGATATCTTCTATTTAGAAGGCGACCAACTGACCTTTACGAATGAAATTAAACACTCTATAGATACCAACAATGCGAAACCATCTTTCACAAAATCATATCGATACCCCCAAATTCACAAACAAGAGGTGAAAAGCCAAATATCAAAAATGCTAGATCAAGGGATCATACGCCCTTCTAACTCCCCATGGTCATCCCTTGTATGGGTAGTTCCTAAAAAATTGGACTTTTCCGGAACACAAAAATGGCGTGTCGTCGTTGACTACCGGAAACTAAACGAACTGACCGTAGACGACAAGTACCCTCTTCCGAATATATCTGACTTACTGGATCAACTCGGCAAGTGCCAGTATTTCACCACCCTCGACTTGGCTTCTGGATTTCATCAAATTGAAATCGACGCCAAAGACATTCCCAAAACTGCTTTTACAGTCGACAATGGTCACTATGAATTTGTTAGGATGCCTTTTGGCCTGAAGAATGCTCCATCAACGTTTCAACGGGTTATGGATAACATTCTTCTCGGAATCCAAAACGAAAGATGTTTAGTCTACATGGACGACATCATCGTATATTCCCCGACAATTCATGAGCATATAGGCCGTCTCACCGATGTTTTCAAAAGACTACGAAAAGCCAATCTGAAAATACAACCCGACAAGTGCGAGTTCCTTCGCAAAGAAGTCACTTATCTAGGCCATCTTATAACTCCTGAAGGCGTAAAGCCAAATCCCTCAAAAGTCGATTGCATTCTCAACTTTCTCTAGCCAAAAAACGAAAAAGACATTAAATCATTTCTAGGTTTAGCTGGCTATTATAGGCGGTTCATTCCAAACTTCGCTAAATTTTCCAAGCCACTAACAAAATTACTTCAAAAAGACGTCCCCTTTCAATTTGACTCAGAATGCATTAAATCTTTTGAACAATTAAAAATTGCTCTTACATCTACCCCAATTCTCATATACCCTAACTTTGAGGAACCATTTATTCTCACAACTGACGCCAGTTCTTTTGCTATCGGCGCAGTTCTTTCTCAAGGTCCTATAGGTAAGGATTTGCCCATAGCCTATGCCTCGAGAACCCTTTGCAAGGCTGAGACTAAGTACTCTACCATCGAAAGAAAACTTCTTGCTATAGTGTGGGCTGTTAAGCACTATAGACCGCTAATTTTTGGACGTAAGTTTCTACTTCTGACCGACCACCGCCCGTTAACGTGGTTATTTTCAATCAAAGACCCTGGAAATAGACTTGCCAGATGGCGCCTCAAACTCGAGGAGTATGATTACCAAATAATCTACAAGCCCGGCAAGGTAAATAAAAATGCCGACGCTCTCTCTCGCATTAAAGTTAACAACTTTAATGAATACGTATCCTTTCAGACAAACAATCATCTAACACCGTTTGCAGTACTCCCAACAAACGAGACTGACGATGACTCACGAGAACCAGACACAAAAAGTCCCATTAACTTCCATCAAATTTCTGAGGAGTTCAGAACTTTTGTAGAGCGATACCAGACCGTCTCACTAATAGACTACGACAAAATTTAAATTTTCTAACTGCCAACTATTAGACAGAGAAAACAAAAACATTCTTCTATTCCCCCAAAGTTCTCTCATGAAAGATTTTCACCACGACATCATCGAAGACATTTTTGAGGAAAATGCCGATTTTCACACCCCACGAATAAACGTTTTTGCAAGCAAAAGTGTCAGAAAGAGACGCTATCTCATCGTCCCTCTCACTTCTGACCCCGAAGTAGTAGTCTTTTCGCATCTTTATACAATAGTAGAGATGTGTTTAAGGAAAACGAAATATACTGTGTTGTGAATAACATAGATTTGCCCATTCTGGAAATGCTTTCGTTCATCTTTTCCGAAATCGATTTAAAATGGAAAGTTTGCCAAAATATCGTTCAAAAGGTTGAGAAAGATCTAATACCTATAATTCTCGACCAATTCCATAATGGCAAAAATAATATACATCGAGGTATCAATGAAACTATCCGCAGAATAAAGGAAAAATACAATTGGCAAGGACTAACTAAAGACGTTGACAATTTTATCAAAAACTGTCAGACTTGCCAGAAGGCAAAAGTTTACCGAAAAAATCTCGACAGCCCTCTCTTCATCACCGAAACTCCACGGACACCCTTTGAACGTGTCAACATCAACATTCTCGAAGTCCCGACAAGAAACTATGCTTTAACTATCCGGGACGAACTAACAAAATTCTCTCAGGCCTACCCCATAACCGACAAATCCGCAAAAACCGTTGTTAGTACTTTACTACTCTATTTCCAACACTTCGGTACCCCATTACGGATACATTGTGATTATGGCAGGGAATTCGACAACGCACTAATGAGAGACTTGTGTAAACTATTTGAGATCAAACTATCCTATTCTAGTGTGGGACATCCCCAGTCAAATGGTTCATTAGAACGATTCCACTCGACCTTATTAGAGATGATTAGAATCCATAAACCAGAAAATCCTGACGAACACCCTTTTAACATCCTCCCTTATGCAATCATTGCATATAACAATTCTGTAAACAAAACTCATGGATTCACCCCTTACGAACTTGTTTACGGACATACTTCGAGTAAGACTCCAGAAACTCTCTACAACCAACTAGCCCTGATAACTAAGTACATCAGAGATCTCAATAATCGTATCTCTCACTATTATAAAATTGCTCGCAAAAGAACGGAAATCCAAAAACATAAAGCGAAAGTCAGATTTGATGAACACGTTTCTGAAAATCTCCCTAACTATCAAATAGGCGATAAAGTCTATATTAAAGAATCCCAGATCAAGGACAAACTCCAAAATAAATTCAATGGTCCTTTCGAAATCCTGGAGATTCACAGAAACTCCGCAACAGTACTAAACCCTAAAACTAACCAAAAATCAAAAGTAAATTTCGACCGAATGAAAGCATTCTCAGAAAGTTAATTTCTGTTTCAGGTTTTGCCTGCTGTTCGGGTCAGCAGTACCCCAATTTCAAATACAACCAATAAACAATACTTTAGGTATCTACTTCCATAACGAAGCAGAAATAACTGTATCCAATGATAAATGGACACTTTTAGTACACAGAAACATTTCTACACTAGAACAAGTATTTACAACAAATAACAGAATATTACAAACTCTTGTAAAAACTGTTAACTTCAATTCTTTTGCTATGAACTACTTTCGCGCAGACGTACAAACCCACATTAACCTTCTCAATCAAATTTCTAACTCAATCAAACAGAAATTTACTGACATTCACATGGACACTAAAAGACACAAACGAGGTATACTTGATGGGGCAGGTAGCCTTTTTAAGGCAATCACCGGCAATTTAGACGCCGCCGACGGAAAATACTTTACCGAAAGCATAAACCGCTTAAATCAAGGCCAACTTCAAATTGAGAACTTACAAAAAAACCAAATAAGTGTCACCACATCCGTAATTAAAAACTTCAACGAAACTATCCAAAATCTTAGAATTGACGAGAAACTTTTTAACGATAACATGTTAAAGCTGGAAAACACTATCGGAAAAATTAATGATAAGGTCGCCTACGTCGAATCAAAACCCGCACTACTTGAAATGTGTGAAAAACTTATGGAGAATTATCTCTACTTAGAAGATAATTTAAATGATGTTTTAAATTCTATCACATTCGGGCGTCTGAAAATAATTCACTCTTCAATTTTAACACCAGAACATCTTATTACCTCATTACAGGAAATATAGCAAAATTTAGTCAAAAGTAACCTTCCATTGGCTGTAAAGTACTCGAGCATCGCACAATATCTGGAAATCATTGAACTAGAGGCATTTTAAACATACCTATACCGATCTTATATTTGTGTTAAGAATCCCTTTAGTCGAACAACATCCTTACACACTCTTTCATTTATATCCTAACCCTATATACGATGAAAGAACAGGTTTACATCATATGTTATCCTTCACTCAAAAATACCTTGCAAAGAATGATGATTCTTTAATGTTTATTCCGATCAAAGACTTAAGTGCGTGTAAACCGTTAGCCACTCGTAAGAAACTGTGTTCTGAACTTTACGCATATCCTATTGACACAAACGCGTTATGTGAAGCTCAACTTCTAAAGAATGTCCAGAAGGTACCGGACAACTGTAAAAGCTCACTAATATTCACTCAGGGATACAACGTTCAAAAACTAGAACCCAATACATAGCTCATAATTACTTCTGAACCCATAAGTGTTACAGTGAATTGCGCTCAAACAAACCCAAAAACTCTTACAATCTCCCTCAACTCCATATTGACTCTTCAATCAGAGTGTAGTGCGTTTATAGGAATTACAAAAGTCCAAGCCGAATCTGGTAATCAAACCGATGTTCTAGAAACCTTCCAACCAGTAACAGTGCCGTTCAACTGTTGCGACGCAGTGCCAGAAAAAATTATAATTCCTGAACTTCAGCCCCTGAAGCTGAACACCCTTAATGTAGAAGAATTAGACGTAGCAAATCACAAATTGGAACAATATTCCAGAGACCTCGATGGTCTCATAAACCAGCCGTTTGTAACCAAAAATATCTCTTGGTTTACCTATACAACCATAGCTGCTCTCATGATCATAGCAGCACTCATCACCTTCCAAGCTGTCAAAAAGAGTATGGTAAAACCTCCAAAGGACTGCAATCCTGACCAGACTTCAGTGCCTCAGCCAAGACTCAAATTCTTCCCCAAGCTTAGGCCTGTTTTGAAAACAGAACAAAGCTTAGAGACGCAAGTTTAGGTATACCCTTTATGTTCTCTAAAAACACCTATTTTTAATATCGATTTATATCATTAACCATTTATTTTTCTACACATTATTTTTATTCACATATCATTTTACTTTATATTTTATTTTGATATGTTTAGGTTAAGCATTTAATTATTACTCGTATTATTTTATTGCTCATTTATTTTAACATATTTTGATTTTATTTTACAAATGAATATTTGATTTTTACCTATTACTTTATTTTATTCATATTTTATACACTTATTACTTAAACGATCTCGTGTCGTCATTCAAATATTATCACTTATAGTATTAAGTATTTCAAGTAATTAATTGTTTAAATTTTAATTTTGTATGTTTTAAATAAATAATCTTTTTTTAAAAAGTGATTTGAATCAAAGTGAATATATATATATATATATATATATATATATATATATATATATATATATAACCATAGAAGTTTCTAAGCGAAACGTTAAAATCTAAAATTTCAATATAGCTATTACAAACAGAAAACATTAAACTTACTGATTATAGACAAATCATTCTAAACATTTTTTATTCTGTTTGAAAATACGTAATTCTAAACAGATTACAATAGAAACAGATACAATCCCATGGGTTATATTGGACTGGCAGATAGATTCCGTTAAAATTGCGGTCTTTTCTTTCTCTTAGAAAATACGCATAAGCACCGTAATTCTAAATAGACTACAATAGAAACAGATACGATCTCATAGGTTACGTGCATACAGAAATCCATACGATTACGGGGTACATTAAAATCCCATTAATTCCAATAAAGAAAACTCGCTATATTGGACTGGCAGATAGATTCCGATAAATTAGCGGTCTTTCTTTCCTATTAGTAAATACGCGTAAGCACAGTAATTCTACAATAGAAACATATACTATCCCATAGGTTACTTGCATTCAGAAATCCATACGATTACATGGTACATTAAAATCCCAGCAATTCCAATAAAGAAAACTCGCTATATGAGACTGGCAGATAGATTCCAATAAATTAACGGTCTTTTGTTTCTCTTGGAAACATGGGTATCAATGTGGAATGACAGCGACAAAAGCAAACTAGATTCCCATACACTTTTTTTTATTGGAATCTATGTGATTTTTTCAACAGGGATAGGACAAAAGTGGTCCATCCATCCAGAGTACAATTGTAGGGGAATAAGGGTTTCAGTACAACAGGCTTCGCCCCGATATCCTGATACGCAACCTTAGCGAAATGACATGTTTATAGACCCTTATACCATTCAGTCCTCGGCACGTGCTCACCTTGGCTCAACCTCTAATCAAAGACAGAATCCACATTCATAACAAACGTCCACCAAACCATCACCAGTCACCACCCACCAAAAACGGTCCACCCATCAAGACTAGTCAAACTTGACGCGGTTGTATCGCTTAATTACTGACAGTTGGCCATCTGTAATGTCAAAAACGCCGGTTATTGCCTACGATGTAATGGCAAACCTACCACCTTATTACGGCCCATGTGGTAAACGTTGACACACCAGGGTGCACGGCAGCTTCAGTGGAAACGGGAGTGGGTTAACAAAGAAGGGCCAAGCCAACTGTAAGTTAACTTTCCAATATAAAGATGTTCTGGGCGCCAGGTAGATTCTCTGCCTCTTTACCCCAGCTAACCACCTAAGATAACCTACCAATCCTCCGCGGCTACAAGAAATCTATAGATAAGGGCTCTATGGCTAATAAAACCTCAGTATATTGTCAGTTACGTCACAACAAACCTACTTTATCTTTAAAACATCCAAAATGATTCAATTAACAAGTCGACGTTTCGAGCTCTCACGACGCTTTCACAAAATACCAAACATTATCAATATCCAATAAAACAGTAATCATGAAATGATATTCAAAATTTAACACTATAGGAAATGCATAAAAATCAAATTTATATGAGCAAATTAAAAGTCAAAAGTTTGACAAAATAATCAGGTTCTTTATTAAATTCAATACGTTCAAAATGTTATTCAAATAAATCAATGTGAAAAGCAAATTATGAGCAAAACAAATACACTGAATCAAATTACAAAGGTACCTTGTTCAAATGCATGACACAACACTCAGCTGTCCTCTGTAGAATCGAAGCAAACCTACGCCGTCGTTGCTATACGGCAACCAACAATTAGATAGATAGTATCTAATGGGAAAAACTTTGATTATTCAGGAAATAATGAAGCAGGACACCGAAATGGAATGGGCATAATACTTAAAACAATATTAGTCATTCAGTGAAAAATTTTGTTTCTTATCGGAAATCCAATTCAAATATCAGGATACCCAGTAAATATAAACCTAATTCAGACAGATGCCCTAACAGCCGAGCAATCAGAAGAAGAAATTGAAACATGGTATAATGAAATGTTGTTAACAACAACAAAACCCCTTGAGGTGATATGAACGCTAAGTGGGCAAGGGAAAAATCTGAACATCGTAGGGGACAACGCAATGACTGCGGATATAGACTGATTGAATTCTGTCAAAATCATAACACGATAGTAACAAACACCGTATTTAAACTCCACCCAGGAAGACTATATTCATTGACGTCCCCACAACACAATGACAACAGAATCGCAAGGAATCCAATAAACTATGTGCTTATTAAGCAAAGCTTTAACTGGTCAATGCGTAATGCAATAACCTATTCTGGGGCCGATATTGGATCGAATCATAATCCAGTTGTAACTAATATACTCCTTAAGCTAGAAATGATACACAGAAGAAAAATAGAAAACAGAATTAACATAGGGAAGCTAAGGGAAGAAACGATTAAAGCAACCACATTTGAATAACTTAACAGATAACTTGAATTATTAAGATAATAATAGCATAATCGGTTCGGAACAAGCTCTAAACTTTCTAAAGATCATATAATATTAAACTCCCTTTCAAATTGGAAGAATTTGAAAGTGTTGAGGCACTCCTAAGTGCGACTTTGTTATAAGGTGCAAAAATCAAAGAATTTTGTTGATTCAGTGATCCCATTAAAATTATAAGCAAAACTTATGAAAAACTTTATGAACTATCCCGATACTGAGTTGTTCACAAGGACATGGTCATTTTCTTAATTAATCATCCACAACCACGAACAATTGAATTGTACTTAAGTAGTAGCGATACAATAGTTTTCATTTAACAAAATTAAAGCATACTCTTTTATTTTTCATTTCGTGTTGGGTTCTTGAATTTTGAAATTGTACTTTATGGCCAAGGTTTCAAGCATGTTCACAAATTTTAGATTTTCCAAACTGTCGTTTTTTGATGTAATATTTGTGTTCGTTTATTCGAACATTTAGTGGTCTAGAGGTTTCTCCAATATAGAATTACGTTCAAAAGGAATTTTATAAATGCATTTTTTTGTATTTTGAGTTGTGTTTTGTTTTTGATATAACTGATTTTAGTGTATTTCTTGTTTCAAATGTTTTTCTGAGAGACCCTGCATGTTTGAGATAGTTATTTTAGTAATGTGATTATCTTGGGAGTTAGTGTTGCTTGGTGAAGTTTGGTGTTGGTTGTTAGCGATTGTGTTTGGTATTCAATTTTGTTTAACTCTTTATGAACAATTTTTTCTGGGTAATTATTGGCAGAAAGCAAATTTTTTATAAATGTTTTTTTCTTCATTAAATTTATTGATATTAGAACAGTTGGTTTTTATCATACAGAGATTTGATGACTCCTTTTTTACTGAATAATTTGTTCTTTGTTGTTTATATCGTAAAGTAATTCATGTAAGTCTTCAAGATTATTTTCCCTAATAACGCAACATAACAACCAACATAACGCCCCCAAACCAAAGGTTTAATCTGATTTGAGAAAATTGTTCTTCAAATTTTTCTATAAAAATGCTTAAAACAGGAGATAGACAGGAACCCATTGCTCTGTGAAACTCTTTTTGGTAGAAGTCAAGTTGAAAATATCTTGTTATTGTACAAAATGTTAGTGGTTCTTGCTTACCGATGACTAAGGAAGAAATTACTAATGGTGATTTCTTTGTGAAAAACGCAGTATCGGGATAGTTCATAAGGTTTTCCCTAGGTTTTCCCTTATGAGTTTAATGGGATCACTGATGATCCAATTTTTGGCGAATGCACTATCTTATAACAAAGTCGCACCTAGGAGCACCACATAAAATTATGAAGATCACATCTTTCAAATTCTTCCAATTTGACAGGAACGTTATTCGGCTTCTTCTCTGCTACCCTGTATATTGTCTTCTAAACGTTGTTTGTAGCATATTCTTGATTACTTTTATGTTTTTTTGGGCAATAACACCACAATAGAAATAAAACGACGTATATTGCAGGAATCCCAAACGTTTCAAAGTCTATTCTGACTTCGTTATCAATGGCTTTATATTTATTGATGTAGATTGCAAAATGAAAATTTGATTTATGACATTTAAAATTGACATTAGAAAATTTGTTGTTTTTAGATATACAGGTAGCACAAAAATTCTAAAGATCATGAATTATAGTTAACCAGCTTTCAAATTAGAAGAATTTGAAAGAGTTGTCTTTAGAATTTATAAGTGGCGTTCCTAGGTACGACTTTGTTATAAGATAGCGCATTCGCCAAAAATGCGATCAAAGAATTCTATTGTTTCAGTGATCCCATTAACGTCATAAGGGAAAACCTAGGAAAAACCTTATGAACTATCCCGATATTGGGTTGTTCAAAAGAAGGTTACCATTAATAATTTCTTCCTTAATTGTCGGTAACCATATACGATTAAATTCTACAGAAGTAGAAGCGATACAATCGTCTTCATTCAAAAGAATTAAGGCAGACTCTTTTATTTTTCGTTTTGTGTTATGTTGTTCTTTGTGAAGTATTTTATGGCCTAGGTCCCAAGCATGTTCACAAATTTTTGATTTTTCAAATTGTCGTTTCTTTATATAATTCTTGTGTTTATTTATTCGTACGTTTAATGGTCTCGATGTTTCTCCAATATAAAATTTATTGCATTCGCAAGGAATCCTATATATGCAGTTTTTTGAGTTCTGGGTTTTGTTTGTTGGTTTTGTTTTCGATATTAAAGATTTCAGTGTATTTCTTGTGTGAAATGTTGTTTTAACATTAAATCTGTTGCCCACTCTTTTCAATCTTTCTGACAGACCCTGTATATATGGTATAGTTGTAACTGTAATGTTGTTGTCTTGAGTAGTAGTAGTGTTAGGAGAAGTTCTGGGTTGATTCGGAAAGTTTGTTTTCTGTTCAAGTCTGTTTAACTCTTTGTTGATAAATTTTGTGGGGTAATTGTTTCCAGTGAGAATATTTTTTATAATTATTTTTTCTTTGTTGAATTTATTATCATCAGAACAGTTGGTCTTTGCTCTATCATATGACTTAATGGCACCTTTCTTTACTTTATTCGGATGATTTGAATTGAAATTTAGGTATCTGTTTGTATGTGTTGGTTTTCTATAAACTTCTGTTTCAAATGAAGATTCTGTTTTTGTTATTAATATGTCTAGGAGAGATAGTTTGTTATCTTCTTCAATTTCTATGGTAAATTTGATAATTGGCTATTTGTTATTTATGTCATTTAATAATTTATCTAGTTCTTCAAGATTGTGTTCCCAAATTACGAAAATGTCGTCAACGTAACGCCACCAAATTAAAGGTTTATTTTCTTATTAGTCTTGTTGTTCAAAGTTTTCCATAAATATGTTACTTAATGCTGGTGAGAGACAAGAACCCATGGCCATGCCAAAATCCTGTTGGTAAAAGTCATCGTTTAATTGAAAGTATGTAGTTTTGGTACAATATGTTAGTAGTTCCATTATTGTATCAATTGATAACTGAGTTCGTTGATTTAATGAAAAGTCCCGTTCTAGTAGTTGTTTTACTATTGGAAGTGTTTGGAAACAGGAACATTGTTATAAAGATTTACTATATCAAAACTTGCTATTGTAAAAGTATTTTTGTATTCTATATGAGACAGTTTTTCCAAGAAATGTGCACTGTTGTTTAGATGAAAAACAGAACTTCCTGTAAGAGGACGAATAATGTTTAAAAGAAATTTTGAAAGTTCACTACACGGAGAATTTATAGAACTGACAATTGGTCTTAAAGGAATATTAGGTTTATGAATTTTTGGTAACCCATAAAAATGTGGTGGTTTAGTATAGTGTGGAGTGAGTGTTTTACGTTTTAAATATCATAAATCAAATTTTCATTTTGAAATCTACATCAGTAAATATAAAGCCATTGAAACGTTTGGTATTCCTGCAATATACGTCGTTTTATTTCTATTGTGGTGTTATTACCCAAAAAAACATAAAAGTACCCTGTATATTATCAAATTAAATTCTCTTAGTTACGTCATAAATCAAATAATATTACCAAACTTTAAATTTTAGAATTGTGCCATTTTTCATAATTTTGTTGCCACTTACAACGATCTGATCTAGACCCCGATACGTCTGGAATATACCGTAATTTCGCACACAGTGGTGTTATTTCGTAAAAAAATGCTTAAACATTGACAAAAGATGCCACAGCTATCCTTCAGGAAACAAATTGTATATATCGTAAGTTATAAATTTTAGTATTAAATGTCTTCACACAACCTCCATAGTCTTAGTGGACCATTTATTCATTCTTCTAGGCTGTAATTGTTAATGAAACATGTACCTGACCTAGTGTAAACAATAAAGATTATCTTAGTATTAATGCTATTATATTAGTTGCAGTACATTCAAACACCGAAATCACGAAACTTAAATTATGTAGTTGAAATATGGGATTAGACATTTAAACTCGAAATAATAAGAAATGTCTAGGAATTGTAGTGAAAGGAGCCATTATAGCCTCCAACACTCCGAATCCACTGAAAGCAAGACAATAAATACCCTGCTTCTAGTGGAGAACCTTAACTAGCTGCGCCTAACTACAAAACTGAAATCTCGACCAATTAGTTGTCTATATCCTATATTTAACTAAATTTAATATCTTTAATATATTAACAGGTAAGAGAGTTGCGCTTCTCTCGGCTGGTCTTAGAGGCTTTATCATCTACAACTCACCCATTTTCATATCTGTCCACACACAAAATGCAGAAAGTTACCAGAACGCTTTTATCACAAAAGCGTGATCAGTACGCAAAACATATTAGGCGAGGAAAAAATATTTTCTGTCAATAACATGTGAATCACAACACAAATATGTTTTTTACCAGACATATTTTTTTCACAGCTTGGCATAAAGACTTCATTAAAAAATGCGCGAGGGTGAAATAGTTAAAAATTACTTTTTATTACTCATGCGGGGAAAGTAGTATCTTTTTGCTTTCTTTTGGAGTCGAAAAGACGCTAATTTCCCACTTCACAATTACCACACGAGTTTTGAGCAAATTTAATGTCGATTTGAGTGCGACAAGTAAACTTCTCGCACCCAATTTTTTATCTGCACACGCAAATTCACAAGCAAGCTTATAAAATTAAAATAAACAGCAAGAAAAAAAAGACAGTCTCGAAGTGTCAATATTAAAAAAGTGAGGTTGGCATTTAAATAAATTATTTTGTACCCGCAATTTAATAAGTTTAAATAAAAATTAAAAGAAAAACAAACATGAATAATAATCCTGACTGGATTCCGGAAACTGATGAAAGTGATAATGATGAATCTATATCGCCAGACATTTTTGAAACACCAAATGATGAGTCTATACCGCCTCAAATTCTTAAAAAAGCAAATGAAGTGATTAATAATCTGACTCCTGCAACATCACGAATTAAATATGAATCAGCATACAAACACTTTATGCACTGGCGAGCAGCACAACGAATTACAAGTCTCTCTGAAGAGGTATTTTTGACTTATTTTAGTGAGCTTTCCGAAACTCTTTTGCCGTCAACTTTATGGGCGAAATATTCAATGTTGCGAAGCATGGTGGACATAAAGCATAATTTCAATATTCATAATTATTCAAGATTAATCAGTTTTTTAAAGCAGAATGGTAAAGGTTTTAAGAGTAAGAAAGCCCAGACATTGAGTGCTGAACAAATTGATCAATTTCTACGTGAAGCTCCTGATCGCGAATTCTTGGCTACAAAGGTTATTAAATTAATTAAATACTTAAATGTAATCTACGGATCAACCTTAATTGGAATTTTTTAATTATAGGTTGCTTTAATTTTTGGAGTGCAAGGTGCATGTAGGCGAAAAGAATTGTGTGACGTACTGCTGGATCATATAGAAGATAAAGGTGACATGCTCTTGGTACGGATTCCGGATACTAAAACTGGGAAACCGAGATCATTTGTAGTAACAAATGAATTTTACGATACTTATAAAAAATATGCCAAATTACGTCCTACCAATTTAGCAACAAAAAGATTTTTTATTAGTTATCGAGAAGGTAAATGTACGTCACAAAACATCGGCATCAACACTTTTGGTAGTATGCCGCAAAAAGTAGCAAAGTTTTTGAAGTTAGCCAATCCAAAATCTTATACTGGGCATTCCTTTCGAAGAACTTCAACAACTTTGTTGGCTGATTCTAGTGCCGACCTTCTGACTATCAAAAGACACGGAGGATGGAAATCGAGTGCCGTTGCTGAAGGTTACATTGAAAATTCAGTGGGAAACAAAAAAAGAATTGGTCAACGAATCGCCAGTACTATCACTTCTAGACCGTCTACTTCAAAAGATCAGGAGCCACAAATTGCACTCAAACCGTTTACACCCTGTATATGTATTATACTTGCATATATATATATATATATATATATATATATATATATATATATATATATATATATTTTTTTAAGTTTTCGCGGGCACTAAATGTTTTAGGCAGTTTCCGGGAATACATCCGTGTAGTTGATAACTGATCCCTGTCGGGATCGATGGTAAAACGACGACGTTTCGGCAGAGTCACATCTGCCCTCTTCAGGTCGGTTCGCATAATTCTCGTAGCCTTCTGCTTTCGCTTCTAGTTACTCGAATACTAAGATTTTCTGAAGCGAGCGCGCTGTTATATAGTCGCGGCTCGGCGGCTATCGGTTGACACCGTGAACGGCTGCTTGTGATTGGCCCTTGGCGTTCAGTGGGCACGGCTCCATCCTGCTGATTTGTTATTTCCGGTTGAGTTGTTATTGGACGGGTATGGGCCGGTACCGTGTTTAATAGGATTTTCCAACAATTCGATAAGTTCTGAATTTCATTGCGTGCGTTTAGACTGTGAGGTCTCTTCGCTATTTCAATTGCCTCTCTTACGAGTCTTGATTTCGGGTGTTCTATATTTGCCAGTAATCTGGTGTTCTCAAAGTCTATTCGGTGTGACATCGTGGTGGCATGTTCCGCAATGGATGTTGTTTTTTCCTGCTTTCTTACAGCGTTCTGGTGTTCATCACGTCTAGCTTGAATTCTTCTATTAGTTTGCCCCACATAGGTTTTATGACAGTCTGCACATGGAATCTCGTACACTCCCTGTTGTTCTAAAGGGATCCTCGTCTTCGGAGTCCTCAACACCGTGCTTATTTTTCTGTCTGTATTGAAAATAGTATTGATATTGTGTCTCCGTAGAATTCTTGCAATACTGTCCGTGGTCCCCTTGACATACGGTAAATAAGCCTTGGTTATTGGTGTCTCATGCTCCTCGTCTGTTTGTCTCGGTTATGTTAGTGAATCTCTACGGGGAGAATACTTTTCATTTGTGTAAAACATTTGAGAAATTACGCGCGAAAAGAAGCAAACTTTTGTGCGATCTACATTTTTTACAACGATGCCGCGATGAAGGAGTTATTCCGAAAAACATGACGGTAAAGTTCTGGAAGAACAACAGAAAAACACAGAATATCTTATGGAAAGCTAGTTGTGCCCTACTTAGGGAAGCCATACGTGATGTCAGAAGAGATTTGGATGTTCTTAATACTAAACTCCTAGATATCCACCTACAGGTAATCAATACACTCCACCCGATAATATGGGATAAATTCGATGAAATTAGCCAATTTAGGGCCGAAACGAATGCAGAGTTAACAACAATGCAACAACAGGCAAAATTTAACAAATTGAAGCTCCAACAGAAGCCCAAAAACGAATTTGTCTCGGAAAATAACGGTCACAGTCTAACCTCACTGCAATTGGAAACGAATAAAACCGTTTATAACTTATCTTCGGTCCAATTGAACACTTCCTCGATTGGCGTGTTGGCTAAGGGATTCAATTACTCTATTGCTCCCTCTCACATACCAACAGAGAGCATAATATGTGGCGTGGAAACAGCAGTTTCAAAATTAGATGCGAACACCGCTGAAATAATTAGACAAGATGTGTCACATGTTCTAAGAAAGTCTAAACCACCCAAAAGGAACCTATCTATAGAAGAAAATGAGGCCTTGAAACAACTGCGCCTCAACAAGGACATTGTCATTCTACCTGCTAATAAAGGAAATGCGACTGTAATTTTAGATACAGCAGATTATTCAAACAAAATTCAAATATTGCTACAAGATCCAGCATATAAACAAATTACTACTAACCCAACAACTTATCTAGAGAAAACAACCAAGGCCAAAATCCAAGCACGTAGGATCGACAAAAATCTCCAACTGCAACTCATTCCGCGTGAAAAGTCATCGAGATGTCCGAAATTCTATGGGTTGCCAAAAGTACATAAAGACGGTGCACCTTTGAGGCGAATAGTAAGCTCAATTGGATCCCCAACACAACACCTAGCCAAATACCTAGCCCAACAACTTCAACCGTTTGCAGAGGGGGCAGACTCATATGTAAAAAATTCGACACATTTCATCGAAATTCTTAGAAAAACGGTCTTACAACCAGAGTGTCTTGTTGTAAGTTTTGACGTAGTGTCCCTTTTCACCAACATCCCTATCGACGAAGCCTTGGATATCATAATAGAAAAATACAAACCACCTCAACACCTTGTAGACTTAACAAGGCACTGTCTGATGAACACCTATTTTGTTTACGAGAACCAACGATACAAACAAGTGGAAGGAGCTCCAATGGGATCGCCACTCTCACCAGTTATAGCGAACCTTTTTATGGAGAACTTTGAGGAGTTGGCACTAAGAACAACAACTCTTAAACCCAGTTTGTGGTTGCGATATGTAGATGATACATTTGTGATTTGGCCTCATGGGAGGGAACACCTCAATACTTTTTTAGATCACCTTAATGGCATCCATCACAAAATAAAATTTACCATGGAAGTTGAAGTCAACAATCAACTGCCATTCCTTGATGTTCTCATAAATAGGAAGCAAGATGGAACCCTTGGCCATACAGTATATAGGAAAGCAACTCATACCAACAGATACCTTCATGCTAATTCTCATCACCACCCAGCCCAACTACAAGCCGTCGTCAAGACTTTAGTAACCAGATCACAAAGGCTAGCTGACCAGGATAACATCAAACAGGAAATGGACAGTTTAAAAACAGCTCTGAGACAAAACGGATTTACAGACCGAAATATACAAAGAGCCCTAAAGTCAAAACCGAGACAAACAGACGGGAAGCATGAGACACCAATAACCAAGGCTTATTTACCGTATGTCAAGGGGACCACGGACAGTATTGCAAGAATTCTACGGAGACACAATATCAATACTATTTTCAATACAGACAGAAAAATAAGCACGGTGTTGAGGACTCCGAAGACGAGGATCCCTTTAGAACAACAGGGAGTGTACGAGATTCCATGTGCAGACTGTCATAAAACCTATGTGGGGCAAACTAATAGAAGAATTCAAGCTAGACGTGATGAACACCAGAACGCTGTAAGAAAGCAGGAAAAAACAACATCCATTGCGGAACACGCCACCACGATGTCACACCGAATAGACTTTGAGAACACCAGATTACTGGCAAATATAGAACACCCGAAATCAAGACTCGTAAGAGAGGCAATTGAAATAGCGAAGAGACCTCACAGTCTAAACGCACGCAATGAAATTCAGAACTTATCGAATTGTTGGAAAATCCTATTAAACACGGTACCGGCCCGTACCCGTCCAATAACAACTCAATTGGAAATAACAAATCAGCAGGATGGAGCCGTGCCCACTGAGCGCCAAGGGCCAATCACACGCAGCCGTTCACGGTGTCAACCGATAGGCGCCGAGCCGCGACTATATAACAGCGCGCTCGCTTCAGAAAATCTTAGTATTCGAGTAACTAGAAGCGAAAGCAGAAGAGCAGAAGGCTACGAGAATTATGCGAACCGACCTGAAGAGGGCAGATGTGACTCTGCCGAAACGTCGTCGTTTTACCATCGATCCCGACAGGGATCAGTTATCAACTACGCGGATGTATTCCCGGAAACTGCCTAAAACATATATATATATATATATATATATATATATATATATATATATTATTACTAACACAATTAACTTAAAAAAAAACTTTTTTTTGAAATACAAAAATTAATACTTGAAAATAACAATGTTGAAATAAAATATAACTTAATGAATTTAAAACACTTAATGACGCTCGCTATTGTCTCATGTGAATTTATAATCTTGGTTTTACAAGCTAAGCAGTTTTTCGTGGGAATTGCTATATCGTGAAATATGAGATGAAATACGATATTTATGAGAAATGATTATTATATTGTTGCTATGGTGTAAATATTCTAAGTGTAGTTTATGACGGATATAACAACTCCCCTTACCAACAAAAAGTTGTGTGTTACAGGCACTTTTTTTCGCATAAAATAAGTACAAAGCAAATCAGGAATAAAAATCTTAAGCTAATACAAATTTCCAAAGGAATATGAAACATGAGGTAATTAAAATAATAAAATTAATAATCTAAAGATAGTAATAAATTTTCATACACATTAATTACTACATAAAATAATGAAAATGGTAAAAGAGAAAACGTAATAATCAAAATTTACAAAATTATTTATTTACTTGAAGTTCGATATCTTCGGTAGTTTTCTCCTCTAGGATAGGTCTTAACTTTGGTAAAAGTCTAGACAGTCTACTTTGTGATGACTTCGTAGGGTTTTCGTCCTTTTGGGCTGTGTGACCACTGGTCCAAAACGTTTTGAGCACGAAGGCAGCGACAATAATAACTATGGAGATTATGGGGGCATATGTAAACCACGAAATATTTTTGTTGACGAATGGTTGGTTAATTAGTTCGTCCAACTCTTTCGATCAACTTATGATTGGCGATGTTTAATTCATCCATATTTAAGTCGTTGAGCTTTAATGGTTTCAGCTCTGGGACTTGGATTTTCTCTGAAATTGTGTCACAACAATTGAAGGGGATGACAACTGGCTGGTAATTGTCTATTATGTTGATAGGTTTGAATGCTTCTGCTTGGACTTTAGTTATTCCAACAAAAGCACTGCATTCGCTCTGTAATTTCAACAAGGAATTGTTCGTAATTGTTAAAGTCTTTGCACTAATATTTGGACAACTGATTGTGATGCGGAGAGGTTCTGCAACCATGACTAACCATACGTTGGTTTCTAACTTTTAAACATGGTAGCCTTGGGCGAGTATCACTGCACTTTTACAATTATCTGGTACGATTTTAAAGTTTTTGAGGAGTTGGGCTTCACAAAAAGCACTCGAGTCTATTGGGTACGCATAAAGTTCTGAACACAATTTCTTCCGGATCGTTAATGGTTTGCACTCACTTAAGTCTTTAATGCGGATATACAGGAAAGAATCATCGTTTTGGCAATATAATTTTGGCTAAATGACGACAGTACATGATGCAAGCCAGTTCTATCATCGTAGACGGGAATAGGATATAGACGGAAAGCAGTGAATGATTGTTGTTCGATTAAAGGTATTTTTAATATAAAAACAAGGTCTGAGTCTGTTTGAAAAGCCTCCAATTCAGTGATTTCTAAATATCGCGCAATACTTGAATATTTAACAGGTAGAGGCAAATTATTCTTTACGAGGTTTTGCGATATTTCCTGTAGGGCGGTTATGAACTGTTCAGGGGTTAAAATAGAAGTGTGAATAATTTTTAAACGGGCGAATGTAATTGAGTTTAACACGTCGTTTAAGCTATCTTCTAAGAATAAGTAATTTTCCATAAGTCTTTCAGACATTTCAAAAAATGAAAGTTTGGCTTCCACGTAGGTCATTTTATCGCTTAGTTTACGTATAGTATTTTCAATTTTCCGAATATTGTCATTAAAGCTTTTTCGTCAAGTTGGATTTGTTGTATAGTATTGTTAAAGTTTTTTATCAATGAAGTTGTTACGCTAATTTGATTTTTCAAAAGATTTTCAACTTGAAGTTGTCCCTGATTTAATCTGTTGATACTGTTTGTGAAATATATCCCATCAGCGGCATCTAGGTTGCCAGTTATTGCCTTGAAGATTGTACCGGCACCATCTATTAATCCACGTTTATATCTCCTGGTATCCATATGAATTTCGCTAAATTTGTTTTTTATGGATTTCGAAATATGTGAAGTAGACTTAAGTGAGTTTGGACGTCGGCACGGAATAGGTTCATTGAGATGAGGTTATAAGAAATAGATCTTGTTAATGTGTCAAGGAGTCTGTTATTAGTAGTGAAGACTTGTTCAAGAGCTGAAAGTTTTTATGAACTAAAAGTGTCCATTTGTAATTTGAAACGTCAATTCGTGCTTCTTCCTGATAGTAAATGCCTATTGTGTTATTTATGGTTTTTATTTCGAACTGGGATGCTGCTGATCCGAACAGCAGGATGACCCTGTAAACAAATTAGTCTTCTACGAATGGTTTCATGCGATCAAAGTTTACTGTCGTATTTTGGTTAGTTCGGGGGTGTAATAGAGTTGCTGAATTTTTATGGATTTCTAGTATTTCGAAAGGTCCGTTAAACTTGTTCTGTAGTTTGTCTTTAAATTGAGAGTCTCTTATGTACACTTTATCACCTACTTGGTAATTAGGAGGATTTCCCGAAACATGTTTGTCAAATCGGACTTTGGCTTTTTGTTTCTGTTGTTCTGTCCTTTCGCGGGCGATCTTATAGTAATGGGAAATTCTATTGTTGAGGTCTCTAATATATTTTGTAATCAGGTCTTTTTCGTTGTATAAAGTCTCTGGGTGTCTGCTGGCAATGTAACCGAAGATCAGTTCATAGGGTGTTAACCCATGTGACTTATTGGCAGAGTTGTTATATGCGATTACCGCATAGGGCAAAATGTTAAAAGGGTGTTCATCGGGATGTTCTGCTTTATGAATTCGTAACATATCTAGAAGAGTAGAGTGAAACCGTTCCACTGATCCATTGGATTGCGGGTGTCCAACACTTGAATATGAAAGTTTAATGTCGAAGAGTTTACAAAGATCTTTAAGTAGGGCGTTATCGAATTCGCGACCATAGTCACAGTGTATTCTAATAGGTGTTGCGAAATGTTGGATAAATAAGAGAAGCGTATTAACTACTGTTTTAGCAGACTTGTCGGTGATTGGGTATGCTTGGGAAAATTTGGTTAACTCGTCTCGTATGGTCAGGGCATAGTTTTTATTCGGGACTTCGAGGATGTCAATGTTAAGTCTTTCTAATGGAATTCTTGGAGTTTCAGTAATTACCAGAGGGCTATCAAGGTTTTTGTGAAATGTTTTAGCTGTTTGACATATTCGACAGTTCTTAATATAATTGTCAACATCTTTTGGAAGACCCTGCCAATTATATTTTTCCCTATTCGCCTAATTGTTTCATTAATACCCCTATGTATCTTGGTTTTTCCGTTATGAAACTGTTCAAGAATTCTTGGCACTTGATCTTTTTCGATAGTTTGAGTTATGTTTTGACAAACTTTCCATTTTACGTTTAATTTTGCAAAGATAAACGAAAGCATTTCTAAGATAGGTAATTCCAAGTTATTCTCGACGCAACAGTGTTCTGATTTGGTTAGTACATTTTTGCTTTTAAATATTGAAGCAATTAGAATCTCGTTTATGGTTTCAGGATTAGATGGTAAGGGTATAATACAATACCGTCTTTTTCTAACACTTTTGCTGGAGAATACGTTAATTTTATATCGTTCGAAGTCGGCATTTTCTTCAAAGATATCTTCCAAGATTTGGTGGTGAAAGTCTTTAAGATTGTCGGTTTGAAAGAAAACTAGGATGTTTTTATTTTCTCTGTCAAGAAGTTGGCAGTTAGAGTATTGTATCTTACTGTAGTCAATGAGTGAAACTGTTTTGTAACGTTCTACGAACGTTCGAAATTCCGTAAATATTAGGTCATCGTCGTTATTTGTTTCAGGTTCGTCTGAGTCGGTGTCATCGTTTTCGTTTGTTTTAATTTGGTAAGGGAGTCAACACAGTCTGAATTAAAATGAAATGAAACGTCTTTTTCGAGCAGTTTTGTGAGAGGTTTGGATATTTTGGCAAAGTTTGGTATAAATCGACGATAGTAGCCAGCTAGACCAAGAAAAGATTTAATGTCTTTCTGATTCTGCGGTTGAGGGAAGTTAAGTATACATTCGACTTTGGACGGGTTCTAACATATCAGTTAGATTTTTCTCGAATCATATTCCTCTCAAATAACTTCAAATCAGTCTAATGTCAGTCAATCATGAAATATCTAACAACAATTTTATTATAACATCATTGGTGCAATTTAAATAACAATAAGACGAGTTTTGTATTAGTATGGCCTTTTTTCCTCTGGTAATTGTTAGTCTGAATAAGAACCTCGAATTTTATATTCAAAAATTTAACCAATTCTTACTGTCATTTGTTATGTAATTTTAGTTGAACTGACAAAGGAATAAACGTATTCTGAAAGCTTTTTAAAATTCAGAAAGGGCATTTCTTTTTAACACCCTCTAGTGAACTGGCTGCTTCCCAATTAATTGATTTTTTATATTAATTCAACCCTTATCATCTATTTCCTATATATATATATATATATATATATATATATATATATATATATATATATATATATATATATATATATATGTTCTGAGAGGCTTCCGCGGTCATTATTATGAACTAGGCTAGGTTCCGGGTGAAAACCTAGTGACTCTCTGGGAGTAGGCAGATTGAGGCCCCAACTTCGATCTAGACGAAACTCTCTTTCACTTTTGTCTCTTGATAATGGCTCCACCCGGAACCTAGCCTAGTTCATATATATATATATATATATATATATATATATATATATGTTCTGAGAGGCTTCCGTGGTCATTATTATGAACTAAGCTAGGTTCCGGGTGAGAACCGCGTCTGAATTTATTAAATAGCTTAGTTCATAATAATGACCGCAGAAGCCTCTCAGAACATTTCATTCGCCTCTACGGGGAGGATTTCTTCCAACTCACTAAAACATACAGCAAACTTCTTAATCGAAAATCTCTGCTTCTTTGTGATCTTGTTTTTCTCAAATCTTGTAGAACTTATAACGTCATTTCAAATACTTTCAAACTAAAACATCACACCTCTTCACGTTCAGTTTCCAGTATTCTTAACAAAGCAAGTTTGGCCCTGATACGAAATTCCATCGATTCAATTAGATATCAACTTGATCAAACCAACCGAAATTAGTATCACTGTTATTCGTCATTACATACTTTCAATCCTCATCCAATTCTGTTGGACAATTTTGATCGCATTTCGAGCGATAAAGCCGAACACCTGGCCCAAAAGAAAACAGTCACTCAAAAACTTAAGCTAACACGACTTATTATAAAACAAGAACCCGCTGTTACCTCACCCCCTCAGACCACCGTCCATAACTTTTCTGACTTCCCCTTAGACTCTACCAGTTTACACGTCCTATCCAAAGGTTTCAATTTCGCAGTGACGCCGAAAACTATCCCAACTGAGAGAATCATTTCTCAAGTTGAGGTAGCTTTGGTTGAACTAACAGATATTGAGGCTGAAGATACTCGTCAAGACATTGCCAGAGTACTCCGCACATCAAGGCCACCAAAATCAAACCTAACTTCTAACGAAAGACATGCACTAAACAACTACGTAACAACGATGACATAACTATTCTTCCTGCCGACAAAGGTAACGGGACTGTTCTTCTCAATACTAAGGACTATGTTCACAAGATGAATTCCCTACTACACACTGCAGACTTCGAAATAATTAACAATAATCCTACTACTTACTTAGAGAAAAAGACTAAGGAAATCATCAACAGGACACAACTTCCTCTTGACGTCAAAAAGATCATCATTCCTCGTGAAAAGTCTTCTAAAATTCCGAAAATTTACGGACTACCCAAAATTCATAAGCCGGACATTCCTCTTAGGCCCATTGTCAGTTCGGTACAATCCCCGACCCAGGAATTAGCCCGGTACTTAGCCAAAACCCTTCAACCTCTAGCCGAGCAAGCATCCTCGTACGTAAAGAACTCTTCTTCCTTCCTAGATTTGTTAAGGGCTTATAGAATTTCAGAAAATGATATCCTAGTGAGCTTCGATGTTGTATCTCTTTTCACCAATGTCCCCATTTCAGAAACGTTAGATGTTCTAAGAACAAAACACAATATCTCTTCAGACATCATCAAACTGGTACAACACTGTTCTTCTAACACGTATTTTCATTTCAAGACACTGTGTTCAAACAAGTCCGTGGGGCCCCCATGGGTTCACCTCATTCTCCAGTGCTTGCTAACATTTTCATGGAACAAATCGAAACCCAGGCCCTAAACTCGTCTAATTTGAAACCTTCCTGTTGGCTTAGATATGTAGATGACACTTTTGTCATTTTGCCTCATGGCAGAGATTCATTAGACTTCTTTTTACAACACCTCAATGGTATACATTCTAATATACAATTTACAATGGAAATCGAGTCCGATTCTTCTCTCCCGTTTCTTGATGTCCTCATAACAAAAACCAACAATGACAGATTCTCACATACCGTCTAGAGGAAACCAACGCATACCAATCGATACTTAAATGCCCAATCACACCATCACCCTGCCCAATTGAGTTCTGTAATGAAATCTCTGACTCTTTGATCTATCCGTTTAACAGATACTGACAATAGACAAAACGAACTTAATAATCTTCATCAGATCCTTCGACAAAACGGTTATCATCCGGACCACATTGCTCGTATAATTCATCAATCTCAATAACCCCCAATCACACCAACCCCGTCAGAAACAGACCAACAACATCGAAAAGCCGTCCTCCAGAACATTCGAGGAGTCACTGACAAAATAGCACGGATTTTACACCGACATCAAATAAAGACTGCCTTCAACACCACTCAAACTATAGGCAACTTAACCGGTAACCCCAAAGACAAAGTACCTAACGAGGATCGAGGAGTTTACGAAATTTCATGTCGCGATTGCCCACAAAGCTACATCGGTCGTACTAATAGGCGCATTAACCATCGAGTATATGAACACTCTCTGTCAGTTCGTAAAAAAGATCCGACGTCAGCTCTCGCGCATCACCATATCCAAACAGGGCACTCTATCAACTTCGAGGACAGTAGGACTATCATATCTCTCAATTCTCTTAGGGCATCCACTATTCGCGAAGCCATCGAAATAGAAAAAAGACCTCTCTGTCTAAATAGATGCGATGACAGCACTCGCCTTCCCACAGCTTGGACCTCCGTAATTGCCAGATTAAACAGACACGCCCACCAACACCCAACCAATCATCGCACAGCCCCTTCATCACGCGACATCCCCTCCTAATTGACCGATAACTATAAATAAAAGAAGCAGCGCAGATTTACCTTCAGTTCAGTTACCTAGTAACTCTTGGGGAGTAGGCAGGTGTTGAGGCCCCGAGTTCGATCTAGACTCTGAAACTCTTTTTCATTTTTTGTCTCTTGATAATGGCTCCAAAGCAGGAGTCGAAACGTCGAGTATTTAATAAATTCAGACGCGGTTCTCACCCGGAACCTAGCTTAGTTCATATATATATATATATATATATATATATATATATATATATATATATATATATATATATATCTTCACAAACACAAATGCTTTTTTTAAAAAAATTATTTTTATTTAAAACACAAATTAAATATTTTTACTTGAAAGTTACGTTAAACAATATAAATGAAATAAATGAAAGCGATACACTTAATGACGCTCACAGCCATCGCATGTGCATTTATAAGGTACGTGTTGCATTGTCAGCATCAGCAGTTTTACACGTGCGATGGGCATTTGCGTATTTCCTGGGAATTGCTATTTCCTGTAATATGACACCATGTGAACGACTCATTTGACCGGTTACACGGTGTTGTCATATTATTATTCTAAGTATTGTTTAGGACGTATATACCAACTCCCCTCACAAAGAAAAAGTTGCTGTTTTACAGGAACTTTTCTAATTTGTAAAATAATAAAATATAAAGGTTGTATACATATGAAATTTGCAGAAAGCAAAAGTGAATAAAATAGCGAAAATCGTATAAATGTATAAAATAAAAATATAATTAGCATTAAGGTCATTAATAATAAAACCTAAAATAATACAGTTTTTAGCCATAAATAAGTTTTACAAAACAATTTTTGAAATTATTTTGGGGTACTTAGCTCGATGTCTTCAGTTTCGTTCAGTCGAAGGTTCGGTCTCAATCTTGGCAACAATTTTGAAATTCTGGTTGTGGGTGATGGACTTTCACTGGTTGTAATGCGTTTACGCCAAAGCGTTTGGAGGACAAATACAGCGACAATCGCGGCACCACACTCCCTCCAAGGCACACACAGTGCGCCCTTAGGGGAAAATTCACTAAACCCCAGATATACAACATATCAAAAGGGTTTAGCTTGGCAAGGGTGGGAGCCCTTGCCAGGTTATCAGGCCCGTGGTTGGCGTCGTGGCTGCAGTTCCCCATAAATTTTCTAACCGTCCGGGCTGTTCCTAACAGGACGGCTTTTTGCATCAGTTGGTAAAGATGTTCGTCCAGACCGAGGTATTTCAAATTGTTTAATAGATGTTTTGGGACTACTCCTGTTGTTGACATAACAATTGGTACTGTTCGAGTGTTCTTCATGTCCCATTGTCTCTGTATTTGAAATTCTAAATCCCTGTATTTGGCTATTTTTTCAGCCTGCTTAATATTTATATTGTTGTTATTAGGGATTGCTATGTCAATTAAGGTTGTTTTTCTAGAGACTTTATCCACCAAAACTATATCTGGTCTATTGTGAGCAACAGTCCGATCGGTCAATATCGTCCGGTCCCAGTACAGTTTGTAGTTGTTATTTTCTAAAATAGATTCTGGTTTGTATATATAGTAGGGTGTTCTTACCGACTGTGATAGCTCGAGTTTCAGCGCTAGTTCCTGGTGCAGTATTTTTGCCACAGCATCATGTCGTTCTTTGTATTCAGTTGCAGCGAACGCTTGGCAACCTCCTGTGATATGCTGGATAGATTCAGATGTTTGGCAATCATATCTGCATCTGTCGTTGTTGATAAAAGGGTCTTTGACAATGTACTTTAGATAGTTCTTAGTTGGAATTACTTGATCTTGGATTGCCAATATAAAGCCTTCCGTTTCAGGAAACATATGACCAGAGATCAACCAGTAGTTCAACGCTGAACTGTCGACATAATCTTGGTTGACGTCATTTATATGCCTTCCATGAAGCGGCTTCTCTTTCCATTTCAGCAGCTTCTGATCAGTTGTCTGGTGGTATACTTGAACTTATTGTTCTGTCAGTCGCAGAGGTGTTGAGTCATCAACCTGACATATGACTCTGTGTAGATCAGAAAATTCTGCGAGTTTCTGGAAATGGTTACGCAAATTGGAAATTTGTTGATCACGTAACTTGCCTATATCTGCCAATCCTCTTCCTCCTTCATACCGTGGCAACGTTGTACGTTCGACGGAACTCTTTGGATGGTGATTTTGAGCTTTTGTTAGTAGAACTCGTACTTTCCGTTGTAGTTGTTCAATGTCCGTCTTGCACCATTTAACTATTCCAAATGAGTAACTGAGTACTGAGCACGCGTAAGTGTTAATAGCCTGAAACAGATTTTTACTGTTAAGCTTAGTTTTCAACAGTCGTCTTACCCTTCTATAGAACTCTGTTGATAGGTCCTTTTTCATGGTGGAGTGATCAATTCGTTGAGCCTGCTTTATTCCAAGGTATTTGTAAGTATGGCCTTCCTCCATGGATTCAATTGAGGTGCCATCTCTCATTTCGTAGGGCCCCTGTTGTATTTTGCCTTTCACTATATTGATAATCCGGCATTTGTCTAGGCCAAATTGCATATGGATGTCATTAGAGAACCCTTCTACTATTTTAAGCATATCATGCAGCTGTTGTTTCGTAGCTGCCATCAACTTTAAGTCGTCCATGTATAACAAATGGTTTATCTTTAGTGCTTGTACGTTGTTGTGTTTGAGACTGAATCCAAAGTTAGTCGCGTTCAGTTTGCGTGAGAGTGGGTTCATGGCAAGGCAGAACCACAGCGGGCTAAGAGAGTCTCCCTGGAATATACCCCTTCTGATTGGAATGGGGTCAGTTTGTATCGAACAGTTGGCTTCATTCAGTGAGATTTTGACAGCGACAATTATTATTATGGAAAATATTGTCACGTAGGTGAACCAAGAAATGTTCTTTTTGACGAATGGCTGATTTATTAGTTCGTCTAGGTCCTTTGAACAGTCGTTGAGTTTGTGGTTTGCGACGTTTAACTCCTCGAAATTCAATTCATGGAGTTTCAAAGGTTTAAGTTCGGGAACGACAATTTTTTCTGGTATGGTATCGCAGCAGTTGAAAGGGATAAGAACTGGTTGATAGTTGTCAAGGGTGTTGCTGCTTTTTGTGGCTTCTGCTTCGATTTTGGTTATTCCAATGAAGGCACTGCTATCTTTCTGAAGTTTTAATAAAGAGTGTTAAGGGTTTTATATTGATGTCGGTACAGGTGATGGTAATGCTGAGAGGCTCGGTAACCATAATTAACCACACGTTGGTTTCGAGTTTTTGAACGTGGTACCCTTGAGCAGAAATCACGGCACTGTGACAATTGTCCGGCACTTTTTTAAATTTCTTAAAAGTTGGGCCTCGCACAAAGCATTGGAGTCTATCGGATATGCATAGAGTTCGGAACACAATTTATTTTGATTGTTCAACGGTTTGCACGCACTAAGGTCTTTTATAGGAATATACAGTAAGGAATCGTCGTTTTTTGCTATATATTTATGAGTGAATGAGAGAACATGGTATAACCCAGTTCTATCATCATAGATTGGGATTGGGTATAAGCGGAGAGCAGTGAATGATTGCTGTTCAATAAGAGGAATTCTGAGTATAAATACAAGGTCGGAATCTGTTTGAAAAGCTTCTAATTCTGTAATTTCTAAGTATCATGCAATACTTGAATATTTGACGGGCAATGGTAAATTATTTTTCACGAGATTCTGCGATATTTCCTATAAGGCGGCTATGAAATGTTCGGGAGTTAAAATTGTGGTATGGATAATTTTTAGACGGGCAAAAGTTATGGAATTAAGAACATCATTTAAGTTGTCTTCTAGAAAGAGATAATTTTCCATTAGTTTTTCCGTCATTTCTAGAAATGAAAGTTTTGTTTCCACGTACGCCATTTTGTCGTTTACTTTACGAATCATATTTTCCATTTTTCGAATATTTTCGTTAAATATTTTCTCGTCGACCTGAATGTGTTGAATAGTCTCGTTAAAGTTCTTTATAACTGAGGTGGTTACGCTGATTTGGTTTTTCAAAAGGTTTTCGATATCCAGTTGTCCTTTGTTTAAACTATTTATACTGTTGGTGAAGTACTCGCCGTCGGCGGCGTCTAAGTTACCAGTTATGGCTTTGAAAATTGATCCGGCGCCATCGATTAGTCCACTTTTGTACCTTCGGGTGTCCATGTGGATTTCGGTGAATTTGTTTTTGACAGAGTTTGAGATTTGGTTAAGTAAGTTGATGTGTGATTGAACGTCAGCACGGAATACATTGGTTGGGTGGACGTTAGTTTTTAGTGATAAAGTTAGTGCATCGAGAACTCTGTCGTTGGTAGCGAAAGCTTGTTCTAGAGCGGAGAGATTTCTATGAACTAGAAGAGTCCATTTGTGATTTGACACGGTTATACGTGATAATAAATCCCTAGGGTGTTATTGATTGGCTTTATTTCAAATTGGGATGCTGCCGATCCGAACAGCAGGATGACCCTGTAAAGAAATCAGTCTTCTGTGAAAGGTTTCATACGGTCAAAGTTTACTTTGGTATTTGGTTAGTACGAGAATTAAGTAAAGTAGCTGAGTTTGTATGTAGTTCTACTATTTGAACTGGTCCCTTTGTTTTGCAGTTTATCTTTGAACTGAGATTCGCGTACGTAAACCTTGTCACCTACTTGATAATTTGGGGTTTTGTCCGAAACATGTTTATCGAATCGAATTTTGGCTTTCTGTTTTTGAGTATCGGTTCTTTCGCGTGCTATTTTGTAGTACTGTGAGATACGATTGTTTAAGTCTCTGATGTATTTAGAAATCAAGTCCTTTTCGTTATAGAGGGTTTCAGGTGGTCGGCTAGACGTGTACCCGAAAACGAGTTCATAGGGTGTGAACCCATGAATATTGAAGGGGTGTTCGTCAGGGTGCTAGGCTTTATGGATACGGATCATATCTAACTAAGTTGAATGAAAACGCTCTAATGAGCCGTTAGATTGGGGGTGTCCTACACTAGAGTAGGAAAGTTTAATATCGAACAATTTGCAAAGGTCTTTGAGGAGTGCATTGTCGAATTCACGACCGTAGTCGCAGTGGATTCTCAGAGGAGTTCCGAAGTGTTGGAAAAACACCAAGAGTGTACTGACGACAGTTTTAGCGGACTTGTCGCTAATCGGGTAGGCCTGGGAATATTTAGTTAGATATTTATCCTTTCAAAGGGGGTTCTTGGAGTTTCGGTTACTACTAAGGGATTGTCAAGGCTTTTTCGGAAAGCTTTAGTTGTCTGACAGATTTGACAGTTTCTAATGAAGTTTTCTACGTCTTTTGTAATACCTTGCCAGTTATACTTTTCTTTAATTCGTCTAATAGTTTCGTTGATCTAGTATTATTGGCACTTGATCTCTTCCTACTGTTTTTGTTATGTTCTGGCAGACTTTCCACTTTATGTCTGTTTCTGCGAATATAAACGAAAGCATTTCGAGTATAGGTAGGTCTAAGTTATTTTCAACGCAGTATAGTTCAGAATCAGTTAGAAGGTCTTTGCTTGAATTGATTTTGAATTGCTCGAAGTCGGCGTTCTCTTCGAAGATATCCTCAAGAATTTGGTTATGGAAATCTTTTAAATTGCCGGATTGAAAGAAAACTAAGATATTTTTGTTTTCTCTATCAAGGAGTTGACAGTTGTAGTACTGAATTTTACTATAGTCGATAAGTGAGACGGTCTTATACCGTTCTACGAATGTCCGAAATTCTGAAAAAATTGAGTTGTCCTCGTTGTCGGTTTCAAGTTGTTCTGTATCACTGTCTTCGTTTTCGTTTAAGGGAGTTATCGTGAAGAGTTGGAGTTTGGTGTTTGATTGGAAGGTCATACATTCATCAAAATGGTTGATTCGAATGCGTGAAAGGGCGTCTGCGTTCTTATTTACTTTTCCCGGTTTGCATATAATTTCATAATCGTACTCCTCGAGTTTGAGGCGCCATCTGGCAAGTCGACTACCTGGATCTTTAATAGAAAAGAGCCACGTTAACGGGCGGTGGTCGGTCAGAAGTTTAAACTTTCGTCCAAAAATTATTGGCCTGAAGTGTTTAACGGCCCAAACAATAGCCAGAAGTTCACGCTCTATTGTGGAGTATCGGGTCTCAGCCTTGCAGAGGGTTAGATGCGTATCCAATTGGCAGATCTTTGCCTATTGGTCCCTGTGAAAGCACAGCGCCGATTGCAAATGCGCTAGCGTCAGTTGTCAAAATAAAGGGCTCATTGAAGTCGGGATAAATTAAAATTGGGGTCGAAGTGAGGGCTTGCTTATTTTCATTGAAACAATTAACGCATTCAGAACTGAAATAGAATGAAACATCTTTTTGCAGCAATTTTGTGAGTGGTTTTGAAATTTTAGCAAAATTGGGTATGAATCGACAATAATACACGGCTAATCCCAGAAAGGATTTGATATCTTTTTGATTTTGGGGCTGAGGTAATTTCAATATACATTCTACCTTTGATGGATTCGGTTTAACTCCATCTTTGGTAATCAGATGTCCGAGATAGGCGACTTCTTTGCGAAGAAATTCGCACTTGTTGGGTTGGATTTTGAGATTTCCCTTTCGTAGGCGTTTAAAAACATCAGTAAGGCTAGACAAATGGTCGTTGATAGTGGGAGAGTATACGATTATGTCGTCCATATAGCCGAGACAACGTTCGTTTTGAATGCCTAAAAGAATGTTGTCCATAACCCTCTGGAATGTTGAATGGGCATTCTTTAGACCAAAGGGCATCCTTACGAATTCGTAGTGCCCATTCTCAACGGTAAACGCGGTTTTGGAAATGTCTTTTGGGTCAATCTCAATCTGATGGAATCCTGAGGCGAGGTCAAGTCTTGTGAAATATTGGCATTTGCCAAGTTGATCTAATAAGTCCGAAATGTTAGGGAGAGGATATTTGTCATCAACCGTTAGTTCGTTGAGTTTTCGATAATCAACTACAACGCGCCATTTTTGCTTTCCTGAAGCGTCCAGTTTTTTCGGTACTACCCATACAGGGGAGGACCAGGGCGAGTTTGAATGGCGTATAATACCTTCGTCTAGCATTTTCGTTGCTTGGGATTTAATTTCCTCTTTATGAATCTGAGGGTAGCGATAAGATTTCGTTAAAACTGGTCTAGAGTTGTTAGTCTCGATGGTATGTTTAATTTCGTTGGTAAACGACAGATGGTCTCCTTCGAGATAAAATATGTCAGAGTAGTCAAGACATAGTTGCGATATTAAGTCGGATTCTTCTTCGTTTAAGTGGTCAAGTCGAAGTTGATTGAAAATTTGCTCTTGTCGTTCTAGTATGTTGTCTGTTGGTTGGGTTTGTGAAATAGAATTCACACTGAACTGTTGTAAAGGTTCAAGTTTAATGTCAGTGAAATTTATAGTTTTAGGGATGGCATTTACATTTAATACGGATGTCAGAAATTGGCCATTACTATAGACTTTTACTAGAGCATTCGGAAGATTGACTTTTTCAATTTCTATGCCTGTTAATAAGGCGTCTGTATCTCTAAGGTTGCAAGTAAGTTTACAGATTTGCTCTGTACGTGGTTGAATAGAAATTGTGTTGACGGGGTCACATGAAAATTTTTTGGGGATGTCTTTACTGATTAAATCGTCTGTTACTTTATATAACGGAAGTGTTTTGAAGTTGGTTACTAGTTGCTTCTTTTCGAAATCAACGATGCAATTATAGTGTTCCAGGAAATCGGAACCTAACAATCCATCGAACTCGATATCGATATGGCAAATGTAAACCTTATGAGGATCCTCGAAGTTTCCTTGGACTTCCATCGTCTGGAAGTGGTTGATCTCACAACGTTCCAATAGCTGTGTATCTGCTATCGTCATCAGGTGAATGATGACGATGAATCATTCACCTGATGACGATAGCAGATACACAGCTATTGAAACGTTGTGAGATCAACCACTTCAAGACGATGGAAGTCCAAGAAAACTTCGAGGAACGAGTTACATTGTCTACCAACTTCAAACTTATGAGGATCATTGATATTAAACGTGACGAGAGTCGATTCGTTGATATGAATTTTCTTGTTAGTTATTCCCTGGATGACGACATTTTCTTGGAACCTTTCCCTGAATCGTTTGCAAGTTTCTGGCTTAAAAATAGAGAGTCCTGCACCGGTATCCACAAGAAGTTTGTAGGTGTTGGATGCATCGGTGATGTAATATAAGTTCTTAGAGTTTACGGACAAGAGGGGTCTTACAGAAATCTCTGTTCGGGGATGTTCACATTGGGGTCGAAGCTGTCTAAATTCAAGGTTTGAATGTGCGTTTGAAGGTTTGACATGTCCGGGAGTTCTGTTTGAGGGGTAGTTTTCTGAAAATTTGTCGGAGAAATTTCGTCATAGTTTTCGCAGTAATTTTCGCTCTCGAAGTCTGTTTTAAAGTAATCGTAAAAGTCATTGTGGGAATTGTCGTAGGAAAAATAGTCGGTATTGTCGTAATCTGTGTATTGGTACTGGTTGTTTGTTGGGTTTGTTCAAATCTATGATTTTCGAACTCATGATTATTTAGGTGATGAGTACGTTGTTGGCGGTAAAAATTAGGGTTCGGTTTAAATTGGTCTGTATTTGGGGGTTGATTGCTTGTTGATGGACGTTGTTGTTGGAAACTCCTATTGGGAGGAAAGTTTGTTTGACGAGGTTGCTGGTAATTTTGTTGGTTGGAATATTGGGCGAATGGAGGGCGAGGTCTTTGGAAATTTTGTCCAAAACTTTGATTTTGTCCAAAGCTTTGGTTTTGTTGGAATTGCCTCGATCTAATGAGGCATTCATTAACTGAGTGGCCCATTCTCTTACAGACTGTACATTGTTTTGGAGGTGGCAATTGATTCGGTCTTCTAAAGGACGGAGTTGTAGTTTTGAAATTAGAAAATTTTTGAGTTTCGAGATGGTTCAATTGGATTTCTCTTTTGATTCTACAGATCGCGGTTAAAATATCTCTCGGGTCACTTGCTCGAATTAATTGTCCCATTTTTGGCTCTAGGCCTGTAAGCAGGCTGTTTAGTGCCATAGGTTCAATTAAATCTATTTGGGCTTGTTTTTCCTTACTAGTCAAATTTTGTTTTGTGACCGCTGTCAGCATTTTTGCCTGGTGGGTCTGAATTCTAGTAGAAAAAGTTAAGGGTGATTCGGATGGTAATTGTTTCATACGTTGGAGATCCTGAATGAGCGCCGATAGGTCTCGAGGGTCTCCGAAATGGTTTTCTAAAAGAGTTACAATGTCAGTCAATTGTGTAGGGTTTCGCGAATTTACTAGTTCTGCTGCCCTGCCACGGAGTTTATTTTTTATGTGGAGTATAAGTAAGACCTGTTGATTATCGGTCGCCATACTGTGGGCGGTGTTACATGATGTGATAAAGGTATTTATAAAGATAGGGTTACCGTCGTACTCCGGTACTATCGCAAAAATCTCGGAAATTTTATAGGGCTCCACAGTTGGAGTGGCTGCACCTTGCCTTGTAGTGGTCATATTGTTTTAAAAATTAAGTATTTGCACAATATTAAAAGTCGCAATAAGATTATATTGTCAAACTGACAATGCAATAACGTATAAATAAATGTGAAAATAGATAGATATTAAAATAATTAGATCAAGTTATTATAAGTTGTGCAAAATAATGGTATAAGTTTAATATGTAATTATCAATATGTACCTAAATTGCTCACAAATATTTTTTTTACCTTGCACTTATATTCAAAATAAATGAACAATATATTAAAGGTAGTGATGTAATATGTTTCAAATATTTAAGGAATATTAAAGGATTTATCTTTGATGATAGAAATGGTGAATAAGTGTATCAATAAATGGAAATAATAAAATAATAATAACGTAATCCTTACAATATAATTCCTGGCATGGACTGTTCTGTAAGTTGACTGCACTGGTTAGCCGTTGCGTGTTCCTGGTGCTAGCTCGCTTCCAGTTGTGTCGCCAGCAAGAGGTTGATTGTCCCACGAAGGTTTGGAAACCACCACGACTAGTTAGAATTCTCGTGTTCTAGTCGTTTTGGAACAATCCTACTGACTGCGCCAATTTTATATCTTCACAAACACAAATGCTTTTTTTAAAAAATATATTTTTATTTAAAACACAAATTAAATAATTTTACTTGAAAGTTACGTTAAACAATATAAATGAAATAAATGAAAGCGATACACTTTATGACGCTCACAGCCATCGCATGTGCATTTATAAGCTACGTGTTGCATTGTCAGCATCAGCAGTTTTACACGTGCGATGGGCATTTGCGTATTTCCTGGGAATTGCTATATCGTGTAATATGACACCATTTGAACAACTCATTTGACCGGTTACACGGTGTTGTCATATTATTATTCTAAGTATTGTTTAGGACGTATATAACATATATACAGGGTGTAAACGGTTTGAGTGCAAAGATTTTGAAGAACAATACTTCAGGTAAAAACAAATCAAAAAGCTTTATAACATTTTCTAAAATAAAGTATAGTTTTGCCAAAAAAAACACATAAAGTTAGATTTTATGTAGCCCTTGCTACAGTGAATAACACAATAATTTCGATTTCAAAATGTCGGTAAATCTAAATATGTAAATACTCAATAGCTTATACATCTTTAATAGCCACATTAAAAATGAAAATTGATTATTTAAACTCGAAATATGCTTTTATAATTTAGTGTAAGTTTCTCCGAATAGATATGGCAACGTGGCATACAGACCAACTTATTTACTACATTTTTTACTCTAACGACGACTGAGAGTTACGATTGTTTTTTGCGATTTCGATTCTTGTAAATAAGAATAGATAAACGGTGAAGTGATTTGAATGATATCTATTTGATGTAGACTTCGTGGTTTGCTTTCCATTTAATATATTTTTTAAATAAATGAAATCGGTTGTGATTAGTGTGTAAGTTCGAAAATTAAAAATAGTGTGACAGTATTTATATGTGATAAATAATGGCCGATTATACAATTAGGGAAAGACATGACATGCTCTTAATTTATGGGGAAAGCAGACGTAATTGCAGAATAGCAAGAATGTTATACAGGTAAAGGCTTCCAAACAGACGCCTGCCCAATGCTAGGACATTCGTAGCTGTTTCGCAGAGGCTTCTGGAAACAGCTAGTGTAATACCACAAATAAACAATCGCGGACCACAGCGACATTATCGTATCTTAGCTGCTGAGTATCAAATACTAGACCTTATCGACATCAACCCATATCGTAGCACACGGAGTATTGGAAGTGAGCTGCAAATTTCTCACACTGTTGTTCATAGAACATTACGGGAACAATTGCTCTATCCATATCACATGCAGCGGGTTCAAGGGCTTTCAATTGATGATTTTCAACCAAGACTCAATTTCTGTCGTTGATTCCTCAGAAAACATCGACAATTTACACGACTCCAATTATTGACGAGAATGACCTTAGACAACGCATTTTGACGCTGCTGACGAAATCCGAAATATTCCAGGAATTTTTTCTCGCATACGTGAAAATTGGATTAAACGGTGTCGTGCTTGTGTCGATAGTAATGGTGGGCATTTTGAACATTTGCTGTGAATAATCCGTTGTTTCAACTCACTTCTATCATTATAATAAATTCGGTAAGTAGGATTACATATTTACTTGTCTAATTTAAATAATATTAATTAAATCAGTAATAATGACTCTTCGAATAATTTAACTGGTAAAAAACTACATATACAGATCTCTTGAGTTGAATATCATATGTATTTACCCAACTTTGTATAATTGCATAAAAGAAACCGCCAAATACAAATTCTAATTGCAATATCTTGTATTAAAAACGTAAATATTTTCAACAAAATATTTCATACATTTTTATTTAATTCTAAGGTCAATATCATCAGTCAATACAAAAACACAGGTGTTTATTTTTTTTGTCGGCGTAGTCATTCCTTTATTATTCGCGCTAAGAGTGAATCTGCTTCGAACGCGAGCGACGTTGCCGGATTGACAATAATTTACTTAATATGTTTTAGGGATTTTCTTGGTTATTAAGGCCTACTGACCATAGTGGTATAAGAGTTTTTTGTTTAATTTGGTGTATACTACCTCCACCTAAAATATATGCACTCAAACTATTTACACCCTGTATATATATATATATATATATATATATATATATATATATATATATATAACAGGGTGTAATGTCTTCATTGCACATTCCATAGAGAATATCCAAAAAAAATGTATGAATTAGATGTTGCGGTTTTAGTTCAATGCTGGTTCAATGCAAGTATATAATTGACGAAGGACCTTTAGCGGAACAATCAATAAACACGTGCCGTCACATAAACGAATCACCAAATAAAAGTTATCACTAACCTTTAAGTCGAAGCTCTGGTGTTTTCTTGGTTCTTCTTTCTTCGGAGGCTAGCCCCGTAACAGCAGGAACAGTTTCTTAGAGCTTCGTCTGGACAACACGTTACACGTAAAATAGCGACGTAATGTTCATTGATTGAGCATACAAAAAATGCGGGTTTAACAACAAATGATGCGCTTTTGTAAACACAAAAGAAACAAAATGAAAGCGGTTTAGCGGTCGTTTCGAATCGAGCTACTAACTCGCGAAATCGTAACGTAAAAAACAACAATAAGCGCCGTCTCTTCAGACGGAATCAAAGCGTCCGAAAAGTTCGGAGAACAATTCTCCCAAGCGTCCAAATAGCTCGGGATCCGAAACACGAATGTCAATACTGTCTATATTTTACACGCAAAAAACACTTACAATTAGCATTAGCGCGACGGAGTGTTTTAGAAAAGGTGCAGAAGTTTAAATATCAATGAAGTAATTCAATCAAATTGAACACAATACACTAAACAAATTGGGGGAACGCACCACAGGGTTTAAACGGTTGTTCCATGAATTTTCGGGTACATTTCAGAACACGCTTGGTCTCCTTTAAACTACTCCTGTCATGAATAAACGCGATTATTCTAACTATTTCAATTTTCAATTGTTCTAAATTCGCTTACTTCTTCTTGTAAACTTGCCTTTAATGTAGCCCCAAAAATACAAATCTGGAGATCTAGGTGGCCAACGAATTGGACCATTTGTGGCAATTCCTTTCCGAATAACCTTTGCGGCTATATTCTTACGTTACCAAATTGATAAAATGGGGCCGTATCTTGCTAGAAGTAGACTAGTTATCGCACATTCAAGTTTACGCCGTCTAAAAATTGTACCAACGCCTCAGAGATTATCAAATCAACCACAGACCTATAAATTCAAGAGACCGAAAGCTTCATTCATAAATCAGATACAAATCCGATCCAACATTAACTGTAAACAAATAATGAGTGAGAAAAAGACAGAGCACCACGAGTTACTGGCTGGCAACAATGTAGAGCTTGAGACTTTGAGACTTGTTATCGTATAATATCCAGTAGCATAACTTAAAAATATTAAACATTTTTAAATGTAATCCAACATGTATTACATATTTTAAATTCAATAATTACAAAATCATTTTTAAAAATTTTAGTATACCTAATACAACAATTATGGTGATAAAATAAATATAATTTGTATAATCGTTATAAAGACATTTGATCAAATCTTAAAATTTCTATATATTTATTTGCAATTGGGAACTTCATTATTTTTGAAAACTCCATATTAAGACGTCGATTTTAATGGGTAAGAGGGATGTATGGTTGTCCCATATTATAAATTTAAGGACAGATTCTCGAAATTCAAAATCTAGAATCCAATATGGCAGACTGCTAATCAAATTCAATGAATCTACCTAAAAACTTGTACAGAGGGATTTTCGGTGTTGCTGATTATAGATTTGAGGAATGATTTTCGAAATTCAAAATGAAAAATCTAATATGGCGTATAAGTCAAACTGAATGAATGGGGATTTTTGATAACGATAATTGTGATATGAAGACAGATTTTCGAAATTCAAAATGGAAAATACAATATTTAGTGGTAGTATTAGTATTTATTAGCAAATATTCTGCTACATAAAGACTGATATTACGAATTAACATTATTTCGTACTTAAACTATTACAATTAAATCATTTATTTAAATATAATTAGTTTTAACATATGCCACATTTTACTTAAACATATGAAGACTATTTATATATCTTGTATAAAAAGGAAGCTTATTGTATATTACCAGGTCCTTGTTACCAGATTTCCTTACTCGATGAAGTACTGGGGTTGTACTGACGAATTTTACGTACCAGTGTTATTGTTTTAGACATATACTGGGACAAAATATTATAAATGAAAAGCATATTGTTGTAAATTAGTTGTTGGTTTACACTCATAAGTGTAGGGCAAATGAGCACATTTTTAATTATGGTACATTTGTCAACTTCATAGCTCTACTTTGCTGTTTTTTGTAACGCGTTTGTATATCTCTCCACAATAAAATAAAATATAGTTAGAGTAGTTACTCAAAATGTAGAACTATAATTAATTTATATACATGTTAGAGCCTATAAAGACCACGATTACCACTATATTCTGATCTTTGATTTCCCTGCATTTTAATAAATGTTATAATGAAACTTCCACACGAGATAATCACATTAATACAACAACTACACCATACATACAGGGTCCATCAGAAAGACTAAAAAGAATGGGAAACAGAGATAATATCAAAACATCATTTAAAACAAGAAATACAGTAAAATCAATTATATCAAAAACCAAACCAAAAAACACAACTCAAAATACAAAAAATTGCATTTATAAAATCCCTTGTGAATGTAACAAAATTTATATTGGAGAAACCCCTAGACCTCTAAATGTTCGAATAAACGAACATAAAACTTACATAAAAAACGACAGTTTGAGCAATCCAAAATTTGCGAACATGCTTGGGACCTTGGTCATAAAGTACAGTTTCAAAATATTCAAAATCGTTCCTGATTGACGATGATTAAGGAAGAAATTGCTAATCATGGGCGGATCCAAGGGGGGGTGATCGCCCCCACCGAGTGCCTCAAAGTTAGTAAATTTTGTATTAAAATGAGGCAATCTTACTCCAAGAGCTTAGAAGAAGGTCACTTCTATGACTTTAAACCACATAACCACTAGTTCGAATGTAATAGTCCAAGAAATATGGGTTTAAAATTATAATTTGGAAAATTTGGTACAGCATCGCCCCCTCTGAAGCATGAAATTCTTCCAATTTGAAAGGAACTTTATGATTATATGATCTTTAGAAGTTTCTGTGCTACCCTGTATATTACAAATAAAATTCTCTTACGTTACGTCAGAAATCAAATAATACATATTGTCAAATATTTTAATTTTACATCTTAGAAACTTTTTTATTCATAGTTTCTTAACCATTGACAACGGGGTCTGACCTAGACCCCGAAACGTTTGGAATATACAGTAATTTTCGTAACTGTGGTGTTATTTCCCAAGAAGTACTTAATCATTCCACACGAGAGTTTATCTCGAAAACCCGATTGATTATCTTTTAATATATTAAATAATTCTAAATCTGTTGGCTAATGAATACTTCCACAATTTCAATGAAAACGTATTTATGGGACGGAGTTCTTTTAATTTTTGTGTTGATTATTTTCTGCACAGGCACTATTACTGATGTTTTACCTAACTTAGGTACTTTACATTCCTCAATTGAAGCATTTACAATTTTAATAAATTATTTTTCACAATTTGCAACTTACATATGGAAGGCCTTTTGTGTTATTAACTTTAAGAGCAAACTATCTGCAGAATAAGTTAAAGAGTAGCTCATAGATGGCTAAATCCCAAATGACAATAGAAATGGAGTTATACTTATCTAAAGACTCCACTTTAATAGCTGTTTTACACTCGCTAATTTACTAGCCAATCTCGTGACCTGCAACTTGTTGGTAGGTGTCCAATAAATTGATGGATTTAGAACAAGTTCTATTTTATGCCAATGTTCTAGAGAATTTTTAGTGATTTTGTATTTTTCATTCTGACCAACATGTCTGTGTTTATAACCTTTTATTTGATTTGAATTTGTTATCTAAAAAATAAGTAAAACTAGTTACTAGTCATGTTTATATTTTTCGATTGATTAAAAAACAATGAAATGGATGAAATGCAATTTTGTCAATTACAAAATGAAGCAGGTGGTCAGATTGCATTTAACACCAAAGAATATATGGAAAATTTGGTATGTGTTAAACGAAAAAATTGGCACAATTTCTAGGCCAATTTATTGCCAATTAATTACTTGATAAACGCATTACAGTTGGGGAATTTTCAGGATGTAAACAATATATATTTAGCGAAATATGAGAGAAGATTTCTCATGGTACACTGTTTAGTCTACATTGCTGCAAATGATTAATGAAATGTTTAGTAATTACTTTTCACACAAGAGTAAAAGCAGAATCATTTTTTTTATATAAAATACTCAACTACTGGGTACCTTATACATACGTACGCCCTGGTATAAATCGATGTGTATTAAATTTAGTTAAGAAATTAACAATATTAGTTAGAATATTAGTTAATAACAATAATTACTAGTATAGTTAGTGAAACGCTTGGGCAAATGGGTAAAATAATATTAACTTATTCTCCACTACAAAGGCATTACAATGATCGTATGAAATTAAAATGGACATGAAAAGTGGCTGTATGAATTTCAATGGCAGTGAATATAAAAATTTTACTATTTGAAAATTTTGTATAGGTGCTCTGTAAATAGGACTTTCGTATAAAAAGGTGTCAAAACCCCTCTACCCGTTCCATAATTAAGAATACAATTCTTGCTATAAAGATATGGACGATTAGTTTTAAATAAATATACTTGTGAAAAATAGCTTTATATGTACGCTCCTGAGTCATAAATTAAACATAACCTCTTACAGATCAAAAGATTAATACCGGAACAGGTGATCTACTTTTCCACAAATTGCAGAAGCTCACAACATAATTTGTCAATAAATAACAACTTTTGTACAAAAATATCACCAAAAATGCAATAACTCCATAACAAAGGCCTAATGTTGACATGTTTCTGGCCGGCAACACTGTAAAGCTAAACTTTATTCATAAATCGTTACTGGTCATTACGCACGTAGTAAAAATTCTAACAGGGTTGCCAATAGCACTTGGTTACGGAGAGAGGTATCCGACTCGTTAACGGACCATGTTTACCGGGAGGGGACCCATTTAGTTCGGCTCGAATTCAAGATCATGTGAACGGGGGGAGACCCGTTTGGCGTTTGGTCAGCTATAATCTGAACCTTGAAGACGAGAATTTATGTTTTTTTCTCTCCGTAATTGCGGGTACATCAATAACACTGTTCTAACAATAACAGTTTATTAATCTATAATAATCACAATCTATATCACAATCTTCTCTACATGCATCTGTTGATTGAGTCGTACAATATTCTGCAACAGATCACTCTTCAACAATGTTCAAAAACTGCAATGGCTGACTAACGCCATTGCTTTGTATTTTACTTCGATGTATTACTAACTTACTGTTTTGTTCAACGGTCTACATTCCCAAAATGCTTTATGACCTGGTTGACCTACACTAATTATCTACAACTATAATTTACTACATTTTTTTCTCTTCTCCTACATTACTATCGCGCTACTACTACTGCGCACACACGTTTCCTTGCTACGTTATCGCTGCCAACTGAGCTATACCAACTGACTAATAGTTAAATTACCAGGTTACGCTGTTACTAAACCAACCGTTATAGTGCGCCACTACGCATCTCTTTTTTGGTACTCGAGGTTCATTAACCCTTTCAAGAGAAAACATTATTTTCGAACAGCACCTATTTTATGTGTTACACTATAATATGGGAATAATTTTCAATATTTCTGAAGTAAATATTTTAGTCCCACAATAGTGTCTTATATAATTAAGTAAACTATGGTTTATATTTTCTGTTGCATGTTATATGTTGTGTGTAAATCAGTAAACTATTTTAGTTTCTATATTCCTGTCCTGTTAGCTTATAATGATTTTGTTAAATCTGGCTGAGGTGTGACGAGAATAAAAATAGATAGTTTGGATGTTGGATCGCATAAAAATGTAAACAAATGAGTCTATTAATTCCTAGGTCTGTGAGGTCAACATATCTCCTTCCAGTGGCGGATCCAGGATTGTCATTTGGGGGGCTTGATCTCGTTTGGAGGGGCTTGACGCCACTGAAGGTTGGTATTAGCACAATAAACCCGTCAGCTTCTTAGCCCTCCCTGGATACGCCAGTGTCTCCTTCTTGTCATAGTACCTCCATACAATAAAGGCACAATTATCTGCTGCCTATCATACCACAAAAAACATTCATTAGTTAATGTTAGAGGTATCTCACAATTTAAAAAAAAATTAACACAACGGAGAAATTAAAAAATTCGCAATGACAATAAAATTATAGAATATACAATTTGACATTAAAATGTTAGACAATATTTAATATCAAATTGTGTATTCTCTATAATTGCCATGCGATCCTTTATTTTTTTTTAATTTCTTTAATTCTGCTGTGTTTATTTTTCATTGATATTGAAAACGGGGTCTGATTTAGACCCTCAAACGTTTGGAATATTTGAAATATACAGACTTTCCCGTAATTCTGGTGTTACTCACAATCACAACACATTCTAAAAATCCAAACTAGAGATGCCACAACTATCAGTCTGAAAACAAATACATTTTTTTGTGACCAATAATGGACTTTCTGTGATTGAACCTACCTTTGTTGGACAAATTTGCCTAATCCCTTTAAATTATGTAAATATTTCCTTTATAAATATGAGTATCACCAGGCACAATGTTTGGACCTACTATATTATAATTTAAGAGAAAATTTGTTTGTTGCAAAATAAACCAAGTTGTTATTTTCAACGTTTTCTGTCATTACAAATGGTTTATCTCTTATTTTTAACGGTGCTCGAAACTTCACAATTTTCAAGAGAACTAAAAAATACCTCTTGACTGCAAATTACGAGCAGAAAATCTCCGACGGTATACTTCTATTGCCTTAGTCCTATTTTTCTTACACATAATGTGTGCTTTTAACTTCACATCTTTCAATATAAGTGAATGATATTTAGGAACAACTTTTAGCAACAAAAACTGCACCTAAATGTATTATTTTTCTGTCACATGAAAACACCACCCTCTGATAACTGTCATTTAGACGGCCAATCAACCAAACAGTTGCTTTTACTTTTGAAATTTCTTGGCCACCTTTACTGCGAGTAAAATATCCTTATAATTCCATTATTTTTAACTTTGTGGGGTTAGTGCGTACCTATACGCTTTTTTATTCTTTGGATGAGTTGTAAGCGCTATGTTAAAAAAATTACAGGGTGCTGCTTTAAAAAATGCATTTTCTGAATTCATCTCGTATTATTATGAATGAACTATGTAGGTTATAATACTTAGCTTTTCTCACAATTTTTCGTTATATTTTTGGTACTAATATTGCTGCACTGATGGATTCTTACGTACATGACTAACATTACGAGTATATTAGTCACGTGCCGTGAAAGTTCAAGCCGTTTACAAACTGTAGTCTAAATGCATATGCTGATGATATAATTGTTTTAAGTATAGAAAAGTCATTGTTACAGAATTGAAAATGAATAGAAATTTGCATAATCTCAATTCATGGTTCTCTAAAAACTGTAAATATTTAAAAACCATATTATATTACGTTCGGATGTTATACAGATATTGCAAGTGAAATAATTAGTCAAAATAGGCAACTCTATATGTTAAGCAGAACAGTCAAAGTGCTTGGTATTGCAACTGATTACAATTTGAAATGGAATATGTATATACAAAACATACTAATAAAGTGAGATATTTTCTTTATATTGCAAAAAATGTTAAACATTGTAATTCATAACACATAACACCTTTTTCTCATAATGTAATATTATACTTTTCTTTCAAATTGTCACGTAGCAGATCTCATTTCACATTTTAATCTTTCATATTATATTACTTTCGTCTCGTATAGCTAAAATATGCTCATCTGCTGTTTTTAACTTCACAGAATTTCTTTCCTTTCCATTGTTTAAGTTTATATAGAGTCAGCACATTATTTATTATAAATTGTTATTCACGACCTTCAGTCCGGCAGATGATTTTCCTTACTCATAGTCTTAATATCATTGTACTCAAGTATTAAAGTTTGTTAAATAATAAATATATTTTTTAAAAAAGTCATTTTGAAAAGAAGTGATATAAAAAGTGGCGCAGTCAGTAGGATTCCATTACGCTGCTAGAACCGGCGTTAGAAGAAAAGCTTAACTGGTAGCGGTGGATTCCAATCCTTTGAAGGAAGAAAGAACCTCTCGAGACGTCCCAACTGTAACCGTAGAACAAGGCAACTAACTACAACTGCAGAACACGGCAGCATCGATGTTCCATTTAATGTGAGTACAAACAGGAATCATCTCGCAATTTTTAATTTTACCAAGAATTTTGATTTTATTTTTATTTTTCTGTTCGGACGACCAAAAACCCGAACCATATTTTTAACCATACCAATTTTTATTTTTGTACCTTATATTTTTGAATTTTCCTCGATTTATTTTATTTTATTTTTACCATATTTTGTTTGCAAACAGTGCACACTAACTATTTTCCTCCATTCTGTTTTATTGTTTTTGTAACGATTTGAAAAATTTACTGCATATTAATCGATTTATACATTTATTTTGAACAAATTTTATTTTTGCTTTTGAAATTTTTCAATTCTCCCTCATTTAATAAATTTAAAAATGGCACAACAATCTCCCAGAGACGGCTCTGAACCCGAGCCCTATCGGCTATCCGAAATATTCTCTATCGTCCCAGAGTTCGAAGGAGATCAGATCTCCTTGGGAACATTTATTAATGCGTGCGACTGTGCTTACAACATGTCGACGGGTGATCAAAGATACCTTTTACTTATCCACATCAAAAATAAATTAAAAGGCAGAGCGGCCCAACTAATAAATTCGCGTAGCCCCGCGTCTTATTTAGAATTAAAACAACTCTTGAATCTTCATTTCGGAGATTCCAGGGATTTGACGTCCCTGATACAAGATCTACAACGCCTTCAGCAACTATCCAACGAGTCACCACTTACTTTCTACAACCGACTACAAGTCCTAACAGCAAAAATGCACGCAAATATTCAAAAGGCATCCAATTTAAACGCAGACCAAAAGGTTAGCGCAAACAAGTCTAATAATTACACTATGGCGCTTAACACCCTTCTAACCGGGTTAGAACCGCGTCTCGGACAAATCATCCGTGCCGGCAATCCAAAAGACCTTTTAGAAGCCAATGTAAGAATCAGACGCGAACTCCAGTTATCGTACTTTGAGAATCAGAAAACTACAAAACAAATTCCCCCGAGGCCCAACCAATCGTTCCGAAGGCCTAATCCTCCAAATAATAAGTGCTTATCTTGCGGTAGATTCGGACACAAATCGCCTCCGAATGTCGTTCCCAAAATTACCAAGCACCCGTTTTCAATAACAATAATGGTAACAACAATTATATGAGACCAAACCCTTTCGCTAATAATGGTTCCCAAAATCAGCCTCCACAATTTCGGCAAAATCAACCTCCACAATTTCGGCAAAATCAGACCCCACAATTTCGGCAGAATCAGCCAACTTTTAGGCAAAATCAGTCACCTTTTAGACCAAATCAATATCCTCCTAATCAGTCAAGACAATTCCAACAAAATATGCAACACCTCGTCGTCAGTCAGTGATTCAAAAGAACCCTAATTTCCACCAGAATCCAAACAGGGCACATCATTTAAGTTGCACAAATTCTTGCGATGATTACAACGATTATTATACAGCTAATAATCACCATATGAGGATTATCATACAGCTGATAATCAAAGAAATTATGACTATTATACAGATAATAGTTATTCATACGACACAGGAAATAACAGTTATCATACTGCTGATAACTTCGGCGAACAAACTGATGATTTAGACCCACTAGAAAATCAAAACTACCAGGATTTTCTTTCTCTCCCAAATCCAGTTCATCCACCGGACATAACAACCAACATCACATCACAAATACAAACAATGAATTTAGACGACATGAATCCGAACGTAAACTTCCCGGAACAAACGTTCCTGTAACGACTCTTCACACTGTCAACCCAAAAACTTATACTACATAAACGACGCTACTGGTCAATACAAATTGCTTATAGATACAGGCGCAGGAATTTCAATTTTCAAAGAGCAAACTGTCAAAAAAACTTTCCCCAAAGATTCCAAGAACATGTAATTATTCAGGGCATCACTGATCAAAAAATTTCAATTTCCCAGTCAACCCTTGTACCATTTGCTCCTGGTAACCCCACAAAGTTTTTATTTGTAATCTTGACATCGACTTTGATGGCATTTTAGGTTTAGATTTTTGGGGGACATTACGAATGCGTAATAGACTTAAAATCTAAGCAACTTAGAACAAATTTTAAAGATATCGCTCTTCACAAGGTCCCTACCTTGCCTTCTTCAGATATCGCATCTCCAACAATTCCCAACACACAAAAACCCAATAATTTTCCGAACTATATTTCTATAGAACCCCGCACCGAAAAAGTATGTAAACTGCGATGTCACCTTACTAACGAATTTAATAAATTTGTTGACTTATATAAAACAAGATCAATAATTGACTATTCAAAGATCGAAACCACTAATTCCAACTTCTGGACAAATCCCATAAACAAATTATTTCATTTTCTGGCAAAACAAGTTAACTGATCTACACGAACGAATCATGGACGATATTTTCGAAGAAGATATCACATTCGAAAACAATTCCATCAACACCTTCGCAAGTAAATCAGTTAAAGACCGCAAATACTTTATAATCCCCTTGCCATTTGACCCTGAAATAGTCGTACAATTTCTGTTCTACATTATTTACAAATCACGAGATAAATTCGATCTTGAAACCACATATTACGTCGAAAACAACTTAGAACTCCCAATCCTTGAAACCTTTTCTTATGTCTTTGCAGACAAAGACATTAAATTAAAAATATGCCAAAACGTCATACTACTACACCCTCAGAGGATGAAATACCTCAGATTTTAGAACATTACCACCAAGGCAAAAACAATTTGCATCGCGGAATTAATGAAACAGTAAGGCGAATAAAAGAGAAGTATAACTGGACCGGTTTGACAAAAAGCGTTGAAAATTTCATCAAGTCATGCGAAATTTGTCAAAAAGTTAAAATATGCCGAAAAAATTTGAGTTCCCCTCCATAGTCATCACAGAAACGCCGAAAACACCTTTCGAGCGAGTCAATATCGACATCTTTGAATATCCCACTCGAAATTATGCTCTAACAATTAGAGACGAGTTAACGAAATTTACACAGGCATATCCTATAAAGGATAAAACGGGAAAAACTGTCGTTAACACACTCATCCTTTATTTTCAACACTACGGCACTCCGTTGAGAATTCACTGTGACTACGGTTACGTGAGTTCGATAACGTATTAGTAAAAGACCTCTGTGAACTCTACTACGAAATAAAGTTAACTTTCTCTAGTGTAAGTCACCCACAATCAAATGGTTCCCTTGAACGCTTCCATGCGACACTATCGGAAATGATCCGGGCAAATATCGCCGAAAATCCAAACGAACACCCATTTAATGTTCTGCCATACGCAGTCATATGCTATAACAACACCAAAAATAGGACTCATGGTTTCACTCCTTATGAGTTGATTTTTGGTCACACGCCGCGTCGAGTAGACCACCGGAAACGCTTTACAACCAAAAGAACCTCATTTCCAAGTACGTTAGAGATCTTAATAACCGTATGGAATATTTTTACAAATTAGCGCGAGCCAAAACCGAACAACAAAAAGAAAAAGCCAAAGCACGTTTCGATCAACACGTACCCGAAAAAAACGACCCACTTATAACATAGGCGACAAGGTATATTTAAAAGAATCCCAAATTTCAAGTAAGTCACAAAACAAATTTAATGGCCCTTTTCAGATAACTGAACTTTTCCAAAATTCTGCAACTCTTCTAAACCCCGAAACGAATCAATCTACAAAAGTAAATTTTGACAGATTGAAACCGTATTTTGAATAGAAATTACTTTATTTCAGACTACTTGGACTCTTCACAATCGTGACGTCCAATATTCAATAACTCCCATAAACAACACAGTAGGACTCTTCTTTCATGAAGAAGGAACAGTCAAAATATCAAACGATAAATGGACACTACTTGTCTACAAAGATCTTCACCCTTTCGTTGACGCAATTGCCAACAATGACAACATTTTGAACACTTTAATCGATACTATCCATTCAAACTTAACTACCCGTATGACAATATTTAAACCTCAAGTACAAACTCATATTAGCCTCCTAAAACAAATATCTGACACAGTAAACTTAAAATATCAAGAGATATTCGCAGACACTAAACTTTACAACTCCAAGAGGCAGAAACGAGGACTTATTAATGGTATAGGAACAATTTGGAAATCAATAACTGGAACTTTAGACGCTAGTGATGGTGAATACTTTAATGACTGTATCAACAAGATAACAACATGACGAACACCAAATCGAAAAATTTAATAAACTAAAGAACCAAATTTCAGTAACGACTTCTGTAATCAAAAAACTTCAATGCAACAGTTCAGAAACTCCAAATAGACGAAGAAACGTTTAATAAGGACATTGCCAAAATCAAACAATCTATCATGTACATTTCAGACGATCTTGCATTTTTCGAAGCATTAGTCAAAACATTAGACCTATGCGAATCATTAATGGAAAGCTATGTCTTTATCCAAGACGCCTAAATGATGTATTGTCAGCAATATCATTCGCTCGTATTAAAATGTTACACAGTTCAATAATAAACCCCGCCGATTTAGTCGAATCTCTTCAACTTGTTTCTCAATCTTTGCATAAAAATAATTTACCTTTATCAATTTACGCCCATAATATTGCACAATATATTGACATTATAGAGTTAGAAGCATTTCAGTTTAGTGAATCCTGAAACTTTTATCCTTTATCGTCTATACCCAATCCCCATTCTGGACGACCGAACAGGATTCCATCATATTTTACCAACCATAACTAAATATATCGCGAAGAATGATGATTCATTGTTGTATACCACATTTCGGAACTTGGACAACTGCAAGCCCTTAAGCCGAGTTCAATGGATATGTTCAGATGTTCTTCCGTATCCTATTGACAGCGATTCCATCTGTGAGGCCCAGCTTTTGAAACAGTCCACCTTCCTTCCAAAAGTTTGCCAAACTTCGATACTGTATGCCAAAGACTACAATGTTTACGAAATCAGTTCAAATGTATGGCTAATTTCTGTTTCCGATCTTCTTCTACCAATCACCATAAAGTGTAGCGGCAACAACGTTGTAACCAAAACCATTGCAACCAATTCAATCCTCCAATTGCAATCAGACTGCAATGCATTCATCGGCAATACTCGAATCCATTCAAAAAGGTTAATTGATGATTCCCAAATATTACATACAAGAGCCATCCAGTTCAAATACCCTACAACTGCTGTGAATCCATCCCACCAAAAGAAGTACGTTCCAGATCTGAAACCCCTCAGATTAAACAAGATCGACGCCGACGACCTCAACATAGCGCAGCACAAGCTCAACCAATATTCCGACGAATTAGACAAATTAATAAACCAGCCGTTTATTAAAAAACATACATCTTGGTTCACAATTCTAACCATTACTTCCATCATCGCATTAATACTTTTGTACATTTTCTACAAGTGCAAAAGCAGAAGAAAGTCCAGACTACTAGCCATAGCCACCACAAGTGATGACCCGCCATCACCTCCACCAATGCGAAGTCGAAGCGAAACCAGACGCTTCAGATTCTTCCCCAGAAGACGCCCAAGCCTCCAACTCCAACTCCAAGAACCCATAGAAGAAGATGAACTCAAACCAATGGTCTGAAAAGTTGAAGCATAGCATCAACTTTTTCGGGATAAATGGAGTTGAATTTGAAGACGCGAGATGTAAGACCGACATCTAGGATTTTCAAGAGAATCAGTACACAGAGGTTCCGAATCTAGAGCCGTTCCGTGTAATTGCTGTTCTCTCTCCACTCCTAGGACAGAATGTCACGATAAAATTTTCAGGTTACTTCACCTGTCAGAGATATTGAATACTCTCTTCGAGGTGTCATTCCTTTGTACGCAAGACAATATAGATTATATATAAATATAATCTATATTGTTTCTGGTTAGGGAACCTTCATCAGTTGCGCTTCCCACAATTGAATGTCCTCTCGAACACTTCTTTATGCATTTGATGCATTTCGTTAAATTTGAAGACGCGAGATGTAAGACCGACATCTAGGATTTTCAAGAGAATCAGTACACAGAGGTTCCGAATCTAGAGCCGTTCCGTGTAATTGCTGTTGTCTCTCCACTCCTAGGACAGAATGTCACGATAAAATTTTCAGGTTACTTCACCTGTCAGAGATATTGAATACTCTCTTCGAGGTGCGTACAAAGGAATGACACCTCGAAGAGAGTATTCAATATCTCTGACAGGTGAAGTAAACCTGAAAATTTTATCGTGACATTCTGTCCTAGGAGTGGAGAGAGAACAGCAATTACACGGAACGGCTCTAGATTCGGAACCTCTGTGTACTGATTCTCTTGAAAATCCTAGATGTCGGTCTTACATCTCGCGTCTTCAAATTTAACGAAATGCATCAAATGCATAAAGAAGTGTTCGAGAGGACATTCAATTGTGGGAGCGCAACTGATGAAGGTTCCCTAACCAGAAACAATATAGATTATATTTATATATAATCTATATTGTCTTGCGTACAAAGGAATTTGACACCTCGAAGAGAGTATAAATGGAGTTGTTATATAGAAATTTAATAGACTCTTTAAAATAATAAATTCTATATTATATTTTATAACATTGTAATTCATAACACATACACCTTTTTCTCATAATGTAATATTATACTTTTCTTTCAAATTGTCACGTAGCAGATCTCATTTCACATTTTAATCTTTCATATTATATTACTTTCGTCTCGTATAGCTAAAATATGCTCATCTGCTGTTTTACTTCACAGAATTTCTTTCCTTTCCATTGTTTAAGTTTATATAGAGTCAGCACATTATTTATTATAAATTGTTATTCACGACCTTCAGTCCGGCAGATGATTTTCCTTACTCCATATTATATTACGTTCGGATGTTATACAGATATTGCAAGTGAAATAATTAGTCAAAATAGGCAACTCTATATGTTAAGCAGAACAGTCAAAGTGCTTGGTATTGCAACTGATTACAATTTGAAATGGAATATGTATATACAAAACATACTAATAAAGTGAGATATTTTCTTTATATTGCAAAAAATGTTAAACATCTCCCAAATAAAATATTACATCTAATCCCAAAAGATCCCAAAAAATAATGTGGAGGCCCTTGAAACCAAAGTAGATGACATCGATTCCATACAGAGCCAGGTGAAATTTGAAATCAGTGCTATTCAAAACAAAGTAGAAACAAAAATCAAAAAAATGCAACAGGACTTACAGCGAGGAAAATACCAGCACACCGTGAGTACCAAAGGTTCCTTTAGTAAACCACCCACATTCGACGGCAGTTCATCTTGGCCCATGTATAAACGGCAATTTGAGGCCGTGGTTACAGCTAATGGATGGGATAATGAAGAAAAATCTACTTCTCTGGTAATTTCGTTAAGAGGTCCGGCCCTAGAACTCCTCCAAAGCATTTCAGTCGATGAACAAGGCAATTTCGACAAGATCATCGCCATCCTGGACAAACGATACGACAATTAATCCTTGAGCCAGGTATACCAAGTCCAACTGAGTGGAAAACGAAGCAGAGATTAGACGGTTAGTACACTTGTCCTATCCAGACCTGTCAGAGGAAACGAAAGACCAGTTGGCCACACACAGTTTCATAAACGGCATCAGAGATGTGGAAGTACAACGAAATCTAAGACTGAGTGGCGTCAAGAAGAGTAATGAAGCTCTACTTCGGGCTTTGGAAGTAGAGGCCGTCATGAACATGTCCAAGCCGAGGGTCCGAGAAGTTTCCTTCAACCAGGAAGAGTCAGAGTCACCATTTCAAGCGCTGCTGGCTGGCCTGAACAAAATATTAGAACGGTCACAATGAACTAGCACCAGAGAGGCATATTACCGCTGCGGACGGACAGGACACTTCCAACGTGACTTACGAGTAAGGCTACCGGGACGATCACCAACCAGGGGTAGCCAACAAACCGACTTTACCAACCAGGGAAACTCCAACCAGTTAGCATAAGGGGGCGAATGCTGACTCACCCTCCACCAGTCCCCAGGACAGTATCCATCCGGGGATTTTGCAGAGATAGCAGCAGCCTGGTCATCAGAGGCACCATCAATGGGCGAGCAGTTACCATCACCATCGATACCGGCGCCGCTGTGCCCATTGCCAAGTCCAGGGTTTTGAGAGCATCAGAATTCGGCCAGTTACCAATAACATCCAGCTCAGAACAGCCACCGGCGAGTCCATGTCAATACAGGGTGAGGCAGATGTCGTGCTACAGATAGGGGACAACATGATCCGGCATAGGGTCCTGGTAGCAAATATTGAGGACGATTTTATACTGGGAATGGACCTAATTAGCCAGCATGGATTTATGTTCGACCCGAGATATGATGTTCTTCGGTTCCTAAATGAGGAATTTGTATTGACACGGCCCGGCAACAGTTCAGTCACCTCCATAAAAATTGTGGCAAAGGCTTCAGCTAGAATTCCCGGTCAAACGGAACAGATAATTCATGGGCAGCTAGACAGCAATCCTGGGAGCTGCGTTGGAATGGTGGAGCCCGTACACTCAGCTCATGACTACTTAGTTGGACGGGCTATAGTTAAAACCGGACGAGATATACCAATCAGAGTCCTGAATTTGTCCAACAACGACATCAGAATTGCCAATGGTCAAGAGATAGCTTGTTTCGAGCCAGTAAAGACCATCATCAATTGCGAAGAAGAGTACCAGACGTCGGTGAAGGAGACAGGGCCCAGTAAAGAGTTCCTACAACAGTTTGATGACCATTTGACACGCCTGACCCCAGAGAACCAGAAGAAAGCCAAGTAATTTATCACAAAGCACTGGCAAATTTTTATCAGTCAAGATGGAACCAATGGTCGCACCAACATCATTCAGCATCGAATAGATACCGGAAAGGCTCAACCCATCAGACTACCATTGGGGCAACAACAGGCAGTCGAGGAAAACATCGAGTTCATGTTACAAAATGGAGTTATTGAGTCATCTATCAGCCCATTGTCTGCTCCCGTTGTACTAGTTAAAAAGGAGGATGGAACCACCCGATTTTGTGTGGATTACAGAATGCTGAATGACGTCACGACGAAAGACAGCTATCCACTACCCCGAATCGATGACACTTTGACCACACTAGCAGGCTCCCGTTGGTTCTCCACACTAGACCTAAAAAGTGGATATTGGCAGGTTGGTCTACACGCAAACGAAAGAGAGAAGACAGCGTTCTCCACCAGTAAAGGGCTGTTTCAGTTCACGGTCATGCCCTTTGGGTTATGTAATGCACCCGCTACATTTGAGAGGCTAATGGAGTATGTACTAAGCGGGTTAACATGGAGGACGTGCTTAGTATACCTCGACGACATTCTAGTCATGGGTCAGACATTCGACGACCATCTGAAGAACCTGGGCAAAGTATTCTCCAGAACTTATAACGCCAACCTCAGACTCAACCCGAAGAAGTGCTCCTTGTTCCAAAAAGAAGTAGAGTTTTTGGGCCACGTCGTTTCTGAGTCAGGAATCCGCACCAACGAGGACAAGATAAAAGCGATCCGTGATTGGCCAGTCCCGAGAGACAAGCGTGAACTGCGAAGCCTCTGTTCCTAGTTCCTACTACAGGCGATTTGTTGAGGGATTTGCCACCATTGTTGCGCCTCTACATCGGCAGACCACTGAGAAAGAGACCTTTCATTGGAATCAAGATTGCGAAACATCATTCAGGCGACTGAAGGCAGCACTATGTTCCAGCCCAATCCTAGCCTTTCCTACACAGTCCGGCAAGTACATCTTAGACACCGACGCCAGCAACACAGGTTTGGGGGCCGTCCTATCCCAGGTGCAAGATGGCGAAGAGAGGGTGATCGAGTACTACAGCCGTGGATTCTCGAAACCGGAAAGAACTTATTGCGTCACCAGAAAAGAACTTCTGGCAATAATAAGGGCTGTAGACCATTTCCACAAATATCTTTATGGTCGTCATTTTTTAATCCGGACAGATTATGCCGCCCTCAAATGGCTGCTGGACATAAAGACACCGGAAGGACAACTGGCCAGGTGGATGGTGAACCTACAGTAATACGATTTCAAGGTGGAACACCGTGCCGGCCGTTTGCACAATAATGCCGATGCCCTATCCCCTATCCAGAAGACCCTGTAGAGCAGAATGCGGACATTGTCTGAAGACGGAACAGGGAGAGGGTATCTTCATGAGGCAGATCCGAGTGCAGCCCAATGAAGACTGGACAACGGAACAGTGCATCCAGGACCAAATGGCTGATCCAGACATCGAACCAATCTTGTCACTCAAAACGAGAGGGACACCCAGACCACGAAGGAACGAGGTAGCTAGATACTTCGGCGTGCTGAAATCGTTATGGACTCAATGGGACTCTCTAAGAGTAGACAATGGAATGCTCAAGCGAGTTTGGGAGAGCGCTGATGAACGAGAAACCAAGTCTCAACTGGTAGTTCCGAAGAAAAAGGTACCAGCCATCCTGACCGAAGTACATGATGGAATTACCGGAGGCCACCTGGGCATGAATAAAACCCTAGACAAAGTTCGCCAGCGGTACTACTGGGTGAATTACTTCGAAGACGTGAGAGCTTGGTGCCGCAAATGTGCCACCTGTGCAGCCAGTAAGGGCCAGAAGACCCGGACCAAGGGCAGAATGCAGCAGTACAATGTGGGCGTCCCATTTGAGAGAATCGCCATCGATGTCGCCGGTCCGTTTCCCGAGTCTGAGAGGGGAAACAAATACATTCTGGTCGCAATGGATTACTTCAGCAAATGGCCTGAGGCATATGCGATACCCAACCAAGAGGCAACCACGGTAGCGACGGTGCTAGTAGAACAACTAAAGCAGATTTGGCGTCCCGATGGAACTACATTCAGACCAGGGGCATAACTTCGAATCGAATGTATTCCAGAAGGTTTGCACGATGTTGGGGATCAGGAAAACGAGAACAACACCATTGCACCCACAGTCAGACGGAATGGTGGAAAGATTCAACAGGACCTTGGAACAACACCTATCCAAGGTCGTCAGCATTAACCAGCGTGATTGGGATGACCATATTCCCCTATTCCTGTTGGCATATCGCTCTGCCGTACATAATAGTACAGGCCTGACCCCAGCCAGGGTCTTATTCGGAAAGGAGCTGCGATTACCCTGCGATTTGGCATTTGGCTCCCCCGAAGAACCTTTCCAAGACATTATGCGACCAGCTCCGACATAACATGCTGGCAATACATGAATTAGCTCGAACGCAGATGTTGGCCATCAGTGACCGGATGAAGACGCGATACGACCTCAAGGCCAATTCAGTTGGGTTCCAGGAGAGGGTCAAAGTCTGGCTGTACAACCCTCAACGGAGCAAGGGTAAATCCCCAAGGCTTACACCCGCCTAGGATGGTTCATTCGATGTGGTCAAGAGGCTTAATGACGTCGTCTACTGGATCCGTCGAAACCCCAAGGCTAAGTTGAAGGTGGTCCATTTAGATCGACTTGCTCCCTACCATGGAGAGGATGTTTCCGATCGGGACGATCAGAATTAAAGGGGGGGGCAGTGTTACGAAATTTACCAAAGCCGATCCTGTTTCATTTCAGTAGGACAACAATCGCTTTGAGATAAAAAATGGTTCTCGAAATGACTCGACTGCTGTAGGAGTGATGACTCATTTTACTAGAGAATTCGACGCTGATTTTAAAAGGAGGACCCATCCTGGCAGCAGGCAGTTGGTGGAATGAAGAGCTTATATGTAAAATTGTTGTTGTGATATTTGAATCAGCTGTCCGATGCAAATAAAAGTTCTAGAAAAGTGAAAGTGAATATTAGTTTTATAATTTTAAATTGAACCCACGGACTATATAGCAGTAATATTAATTATGGATTAATTAGGGAGGTGCCTATTGGACTGAGGTAAATAGATGTAAATAGTTAGATATAATTTAAATTTAAAAATGACCGACTTGAGCTGACTTAAGATAAAAACCGTTTAGAAACCGTGTGCAATCAATCACTATTTTCAGACATGTCTTCTGTTTTATCTGATTAAAGGTACAATTCAATTGAAAATTTTAGCGTATTCTTATCTCTCTTTTTCTTCCTTTCTCTTTCTCCCTCTCTAATTTTTATGATTTTTCTATATTTTCCAAATGTATTTTAACTTTTTAAATTTTTTTAATAAAAATACATGTATATATATATATATATATATATATATATATATATATATATATATATATACAACTTATTAGTCTATCATTTTCTGAATCGCCACAAAATCCACCGATAAAACCGTGTTTGCTACTATGGGCAATGTTGAAGAGAACTGAAAAACCTGCAAAATGAGCTAATTAATATACGCTCAACTTTGTTAATTGGTTTCTTAGATATTGGAACAAAAAAAATAAATAATCGTTTATATATTTTTTCATTTTATCCCTGTTGAAAAAATCCCATAGATTCCAATAAAAAAAAGTCCATGGGAATCTAGTGTGCTTTTGTCGCTGTCATCCCACATTAATATTCATAAGTTTCCAAGAGAAACAAAAGACCGTTAATTTATTGGAATCTATCTGCCAGTCCAATATAGCGAGTTTTCTGTATTGGAATTAATGGGATTTTAATGTACCCCGTAATCGTATGGATTTCTGCATGCACGTAACCTATGGGATCGTATCTGTTTCCATTGTAGTCTGTTTAGAATTACGGTGCTTATGCCTATTTACTAATAGAAAAGAAAGACAGCTAATTTATCGGAATTTATCTGCCAGTCCAATACAGTGAGTTTTCTTTATTATAATTAATGGGATTTTAATGTACCCCGTAATCGTATGGATTTCTGCATGCACGTAACCTATGGGATCGTATCTGTTTCTATTGTAGTCTGTTTAGAATTATGGTGCTTATGGGTATTTACTAAAAGAAAAGAAAGACCGCTAATTTATAGGAATCTATCTGCCAGTCCAATACAGCGAGTTTTCTTTATTGGAATTAATGGGATTTTAATGTACCCCGCAATCGTATGGATTTCTGTATGGACGTAATCTATGGGATCGTATCTGTTTCTATTGTAGTCTGTTTAGAATTACGGTGCTTCTGCGAATTTCCAAACAGCATAAAAAATGTTTAGAATGATTTGTCCATAATCAATAGTTTAATGTTTTCTGTTTGTAATAGCTATATTGAAAATTTAAAATTTAACGTTTCGCTTAGAAACTCCTATGGTTATATATATTGTTTCGGCAGAGTCACATCTGCCCTCTTCAGGTCGGTTCGCATAATTCTCGAATACTGTATTCACACACCAAAACACGTCCCATAGTAAAAGACCGATTAGAACATGACTAAATCTACGTACACAATTGTCCATTAATACAATAATGGAACTACTAACATTTTATATAAAAATAACATATTTTCAACTTGACGATGACATCTACCAACAAGATTTTGGCCTGGCACTGGATTCCTGTTTCCTGCCTTAAGCAACATTTTTAAGGAAAAATTTGAAGAGCAAACAATTTGCTCAAAACAGATAGGACCTTTGGTCTGGTTGTGTTATGTAGATGTCATATTAGTTATTTGGGAATATAATCTTCCCACACAGCATGAAATATTTCTAAAATATTTATGCAATATTTCTGGTTTGATTTGAAACATTTCACAATATTTCTTGAAATATTTCAGCAATATTGCTATGTCCGCGACAAAACCCCATTTGAAATAATTCATGAAATATTTCAATATTTTATGAAATCGTTGTGTCAGATTTCATGATATATTTCAAAACATCTTTTGTTGTAGATATCTATTTAAAAATATTTATATAATATTTCATGTTTGTTTTGAAGTATCATAAAATATGTCAGAAATATTTGTATTTTCGCTACGAACCTTTTGAAATATTTCATGAAATATTCTGTAATATTATGATATATTTCAATAGATTTGTTTGTCGTGAGCATACGAATATTTCAGAAATATTAGAGTCAAATATTTTAAAATAGTGCTAAAATATTTGATGTCTAAAGTATCTTTTGAAATTTTTTCCAAAATATTGCTATATTCAAGACTAAAATTCTCCTGAAATATTTCATGAAATATTGGTGTAATATTTCTCGAAATGTTTCTCTAAGATTTCATAAAATATTTCAGTAGATGTTTTGTCGTGGACATAGGAATATTGCAGAAATATTTCAGATATTTCATGCTGTGTGGGTTGAAGACTTACCTGAATTAATTAATGACATAAACAACAAAGAACAAACTATTCAGTTTACACTAGAACGTGAACAGAATAACAAATTATCTTTCTTGGACATTTTAGCAACAAAAACACAGTCGACATTTGAAAAAGAAGTTTACAGAAAACCGACTTACATTAATAGGTATCTCAAATTTTACTCTAATCAACCACATTCAGTAAAAAGAGGTATCACCAAATCTCTATATGACAGAGCAAAACCCAACTGTTCTAACACCGATGAATTTAATGAAGAACAAACGTTTATAAAAAATGTTATATAGAGTTATACAAAATCAATTACCAAACGATCGCTACCAAACATCACCATACAACAATATCCCCCAAGGTAATCACATTACTACAATAACTATACCATACATAAAGAGTCTTTCAGAAAGACTAAAAAGAGTGGGCCACAGATATAATATTAAAACATCATTTAAAACAAGAGATACACTAAAATCAATTATATCAAAAGCAAAACCAAAAAAAAACACCTACAACAATACAGAAAATTGCATTTATAAAATTCCTTGTGAATGTAATAAATTTTATATTGGAGAAACCTCTAGACCTTTAAATGTTCGAATAAACCAACTCAAAAATTATAGTTTGAAAAATCCAAAATGTGTGAACATGCTTGGGACCTTGGTCATAAAATATAATTTCAAAATTCAGTTATATTACACAAGGAAGAACACAACACGAAATGAAAACTAAAGGTGTCTGCTTTAATTTTGTTAAATGAAAACGATTGTATCGCTACTACCTCCGTAGAATTCAATTGTCCCTGGTTGCCGATGATTAAGGATGAAATTGCTAATGATCATGTGCTGTGAACAATAATAGTTCATAAGATTTTTCCTAAGTTTTCCCTTATGATTTTAATGGGATAAGTGAATCAACAAAATTCTAATATTATCTTATAACAAAGTCGCACCTAGGAGCGCTACACAAAATTCTGAAGATAACCCCTTTCCAATTTTTCCAATTTGAAAGGAACTTGGTTATTACATGATCTTTAGAAGTTTCTGTACTACCCTGTACATTATCAAATTAAATTCTCTTAGTTACTTCATAAGTCAAATACAATTGGCAAACATTTTAATTTTAAATTTTAAAATTGTGCCTTTTTTCATAGTTTCTTTGCCATTGACAACGGTGTCGGATCTGGACCCCGAAACGTTTGGAAATATATAGTAATTTCGTGAATTATGGTATCATTTCCCAAAAAATGCTTAAACTTTAATTGTTAAAACTCATAACCTTAAAATGAAATCATACGGAATCGGCTTGAATATCAAGATTCAACACTGCTTCAGATTCAATGTTATTTATCTCGATATCAGCAGGATTTTATTGGTGTCTCCACCTAAAAATAATTCTCTGTCTATCTATCTGTAAATAACAAATAAATGCACCACAACTTTATATAAATTAAATGGTAAATTGAAATGACGTGAGGCTTTAAGAGAGGACTTTCATTGAATTATGATCAAAATTACAGTTAAGATTCCAATATAAAGAAGGTTAATGCGTAAAAGGTGGAATCATTTAATTATTCCTATGAAAGTAATTATTGCAGCAAGTGAACCTTAAGGGAAACTCAAAATTATTAGTATACTTTATTTGAGCATAAATTTATAGGTAGGTATGTTTATTCAATTATTCTTTTATTTTAATATTATTTTTGGATTAATCTGTATCTCACCTACTATCCTCGGAGCTGTGGCTGGACCGCGACATTACTATAAAATATTAAGTAAATATGGAAATACACAATATTTGTTGTTTTTAGTATGTGTCAATACCGAATGTAAATTTTAGAATCATTCGAAATTAAAATATGGATATCTTGTTGCCTTCGTTATGTGTACTAATCCTTCATAAAGTATTTACACAATTATCATTTTAAAAACTGTTTACTATATGAACAAGCCTAACCTTAAAGGTATACAGAACATAAATTTAGAACTAATTTAGATTTGTAATAATGATCAAGGCCGCAGCTAGCGCGGGGGGGAGGGTGTTCAACCCCCTGAAATTTTGGAATTTTGGGTCTCAAGATTCGATTTTAACCAATTAATCATCTTCTTCATAAGAATAAATTTTATATTTATAGAATTTTATATATCCCGCAAATTCATAAACAAAAATATTAATTTTGCAGTCCTAATCAGCCTATCACCAATCAAAAAAATTATCCAAGACCCCCCCCACTGAAAAAATTATCCAACCCACCTATACAAGCTATATACCATATACAAGAGTTCGCCGACATATCTAACAAATTTTCGTTTCGATAAACTAACGGAATATTTTCTGCCATTAACGCGACTATAACTTCGTCTCTAACAGAAACTGAATTTCAAATGCACCAAATTGAAAACCATTAAAAACACCCTGTACGATATACTTTCATGACAATCATGACATTTAAACTAGATATTTATGATAAAAATTTGACATTTACCATGATGTTTACAGTTTTTTTGCATATATTTTTCTGATTTTCAGAAAAATGGTATGTTTTGCGTTATAGAAAAATGTACGGAATCAAGCTGGAACATATCTTTGTATAATACAATTTATAATGTTTAAATTGCGTGAGCACTTTTAGATAAAACAGTGAATATTCATTGAAAATCGCTGAAATCTAGTCCCTTATTTACTTTTTTTTCTGATTTTCTCGAAAACCGTAATTCTCATGTTATAGACAATTATACGGGACCTTTCTGTAATGTTCCTTAATATAATGCAGTTTAAATCATCAAAATTTTTGTATAATCGCCCAACATACATAAAATAAAGTTACATACGAATTGATAACCTCCTCCTTTTTGGAAGTCGGTTAAAAATATTTAATGGATGTATCATATAAATTATTCTACCTCACAGTACGAGTGTCAAAAATAATTTAAAAAAAAATCACTGAAATGTTCAAATAGTGTACTGTGTGCTAGTTCAAAACTCAACACTACTATTTTCATAAATAATAAACTAATTTTACCAAATTATTGGGAATATTTATTAAAAATTAAAATATGAGTTCAGAAATTAAAGACATGGTTAGAGTGTATAAAACTCATAACAGGAAAATGAAGTTTATTTTTTAAATATTTTAACAAATAAATATAATCTTGAATATAAAGCAAATAAAAATTTGAGTACTGGATAAAATGTGTGTAAATATATAAAATAATGCAATACTATTCTAAAGATATGTACAAAATACATAAAAAATTACCGTTCTTCCACAATTTCAGATTTGATCTGGCTTATTTCTAAATTATGTGATTGTATTTCAACTTCTGGTTGTTGATCTGGGTCAGGTTTAATACAAACAAACTCTCTTGCAGGCTGGATATCTTCTCTGTTTTCATTTATTTCAGTATCTTCAATTTCTTTTTCACCACTGCTTTCCAATTCTGATGAGTGATCCAAAATCATAGAAGAAACAGGCGACCGAGCTGTTATAAGATCCTCAAAATCTATTGGACTGTCTGTAACATCCTCTGTAAATTGAAACGAATTTTAATAATAGTTAGCCACGTTTAAGATCACAGCGAATTTCAGTGACACACTGAGACTACGTTATCTCAAAAAACGATAAACTTATTATAGCAAACCTTTGAAACTATGATTTAGGCGCTTTATCGAACCTTTCACGGTTTGATTTATTCTTCGCATAAACAAACATTTGTCATAAAATTATAACAACACATTGCTTCTTAAATGTTTACCATAACGAAAAGTGCCCTTCTTAAAATTTTGAGTGTTTTTAAAATTGAAAGTATTTTGAGAACGGTATTATAAAATACAACAAAAAACAAAGTATTGTGAAAATATGTTTGTGATTTATAACAACAGTGTTTAAGATCGTCACGTACTTTCTTGAATATCAGATCAATATTTACTTATTTTGGTATAAACAAAAATTATAACCTAAATTGTGCTTCGTTATCATTATAGAAATCCACTTTTCTATTTTTAATACATAAATTAAAATAGCTGTGGAATCTTTATTGTCTCACAGCTGTATAAGCACAAAATTTTGTATCCTAACACCAAACAAACCCATACACTCAACACTCTTTCAACAGTTAAGCTGCCATCATATTGGAGTGAACCAAAAAAGTTTTTTTTTGATTTATGAGAGAAGTTAAAAGAAGTTATTATGATTTTTAATTAAACAGAAAAACTATATAATTAAATTTATGGAGTCAAATAAAAACTAAAATTATATAGGATTGTCAAAAAAGGTATTTTATTGTCATATTATAACTTATCTTATTTATGGACTCATTTACATATTTTTAAAATCAGTTTCAAAAACAAAGTGACGAACGAGTCTAACCGTTATATAAGTTTAAAAGTAAGAATCTGCAAGCATGTATATTTCTGAGTAAAATGAAATTGAATGCATGAGAACCGGTCAAAGAATAACTGACTTATGACAAGGTATGTTTTAACATCCTGACAGTTAATTTCTCTTATTTTCCAAAAATTAACTAGGCGTATACACAAATTTCGCTTCGTTGGCTATCGCTACTAATTTGAATTGACAGCTGCGTACTAGCTAATGACGATAAAATTTGCATCAATACTTTAAATTAGAGAATGATACATGGCGAGTTCTGGCATAATTTGTTGCTAGGGGATATAATATAAAAACATAACTTACAATTTTGTTAAGAAATTTCACAATTGCCAGGCGGGCGCAAATTAGGCAGATGCCTAAGGAGTGTAAGAACGCAAATACGACAGTTATGGTGCTTTTATTTAAATTTCTCTAACTAATAGGGTTTTATAGGCTGTGTCCCATGTAAACACATACAAAACATTCATTGTGTCCTTACTGGAAATTACATTAGGGCTTTTGTAGTGATTTTATATTGTCCGATCGCTCAGTGGTTTGTTTTCGCCCCCAGTTTCAGCGTGTGCCTGTCACTTTGACGCAATTCACGGCCCGAACCGCACAGAACTCGTTTACAGCTCTGACAAAATGCCTAGAGCTGGTCTAAGCGTTCCACAAACACGATAGGTTGTATATTTCCCTACCAACCAAAAAAAAGCGTGAAACACCATAAACCGTTTTTTAGACGAAGATGCAAGTTCAATAACTATATAATGATATCTGTGGATTTAGCAGCGCTACCCAACGAAGCAAAATTTGTTATCAGGAGATTTAAAACATACGTACCTTAGTGTAATAGAACAATTATTTTTTAACAGATTCTTGAGCGTGACCTCCTTATTTTTAAAACTAGAAGTGTGACCCAAGAAAGTACCAGCATATTTTAAAGTTTGTCAAAGTTTAGATATGTCTGCAATTTTGTTTTTATCAGTTGCGCTCCCCTCAACTGATTTTGAGTCTCTGTGAGGGAAAACTTTCCCTGAAACTTCCAAATCTCGAAATTCATTTTGCCATAAAACCCTATATCATGTTATGAAACTCACATAACTTGCTTAATTTTATTGAGCAATTAAATTGTTGCCTAATTACAGGTACATGTGAGGATTCCAGAAGAACTGTATATATGTAATTGACAGACAACTACTGTATTTTTTATTTAAGTAGACAACTACTGTATTCTTCATTAAAGTTATTAAGAAATTTATGTCATCATACAACTGTTATTTCTCATTGCAAGTACAAGTTAATACCTACCTGTACCACTTAACTTTTGAAATAACATGTGAGTTATACAGTGTGCAATGTACCTAATGAGTAACATCACAATATTTACGCTTTTCATTGTCAAACATATTCGCAAAAAATTCGCATGAATAACCGCAAATACGAATTGGAATATTAAAAAACACGCGAATATTCGCTAATGTGAATGCGAATATTCGTTACATCCCTATTACACATTATATTCTTATAAGAAAGTAATACTTATTACACCAACTTCTACACATTACTCATACTACACTTTGAATTAAGACAATTCGACTTATCTGTTTGTAGATAGTATTTTATTTGTATTTCTTAGAATTGTAATATGAACTTGGAATATTATATGGATCAATTTGCCTCAGCCTGAACATCCCAGCAACAATACAAAATGTAAACTAGAACTGAAACTAAGAATGACAATTTTTTAGCTTTAATTAAAAAACAGGCAAAAGGTCTCACTGTAATAGAAATGTTTTTGTTCAAAATAGATTAAAAATGAAATCGTTGGTTATTAAGTCTGAATGTAGAATTTTATACCAGGTCAGTAACGTCTGAGAAAATACTAGTAACACTATTGCTTTGAAAGCTTAGTGAGCGTTCGTATTTGTACAGCTTCGCCATTTATGTTTAAATATTTATCATATCTATAAAGTGCAAAAAGATGTTTTCGAGATTCCGATATTTTGGGGATAGTGCCACTAATGACTGGTCCTACTTAGGAACGATATAGCGTATTGCGTTTAAAAGAGAAAAATCACATAAACTTCATAACAGCAAAATTTCGTTCTGATAACTTAATCATAATACACTAGGATTAATGATTTGAATTTTGGATATACTTCCGAATGTTTCAACTGTAACTGCGGCAGTGATCTTCAGCGGCACGGGGTTCGGTGATACCTCACAGTATGCTCGAGTTGAATAGGACTGTTCAGCTATTTACCAATAGTATTGGATCTGACGGCAGAACCATGGCTTGGCTTTGGTATCGCACGTCGGAGAGCAGGATACAATATTTTGTTAAGTTGTCATCTAAAAGACCTACTTATCTCATGAACCCAGTAATCATTCGCACGGTCTAAATAATTTAATTCGACTTTTAAATGACGTGGTTCATCAATCACCTGAAATTGAAGGAACAACTTATTTGTTAAGGTTAAAACGATTGTCACATCCACCCAACAATTTCGCCACATATTCCGGTGTTCCAAAGATCTGCCATGCTGTATATAAATATTTCACCAAACGCAGTATTAATACTCGTGTTTCTGAATATAAACGAAATTGGCGATTGCTACAACCCAAAAAATCGAAAATTCGGCTGTTGCAGAACATGCACATTACCAACACATCAATGTAGTGTTAAACATATCCCACTACCATTCATGCCCAGCAGGAAGCCATATAAATTTATAAACAAAAAAAATTAATAGAAAAAGTAGAACGGCTAAAACTACCAAAGCTTTCGGTTACACCCGCAGTCTCGAATAGCATAAGCGTATCAAGTCTGCGGTATATATTTTCAGCAGATGAAATGCTGGGAAGAAATTCCAGCAAAACAACTCGTAAAACACCTCTTTTATCCATTGAAACCAGCGGAGAAAGCCTACACACTTTGATTTGAATTTTGTTGGAGCTAAATAAATGTGTAAAGTAGCTTCAACTGTTATGTATTTGCTTCAAACTCCTATTATTTTTGTTAATATATGTATAGCTAGAAGGACACTTTAATGTTAAGGGGCAATACAACAAGCAAAATGAATACTAATTTCAAAATCAAATTATATATTTGCAGAAAAAAAAACGAAAATATGGAAGAAATGATGAGGGATTTCTATTAAACTTCAGAATCAATGTAAAAAATGTCAACGGTTAAGGTGGTTTGATCCAATGAGATAACGCGCACTAGAAAAAAACATTGATTTTAAGAATTATAAAACAGCATCAGATAGTTAAAATTTAAAAAAATATAAGATAGAATGTAAATTATAGTTCACTAAGGACTCACCGCATTTAATTCCATGGTTTTTGAGTTTTGTGAGATCTTGCAATATTCTTCTTCTTGCATTAATGAACCAGTTTTCTACTTGTAGAAGAGACAAGTTTGTTTCCTTCATTAGAATCTGTTTCTCATGATCTGTTGGGTAAGGGTGCTAAAAATAGTTCAATTGAACAATTATTTTACTTTTATCAGGAATTAATACTCACATCTGTGTGTCGAAATAACCACTTCTTTAAATGATTTTTCGCTTTTGTCGGCAAATGGGGTCTCTTGGTTAAAATCGCATTTGTTTCAGGTTTATTTGTAGCTAAAAGAGAAACGTATAACATTAAAAAAATTAATTTACTTGAAAAAGAAAAACAGCTATGGCTATATATTAGCTACTTTTGAGCTAAACTAATAATCAAAAGATTTGAATTAGCTTTAAATTATGTTGATAATATCTAAATCAAACGTGCTTATAATTATTGGTAAGATTTGTTGACAATAGACACAACATTCATATGTAGTCTTTGCCATTCCAATCAAAGTTCTTAGTTCTTAAAGTCGCCCGAATTTAAATATATATAATTCTGTCTGTTCACTGGGAGTTCCCTCATTACACCTTTTTTGTAACAAATAGGTATTTGAAATTTGTAAATGGGACTCATTCCTGGATTACATTAACAGTTAATAACCAACAATTAGATTTACAATGGAAATGGAAAATTTACAAAACCTTGCTTTCCCTGATGTTCTTATAGATAGATCAATAAGACCATTGATACAAGTATTTGTCGAAAGCCTAAGAATACTAATAGATTTAAATTTCAATTCCAAGATTTTAACATAAAGAAAAGTGGTTATATGTAAAAAATATATCTTCATTCCCTGATAATATAACAATAAAGTTAACATTATTATCGAACGGTAACTACAAAATATATATAACAGTTTTTTTATAAATATAACTATAATCGAGCAGAGGACGAAACAAAAACTTCAAGAAATAACTAAGGCATCCATATCACCAACCACACACAAAAAATTATGAAGGCAGATCTATAACTTTGCATGCTGGTGACGAACATCGACGTATGTTGTTTTGTATATGGTTTAGAGACATGTGGCTTGACAATCCACAGTTTCCATTAAAGGTGTTACGGTCAGATGAAACTAGATTTACTAACTGCGGTATGTTCAATAGACACATTGAGCATATCTGGGCTAAAGAAAACCCTTTCCATGTAGAACAAAGACGAGCCCAGATAAAATTTGGTTTTAATGTTTGGTGTGGTATCATAGGGTCTACTATTCTGGGGCCTTTTATCTACGACGAATCACTTACTGGGGAGCGCTCCTTGCATTTCTTGCAATACACTTTTCAAGACATGTTGCATAATTTGAATTTGAGAACTCGTTTAGAAATTGAATGGTTCCAACATGATGGAGCACCTGCTCATAACTCGTTATTAGTAAGACAACACATACGGTCAAGATAATCGTCCATCAGAGCAATTAATTCGATTAACTATGCAACGTTTTCGCACCACGTTTACTCTAAATGAAAATACGCATCCACAGAGATGTCGTACAGTGCGTACAGAAGAATCCATCAGTCTATCCGCCATCGTGTACAGGAATTGCATCCACTTTATGGAAGATTTTGCGGAAAGATCTTGGTTTGCGTGCTTACAAAATTCAACTCGTGCAAGAATTGAAGGCGTACGTACATTCGGTGAATGGGCAAAAAACAAGATTGCCGTTGATCCCGATTTTCATAAGCGAATTTTGTTTAGATCACTTTTGGTTGAATCGATACGTCAATAAACAAAACTGCCATATTTGGAGTGATGATAACCCTCAAGTTCATGTTGAGACACCGTTACATGCAGAAAAACTGACTGTTTGGAGTGCTTTATGGGCTGGTGGAATAATTGGTCCGTACTTCTTTAAAAACGATGTTGGCCAGAATGTTACAGTCAATGGTGATCGCTATAGAGCCATGATAACTAACTTTGTCGTTCATCAGTTGAACAATCATGATGCACACGAGATGTGGTTTCAACAAGACGGGGCAACATGTCGCACAGCTCGTGCCACAATTGATTTATTGAAAGAAACGTTTGGTAACCGCATAGTTTCACGTTTCGTACCCGTGAATTGGCCTCCAAGATCGTGCCATTTAACGCCGCTTGACTATTTTCTGTGGGGATACGTGAAGTCGCTAGTCTACGCCGATTAACCCGAAACGATTGACCACTTGGAGAACAAGATTCGCCGCGTTATTGCCGATATACGGCCACAAATGTTGGAAAAAGTCATCGAAAATTGGACCTCCAGATTAGACTACGTCCGAGCCAGCCGTGGCGGTCATATGCCAGAAGTCATATTCAAATTATAATGCCAGAAGATTATCTTTCGAATAAAGTAAATTTCATGTCAATTTAAAAAATATATCCTTGTTTTATTCCATTTCAAAGTTCTATACCTCTGAAAAACACCCCTTATTTCATCTCAGAAGGCTCTAGAACGTCAAAGAGCCCCCGAGAAATTTCCTTTATGGATTTTCGAAGAATCGGAGAATTTCAATTAGGGACAGACGACTCAACAGACAAACTACCTCTAAAAAATATCCGTTTTATGAGCAGTTATTAATTAGATAATTTACTTCGAATTTGCTGTTAAAATCATGTTACTTGTAGCCTATGAACTATTCCTAAAGCGGATTGTCACTTATTAAATTAAATTATATTGCTTTGGAACTTTTGTTTCTGCATTACCTTGCCAAAATATTCAGTGTTTTTTAGAAATAATTGTAAAATATTAACAACTGCAATTAGCAAGTCACAATACCACATTAACTGAATCTGATATAAACGTTAAAAATATTAGCTTTGTGAACACCAGGCCTGTGTTCTTTAGGTTAAATTCGAAGTGATTGAAATTGACTTCTCGAGATTAATGAAATGGACATCTACAAACATTTTCGCGGGTTTACGTTGATCGCTTCTACAATTTTTTATTGCGACAGTGTTGTAAGATCAGCGTTGTAGTTTCATTTTACTATGTCTGGCTTGCCTTTGTATAATGATGAATAACTAATACTATAAGTGATATTATTTGAATGACAACACGAGATCGTTCTCAGTTGCTTTTATAACATTTAGAAAAGTGCTGATGCAAGTCAGCGATTTTACTGGTTGAACGGTCTCGTGTAGGTTTCCGGGAAGTTGTTTGCATACAATTTAAGATGAAATTTAATATCTCTGGTAAGTCACGTATGCTTTAAATTCCGTTGACTTCTTGTCAGTGAGAACTAAGTGCTAATATATTTTGCATATAACAACTCCCCTTATATATCATAAGTTGATGTTATCACATCAGAAACATAAAATAATAAAAACATGAGATGGAAATAATGTCCTACAAGGAAGTAATTATCACCTGTTAATATTTAAATAGCCCAACATAATTAAAAGTGTATAATGTGCATACGATTAAAATTAAAATAGTAGGAAAAATGAATCTGTAAAATAAAATCAAAATATGTTAAAATAAATGAGTAATAAAATATACGAGTAATGATTAAATGCTTATCCTAAACATATAAAAATGAATAAAAATACTGTGTAAAAATAAAAAGGATAATAATATAAATCGTTAATACAGCATATTACAGGAGGTTGCCAAGCGTTCGCTGCAACTGAATACAAAGAACGACCCGATGCTGTGGCAAAAATACTGCACCAGGAACTAGGGCTGAAACTTGAGCTATCACAATCGGTAAGAACACCCTACAATATATACAAACCAGAATCTATTTTAGAAAATAACAACTACAAACTGTACTGGGACCGGACGAATTGACCGATCGGACTGTTGCTCACAATAGACCAGATATAGTTTTGGTAGATAAAGTCTGTAGAAAAACAACTTTAATTGACATAGCAATCCCTAACAACAATAATTTAAATATTAAGCAGGCTGAAAAAATAGCCATATATACGGATTTAGAATTTCAAATACAGAGACAATGGGACAACTGTACCAATTGTTGTCAACGACAGGACTAGTCCCAAAACATCGATTAAACAATTTAAAATACCTCGGTCTAGACGAACATCTTTACAAAAAAATGCAAAAAGCCGTCCTGTTAGGAACAGCCCGGACGGTCAGGAAATTTATGGGAAACTGCCGACTCGAACCACGGGCCTGAAAACCTGGCAAGGGCTCCCACAGAGCTAAACCCTTTTCGATATCTAGGATATCTGGGGTTTAGTGAATTTTCCACTAAAGGCACGCTATGCGTATGTTGTTTTATAGGACGTTTTGGGAGAAAAAATTATCATCAGAGTAAAAAAAATTAGTATGATCCTGCTTATAGCCTAAATATTCCAATTAAATATTTTTTCCCACGACAAGAACACCTATAAATTATTTTATTTGTATTCTTGTGTGGTAAAGCGATGCAATTGGAAAAATCTAGAATATAAAAAAAATTCAGCCTTTTTTGTAAATTAAGTGAAAATCTAAGTTTCGTGTAGGTGACTTCTAAAATGTGTGTTATAGTAAAAGCATATGCTTATGAAAGTTGTAGGTAGGAAAATGTAAGGTCTATCAAATGACAGCGAATGATTCTGTACAAATATTAAAGAAATCTAACAAAATAACAATTTTGACTTTAACAAGACCAATTCAAGTTACTTCTTTTAATAAAAAAGATAATGAACTTCACTATTGAGTATAAAAATATAGGTCCCCCTTCATGTGTAGAAACTCACACAAAAGATACTACTCATTCCAAAAATACATGAAAGAATTTAATGAATAACTAGAAAACTCTAGCAAAGAACGACAAGAAATGGATCAAGATAATGAATTTTTAATTGGAAACATTACATAACAACCCTTGGAAGAAGATTCAAGAGGAAAATGAATCTGAAGAAATTAATTATACTTAAAAAACTGACAACATAACAGTTCATACAAATCAAGAAAACCCTATTCAAGAAATACTGATAACTGAAAGATGTTTAAATTATTTTGATCACCAAATAAAATTAAATTTTGTATTGCATTAACTTGCAAAACCCAAAACGAAACAAATATTCCCAAATAAAAAACGTTTGTATGCTCAAATATCAACTACCAATTTAGAACATGACATAATTAATTTTTATGCACTTTTGGGAAATATGACAAGTCACGAAAATTGCTGTATATTTTAGTGATGGGATAATTCGAATGAAATATAATCGGTCATTCGATTATGAAAATCACTCGAGGATTCCGGTTATGGAATCAAAGTATTCGAATGAAAAATAATCGATTATTGAAGTCGAAACATTCACCAATTTACAAGCGCGAGGACGAGCGATACCACAGACCGAGCGATGCTGCATACAAGTTATAATCGAGAAGTGCTTTTCTGCCATTCGGCGTTCATATAGAGGCACTTTCGTTCGTTCTTGGTTCTCGCTCTTATGCAGTAGCTTGTCATTGGTCAGCAGAAATATCTAAATGGTGTATTTTCAGGGTACGGTGCAATTGTTGAAATGCAAAGTAATTTGATGAATTGACTGTTAGTGTAGATTAAGGAATGTTATATTTTTCTTTGAATTATTAATGACAGTTCACAAACAAATTTTAAATTAATTGAATATTTAGGAAAAATTTAATAGTATTGTTGTTGAGTTGCTGGCGTCGGTGTCTAAAATGAACTTGCTGGACTGTGTAGGAAAGGCTAGGATTGGGCTGGAACATAGTGCTGCCTTCAGTCGTCTGAATGATGTTTCGCAATCATGATTCCAACGGAAGGTCTCTTTCTCAGTGGTCTGCCGATGTAGAGGCGCGGCAATGGTGGCAAATCCCTGAACAAATCGCCTGTAGTAGGAACAGAGGCCCAAGAAGCTTCGAAGCTCATGCTTGTCTCACGAATGGCTTCTATCTTACTCGGTGGCCCAAAAACTCTACTTCTTTTTGGAACAAGGAACACTTCTTCGGGTTGAGTCTCAGGTTGGCGTTATTAATTCTGGAGAATACTTCGCCCAGATTCTTCAGATGGTCGTCGAATGTCTGACCCATGACTAGAATGTCGTCGAGGTATACTAAGCACGTCCTTCATGTTAACCCGCTCAGGACATACTCCATTAGCCTCTCGAATGTTGCGGGAGCATTACATAACCCAAAGGGCATGACCGTGAACTGAAACAACCCTTTACTAGTGGAGAACGCTGTCTTCTCTCTGTCGTTTTCGTGTAGACCAACCTGCCAGTATCCACTCTTTAGGTCAAGTGTAGAGAACCAACGGGAGCCTGCTAGTGTGGTCAGAGTGTCAACGATTCGTGACGTCATTCAGCTTTCTGTAATCCACGCAAAATCGGGTGGTTCCATCCTTCTTTTTAACTAGCACGACGGGAGCAGACCATGGGCTGATGGATGGCTCAATAACTCCATTTTGTAACATGGACGCGATGTTTTCCTCGATTGCCTATTGTTGCCCCAATGGTAGTCGTATAGGTGGTATTCTGATGGGTTGAGCCTTTCCGGTATCTATTCGATGCTGGTTCCATCTTGACTGTTAAAAATTTGCCAGTGCTTTATGATAAATTGCTTGGCTTTCTTCTGGTTCTCTGGTGTCAGGTGTGCCAAATGGTCAGCAAACTGTTGTAGGAACTCTTTATTGGGCCCTGTCTCTTTCACCGACGTCTGGTACTCTTCTTCGCAATTGTCTCGTCCGGTTTTAACTATAGCCCGTCCAACTAAGTAGTCATGAGCTGAGTGTACGGGCTCCACCATTTCAACGCAGCTCCCAGGATTGCTGTCTAGCTGCTCATGAATAATCTGTTCCGTTCGACCGGGAATTCTGGCTGGAGATTTTGCTACAATTTTTATGGAGGTCGATGAGCTGTTAACGGCCGTGTCAATACAAATTCCTCATTTAGGAATCGAAGAACATCATATCTCGGGCCGAACATAAACCCATGCTGGCTGATGAGGTTCATACCCAGTATAAAATCGTCCTCAATATTCGCTACCAGGACCCTATGCCGGATCATGTTGTCCCCTATCTGTAGCACGACATCTGCCTCACCCTGTACTGACATGGACTCGCCGGTGACTGTTCTGAGCTGGATGTTACTGTTAACTGGCCGGATTTCTGATGACCTCAAAACCCTGGACGTGGCAATAGACACAGCGGCGCCAATGTCGATGGTGATGGTAATTGCTCTGCCATTGATGGTGCCCCTGATGACTAGGCTGCTGTTATCTCGGCAAAATCCCCGGATGGATACTGTCCTGGGGGCTGGTGGAGAGTTAGTCAGCATTCGCCCCCTTATGCTGACTGATTGAAGTTTCCCTGGTTGGTAAGGTCGGTTTGTTGGCTACCCCTGGTTGGTGATCGTTCCGGTAGCCTTACTCTGCAGTCACGTTGAAAGTGTCCTGTCCGTCCACAGCGGTAACATGCCCCTATGGTGTCAGTTCTTTGTGACCGTTCTAATAGCTTGTTCAGACCAGTCAGAAGGGCTTGACATGGTGACTCTGGCTCTTCCTGGTTAAAGGAAACTGCTCGGACCCTCGGCTTGGACATGTTCATGACGGCCTCTACTTCTAACGCCCGAAGTAAAGCTTCATTACTTTTCTTGACGCCACTTAGTCTTAGATTTCGTTGTACTTCCACATCTCTGATACCGTTTATGAAACTCTGTGTGGCCAACTGATCTTTGGTTTCCTCTGGCAGGTCTGGGTAGGACAAGTGTACTAACCGTCTAATCTCTGCTTCGAATTCTTGGAGGCTTTCACCGGATTTTTGCGTTTTCCCACTGAGTTGGACTTGGTATACCTGGCTCAAGGATTAATTGTCGTATCTCTTGTCCAGAATGGCGATTATCTTGTCGAAATTGCCTTGTTCATCGACTGGAATACTTTGGAGGAGTTCTAAGGCCGGACCTCTTAAGGAAATCACAAGAGAGGTAGATGTTTCTTGGTTATCCCATCCATTAGCTGTAGCTACTGCTTCAAATTGCCGTTTATACATGGGCCAAGATGAACTGCCTCAAATGTGAGTGGTTTGCTAATGGAAACTTTGGTACTCATGGTGTTCTGGTATTTTCCTCGCTGTCCTGCTGCATTTTTTAAATTTATATTTCTACTTTGTTTTGGATGGCACTGATTTTATCTTGAACTGTGTTTTGAATAGAACTGATTTCAAATTTTTCCTGGCTTTGAATGGAATCAAGGTCATCTACTTTGGTTTCAAGAGTGTTCACGGTATTTTTTATGGTCTTAATGTCATCATTTATCTCTTTTATGTCTGACTCAACTATTTGCATTCTGTCATTAACTGTTTCATTAACTTGTGCTACTAATTGCATTAATTGTTCAAATTGCAGTTGTCGTTTTTCTTGTAATATTTGAGATTCGTTTTTTCTGGTTAATTCAACTTGTTCTCGTTTTTGTTCAAATTTCAAGAATAACCCTTCAATTAAATTGTGTTGTTTTTCATCTATAGATTTCAGTAACCTTTGCTGAATTTCTTCCAGATGTTGTTTTTCTTTTTTGTCTCGTTATTCCAGGATCTGGGCTATTTTTTCGTCTAATCCCTCCGTAACCTGCTTGACTATTTTTGGTAGTTTCGTCCATTTTTTCCATGCTACGGGTTTCCATAAATCAAATTACAATTTTAACTGCACTTAATCCTGCACTTCTGATCACCAAATTGTTATAAATTTCGTGGGTTCAATTAAAATTTAAAAACTAATTATTCACTACCACTTTCTAGAACTTTCATTTACATCAAATATATACAACAGCTGATTCAAATATCACAACAACAATTCTACATATAAGCTCTTCACTGCACTAACTGTCTGCCGCGATTATGGGTCGCTCCTTTTAAAACCAGCATCGAAAACTCTCGTAAAATCGATTTTCAGTTCTACAGCTGCCGAGCCATTTCGAGATCAATTTTTTGTCCTAAAACCAGGGCCGGCTTAGGGAAATTTCGTTACAGTATAATTTTTGCTAAATTTAAATGTTAACACACACAGGGCAGCCGCTGACGCGTAGCAAAGGTTACGATCTGAGAATAAAACAAGCGATAATCGTTAGAATCATAAACATACCAACCGAGTGATGGGTCATTCAAGCGATCATTCGATTATTAAAGTCACTCGAGTTGTAATAATCGAGTATTAATATCATTCGATTATGCCCATCACTAGTATATTTCCAAACGTTTCGGGGTCTAGGTCAGACTCCGTTGTCAATGGCCAAGAAACTATGAAAAAAGGCCCAATTAAAATTGTGTAAAAGTGATTTGTGGTGTTATTTCCCAAAAAGTGCTTAAACATTGAAAAATATGCTACAAATATCCTTCAAAAATATGAAATCATAATTTTATCAAAGAATATGTAGGCCCAAAGTTTACTTATGGAATTTATTTTTCAAATGAAACTTATGTTCCTCAAATTACTGAAATTTTGAGAACAACTTTTCGTAGTAACGCCTACAAGTTGGTAAAATCAAATATTTTATTACCAAACAAATCCTTAGCTAAATACAGTGACGTTAAACCAAAAATAAGTAACAATGACCCTTTGTAACATGTTAACTTTAAACCTCCTGACCCTACAATTGCTACCAACAACAGCACGGTCCCAGGAAATAACGGTAACGAACCTTAAAAACAATCCAGGAATTTTGCCCTATAAGTTAGGTCAGGCCCGAATAAAATCAAAAATTTATTCTTTTATTGATTACTTACACAGTGTACCTATAAATAATGAAGCAGAGTATTTAATTGAAACAAATAAAAATTTAACTTTAGCAATCATGCTTCGAATCAGTCATCCTTATTAGCAGGGATTAGATATTTTCCTTAGAGCTTTCTCTTATCAACCATTTGCAGTTGAAAATTTAATTGTATTTCACCCTCTAACAGAATAAAACGAGGGCTAATCAATGCATTAGGCAGTATAATCAAAAGTATTTCAGGCACTCTAGACGCTGAAGATGCTGCTCATTATGACAAAGCAATATCTAATTTTAAAAATAATCAAATTGAAATTGTAGAAACTTTGAACAGACAAGTTTCACTAACAACACAAATAATTGATAATTTTTACAAAACTGTAATTTTGATTAAAAATAAGATCAGAATTAAATAAATTTATTATTGACTTGAAATCTAATCGACCAATTGAATTTATCTGCAAATATTATCCTTCAAATCTTAACAGATCTTGAAAATGCTATAACCTTTGCAAGAATTGTTACGTTTCATAGTAGTATTTTAAAAATTAATGAATTAAATTCACTGATAGAATCTATAATTATCTATAATTAAATATTATGGAGCCGAAAATTTAATATTTTCACCAAATGAAAATGTACATAAGTTTATTAAAATTAAATGCTTATTACTCAGGTTCTAAAATCAATTTTATTATTCATTTCCAAATTGTTTATCTGGAATATTTTACATACTATCATTTATATTCAATACCAACCTTAAATTCCTCAGTACTTATCCCCAAAAATACTTATCTGATAACGCATGAAAATTATTATCAATATTCATCATTACCTTGTACTAAATTGTATCTGGAATTTTTCTGTTAAAATATCAACCTAATTGGTGGAATCCAACAAGAAGATTGTATCACCCAGCTGTTACATCTTAACACAATTTCAAAAAGTTGTAACCCAGTTAGAATTAAAATATACGAAGTCTGATTCAGAAAATTGACGAATCAACTTACATTGCGAATTTTTCAAATCAAACAAAAATTGAAACCTCTTGTGATCAAACAGAGTTCACAACCCTTCAACACAAGGGCGTACCCAGCTTGAAGTTTAGGGAGGGGCAATATAAGTTGCCCTAGAGGGGAACAAATCGGAAAAATATTGTCCTAAAGATAGGGAAAAATCAGAATTTTTTTTGTACTGGGGGGGGGGGCAAGTCAGCAATTTTATGGGAAGCTTTAATGCTTCATGGCAGGTTTTTCTGGTCCAGGGGGGAGCGGCTGCCCATGTCCATGCTTCAAGGCAATTAAATAATTAATTTGCCATAAAAGTGATTTCAGCACAGTAGATTTCATAAATGAAAAGCCAACTTCTTTGAGACAACCCTTAATATTGGACGAAATCAAGATATCAAACCCTAAAGCATTGCAACCCTTAGAAGAAATTGAAACCCCTGATGTCCAATTAGACAAAGTCCACAAGTTACAGAATCAACAAAAGAAGATAAAATCAATTAAATTATGTGAAATTGATAATTCTCATCATTTTTTTTACTACCAAAATGTTTATTAATTTTTGGTTTATGTTTTTATCTTGCTTTTAAACTTATCAAAAAATGCAAAGCCAACAGAAGAGTGAATTCCAATACAGAGAGATACCCAGCCAGGAACAACCCCAGCCAGCATCCTATATTTTTTTTACCACATAGAAAAAGCTACAATCTCTGGAGACAGGAATTATGATATCAACTCTTTAATCATTACGAATAATTGAGATTCTTATAACAATAATTATGCAAGTTGCATCGTTTCTTATCTTTTATGATTTAGATATTTTATGCTTATAATTATTTTCAGCAGAAATGTTTTGTAAACAATATAGCCCACTCTGTCATGAAACGTTAATCAACTCAGACTTGATTTTGCAATTATATAAAATTATCTTATGAAATAGTAAATGACAAGTGTAATATTGAAGTATTCAATTAAAGTAATTTAAAAAAAAATAGAAATATTTTTTAAAAACATAAGTCAACAACTTTGTATAAGTGTACAACTTCTTTTTACATTTATGATAAATTTTGTCTCCCAAAATGTCATATAAAACTAACCAAGATATATCAGTGTATTAGTCTTTCAATGCTTTATCAATATTGAAACAAAAAAGTACAGGTCCATATTAAAAAAAAAGTTGATGGTGGCCCAGAAGAAACAAAACATAGCAGTGAAGATTTGATGAAGCCCGGTTGTGCAAGTGTATATATATAATTTATAATTACTAAAACATGTACTGCAACTCAAGAAGAAAACAGGTAATACCTTTTGAACACATAGAATTATGCCTCCTCAGAAACTGCAGACTTTTAAATGTCATATTGCAAAAATTGCATGTAAAGTCATCACCATGAATTGATTTATGAAGTAATAATTGTCCCATATCATGAAACTTCTTGTCACAGTGGCTACAAGGATGGATTCCATCATTTTTTTGTGCAGGTATTGCTCTGTTATAAGGCCTACCTCTGTGAGAGTACTTGCCATTTCTTTTAGGTACACTCGTTATTTCAATTTCTCCAGTTTTAAGTAAGGAAATGTCCTTTAGTTGCATGAGCCGGTCTGGAGCATTTGGAGTTTCTGAAGATGATGAGCTTTCATCTTTTTCTATTTCGCTATGCATAATGACAAATTTATTTAAAGGTGGTAAATCTGTGATATCGATTTTAGAAAGGTCGTAATTTAAATGAACTAGTTCATAATTGTCTTTCATTTGATCTTCTACAAACTCTCGTATCCGTTTTTCTACAAGTAAACATCTTGTTTTGAAATCATATGCAGCTTTCAAAGATGTGCGACAATAATTGCAGATTACTGGATTTGGAATTAGATCTAAAGCCTAAAACATTTTAAAGGTACAGGATCGAATATTGAGACACTAATATAATCTTTACTATGAAAATTTAGATACAATTTGCATAATTCGTACCATTTCTGGAATACATGTAGTTAATTGATCTCGATATGGCATAAAGCCCGTAAAGGATTCAACAGCATTGATGTTGAAATACTTTGAGCCCCTATGTAGTTTTTGTAAACACAGACGACAAACTTTCGTCATTTTTCACTTATTTACAAAACACCTGTTTTTCTACGGAATAATTAGAAATAATAATTTACGGATTTGACATTTTCAAAAGACAAATGTCACAATGATATATTATACAAATGTCAAATGGGTCATGGTTGTCAAATGACGTGAGAACGAAATGGACATATTTATTCAGTGGCGTAACAAAGTGTAGAGGATAGATACAATATTTAATTCTATCAGTTTTGATTTTATCATTTGTTGATTGTATGAGAGTAATAAAATATTACTAAAAACGGTGTTAAAATGAGTATGCCATTTTTTCATTCCAAATGGTTGACATTTTATTCGTTTGTAGAAATATTTTTATTACTATTAATTATTATCATTGGCCCAGATTTTTCGTTTTAAATCCTACATTATTTTCATGAATATGAACATTCACACTACATTTCTAGAACCATGTATATAGGGTTAAAAATTTATAAAGGGTTATAAATCTGTATAGTACCTACTAGAAATTCTTAATTTTATACTTTTTATTTCGTGATAAAACCGGTATATTATAAAAGTTTTTTGATTTAAATCATTACACCGCCCTACAAAAAACTTGTTTGATCCAAACATGCGACATATGCTCTCCAAAGTAATTTTGCTCGCATGCAGATTTGCTCCGCCCGCCTTATACAAAATAAGTGTATGGTTCGTATACAACTAAAATACTTGATTTTCCTAAGATTCTTCAACATTTTGCTGAAGACCAAAGGGCCATGAAGTAATTCAGACTGTGGATTCATGATCAGCGAGCAAAAAAAGATAGTGTTACGAGAATTCCCTTAAAGTTTCCAGAACACATGAAAGAAGGTTCCCGATAGTTCGTTGACTTGCCAGAATAATTCCGAGAGAAATATATAAATGCGGACAGCTGGCGATGGGATTAATCTGTTTTCGACGGTCGTATTGTATAGTTAAGATAAATTGTAAATAGTTTCTGTGAATATAAATTGTGTTAAAGTAGTGGAAATAAATTAGAGTGAGTTGGACTGTGTTTTTAAATAAATCCAAGAACTGAACAGAACCCGTGTGTGAAAATAAAAACATTACAATAGCGTATGCCGCATGTCTGGACATTTTTTGCTTTTTACTCTTGGTTGTATGAAATTTAGCAATCGATTTTTAACATCTTCCCGTTCTCCTTTTGCGTTTTTGTTGGCTGTCCTAGGCTATCGTAGACATTGTCAATAAAACTCAATGAAGCACTATTCATAATTAATATTATTGAAGCGCATGCTTCTTAAGGGGGTACACACATATGAAAATAGTACTTAAATAGAATAACTCAAATTGTATTTGTTTCCACACTTCATTCCGACCGACGCCATACCTCCGACCGACACCTTGATCTTTAAATAGCCTTGTGACTTTGTTTATTTTGTATTACAAAAATGAATCAGGTAATACAATAATAATCTCTTCGTTTACAGAAGTTTAATAAATTGTGTTTGCGATATTTTAAATTAGAGACATGACATACGTCAGAACAGCACATCAAGAGCAAGTTTATAGATGGGAGCGGCAAGGCAAAGATGATAAACTAGAACTCCGTAAAAAAGGTCAAGTTTATAGATGGTGGAGACAAGGATGACAAACTCTATCTTTTTTCTACCAATGTATGTAAAATATATGTTTTTCCTAAATATTTATAAGATTTTCTAAAAACTATTGGCTTTATTTAGAATCCACCCTCTTGCTACAACAGCAACACCCTATATTAATACATTTTACCGGACGCAACAAAATAGTGACAATTATTGTAATTCTTCTGAAATGTATATCTATTACTAAGAATGGCCCAAAGAAAGAGAAACAGAAACAGGGAGATAACGAGAAACGGGAAGTATATTTCGTAAGAAGTTTTCGCTTTTACTGTAGCAGTCAGAAAAAGATGTCGCGCTTGCTTCCGTAGCGGTGGAAGCCAGTTTGAACAAAATTTATAACAAAGTATTGCTACTTGTTGTATGTTTTATTTTTATAGTGCTAACCTTGTATGTTACAATCTCAGATTTGATTAAGGTCCAATTACCTCCCAATACATATGGTATATCGTTGGCATTCGAAGTTCTCTTATTATTATTTTTTTGTAATGTGATAAAGTGTTCAACTTATAAAGACTTTTTATGGAACCTCGCATTTGTGGACTCATATAATTTTGTGACTCAAATATTTGTGTCAAATATCGATTACAGAAAAGCCAACAAACATCCTAGTTTACATTTAAGTTTATTTGGTGAAGTTATAGTGATAAATAAATAAGTTACAAAAATTGACATGAAAAAATCTGGGAATTAAGAAAAAAAAAAGATATTAAAAAAAACGTAAACTATCCAGATGTTATATGGGCTACACATGAGCCCGCCTATCCGCGCTCCATGTTTGAAGAACTTTCTAAACAACACCCTGTATATTTCGAAATGTATCAATAATATTAATATAATTTTCTACAATAAAATTTAGGTAAATATCTAATCTTTCTTTGGTTAGAGTTTGACATAAATTGCTTGTAGGTACAGTTTCTGAGCTCTATGGCTCTGAAAAAAACCTACTGTTGCCACAATGTCCCTACATTTATATAGTCCAGGCAGAAGCTTCGCTCACGATAGCAAAAAAAAACAAATCCCCCAGGTTGTTGGGCGGTAACCTTGTCGAGAAATTGTTTAAACAATTTTTTAAACAAAATTAAAAAAAAACAACTTTTTTGCCTAGCAAACAGTTTTTGTGGGTCATTCCGAATAAAAACGGTCTCTTGTGATTTTTCTCCAAAGTTGATCGTTTTTGAGTTATAAGCAACTTAAAATTGGAAAAACCCAAAAATTACCATTTTCAAAGCCCAGTTATAACTCGGATAATAGTTTTGAACCCACAAAAAGCCAAATTAAAGTTTAAACATTCCTCTACAATATCCCGCATAGGACTTTTGGGATTATTTTATTGCAAAGCCTTTTTAAATGTTTTTAACAACTGTGCGCACGATATCCCAACTCACCAGTGAGTAGCGTCTCTCTCGTACTCAGGCCTATTATATGCAGGAACGCGGTAAAACTACTCTCCATCAACATCAATACAATGCTTAAAATAATAATACTTAATTAATAATCATTCATTTATTAATTATGGATTTTTTTATGGTTTTATTTAAATAATTTACCTACTAAATTTATAATATGGACCGAGATTTGGAAAAGTTTATATATTTAATTAGATACACCTATAATAACTTATGGAATAAAACTAAATCCATGGTTTGCAATAAAATATACTGTAATAGTATATGCTCGTTTATAGTATTTATTATTTATAATAGAAAAGTATAAATAGCGAAAAAATGGGTACCTAGATAAATATGTTTGTTCAGATTGAATCAAAAAACCCAAAAAAACTGTTTCGATGCAAAAATCGCCCGGCAACCTCCGGTTTTGTTTTTGGGGCCCCTTTTGGCAAAAAAACGAATCGAACTAATTTTGCTATCCTGCCTGGACTAATACGAACATATAAAGAGGTAAAATTTGTTTGTTTGTAGGGGTAATCTCTGGAAGTAGTGAACCGATTTCAAAAATTATTTTACTATTTGCGAGTACCATAGACTATATTTTATTTTGATACAATGTTTGATTACGCGATGGGGGGCAGTGGAGTGTCTATTGTTTTTACTTAAATTTAGTATATTGGAAACGGAAAGTCATACAGTCATGTAAATTGGTGTATATATAATTCTCCCCAAATAAATAAAAATGAGTTTAATCATTTTGCAAAAATGCAATTATCTCATGGGGGACAGATGGAGAAAAGTTTTTTGAAAAATTTATTATTCTTCGGGTACCTAATATAATAGAGCCATGAGAATTAACAAGTTGATTCCTATCTTGAAGTGAAGTAGTAGGTAGTAGTAGCGATTCGTCACTTTGGGAAAATTGAAATTGTTGTATCCGGTGTACATCCGTTTCTCGGTTTGTGCTCTGAAAAGAACATTTTAAGTGAAGTTTTTTCATTTGACATTTTCAAAGCTGAAAATCTGAAAACAGAATGAAGAAATTTAGAGAGTGGCTTTCTATTTATACCTTCGTTCGAGATCGTAACCTGTATGATGACTGTTCAGATCCGGTGGCGTTAGTGGTCTTTATTAGTGATGGGATCACTCGAATGAAATATAATCGGTCATTCATTTATGAAAGTCACTCGAGTATTCCGATTATGTAATCAAAGTATTCGAATGAAAAATAATCGATTATTTAACTCGAGCATTCACCGAATGTCGAGGGCGAGCGATACCACAGCTCGAGCGATGCTGCATTCGAGTTATAATGTAATAGTATATGCTCGTTTATAGTATTTATTATTTATAATAGAAAAGTATAAATAGCGAAAAAATGGGTACCTAGATAAATATGTTTGTTCAGATTGAATCAAAAAACCCAAAAAAACTGTTTCGATGCAAAAAGTTGATTTTTTAAATTTGTTTAAATAATTTTTCGACCAGGTTATCGCCCGGCAACCTCCGGTTTTGTTTTTGGGGCCCCTTTTGGCAAAAAAAAACGAATCGAACTAGTTTTGCTATCCTGCCTGGACTAATACGAACATATAAAGAGGTAAAATTTGTTTGTTTGTAGGGGTAATCTCCGGAAGTAGTGAACCGATTTCAAAAATTATTTTACTATTTGCGAGTACCATAGACTATATTTTATTTTGATACAATGTTTGATTACGCGATGGGGGCAGTGGAGTGTCTATTGTTTTTACTTAAATTTAGTATATTGGAAACGGAAAGTCATACAGTCATGTAAATTGGTGTATATATAATTCTCCCCAAATAAATAAAAATGAGTTTAATCATTTTGCAAAAATGCAATTATCTCATGGGGGACAGATGGAGAAAAGTTTTTTGAAAAATTTATTATTCTTCGGGTACCTAATATAATAGAGCCATGAGAATTAACAAGTTGATTCCTATCTTGAAGTGAAGTAGTAGGTAGTAGTAGCGATTCGTCACTTTGGGAAAATTGAAATTGTTGTATCCGGTGTACATCCGTTTCTCGGTTTGTGCTCTGAAAAGAACATTTTAACTGACGTTTTTTCATTTGGCATTTTCAAAGCTGAAAATCTGAAAACAGAATGAAGAAATTTAGAGAGTGGCTTTCTATTTATACCTTCGTTCGAGATCGTAACCGGTATGATGACTGTTCAGATCTGGTGGCGTTAGTGGTCTTTATTAGTGATGGGATCACTCGAATGAAATATAATCGGTCATTCATTTATGAAAGTCACTCGAGTATTCCGATTATGTAATCAAAGTATTCGAATGAAAAATAATCGATTATTTAACTCGAGCATTCACCGAATGTCGAGGGCGAACGATACCACAGCTCGAGCGATGCTGCATTCGAGTTATAATCCGAATGGTTTCCCGGGGAATTGCGAATTTCGTTTGTTCTCGGTTCTCCCTCTTATGCAGTAGTTTGTTTACGTCTTTATTGGACAGAAATATGTAAATACTTATTTTCAGGTTACGGGGCAATTAAATTAAATGAATATTTAGGAAAAATGTAATTGTATAATTTTACCTAAATTTAAATGTTTACACACAGGGCAGCCGCTGACACGTAGACACGGATCTGAGAATAAAACAAGCGAGAATCGTTAGAATCATAAACATACCATCCGAGTGATGGGTCATTCGAGCGATCATTCGATTATTAAAATCACTCGCGTTATAATAATCGATTATTAATACCATTCGATTATGCCCATCACTAGTCTTTATTGCTTTACCTGGTAATTCCCTTGGGTTATAACCACCCGTCCCGCTGTTTTTTGTCCTTTGTGGTTGTTTTTTTATTACGATTAGATTTATTAGTAAAAGTTTTATGATGGGATTTTTGTTGGCAAGTCAAGGAGTGGCTTAGCCGTTTTGGTGTTCCCTTGGAGTTGCACTTAGACCAAGGTAGAAATTTCGAGTCTACTCTATTTCAAGACGTCTGCAAGCTCTTGAAGATCAATAAAACACGGACGATAGCATTACACCCGCAATCCGATGGAAGGGTAGAAAGGATGAATAGAACCATTAACCGGCATTTGTCAAAGGTAGTCTGTGATCCCCAAAGAGACTGGGACCAGGATCTGCATTTGTTTCTAGTGGCATATAGTTAGTCTGTGCACGAGTCAACGGGTCTACCCCGGCCAGTGTTATTATGCGATGTGATGTTTGGATGTCTCCCAGAAGAAAAGACTTAAGATGAAGACTATGTCAGCCAGTTACGTCAAAAGATGAACTACATCCACCAACGAGTCCGGTTAAATATCGAAAAAGGAAGCCTACTACATGAAAATCGAGGACGGGGAATTCCAAGATGATCTTGTTTGGTTGTATAACCCGCAACGTCGTCGTGGATATTCGCCCAAGCTACAGAGATCTTGGGAGGGGCCTTACCAAATAGTAAAGAAGATCAACGATGTTGTCTACAGAATAAGAAAGCTACCTCGGGGAAAACCAAAGGTAGCACATTTCAACAGGTTAGCCCCCCATGTTGAAAGTCATGACGGTGAAGTTGACCAAGCCCAAGTCCGCAGTATCCAATCATCTGATGACGAGATGGCATTCGAACAGTTTATGGCCCCGACTCTGATGGGCAGCAAGTGCAGCACGAGTGACCAAAGAGGAACCACGAGACTTGTTTGAGGTGCCCATAGAATATGTCCTGGCTCATTGTGTGGCTCGCGATCTTCGGATGTCCAGAGGAATAGCCAAGGTGTTTGCCAAGAAGTACGGCCAGTTCCAGAAGCTAAGGGAGCAAGATCCAGTGGTAGGGAAAATCCTTCATCTCGAAGATACACAACCACTGGGTACCAGAGACATCTTCTATTTGGTAACGAAAACATTCTCGCAGGACAAGCCAACATGATCTTTGTAAGACTCTTGTAGAATTGAGGACTGTGATGATGGAGAAGAAAAGGATGAAATTGGCGGTCCCAAAGATAACCTGTGGGTTGGATGGACTGAATTAGAGCGTGGTGAGAAGTATGATGGAAACTATATTTCGATTCAGTGTCATCGACATCCTTGTATGCCTCTCTCAATATTCGCAACCCAGACTCGAAGACCGTTGACTGTTGAAATGGAGATATCGCCACACCAGGAAGGGTTCTGTGGGACCTTCCGGAACGAAATAGTCTTAAGGAGCGGGCAATGTGACGGGAATTCCTCCGATAATTCGTGAAAACGAATTTCATCCGATATTTCGGGGAATCGGAAATATGGTTCGGCTGGCGCATCGAGGTCGGCGGTTGGCTTTGATATTTCTAGTCTGGTCTCGGCGGCTCTTTTACGTTCTGGAGAATTCCGAGAGAAATATATAAATACGGAGAGCTGAGGAAGCATTCATTCATTCAATATTCGACTGCCGTATAGTTAAGATAAATTGTAAATACTTCTGTGAATATAAATTAAATTAGTGGAAATAAATTTTAGTTTGTTGGACTGTGTTTATAAATAAATCCGAGAACTGAACTGAACCCGAGTCTAAAAATAAAAACATTACAGTATATTATAATAGAGCTATTAAAGTACATATTAGTAAGTATAAGACTTGTAAGTATTTGCCGTTTAAGAGATACCAATATTTATAAATTCTTGACGAATTAAACTTAAGTTATGAAAATTTGGACTTAAAGAGGTTTTGCATTTTAGCCATCGATATGTTGTTTTAAGTTGAATTATTACTAAAATATTGAATATTTTAACAAGAAATTTATTTCCAAAATATTAAGCCCTTAGTTGCTTTTCCATAGACATAATTATTGCAAAAATTTTGTTTTTTACAATTTGCATAGAAAAGCAATAAAATTTAACAAAGTCGATCGTATTCGACAGATCTTACTATTACCTAGAACTTTTGTATTCACTTGTTTCCTTATAATTTATAGTTTAGACGTTATCAATACAAAGAGTTGATTTTTCAGATCTTACCATTTTTTTACTTAATTTACAAAAAAAAACAAATGCTGATTTTTTTAAATATGGAAAAAATATGTATATGGAAAACCCTAAAGGTTTTCCATATACATCGCTTTACCACGCAAGAAAAAAGGGTAAAAAAATTTAGGGGATTTGTTGTCATGGAAAACATTTATTTACGCTATATGCAGGACCGTACTATTTTTTTTTACTCTGATGATTAATTTTTCTCCCAAAACGTTGAATAAAACATAACTGATATATCAATGTAGTGAACTTTTAATACTTTACCCACATTTTAATAAATAATACAGGTCCGTATTAAAAAAATAATTGATGATAGCCCAGAAGAAACAAACGTGGCAGTGAAGACTTTGATGTGTAGAATCCGTGCTATGCTTTATTGTCAGTGACTCCTCGAAAGTACGGTGTTGTTGGTGTATTCGGTGGTTGTTGAGATTGACGAATTATGCGCGCAATGTGGTTCGGATGATATTGTCGAAGTATTTGTTGAAGAAGTTCGTTTTGTCTATTGTCAATATTTGTTAAGCGAATAGATCTATGAGCCAAAGATTTTAGTACAGAACTCAATTGGGCAGGGTGGTGGTGTGATTGGGCATTTGGGTATCGATTAGTATGAGTTGGTTTCCTATTGACGGTTTGTAAGAATTTGTCATTGTTGGTTTTTGTTATGAGGACATCAAGAAACGGGAGAGAAAAATCGGACTCGATTTCCATTGTAAATTGAATATTAGAAAGTATACCATTGATTTGTTGTAGAAAAAAGTGTAATGAATCTTTGCCAAATGACAAAAGTGTCATCTACATATCTAAGCCAACAGGAAGGTTTTAATTTAGACGAGTTTGGGGCCTGGGTTTGGATTTGTTCCATGAAAATGTTAGCAAGCATTGGAGCAAGAGGTAATCCCATCGGGGCACCACCAACTTGTTTGAACAGAATGTCTTGAAATGAAAAATACGTGTTAGAAAAACAGTTTTGTACAAATTTGATAATGTCAGGAGAGATATTGTGTTTTGTTTTTAGAATATCCAACGTTTCTGAAATGAGGACATTGATGAAAAGAGAAACAACATCTAGTTAGCTTTGATGTTGTAAAAACATTTCGTTATCATTTATCGTTATCATTTTCTCTATAAGCATAAAAAATGGTTGTCAGATTTATTCTGATCTGTCACAAAATTTAAAACAATACTTTTCTTTCACGAAAACAATAGCTATATACGTTTTTGTTAATAGGTGGTGCGTTCCCGCATTTGTTTAGTGTATTGTGTTCAATTTGATTGAATTACTTCATTGATTTTTAAACTTCTGCACCTTTTCTAAAACATTCCGTCGCGCTAATGCTAATTATAAGTGTGTTTTTGCGTGTAAAATATAGACAGTATTGTGATTCGTGGTTCGCATCCCGAGCTATTAGGACGCTTGGGAAGTTTTCGTGTTTGTGCTCCGAACTGTTCGGACATTTTTTGATTCCGTCTGAAGGGACACCGCTTATTGGGTGCAATGTTGTTGTTCTCGTTTTCCTGATCCCCAACATCGTGCAGACCTTCTGGAATACATTCGATTCGTTGTTACGCGCCTGGTCTGAATGTAGTTCCATCGGGACGCCAAACTTGCTAAAGAGCTGTTCTACTAGCACCGTCGCTACCATTGCGACCAGAATGTATTTGTTCCCCCTCTTAGGCAACGCGCAAATTGAGACGCGTATAGCGCGTGTGAGGTGACATGACACGAGTGGCGCGACCCGATCGTGTCACACACGTCGCGTGGTGATCCGCATATTGAGAGGCAGTTCCTAGCTAATTGCGTCAGAAAATATATGATTCACGAACGAATAAATTTGATATTTTAATTTTATATTCATATAATTATTATCTTTTATATTATAGCACCCTTTTTGATATGCTACCGCCTTTATTAACGTCACATCTTACCATTTTTCAAAACACTTGACACGCGCGACACGAGAAACTGTGTCTTAACTACAGCGCGACGCGACCGACAGTAGACGCGTGTCGTACCTCGCGACACTTTGTTGGCAATTTGCGCTGTTCTATTCAATACTATACGTTACAAAAGTTCGCGCTGTCCTGTGTCATGTCACACGCGCTATACGCGTCTTAATTTGCGCCTAGCATTAGACTCGAGAAACGGACCGGCGACATCGATGGCAATTCTCTCAAATGGGACGCCCACATTGTACTGCTGCATTCTGCCCTTGGTCCGGGTCTTCGGGCCCTTACTGACTGCACAGGTGTCACATTTGCGGCACTAAGCTCTGACGTTTTCGAAGTAATTCACCCAGTAGTACCGCTGGCGAACTTTTTCTAAGGTTTTATTCATGCCAGATAGCCCCCGACAATCCCATTATGTACTTCGGTAAGGATGGCTGGTACCTTTTTCTTAGGAACTACAAGTTGGGACTTGGTTTCTCGGCAATCAGTGTTTTCCCAAACTCGCTTGAGCATTCCATTCTCCACTCTTAGAGAGTCCCATTGGGCCCATAACGATTTCAGTACGCCCGAGTATCTAGCTACCTCGTCCCATCGTGGCCTGGGTGCCCCTCTCGTTTTGAGTGACAAGATTGGTTCGATGTCTGGATCAGCCATTTGGTCCTGGATGCACTGTTCCGTTGTCGTCTTCATTGGCCTGCACTCGGATCTGTCTGAAGGAGATACCCTCTCGCTGTTCCGTCTTCAGACAATGTTCGCATTCTGTTCTACAGGGTCTTCTGGATAGGGCGTCGTCATTATTGAGCAAACGGCCGACACATTGTTCCACCTTGAAATCGTATTGCTGTAATTTCTCCATCCATCTGGCCAGTTGTCCTTCCGGTGTCTTCTTTTCTGGTGTCACAATAATTTCTTTCCGATTTCGAGAATCCACGGCTGTAGTACTCGATCACCCTCTCCTCACCATCTTGCACCTGGGATAAGACGGCCCCCAAACCTGTGTGGCTGGCGTCGGTGTCTAAAATGAACTTGCCGGACTGTGTAGGAAACGCTAGGATGGGGCTGGAACATAGTGCTGCCTTCAGTCGTCTGAATAATGTTTCGCAATCCTGATTCCAACGGAAGATCTCTTTCTCAGTGGTCTGCCGATGTAGAGCTGCGGCAATGGAGGCAAATCCCTCAACAAATCGCCTGTAGTATGAACAGAGCCCCAAGAAGCTTCGGAGTTCATGCTTGTCTCTTGGGACTGGCCAATCACGAATGACTTCTATCTTGTCCTCGTTGGTGCGAATTCCTGACTCGGAAACAAGGTGGCCCAAAAACTCTACTTCTTTTTGGAACAAGGAACATTTGTTCGGGTTGAGTGTCAGATTGTCGTTATTAATTCTGGAGAATACTTCGCCCAGGTTCTTCAGATGGTCGTCGAATGTCTGACCCATGACCAGAATGTCGTCGAGGTATACTAAGCACGTCCTCCATGTTAACCCGCTCAGTACATACTCTCGAATGTAGCGGGAGCATTAAATAACCCAAAGGGTATGACTGTGAACTGAAACAGCCCTTTACTAGTGGAGAACGCTGTCTTCTCTTCGTGTAGACAAACCTGCCGATATCCACTATTTAGGTCTAGTGAGGAGAACCAACGGAAGCCTGCTAGTGTGGTCAGAGTGTCATCAATTCGGAGTAGTGGATAGCTGTCTTTCTTCGTGACATCATTCAGCTTTCTGTAATCTACGCAAAATCGGGTGGTTCCATCCTTCTTTTTAACTAGCTCAACGAGAGCAGACCATGGACTGATAGACGGCTCAATAACTCCATTCTGTAACATGGACTCGATTTTTTCCTCGACTGCCTGTTGTTGCCCCAATGGTAGTCGCGAAGGTGGTATTCTGATGGGCTGAGCCTTACCGGTATCTATTCGGTGCTGGATGATGTTGGTACGACCGGTGATTCCATCTTGACTGTTAAAAATTTGCCAGTGCTTCGTGATAAACTGCTTGGCTTTCTTCTGTTCCTCTGGTGTAAGGTATGTCAAGTGGTCAGCAAACTGTTGTAGGAATTCTTTACTGGGCCCTGTCTCCTTCACCGATGTCTGGTACACTTCCTCACAATTGATGATGGTCACTACTGGCTCGAAACAAGCTATCGCTTGACCATTGGCAATTCTGATATCGGTGTTGGACAAATTCAGGACTCCCATTGGTATATCTCATCCGGTTTTAACTATAGCCCGTCCAACTAAGTAGTCATGAGCTGAGTGTTCAGGCTCCACCATTCCAACGCAGCTCCCAGAATTTCTTTCTAGCTGCCCATGAATAATCTGTTCCGTTCGACCATGACCCTATGCCGGATCATGTTGTCCCCTATCTGTAGCACGACATCTGCCTCACCCTGTGTTGACATGGACTCTCCGGTGACTGTTCTGAGCTGGATGTTACTGTTAACTGACCGGATTTCTGATGACCTCGAAACCCTGGACGTGGCAATGGACACAGCGGCGTCGATGGTGATGGTAATTGCTTGGCCATTGATGGTGCCCCTGATGACTAGGCTGCTGCTATATCGGCAAAATCCCCGGATGGATAACGTTTTGGGGGTAGGTGGAGGGTTAGTCAGCATTTGCCCTCTTATGCTGACTGGCTGACGGTCCCTGGACATGTGGCTGTTCTGCGATCCTTCAGGTAGCCTGACCCGACAATCACGTTGGAAGTGCCCACTTCGTCCACAACGGTAGCATGCTCCTCTGTGGTCAATTCTTTGTGATCGTTCTAAAAGTTTGTGGATTCCCGACAACACTGCTTGGAGGGATGGTTCTGGTTCATTCTGGCTAAAGGAAACTGGTCGCACTCTTGGTTTGGACATGTTCATGACTGCCTCTACTTCCAAGGCCCGAAGTAAAGCTTCATTACTTTTCTTGATGCCACTAAGTTTTAGATTTCTTTCTACTTCCACATCCCTGATACCGTTTATGAAACACTGTGTGGCCAATTGGTCTTTCGTTTCCTCAGGCAGGTCTGGATAGGGTAAGTGTACTAACCGTCTGATCTCTGCTTTGAATTCTTGAAGGCTCTCTCCGGATTTTTGCGCTTTCCCACTTAATTGCACCTGGTATAATTGGCTCAGGGATTGATTGTTATATCTCGTGTCCAGGATGGCGATGATCTTGTCGAAATTGCCTTGTTCATCGACAAATGGAATGCTTTGGAGGAGTTCTAAGGCCGTTCCTCTTAAAGAAATTACAACAGACGTAGATTTTTCTTGGTTATCCCATCCATTAGCTGTAGCCACGGCTTCAAATTGCCCTTTATACATGGGCCAAGATGATTTGCCATCAAATGTGGATGGTTTGCTAACGGAACCTTTGGTACTCATGGTGTTCTGGTATTTTCCTCGCTGTAAGTCCTGTTGCATTTTTTAAATTTGTGTTTCTACCTTGTTTTAGATGGCACTGATTTTATCTTCAACTTCACTTTGTACTGTTTTTTTAATGGAACTGATTTGGTATTGAACTGCGTTTTGAATTGAACTGATTTCAAATTTTACTTGGCTCTAGATGGAATCGAGGTCATCAATTTTGGCCCTACCTGTTGTATAATGTTATCAGAGAGTGTGCCACGGAAAATTTGTTTGGATCCGGGAACCCTTCTTGTAAATGTTAGCTGGGAACTTTACTTTATCTGCCTTCATCTCAGTCCTTGGTAGCTTCTGGTCTTCGTCACCTGGCCTCCTCTAAGAGGGTAAGTCCCCAGGCTTCTCAAATGCTGGTGGTTGTATTAAAAGTCTCACTTTGAAGAAAACAAAATGAATGAAAAACATATAACTAGAAACAATAAAACAATCCCGATTGTAACACAAAACGAAAAAAAATATATAAACCAAGGAACCTCAATTTTTAGTAGTTACACAATACTTGAGAACAAATGTACTCCCCCATTTATGTTTTTAATTAATTGGCCCCAAGAAAATATGAAAAATAACTTTAAGGGATGCTAATCCTGGAATGACAGGTACAATTAGACCCTATTTAAGCCCTATCAGTGCCTACTACAATAGGTGCAAACGTTGGTGAGCCAGTTTATCCAACGCAACCCCAATAACATATAATATATACGCATATATAAATAAAAAAAAACAAACTAAAACAAAACCAAATTTAAACACAATATCATAAGACAAACAAACTAGTCTTTTGCCGCTCGTTCCTTTTGCCGACTCAGGGAGTCAGATGAAATCTTTACCAGTTTACAATCTAGCTGTGCGTCCTCCGACGCTACTTTGTCCCTATCACGAGGTCTCTTCCGGCCGTTTGCTGGTCTAAGAACCTCTTGGGTTCACAATGAACCTACGTTTTAATTCAATGCGATTGATCCAAAAGGTTTACCTGTGAATTAAAAGAAATTATACCTCACTGAATTTTTAGCTAGCTAATCAAATATTTTAAAATTTTATAATGACTCTATATTTTTCCTAAAACCCTATTTGGACAGGTGAACGTTCCTCTCTTAGGAGTCTGGTTTCCACCCTTTTGTATGTCCCCTATAAATTCAACGACTACTTTTCTTGAAACTAAATTCTCTGGACTAGTTTTTTTAGCCCTCCCATATGGGTACTATCTTCATAAGTTAACGTAGCAACAAGGTTTTTTTGTTCGCTCTTCATCGTAATGGCCATCTTTGGTTTTTGTGTTTAAAATGTTGCAACACTATTTGTGTCAAGCACGTACAAGATTTTCTAATGAATCGGCAAGAAAACAAAACGGAACGATATGCATAACTATTCATTGTTTAAAAAAATATTATAACATGTTTTTTCAACCATAGGCAAGTGGTATACAAAGGTGAAATTTCATAATTTTATTTTCTGCAATACTAACGACTTTTTTTAGTTTACTTATTTGAACAAATATGATAAAAGAATAAAGAATTAAAAAAATGCATTATGTTAAACATCCTCGGATGTTACATCATCTGGAAGAGTGTCTATTTTTTATGGTCTTAATGTCATCATTTATCTCTTTTATGTCTACTCAACTATTTGTTCTATTAACCAGTAACTTGTGCTGCATTTGTTCAAATTGCAGAAAAATCGTTTTTGCCTTGTTTTTCTTCAAATATTTTAAAATCATTTTGTCGTTTTAGTATCGTCCATTTTTCTGTTTTTCACTTTTCATCGTAGCAACAAGGTTTTTTTGTTCGCTCTTCATCGTAATGACAAGATTTTCTAATTCTATTTTACGTTTTTCATCAAAATATTTTACTAACCTTTGTTGAATTTCTTGTTACGTTTATCCTGGATCTGAGCTATTTTCTCATCTAGTCTATCCGTAACCTGTTTGAATATTTTTTTGGTAGTATCGTCCATTTTTTCCTTTTCCATACTTCGGGTTTCCATAAATCAAATTGCGATTTTAACTTCACTTAATTCCACTTCTTTATCACCAAATTGTTATAAACTTCGTAGGTTCGATTAATTAATTTTAAAAATCCTACTTCACTTTTCCAGAAACTTTTATTTACGCGTAAACATAAAATATTTCCAACAGCTGATTCTAATAGGTACTATTTACATCGAAATCATAACAACGAAATAAGCTCAACGCACTAAACTAAAACTCCTGAAATTAATGTCTCTTTATATAGCGTAAATTGTCGTTCTCGATGGTACTACTTTTTTCTGCCCAGCGTCGAGAATACTGTTTGCGCCATTTCGAAAATTCCAGTCCAACTTTTTATTAACCCAGCGATTGATGCCTCTCGGAATGAAACCAGGGTCGGACTGGATAAATTTTTGGAACAATATAAACAAAGTGAACATGGATGAACATGTAAATGCTCCAATCAATCACCCGACAGTCAGTTGACAGTTACTCAATAGTCATATTAAGTGACTATCGTATTATAAGCGTATAATGTATGTAAAAAGAAATTCAAACACACATGTGTAGATGATATCTTTGTAAATTAAGTCTTTACTTTAAAATGATAAAACATAAAGGGTACATGTACACTTATGTTAATTGCAGAGTAATCGACAATGAGACGAATAATCTCAAAACATTGATTCTAAAGCTTCAAAGTGACATCAGGGAACTGAGACAAAAAATAAAAAGGCAGACGCCAAACTTGATTTCGAATCGGTGTCTTTGAAATCACCCGAACGTCAAAAACACAATAACAATAGAATAATCTTCAATATACCCGACCAATATGATTCAAACTGTAATACCAGGTCCACACTATTGCCGCGAAGAGACGTGAACGTAAATGTGTAAAAATAGCTCGTTTACATTATGCCCCAACCCCTGCTGCTTGAGCTGCCGGCAGGCTACCGGAATTATTGCCGAAATAGGGTCGAAATCTCGTCTACATTTTGCCAAAAGTGGATCGGGAAGTAGGCAGGTAAGTATGAAGAGCAGTATGTAAACACCATACTTCTCCTAATGTTGCGACTGTTGCTCGCACTGCTTTATGCTCCCCAAAAGAGTAGTTTTTGAGCGGCAGTCAAAGGACTGACCCGTTCATCGATCGTTTATAGTCCAGGTAATTTAAATAAATGCCGAACAAAATTGTTTTCTGGTCTGGCTCCAGCCCTTTCATCGGTGATTTATAGTCCAGGTGATTTAAATTTATGCCAGATAAAATTGATATCTGCAAAGGGACAATTGTAAATTCGACATTTTTTATCAAGGGATATTTTTTTGTTAAACATTAAAATCCTTCAAATAAGGCCAAAGATTTAGTTTTTTGTTTTTTTTTGTGCAAAATCTAATCGTACATTCGCTTATGTGTTGCGAAATTATGCAAGTCTCTAAGAATTTTTTAATTTTAAAAATTCCTTTTTTGACGCCATTTTCTAGGCTCGTGCGATAGTAAATTTAAGTATTTAATAACCACGCAGTAACCAGACTCTTCCCCGCTGTAAACTCAATTATGCAAGATTACACTTATTTTTGTTGTAAATTGAGTTATTGCTAGAATACTGAATTTTATCACGAAATTGCTTACGTTAATTTAACAAGTCAAGAGCTATTTATTAAAAAAATCTATTAAACTTAAATTGCTTTTCCATAGAAGTAATTAGTTATTGCGAAAACTATGCTTTTTGCAATGTGCCAAGCAACAAAAGAAAATGTGTCGGTTCTATTCCATAGATATTGCTGTTTCCTAGAATTTTTGTATTCACATATTGCCATTACAACTTATTGCTCAAGGAAGAATATTAATTTTTAAGATATTATCAATTTCTACTTATTACAAAAAACAAAACCAGATTTTTTAAAATATTTTCGATTTTTCCATATACATGTTACGTGAGTCAGTATGAAAGACATTGCAACATTGTAGCTTATCTTTAGCATTTCCTTTCAAGTAATTAATATTTCTGTTTATTCCAAATTTGCTTATTTAGAGGTGAGCTGAATAGCTATTCTTCTATTGTTTAAGTAAAAGTGCATGTGTTATTAAGGCCACCTTAGTCATCATGACAGAACCTATAAATTGTTGGTAAAGCTGTAGGAGAGCTGATATTAGTACGTATTAATATACCAGTCAAGATCTCTCTCCTGCGACTGCAATACTCGGCATAATTTATTGTAATAATTTTTATAATTAATTTTAAAAGTAACAATTCAAAGTGTAAAAGTTAAAAAGTGTTTTAGTAAAAATATATTTTTTAATAATTTGGCGCAGTCAGTAGGATTTTGTGATCGTTTCTAGAACACTCGAACCCTCACTAGAAAAGGCGGAATCCAATACCTTGCCGAAACAAAGGACCAAAGTCAAAAATCTACTTTCCTGGTTGAACACGGAATTTGCCTCACTGTTGGTGGACAAGACAAAGGCTCAAGCTCCATGAATACAAGAGAGATCAAGTAAGAGATAATCTTTTCTTTAATTTTTATGTTTATGTTGCATTTTACGATTAACAGTGCTAATATACATTCCTTTAAACCTTTTAATTTAAAGAATTTTCTTTGATTATTTAAAATATTTTAGGAGGTGGAAATAATATTTTTGTTTTTATTATCGGACAAATATTTTCGGAGGTGGAAAATTTGATTATTTTTATTATCGTAAAAATATTTTTGGAGGTGGAAATATTTAAGAATTTTTAATTATCGGAAAAATATTTTCGAAGGTGGAAATATTTAATTTTTAAAGAAAAAACGATATAGTTTTAAGAAACACATTTTAAACGCGATTTAGTTATTAAGACACGTTTTAGTTATTAGTTATTTCAACGAACGTTTGCTACAATGTCGAGCGAAGAAACTCAAGTAGAAAATTACAAATTATCAGAAATCTTTTCTATTATCCCAGAATACGATGGAGATCAAATTTTCCTCCAATCATTCCTTAATGCATGTGACTGTGCATATAACATGGCCCTTGGTGACCAACGTTTTCTTTTAAGTATTCATATTAAAAATAAATTACGTGGTAGAGCAGCACAACTTATCAGCTCTAGAAACCCCACAACGAATCCAGAAATTAAACAATTATTAAATACCCATTTTGGAGATTCAAGGGATCTCTCGTCATTAATCCAAGACTCACAAAGACTTAAACAAATCCAAAACCAATTAACACTTAACTTTGTCAGTCGGTTACAATTTTTAAATGGTAAAATGCACGCATTCGAACAAAAATCTCAAAATCTTACTCCTGAACAGAAAAATGCTTAGTGCAGTTTACTTGACACAATGATTTTAAATACCCTTTTAACTGGTCTAGAACCCAGACTAGGACAAATCATTCGTGCAGGAAATCCTCGAGATATATTAGAAGCACAAGCTAGAATAAAACGCGAGCTTCAACTTTCATATTTTGAAAACCAAAAGTTTCCAAAATTAGATTCCAAACAATCTACAAGTCAAATTAAGAAACCGAAAAATGAAAAATAAAATGTCTCAGATGTGGCAGAAATGGACACATTGCCCCTAATTGTCAATTTAATCGAAAATGAATCCAACAAATTTCCAAAACGAATCTCGAAACACAAATTTTCAACCGAGACCCAATTTCCCTCAGCAACTGAATCAACAAAGACATTTTCCTCAACAAACGAATCAACAATTTAGACCTTCTTTGCCCCAATTTACACAACAAAGACCTCAAGTAAATAATCCAAACCCGCAAAGAAACTTTAACTTTAATAATCCAAGAACTCATCATATAATGAATTTCCCCATAATTACGAATTTTCAAACTCTTATTATGAAACCGAATATTTTCAAGATGATTATGATCAAAATAATTATCAACAATATTATGATGAATTTGAATTTGACTATTCTCAAAATGACTCTTATTCTCAAAATAACTCTTCTCAAAACGAAAAAAATTTTCAAGAATTAGCCTCGGGAAACCAACCACCCAATATCGAGGAATTACAAAACAAATTGCAAACCTAAACTTTCAACAAAACGAACCTTGACACGAATACTCAAGAGAACCAGTTTTTTTAAATCCTTTACTAACCGTAAGTTCCAAAAACTTATATTATATTTTTGACAGAACTCAAACTCACAAATTACTAATCGATACCGGAGCTTCAATATCAATTTTTAAAGAAACCCCAGACCTCCCCGCTGGCTACGGGCTTGATTCCAAATTACTCAAATTCAATCTCAAAAAATCTTATTGTTACGACAAGTCATATTTCTAAAAATGTCCCCAAACCTTTAATTTCAAAGAATATTTCAATTGACGGAAGAACAGAAAAAATGGTCAAATTAAAATGAAATTTATCTAACACTGATGCCATACTTAAGGCACAAGAAAAGAAGAAAGTTAGATTACCTCATGCCGTTGTGAAAATAAACGCAAATGGTGAATTTTTAACATCAGTCATAAATGCTAATTCAATTCCAAAATCTGTTGATTTTTCAGACCTTTCTTTAGAACCAATTAATAATTTTGACCAAATCTTAAATGTTAGTTTCAATATTTATGAATCAGCTTTCACTGACAGAATTCAGTTAATAAAAGATCAATTACGTCTTGATCATCTAAATCCAGAAGAACATGAAATGATTACCAAACTTTGCTTAGAATTTTCAGACATCTTTTTCTTAGAAGGTGATAAATTGACATTCGCGAATGAAATAAAGCAGTCGATAGACACTAATAATTCCAAAGCTGTTTACACCAAGTCTTATAGGTATCCTCAGATTCATCAGATTCATCGAAATGAAGTAAAAACTCAAATAAATAATATGTTAAATCAAGGTATTATTCGACCGTCAATTTCCCCATGGTCATCTCCTGTTTGGGTTATTCCTAAAAAAACTCAATGCTTCAGGCAAACAAAAATGGAGAGTTGCAAATGATTATCGCAAATTAAATGAGTTAACCATCAATGGTTAACTAAGTACCCTTTACCCAATATTTCTGATTTATTGGATCAGCTAGGTAAATGTCAATATTTTTCTACTCTAGACCTTGCTTCATGTTTTCATCAGATTGAAATCAATGAAACAGATATTCCTAAAACAGCATCTTTAGTTGAGAATGGACATTATGAATTTATAAGAATGCCCTTTGGATTAAAAAATGCGTAATGGATAATATCCTTCTTGGTATACAAAATGAAAGAGCCCTAATATACATGGATGATATAATTGTATACTCACCCACGATATTGTGACGGGATTCATGAACATTTTTCTAGACTTTCAGAAGTATACAAAAGACTTCGAAATTTCAATTTCAAAATACAGCCATATAAGTGCGAATTCTTAAGACGTGAAATAGTTTATCTAGGTCATATCATTACTCCTGATTGTGTTAAACCAAATCCAGATAAAGTTAGCTGTGTATTAAATTTTCCAGAATCCAAAAACCAAAAGAAATCAAGTAATTTCTAGGCTTAGCAGGTTATTACCGCAGATTCATTCCTAATTTTGCAAAAATAGCAAGGCTACTCACTCGACTCCTTCAAAAAGACGTTAAATTTTTATTTGATAATGAGTGTAAACAATCTTTCGAAAAGCTTAAAGAAATTCTTACTTCTGACCCAATTTTAAAGTACCCAGATTTTGAATAGGAATTCATTTTAACAACAGATGCAAGTGCTTTTGCAATAGGTGCCGTTTTATCTCAAGGACCTATAGGTAAAGATCTTCCAATTGCCTATGTCTCTAGAACCATTTGTGAAGCAGAAACGAAATATTCGACTATTGAAAGAGAACTACTAGCTGTAGTATGGGCCGTTAAGACATTTAGGTCGATTTTATAGGTCCGTTAAGCTAGCGGGGACACTATAGCGGAATCCAAAATAACCCATACCATAATTTTTTTCTAATTTTTTACTAATTTTTTACCGGCATAAAAATTTTTTACTTCTAAACCTACCCCTATACCACCTACCCTACTACCTTAACGTTTAAGCCAGCGGAATATTTTATAACTTCAAGAGCTATCGATCTAATTCCACCGCCATAATTTTTTACTCGTCAAGTACTAGAAGAAGGTTTATAGTGGTTATCGCCAAAAACACCCCCTACCCCTTACCACCCTTAAAATTTAGTTTCATTAATCTAGTAGGCACTTTATAACGGAATCAAAAATAAAGTATATCATAATTTTCTACTACTTTTTGACTAATTTTTTACCGCCATAAAATTTGTTTACTTCTAAACCTACCCCTATACGACTTACACTACCTTAACGTTTAAGCAAGCGGAATATTTTATAACTTCAAGAGGAAAACAGCTATCGACCTAATTCCACCCCCACAATTTTTTACTCGTTAAGTACTAGAAGGTTCATAGTGGTTATCGCAAAAACCACCCCTACCCCTCACCACCCTTAAAATTTAGTTTCGTTAATCTAGTGGATACTTTATAACGGAATCAAAAATAAAGTATATCAAAATTTTTTACTACTTCTTTATTATTTTTTTACTACCATAAAATTTTTTTAATTCTAAACCTACCCCTATACCACCTACCCTAACCTTAACGTTTAAGCCAGCGGAATATTTTATAACTTCAAGAGGAAAACAGCTATCGACCTAATTCCACCGCCATAATTTTTACTTTATAACGCAATCAAAAATAAAGTATATCATAATTTTCTATTACTTTTTGACTAATTTTTTACCACCATAAAAATTTTTTACTTCTAACCCTACCCCTATACCACCTACCCTACTACCTTAACGTTTAAGCCAGCAGAATATTTTATAACTTCAAGAGGAAAACAGCTATCGACCTAATTCCACCGCCATAATTTTTTACTCGTTATGTACTTGAAGAAGGTTTATAGTGGTTATAGCAAAAACAACCCCTACCCCTCACCACCCTTAAAATTTAGTTTCGTTAATCTAGTGGGTACTTTATAACGGAATCAAGAATAAAGTATATAACAATTTTTTACTAATTTTTGACTAATTTTTTACCACCATAAATTTTTTTACTTCTAACCCTACCCCTATACCACCTACCCTACTACCTTAACGTTTAAGCCAGCGGAATATTTTATAACTTCAAGAGGAAAACAGCTATCGACCTAATTCCACCGCCATAATTTTTTACTCGTCCAATACTAAAAGAGGATTTATAGTGGTTATCACAAAGACCACCCTCTACCCCACACAATCGTCTTAGTTTTGTTGTGCTAGGGGGTACTTTAAACGGAATCCAAAATAAGGTATATCATAATTTTTTAGTACTTTTTATATATTTTTTTACCGCCCTTCATTTTCTTTGAATTCAGAATAACAACAGGATTTTTAACAAAAGATCACACTATTTAACTACGTTAACATCAACATCCTTTTTCCTTAGTAAGCTTTCAAACGTTGTATATTATTTTATATCTTCAGTGGAAATACAGCTATCGATCAAATTCTACCGCTATAACCGCTCAAAGATTAATAATAGTCACATAAATAATAGATTTCGCAGAAACTAACCTGAGGCCCCTAAATTATAATTTTAAATTATTAAATTAATTGATCTTACACAAAAATCTACGAAAAACACTTAGACGACTTCTAAATGATATCTTAGATGCTATTTCTAATAGAATCTTCAAAATAAAACTTTTATTTTTACTATATATCAGACTATTAAATTTTCTATAAAGCCTCTATTAAATTCCCTGCTCAACATCTCAGATTTACAGATCTTTAACTACAAACCTAATTGAAGCGTCATAATAATTTTAGACTGCAGTAAATTAGTATTTTACCAACGTACATATCCTTTTAAACATCTGTCTTGCTCAAAGAAGCTATCAAATAAAATAAATTAAAATCCAGAAATGCTATTAATTTTGGAATTACTATTGTGACGGGAATTCATCAGATAATTCGTAGAAGGGGCATTTATCGTCTGGCGCATCGAGGTCGGCGGCTTACTTTGATGGCGTTCTCGGAGAATTCCATTCTAGTCTCTTTGCGGTTCTGTAGAATTCCCAGAAGAAATATAAAAATACGGAGAGCTCAAGAAGCATTTACTCAATATTCGACTGCCATGTAGTTAAGATGAATTGTAAATAGTTCTTTGAATATAAATGGTGTTAAAGCAGTGGAAATAAATTAGAGTGAGTTGGACAGTGTTTATAAATAAATCCAAGAACCCGATTGTGGAAATAAAAACATTACAATACATTAGGTATGCAGTGTATTCCCAAAATAGCGGATAAGCTAAATAAATACACTAGAAATTGTTACGAAAAACGCCGGAATCCCTTGATTTTTATTTTTATTTTAGAGTTTTATTACGTATGCCAATAGATATGAAGTTATGTTTTTTTCATTACCGGTTTTTATCTTTCGTTACAGAGCGTTTATTAAATTATTTGCATTCATGGCATGGGCGGATCCGTGGGGGAGATGATGGAGCCGATGACGTCCACCGAGAGCCTTAAAGTCAGTAAATTTAATATTAAAACGAGAAAATACTAACTCCAAGAGCCTAGAAGAAGGTAACTTCTACGGGTTTAAACTTCATAACGACTATGTTTAGTGTAATAACCCAAGAAATCTAGGTTTAAAATTTTATTCAGGCAAATTTAGTACAGGTTCGCCCCCCTGAAGCATGATTATTTGCAGAATTTGGTTTGGAATTTTATATCTCAACAATTTTCTGGTTTGTGTGATTAATCCCGTTATTGAGTTACTTTAATCATGTATGTCATTTATTATTACTTTTTCCATAGTCTATATATTCTTTATATTATTGTTCTTCATTAACTGTGTCCATGTGTTAATTTTATTCCTCAGCATCAGTTTTTCTATCCCTCTCAATGTCTCTTTATATACTGTAGCTTAAATTATTCTAAGGTCACCTCACTATACCTCTCTAATACTATTTTTGAGAGGCTATTGATATTGAAAAAAATCATTTTCTAGTCGTAAGTTTAATACTGTTAAGGTCACTTAAAGATTATTAAATAATATTTTCTATTTTGGGGAAATTCTTGTATAATTTTATATCACAATATGGAACAAATATTACGTTACAGGAACAATAAAATCTCTTCCTACTTTTTTTGTATATAATTATAGTCCAACTCACAACTCTCTTGCATGGACTGTTAAATTAGCTTTACCCAATGAATTGTTATCTTTAGTATGTTGAAGCTGAAGAACAGTCATAAGTACAAAATTGTAAGAAAAATTATAACAAAAATATATCTTATTAGTTTTATTCCCACTTTTATTTTTGTATAAATTTAATTTTTGAATAGTTATTCAAAAGAAATTAAACTGTATTATAGTGGCCATTCAGTATTAGAATTACTCGCCAATCATTAACTAAATTCCACTAGAACATTGATTAATTTATTTTTTGGTCATCTTTCATCTAATATTTCGATGTTTTGTTGACCTGATTTTTCTTTCAAAATACTTCTTGTTTCCTTGTATTTTTTTAGCTCAAGTTTTAACCATTGATAAAGTACCTTAATCTAATCGCATTTTGACGCCACCTGCCGTGAGCCTACAAAACTTCCTATAAATTTGCTGACAAAATTTTTTCTGATTTTCACCTCTTTTAGGACATTTTTCTTCCTGATTTGCCCCTTTATAGGACAATTTTATTTCTGATTCCTTGACTTCGAATAATATTTAGCTTATTTCTTTATGTAATACTTTGTTAATCTTCAATTCAGACTTAATACTTAATAATTGTGAAAACAATTCACACATATTTGTTGTGACATTGCTGACAATGATAGAACTTATTTATATCAAACAAATCAAAACAGGGAATATACGATGCAAAAAAGAGTCTTAGGCCAAATGCTTTTAAACAACACCGGTCGCCCAGACGACTGTCCATACTAGTAAACGTCGTTCCCCGAAATATCGGTGAAGCAATTCCCAAAAACAATTTTGTTAACACATTTGAATCTGATTGTTTTTCTATTTTCAGACAATTTAAATGTTTTAAATACATCCCCTAAATTAAAAACCATTATACAATTTTTAATGTACAATCAGTTAAAAGATATTTTAAATATTCACAGTTAAGACTTTCACTTGTTGGGATATCCTACAATAATTTACAAAAATCGACCAAATAGTTTATTGGGTAAAGGTTTGATTTATAACTCTAGTAGGTACGGGACATTTCCATAAACATAAGTGTACCAAAAACTACATTCTATGAGAAAAATCACCAAATTTTACAATAATTAAACTCAACTGAGAGTCCTAGTTAAATTCATATTATTTTGCTATTCAATAAAGTAAGAATATTAATTTAATTTTAGATTTCATTTACTGGTATATAATAGTATAAAAAATCTTACTCTGATGAAATTAAAATTATTTACAGGGGTTTTCAAAATATCGAGAAAAACAAAAATTGTGGTTTTAGAAAAATTGCAAAATATTCTAAATCTTGTAAATAAATTCAATAAATTTAATTAATTTAATTTTACAAAGTTCTTCTAGATTTCTTGCAACCATAGCCAACTTTGTTATTTATGGTCGTTATATTGGATTTATACGTCATAGAATAACACATAAAAAGAGTTTTTCAAGTATATATAACAGGCCTTCTAGGGATGAGAGAAAATGTAAATTAAAAAAAAATCATTTAGTTGGCTTTGAAACAAATGCCGTAATTGTTTTTATTTTAAATTTCCCTAAACAAATAAATAAATATAAAAAAATAAAAGTATTGTTTTATTTAATATACTAAAGTCAACAACTAAGACATTATATATATTTGTGATTTAACCCGAAACAAAAAATTAAAATAAAAACCGATCACAAAGTCTTCACTAAATCAAATTAAGTTGAATGTTGGAAATTTCTACCATTATTATTAACGCATTTTTCTTATTAACCGATGACGCTGTGTCAACTATCAATGTTTTTTATGTTTTCAATAAAGTTCTTCACAATTTTGCGTATATTTTCAAAAGAAGAATTTTCTTATACTAATTTTTATAAAGAAAATAAATGAAATAATCTTCATATGTCATTTTGATGGTTAACATATCAGAATAGTAAATCTGTATATTTAATATTGTAAATTGTTTTGCCTTTCAAAGTATAATTTCCGGGAACAGAGCTTCAATTTTTAACTGTAATATCAATTTCAAGTAAGAGACTGAGCTCTGTTCAAGTACACGGTTGCCCAGCGTTCCAATGCACCACTATAATTTAATTGTAGTAAACCCAATACGTGATTTAAATGTTAAAATATTTATTACTGTTATCTTTTATGCTATTCAATTAAATTCCTACATTATAATGAGGCAGTTGGTTGCTACATGTCTCTTCGTAAAGAACGTGCGGGTTGTGAGGAGTAGAGGGTGGTTTTAATCAAAAACCAGTATAAACCTTCTTCTAGTATTTGACGAGTAAACAATTATGGCGGTGGAATTAGGTCGATAGCTGTTTTCCTCTTGAAGTTATAAAATATTCCGCTGGCTTAAACGTTACGGTAGTAGGGTAGGTGGTATAGGGGTAGGTTTAGAAGTAAAAAAAATTTTATGGCAGTAAAAAATTAGTCAAAAAGTAGTATAAAATTATGATATACTTTATTTTTGATTCCGTTATAAAGTACCTAGTAGATTAATGAAACTAAATTTTATGGGTGGTAGGGAGTAGGGGGTGTTTTTTGCGATAACCACTATAAACCTTCTTTTAGTACTTGACGAGTAAAAAATTATGGCGGTGGAATTAGGTCGATAGCTGTTTTCCTCTTGAAGTTATAAAATATTCCGCTAGCTTAAACGTTAAGCTTAAACGTTAAGCTAGCGGGGAAGCTATAACGGGGGTGGGTTTCGGAGTAAAAAATTTTTATGGCGGTAAAAAATTAGCAAAAAATTATGGCCAGGAATAATTAAAAATATTGAAAAGCAAGTCCATGATTGAGTCAATCATGGACTTGCTTGAATGTTGCCTCAAGAACTGCTACTTTCAGGAGAAGGACCGGTTCTTCATGCAAGAAGATGGATTGCCCATGGGTTCCCAGTTATCACCAACCATCGCCAACATCTACATCGAATGGTTCGAAGAACATGCACTAGGGAATTACGAGAAGCAGCCTAAGCTGTGGTTGAGGTATGTCGATGACACTTTTATTATTATTTGGCAACATGGAGAGACAGAACTACAGGCATTCCTGGAGCACCTGTACCAATCCCAACCATCCATTAGATTCACCATGGAGATGGAAGAGAGTGGGTGCCTACCATTCCTTGATGTAAAGTGTCAAAGGACTAGGACCGGAATCCAAACAACAGTCTACAGGAAGGCTACGCATACAGGATTATACATTCACTACAATTCCAACCACCCATCAGCAACGAAAACTGGCATCATCCAAACACTAATCCATAGAGCCAAAAATATCTGCAGCACACCAGAAGCCCTCAAAGAAGAACAAGTGAAACTTAGAGAAGACCTTTTGGCGAATGGATATCCGGAAATGATCATTACCAAGGGGTTTGAAGAGCTGGACAAACCACCTAGGCAGGAAGAGGAGACCACGGCTACCGCTAACTCTACTATTACCGTATACTAAAGGCTTGTCGGGGAAACTTAGAAGAATTGCACACAGCTATGGAATCAGAATGATCTTCAAAAGCAACAACGCCTTGAGGAGCATGATAACAAGAACAAGGCCCGACGCACCAGCAATACCAAATAACGGTATATACAGTATACCGTGAGAATGTGGCAATCTATACATTGGAGAGACTAACCGTCCGCTGGACACCAGGATTAAGGAACACCGCACAGCTACTCAAATGCCGGAGGTAACGAAGTCTGGGCTAGCTAATCACACATGAATCGAACACCATAATATCAACTGGGACCAGGCCAGAGCAATTCACAAGGAAGAGCACTGGTATAAAAGAAAATTCATAGAGACAGCATATATAATCTCGAACGAAAATATAATTAGCGAGCCCAGCGTCCAAATTAAAAATATTTGGGGAGCACTTATTCTGCCTCTACCGTTACGCATCACCGGCAACCAACCTCCAGGTACGACCAAGGCCGTAGCCAGCGGGGGGGCTCAACCCCCCCCCTATGAAAATTTTGAATATTGGGTTTCAAGATTCAATTTTAACCAAATAATCTTCTTTTTCATGAGAATAAATTTTATGTTTATACATTTTTATATATCCTGGATATATATGAATACAAATACAGATTTTGCAGTACCAATCAGTCCACTATCAATCAAAAAAATTATCCAAACTCAGCAAAATTATTTAATCCGAATACAAATCAAACAACAACAGTAAATTTCGATAGGCTTAAACCCTATTATGATTAGAAATTTCTTCTTTTCAGAATTTTAATCCTCTGGTGGATAATCACCATTTTAAGATGCCAGTATTAAATATCACCAGTAAATAATTCGATCGGTATTTGCTTCCAAGAGGAAAGTAATTTAAAAATATCAAATTCAAAATGGACACTTTTAGTATACTAGGAACTCAGTCATATTAAACAAACGATTTCAAACAACAATGAAATTTTAGATCATTTGCTAGACTTACTTAAAGAAAATAACAATCGTATGATTGCATTTACAGTAGAACTATCAACGCATATTAGTCTTTTAAATCAAATTGCAAACAATGTTGATGAGAAATATAAAGAAATATTTACTGATACTAAAAGTTATGTAGGTGCAAGTTCAAACAGACGCAAATGCGGCATTATTAACGGATTAGGTACGATATGGAAAGCTATATCAGGAATTTAGACTGATCTGATGGGGAATACTACTCTCAGTGCATTGACCGCATTACGCGAGATGAACACCAGACAAAAAAATTATTAAAGAATCAGATTTCAGTGACTACGTCAGTAATTAAGAATTTTAATAGTACCATACAAAAGTTGCAAATTGACGAGTTCACATTTAATAAAGATCTTCAAGAAATTCAAAACGCAATTTTTAACCTTTCAGATGATTTAGCCTATTATCAAACGCAAATAAAAATACTAGAAATTTGCGAATGATTGATGACAAGTTATGTTTTTACTGAAGAAACTCTTCCATTTCATTTGCCAGACTTAAAAGTTTACCCAGTTGGATTATTTCACCCAATGATCTATTAAATTCAATACAAAAGATATCTGAATCACTGTATAAAAATGAGTTACCTATACCAGTTTATACTTCAACTGTAGCACAGTACGTTGAAATAAAATAGAATTAGAGGCATTTCAAATTGATTCAAAACTAGTATTCGTATTAAAAATACCTTCGGTAGAACCTGAAAATGACATCCTTTACCAATTATATCCAATTCCTATTTTTGATAATCGTACAGGTCTACATCGTATGCTTCAGATTGGTCATAAATATATTGCTAGAGACGATGACTCTCTACTTTATGTAACTCTTGATAACATGGACAATTGTAAGTCTATAGACAGAAGATCGAAAATTTGTCCAGACATATTACCGTATCCAATCGACAGAGATGCAATTTGTGAAGCCCAGTTTATTTATTTACCAAAAACTTGCCAGACAATATTAATTTATGCAAAGGAGTATAATATCCAATCAATTGCTCCAAATCATTGGCTAATAAGAGTATCCGATCCTCTACCAATCACCGTTAGATGTGAAGGAAGAGAAGTTATCACAAAAATAGTAAACGTTAATACTATTTTAAAGCTACAACCAAAATGTAGTGCATTTATCGGATCCACCCGAGTCCAAGTCAAACAGTTAGTGGATACATATCAAAACATAACTTATCGATATCATCCAGGAAATATACCATTCAGCTGTTGTGAAGATCTAGTGCATAAAGTCAACCTTCCAGACTTGAAACCGTTGAAATTAAGCAAATTGAATACAGATGATCTAAACATTGCTCAATACAAATTGTCCCAATACTCCGATCAATTACACGATATTATTAATCAGCCCTTGGTAACCAGGAAATTATCGTGGGATGCTATATTTACCATTACAATAATCTTTGCTCTAATTTGCCTATACATATTCTGCAAGTGCAGAAGAAGACGCAGAAGACATCTTTTCTCTATACAAGGACCAGATGATCCACCCGTACCACCAATGGTTCCTAGCGTCTTTCAAAGACGTATGAGACGTTTCATCCCTAGAAGAAGAAACAGTATCCACCTTAGCGAACAGATAGAAGAGAAATCCCCGGAAATGGAACTTAAAGACATTTCCTAAAACCGTGTATGTATAACCAAAAATTGTAAACTTTAATTATTTTTGAATTCTAACATTTTTGATATTATTCTCACATATATTATTGTATTTTATTATCTTATATATTAATGATTTTATGTAATTTACACTTTGATATTTTTATAAATGTGTTTATTAATTTTTGAATTTTTCAAATTATATTCATGTTTGATCTTATTTCTGAAAACTTGATGCATGGCATCAACTTTTTTGTATAGGGGGAAGTTGTTACGTGAGTCAGTATGAAAGACCCCTTTGTTGCAACATTGTATCTTATCTTTGGCATTTCCTTTCAAGTAATTAATATTTCTCTTTATTCCAAATTTGCTAATTTAGAGGTAGCTTAATAGCTAACAATATTCTATTATTTAAGTAAAACTGCATGTGTTATTAAGGCCACCTTAGTCATCATGACAGAACCTATAAATTGTTTGTAAAGCTGTAGGAGAGTTGATATTAGTACGTACTAATATACCAGTCAAGATCTCTCTCCCGCGACTGCAATACTCGGTATAATTTATTGTAGTAATTTTTATAATTAATTTTAAAAGTAACAATTCAAATTGTAAAAGTTAAAAAGTGTTTTAGTAAAAATAATTTTTTTATAAACTTAAATAATTTTGTTGTCGATGTATGCTAACATCGTTTTAACACGCAAGAAAAACAAGTGAAAAATTTATAGTTTTTCTTGTCACGGAAAAAAATATATCATTATAATATTTAGGTTATAAGCAGGAACTTACTACATGTTTTTACTATGATCATTATTTTTTTCTCCCAAAATGTATAAAACTTAACATATAGTATAACAATGTATCGGTCTTTCACTGCCTTTTCGATATTGCAAAAAAATACAGGTCGATATTAAAAAAAAATAACGAACATTTATTTTTTTCATCGAATCTGTGAAAATATTATTCCTGGAGTTTAAAAAAATATTGTGAAATTAAGAGATGTATCGCTACGACTATAGGTTTTTTAGTAGTATTCGCGTTTTTTTAACCCAAACAGTAAATTGACATAATACGAGTTTTCTCATAACCGTGCCTTAAACATTGATTTTTTTTCAATTTTTTGTTTTGATTTGGTATATTTGAAACTACCAGAACTATCAATATTTTTATTGCTCAAAGTACTTAAGATTTTTCATTAAATTCACTACTTTTATAGTTATTCTTTATTCAAAAATAATTTTGAATTTAATTTCAACTTCGAATAATTTTAATGTTAATAACCTTTTCGTAGTGAATTTCCTTCAAGAGTACGTATTTGATCAATAAAAATATGGATATTTATGGTATAAATAAAATCCAAAATCGAGCACTGGCTGAATGTAAACGCTAACTCTCGCTCGTACCAGTCCTTTGACTTCCGTAAAAATCATTCGGCATAATCTAAACGAGCCATAAAGGAGTCAGTCAAAAGAGCGGTTTTTACGGAATTCAAGGGACTGGTAGTACGAGCGAGAGTGAGTGTTTATATTCAGCCAGTGCTCGATTTTGGATTTTAGTTATACTATAAATATCCATATTTTTATTGATCAAAATAATCTTGAAGGAAATTTAATACTCTACAAAAAGGTTATTAACATTAAAGTTATTCGAAGTTGAAATTAAATTCAAAATTATTTTTGAATAAAGCATAACTATAAAAGTAGTGAATTTAATGAAAAGTGTTAAGAAATGTCTTTTGTAGAGCATTAAATTTCCTTTAAGAGTAAGTACTTTGACCAATAAAAATATTGATATTTCTGGTAGTTTCAAAATTCCAAAATCGAAACAAAAAATTGAAAAAACAAATCAATGTTTAAAGCACGATTACAAGAAAACTCGTATTATGTCAATTTACTGTTTTGGGTAACGAAACGAGATTACTTTTGAAACATCTATAGTCTTAAGGATACATCTCTTAATTTCACAATTTTTTTTTCTCCAGGAATAATATTATCACAGTATGGTTGTTTTTTTTGTTACAATATCGAAAAGAATTGAAACACCGATACATTGTTATATTATATGTTAAGTTTTATACAATATTTTGGGAGAAAAAAAATTATCACAGGAAAAAAATGTACGTTCCTGCTTATAACCTAAATAGTATAATGATAATTTTTTCCGATAAAATCTTAAAAATTAATATTTTTCCTTGAGGAATAAGTTGTAATGGCAATATGTGAATACAAAAATTCTAAGTAACACCAAGATCTATGGAATAGAATCGACACATTTTCCTTTGTTGCTTTGCACATTTTGCAATAACTAACCACTTCTATGGAAAAGCAAGCTAAGCTTAATATATGTTTTTAATAAATAGCTCTTGACTTGCTAAATTAACGTAAGCGATTTCGTGATCAAATTCAGTGATTTAGCAACAACTATAAGAGAAACTTTGATTTTCCTGATTTCACAATTTTTCACTTAATTTAGAAAAAAAAACAAAAGCTGAGAATTTGTCGATATTTTATAATTTGCCAATTACATGGCTTTACCACGCAAGAAATATAACTCCAAAAATAATTTCATATATTAATTATGCTATCTTTGGGGTTTATTTATAAAATAAGTAAATATCTGTTAATTTTAAACACTAGTCTTTGATATTTTATTTAATAGTGATAATTTTATATTATATAACCCATATTACCTAATTTTAGCTTTAATCTTTGGATTCTCTTATAACATTGAAATATAAAATTAACCTCCCAGCGCAGATTGGGTGAGTTAAAATCTACATTATTAATATTAAAAATGTTTAAAAGTAAAAATTAAACAACTTAGAAGTATAAAAATTGCCTTGTTTGCCTTTTGTTTAAAGTATTTTATTTAAAAATTGAGAAAATTAAACTTAGTGTAGTGCATTTTGTGAATGCAAAAAAATGCTTGGACGAGAAGTGCAAACAACATTGAAATTGTTGATTTAAAAAAGACAAAGGATTCGTTATATTCAGTTACCGATTATAAAAAAAAGAACGACTCAAGACTCGATTCGGAGCAGAAGAAATTTACAAGCCTATCTAGTTTGCATCACAGAGATTGTACTTCTAGAGGTAGCCTGCAATGCACAATGCATATCGTGCCACGACTAGAAAGAGTGGGCAAGAGACTATTTCACTCGATTGGGAGCTGCATCCAATGAGCTATGTGCAGTATGTAGTTCATTGGCTGCACGTCCCAATCGAGTGAAACAGTCCTCGCTCTCTATTTTGACTCTTGTCACATTTGTTGCATACTACCTCCAGAGGTACATGCTCTGACGAGTTTGCATATGACTAAATGGATTCTTTTCTCGGTAAAGCGTTGACAGTAATAAAAACCACAAACACACTATTGGCTACCTCCAGAAGTATCTGCTGTAATAAGATTTCGCGGCAGGTTGCCCGAGTTAAATGATGAGCTCACACAGATTACTTTTTAAAAAGATTTAATACAAGAGTTAATAATACAAGATACAAGTTTACAGCTTAACGATTATATCAAAACTTCTTTCAAAGCCCTTGGTGGCTTGTATTTATAGTTTGGCTTCGGTGATTCGTTATCTTCTTCACTAATGCCTTTATTAATATAGGCCAGTTCGTAAGTCTTCCCCTCTTGGTTTTGTCTTTGTCCTCGTAGGGTCTTGGTGCTAAATGTGGCATCATGGAGGAGATTATAAATCCATTTTCTTTTCCTAAAAAGTATTGTACAAAGGATTGTAATAAATATAAGGACTGTTATCGTTATGGATCCATTGGTGTACAGATGGAAGGTTGGTACATGTTCAAGCTTTACGTGTGGAATAACATCTATTTCGTCTATATTTTGAATGATAGCGTCGTGCTGTACCGTAGGATCTATCATGGTGGGTTGTTTGTAATTCCAATAGGTTATTATTTTCGGTGGGTATAACTCATGTTGAGTTTCGAGCAAACAGGAACTGTAGATTACACTCGTGTGTTTTATTTCATAATTTCTTGTGCAAATGTACAAGTAGAGGTGTTGGTTAGATTACATTTCTGGTTAGTGGAACTTTCACATATGTAGGAAAGGCTTAATTTCTTGCAATTGTTCATCCATATATCAGCATAAAAATCAGTAGGTTTAACTAGGATTGTACCATTAGGATTTGGAGCAATGTAAATTTCTTGTAAAGGTTGAGGGTTTTTTAATATAGGGATTTTCAATAAAAATATGAGCAAATGTTCCGCTACAACCACGTGTATTTGGGAAATTAATAGTATTTCGAAAGGGTGATGTGGATTTGAATATAATTGTGTAGATGTATAAGTCTTTGTTAATTCTGCATAAATATTTTTTATATCTCTGAGAGTAAACATGTTTTGATTTATTATTTTATCTTGGGAAAACGAAATGGTTTCTAAAATGTTTGAAGTAGTTTCTGTAAGATCTGTTACTTGCAAATCGAGTGAAAAGAGAAATGCAAGCATTTCAACTTGATTTTGGGTTTTTTTAATAAGAGAATCTAATTTCCTTGTTTCATTTAGAAGTGTTATCATATCATAATTAATTTTTCGTGAGACATCTATTAAATGATTTTCTGTTAAGGAAAGGGATTCTTGGTTTTTCTTTAAAGTATTTCTTGTTTGTTGAATGTATTTTTCATCATTAGCATCCATATTGCCTGGTAAAATATTTAATAAAAGTACCTAACCCCTTCACTAATCCTCGCTTATATATAGAATGACCTAATTTATCAAGATGTGTGCGGAGTTTGTACGAGTAAATTTTTCGTAAAATAACTTCTTTGACGAGAAGAAGTGTAGGAGTGAATTCATTTTTATTAAGGTAAAATGATTTTTCAAGTACCGGTAAAGCATTTATAATTTGATTAGTAACTATATGTATATGGAATCGTTGAAAGTGGGAAATTCTTCTTACGGTAATGTATCCATTAGTGTCGACCTGTGGTATTTGAAGGTCCTGGATCGTGAGGATTATCAGGTTGAAGAACCTGTAAAAAGGAGTATTTTCTTAATCTTTTTAACTTTCTTTTATATATTTTAGAATTTCGTGATTGATGTCGTTCTTTGCCTTGTAAAACGGTATGAGAGTGTTCGTTTTGTATTCGTGTTTATTTTTGCTAAGTTTTTCTGTCCTTTGTCTAGTAGTTTATCATAAGTTTTATAAGTGTTCATTATCTGCTTATGTTCTTGATTAAAATTTTCGTGTATAGGTAGTTCGTCATTTATCTTATTTGGATTTTCATAGGGTCCATATAATAAGGTAAAGGGTGTGTATTTTGTATTGGTATGTACGGATTGGTTGTAATTAAGTATACATATTGTTAAAATGCCATCAAAACTATTGTTGGGGTTTGTAGGTGGAGTGCACGTAGTTTTCCTGAAAAGGTGGAATCAGTTAGGATTATAAGGTGTTGTGAAATGAAGTTGAACATTATTAAGTTTTATGAATTCTTTAAGGATTATGGTATTGAATTTGTTATGAGCTACAATTTTATGAGGGAGTCCGTGGTGTGAAAAGTAGAATTTAAGTTTTCTAATTATGTTTATCATTTGCTTAGTCTCTAGTTTATAGCATTGGGAATATTTTGAAAAGGAATCGGTAATAGTTAAATAAATATTTTTGTTTATGGAAAAGAAATCTATGTGTAATGTATGAAAAGGTTGGAGACCAATGAGTGGTCCTGAAAAGGGTATTTTATAAGGTTGCCTTTCATATTTGCATGTGAGACAAATTTCACAATTATTAATCACTTTGGTGATTAATTCGCGTAAATTGGACCAGTAAATTAGTTTTTTAAAATGCTCGTAAGTCTCATTAATACCATTATGATTAGATTCGTGGTACTCGGTTATTAATTTTAATTGCATTTCGTTATCACTTTCTTCTTTTAGAAAAGAGCTATTAAATCTAAATTTGGCAGTGTAATGAGGGTCAAATTTCTTAATAACGTTTTTTAGTCGACTCTTTATGTCTTTATCTTCACAGTAGATATTGTAGACAGTCTGTGGTTTGGTAATCTCTTTTAGTGTCTCAAATAGATAATTATTATCGTTTTGTGATTTTAATGTAATAAGATAGCGTGTTTTTCCTTTGAAGGGTTTTGTTATCTGCAAGTCATTATCGTCGTCTATCTTAATTATTATTTGATGAATGGCGAAGTTTAATGGTTGTTCACAATAAGGAATATTATTAATCTCTCTTCGAGAGCAGAATGAATAGTTAAGTTATCGTTATCGTTTATAATGTCATCAAGAGCCGTTTCAAAGTCTTCTTTTAATATTTCGATAGGGTCTGAGTCAATATTTGGTTGTAAGCTTGATGTATCATCATTATTTATTTCTATGCAAGAAAGTGCATCCGCTACAAAATTTTCTTTGCCTTTTTTATATTTTATACCGAAATTATATTCGGCTAAAGCATTTTTCCATCTTGCTAAACGAGAGTTGGGTTATTTTAATTTTGATAGCCACGTTAAAGGGGCGTGGTCGGTTTCAATAGTAAATTTAATTCCCAAAAGAAAATGGCGGTGTGCCTTGCAGGATTGTATAATGGCTAAAAGTTCTTTTTCGGTAGTAGAATAATTTCTTTCTGCGGAATTAAGAGTTCTTGAATAGTAGGAAATGGGTCTATTATTTTGAGATAAAACGGAGCCTATGGCGAAATTTGAAGCATGAGTGGTTAGAACGAAGGGTTTTTCAAAGTCTGGATATGCCAATATGGGATCATTTTGTAAAGAAAGTTTCAATTGTTCAAAAGCATTTACATATGAAGGGTTATCAATATTTATGGCTTCGTTTTTGCGTAAACATTTCGTAAGAGGTTGCGCTAGTTTTGCATAATTTGGTATAAATCTATAAAATTTAATATTAAAACTAAGACTAAATCTAAAAAACACAAAACACAGAAAAAACATATAAATCTAAAGTTTACATGACTAAATTGAACTCAACTTTTAGAAATAATACAAAATATAATATAGTTACTTAAAATTAAAATTATAATTACGATACATGTAGTCGCGAACAAAAGATAACACATCAAAACAACGCTTGATTACCCTGATGGAGTTGTAAAACACATCGATATGTGAGGAGTTCTGATTGCCTGTACGCAATAACCTAGTCATTGCTGAACAAAATCCAAAGTTAGTTCTATGAAATGACACATTGAAGAGTTCTGAAGAACGAGTTCTCATTGTCGTATTCAAGGATATTCTGTCTAGTAAGCAAGAGCAGTCAAGTTCACCTGACAACAACTTGTATAGGAAACAAATATCAGCTATGTTAGGCCGATTTTGCAAAGATTGTAAATGCATTTGTACTAAAATATCACTATATTGATAATTGTCCCTGCTCAAACCCATTTTAAATGCTACTATACGAAGAAATTTATTTTGAACTTTCTCAATATTAGCTATATGTTTGTTATAGTGGGTGTTCCATATGACAGAACAGTACTCCAGAATAGATCGTACTAGTGAACAATATAATAAACGAATCGTATTATGAGAAAATGTTTTAGATGAACGATTGATAAAACCCAAAACCTTGTAACTATTGGAAACAACTAGATCAATGTGTCTACGAAAAATCAGAGAATTATCGAAAACGACACCAAGGTCACGAATTTCACTTACTCGCTGTATCGTTTGTGAATTAATAGCGTTTGAAATGATTATAGGTTGTGAAATTTTTGCAAAAGTAATAATAAAACATTTATTGATATTCAGGTCAAGATCATGGCTAATACACCAGGCAAATAAAGAGTTTAAATCGGATTGGAGTAACGTAGCATCATTGCAAGTTGCAATTTCTTTAAACAGTTTGAAATCGTCAGCATACAGTAAGATATTACAATGATTAATAATTTTGCCAATGTCATTAATAAATAAATTAAAAAGAAATGGTCCCGCGTGAGAGCCCTGTGGAACTCCTGAAGACACACTTATAATCCTGGAAATAATACTCCCCACTTTAACATAATGGTATCGGTCTGAGAGATAACTCTTTGTCCACTCTAAAAGTGGCTAGAGCTTGAAGTTTGGCCAAAAGTATTCTATGGTTAACTCTATCAAACGCTTTTAGCGAAATCAGTATAAACAGAGTCAACTTGTAGTCTATTCTCCAAAGTTTTTACTAAAAATGACTCGTAGACGGCCAAATTGGTTCAAGTAGATCTACCCGGAAGAAATCCATGCTGTTCGTTAACAGTCCAATAATTTCGGGATATCAGATTGCAAGCATACAGCTCGGTAATTTTCAATATTTTCTTTAGATCCACCTTTGTGGATTGGCCTCAGGTAGCTATGTTTCCAAAAACTGGAAAACTTTCCGGATGACAGTGACACGTTAAAAATTGTTTTCAGAGGAAGCTCTAGAGTGTAGACACAGTTTATTAAAAAATGCGATGGAATACCATCAGGGCCACACGAGAGCTTTATCCGAAGTTCATTAATTCTGCCAATGATGTCTGCTACAGTTACACAAAAGGAAGACAAGTTAACAGAGTTTTCATAATTGAAAAGTAGGTAGCAAAAAGACCTGCAGTTTCCTCACCCCCGTTGCTTATTTCATCCTTAGAAAACATGGATTTCGGAAGATTAAAAGACTTTTTCATGCCATTAATATACCCCCAAAAACTTCTTGGATTGTGATTTAAAGTATTTTCAATATTATTAATGTACAATCTGTAACAATTATTAGTGACATCTTTACAAATGCCTCTGATATGCGAAAAAAACTTTTTATGCGCAGCCTTCTTTTCAGCTACCAGATGACGCAGCTGACTAGAAAACCAAGCAGGATAAGGGGAAGACTTAAATCGTTTAACAGACACGTGTAAATTAATAGCCAAATACAATTTATCACAAAAATAAGCCACAGCTGATTCAATATCCCAGTCGGACAACGGTTGCCAATTACAGCTAACAAGAAAGTTGTTTATAGCGAAATAATCCGCTTGTTTAAAGTCGTAATAAAAATCTTCATAAATTAAACTATTGCTAACACAATTAGAAGACAGTAAAATATCAATAGGTGTATGGTTAATGGAGGATGGAAGTGTATAATCGTCCGACTTGTATGTGCATAAACTAAAATCATTAGTTAACACTAAATCTAGAGTCCTACCTCTTGCATTTAACACATAATTCTTTTGAGAAAGTCTATGAAATCCAAAGCAGTTTGCCAATAAAGTGGCCAGATAGTTATTTCCATTATCTATAGTTACTCCATAATTATCGTTATTCCAAGTAACATCGGGAATGTTATAATCTCCACATAAAACTAACTTAGCATCACGATAACAAGACAAAATAAACTCCACAGATCTACCTTGGTCCTCATAAAGGCTGTAGTCTGAGCGCGGAGGGATGTAACATACACCCAATATAATCGACATTCTACGCTCTTTCAGCAAAACAAAAATTTGATTACAAGAAGTTAGTTCGCACTGCGCTAATGATGAGTTGATATTTTTCCGCACGGCTATAAGAACTCCACCTCCACGACTCAAAGAATTCCCAGGTAACTCTTGTCTATCTTGGCGATAAACATTGAAATTTTCAAATCCAAGTTCTGAATCAAAGTGCAGTGGTGTAAGCCAAAATTCGGTGGTTGAGACGTTTCGGCGTAGATTATCAAATTTTGTTCTTAAGCCTCCGGCATTGTGATAATAAAGTAGCATCTTATGTGAAGGATCGGCACTAACTGCGAGGTTACCCGTGCCATCTAGTTTTTTTTAAGGGAACAATTTTAGGAACATTATTGATATATCTAATAGTGATTCTCTCACCATTTTCGGTTCTCTTGCGAAGTTCTGTTCGAAGGTCGTTGAGATATTTGCGTTGAGCTGGAGTGAGGTCAGATCCTATTTTGATGTTTTCTTGATCCAATTTGTTTTTATTTCTCAGCAGTTTCAGAACGCATGACTTATCAGAAAAGATGACTTTTATGGGGCGTGGTTTCTCACTAATCTTTCCAACACGCGAAACCTTGGTTATTTGGCTAGAAACATCACTTATTGGTCTCAATATAGCCGTCACCGACTCTAAATCAACCTTAATCATCTGATCTGGAAATTGTTTACCCGATTCAGATACATTGCAAACCATTAGGTTATGATACAAATACATTAATATTACTAAATGGATCCGCTGCATCACTCTTGGATTCATACTCCGAGCTGCTAGATTTAGATAATAAAGAAACCAAGTCCTTTACTTTATCTTCGAGAGTATTCGATCTTTTTTCAAAAATTGGTAGAAATCTCAGCCCATTCTCGCACGTACTGCAAAAAATTTTCAACTTTCTTTTGCCCATCGACTGGATACACTTCAACTCTGGAGGTGGTAATCCTGTGCAGTCGTCACGACCATGACAGCCATCACAAGTGCAAAATTTATTGTCATTAAGGTCCCTGTCACATTCTATACACTGTGAGTCTTTCATCTTTTAAATAATAACCGGGCCAGTGTACAAATATCCACTTCTATTTCTTATCACAGCAAAAAATGGAACAGGATAAACAGTTTAAATAATAGTGATATCAAATTACCTTAAATTGCCATGAACCAAAGTCGAGATTCACAATTTTAGAGTCAATTTCATTCATATAATAACCACATGAAGAAAAAAACAGCTAAAGAAGGCGGGTAAAAATGTTGTCTGTACTCATTTAAGATGTGATCTTGAATTAAAATTACAGTTTATCCTTAAGGGGTTGTAAAGCTAACAAAGTATTAACAATATTAAAAATAAATGCAAAAATAAATGGAATTTAAAAATAAGCTGGTTATCCGATTGCCTAAATAAAAATTAGTACTATAAAAATCTGGGAAAACCGGACCCATCTGTAACGGTTGTAAATAAAGAATTTTATCTAAAGGAGTACATACACAAAAAGATAAACGTTCTGTAGGAAAGTTAAATATATATAATATATAGAATTAAAAAAAAACACTAGCGACGTAACAAAGCGAACAACAAAATCTTGTTTCCACTATGAAAAATGAACAACAAAATCTTGTTTCCACGATGGAAGAAAAACAACAAAATTTAATTAAGGGATTATTCTCGAAATTTAAATTAACGAGACGAAATGAACTTAAAGTAACTGAAGAAAAAAGACAACTGCAATTTGAACAACTAATGCAAATAGTATCGCAAGTTAATGAAACAGTTAATGAAAGAATGCAAATAGTTGAGTCAGACATAAAAGAGCTAAATGATGACATTAAGACCATAAAAAATACCGTGGATACTCTTGAAACAAAAGTAGATGATCTCGATTCCATCCAAAGCCAGGTAAAATTTGAAATCAGTTCAATTCAAGATACAGTTCAAGATCAAATCAGTTCCATCAAACAAACAGTACACAGTGAAGTACAAGATAAAATCAGTGCCATCCAAAATAAAGTAGAAACAGAAATTAAAAAAATACAACAGGATTTACAGCGAGGAAAATACCATAAGTACCAAAGGTTCCGTTAGCAAACCACCCACATTTGATGACAGCTCATCTTGGCCCTTGTATAAACGGCAATTTGAACCCGTGGCTACAGCTAATGGATGGGATAACCAAGAAAAATCCACGTCTCTGGTAATTTCGTTAAGAGGTCCGGCCCTAGAACTCCTCCAAAGCATTCCAGTCGATGAACAAGGTAATTTCGACAAGATCATCGCCATCCTAGACAAACGATACGACAATCAATCCTTGAGCCAGGTATACCAAGTCCAACTGAGTGGAAAAACGCAAAAATCCGGTGAAAGCCTCCAAGAATTCGAAGCAGAAATTAGACGGTTAGTTCACTTGTCCTACCCAGACCTGCCAGAGTTTCATAAACTGCATCAGAGAGGTGGAAGTACAACGAAATCTTATGGCGGCACTTCACTTGGTGTAGCGTATTCGTATCTTTGCTACATTTGTCCAAAAACGGCGATGTGTGGAGAGGTTATTCGCTATTTTTGCTTTATTTGAACAAATAAGTCGAATACCGCTAAGAGCAAATACGCCTTACCGTCCAGTTGTCGGTTTTCAATGCACTTCAAAGGAGTCAAATAAGCCAAATATTTGCTTTAGCCGTCCACACTTGGTTCATACAGTTGCACGCGGCGCTTCGATCGTGATCAACTAGTGTTGTTTTTCATGGCAAAGTAGTGTTTGTGGCAAATTGAAGTGGTCGAAAAATAACATCATGAAGTTTCTTGATTTGTACCAAATGCATCCTTGCATTTGTGACCCCAAACATATCAGCCACAAAAAAAATAATAAAATAAATTATGCATGGACAACCATGCACAATCGCTGATTTAAAGAAAAAGAGGGAATCTTTGATGTCTGAGTTCAGGGATTATAACACAAAAATTAAGAAATCAGAAACATCAGGAGCAGGCACGTCTAGCGTATTCAAACCAACATGGTTTGCTTACAAAAACATGAATAGTTTTCTGTGAGCCATCTATAAATGTAACCCATCTACGAATACTGAGGTAGGTAAAAAATAAATAAAAAGCATTTTTCATTAATTGTGTTTATTTATCTTTACGGTGAGTCATGTGTCACATTACTGCTATTCAAACATATTTGGCATATTTGAGTGTTTTGCGATATGTGTGGATGGCACGTTTGGAATATTTGCGAATACATCAAATATTTGGACGAATATAGCGATACAAAACAAAAATACGCTAACACCAAGTGAAGTGCCGCCATTAGACCAAGTGGCTTCAAGAAAAGTAATGAAGCTCTACTTCGGGCTTTGGAAGTAGAGGGCTTCATGGACATGTCCAAGCCGAGGGTCCGAGCAGTTTCCTTTAACCAGGAAGAGTCAGAGTCACCATTTCAAGCGCTGCTGGCTGGTCTGAACAAAATATTAGAACGGTCACAAAGAACTGGCACAAGAGGGGCATGTTACCGCTGCGGACGGACAGGAGACTTTCAACGTGACTGCAGAGTAAGGCTACCGGAACGATCACCAACCAGGGGTAGCCAACAAACCGACCTTACCAACCAGGGAAACTCCAATCAGTCAGCATAAGGGGGCGAATGCTGACTAACCCTCCACCAGCCCCCAGGGCAGTATCCATCAGGGGATTTTGCCGAGATAGCAGCAGCCTAGTCATCAGGGGCACCATCAATGGCAGAGCAATTACCATCACCATCGACACCGGCGCCGCTGTGTCCATCGCCAGGTCCAGGGTCTTGAGGGCTTCGGAGATCCGGCCTACTAACAACAACATCCAGCTTAGGACAGTCACCGGCGAGTCCATGTCAATACAGGGTGAGGCAGATGTCGTGCTACAGATAGGGAACAACATGATCCGGCAATGGGTCCTGGTAGCGAATATTGAGGACGATTTTATACTGGGTATGGACCTAATTAGCCAGCATGGATTTATGTTCGACCCGAGATATGATGTTCTTCGGTTCCTAAATGAAGAATTTGTATTGACACGGCCCGTCAAGAGCTCAGCCACCTCCATAAAAATTGTAGCAAAATCCCCAGCTAGAATTCCCGGTCGAACGGAACAGATTATTCATGGGCAGCTAGACAGCAATCCTGGGAGCTGCGATGGAATGGTGGAGCACGTACACTCAGCTCATGACTACTTAGTTGGACGGGCTATAGTTAAAACCGGACAAGAAATACCAATTAGAGTCCTTAATTTGTCCAACAACGACATGCAGTCGAGGAAAACATCGAGTTCATGTTACAAAATGGAGTTATTGAGCCATTCATCAGCCCATGGTCTGCTCCCGTCGTGCTAGTTAAAAAGAAGGATGGAACCACCCGATTTTGTGTGGATTACAGAAAGCTGAATGATGTCACGAAGAAAGACAGCTATCCACTACCCCGAATCGATGACACTCTGACCACACTAGCAGGCTCCCGTTGGTTCTCCACACTAGACCGAAAAAGTGGATATTGGCAGATTGGTCTACACGCAAACGACAGAGAGAACACAGCGTTCTTCATCAGTAAAGGGCTGTTTCAGTTCACGGTCATGCCCTTTGGGTTATGTAATGCACCCGCTACATTTGAGAGGCTAATGGCGTATGTACTGAGCGGCTTAACATGGAGGACGTGCTTAGTACACCTCGACGACATTCTAGTCATGGTTCAGACATTCGACGACCATCTGAAGAACCTGGACGAAGTATTCTCCAGAATTAATAATGCCAACCTGAGACTCAACCCGAAGAAGTGTTCCATTTTCCAAAAAGAAGTAGAGTTTTTGGGCCACGACGTTTCCGAGTCAGGAATCCGCACCAACGAGGAAATGATAGAGGCCGTCCGTGATTGGCCAGTCCCAAGACACAAGCATGAACTTCGAAGCTTCTTGGGCCTCTGTTCCTACTACAGACGATTTGTTGAGGGATTTGCCACCATTGCCGTGCCTCTACATCGGCAGACCACTGAGAAAGAGACCTTCCGTTGGAATCAGGATTGTGAAACATCATTCAGACGACTGAAGGCAGCAGCCATGTTCCAGCCCAATCCTAGCCTTTCCTACACAGTCCGGCAAGTTCATTTTAGACACCGACGCCAGCAACACAGGTTTGGGGGCCGTCCTATCCCAGGTGCAAGATGGTGAAGAGAGGGTGATCGAGTACTACAGCCGTGGATTCTCGAAACCGGAAAGAAATTATAGCGTCACCAGAAAAGAACTTCTTGCAATAATAAGGGCTGTAGACCATTTCCACAAATACCTCTATGGTCGTCATTTCTTAATCCGAACAGATTATGTCGCACTCATATGGCTGCTGGACATGAAGACACCGGGACAACTGGCCAGGTGGATGGAGAAATTACAGCAATACGACTTCAAGGTGGAACACCGTGCCGGCCGTTTGCACAATAATGCCGATGCCCTATCCCCTATCCAGAAGACTCTGTAGAGCGGAATGCGGACATTGTCTGAAAACGGAACAGCGAGAGGGTATCTCCATCAGGCAGATCCGAGTGCAGGCCAATGAAAACTGGACAACGGAACAGTGCATCCAGGACCAAATGGCTGATCCAGACATCAAACCAATCTTGTCACTCAAAACGAGAGGGGTACCCAGGCCACGATGGGACGAGGTAGCTAGATACTCAGGCGTGCTGAAATCGTTATGGGCTCAATGGGACTTTCTAAGAGTAGACAATGGAATGCTCAAGCGAGTTTGGGAAAGCGCTGATGGACGAGAAACTGGTAGTTCCGAAGAAAAAGGTACCAGCCATCCTAACCGAAGTACATGATCAGACAAAGTTCGCCAGCGGTACTACTGGGTGAATTACTTAGAAGACGTCAGAGCTTAGTGCCGCAAATGTGCCACCTGTGCAGTCAAGGGCAGAATGCAACAGTACAATGTGGGGGTCCCATTTGAGAGAATTGCCATCGATGTCGCCGGTTCGTTTCCAGAATCTGAGAGGGGGAACAAATACATTCTGGTCGCAATGGATTACTTCAGCAAATGGCCTGAGACATATGCGATATCCAACCAAGAGGCAACCACGGTAGGTACGGTGCTAGTAGAACAACTATTTAGCAGGTTTGGCGTCCCGATGGAACTACATTCATACCAAGGGCGTAACTTCGAATCGAATGTATTCCAGAAGGTTTGCACGATATTGGGGATCAGGAAAACGAGAACAACACCATTGCACCCACAGTCAGGCGGAATCGTGGAAAGATTCAACAGGACCTTGGAACAACACCTATCCAAGGTCCTCAGCAATAACCAGCATGATTGGGATGAGCATATTCCTCTATTCCTGTTGGAATATCGCTCTGCCGTACATAATAGAATAGGCCTGACCCCAGCCAGGGTCCTATTCGGAAATGAAATTTCGCTTTTGACTCCCCCGAAGAACCTTCCCAAGACATCGACGATTATGTCAACCAGCTCCGACATAACATGCTGGCAATACACGAATTAGCCCAAATGCAAATGTTGGCCACCAGTGACCTGATGAAGACGCGATACGACCTCAAGGCCAATTCAGTCGGGTTCCAGGAGAGGGACAAAGTCTGGCTGTACAACCCCCAACGGAGCAAGGGTAAACCCCCAAAGCTTACACCCGCCTGAGATGGTCCATACGAGGTGGTCAAGAGGCTTAATGACGTCGTCTACCGGATCCGTCGAAACCCCAAGGCTAAGTTGAAGGTGGTCCATTTAGATCGACTCGCTCCCTACCATGGAGAGGATGTTTTTGACCGTGACGATCAGAATTAAAGGGGGGGCAGTGTTACGAAATTTACCTAAGCCGACCCTGTTTCATTTCAGTACGACACCGATCGCTTCTAGGATAAAAAATGTTCTCGAAATGGCTCGGCAGTTGTAGGATAGATTATTGATTTTACGAGAATTTTCGATGCTGGTTTTAAAAAGGAAGCAGTCCACGATCGCGAGTTAGTTAGACAGCGACGACTAGCGTATATGGTAAAGTTATTGTGAATCAGCTGTTCTGTATAATTTGATGTAAATAAGAGTTCTAGAAAAGTGAAAGTGAATATTAGTTTTATAATTTTAAATTGAACCCACGGACTATATAACAATATTTACGCCTAACATACATAATAAGACAATTATCTTACTTTATGTTGAGATTTTACGATCCATTAAACCCAAGACAATATTTATCTTGTAGTCTCGAAACTTTCTGCCGAAATCTGGAATAATTATTTATGAATTTTGTATACACATCTAGGAATTTCAGATAAAACTAGGCCAGAGAGGCTCTAATTAGGCAGTCTTACTGTGTGTCACGTCTGTAATTGCAATAAAACTAAAGAATTCCTACCTTAGCTAAATCCTATCAAAGTAATTATGTCATTAACTATTTTGACTGCACTTTTGGTTTTTCTCTCCTCACTTCTTTTAGGTAACAGAGTATTTGAAAGTTATAAGGGAATAGGGTGTTCTTAGTAGAAGCAATTTAGTAATATTGTCCGGATTACTAAGTTGTCTCTCACAGAAAGTCTTCATCTTCCTCAAAGATGTTCTGAGAGAAAGAAATATCTGTATGATTAACTAGTTTTTCTGTGAACCAATATGTGTATTGTATATTGGGTATACTTATCTGTTGTGAGGACGTTTCAATTCCAAGTCTGGATTGTTATCAATCACTATATGTTTTTGTTAAGTCCCGGGAGATAGTCAAAATCTGTGTTATATACTTCAAGTCGGGAGACCGTACCGTTATTAATAACTGTAGATCAATTTCTATTTTAAAGAACTTTTCCAAAATCTGCGAAAGCACACTCTAAATCGCATATACACTCGACACAAAAAATATATCTATACACCAAAATCTATTCATGAAATGCCGTTCAACAGTCAGTAGATATTCTGGCAGCCTTTCGGTGAGAATGTAGATAGTGGGGAACAAACTGCTGTTATTTATGCTGACTGTCTTATGTGTTTGATAAAATCATTCATACTACACTCCCCCTAAAACTGTCATCCCTTTTGGTGTTCCAGAAAATTTTAAATTCTGGAACTTCATTTAAATCAAAGAGCTCAGTACATTTACCATAATGGTTTTTGTTCATATAAATTTTGAGCCATAAGTGGAATTCCTAAAGTTTCCAATCTAGATCACTTATTATGCATTATAAGTATTAATAACTTATCTGATAAGTCAGAATACAAGGGATCAATGTTTACCGATGATGTTAAATTATGTGCAACTATCTGAAATTTGAATCACTATTGCAAGAATGGTGCCTAAATACAAAGTTTATTTTTAACCCATCGAAATCTTAAGAGGTAGTCGTAATGCCAGAATAAGCTGCTGGGAAAAGAGTCTTGCTTATTAATTAATAGTTTTGATCTCTTCTTCTTCGGTAGCGGTTTATCTATCCTTGTTTAGATAAGGTTGTCTTGTCTGGCTTGTAAGAGGGTGGGCTAACCCAGCACATCAGCTTATCAGTAGTCAATTCTTTATTTTTGTTTTATTATTTTAGTTCAACATTTGTGTGATTCAATATAAGCTTGGAATTACCAAATAAAAAATTGCCTCATACAGGATTTCAACGTAGTACAGTAGTACTTGTAAAAGCGAATTAAATGTAATATATTTTTTATTATCATTACATATACAGAAACGTTCTGTTATTTATAAAATTTAACCTATAGAAATATTTTAAAACGATAATATAGTTACAATCATAATTAAGGTCAAGAAGTGACCCGATTGAATAGCGCATACTTCTTGTTTATTTGAATTAGCCATTCATCTCAGTCATTCATGTAAAAATCATGAAATAATACTAAATATGTGAAATTCCATTTCGAATATAAACTGTGAGTTGTTGCTTTGATTATATTTTGGCAAACATAAAATATTGATATAGTAAGTATAAAAAGCTTACAACTTGGAATGAAAAGATGTGAGTTTCAGTATGGAAAGGTGTAAAAATAATGAAACTACATGTAAGTAAAATATATTTTTTTACTATTAATATGTTTTTAACAATGCATTTAATTTTTATATACAACTTTTATAGGTCCACTGTAATAAAGTCATTAAGTGTCTTATGGAGTATAGTTGAAATTCAGATTACTTTGATAAAAGTTTGTTGCTCACTGTAAATGTATAACTGTAACGAGTATACTTGGAGTTTTTTTATAACGATTTCTAAAAATGTAAAAAATGGATACCTTCACACTGTTAATTATTTTGGCTGTAATTGTATTTATTGTGTTAAGGTTTACGAAATTGAGTTGCGCTGTTGTTGTAATGGTTTAAAAAGAATACAATTATTTTTCTAAATAGTTTATTATTTATTTTTACATAGTTTTTACCACATTAGATATATTTTAAAATAAGTAGTTCTTGCTTCTTTCAAATTGTAACCGGACATCAATGCTTTGTGCCTTTTATAATAAGTTGCTGGAAAATAACCAAACATCTCATATAGTCATTAGAAATATTTCCCAAAATAATCATTACTTTGAAAATCGCAAAAACACGTCAATAGATTTAAGAAGGTGGACATATTTCGTCATACTAACCGTTAACCGTTAGTTAAATTGCACCCCTATCACACCAGCGTTAGCTAGTCATTTTTTTTACATGGAACCCTACCATAAGTGACACTTCATTTTAAAGTCTCTTTAAAAAGGAATTCAACTGTGTGTCGTTTTTGATATTCCATGAACACTTAGGGAATGTGCGAATTAAAACGTGATTCCTGGATATTTTCCTGATCTCTGATGTTGTTGGCGAATATTAATTAAAATAGATATTCCGCTTATAATTTTAAAGACTTTTTGCTAATACAACACGGAAAATGAAACTGACAATGGAATTTAAATCATTTTTCCACTGGAAAGGCCAATTTGAACAGCGAAGTTACGAAGTACAACTTATCGATGTACAACTTATCGATGTACTTCCCAAAATATTTTCACTTTCGATTGGCACCCACTTCATAAAAAGTATTTAATTGTTGTAACATAAATTATTTCATGCTTTTTAGTTAATTTTCTTTTGAAGTCGGGTTTTGTTTTTTGTTACATTTATTTATTTAACAATTTTTAGTGATGCAATGGCTTAATTGGATGCAGTTTTCAAATATAATTAAGTTTTTCGATAGTGCCTAACATAAGGTATTTTACTCTTATTTATTAGCTTGGCCAACCTCGTTTACTGTTCAGTAGAATAACTTTTTTGTAGATATGTATATGTTTTAAGAAAATTTTGTATATGTTTCTAAATTAGGTCTATCCACCATCTTGTAATTGCAACCATCCTGTATATGTTATTGTTTATTTGTCACCCAACATAACATTTTTCAATTACCTAACTATAGTTCTACTCCACTCCACAACTTATACCATGTTGGATAACACAATTACTCTATTGGTTCCACAGCAAGCACCAGATATTAGATATTTGAATCAGCTTAGCTTTTATTCAAAATTCGGAATATGCCAATTTAACATGTTTCGATTTAAAAAAAATCAACTGATATATCAACAATAATTTTACAGGGTGTTCTATATATAGGAAACTTAGTGGGGAGTAGAATGACATGGATTTAAAAAATCTAAAAAAGTTATATTAGGTGTACCATAAGCAGCTGCATATATACAATGTGATTGAGATAAGGGGGATTGAAATTAGTTATACGGGGTGGTTCAAAAAAGTTATATTGAGTGTGCCATAAATAGTTGCATATACCAGGTGGTTCATAAACGAGCGGAGTAGAATTACATATATATTGTTTGGCTCATAAGTAGTTGCATATACAATATAGTTTAAATAAGGCTATAATATTTATACAGGGTGGATAATTTTTTTTTAAATAATGTGTTAAGTAATCAGTAAGGATATTTGAATTATGTTCTTGAGTCATTATAGTTATGAAATGACTTGAAAAAATGTTTGAAGATGTTTATATCCACAAGTAGTTCCATATATATGATGGTTGAAATATAATTATACATATACAGATGGGTTTAAAAAATATTGTAAAGAAATGTTATGATCTACAAGCTGTTCCATTTACCGTATGGTTGAAATATAGGGTGGAGTAGAATTTTAAGGGTACAGGGTGGTACAAAAATGTTATATTGGGTGGCAAATAAGTAGTTGCATATACGAGCACAAAGTTGTTGAAATATAAGGTGGAGTAAAATTATAATTATACAGGGTGGGTAATAAATGGTAGAAAAAATTTGTTATATAGGAGTTGCATATATGGAGTACCTGAAATATGGAACGCAGTAAAATTATAGTTACTCAGTGTTGCAATTGAAGTGTAGAGAGAAATTATACTTTATCATGTGGTTAAAAAAATCTAAGGAAAAATTGTGAAATACCGTGGCTTATTCTCCGTTACATACATATAGGATAGTTGAACTATAGGGCGAAGAAGTGTTACAATTAAGTATTTAAAAAATGTTATATTTGTTGACCAGTAAGCAGCAGCGTATACAGTGTAGTTGTTATATATAAAATGTGATTAAAAAAATAAATAAGTAGTTTTCGTGAAATATATTGGGCATTGCTAGATTTATAGTTATACAGGGAGGTATAAAAAATGTTATACTGGGTGGTCGATAAATAGTTGCATATACAAGGTGGTTAAAATAGAGGATGGAGTAGAATTTTAGTTAAACAGGTTGGATAATTTTTTTTGTAGGATAGAACATGAGCTGTTGCATATATGCAATATCGGAAACGTGGTTCGAAGTAAAATTATAGTTATATAGTGTGATTAAGACAATGTTAGAAAAAGTTGCATATACGGGTGGTGAAAATATAAGGTTGAGACAAATTATAGTTTTCAGGTGGTTAAAAGCAGTTACGTAGATAAGATAGTGAGTGGAGTAGAGATTGTTAAGTTTTTAAAAAATCTTATATTTGGTGGCCCCTAAGCAGAATATACAGGGTGGTTGAAGTATTTTTTAGAGTTAAATTATGGTTATACAGAATGGTTAAAAAATAAGTTATAATGTTTGACTAATTGTCAGCTGTATATAGACCATGATTTTAATGTAGATGGAAGTAGAGTTATAGTTATACAAGGTGGTTCAAAAAAAGGCATTAAAATTGTTATATAGGGCGGCCAAAAAGCAGTTGCAGTTTGGGTGAGTGTTCAAATAAAGGTTTGGTGTTAGGGTGCCAAACTGTGTTTTTACATTTGTGGCACACCAAGGGTGCCACAGGCATTTCCATTAGGTTGGATCGAAAAGTTAAAAAAATGTGTTATATAGTTGGAAAAAGTTTGCTTATAAAGGGTGATTAATTGTAATTTACATGGTAGCTCAAAAAATATCAGAAATAATTGTTATATAGCGTAGACCATAAGCAGTTGCATAGCTGAAATATAGGGTGGAATAGAGTTATAGGCAGGTGTTAAAAAAGTTTCATTGAGTGACAAATAAACAGCAGCATATACAGGATGGTTTCACTATAGGTTAAAGTAGAGTTACAGTTATAAAAGTAGCTTAAAAAAATGTCGATTAAAATTGTTATATAGGGCGGTCCATAAGCACTTGCAGTTTAGGTGAAAATCGGGATTGGTCGATTTATAGTTAAGTAGGGTGATAACCCATATGTTTCATAAGTTTTTTTTGTAAAGACTTGTACATTCCGTACGCGGTTGAAACCGCTGGTAACGGCTAGTATGCTGTATGCTATATAGCAATTACTTCTGATAATTAGCTGTCGCTCAGTGGTCGAAATTCGACCAATTGTGTCAATAAGTTTGGAAATTCAAGTTCTTTTTCACATATAATTAATAGGACTTTATTTGTGTTCAACTTCGTAATGTTAATTTAATATGACAAATATCTGTGCACTCCCTGCATTACTGTAATTCTACTGCGCCCTCTAGTCCAAGAACCGTCTTAATTCAACCGTTAATGGGCTTCCCTGTATACGTATTTTTCCAAACCACCCTGTATAGTTATAATTGCACTCTACTCTATATTTTAAACACTCCATGATATGCACATGCTTATGTGCCACCCAAGAAACATTTGATTTCTAATATATCTCGAATCACCGTGTATAATTATAATCTACAACGCCTTATATTGCAGTCAATATATATATATATATATATATATATATATATATATATATATATATACCTATGTGGGGCAAACTAACAGAAGAATTCAAGCTAGACGTGATGAACACCAGAATGCTATAAGAAAGCAGGAAAAAACAACATCCATTGCTGAACACGCCACCACGACGTCACACCGAATAGACTTTGAGAACACCAGAGTACTGGCAAATATAGAACACCCGAAATCAAGACTGGTAACAGAAGCAATTGAAATAGCGAAGAGGCCTCACAGTATAAACGCACGCAATGAAATCCAGAACTTATCGAATTGTTGGAAAATTCTATTAAACACCGTACCGGCCCGCACTCGTCCAATAACAACTCAACCGGAAATAAGGCCAATCACACGCAGCCGTTCACGGTGCCAACCAATAGGCGTCGAGCCGCGACTATATAACACCGTGCGCGCTCCTGAAAATATCAGTATTCGAGTAACTAGAAGCGAAAGCAGAAGGCTACCAGAATTATGCGAACCGACCTGAAGAGGGCAGATGTAACTCTGCCGAAACGTCGTCATTTTACCATCGATCCAGGCAGGGATCAGTTATCAACTACGCGGATGAATTCCGGGAAACCATTATATATATATATATATATATATATATATATATATGTATGTATATATATATATATATATATATATATATATATATATATATATGTATGTAAGTATGTAATGTATATATATATGCATATGTAACTGCTTAAGGCAACTTCATTGTATGCCTTTAATTAACATGAGAACACATAACTTTTTACGCATCCAAAAATCTCCTTACCAGCACTTTTTACTGTAAAATCCTATAAAAGGTTCAACTGTAAAAATGTAATGATACAAAAATATCAAATAGTGATAAAATTCTTATAAGATCCTACACACCAATTTGTATTGAAAGATTTTTTGCATCCTCAAGTAGATTACAAAATCATCCTGTGTTGAACTAAACATAATTGTCCCAATTTCGTTCTTTCTTGGTAATACGATTTATTCCGATTTGTAGACGGCAAAACCGCGAATTGAAATTTCGACAAAATCATAGTGACGTTTGCGAGAATTACATATAAATAAAACGTAATACAAATAATAAACAAAAAATATGTGTTGTATTATTAGATAAAAAAGTAAAATTATATTTGCAGCATATCTTATCTCGTTATAAGAATAGTATAAACAATTTTTAACTGACTGCTAATTTTTAGATGAGATGTTAATTCTAATTTAAAATATTACCTTATATCAAATAAAATTTAGTCACTTCATAAATTAATAGAAAAAGTAGGCTTTGAGAGCATACATCTTTGTAAGTAAAAGTCGATTAATTTAGTAATATTTATGCCTTGATACACGATTGTACACAATTGAATTTTTATTGTCGACGGCTGTCAAATTTAGAACATTAAGCTACTTGTTCATCGTGGGCGCCACTCACTCGGATTATATTAATAATTAATCATAAAATTACTTTTTCAAAATACATAAATAAAGATTCGTTATATATTCTGTATTGAAGGTCGTCAATAGCTACTAAACAAAACAAACAGACAGACAGACAGAGGAGAAAATGGTACCGAACCGTTTTGTCTTTGCCTATTTATATATAGATTTTTGAGTCATTTCGTAAACTGTAATTTTAACTGGCCTTTATATGCAATTTTTTTTAAGATTGTGTTAAACACAATATATAAATATAATTTTGCTTCGCCCATATTTAAGGTATTTCATATAGCAGGATGCAACTGTTCCTGGTCTACCTTATATAACAAATTTTTGTTAACATTTTTTTATCCACCCTGTAAAACAATAATTCTATCACCATATATATACAACTACTTAATGGCCACACGATATAACAATTTTTGTATCACTCTATATAACTAAATTCACGAATCCCCAACCCATTTTACTCAAACCGCAACTGTTGATGGCCACCCTACATAACAATTTATTCCTTATTTTTAAGAACTGCCTTCTATAGCTATAAATTTGATCTATATTTAAACTATCTTGTATATATTGCTGCCAATTAGTCACCCATTAAAACTTACTGGTCAATCGGTTTTTTAACCATCCTGTATAACTACGCTAAATAACCATTTTTGAGATATTTTGTAACCATCCTGGAAAATATAATTTGTTTCCACCTTATATGTCAGCTACCCCGTATTTGCAACTTTTTCTAACATGTTTTAATTATACTGTATAGGTGTAATATTACTTTGCCCCTTGTTTCAGAAATTGCATATATCTATGCAACAGCTCATGTTCTATCTTAAAAATAGTGTAGAACAATTTTTTTATCAACACTATTTAATTATATTTCAACTCTACCCTCTATATCAACCACCATGTATGTGCACCTACTTTTCGGCCAACCAGTTTGACATTTTTATACCGCCCTGTATAAATATAAATCTATTAATTTCCAAGAAGTTTCATGAAAACTGGAACTGCTTATGGAGCACTATATAACAATCTTTAAAGATAAAACTACTTACCTCTGCTCCTCTCAAATATCCTATCTATGCAACTGATTATGAGTTACGCTATTTGACATTTTTTAAAACTCAGTTAAAATATAATTTCTCTTCATTTAATCCATCCTTCATTATCAATTTTTTTATATAATATATATTGTTTCTGGTTAGGTTGAAGACGCGAGATGTAAAGACCGACATCTAGGATTTTCGGGGAAACTAGCACATAGAGGTTCCGAATCTGGAGCAGTTCCATGTAATTGCTGTTACCCGGAACCTCTATGTGCTAGTTTCCTCGAAAATCCTAGATGTCGGTCTTTACATCTCACGTCTTCAAATTCCATTGTGGGAAGCGCAACTGATGAAGGTTCCCTAACCAGAAACAATATAGATTATATACATTCTCATACGTACATAAGAATGACACCTCGAAGAGAGCATCCTATAATATGGTATTTGAAAACTTGTGAATTACTTTATAAACCTTTTTTTTTCAACCCATTTCCTTAATTTACTAATAGCTCAAGAAAATTCAAATATTCTAACTGCTTATATATATATAACATTCATTTTTATCCACCCTGTATAAATATAATTCCTTGTTATCCATATTTCACCCACATTGTATATGCAACTTCTTATGACCCTTACAATATAACATTTTGTAATCCACCCTGCATAAATATAATTCAACTACCTGATATATACAACTGTTTACGGTCCACTTAATATATTTTTTTCAACCACCCCGTATGACTTCCCTCTTATTTCAACCACGTTGTGTATATGCAGCTACTTACGGACCACCTAATATACCTTTTTTCAAGATTTTTTAAATAAATGTAATTCTACTCCGTTCTAAGTTTTACCTATCGTATATATGGAACACCCTGTAAAATTACACTTGATATATCATTTGATTTGTTTTAAGCGTTTCGAATAAAATTTTTCAAATTTTAATATAATCCGGCGCCTCCACCAATACATAGAGTATATCAGAATAGGTAAAAATAGTTTTTCCCCATTTTTTAAGAAACGGTACAAGCTATGTTAATGAAAAAATATGGGACCACTTCGCTGTCCCCTAAACAGGATAGAGTAAAACGGTCGAAATTACTTTAGCCGCTTCCGAGTAATCGGCGAACAAATATAAAAAAAAACAAAAATAAAAAAAATATATAGATACAGACGAATTGAGAATGTCCTTCTTTTTCATATATGATAATCCATCAACATGAACACCTGAAGAGCATAGGCAAACTATAACAAATACAGTATTAATCGACAACTGAAACAATTAAGACATCTTAATCAGTCACTCACTTATAGTCGTTGCAGAAGGAAAATAAATGTCCCACTAGAATATACATGTGAAAGGTTGTCAGCAGCATTGACATAGGCTTTATGCGGGAAATTCTAGCCGGTTATTTATGAATAGGTCCTTGGAACCACATACTTAATGTAGGTATATGATTGGAACTGTTAGGATCGTAGCATTAATAGCACAAGTATCTCGAATTGTGCTCACGAAGCCGAGATCTCTCACCCAGGTGACTCTGTCGAAGAAGAAAGCCTCCGCATTTGGTGATCGGGAAGCAATTCCATTGCATGCAATTTTAAGTACTTGTCTGATTGACTTGACGTATGCGTAGAACGTTTGCAGCTTCTCCCGTCGAACACTATGGTTTACGAAATATATCGATGACTTGAGTTGGCATGGTAGCCGAGCGTTTCTAGAAGCAATCTGTTTAAGAGCGTGAGTGATCTCTTGAGTGATTTCAAAGAAACTGAAGCTGGTTGAGGAGTGACTGTCCCCACGAAACCGAGTCATTAGGATTATTTCCCAAAATACTCATAAAAAATTATAATTGTTTCTAACGGATAATGTAATATATCAAATCACAGGGCTCATTATGACGAATACAAATATATTTTTTATTTTTTTTTTAATGAATATTTTAAAATATATTAAAATTATTTTTAAAAAAAAATTACCCGTTCCCCCCGTTATTCCCAAACTATAAGACCTAAATTTTTTGTTTGCAGGAAAAATATGAAGAAATCTCTAATATTAATATTGGGGGCCAAATTATAGAATTAAATATATATTTTTCATATTTTTAAAATTAATTGTTTACAAGATGTTAACATAAAGACATAAAAAAAAATTCATTTCTCGCTTTATTTCCGAAATCATACAACCTAAAATTTTGAAAATAATTAGGGGTACTGGGGCTCACTTAAAATTTATAAGAAAAATTATTAGAAAACCTCCATAGTAAATTTAGGGACAAATTATACAATTAAATGGAAAATAAAAATTCAATTTTCAAACGCATCATGTAATATATCAGATAAAAGGCTCATTATGTGAATTACAAATTTATCATATTTTTAAATCATTTGTTTAAAAGATATTAACATCGACTTAATTCCCACTTTAGATACTACACTATCTAAATTTTGAAAAATATATTTTATTTGTATTTTTAAATAATTTGAATAAAGATTTAATAATTTATAATTTAAAACTTGACCTATTTTGCCCTTTATATTCCTATCTACAGAGCCTCAAAACTCAGGCAGTAGATTATAAAAGGTTTCTCTGAAAGTTTATTAGTAAAATAAAACTCTAATGTTAATTTTTGAGGGCCAAATTAGAAAATTAAATACATATGTATTCTGATAAAAATCAATCGAATCCTTAAGCAGATAAAATAAAAAGTCTATGTGTGGAAAATCAAAGTGAATATTTTTTATAAATTTAAAACGCTTCCTTTAAAATATATTAGGGTAAATATAAGAAAATGCACTCATTCCTTGCTTGTTTGAAACTGGAATATTAGAATCCTGAAGGTGGTACGGAACCCTTAGTATGCGAGTCCAACTCGCACTTGACCAAATTATTTTATAATAGATTTTCGAAATTGTCTCCATCCACTGCAAGGCAGTGATATAATCGTGCCTCAAATTCATTGCGCACATTGGAAAATACATCTGGAGTAAGTCGGCCACATTGTTCTTGAATTAGTTATGGTAACTTACATCACCCAGTGAACACATGACTTTCATATGACGTCATATATAGGTCATATAGAGATCATAAAATTTTTACATAGATATGACATAACAGTAACTCTATTGATGACTTTTATTTGATGTAATCTAATATGAGATCATAATGACATAATACTGACACAAAATCTGATTTTCATATGATGTCATGATTATGATTTAAATGTTACATAAATAATATATAATATTTTCATCATACTGTGACATCACTTCAAAGTCATATATTTATATATTATTTACATAATAAGTAAATCATACGGTTACATAAGTTACACGTCATGATCTGTCTTAAAAGTTATATAGTATGGCCATCATATCCTTATGTAAGAAATAAGTCTGACTTTTACGTAAAATTGATATAAGAAAGCCATCATACTCAAACGTAACTTACAAGTCATACTTTTACGTATAACTGATATCATATTAAATTCATGTCTATCTAAAAAATCATCTTTTTAATAATACATATTTGATATTGTATATATATCCGATGGATTCCGGGAATTTGACCGCGTACTATTGTTAAGCGATCCCTTCTGGGGCCGCCGTCAATAAAATGACGTTTCGGCAGAATCGCGCCTGCCCTCATCAGGTCTGATCGCATTATCTTTATATCCTTGCGCTTACGCTTCTGGTTATTCGGGTATAGCCGAATACATTTATTAGCACTCGCGAAAACTTGAGAACTATATATATATATATATATATATATATATATATATACAGGGTGTAAATAGTTTGAGTGTATATATTTTAGGTGCAGATAGTACCTACCAAACAAAACAAAAAACTCTTATAACACTATGGTCTAAAGGCCTTAATAAGCAAGAAAATTTGAAATACATGTTAAGTAAATTATTGTCAATGTGGCAACGTCGCGCTTGTAGCGTGAATAATAAAGGAATGAGTCACCACAAAAAAATGAACACCTGTTATTTTTTTGTATTAAATAATTTCATAGTTTCGAGTGCCGGTAGATTTATTTAGGTACATAAAATTTTATGAAATATTATTTTCAAAAATGTACCCTTTTAATATATGTATTGAAATGAATATTTATATTTGGCAATTTATTTTATGCATCAAGTTGAAGAAGGGAGGATACAAAGTTGTTTACATTATGATACAAAAATAATGCGATACAAAGTATATTAAACAAAACATTTCTTATATGTAGTTCTTTTATGTGTTAAATTCTTCCAGAAATAATTGTTACTAAGAAATTAATATTACTTACCTTAGACAAATAAAAACCTTTGACCTGCAGGATGTCATTATGATAGAGCTCTGGCGAGCAAACGGATTATTTATAGTAAATTTTCAAAATTCAAAATTCTTGTTAGTACATTTGCTTTCCCCACAAATTAATAGCATGTCAGGTCTTTACCTAATTGTATAATTGTCACTGTTTGTCACAAAATAATACACTTGAACTCACAATTCACAACAGATTTTATTTATTTTTCCAATTTATATTTTAAAATGAAAATCAAATAACTTACGCTATGTCGAATGTCACGCAAAAATCACTTTCACTTTCTTAAAAGAACCGGGCAGCAAAAAAGCATTTATGGCAGCGGCCAGCTGTAGTACTGAGTATATGCTATGTTGCCACATTTGATCGGAGAAACGTAGGGCAAATTATAACAGAATATTTAGAGTTTAAATAATAATTTTCTTTGTTAATACAGTTATTAAAAGTGTATACGCTATTGAGTATTTACATATTTAGCTATACAATCATTTTGAAGCCGGAAATAATTTATTATACACTGTAATAAAGGCTACAGAACTTCTAACTTTTTCATTTTTTTTGGCAAAACTATAGTTTATTTCTGAAAATGTTATAAAGCTTTTTGATTTGTTTTGACCCGAAGTATTGATCCTCAAAATCTTTGTACTCAAACCGTTTACACCCGTATATATATACACAGGGTGTAAATAGTTTGAGTGCATATATTTTAGGAGGAGGTAGTATACACCAAATTAAACAAAAAACTCTTATACCACTATGGTCAGTAGGCCTTAATAACCAAGAAAAACCTTAAAACATATGAAGTAAATTATTGTCAATCCGGCAACGTCGCTCGCCTTCGAAGCAGATTCACTCTTAGCGCGAATAATAAAGGAATGACTACGCCGACAAAAAAAATAAACACCTGTGTTTTTGTATTGACTGATGATATTGACCTTAGAATTAAATAAAAATGTATGAAATATTTTGTTGAAAATATTTACGTTTTTAATACAAGGTATTGCAATTAGAATTTGTATTTGGCGGTTTCTTTTATGCAATTATACAAAGTTGGGTAAATATGATATTCAACTCAAGAGATCTGTATATGTAGTTTTTTACCAGTTAAATTATTCGAAGAGTCATTATTACTGATTTAATTAATATTATTTATATTAGACAAGTAAATATGTAATCCTACTTACCGAATTTATTGTAATGATAGAACTGAGTTGAAACAACGGATTGTTCACAGCAAATGTTCAAAATGCCCACCATTACTATCGACACAAGCACGACACCGTTTAATCCAAATTTCACGTATGCGACAAAAAAAAATTCCTGGAATATTTCGGATTTCGTCAGCAGCGTCAAAAATGCGTTGTCTAAGGTCATTCTCGTCAATAATTGTAGTGGTGTAAAACTTACTTTTCATGTGTCCCCATAAGTAGAAATCTAAAGGATTGAGATCAGGAGATCTTGCTGGCCAACGTATATGTCCGTTTCGACCAATCCAACGACGGGGAAATGTTCTATTTAAGAAGTCGACAACTAGATGACTTGCGTGGGCAGGTGCTCCGTCATGTAAGTACCACATATTGGAACGTGTTTGTAGGTTCACTTCATCTAACAAATCTGGTAGCGTGTTGTTCAAAAAATAAAGGTAATTCTCACCTGTCAAACGTGCAGGCAGTATAAATGGCCCAACCAAGTATTCACCAACTATTCCAGCCCACAGGTTAACTGAGAATTGGTGTTGAAATACTGGCGTATTTCGTGCGGATTTACCTCAGACCACGAATGCGTATTATGAAAATTTATTATACCATTCCTATTAAAACTTGCTTCATCTGTTGTTAAAATATTGTTCACAAAATTAGGAAATTGTCGATGTTTTCTGAGGAACCAACGACAGAAATTGAGTCTTGGTTGAAAATCATCAATTGAAAGCCCTTGAACACGCTGCATGTGATATGGATAGAGCAATTGTTCCCGTAATGTTCTATGAACAACAGTGTGAGAAATTTGCAGCTCACTTCCAATACTCCGTGTGCTACGATATGGGTTGATGTTGATAAGGTCTAGTATTTAATCCTCAGTAGCTAAGAGACGATTATGTCGCTGTGGTCCGCGATTGTTTATTTGTGGTTTTACACTACCTGTTTCCAGAAGCCTCTGCGAAACAGCTACGAATGTCCTAGCATTGGGCAGGCGTCTGTTTGGAAACCTTTTCCTGTATAACATTCTTGCTATTCTGCAATTACGTCTGATTTCCCCATAAATTAAGAGCATGTCATGTCTTTCCCTAATTTCCTTAATTTTCGAACTTACACACTAATCACAACCGTTTTTATTTATTTAAAAAATATATTAAATGGAAAGCAAACCACGAAGGCTACATAAAATAGATATGTTTCAAATCACTTTACCGTTTATCCATTCTTATTTACAAGAATCGAAATCGCAAAAAACAATCGTAACTCTCAGTCGTCGTTAAAGTAAAAAATGTAGTAAATAAGTTGGTCTGTATGCCACGTTGCCATATCTATTCGGAGAAACTTACACTATATTATAAAAGCATATTTCGAGTTTAAATAATCAATTTTCATTTTTGATGTGGCTATTAAAGATGTATAAGCTATTGAGTATTTACATATTTAGATTTACCGACATTTTGAAATCGAAATTATTGTATTATTTACTGTAGCAAGGGCTACATAAAATCTAACTTTATGTGTTCTTTTTGGCAAAACTATAGTTTATTTTAGAAAATGTTATAAAGCTTTATATATATATATATATATATATATATATATATATATATATATAGAAAGATTATGATTTTATGTATTTGATTAAGAAAAAGATATAAATAAATTTCAAAACTAGTTATTGTATTGTCATAAAGGTACAGTAACAAAGTAATTATAATCTGGATAGAAAAAACATAAACATTTTGACTTTACTAAGTTTGTTGTAACAGTTACAAATTTTGAATAACATTTTTTTTTACAACATAAATATTCAATTCTTTAGAAGTCACATGGTTTTAAAAATAGTGAATAAAATTGAGAAAAATATTCGCCTTCTAATGTTGCCTTATTATTAGTAACATTAATATGATTAATTATTAGAAGATCATCATTAGATAATAAACAACAGTTTTATTTTTTTGTACTTTAGGTAAAACCATTAAATTTTCAGAGAATGAGTTTTGTCGCTATCTAATGTTTTAAAGTAAAATATACTCTTCATGAATACGATTTATCACGTTTTCTAATGGTTTTGGTGCAGTCTTTACTTTATTTTTAATATTTGACATGTAGTTTTCAAACTTAAAAGTACTGAAATTATCTAATGGTCCAAACTTTTTGCAATCAGTAGCTTTCCATTTTGCAACACTATCTAAAAGTCTAGGCTGTCTTGCAAATTCAGATGGGAGACAAACTTTAATTGCCTTCAGCGCTTCATCAATAGCATCTAGTTGACCACTAGATAATCTCTGATCTCTTGGTCCAGCGAAGCAAAAGTCGTTTCATCACTCCCAAGGACTCCAAATGCTGGTAATCTAGAGGAATTTGTGAAACCATCCCAAAGTTTAAATCAAGACTCTCCTAGCTGATATTCATCTTGTAGTTTATTTTTAAATGATTCATCTGTTCGTAGAGGATTATTCATTTCAGGAAAAATAACATAACTGTCCCATTCTCCCTCCTGGATACATTTTGAGCAACCAAAATATCCACTGTGAGATTTTGTTAGAGTTAAATAAGCTCTAGCTGGGGCATCACAGATAATAGCATTAAGACGAATATCTATTTTGTGAATTTTAATTGTAATACCATTATTGTTCAAATTCTTCATATCATCAACAAACGGATTAATATAAATATTAAAATCATTTGGTTTAGAAAATCCATGAAAAAGTCCAACCAAGAATGGTTCAGTATAAAATTCAGCTTCAATAGCAGCCAGCAAAGGCCAAAATTGACTATTTGATGATTTAGAAAAAGACATCCCATCACAATTCAGTTGGATTAAAATTATTTCTGGACTAACATCATAATATTTATTGAGTGATCGAATTAATCCATTAGCTATTCCAAAATGAAAATAAGAACCACCATTACCATGGATGCATCTAACACTGGAGGAGTAGCATACACGTGGGTCTATAAATGTTTCCAATGAAAAAATTCAAGGGGATCATATCTGGCGACCTTGCACATCAGGAAATCGATTATCCAGAAATTCTCTAACTGGCAAGGCAGAATGTACTGGGGCACTGGCGTGCGGTAAAACAAGTTCGTCCTCTATAAGAGGATTATCCGACTCCGAAATTTCAGTTATTCTTGGATCTACAGCATTTGCAGTAAGTTTAAATACGTATCGCCATTTAAAGTGCCATGTAGGAAAAAGGATCTAATGATATGATCACCTAGGATTTAGCTTTAGAGGTCGCTAAGTATGAGTCCTTCTAAATAACTATTGATTAATATTACTCCACTATCGGTAGTTATGCCGGTTTACCTCAACATTTAAATAAAAGGAGACTTCGTTAGACAAACAGACCACCTTCACGCTATTCAGAACCAACAAGACATACAATACACATGCATGCAGTGGACTTTCGTAACTGCAAAGAAGTGGCCAACATTGTCAACTACAAAATTGGAATCATTAAAGAAGCTATTGAGATTGAAAGTCGCGGTGTCCTTAGGGCCTATCCCCACGTGCAGTAAAAGTCTGTTTGGGATTAAATGATGCCATAATTAGACACATACGGTTGGAATAAGATATTTTATAAAAAATAGCAAATTATTTTTAAATAATTAGAGAATTTTAGTTAGTGGGAACAGAGTTAGAGAATAGATAACATTTTTTGGATCAAGACATCATACGAAAAATACTTAAAGTAGTGAAGCAAATCAATTTAAAAATCTTATGTTTTTTATTGGTAAAACTCTTTGGATGACCGACTATGATAAGAGAACCGTTGGGAGAGGTCCGCTTTGAGTTTATTATTGAGACCTCGTTGCTTGCTCTGCACGTGCACCGGCACTTAATAAACGAGACGAAAATTATCACCTTATATGGAAACAATAATGGAACTAAACCAACAAACTCAATAAACCTGGGCCCCGAGTCTTGAAACCATTCGACGGCTCTACCACTCGACTTCGGACGTATGTCGTATGAAATCTGATATAAATGAAGTTTAATATATAGGTTAAACTTCATTTACCTCAACTTTTCAGGCAACTTACATCAAAAGTCGTATAGTAGTGCTATCGAATGGTTCGAGAATCGGGCCCCTGACTAATCCGATTAACGAAATTACCAACAAAACCTATATGTAATCACCAAGTAGCCCAAACCAATAAACGAGACGGACCATCATTATGCATGTATAAATTGACACCAAGGACAAATTCTTGAGTTTAGTACCTTTTGAAAATCCCAAATGTGATTTTGGTGAAAAGTCAAGAGTTAGTTTAACATTACTAATAGATCTATAAGATCTCAAGGTAAATTCAGTCGGGTTCCAAAAGTATGATAAGGTCTGGCTATACAATCCCCAGAGGAGTAATGGCAAGTCCCCATAATTCACACCAGCTTGAAATGCGGCATAAGAAGTATTTAACACCATCAATGATCTATTGCATTCGCTGAAATCCAACGGCCAGAAGAAGGTGATCCATTAGGATCAACTTCCTCCCTATCATGGAGAAGAAGGTTGGGGGCAGTATTTAGACCAATAAATAGAGCAAAAATTAACTGATAATTTGTAAAAAATACTATCAGGATACCGACTGTGCCATCACATTAACAAAGCAATATTTTGCTATGTTTTCCACTCGCAACTATGGTTTTTTACTTTGTTATAAACAACTGAAGCAAGAAAATTACGTTTTTTTCCTTAACATGTTTATAAAATCAAAAATAATAAACTAATCTCAATGGTGTCAACAGGTCAGTTGTAAAGCATGAAAATACCAATGCAATGAGCCCAGGCTCGATCCGATTGGATCATTAGTAACAGGGAAAAACAAAAAATACTGAAAAATGTAGGATTTTTTTTTAAATCGTATCTTCGTCACTTTAGAAGCCGTAGAACTGGGCTTGTAGGAACTGATAGTAATTTACATCTTTTTTATGTATGCCAAAAGCAGGCGTTACCGATGTATTAGTTTTTGAACAATTGTGAATATAAAGTTTTCGGTTCACTATTTTTGCATTGAGCCCCCATGCGTCATAGATAATCAAATTTCAATTTTGAAAAAAGTTGTTGAAAGTAGAGGTGTCATTCTACAAAGCCTCTATTCTTATTTTTCACTAAATGTCTGTGAAATATCTGAAAAATGTTAGCAAATATGACAAAAAATGGGCGAGCGTATGAATGTATCCAAAGAGTGGGGAATCCACGGTGGTTGAGGGGAAGCGTATAGTAATATATAGTAGAGGCACATACATAGATCGTTTTAATATTTAAAATCCTCACAAGTAAGAATTTTTTGATGACTGCTCTCCTTCGATGTTCCGTAAACCTAAAATCCACAAATAAAGCAAAAACGTTTCCGAGAAACCATTTACATATAAATATATTAATAAACAAACAGCTCTCTTTTGATATAATAAAATCGAACAAATCACTCTGTATAGAAGTTTTTTTAACGATTAAATTCTTTCACCATCTGTCAGGGTGACAGTTACTATCGATAATAATTATTGTTAGCAGTTCCCCTCAACAACCGTGTTCCCCCCACTACTCGAACACATTCATACGCTCACCAAATTTTGGTCATTTTTGCTAACTTTTTTCGTATATTTCACAGACATTTAATGAAAAATGAAAATAGAGGCGTTGTAGAATGATAACTCTACTTTCAACATCTCTAATCTGAATTGATACTTGACGATCCATGTCGCATGGAGACACACTGCAAGAATAGTGGACTAAAAACTTCAGATAGAAATTATTCAAAAACTAATAAACCGATAGCGCCTAGTTTAGTCATAAGGTAGATATCAATTACTATCAATTCCCACAAGCCCAGTTCTACAACTTCGATAGTGACGGAGTTATAATACGAGCGCTAAATTTTCCAGTATTTTTTGTTTTTCTCTGTTACTGAAGATCTTATCGGATCAATCCTGGGCTCATTTCATTGGTATTTCCATGCTTCACAATTCACCTGTTGACACCATTGAGATTAGTTTATTATTTTTCATTTTATAAACATGCAACGAAGGAAAACGCAATTTTCTTGTTTCATTTGTTTATAATAAAGTAAAAATCATAGTTGCGAGTGGAAAAGGTAGCAAAATATCACTACAAATCATTCTTAATGTGATGGCACAGGCAGTATCCTGATAGTTTTTTTGCACGAAAAAAATCTCTATTGATTGGTCTAATTATAACGTTTAATTTGACATCACTAAAAGAGGAATTAATCACCGCAATAAAAACTCGAGCAAACAAACGTTTAGCAGAAAAACATATTTTTCTGAATGTACGAGTGGGAAGATGAAAAAGGACCGAAATTTATAGTATTTACTAGAGCCCTCGAGAGCAACTGAGATGGACTTACAAATGCCGCGATACACCTGCCATCAACAGGTAGTAGTGGATCTCTATTGTATGATCTGTGGTAGTGGATCAACTGATGTGCAATTGACTCATCCCTTAGTCTAAGGAACGTAGTGTGTTATTGATTGTGAATTTTTGATGTTTTTGGGTGCATAAATCGTTTAGAACCCACACGGAGTTTATGAAATTTGGTGCATCAGAAGTCGGAATTAAACGGATTTTAAAATCTCAATTTGTTTATGGCAACTACGAAAAGTATGGCTGCTGAAATGGACGAGACTAGCAAGGACATTTTCAAACTAAGTCAGATCCTGGAATAACGTAACAAAAAGGAGACGCAAATTCGAGATCTTGTAACCATAATAGATACACCAGTTTATAGAGCAAAATTTAACTCATTTTCGGACATAAAATTCAACAGCAATTCGCTTATCATCACCGTCAGTAACAGTTTATAGGTAATTGTTGCTAAGATTTTAAATGCAAACTCGTACAAGTAAACGATTTAATTAATAAAAACCCGCAAAAATACTAATTTCTTTTATTTTTTGCTTATGTAATGAAAAGTAATGGAGGAATACAGGAAAGTTGTAAAGAATAAGAAATCGTTTTTAATGCGTGTTTATACATCATGGTTGGATCATTTTATACCGAGTTAACTCAGAAAAACTGGTCAAAAGTGAATTTTTTTCAAAAATTTATCTTTCTGGAAACTAATACTGGAATATTAGTCATCGTCAAAATAATAGTTTATGATATTAAGTTTATATGGGCTCACAATCGATACTATTGAATAAGTAGTTTTTGAATAATTTGAATTTAAATAATTTAGAGACCTATTTTGCACATTCCACCGTATTCAGGAGACTAGTCCGACCGGGATATAACTACCTACTAAAGATATTTTAAAAGTTGATAAATTCCACTTCAATTTGCCCATCTTGATTATTCGCTGTAATGCCGAGAAGTTGGTTTAAAATAATAGTAAACATTACATTAAATGTATGAATATGCAACAGCCAGCCAGCGGTGCACTGACAATAGCTGTCAAGGCACATAGACGGACCTAGAATTTTCTTAACGTAGGGGCACGAGATGATAATTATGGTAAATTGTATTAGTATATGTTTTTTCTCAGCGGTTTATTACGTTTTTATTTACATAACTATTGCCTGTTTTTGCATGGGTTTATTAAGTTAATGGTAACCTATAGACAATTTATATATGATATTATTAATTAAGTGACTGGATCCGCCACTGTCCAAACATCGCAGGGTCTAAGATATACGAAGTGAAGTGCATTTCTCTACAATTTTTCTATTGACGGCATTATGAACAGATCATTACTATTTACACTATAAGCAAAAAAGGAAAATACCCCATATTTTTCGGGATTTTAAGGCTCAAATAATTTACTTCTATGAGTTTGCTGTTAAAATTATATCAGTTATGACTTATAAACTACTATATACGTGACGATTTATGCGGTTTACTGTTGAATTTTGTGTCACCTAAAAATTTCTATTGATTGGTATAAGATGAAAAGTAACAAAACCTTGCCATTGCTATGAAAAGTGAACAACAAAATTTAATTTGTGAATTAAATTAACCTGTGGGTTATTTTCGAAATTTGAATTAAAAATGCAAGATGATTAAAAAATGCATAGAAAACATTTAGAAGGTCTCTTAAATGGTGATATGTAAAAGGTAGAAATAGAAATGAAGAAAATTAAATTATATGAGAGGAACATATCAGAACACTGTAAATGCTAAAGGTTCCTTTTTAAAACCACCCACTTATGATGGTAGTTCATCTTAGACTATGTTCAAAAGACAATTTGAATCAATGCCTGCAATTAATGGTTGGGATAGCCAAGAAAAGTTTACGTTTTTAGTAATTTCTTTAAGTTACCAGACAGATCATCAGTCAAAGTAGTATACAGTTGAAAAAGTGAAATGTAATGAGTACAGAATGTATTTCAGACCATGCAAATCTTTTTTTGGAAAATAAGTTTTTCTCTAAATCTTAATCATAAGAAACTTTTCCATTTGATTCCAACTTATGAAGGTACAACTTTCTACTTTACAAAACCACAATGTTTTGTTAATCATATGGTTACTTATATAAAAAAATCTGTGTTTAATAATTTTAAATAATTCAGCTAAATCACTTAAATAACAATGTTCTAAATGGGAAGGGCATATTTTTGGTATGATACCAGAATTACCTACTTATACGCACTTGGTTTGTACGAGGTTTGAACCACAGATCATACAATAAGGATTTGAACCTACCGCAAGCTTAGATCATTTACCTTCTAGATATATGCGGTTTTCCAATTAGCGCACAATTGAGCACAGTGCGGCACAGTGCTAGCACTGAGTGTTCCAATTACAGCACTGGCTCGCACAAATGAGCACAAGAAATAACTGTGTTAACTGTGCCTTTGGGATGTTTTATGTAAGTTTACTAAGTAAACATAAAACTTTATCATAAAACATGAAGTATGTTCCAATTAAGGCCCGAAAATTACGGTACAGGGCGACACAAAAACACTTTGTGCTCTAGTAATTGGAAAATAGTCATTATTGAATTATTCTGTAAATAATTTACGTACACATAAACGTCAATTGACAATCTATGAGTAATACACTTTTAACCTTATGGTGATCAGTGTACTCTACCGGTTGGTTTTAAAAAAACCATGTTCCAATTAACGCTCCAAAATTGCCGCACTGTGCGGCACAAAATCACTTTGTGCTCTGGTAATTGGAAAACAGCCATACGCTGTTTTCCAATTAGCGCACAATTGAGCACAGTGCGGCACAGTGCTAGCACTGAGTGTTCCAATTACAGCACTGGCTCGCACAAATGAGCCCAAGGAATAACTGTGCCTTTGGGATGTTTTATGTAGGTTTTAGCAAGTAAACATAAAACTTTATCATAAAACATGAAGTATGTTCCAAATAACGCCCGAAAATTACGGTACAGGGCGACACAAAAAGACTTTGAGCTCTAATAATTGGAAAACAGCCATTACTGAATTATTCTGTAAATAATTTTCGTACACATAAACATCAATTGATAACCTATGAGTAATACACTTTTAACCTTATGGTGATCAGTGTACTCTATTGGTTGGTTTTAAAAAAACCATGTTCCAATTAACGTCCCAAAATTGCCGCACTATGCGGCACAAAATCACTTTATGCTCTAGTAATTGGAAAACAGCCATAGCCTGTCATGCACAAATGTCGTAGTAAGCTAAGGTAGTAAGATTAAAGAGAGAGAGCAATAGTGAGGGCAAGAGGCTATTTCACTCGGTTGGGAGCTGCTTCCAATGAAATACGTTCAGCATGTTGTTCATTGGCTGCTTCCACCCACTAAGTGAAATAGCCTGTTACCGTCTTTATTGCTCTTTCTTTCTAGCGTTGCCACGATTTTGTGCATGACAGGCTATATCTAGGAGGTTATGATCTAAGACTGCAAGTGCTGCCTTTCGTGAGTAATTTCCAGCACTACTCTCATGAAAAAGCCCCTTCAACTTCAACAGTCAACAGGTGATTTCTGAATAAGCTGACATATCTTCACCAAAGAGGTTTATACGTAGAGTGAATTAGGTATGGGCGTTATTCTAAGTGGCAATGTAATAACAGTAGAAAGAGAAAGACAATATCAGGGAGCGCTTGCTATGTCTCTACCCTACCAATAGTAGGCGTCACCACTGACACTGACCAATCAGGAACGACACGCTTATTCTCTCTCTCTTTCTATTGATATTACATGAATTTCCCTACTTCACGTGCTCTACAGTATTAACCTCTTTGATCTTCACACGTGTAATATTTTTGGTTAGGAATTTTAGCATTGATTTGTTTTTTTTTTGTGATTTCTTTGAATTAAAAATGGAAGGAAATGGAGATTTGAAAATAAATAATCGAAAAAGTAACTGCGAGGTAATAACGGGTTTAACGCACGAGTGTGGAGTTTTTGGTGCAATTGGCAATGAGAATTGGTCAAATAACTCAGAAATAGCACAAATAATTGGGATCGGTCTGGAAGCCTTGCAACATCGGTAAGAAAATGTAAAAAAGTAATTGCTCACTTTCAAATGAATGTTTTAGTGGCCAAGAATCAACTGGAATTGTAACAAGTGAGGGACTTAATGAATTTCATATCCATAAAGGAATGGGGTTAGTGAAGCATGTTTTTAATAGTGACTCAATAGCTAACCTGAAGGGATATATTGGCATTGGTCACACGCGCTATTCAACTAGTGCAAAGTCAGAGCATGTTAATTGCCAACCCTTTGTTGTGCATTCCATGCATGGATCATTAGCAGTGGCACATAATGGTGAATTAGTGAATGCAGCTTCTTTAAGACAACAGGTGCTCTCTTATTTTGTGTAATATTTAATGTGTGTTACATGGTGTCTTAGAATATGTGGTAAATCTCCCATTTTCTGTTAGAACACCAAAAAAGAATGTGGAATATGCTATAAGTTTTCTTCCTGTATGCTTATACATCCTGTATAATAAGGACACAAAAATATTTTTAGATAGCTTAAACTTTAAACTTACAAAGGTAGGTACTCTACAACTATTTGTTTTTTGATATCAAGCAAGAGTACCTGATTTTAGTTTGTTTAAGGTGCAAGTTCAAATAGGTAATAATTTTTGAATATACGTGTGTAAAGAAATTGGTGTAATTATATTAGATGTAGCAGTTTGCTTTCAAACTAAGTAAGACACATTTTTAAGAGTGGGTGTGGTAAAATTATTACAATACATTAACACTATTTTGGGGGCCTGAATCTCTCTAAAAAAGGATCACAGGAGGAACATTTATAGGAACTGGTGTTATTTTTTTGTGTTCTAGCTGAAACTGAGAGATTGCCTACATATATTATGGGACATGTATTATATATACAGGTATTTCAAAATTAAGTCTGCACTATTTCTAACTTTTTATTAAAGCAGTTATGAAATCAAATTTGCAAGGTATTATTTTTTTTATATTGGTGAAAAAAAAAACAAAAAAATTGTCTTCATAATCATATGTTCAAAAAAAAACAATATCACATGTGTTCCTACTGTACATTAAAAAATAAGAGGAATATTGCTAATTTTGTTATTTATCAGGAAGTCTGTGATTCACAAGTTTTTCTTCATGTTATAAAATTATAATTTCAACAAGAAGTACCTAACAGATCTTAAAAAAAATAAGATAATCTAAAAACTGTTGCAGTGTGTCTGGCAACATTTCAGTATATCGATCACCTATTAGTGTTCATTTGTATATAATTGACCTCTAATACTCCAAGAGAAGGGTCTGCATAGGTCTGTAGTTTATGATAGAAAGGACCCTGCAAGCCCATAGCCAGCAGGGGATCTGGGGAGTTTGAATTTTGGAATTTTGGGTTTTAAGATTCAATTTTAACCATTTAATCATCTTTTTCATAAAAATAAATTTTATATTAATACATTTTTATATATCATGGAACTATATAAACTTAAATACAGATTTTGCAGTACTAATCAGCCTATCAATCAAAAAAATTATCCAACCCCCTTGTCCAACCCATCCAAAATGGCAAACTTCCTTGTGGAAATGTGTTAATTTGGCTTATTTTGTCAATGAGCAGAAAGTCCTAGGACCCCAATAATTCAATCTACAGACATTTTGAAGATTAATAACTAACATATACCTTGAATCAATACCTAAATAAAAATGATGAGATAGCATGTCTAAAACATTTTGCTAAATATAAATGTTGTTTTCTATTAATAGTCTAATGTATTTTCTAGTGCTTTATTAAAAGTTTATGTTTAAATTACATATACTCTAAACTATTGTAAGCCATTGTCAATGTTGTCACTTGGTCTTGAAAGTCAGAAAAAATAATAAATAGTTTTATTTTATAAATATTTGGTTATTATATTCTATCAATACTATATGAAGATATCTATCACCTTCTGTAAATAGTAAGTCATGCACAGGGGCGGCCGCAGGCACAAATTTTAGGGGAGGGGAACTATAAAAATGAATTGTGTATGTATAAGTTGTCCTACATATGAAAGAATACATGACTATCTAAGGAATGGTCCATTAACCCCTTAAAGAATAATTAAGTAGAAATCGATAAAATCTTAAAAATTAAAGTTTTTCCTTGGTAATGTCTAAATGATAAGTTGTCCTGGAAAACTTGTGAATACAAACATTCTACGTAATAGCAAGATCCATGGAATACAATCGACAACTTTTCTTTAGTTGCTTTGCAAATTGAAAAAAAATAATTTTTGCAATAATTAATTACTTCTATGAACAAGCAATAAGAGTGCTTAATATTTTTTTAATAATAGCTCTTTGATTTGTATATTCTGGATCATTAAATGTACTATCGCACTAGTACCTTTTACCTACCTACACCTTTCATAAGCACATGATTTTACTATAAGATACATTTTGAGAAGTCATCAATGAGAAACTTTGATTTCACCAAGTTTTACTTAATTAGCAAAAAAACCTGATTTTTTTTTGATATTTTAGATTTTTCCATTCACATCACTTTACCACACAAGAAAACAAATAAAAAAAATTATAGGTTTCCCTGTCATGGAAAAACATTTAATTGGACTATTTAGGCTATAAGCATGACCATATTAATTTTTTTTACTCTGATGATCATTTTTTCTCCCAAAGGGTCTCATAAAACTTAACATATGATACACCAATGTATTGGTCTTTCAATATTGCACAAAAAATAAATGAAATGTAGCAGTGAATATTTGATGACTTCTTGTTCTATAAAAGTTTGTGTTATAAAACTTTGTGTTTGCCATGTTGTGATATTTTTTAAGATAAAAGTGGTAAGGCAAAAAACAAGGCTTGTGCCCCTGGTGCTGCCAATGGTCATGCATATTATTCAAATAATTTTACATTTTGCAGAAATAAATTAAGTACAGGTACATATAAATATAAACTTTTTTAATTAGATTTTGTTTGATGGTAGATTATTTTTTTGTAATGTAGCAGAACATTAGGAAGTTGCACTTTCAGAATGTATTAAAATTTAAAAGCCGCTGATTGCGAATTAAAAGTTTCAATATAGAAGAGTGATAGTCGTTTCGTATTAACGCGATGCTTTATACAAAATTATAGTTTACAGAAACTCATAACAATAAAAATATTTGTTTGGGAAAAATTAATATTCAATGCGAACCATGAAACGACATATTTATGCTCGGTTTCGGACAACCCCTCTCCCGTTATACTTTCATAGCTCGGCTCGATATATATCGAGTAAAGACGGATTTATATTTGTCTGATGTGTAGTGTTGTGATACTCTTTGACGTCATGGTTAGTGTTCACATTTATAAGTCGTGTTCTGACAAAACCTCACAACCACAGAGATAATACTTAAATGTAGACTAAGTTTTTCATATTGGTACCAGTGAGTAAAGTATAGTTACTCACTGATTGGTACCCGGAAAAAACTTAAATATTCACTTTTATTTAGTCATTTTTCCATAGTAATGTTTCAAGATGTATCGTTGGATCGAGATAGCGATCTTCGAAGGTCTGTAGCCTGAATCCTTGGGATCCTTTCAGCTCATTGAGGCCTATGATAAGGATGGTGTGTAGAATGTCATATCAAAAAATGAGTCAAATTAACGGGAGCCACGTTTCCATAATTTTTTTAGAATTCTGTGAATACTCCCCAAACTTTGAATGAGGTCTTTACACACGCTGTAGATTTTTTGAGTCCGGTTGAAGCAGTGTTACATCCTAAAGTGCCGCGTATTTTTCGTGACCGGTTAATCATTTCGATATTTGGGACGAAACTGAATTTTTACAAAAATTTTGTCTGATCTAAAATGTTGCATGACATGATATTCAAACTATCCCTCTGGAAATAAAATGTAGATGTAACACAGATTATTATTTTGTTTATTCGAACATTTAAACAATTTATAATTTATCACCACAAAATTTGCATGCTTTTTCTGCAAAACCAGAATTTGCAGTTTCAATTCTGCTTCCTGTGCTAAGTAATTTTGTCTTTGTTGTGACTCATGTCTAGCAATTTCTAGATCCTGCTCATACTGTCTAATTCGACTTTTTTTGTGGACCTCCACTTATACCTGTGACATACATTTTTTCAACTGCAAACTTTTGAAGGGATCTTTTCTTAATATTTTCAAATTTAGTTTTTTAGTTGTACGAAAGACTTACCACAGTCACTATTAAACGGGTTTGTCAATTCTATTCACGCTTGGTGCTTTAATTCATTATTTATCCGATATGTTTTCCCACATTCTATTTTGCCCTTGTATTTGTCGACCAGGCTTATTAAAATTTGCACTTTCTTTGCACAAAAATTGTTGGTTCTTTTTTTACTTTCTGGTGCACTCTTTTCTATTACTGATTTCCTTTCTTTAATAACTGGAAACTACTGTAAATGGGCTAACCCGAACAATACATGAAAATGATAGATTATTACATATAATCACTTAGTATTAATTATATGGGTATAATACGTTAGCGGACTACGAACATCATCAAAACGACGTTCAACTGAATCACCATATAGACTCTGTTATATACATAAAGCATTCTCTGTGGTTATACAACAGAAAATTACTTGACTGTGGTTCGTGATTTAAACGAGGTTTATTTGATCTGCTGATCAATTGATTTTTATACAACTGGGCCTAAGTAATTTTTTTTGTAATATAAGGTTAGGTTTTATTGTACCCTAATATGTTAATTTATCTTGCATCATTGTTATAAGTTCTTTTTCGTTCTAGTTTTAGCTAGTCTGAGCTCATGGTATAAAATCAAAATGTACCTTTGATCTGGTTGGTTACATGTAAGAAACAATACACCACACTAATAGGTATCTCAACTTTTATTCTAATCGTCCAAATTCAGTGAAAAGAGGTATCATCAAATCTCTACATGACAGAGCAAAAACCAAATGTTATAACGCCAATAAATTGAATAAAGAAAAATCGTTTATAAAAAATGTGTTTTCTGCCAATAATAAATTTATTAATAAATCGAATACCAAACTAACGCTAACAACCAACACCAAACTTGACGAAGCATCACTGACTCCCAAGATATCACATTACTACAATAACTATACCATGCATACAGGGTCTCTCAGAAAGACTAAAAAGAGTGGACAACACATATAATATTCCTTGTGAATGTAATGAATTCTATGTTGGAAAAACATCTAAATGTTCGAATAAACGAACACAAAAATTACTTTAGAAAACGACAGTTTGAAAAACTTACTGAATATTGTTGGGACCTTGGTCATAAAATACAATTTCAGAATTAAGTGTTATTACACAAAGACGAACACAACAAGAAACGAAAACTGAAACGGTCTGCTTTAATTTTGTTAAATGCAAACGATGGTATCGCTACTACCTCCGTAGAATTCAATGGTTCCTGGTTGCCGATGATTAAGGATGAAATTACTAATGATCATGTCCTTGTGAACAACCCAGTATCGGGATAGTTCATAAGGATTTTCCTAGGTTTTATTGGGATCACTGAATCAACAAAATTCTTTGGTCCCATTTTTGACATCTCTTGACAGCTCTATCTTATAACAAAGTCGCACCTGGGAGCGCCACATAAATATCTGAAGATCTCGCTTTCTAATTGTTCCAATCTAAAAGGAACTTTATTATTACATATATGATTTTTAGTTTCTGTGCTATCCTTTATATTATTTAATTTCTCTTAGTTACGTCATAAGTCAAATAATATGGTCAAACATTTTAATTTTAAATTTTAGAATTGTGCCTTTTTTCAAAGTTTCTTTGCCATTGACAACGGGGCCTGACCTAGAGCCCGAAACGTTTGGAAATATACAGTAATTTCGTATATTGTGGTGTTATTTCCCAAAAAGTACTTTAACATCTACAAAAAAAAACACAAACCACAAAATATACCACAACTATCCTTCAGGAAACAACTATAATTTTAATGAATGAGATATTTATTTCACCTTTCATAATGCTTTCAATAACCTGCCACTGGGCACTAGGGTGTCTTTTACTTGGGTGCTATATATTACAAATCTTACTTACATATGAAGTGACTTACATAAATGATTCGGAAGTTAGTGCGCATATGCTAGTTTACATCTTTAACATTGGAATAAAATATGATTTTTTCAAATTGACGAGTTTTATTTTACATATGAAAAACATAAAAGATTGCTGAGAACTTCGTGGGATAAAACAACTATTGAAGTACACCAAAAATAAATCCTTTTTATTTACTCACAAATTCTCAACTAAATTTCACTGACTACTTTTCTTAGACAACATCTACACTTTGGTTCGTTGAGTCTATCGAATATCGCCGCGATGATTTACGTCTTCACTGTCTACTGAACTGAAACCATTGCTGTATATAATTTCTTCTTCTCGAATATGATGAAATTTTCGGTAGAATTTTTATCAATCTTGCGTTTAAGCAATGGTTTTTGTCGGCCGTTTATTCGGAAAATAGGTTTTTGTTACAGATGATAGATTACCGGACAGGTTCCTCTTTTAGTAGTGTAGTAACAATATTAAAGTTTTAATTTAAAAATCAAACATAATGTGCCTTGTCGTATCTCAATTCAATATCTAAGATTTTAAAGTCAAAAAACCAGTTTTCTTCTTCCTCATCCTCCTCCTCTTCGATCTTCAATTCTTCCGTTAATCATGAGCTACACGATTCTGTAATAGCTTCCTCTCAACACATGACCCAGATGAGACATTTTCCTATGTTTAACAGTCCTTAGTAGTTATTGATATTTCTTAGCACTTCATTGGTCTTGTGTGCCGTCCTAGGAATTACAGGCATTCGTTATGTATCCACATTTTTAATGCTTCAATGAGATTCATTGTCGACATTTCTATGCATCCACCCATACAACAGAACCGACCAAACATAATACCTAACCAGTCTTTACCTTAATTCTAAATTAAGAAGGTCATTACATAGAAATGTTCTTATTTTGATAGTGGTTTTCGTTATTGCTATTGTGCGTTTAATTTATATGTATGGATCCAGTTAGTCCGTTATAATAGTCTCCAAATACAAAAACTGAAATTCTGTTTAATTGAAGTCTAATACCCAGATATAACATAATCTGAAGACCTTCGACGGTGTCTGTATGGACGCTAGTAAGGTGCCTGATAGAATTACTGTATCATTCGCATGTCTTAGAACATTTATTATTTCTTTTTCAAAATCCACGAAACACATAAACAAAACTTTTTTTGATCGCGGCATTTTTGTAATAAAACTTTCAGTTTAAATAGTGCCTCTCTAGTTTCGAGTGCATTTCTGAAACCAAACTCTGTATTTTCAAGATCTTCGCATTTTTGTCTGATCCTGTTGTGAAGTATTCAGAGAAAAATTTGAACATGTAGCTCATAAGGTATATGAACCTATATTGTTGGCATTTTCTTGCTTTGTGTTGGTTTTTCGGAATTGCGAAGGAATTACTCCAGTATTGTACACAGCATTAAACAATTTTTCTAATACTCTGATGTTATCTTCTTCAATCAGTGTTAATAATTCAGGAGGTGTTTCATTGAGTCCGAAAGATTTTTTAAGCATGTTCTACTTCTGATTTCATGATCACAGGCCTCAGGTAATCCTCAGCGACTTAGTTTTACTGTTTCTGTCTTCTTTAAACAACTCAGTTATGTCCGTTTCCCATTCTTTTTTAATTTTATTTACAACAGTGATTTTGTTGTTGTTAACTACTACAGAAGGAGCTTGGTTTTTAATATACCGGTTATTTCGTTTACTTTTTACGTATTTTAAAGATGCCATTAGAGCTTCCAGTTGTTCGCGTTTGTCCCTCACCCTCTGGCATTTCCTTTTTTCTTGAGTTCAGTCCATAGTTCTTCTAGATTTTCTAGACGTTTTCTGATGTCTTTCATTTTGCAATTCAATGTTCTTTATTTCAATATTGTCGAAGTTAGGTGTATTCATTTTCGCTTTTGGTCGTTGTTGTCTTTTTGATCTTAATATTTGTCACGAACGCTTGATGACACGACCAATATCTGCTCCAGGGAATGTTGAGACTCTTTTGAAGGCTTTTCTAAAATGTTTATTTATAAGTAAATAATCTATTTGATTTTTTCAAGATTCAGGATTGCTTCCATCATCGAATGGGGCATAGGCGTCGTTTAGGAAGTTTGCACCAGGTGTTTGTGACGACCATTTCGTTTTAGTCACAAAACTCATATAATGTTTCTCCTCGTTTATAAACTTGTCCCAATTCGTAAGGTCCCACTGTTTAACCTCTTTGAGCTTGTCCTATTTTAACATTGAAGTCGCCTATGATATATGTTATTTCGGGTTTCTTGAATTTTGCTGAATATCACAAATTTTTCCATTTTATCGTCGTTTTTCTTGTCTGCGGTCGGAGCGTAAATTTGCGATATGTTGAATGGTCGGGTGTTAAGTTGAATTAATTAGTATCCTATCCGAAACTGGTATGGAATTGGTCACGTATTTATTCAATTCAGATGTCACTAGTATCCCTACTTCATTTCTGTGATGTGTGTCCTCTATGGTGTTGCCGGAGTAATATAGTACACTGTCGTTTCTGTTACCGGTTCTCTCTGACCATCTCAATTCGCTGATTCCTAGTAGGTCTATTTTCATGCTCTTCATTTCTTTTATGATATTACGTTTTCCAGCCCCGATCTGAGTCCTTACATTCCGTTCTCAGTTTCGAGGTTCTTATCGATAAATATCTTCACGAGGTTTTCCTATGTTGACGACGAAATAAATTTGTTTCTCCTCTCGTAGCGAGTTTTAGTCTATGATTTCCAGGATTAGTAAGGTTTTGTTTAGGTGTTTGTGTCATGGTGATTTTCCTAGGGTATCTTTATTATCTTTAATACAGTATTTTCCCATTTCTTTCTGTATCCACCCGCCGTTGTCCTTGGTGGTCCATCCGCCTTTTGGGCCAATTTTTCAGTTCAGGGATCAGAGGTAGCCTCATCTCTTGACAGCTCTTCCTGGCGACGTCGTTGGCCATCAAGACGGGATTACATGCAAAAGGGTTTAATTATTTTTAATTTTTTTTCTGATATCATCTTTGTGATTTGATATGGGAAAACAATATAGACTTCTGTTATTATATGTCATTTTAATATTTATGTTTCAGTTAAAAAAATCATAAACCAAATTCCATCATAATGAATAACCGGTATGTATGTGATTCGACTTATAATTTACCACTGTATTGGGCATCAAAAAAAAACTGCTAAAAATGTGTTGGACTCCTAGCTAGACAAAGATTAATAAAATTGAGTTTATTATGAACATGAAATTAAAAACCCCAGATGGTTAGATTGAAACAACACCGAACTACTACCTATCCAAAAATGTGCTATGCTGAATTAGTCAATTGTATAAAATATATCGTATTCTAGAGAGGGCAAGTAATGAAAATATTATCTATTTCATAAGAGCGACCTGTAGAAGTGAGCGATTTATATACAAACTATGCTTTACTTCGGCGGAAATTTTGATTACGACGGCTCCCTAGACTCACTCTGATATACCGCTCCAGTTGTAACTCCTATCGAAATAATTTTTTGAAAAAGTCTTAAAAACCCTGCATAAGACTTTTTGTATAAATAACTCGTTTTAATAACGCTGGAAAACTAAGAAAAAGTAAAAAATTCTCTGAAAGTTCGGATTTTTTGGAAGTCTTATAACTGTGAAGAATTTAAAATATCGACCAGCACAATCTTGAAATGGAAGCCATGTTGGGGTAGGAGATCCGATGGACCGGCGATATAAAGAGAGCTGCCGGTTGCTGTGTATCAAAGAGGCACAAGATAGAAACAAATGGCATGAAATGAGGTAGCCCTAGATTCAGAAATTGACTGAAGATTAAGGCCGATGAGAGTGAGAATATTACACCTTACTATTTGGCTAAAACTAGTCATTTTGTTCATTAAATTTAGGGTCATATATTTTTCAAAATATTATTACAAAACCAATTCTTTTGCAATATGTATCCATGAAATTTAATATTTAATCTTGGGTAACTGAAAAGATGCATTGTCTCGAAGGTAATAGAGTTCTAACCAAAATAAGAATCCGATAAGATTACTCTTAATTATTTATGATGAAAACTTCAAAACTTATGTTCTTAATTTGAAATTCATTCATTGTATTTACTGAAGTCAGTGAAACCTAAAGATGTGAAGGTTCATAAAATTTCTTCTAAATAAAAAAATGCAAGTTTATTTGTTGTTTGATTATGTTGGTTCCAATTGTTCAATCATTGTACAAAATTTAACATTGATTACTAAATTCAGAAAACAAAAATCAGTTTTAACAATTAGTGTATATTTGAGTAAGGGGATAAAATTGAAACATTAAAATAAAAATGACCCTTAATCTAACATTCAAATTAATATTAAACTTGAAGGAGAATATCAATTCAGCTTTTATAATACTTAATTGATAATATTTATTTTAAAACTTATTTTACATCGCCAATAACCCTCTAAGTTAATCATTCCGATAAAAAGATTGCGAATAGGAAACAAAAACGGCTGAATATAAAATAAAAGCATGGACAATGGCAGTCTTGAAAATTCGATTAATGTAAAAACACTGAGGTTGACATGGTTCCTAAATCGAATACCATCTAGACTGGCAGATCAGAGACGCCTGGAAAAATCTTCGAACGAATGAAATTTATATAAGACAAGGTTGCTTGGGGCTAAGCAGTTTGGGTTGGAAGCAGGGTGTATCACACCAGCTGATAGTATTAGTCATTGTGTTTTGTAAATAAATTGATAAAAGTGAGTGTGTATATTTGTGAAATTTGACGCACAGAATGTACTACAATATTAACAGATGATTTTGTTACAACAGTTTAAAAAAGTGTCAATTTACAAATAAAATATTTAAATTTAATTTAATATTTACTTAATACTTAATTTGTTCATTATCCTATAGGTATTAGCTAGAGGAATTGGCTTATCTACACACTCAGATAGTGAACTTATTACTCAAGCGTTGTGTTTAATTCCACCTGATGGCGAAGTTAACGGCCCTGACTGGCCTGCAAGAATTAGGAATTTAATGAAACTAGCACCATTAAGTTATTCTTTGTGCATAATGCTGAAGGATAGGATTTTTGCTGTGAGAGATCCTTATGGCAATAGACCTTTGTGTTTGGGAAAAATTGTACCTAATCAAGAAGGTAAGTTTATCCAATATTTAGGAAGTTTCATATATGAAGTTGTATATCCATTGTAAACAAACTCAATTTATATGCAAATCAACGTAACATTTAACAGATCATTTTTATATTTCTGTTGGGTATGTACAGTTGTCGGAATTTCCATGTTCATTTAATAATTTGCACTACAAAGATTGTTTTTTGAACCTTTTTCTTAGCGTCATCTAGTTTTTATGGTTTGTTGGGTAAATAGCACCATACTTGAGACAATAGGTTATATATTCCAAAAAATCCAAACATTGAAATTGACAACTTGATCGTTTTGACAATTTTACTTGTCATACATAAGGAAATCTCTTGTTTTTTAGATATACAGGGTAGCTTAAAAAATCGTAAAGTTCTTATATAATAATTAAACGTCTAAGAACTTCTGAGTTTATATGTCGGCCTAAGAGTGCATTCGCCAAAGAAGCTATTAAAGAGTTCTGTTATTCCGGTGCTTCCATTAACGCCACAAGGGGAAACCTAGAAATAACCTTATGACAGCTCGATATAGGGTTGATTTCTACGGGAGAAGAAACGATTATTATTTCCTTCATTTAACAGAATTCAGGCAGATTCTTAATTTTCTTGACCTGGCAAATTGTATTTTTGAAATATACAACAACCATTTTTTCTTAAGTGCCGGGTTATTTACCCAATAAGTCATAAAACGACACTATGTTTGTATTAACGTTTAATATCGATACAACAAAAAAACATTAAATGGTTGTTTAGTTCTCCGATCAAAGTATGAATTTACACAATTTTTGTAAAACTACTAAAGATTACATATATATATATATATATGTTAGGTGGTTTCCGGGAATTCACCCGCCTAGTTGATAACTGATCCCTGCCGGGATCGATGGTAAAATGACAACGTTTCGGCAGAGTCACATCTGACCTCTTCAGATCGGTCCGCATAATTCTTTTAGCCTTCTGCTTTCTCTTCTAGTTACCCGGGAACCACCTAACACATTAACACATTTAGTGCCCGCGAAAACCTTAAAACAAATATATATATATATATATATATATATATATATATATATGAAAAATATTTTATGTTCTAGAACATAATGAATGTGAAGATGCTCCGGATTTGTCTGCAGCATGGGTCGTTTCTTCAGAGTCATGTGCCTTTTTATCAGTAAGTTCTTATTTGTAAAAATGTATTTTAATCAGTCCGTTCCTGTTTCTATAGGTTACTAAATATATTAGAGAAATATTACCAGGAGAAATTGTTGAAATGACAAAACATGGTATAACAACTCTAGATGTTGTATTACCACCGGAAGGCAGATCATATGCCTTTTGTATTTTTGAATATGTCTATTTTGCTAGACCAAACAGTGTGTTTGAAGGACAAGAAGTATATACAGTTAGAGTACACTCTGGACGGCAACTTGCTTTAGAACATCCAGTTGAAGCTGATATAGTGGGATCTGTTCCAGAATCTGGAAATGCTGCTGCATATGGGTATTCTGCTCAGGTTTGTGTATTTGATATATATATATATATATATATATATATATATATATATATATATGAAAACAAGTTGGCACGGACGGAACTATGTGTAGCTCTCTTGATGGTCCGGGTGTTCGTCCGTTGAAAGTTTTGTCCCTGTAAAGGAACGGTCGCCTGACGTTTCGCCAAAATCTCACTTGGCATTTTCATAAGGCTTTTCCTCTTCCAACACGAAGGGTGGCTGCAGGTTCGGACCTTTCCGGACTACTTCGTATCCGAGATCGTCGGCTAGGTCGTTCCCCGCTTGGTCTGCTCTCCCGAGTCCCCTCCTACTTCTTTGCCCCGCCTCCGATTGTGTTGAGGGGGCGGTGCTGTTTGTTTTGATTGGGTGACACCATTGCGTTGTCGCAAATTGTACCGATGACGTGGTTCTGTTTGTACCGATGGCGGCCGCAGATGTTCGTTAGAAGGGTGGGCGTCCTGATAGTTAGCTACGAGTGACGGAATGCAACGTTGTGGTATTGTTGCGCTCTCTTTTAATTTGTTTTTCTTTTCCCGTAAGATGTTCTTCCAGGCTTGATGCAGGTGTAGAGCTTCGTTACGGTTATTGATTTCTCCTTCCTTTTCAATTTCTATAGCTTCCCTAATTGTTCTTCTTTTGAAGTTGTTTTCTGTTGCCAGATGCTTAGAGCCCTCAAAGTTGATTCTATGTCCTGTTTGCTGTTGATGTTGGAACAGGGCCGAGGTTGTGGTCTTGTTTCGTATGCTGAGTTTGTGCTCTTCGATTCGGGCTTCGATCCTACGGTTTGTTTGACCTACATATGCTTGCTCGCATCCGCCGCAAGGTATCTTGTAGACTCCGTGACTCTCTAGTGGACGTTGGTCTTTGGGATTGCCTAGAATGCTTTTTATCGTCTTATGAGGTTTGTAGGAAGTTTTTGTTGTTGCTTTTCCTAAGGATTCTTCCGATCCGATCTGTCACTCCTTGTATATACGGAAGGGTGGTCGTTGCCTTTGGGGGGTCTTGTTGGGTTTCTTCGTGCCTTGGTAGTTCTTGTTGATTCAGGGCTCGTCGTATGGTGTTGTTGCTGTACCCATTCCTCCTCAAGGTCTGTGAGATGGTGTTTAGTTCCTGTTTGGCGTCTACAATGCGTCGTGACCTGCATATAAGTGTATTTGCTACTGCTTGTATTTGGGAGGGATGATGGTGGGATTTAGCATTAAGGTATCTGTCGGTGTGTGTCGGCTTTCGATAGACTGTGTGTTCTAGCTTCCCTGTTGTTGTCCTTTTAAAGTAGATGTCCAGAAAGGAAGGCATCCATCTTCTTCCATCTCCATGGTGAATTGGATCCTTTCGTGTAGAGAGTTTGCCAGGTGTAGGAAATTGCTGAGTTCCGTATCCCCACCATGAGGCCACACTATCAAGATATCGTCTACGTATCGTAGCCAGACTTTTGGTTTCAGGGGGGCTGTGTTTAAAAGGGCCGTTTCGAAATAAGACATGAAGAGGTTTGCCACCGCGGGTGAGAGCGCCGAGCCCATAGGTGCACCGTCGACCTGTCTGTAAAGTTGCCTGTCAAAGGAGAAATATGTGTTTTTGAGGCAATGTTCCGCGAGTTGTATGATGTGCGCAGGAAGGTCTTCATTCATTCATTCATGGCAATTTGGTCTAAGGCTTCGTCGACGGGGATGCTTGGGTAAAGTGATTTAACGTCGAGACTTGCGAGGCGGTCTTCTTCTTGTAAGTTTAGGTTCCCTATTGTTATGAGAAGATGTTCGGAATTTTTTACGTAGGATGCGGCATTTTCGACTAATTCCTTTACAGGGACAAAACTTTCAACGGACGAACACCCGGACCATCAAGAGAGCCATATATATATATATATATATATATATATATATATATATATATATATATATCTAAAAAGTACATATGTTGCTTTTGAACAAGTAACGAGCAATTTGTGTGGCGTATTGGCAACATTTTAACTTGCGAAGCGGAAGGCGGTGAGTTCGAATTAAATGTTGAAAATTTTAAAGTGTTTATTAATTTAAAAACGGATTATCCACTTACCATTGACAATTCGTCATCACCAGAAAAGGTCTTACAATTTCCATTCATTATTCTGCATCTAATTATTAACTAGTCCATAATTATTTAACAGTTTGTTATAAAATTTGTTATAGGGACATTTTTAAAGAACTGAGAATATATTTAATCAGATTTTGTATAAAAAAACTTTAAAAATTTTGGGTTAGAAAATTTAATCTAGTGTTCCTTTCCTTTCAGATTTAAACATTCAGATCTTTGCATAAAATAGAGATATACATCTGTGCTTTATAATTTAAAAAAGTCTCATCAAAATCGGTTAATTAAAAAATTTTTAGAGGGGCGGCAACAACTGAAATGAGTCTATGTAGGTTAGCATAAATATGTCATTTAAATTTTTGAAGAATATTACTATACACTTGTACTATACTTTCCTCTCGAGATTTTACGATCCATTGAACGCAAGACACTATATTGTTTCTGGTTGAGAACCTTCCCTCAACTGACTGAAAGTTCGAATAATTATATATTTATTTAGAACATCGAACATAATTTAATATTTTATCGGGAAATGAATGTCCACCTCTAGAAGTTTTAGGGAAAATCAGCTCAGATACGCCGAAAGAATTAGGTTAACTAAAACGTATCAAATCAATTATGACATTATCGTTTCAAGAGTTTATGATCCGTTAAATGCTAAACAATATAGTGTTTCTGGTCGAGGAGCTCCAACCCTCTACTGTTTGCTATTTCCAATAATTATTTATGTATTTAGAAACTTCTAGATGTCGATATTCATTTCGCCGTAAAATATGCACTCTTATTATTGAAATATTTTTTTATTTCCAGTCAAATATTCCATTTGGAGAATTGCTCACAAAAAATACTTATGTAGGAAGAACATTCATACAGCCAACAAATAGATTGCGCCAGATTAATGTTGCTTTAAAATTTAGTAAGTAGTAGTAACATCGTTATAATTATTTAGGTCTGTCAAACCAAAATCATGTTAACAGTACTCCTTTACTTTTACGTTATGTAGGATGCTCATGTTTTTATTTTTACTTTTCATCGTAAATACATTAATTTATGTAGCATAGTAAACTTTCCTGATGATTTCTAAAAAAGGCTTAATCCAAATTCTCATTCGGTGAAAATATTTCCATAATTTGCAAATCGGCACTACGATCGTTGGGTTTTATTTTGAGAAATTGCAACAGCTTTCATAACATATCCGCGCTGAAATCTTTATATACATGCTTAGTGCGCTCAAGGTTAGATTATTGCAATCTTATCTGGCATCCGGTCTATAAGATTCATCATAAGCGTCTGGAGGCAGTGCAAAGAAAATTTCTAAAATTTCTCGCTTTTCGTGTCGATGGCTCATATTCTGTCAGGGGCTACCAGCTCAATTTACTACTTGACAGATTTGAGATGAGGTCTTTAATAATGCAGTGGAATATACTTAGCCTTTCATTTCTATACAAATTGTTTCACAATAGAATTGACTCATCTGCTCTTCTGTCAATGACTCCAATACATTCGCTAAGGCTTAGTTCAAAAAATAACACCTATTTTTATGTTTGCTAATATAAATGTGCTTATAAAATCACCATTATTCATCATGTGTAGAAATTATAACAGCATATCTAGTAACTGAACAATTTTGAAACAATAGCTGAAGCATATATACAACTAATGACAGGTCAACTCTGTTTCAGTTTCTAGCAAAATTCTCTTGTCAATTGTCTTAGACTCTATTTATTGTTTAAAATTTATTATTTAATGTTTGTTAATATTTCAGATACCTTAGATTATCTTTATTTTTCGTTATTTTATATATATATATATATTATTTGTCCTTTAATTGGATTTATATCTGTTGGGCAATATAAACTAAGATTTTATCATATTGTAACGAGAATTCATCCGATTGCTGGTGCAATCGGCCTTCATCCGATGTTCCGTGGAACTCGAAATGGTTGTCTATCGACCCGAGGCCGACGGCTAGCGCTAATGGGAATTCGTTGAATTTTATCGAAACTTCGAGAACACATTTCCCGATGACTCGTTGACCTACTAGAGAATTTCGATAGAAATATATAAATACGGACAGCTGGCGGTGGGATTCATTCAGTATTCGACTGCAGCATAGTTAAGTAGAGATAAATTGTAAATAGTTCTGTGAAAATAAATTGTTTACTTTTATGTTTTTTTGGGCAATAACACCACAATAGAAATAAAACGACGTATATTGCAGGAATACCAAACGTTTCAAAGTCTATTCTGACTTCGTTGTCAATGGCTTTATATTTATTGATGTAGATTTAAAGCCATTGACAACGAAGTCAGAATAGACCTTGAAACGTTTGGTATTCCTGCAATATACGTCGTTTTATTTATATTGTGGTGTTATTACCCAAAAAAACATAAAAGTAATCAAGAATATGCCACAAACAACGTTTAGAAGACAAAAATAAATTGTGTTAAAGTAGCGTAAATAAATTATAGTGAGTTGGACTGTGTTTTTAAATAAATCGAAGAACTGAACAGAACCCGAAGAGAAGTGTAAATAAAAACGTTACAATATTTAAACTTGAACTTCTTCCAGCTTCACATTTTCATGTATATGTAATTGTCCACCTATTTCACAAATAATTAATAATAATTCCATATGTCAGTAAGGGAATTTAAATCATATCTTGATATCTGGATTTTGTTATGACTGTACATTACATGTTTAAGATATTTCCCTCAGTAAATTAATTGTATAAATTGCAAAGTAACTACATCTGTTCGAATGGCACCAATATCAAGATAATTCAATTTATACCAGGAAACTCAGTTAAACGTTTATGAAAGAAATTTCGGGACAACACTAACCACATCTGTTTTTTTGTTTTTTTTTACATAAATTTGTAGCATTCTTAACCTTATTAGAACTTACATATATATATCTATATATCACTTATCGTACGAGTACAGCGGAACCTCGCGGACTCGAAGTCGTCACCTTTCGTATTCTGAGCCTTCCCTCGTGGTCTTAGTGATCTTGCTTTCACTGAGTTTTTCGGTGTAGCGTGGTGTAGTGTGAATCATCTTATCCTCAACTTATTGAATAATGTTATATATGCGAGTATGTATGTTAAGAAAAACCTCTAAAATTAATACAAAATTATAATACTTCGTTAGGTCCAGTTGTAACCAATGTCAAAGGAAAAAGAGTTATTCTCATAGACGATTCTATTGTAAGAGGTAACACAATTGGTCCAATCATTAGATTACTTAGAAAAGCAGGCGCAAAAGAAGTTCATATAAGAGTAGCAAGTCCAGCACTGAAGTATCCATGCTACATGGGGATTAATATTCCAACAAAAGAAGAGCTCATAGCCAATAAATTGAGAGATTCTAGAGAATTTGCCGAAAAAGTTGGTAAGAAGTATTTTTAATTGTTCTTTTAAGTTTAAATGTTGACTGTTAGAATTATATTTTTGTTGTATATTAGTAAATTAGATAAATTAGCAACTTGCATTTGGTAGATATTATTAGTTAAGTTTAAATTTACGTCGCTACTTCAAAAGGGGTCAAGCTGTGTTAAATCATATTATTCTAGCACGACATTTCAGTTCTAGGATTAATTTACGAAACAAAAATGTTCTAAAAAGCTATACTAAACAAAGCCAGGAACAAAACATTTCTAGTACCGCAGTTTGATAAGATCGAAAACTCTAGGCTCATTGGATTTTTATTAGGCAAAGAAAGTAAATATAAAAAAAATAGATCAACCCCCTGATTTACCCAACACACTCGCCGAAGTCCAAACCCAAATCCAGAATTGAAATCTGGAAGATTTCGGCCCAAAAGCGAATTTTCTGGAACAAGCATTTCTCTAAGTCCCCTTCTAATAGTCAATTCCAAAAATTTATATTACATTCACGATACTTCTGAAAAATTCAAACTCTTCATTGATACTCTTCATTTTTAAAGAAAATACCCTTAAAAATGGTCGTCAAATATTTCGGGAAAAAGTGACAATCCAAGGTATCACTCATGAGAAAATCCCGATCTCACAATTCACCCTCGTACTCTTCGATCTAGGTAATCCACACAAGGTTTTTATCTACGATCTATATATTGAGCTCCAAATATTAGGTCATGATTTTCTTGAGGATTACGAATGTTTTGTTGAAAATCAAAACAGTTAGTTACGAACTTCAAAACCATTCCCCTACAAAAAGTACTCGATTACGATCCAGGCACGTATCGAACAAATTTTCAAACTAAATTGTGGACTTGCCAATACTGACGCAAATTTTGCCGACATAAGGAATTGACCAAGTACGACTTCCCAACGCAGTGGTAAATGTTAATTCAAAAGGAGAATTTCTGACTTGACCCTTTCCAAAATCTAAATACATAGGACTACTCTGACCCTCTAAACTTAGATATAAATTTAATTATTAGGGAACAAATTCGGACAGAACACCTTAACGATGAAGAGCAAGCACTTATCTCGAACTTCTGCTTAGAATTTGAAGATATTTTCTATCTTGAAGGTGATGTCTTAACTTTCAACAATGCAGTTAAACATTCGATTGACAGGAATTCTGCCAAGCCCGTTTTCAAAAATTTTAGATATCAAGTCCATAAGGAGGAAGTGAAAATCCAGATTGCTAAAATGCCTGACCAAGGCATTATCAGGCATTCTTCTACTCCTTGGTCCTACTTTTCATCTGTTGGATATCCAGAATGAACATTGCCGTGTGTACATGGATGACATCATAGTCTCTTCACCAACCATCCATAGGCATATGTCCCGTATGACAGAAGTCTTTAAGAGTCTTAGACAGTCAAACTTAAAAATTCAACCTGACAAGTACGAGTTTCTCTTTTGCAATTGGAGCGATTCCCTCACAAGGTCACGTAGGAAAAGATCTATCTATCATATGCTTCCCGCACCCTCTGCACTGCAGAAACTCGATACTCCACCATCGAACGGGAACTAGCCATTGTTTGGTCAGTTTAACACTTTGCTCTTTTCCATCAAAGATCATCTAGCCAGATGGCGCCTTAAGCTAGAGGAATCTAATTATAGGATCGAATATAAGCCTGGCCAGGTAAACATGCACCGATTTTCTTTCAAAGATAAAATTTTTCGCAAATAACGAAACCGATCCAGGTACTAGTCACGATAACTCTGACTCCGATAACGATCAAGAACGCAATGATCATGGCGAACGAATAACAACACAATTTAATCTATTTGTTCAGTTATTCAAAAATTCTAACCCCTAACTTTTAGACAAATCTCAAAAACGAATAGTCATTTTCTTCTGGCAAAATAAATTCACTGACTTGCTTGACAAAATCATAGAAGACTACTGACACTCTAAAAATTCTAGCCAGTAAAACTGTAAGGCAGCACACAAAATATTTAATTGTTCCTTTACCCTTCGATCCTGGAAACGCTGTCTCACATCTTTTTAACATCCTCTATAACAAGCAATATCAGTTCGACGAATCCGAAACTATCTGTATTGAAAACAACGTAGAACTACCGATTCTCGAAACGCTATCCTTTATACTCGCAGACAAAGACGTGAAACTAAACATTTGTCAAAACATTGTTCACAAGACGAAATTTCCGTCATACTGCAACAGTACCACTGCGGCAAAAATAACCTCCATCGCGGAATTAATGAGATCATCCGATTTATTAAGGAAAAGTATAATTGGACTGTACTACTCAAAAGTGTAGAGCAATTTATTAAGTCCTGTGAAACTTGTCAAAAGGTAAAGTTCTATAGAAAAAACGTAAGTGCTCCTTTTGTCATAACCGAATCACCAAAAACACCTTTCGAACGTATCATCATTGATATTTTCGAATATCCAACTACAAACTAAGCACTGACTGTTAGGGATGAACTCACCAAATTTACTCAGGCCTACCCTATCGGTGATAAAACAGCTACAACTGTCGTAAATACCCTCCTAATATTCTTCCAACATTACACTACACCTCTCCGCATCCATTGTGACTGTGGACGTGTATTTGATAACACTCTAATCAGGGACCTCTGCGCACTATATGACATAAAACTATGCTTTTCAAGCGTCCACTATCCCGAATCGAACGGTTTCACGCGACGAAATGATAAAGGCAAATACAGCTGAACATCCGGACGAACATCCATTCAACCTCATCCCTTACGCAGTTATCTGCTACAACAATACCAAAAACAAGACTACCTGTTTCACGCCCTACGAACTTATTTTTAGGCACACTTCTAGTAAACCCCCAGAAACATTTTACGATCAGGAAAAACTCATTTCAAAATATGTTAAGAACCTTAACAACAGAATAAACTACTATTACAGACTTGCCGTGCTGAAACAGACCAACAAAAACAAAAATCGAAAGTTAGGTTTGACCCACATTTTTCAACTAACCAAACGGAATACAAAGTAGGCGACTAAGTTTACGTGAAAGGGTCTGAGATTAAAAGCAAATCCGAAAACAAATTCAATGAACCTTTTGATATTACCGCAATACGAAAAAACTCTGCCACCGTTATAAACTTACCGACTAACCAAATCAGTAAAATTAACTTTGACAGACTAAAACCCTATTTTATAAATTCCTTCTTTTCAGATTCTGTGGACTCCTCCAACAATACTCTCTTACACCTGCAATTCTTTGCACTTCTTACAATGATTTGAAAGCAGTCGTGTAATGTACCCTTGAAGGGCGTGTAAATTCTAAATTCGTAAGTAGTAAGTGAAAATTCAAATTCGAAAATTGGAAAATTTGAAAAAACTGTATTATTTGGGGGTTGTTTGCACTCCTTACAATAATTTGAAAGTAGTCGTGTAATATACCGTTAAATAGCTCGGAAATCGTAAATTAGGATCGCAGTTTTGAAAATTTAAAATTACAATATTTTGAAAATATTGCATATGTTGGAGGTTGTTTACACCCCTTACAAAAATTTGAAAGTAGTCACGTCAGAAACCGTTGAAAAGCTCATAAATAAATGGGGATGGTAGTTTTGAAAATTAAAAAAGCAGCAATTGTGAGAAAATAGCAAAATTGTGGGGTTGTTAGCACTCCTTCCAAAAAATTTGAATGTAGTCGTGTAATGTTTCGTTGAAAAGCTCATAAATAGCGATTACGCTGATGAGTTTTAAAATGTGTAAATCATAAGAATAGAAATAGCTGCATTATTCGGGGGTTCATTGCACCACTTTGGAAGAATTGAAAGTAGTCGTGTAATACACCGCTGAAAAGCTCGTAAATCGTAGATTATGCTGGAACTTTTCAAAATTTCAAAAATCATTAAATTCGAAAGAACTGCATAATTTGGGGGTGGTTTTCACTTGAATATAATTGGGTGTTCATCAGCAATACACCAGTAAAGAGCTTACTTCGTAGGTAATTTTAGCAGATTTTAAATTTAAAATTGAATTCAATATTTTTTGGGGGGTGGTTTTTACCCCTTAGACAAATTTAGAGGTTGACGTTCAATACGTCTATTAAAAAACTCGTAAATAGCTCCTAATTAGAGGCGCTTCACAATTTTTTTTTATTGTTTTTCTGAGATGGCGGTGCTAACTTAACGTAAAGTTTTTTGCACTTTTTCTATAGTAAATATTGAGCTCAAAAACCAGTTTAGGTAAAAATCAAGAGCTCCTAAATAGCTCGTAATTCCAATATGTTTTAATTTGAGTTTCTGCAAAATGGCGGTGCTAACTTTACTGACCTCATTACGAGCCTCAACAACACTACAAAAATTTCAATCCGAGGAGAAAATATTCTTGAATAGCGTTGAAAAAGTAACGGAATTTTATAATATAATTCAATTTTATACATTTCAATTGATCTTGATTTTCATGAATTTCAAATCAATATCTTGGATCTGTGTGAAAGCTTAATGGAGAAAACACTCTCGATGATATTTTAACTGCAGTCGCTTTCGTCCGCTTCAAAATTTTGCATAGTTCGATCATAACCCCATTAGATTTGGTCGATTCCCTTCAAAAGATTTCTGTTACTTCATAAAAATAACCACTTCCTATTTACAGTTCAAATGTTGCTCAGTACATTGATTTGATAGAATTGGAAACTTTTCAAATCAACACTAAAATCATTTTTGTACTCAAAATTCCATTAGTAGATCCTGAGATTTACACCCTTTATCACCTTTAACCAATCCCAATTTTGGGTGATCGAACAGGGTTCCATCATATACTTTCAATAAAGACATAATTTATCGCGAGAGACGACGATTCGTTATTATACACATCGTTCGGAGACCTAGGTGACTGCAAACCTTTAACAGCCAGCCACACTTCTAGCAACCTGCAAAACTTCCGTATTATATGTAGAATAATATAATATACAAGAGATCGACATAAACCTCTGATTGATCTCAATTTCCAGTCCACTACCCCTATGGGTGATGGCTATCCATCAAGTGTAAGGGACAAGATGTTGTAACGCAGACCATCACGACAAATTCGCTATTACAAATCAAGTGCAATGCCTATATTGACAACATCAGGGTAGACGCTACGAGAACTTCAAAGAACATTCAGAACATCACATATAGAAACCATCCAGTGGACATCCCGTACAGCTGCTGTGACGGCATGCCAGTCGCAAATCAACTAGCCAACCTAAAACCCCTACAATTGAAGGTTTTAGATTTCGCCAACCACAAGCTTGCCCAATACTCAATGGAATTGAAAAAGCATTCATCGTGGCTCACAATCACTACAATCAGACTAACAATAATTGTGATTACGTTCCTTTGAAAATTCAACCGATCAAGACAAGATTCAAGAAGACCAGTCCCGATGCTGAGTCAGCCCCACCTCCAGGCCAATCAATGCCCAAGTCCACGTGAAAGCTGCACAGCCTCCTAGTTCCAACCCAATGTATGGAATTTCAGAAATTTCCCTAAAAGTTGATGATATAGTATCAACTTTTTCATATGGATGGGAGTGGTTATATAAGTGTTTACTATGGACAATTCAACATTCCCAGCTGACTCAGCGAAACGTGAGTTTCAGATTAAGGCGCGGCCAACATCCGTGGGAATTTCAACGTTGCCTATTCGGCATGTATTATGTTATAAATTGGAAAACTGCCCTAATGTTGTATTGATTATTACTAGAATCTCCTGTGGTCGAAATTCGACCAATTGTGTCAATTCAACATCATTTTCATATGTAATTCAAAATACTTTATTTGTGTGCACACGTTCTTAATTCTAAGCTTAATGATATAAGGTATGGCAAAGAATCAGTAAGTCAAAATTATCAACAAAAATGTAGTTAGCATGAAATTTCTTAAAATGAAATAATTCAGCCATATACTGGTAGATTAATATGACAAATAAACGTAAATGACAATTCTATTTGAATAGAAATTGCAAAATAATCTGTTTTATTTTTCTACTAATACTTATTCAATTTTCATTTGTATTTCCAATTAATAGTACACTAATTAAAATACTCATTATAATAATTCCACCTTATAATATATTTCCACGACCCTGTATATGTAACTGGCTATAGACTACCCAATACATATGCAACTCATGGTGGGTACCCTATAAATCACTTCCTTTTCTAAAATTTTTTATCGTCTCCCTGAATAACTATGATTTCTTTCACCCTTTATTGCATCTGTCCTATTTATGTAACTGATTATCCTCTTCATTTTTTGTTCTAACATTTTTTAAATCACACTGTATAAATATAATTCTACTCCAGCACATATTTCCACCTTCCTGTATATGCATCCCCATATAATATTTTTGCACCACCCTCTATAACTATAATTCTAATACCCCTTCAATTCCAAGTGCCCTGTAAATGTAACCGCTAACGGGCTACCCTATATAAACATTTTTTCTAACCACCCTGTTTAACTATAATGACACTCTGAATGTGCGGCTTCGTTTGGACCACCCAATAAAACATTTTGTTTCTAACATATCTGGAATCACTTTCTTTAATTATAATCTACAACTCTTTATATCTCAGTCAAGTAATATATACATATGAAAGTGCTTTGGGCTATATATATATATATATACATTTCGGAATCATCCTGTACTATCGATCCCGGCAAGGATCAGTTAGCAACTATGCGGATGAATTCCCGGAAACCACCTAACACATTTATTACCCGCAAAAATTTAAAACAAATGTTTTGATAAAAAAATAACGTAACCAAGCAGTGAAGTCCAGACGAAGATGAATGAGAAGTCATTGAAACGTAGACAAAATTGTTTTTTGTCAAAACAAACAAAATAATACACGAGATTTCCGAAAAACCAGTAACACACACACACACACACACACAGAGGCTTGTGCTTCTCCCTAAAGGGGGAAAGAAACCTCCCGACGAACCGTCATCATATCGTCCCCTCTGTATGTTGGGCTCTGCGGGAAAACTCCTTGAAAGGATAATAGCAGATAGGCTGGAGCCCTACGTTGAGCCGAAACTTTCCACCAACCAATTCGGGTTCAGAAAGGGGAGATCAACCATCGATGCCGTGACACTCGTTACCAACATCGCCAGAGAGGCTATCTCGGGAAAGAGATGGAGAAGAGGTGGAAAAAAGTACTGTCTAATAGCCACCCTGGATATCAAGAACGCCTTTAACTCGGCCCGCTGGGACCGCATTTTGGAGGCTCTTGCCAGGATGGAAGTTCCGCAGTACTTGCGCAGAATGGTTTCAGCCTATTTCAAGGACCGCATCTTGTTGTACCAAACTGAAAATGAGCAAGTAGACTATAAGATCACAGGAGGTGTACCTCAGGGCTCTGTTCTTGGCCCACTCTTATGGAACGTAATGTACAACGACCTGCTCCTGCTCGGTCTGCCTGAGGGCGTCAGGCTAGTGGCATTCGCCGATGATGTGGCATTGATCATAGTGCGCAAGCACATAGAGGAGATACAAACAACCTTCTCATTCGCTATAGCCACAATTCAGCATTGGATGCTCGCAGCGGACTTGAGTTTAGCAGAACAAAAGACCGAAACACTTCTTGTTAGCAGTCGAAAGGCAAGGGAAACCATCACCCTCAAAATAGGCGACTCCTACATACAGTCGCAGCCCTTCATCAGCTATTTGGGGGTTCTCCTGGACACACGGCTCAACTTCAAAGAGCACATAATCGCGGCCAGCAAGAAAGCAGCTGGGGTACAGGGGGCATTATCCAGAATAATGCCGAATGTCGGAGGCCCTAGACAGATAAGAAGACAGCTACTGGCAACAGTAACTACTTCTATTTTGTTGTACGGGGCACCGGTATGGGAGAAATCGCTCGAGCTACCATCGTACCGCCGGAAAATGAAATCAGTCCAGCGGCTCTCAGCGATTCGAGTGGCATCATCCTACCGCACTGTGTCTTACGAGGCGGTGAGTGTGATTGCCTCTACCCTACCAATCGACATCCTGGCTGCAGAAAGGGGACGGCTTTATCGCAGAAAGTTAGAGAAAGACCAACCGACAGGAAACAGCGATGAAAGAGCCATGAGTCTAGGGCAATGGCAGGAGAGGTGGGACAGCTCTACTAAAGGCCGGTGGACATATCGATTGATACCTAACATCAGTCGCTGGGTCAACCGCCAGCATGGGGAGGTTGGGTTCTACATCACTCAACTCCTGACTGGACATGGATGCTTTCGAGCATACCTGCACAGGTTCAGGAGGGTAAACTCCCCAAACTGCCCACACTGTACGGACGTGATAGAGGACGCGGAACACGTGTTCTTCTCCTGCCCCCGGTTTCAGGATCAACGTGCTGAAGTGGAGAGGATTCTGGAGACTAATATCGTTCCAGAACAATTAGTAGAAGCCATGTTGAAGGGCCCCCAAGCCTGGAACTTGGTATCGGATTACGCGGAGACTATCCTCAAAGAACTCCGCGATAAGTTCGAGGAGTAGGCTCTAGAGGCTTCCAATGTAAGAGCAGTAAACATCTGCAATGAACCACCGTTGCGAAGTAGTATTGAGTAAGAGTGCCGCAAGGGACCATGGTTGTAGGAGAAAGAGGTTAGGGTTTTAGCGGGTATACGGTATACTGGTTTCAATGCAACGATTTACTCTTGCTTTGAAGTCATTGTATCGGGAGTCCCGCACGACGGCCAGCACGTGCTAGCTAAGTACGGAATGTATTTCCCCCCTCTTCGGGTAAAAAAAAAAAAAAAAAAAAAACAGCCAACAATTTTTTTGCTAAATTTCCTATATCTATATATATATATATATATATATATATATATATATATATATATATATGTATATATATTTGTTTTTAAGTTTTCGCGGGCACTAAATGTATTAGATGGTTTCCGGGAATTCTCTTCAGGTCGGTTCGCATAATTCTCGTAGCCTTCTGGTTTCGGTTCTAGTTACTCGAATACTGATAATTTCAGGAGCGCGCACGGTGTTATTTAGTCGCGGCTCGGCGCCTATTGGTTGGCACCGTGAACGGCTGCGTGTGATTGGCCCTGGGCGCTCAGTGGGAGCGCCTCCCGCCTGCTGATGTGTTATTTCCGGTTGAGTTGTTATTGGACGGGTCCGGGCCAGTACGGTGTTTAATAGAATTTTCCAACAATTCGATAGTTCTGGATTTCATTGCGTGCGTTTAGACTGTGAGGCCTCTTCGCTATTTCAATTGCCTCTCTTACAAGTCTTGATTTCGGGTGTTCTATATTTGCCAGTACTCTGGTGTTCTCAAAGTCTATTCGGTGTGACGTCGTGGTGGCGTGTTCAGCAATGGATGTTGTTTATTCCTGCTTTCTTATAGCATTCTGGTGTTCATCACGTCTAGCTTGAATTCTTCGGTTAGTTTGCCCCACATAGGTTTTATGACAGTCTGCACATGGAATCTAGTACACTCCCTGTTGTTCTAAAGGGATCCTCGTCTTCGGAGTCCTCAACACCGTGCTTATTTTTCTGTCTGTATTGAAAATAGTATCGATATTGTGTCTCCGTAGAATTCTTGCAATACTGTCCGTGGTCCCCTTGACATACGGTAAATAAGCCTTGGTTATTGGTGTCTCGTGCTCCTCGTCTGTTCGTCTCGGTTTTGACTTTAGGGCTCTTTGAATATTTCGGTCTGTAAATCCGTTTTGTCTCAGAGCTGTTTTTAAACTGTCCATTTCCTGTTTGATGTTGTCCTGGTCAGCTAGTCTTTGTGATCTGGTTACTAAAATTTTGACGACGACTTGTAGTTGGGCTGGGTGGTGAATTAGCATGAAGGTATCTGTTGGTGTGAGTTGCTTACTACGTAGACACAATATCGATACTATGTATTTTCAATACAGACAGAAAAATAAGCACGGTGTTGAGGACTCCGAAGACGAGGATCCCTTTAGAACAACAGGGAGTGTACGAGATTCCATGTGCAGACTGTCATAAAACCTATGTGGGGCAAACTAAAAGAAGAATTCAAGCTAGACGTGATGAACACCAGAATGCTATAAGAAAGCAGGAAAAAACAACATCCATTGCTGAACATGCCACCACGACGTCACACCGAATAGACTTTGAGAACACCAGAGTACTGGCAAATATAGAACACCCGAAATCAAGACTCGTAATAGAGGCAATTGAAATAGCGAAGAGGCCTCACAGTCTAAACGCACGCAATGAAATCCAGAACTTATCGAATTGTTGGAAAATTCTATTAAACACCGTACCGGCCCGGACCCGTCCAATAACAACTCAACCGGAAATAACAAATCAGCAGGCGGGAGGCGCTCCCACTGAGCGCCCAGGGCCAATCACACGCAGCCGTTCACGGTGCCAACCAATAGGCGCCGAGCCGCGACTATATAACACCGTGCGCGCTCCTGAAAATATCAGTATTCGAGTAACTAGAAGCGAAACCAGAAGGCTACGAGAATTATGCGAACCGACCTGAAGAGGGCAGATGTGACTCTGCCGAAACGTCGTTATTTTACCATCGATCCCGGCAGGGATCAGTTATCAACTACGCGGATGAATTCCCGGAAACCATCTAAGATATATATATATATATATATATATATATATATATATATATATATATATATATATAACAAAATTAATATTCAATTTTTAGGAGCTGACACGTTAGAATACCTAAGTGTAGAAGGTTTAAAAAAGGCAGTAAATAAAGAATTGAAATTTACAACGAATTTAACAGGACACTGTACTGCCTGCTTAACCGGTGAATACCCAGGGGGAATACCAGAAGAACTATCTTGGTAATTCTAAGAAATTAACTGGAATATATGATCTGAATTTAAGTGTAATATTCTGCAAAAGTGATAATTTATAAACAGAATTTTGTATACTCTTTTATAAACTTATGTTTTAAACAAACATACATTAAGGATAAATAATCTCAGTTTTAAGATATGTTTTTTACAAATATTTATATCATCTTTTATATGTTGTTACAGCAACTAACTACTTTATTTCTCGTGTTTGATTATATTATCTCAGTATTATACACAGTATTTTATAATATATTATTTGCTTTTTCTTTATTTTTTGAAAAAATATTAAATAAATTATTTTAAATTGTATTTTTAATGATTCTGTCAGGTCGTGAGGGTTTCCTCTGCTCACTTTTTTCTATAACACCAGCAAAAATAAGGAGAGATATGCTAATGACCAGACAGAATAACCAAAAACCTCGTAATAATAATTTACACATTGTATTTTTAATTTTCATGATACAAAAATAATACGAAACTCTTGACTTGCCGAATAGAGAATTAGTGATTTGTTAACTACATGAGACACTGGCTCATACGTCATTAAAAATGTTCCGTTTTCTTAGCAATCATTTGGTCACAGTAGTTCTGCCAGATTGAGTTTGAGAGATTTGATAAAGAAATGTTTTCTAATGCGGATTACAAACAAGAGACATTGAATTATTTTAAGTAGTCTACATCTATTTTATTTTCTATAATTATTCGAGACTAAAATTATTTTGAACCCGGTGCATTTAAAAAAATTTGGCTATTGCGTCACGAGATAATTGCGCTGACACACTGTATTGATTCGGAAAGCAGTGTCGATGTTATTTTATTTACTAATACCCAGTATACTTCCATTCAAGTTTATTAATAGGTACCCTGTGTATTGAACTCCCACCCAGTTGCTGCCGGCAAAGTATGGTTGTGCTAATTGTTGACAATTGTCAAATAATATCTCGAATTTTCCCCTAACCTTTAAAATTAAAGGGAGTAGTTTCGACTGTGTGTTGATTATGAGAAACTTAATTACAGTCAGGACTTCTACTTTTATATGTATAGGTAATTCTTCTTTTCCAAGAAATACTGAGTTTTCTAAAATAAATACCCCACCTGCCCTCTATCACTTTCTCTCCAGATTTGCGTAAAAACTATGGTGACTCCCATCCCCGCATCCAATAATTCAGTTCACGTAGTTATTTCATTAAACAAAGGAATTAACCTATCATTTCCCATACCTGTAATACTTTTGGATTTTTCAGAAATTTCCAATTTCTGGTGAAGCCAGACTTGGCGAAACATATGCCAATTAAAAGAAATAAAAAAGTGAAAATTTAACCAGCTCCAAAAGTCACTGAAAATTGCTATGGTGATCGAAAACTAACGTTACTACCAACTTCATGGCATTACTACATTTAAATCAATATACACAGTATTGAACAATATCGGAAATGTAGACTTTGTCCTGAGTAACATTAACTGTGTAGTTTCCCGTGATTTTGTAACACTACTTAGATATGATAGTTATCATTCTTTCATTTCATTTCATCATGAAATATTTACATCCAATAACGTACAAATCGTGATTTCTCCAATAACCGGAAATAAAACACGTCTATCATGAGAAATATGTGATAGCCTATACGAACCATTCGTGTTGCAATTGTAATAAGACATTAAACAGATATATGGTGCGTCTCTTTATACTCAACAAGATGTTAAACTGATTGCAAAAACTGTACATATAGAGAAAAGGTAGTTTTTTATACTACCCCGTAATTTTAAATTCTCTCCGTCAACTTTGTACGTTATTACATTTTTACGTTAACAAATGTTTAGGTTTTAACTGAGCAGAATACCTATTATTAAAATTGTATGACTAGTTTTCGAGATATAGGGTGTGAAACATCGGAAATGTCACCTTTATCTTTTCAGATTTCTCATAATGGATATGTTTTATTTCCGTTTATTAATTATTTTTTATTACAGGGTGCTTCCAATATACGTAACATGTTTTTTAGAAGTACAATTTTTGTAAATCTGTAGAATTTAGTGTGATTTGTACAATTTAATATAAAAAGTCCAGGACGCTTTATACCGGGTTACTCATTAATGGAAAAATAATAGATGCCCACTTTAGCAATATTTACGACTCACACTATATAATATATGAACACGTCCAAGAACTCATTTCTTATTAATTGTGCGATTACATCTTATGTATTCATCGTTGTAATAAAACAATCAGTTTTCTGAAAAAAAAACATGTTAAATATATTGGAAACACACTGTAATCAAAGATAATTAATGGTAATTATTTTGTTCAATATTTTTGTCAAATAACGCGAATAGTACGTTTTCTGCAATAAACGGAACGTTTGTTATGAAAAATCTCATAAAAAAATAGGAGACATTTCCGATGTTTAACACCTTATATCTCGAAAACTAGCCATACATTCTGCTCAGTTAAACAATGAACATTTGTTAACGTAAAAATGTAATAACATACAAAGTTGACGGAGAGAATTTAAAACTACAGGGTAGTATAAAAAACTACCTTTTTTCAATATGTACAGTTTTTGCAAAGAGTTTAACATCTGTTGAGTATCAAGAGATAGATCATATATCTGTTTATTATCTTATTAAAATTGCAGCACAAATAGTTCGTACAGGGTGACTCATTAATAGGAAAAATAATATATGCATTCTCTAGCTATATTTATGGATCACACTGTATATTATAAGAAGCATATCCAAGAAATTATTACTTGAACGAGATATTATTTGTGCAATAACGTCTTATGTTTTCAACGTTGTAATAAAAAAATGTTTTTTTTTCCAAAAGCACATGTTACGTATTTTTTAAATATCCTGTAATCCAGCAATATTTATGGCAATTCCTTTGTGAAATATTTATGTCCAATAATGTACAAATCACAATTTCTCCAATAACCGGAAATAAAACACGTGTATCATACCAAATCTGATATCAAAAATGCGACATTTTTTATGTTTAACACCCTGTATCTCGAAAAGTAGTCATAGAATCTGTTTGTGCCCATGAACTCTTTTGGTCAGAACATCAACTTCTACAACATACCAAAATTTCAAATAATTTGAGGGAAGTCCATTTTTCCATAAGAAAGGTGCCAGGTCCTTTGTCAAACCTGGATAGTTTGTAGAGAGGGCTGTCACCAAATAACATTAGTTTTAGAGAAAAATTCTAGCCACAAGCTGTTACATCATTTCAGATTTTACTGCGAAACTGCTTATTATTAATAACTACTCGACATGGACAACTGTCCTATTTATAATCAGTGGAGAAAAGACTCGAATGCCAAGATTATTTCTTTGTTGTCGGACCGTTCTTCAAGAAATTTCTCGAGGCCGCCGCTTTTTGCACCCATCGAAATTCTGGATAGTCCGTTTTTATTATTCCAGCCAGTTATATGTTTATGTGTTGTTTTTGTCGGAACGATTAATTTATACGGTTTTTATTTTCTTGCGGCGTAAAATGAATTTTATACCACTGCCCCCCTTTAATTCTGATCGTCCCGATCGGGTTCATTTTCTCCATGGTAAGGGAGCAAGTCGAAATGAAACCACCTTCATCGTAGCTCTTGGATTCCGGCGAATACGATAAACAACGTCATTAATTCGCTTGACTACCTCGTATGAACCGTCCCTGGCTGGTGTGAGTTTTGGAGACTTGCCTTTGCTCTTTTTATTTTTTCTGAGTTCTTTGGGAATAACACCACATAAACTTGAAAGTCTGTATAGTTCAAAAGTCCAAACGTTTCAAGGTCTAAATCAGATCCCGTATTTTCAATGGTATTAACACAAAATTAACAAGAAATTAAGAAATTAAAAGGATTCACAATGACAAAAATCGCAATCACAATTAGACATTAATGTTTGACAATAAAACTGATGTAACTAAGGGAATTTAGTGCAAATTTGATATATAGAGGGTAACACAATTTTTTTTAAAGATCATGTGAAATAACAAAGCATCTTTCAAATTGGAAGAATTTAAAAGAGTTATCTTTAGAATTTCATGTGGCGTTCCTAGGTACGACTTTGTTATAAGATAGTGCATTCGCCAAAAATGAGACCAAAGAAATTCTGATGTTCCAGAGATCTCATTAAAGTCATAAGGGAAAACCTAGGAACAACCTTATGAACTATCTCGATTTAGGGTTGTTCAACCAATGATATTACCATTATTAATTTCATCCTTGATTATTGGCAACCAGGAACGCCTAAATTCTAAGAATTATTACCTATACACTCGCTTTCATTTAATAAAATTCTTTCAGCTTTCGTTTTGTGTTGTGTTCTTCTTTGTGTAATATGGTTGAATTTTGAAATTGTATGTCTTATGACCAAGGTTCCAGGCATGTTCACACATTTTGTACTTTTCGAATTGTCGTTTTTTTATATAATTTTTGTGTTCATTTATTCGAACATTTATGGGCCTAGAGGTTTCTCCAATATAAAATTTGTTACATTCGCAAGGAATCTTATAAATGCAGTTTTTTGAGTTTTGTGTTACGTTATTTAGTTTAATGTTTGATAAAATTGATTTCAGTGTATTTCTTGTTTTGAAAGTTGTTTTAATATTAAATCTGTTTCCCACTCTTTTCAGTCTTTCTGAAAGACTCTGTATGTATGGTATGGTTGTTGCAGTAATGTGGTTATTAAGGGTATTAGTATTGTTTGGAGAAGCTTGGTGTTGAAAGTTAGTTATTGTTTTGTGTTCAATTTTATCTAACTCTTTATTGATGAACTTTTCAGGATAATTGTTTTTTGATAAATATTTTTTCTTTATTAAATTTATCCATATTAGAACAGTTGATTTTTGCTCTATCATATTGTTATGAAATTTACCCAAAGCCGACATTTCAGTACGACAACAAACGCTTTGAGATAAAAAATGGTTCTCGAAAAGACTCGGCACCTGTAGGAGTGATGATGATTTTTACGAGAATTTTCTATGCTGGGCTTATAAAGGAAGCAAGCCACGATGGAGAGTTCAGATATACCGCGACGACTAGCGTATATGGGAATGTTATTGTCATATTTGAATCAGCTGTTTTAATGTAAATGAAGTTCTAGAAAAGTGAAAGTGAATATTAGTTTTATAATTTTAAATTGAACCCACGGACTGTATTGCAATCTGGTGATCAGAAGTAAAGGATTAAGTGCAGTTAAAATCCTAATTTGATTTATGGAAACCCGTAGTATGGACGAAATTACCAAAAAAATAGTCAAGCAGGTTACAGAGGGACTGGACGAAAAAATTGCACAGATTCTAGAAAAATGTGGCAAGAAGGAAAAACAACATCAAGAAGAAATTCAACAAAGGTTAGTAAAATCTTTTGATGAAAAACATAAAATAGAATTAGAAAATCTTGTCACTACAATGGAAGAAAAACAACACAATTTAATTGAAGGATTATTCTCGAAATTTGTAGAAAAACAAGATCAACTTGAATTAAAACGACAAAATGAATTTAAATTATTAGATGAACACAGACAAAATGAATTTAAATTATTTGAAGAAAAACAAGAACAAGTTGAATTAAAGCGACGAAATGAAGTTAAAATAACTGAAGAAAAAAGACAAATGCAATTCGAACAATTAATGCAAATAGTAGGACTAGTTAATGAAATAATGCAAATAGTTGAGTCAGATATAAAAGAGATAAATGATGACATTAAGACCATAAAAAATACAGTGGATACTCTTGAAACAAAAGTAGATGATCTCCACTCCATCCAAAGCCAGGTAAAATTTGAAATCAGTTCAATTCAAGACACAGTTCAAGATCAAATCAGTTCCATCAAGCAAACAGTACACAGTGAAGTACAAGATAAAATCAGTGCCATCAAAAATAAACTAGAAACAGAAATGAAAAAAATGCAACAGGACTTACAGCGAGGAAAATACCAGAACACCGTGAGTACCAAAGGTTCCTTTAGTAAACCACCCTCATTCGACGGCAGTTCATCTTGGCCCATGTATAAACGGCAACTTGAGGCCGTGGCTGCAGCTAATGGATGGGATAATCAAGAAAAATATACTTTTCTGGTAATTTCGTTAAGAGGTCCGGCCCTAGAACTCCTCCAAAGCATTCCAGTCGAGGAACAAGGCAATTTCAACAAGATCATCGCCATCCTGGACAAACGTTACGACAATCAATCCTTGAGCCAGGTATACCAAGTCCAACTGAGTGGAAAAACGCAAAAATCCGGTGAAAGCCTCCAGGAATTCGAAGCAGAAATTAGAAGGTTAGTTCACTTGTCCTACCCAGACCTGCCAGAGGAAACGAAAGACCAGTTGGCCACACAGAGTTTTATAAACGGCATCAGAGATGTAGAAGTACAACGAAACCTAAGACTAAGTGGCGTCAAGAAAAGTAATGAAGCTCTACTTCGGGGTTTGGAAGTAGACGCCGTCATGAACATGTCCAAGCCGAGGGTCCGAGCAGTTTCCTTCAACCAGGAAGAGTCAGAGTCACCATTTCAAGCGCTGCTTGCTGGCCTGAACAAAATGTTAGAACGACAACAAAGAACTGGTACCAGAGGGACATGTTACAGCTGCGGAAGGACAGGACACTTCCAACGTGATTGTCGAGTGAGGCTACCTGAACGATCACCGACCAGGGATAACCAACAGAACAGCCACATGTCCAGGGACCGTCAGCCAGTCAGCATAAGGGGGCGAATGCTTACTGTCCCTCCACCAGCCTCCAAAACTTTATCCATCCGGGGATTTTGCCGAGATAGCGGCAGCCTAGTCATCAGAGGCACCATCAATGGGCGAGGAGTTACCATCACCATCGACACCGGCGCCGCTGTGTCCATTGCCAAGTCCAGGGTTTTGAGAGCATCAGAAATTCGGCCCGTTACCAATAACATCCAGCTCAGAACAGTCACCGGCGAGCCACGTCAATACAGGGTGAGGCAGATGTCGTGCTACAGATAGGGGACAACATGATCCGGCATAGGGTCCTGGTAGCGAATATTGAGGACGATTTTATACTGGGAATGGACCTAATTAGTCAGCATGGATTTATGTTCGACCCGAGATATGATGTTCTTCGGTTCCTAAATGAGGAATTTGTATTGACACGGCCCGTCAACAGTTCAGTCACCTCCATAAAAATTGTGGCAAAGTCTTCAGCTAGAATTCCCGGTCGAACGGAACAGATTGGAATGGTGGAGCCCGTACACTCAGCTCATGACTACTTAGTTGGACGGGCTATAGTTAAAACCGGACGAGATATACCAATCAGAGTCCTGAATTTGTCCAACAACGATATCAGAATTGCCAATGGTCAAGAGATAGCTTGTTTTGAGCCAGTAGAGACCATCATCAATTGCGAAGAAGAGTACCAGACGTCGGTGAAGGAGACAGGGCCGAGTAAAGAGTTCCTACAACAGCTTGCTGACCATTTGACACACCTGACACCAGATAACCAGAAGAAAGCCAAGCAATTTATCACAAAGCACTGGCAAATTTTTAACAGTCAAGATGGAACCACCGGTCGCACCAACATCATCCAGCATCGAATAGATACCGGAAAGGCTCAACCCATCAGAATACCACCTAGACGACTACCATTGGGGCAACAACAGGCAGTCGAGGAAAACATCGAGTCCATGTTACAAAATGGAGTTATTGAGCCATCCATCAGCCCATGGTCCGCTCCCGTCGTGTTAGTTAAAAAGAAGGATGGAACCACCCGATTTTGCGTGGATTATAGAAAGCTGAATGATGTCACGAAGAAAGACAGCTATCCACTACCCCGAATCGATGACACTTTGACCACACTAGCAGGGTCCCGTTGGTTCTCCACACTAGACCTAAAAAATGGATATTGGCAGGTTGGTCTACACGCAAACGACTGAGAGAAGACAGCGTTCTCCACCAGTAAAGGGCTGTTTCAGTTCACGGTCATGCCCTTTGGGTTATGTAATGCACCCGCTACATTTGAGAGGCTAATGGAGTATGTACTGAGCGGGTTAACATGGAGGACGTGCTTAGTATACCTCGACGACATTCTAGTCATGGGTCAGACATTCGACTACCATCTGAAGAACCTGGACGAAGTATTCTCCAGAATTAATAATGCCAACCTGAGACTCAATCCGAGGAAGTGTTCCTTGTTCCAAAAAGAAGTAGAGATTTTGAGCCACGTAGTGTCCGAGTCAGGAATCCGCACCAACGAAGACAAGATAGAAGCCATCCGTGATTGGCCAGTTCCAAGAGACAAACATGAACTCCGAAGCTTCTTGGGCCTCTGTTCATACTACCGGCATTTTGTTGAGGGATTTGCCACCATCGCCGCTCCTCTACATCGGCAGACCAATGAGAAAGAGACCTTCCATTGGAATCAGGATTGCGAAACATCATTCAGGCGACTGAAGGCAGCACTATGTTCCAGTCCAATCCTAGCCTTTTCTACACAGTCCGGCAAGTTCATCTTAGACACCGACGCCAGCAACACAGGTTTGGGAGCCGTCCTATCCCAGGGGCAAGATGGTGAAGAGAGTGAGATCGAGTATTACAGCCGTGGATTCTCGAAACCGGAAAGAAATTATTGCGTCACCAGAAAAGAACTTCTTGCAATAATAAGGGCTGTAGACCATTTCCACAAATACCTCTATGGTCGTCATTTCTTAATCCGAACAGATCATGCCGCACTCAAATGGCTGCTGGACATGAAGACACCGGAAGGACAACTGACCAGATGGATGGAGAAATTACAGCAATACGACTTCAAGGTGGAACACCGTGCCGGCCGTTTGCACAATAATGCCTATGCCCTATCCAGAAGACCCTGTAGAGCGGAATGCGGACATTGTCTGAAGACGGAACAGCGAGAGGGTATCTCCATCAGGCAGATCCGAGTGCAGGCCAATGAAGACTGGACAACGGAACAGTGCATCCAGGACCAAATGGCTGATCCAGACATCGAACCAATTCTGTCACTCAAAACGAGAGGGGCACCTAGGCCACGATGGGACGAGGTAGCTAGATACTCCTGCGTGCTGAAATCGTTATGGGCTCAATGGGACTCTCTAAGAGTAGACAATGGAATGCTCAAGCGAGTTTGGGAAAGCGCTGATGGACGAGAAACCAAGTCCCAACTGGTAGTTCCGAAGAAAAAGGTACCAGCCATCTTGAACGAAGTACATGATGGAATTACCGGAGGCAACCTGGGCATGAATAAAACCCTTGACAAAGTTCGCCAGCGGTACTACTGGGTGAATTACTTCGAAGACGTCAGAGCTTGGAGCCGCAAATGTGCCACCTGTGCAGCCAGTAAGGGCCCGAAGACCCGGACCAAGGGCAGAATGCAGCAGTACAATGTGGGCGTCCCATTTGAGAGAATTGCCATCGATGTCGCCGGTCCGTTTCCCGAGTCTGAGAGAGGGAACAAGTATATTCGGGTCGCAATGGATTACTTCAGCAAATGGCCTGAGGCATATGCGATACCCAACCAAGAGGCAACCACGGTAGCGACGGTGCTAGTAGAACAACTATTCAGCAGGTTTGATGTCCCGATGGAACATAACTGCGAATTGAATGTATTCCAGAAGGCCTGTACGATGTTGGGGATCAGGAAAACGAGAACAACACCATTACACCCACAGTCAGACGGAATGGTGGAAAGATTCAACAGGACCTTGGAACAACACCTATCCAAGGTCGTCAGCAATAACCAGCGTGATTGGGATGAGCATATTCCTCTATTCTTGTTGGCATATCGCTCTGCCGTACATAATAGTACAGGCCTGACCCCAGCCAGGGTCCTATTCGGAAAGGAGCTGTGATTACCCTGCGATTTGGCATTTGGCTCCCCAGAAGAACCTCCCCAAGACATCGACGGTTATGCCGACCAGCTCCGACATAACATGCTGGCAATACACGAATTAGCCCGAACGTAGATGTTTGCCACCAGTGACCGGATGAAGACGCGATATGACCTCAAGGCCAATTCAGTCGGGTTCCAGGAGAGGGACAAAGTCTGGCTGTACAACCCCCAACGGAGCAAGGGTAAATCCCCGAAGCTTACACCCGCCTGGGATGGTCCATACGAGGTGGTCAAGAGGCTTAATGACGTCGTCTACCGGATCCGTCGAAACCCCAAGGCTAAATTGAAGGTGGTTCATTTAGATCGACTCGCTTCCTACCATGGAGGGGATGTTTCTGATCGGGATGATTCGAACATTTATGGGCCTAGAGGTTTCTCCAATATAAAATTTGTTACATTCGCAAGGAATCTTATAAATGCAGTTTTTTTTAGTTTTGTGTTACATTATTTAGTTTAATGTTTGATAAAATTGATTTCAGTGTATTTCTTGTTTTGAAAGTTGTTTTAATATTAAATCTGTTTCCCACTCATCTCAGTCTTTCTGAAAGACTCTGTATGTATGGTATGGTTGTTGCAGTAATGTGGTTATTAAGGGTATTAGTATTGTTTGGAGAAGCTTATTGTTTTGTTTTAAATTTTATCTAACTCTTTATTGATGAACTTTTGAGGATAATTGTTTTTTGATAAATATTTTTTCTTTATTAAATTTATCCATATTAGAACAGTTGATTTTTGCTCATATTGTTATGAAATTTACCCAAAGCCGACTATGTTTCATTTCAGTACGACAACAAACGCTTTGAGATAAAAAATGGTTCTCGAAAAGACTCGGCACCTGTAGGAGTGATGATGATTTTTACGAGAATATTCTATGCTGGGCTTATAAAGGAAGCAAGCCACGATGGAGAGTTCAGATATACCGCGACGACTAGGGTATATGGGAATGTTATTGTCATATTTGAATCAGCTGTTTTAATGTAAATAAAGTTCTAGAAAAGTGAAAGTGAATATTAGTTTTATAATTTTAAATTGAACCCACGGACTATATTGCAATATAAAGATTTAATGCTGTCTTTTTCACAGTATTTGGGTGATTAGAGTTAAAATTGAGATATGTTAGTGTATCAAATGACGATTGCGTTTTTGTTATTCAGATGTGTAAGAAAGGTAGTGTGTTATTTTGCTCAATTTCTAATGTGAATTGTATAGTTGGTTTTTTGTTATTGATGACGTTTAATAATTCATGTAAGTCTTTAAGAGAGTGTTCCCAAATAGTGAATATATCGTCGACATAACGCCACCAAACTAAAGGTGTATTCTCTTTTGTAAAAGTTATTTGTTCTTCAAATTTTTCCATGAAAATGTTGCTCAAGGCAGGGGACAGGCAAGAACCCATGTCGATGCCAAAATCTTGTTGGTTGAAGTCATCGTTGAGTTGAGAATATGTTGTTTTCTTACAAAATGTTAGTAATTCCATTATTGTGTCATGGAAAATTGTGTACGTTCGTTTAGTAACAAGTCGTGTTCTAATCGTTCTCTTACATTAGGAAATGTTTTGGTGACAGAGACATTATTGTATAGGTTTATAATGTCAAAACTTATTAGTGTGAAAGTATTTTTGTATTGTATATGGGATAATTTGTCTAGGAAATGTGCACTGTTTTTAAGATGTGAATTGGAATTACCTGTAAGTGGGGAAATAAGCTTTAGGTGAAATTTTGAGAGTTCACTGCAAGGAGAATTTATGGAACTGACATATGGTCTTAAAGGGATGTTGGGTTATGAATTTTAGGTAAACCATAGAAATGTGAAGGATAGTTTGGAGTAAGAGTTCTACGTTCTTGTTCAGTAAATTCATATCTGTAATTGTATAGTAATTGGTATATTTTGTTTTCAATAGAACTTGTTTAATTTAGTGTACTGTCCTTGTGTTATTATTTCTGAATCTTGACATCATATTCATTTTTTTATTTAAAATTACTGTGGCATTTCCTTTATCTGTATCCATAAATTACGTAAGACGAATTTTAACGGTTTTCTGACTCCCACCCACCCTCATGTAAGAAACTGTAAGATACAAGTCATCGCCCACCCACTCCCCATTCCTTAAGTAAGATATTCATTTTTTTTCAAAATTCTTAATTTTAAGGATAAAATGATGTACCTACATATAATGTAATACATCTATTATAATAAAGTTTTTATCTCATAATAATAATGAAATAACATGCCTACTTTCGTTATCAATACTACTACATTTTTTAATATAATATATTTTTATTATTAAATCTTGTTAAAATTATAAAAACATATAAATACTCACTGACTTCCAGAGTTTTTATAGAATTAGACCGTTAGGTGTTTACGGTTAATAGACCAGTGCTGAAGCCTTTGAAAATGGTAAAAAGTGATAAAAAATAATAGTATGATGAAACTATTGAGTGCAAAACCGGGATACCGTCCAAATTTTCGCCGTTATTAATACCGGTATTCACCTTAAATATACCGGCATTTTCAGTATTGGAGCATTAGCGCTAGTTGATACACGTTACACGGACGCTAACTGATTTGAACACATTTTCGCACCACTTTTCAATATTGCCTATAATGTTCCTTAGATCTAATGGAAAGATTCTAAACAACAGTCCGGTTCAAATTCGACGTCCTAGTGTACTTTGTTGTAGTAGTTAGATTGATGCTTTTTACTGTCTCGGCTTTATTTGTTGGTAACTGATTTGAACACATTTTCGCACAACTTTTCAATAATGTCTATAATGGTTCTTAGATCTAATAGAAAGATTCTAAATAACTGTCAGAATCAAATTAGACGTCCTAGTGTACTCTATTCTAGTAGTGAGATTGATGCTTTTTACTGTCTCAGCTTTATTAGTTGCCAACTGATTTCAACACAGAATCAAATGAAATCCCGTCCACTGTAGCTAAAGGTTGTTAGTTCAGTGCGGAGTGTTTTTTCAGTACGTAGACACAAATTGAGAGTGAAAGCTGTTAGTTTTGTGCTTGTGCAATATTTAAGAACCATGAAATATGTGTATCCTAGATAAGATTAAATAAATATTTGTCTTGTAAATTGAGCAACTAATATGTTGCTCGATTTGCAACATTTTGCAATTACGTTGGATTTAATTTTGTTAAATTATTCTTTAAAAAAATGTTTTTTTGTTACTATAGTAAGTAAATTTAATTTTGTTTACATTTTTTTAATTAATACTAATACCGGTATTTTACTGGTATTACCGGATCTAAGAGCGAAAATACCGAAATACCGGTATCGAAAATTTTTAACGGTATTGCATTCCCTAGATGAAACCCACTAGAAAAGGAAGAGAATGCTGCAAAAATGAAAGGAAAAATAATTTACGGTGGATCTGAGATCTGGAAGGGGGAAGAGGTGGGTTTTTAACGTTAAGAAACGGTTTATCTAGATTTCCCGCAAAACTACAAGTCCTATGGAAAAAAGTTAAATGGCAAAGTTATAGGTAATAAAAAGACTACAACTTTTGTGTTTAAAATTTTTTCACATAACCTCAAAATTTATGTGAAATTCAAAAAACCCAGTTTTGTTTTTTTTATCTCTTACAAAAAAATTTCGCGAAATTTGGTGAAAAATTACTTTTTTATGTCCCAAAAACACTGTTTTTTTTATTTAAAATATTTATTTTTTCACTTTATTTTGACTTAGTGTCGAAAAAGAACCCTAATTTTCTATCGAAAATTCTCACCTCAAAATATCTGCTTCTTTACAAAAAGTCGGTGGGCTTTTTGTTCGTAGAAATCTCTACTTTCTGAAAAATATATACAATACTATTGGTAAATATTCTCAGAAAATTAAGTTAATAAAGTTAATATTTAATAAAACGTCTACGTAGATGCCTATTTATTGCTATTTTAAGATTATGCTTACATGTCTAAGTACTTCTTGGGAAATAACACCACATTAAAGAAAATTGCTGTATATTCCAAACGTTTCGGTCAGACCCACAGATCATACAATAAAGATGACCCCGTTCCCAATGGTTATTCTTACATATCTGAGTGACCTAACTCATCAAAAGGTATTTCATAGAGAAGTGAGGTAGGAAGGGGGTAGAAGGATCTGAGCCTTACTTATATATAAGATTTTGTAAGATATTAGCAGACATCCACCCACCCTAAAATGTCTTAAGTAATTTATGGATGGTTCCATAGTACTGTCATTTTTTAAGGCTTTCATTGCAAATAGTTAATTTTTAGAAAAATTATTTTTTTGATGTGTATAGGTTTTTCAAGTTCTGTTGAATGATACTTGTGGCATCCTGATTCTTTGATAGTCGTCTTGGAACCCGACTGAATTTGCTTTGAGATTATAGCTCTGGGTGGCTAGTTCGTGTATTGCCAGCATGTTATGTCGAAGTTGGTCGGCATAATAGTTGATTTCGGAAGCCACATGCCAAACCTGCTGAATGGTACTCTGGCTGTAATCTGTTATTATGTACAGCTGACCAGCTCATCCCAATCACGCTCTGACGACCTTGGGATAGATGTTGTTCTGTTGGTCCGACTGGATCAATGGTATTGTTCTCGTTTTCTGATTGTACAGACCTTCTGGATAGATTCGAAGTTACGCCTTGGTCCTGCTGAGCACTGTCGCCACTGTGGTTTCCTCCTGATTGAGTATAGCATATGCCTCAGGCCATTTGCTGAAATAATCCATTGCGAGCAGAATGTATTTGTTCCCCCTCTCAGACTCGGGATAATGGACCGGCGACATCAATGGCAATGCTCTCAAATGGGAGGCCCACATTGTATTGCTGAATTCTGCACTTGGTCTGGGTCTTCAGGCCCTTACTGGCTGCACAGGTGTCATATTTCCGGCACCAAGCTCTGACGTCTTCGAAGTAATTTACCCAGTAATACCGTTGGCGAATTTTATCCAAGGTTTCATTCATGCCTAGATGACCTCCGGTAATCTTATTATGTACTTCGGTCAGGACAGCGGGAACCTTTTTCTTTGGGGCTACCAGTTGGGACTTGCTGTCTCGGGCGTCATTGCTCTCAAATTCTCTTTAACATTCCATTCTCTCTTGTTAGAGAGTCCCATTGGGCCCATAACGATGTCAGGACGCCCGAGTATCTAGCTACCTCGTCCCATCGACTCGCGTAAAGTTAGCCCGACCATTTCTCTTTTTGATAATTTGCCTTGGTGCTCATCTCTTCTTGGGTGACAGGATTGTTTCAATGTCTGGGTCAGCCATTTGGTCCTGGATACATTGTTCCGTTGTCCAGTCTTCATTCATCTTTACGCGTATCTGTCGGATGGAGATACCCATCTCGCTGTTCTGTCTTCAGACAATGTCCGCATTCCGCTCTCATGGTCTTCTTGATAAGGCATCGGCATTATTATGCTGATGGTCCACACGATGTTCTACCTTGAAATCGTATTGCTGTAATTTCTCCATCCACCTGGCCAGTTGTCCTTCCGGTGTCTTCATGTCCAACAGCCAGTTGCGGGCGGCATGTTCGGTTCGAATTAGGAAATGACGACCATAAAGATATTTATGGAAATGGCCTACAGCCCTGATTAATGCATGTTCTTTTCTGGTAACGTAATAATTCCTTTCCGCTATCGAGAATACACGGCTGTAATCATACGCTCTTCACCATCTTGCACCTGGGATAAGATGGCTCCCAAACCTGTGTTACTGGCGTCGGTGTCAAAGATGAACTTGCCAGACTGTGTGGGAAACGCTAGGATTGGTCTGAAACATAATGCCACTTTCATTCTTCGGAAGGTCTCTTTTTCAGTGGTCTGCTGCTGTAGAGGTGCAGCAATGGTGGCAAATCCCTCAACAAATCGCCTGTAGTAAAAGAGACCCCAGAAGCTTCGGAGTTCATGCTTGTCTCTTGGGGCTGACCAATCAAGAATGTCTTCTATGTTGTCTTCGTTTGTGCGGTTTCCTGATTCAGAAACGATCTGGCCCAAAAACTCTAACTTCTTTTTGGAATATTGAACACTTCTTCGGGTTGAGTCTCAGGTTGGAATTCTTATTCCTGGAAAATACTTCGCCAAGGTTGTTCATATGATCGTCGAATATATGACCCATGACCAGAAGTCGTCGAGTTATACTAAGCATGTTCTTCATGTCAACCCGCTCAATACATACCCCATTAGCTTCTCAAATGTAGCGGGAGCATTACATAGCCCAAAGGGCATTACCGTGAACTGAAACAGCCCTTTACTGGTGGAGAACTCTGTTTTCATGTAGTCCAACCTTCCAATATCCACTCTTTAGGTCTAGTGTAGAGAATCAACTGGAGTCGGCTAGTGTGGTCAGTGTCATCAATTTGGGGGAGTGGATAGCTGTCTTTCTTGGTAACATCGTTCAATTTTCTGTAATCCAAGCAAAATCGGGTGGTACCATCCGTTTATTTAACAAACACAACGAGAGGGGACCATGGGCTGAAGGATGCTCAATAATTCTATTTTGTGACATAGACTCGATGTTTCCTCGAGTGCATGTTTTTGCCCCAATGGTAGTCGCCTAGGTGGTATCCTTATGGGTTGAGCCTTTCTATTTTGTGCTGGATAATGTTTATACGACCGGTAGTACCATCTTGACTATTAAAAATTTGCCAGTGATTTGCATTAAATTGCTCGGCTTTCCGCTGTTCCTCTGATGTAAGGTGGGTCAAATGGTCAGCAAACTGTTGTAGAAACTCTTTACTGGGTCCTGTCTCCTTCGATGTCTGGTACACTTCTTCGCAATTGATGATGGTGTCTACTGGCTCGAAACAGGCTATTTCTTGACCAATTCGGATGTCGTTGTTGGACATATTCAGGACTCTAATTGGTGTTTCTCGTCCGGTTTTAACTATAGCCCACCCAACTAAATAGTCATGCCCATTCCAACGTAACTCCCAGGATTTTTTTCTAGCTGCCCATGAATAATTTGTTCCGTTCGACGGGGAATTCTGGTTGAGGATTTTGCTACAACTTTTATAGAAGTTGCTGAGCTGTTTATGGGCCGTGTCAATAAAAGTTCCTCATTTAGATATCGAAGAACATCATATCTCGAGTCGAACATGAACCCATGTTGGCTAATTAGGTCCATACCCAGAATAAAATCCTCTTCAATATCCGCTACCAGGACCCCATGTCGGATTCTGTTGTCTCTTATCTGTAGTACTATATCTGCCTCACCCTGTATTGATATGAACTCGCCGGTGACTGTTTTGAGCTGGTTGTTGTTGTTAACTGGCCGGCTTTCCTATGACCCCAAAACCCTGGACCTGGCAATGGACACAGTGGCGCCGGTGTCAAAGGTGATAGTGATTGCTCGGCCATTGATGGTGCTATCTCGGCAAAATCTCGGATGGATACTGTCCTGGGTACTGGTGGAGGGTTACACAGCATTCGCCCCCTAAATCTGACTGGTTGAAGGTTCCTGGACATGCGGTTGTTTTGTTGCTTACCCCTGGTCCACAACGGAAACAGGCACCTCTGGTGTCAGATCTTTGATACCGTTTCAGTAGTTTGTTTATTATGATCAACACTGTCTGAAGTGATGGTTCTGGTTCGTCCTGGTTGAAAGAAACTGCTCGAACATTCGGCTTAGACATGTTAATGACGGCCTCTACTTCCAAAACTCGAAGCAAAGCTTCTTTACTTTTCTTGATGCCACTAAGTCTTAGATTTCTTTGTACTTCAAGATCTCTGATACCGTTTACGAAACACTGAGTGGCCAATTGATCTTTAGTTTTCTCTGGCAGGTCTGGGTAGAATAAGTGTACTAAACGCCTAATCTCTGCTTCGAATTCTTGAAAACCCTCTCCAGATTTTTGCACTTTTAGCTGCAGCCACCGCTTCAAATTGCCGTTTGTACATAGGCCAAGAAGAAGTGCTATCAAATGTGGGTGGTTTGTTAAAGGAACCTTTGGTACTCAAGGTGTATTTTTCTCTCTGCAAATCTTGACGCATTTTTTAAATTTCTGTTTCCACTTTATTTTGGAAGGCATGGATGGCACTGATTTTATCTTGTACTTCATGTTCAACTGATTTTTTAATTGAACTGATTTCAACTTTTACCTGACTTTGGATGGGATCGATGTCATCTACTTTGGTTTCAAGAGTATCCACGGTATTTTTTATGATCTTAATGTCATCATTTATCTCTTTTATGTCTGACTCCACTATTTGCATTCGCTGATTAACTGCTTCATTAACTTGCGTTAGTGTATGCATTAGTTGTTCAAATTGCTGTTGTCTTTTTAATTCATCAGTCTGTCCCTTTAATTCAGTTTGTTCATGTTTTTCTTCAAATATTTTAAATTCAATTTGTCTCTTTTCCTCTAATATTTTAAATTCATTATGTCTCTTCAATTCCGTTTTTTAACAGATTTCCAAAAAGGAGGAGGTTATCAATTTGTCACGTATTTTTTTTTTGTATATATGTTACCTGATTTTTTCTCCTGATGTAAACCGTTTTGAATGAATATGGTCTTGTTTAATAGAGTATATATCCGGATTGGTGAAACTTCAAATTTGGGAAAAGAATTCTGTTGGTAAAGTGATGAGATTTGCGAATGAAAACATGCGTGCATGGAAATCGACCAATATTCCTAATATATTGGTCGATTTTTCAAAAAACTTCTTATGGATGTGTATAGTTTTTTAACGTTTAATCTAATAAGAATGATCCCTAGGTGATCTCATAGATTTTCCCGCGACGTGCAACTTGCAGTTTTGCAGAAAATTGCCGAAAATTCCAATATTCTTATAAAAAATTTCATCGAAGTGACGTAACGGACATTTCCTCATAAATATTTTAATTCCAACGTAATAGTGGGGGAATTGTAGGCACTGAAAGTTTTTATTGCGAATTTGAAAATTTTATATGTACATCTCAGGCATCTTAAATCAATGAGTACCAAGCTCGTTTTGTTTGTATACCAGGCAAATACCTATTTAAATAAACATTTTTCCATTTTACGTCCATTGGTGTCACATTCTCCCGGCCTAATAGAAAATTTAGTGACAACACATGTCAAATTCTAAACTGCTATTTGGTGCGATTATAGACAGGGTGTTTAGTTATAGCAAACAAAATCACAAAGTTAAGTGATAGAAGGAGTTGCATATATATGATGATTGAAATATAGGACGGAGTAGAATGATAGTTACATAAGGCAGTTAAAAACATTACGGTGGTCCATAGGCAGCCGTATATACAGAATGGTTGGAATATAGGGTGGAGTGGACGTTTGGTGGTATAAAAATGTTGGAAAAAATGTGGGATTAAAATTATATAGGGTGATTAAAAAATTGTTATATGATGTGGACTTTATGTCATATACAGGATGGTTGAAATATATGCTGGAGTTGAAATATATTTATACAGTGTGTGTTATTTATTTCATAGCCCATAAGAAGTTACGAGGGTGAATCAAATATGAACCGGACTTTTGTTTTAAAAATTTTATTGGTACGATCAATACAAATTTTAATATATATTATTTTTCTACATAGTCTCCTCTCTTATGTATACATTTTCCCCACCGAATCGGAAGTTTTTTAATACCTTTCTCAAAGAATGAAACTGGTCGTGTCGATAACCAATTGCGCACAAACGTTTCTACACCTTCGTTGTCCTCAAAGTGGTGGCCTCCCAGTTCTTCTTTAAGTGGCCCAAACATGTGGTAGTCACATGGCGACAAATCAGGACTGTAAGGCGGGTGTTCAAGGGTTTCCCAATGCATTTTGTTCAATTTTCCTTGAGTCAATGCAGCTGTATGTGACCGAGCGTTGTCATGCAACAGAATCACACTTCGGATAGACATATCCCGCCTCTTTTGCCGATAGGCAAGTTTCACTTGTTGGAGTAGTTCGCAGTAATACTCGGCATTAATTGTACGGCGTTCGTGCAGAAAATCGATCAGCAGTACGCCTTTCGAATCCCAAAAAACTGTTGCAAGAATTTTCCCTGCAGAAAGACGGGTCTTGGCTTGGCCATCTGAAAACTTTTTGTGCCAGTCGTATACTTGGGTCCTTGAAAGTGTTTCATTGCCGAACTGTGCAGATAGTCGACGCAAAATTTCAGACGGTCTAACGCCCTCCCGCGCCAAAAATTTGATAACAACACGTTGCGCAACAGACGTATGCACCTCTTGCTCTGACATGATGCTACTTACAGCGCATCGACTACGCCTCGCCAAACCGACGAACTCCCCTCTTCTTAACATCCCTACCTAACATATATCGAGACGTCACGCCACTCGAATTACCTACAGAGCGAGAAACAGAAAAGTCCGGTTCATATTTGATTCACCCTCGTACATATAGTGTGGAGAGGAATTAATGTTATACAGGGTAATAATACAAAATGTTAAAAATGAAATAATTTATGGAGTAGCCCACAAGGAGTTTGACTCCGTAAATTTACAGAAAACAGCTGTACATAGGGTGGAGTGGAATTATCTATAGTTATACAGGGTTATCAAAAAAAGTTGAAAAAAGGTTACACGGCGTCGTCCATAAGGCATAAACCTATTTTGGGCTTATTAAGTCACCGCGTACTAAAACATTTTGTTCGTAAACTTTTACCTGTCAATTTAAATGAAAATGTATCATTGTGTAATGTTGGGGCTTTCGATGTTACCTGGTTCTGTATGTTAAGGTTATACAATACAAAATAAAAAATAGAGAATAAAAACTAAAAAGTTGAAAATAAAACATTTAAAAATATATATAACCGACTTCCACCTATAACTAAAAAGCTGAAAATAATTATAACAAATTACAACTCTAGGAAATAAATAACACATTCAATGTTGTTAGGTGCCTACCCAGAAAGTAAAAAATGTAAACATAAAAAGGTGCTCATTCTGTCCAAATTATATACTTACCAATCTAGTATATTTTTCAAGTCGGTGCCAATTTTAGATTTGCTTGGCACCGACTTCAAAAATGTACTAGATTGGTAGATAATTAATTTGTACAGAATGAGCACCTTTTAATGTTTACATTTTTTACTTTCTGGGTGGGTACCTAACAACAAGTCGGCTATATATATTTTTTTCACATTTCGAAAATAGCCCTTCAATTAAATTCTGTTGTTCACACTTCTGATCGTAGAAACCAGGTGTTGTTGCTTTTCATCTATATTAGTTACAAGGTTCTGTAATTCAATTTTATGTTTTTCGTCAAAAGATTTCACTAACCTTTGTTGGATATCCTCTTGATGTCGTTTTTTCTTTTTGTCACGTTTTTCCAGGGCTTGACTTTTTTCGTCTAATTTATCAGTGTAACCTGTTTGAATATTTTTTGTTAGTCTCGTTACATTATTCTATAACGATTTTTAAGTGACATAAAATTCAACGCAAACCGCTTATGCCATCACATTAGTAATAGTTAATAGACAATAACTGACATGAAAAAGTAAATTATTTAAACAATAAAAACCCATAAAAATATTATTTTCTTTTGTTTTTTGCTTATGTTATGAAAACTTATGAAGGAATCGTAATACTGTATATGGAAAAGTTGTAATCGTAAAACCTTTAAAATGAGCGCTTACAAGTCACGATCGGGGGAATTTTCGCTAGGAAATCCAGAAAAACAGATAAAATATGACGTTTTAAAAAATATATTACTTTCTAACCGACCTAATTTGTAATAAAAACTGCAAAGTTAATTTTCCGCTCAATGATAGACTACAATGTTATAATAAATTACGCTCAAGATGGATTTTGTCAGATAAGTAGTTTTTGCAGAATTGTAATTTAAACAATTAAGAGGAATATTTTGCGAACCGCGTCCGTCGGATAGGGATATACCAAATACATTTTAAGTTCGTATAATATACTTCAATTTGTATATATTGAATTTTAAATGCTTGTGAATATTGCATTTCACTTGAGAGTTCGTGCCACAGGGAGACAGAAGAAAATGTGGTGGGGGTGGACAAGCTAATTAAGGGGAAGTAATATTTTTGCGCGTAGGTTTGGTGTCTACCTATTGGGCGCAAGTGAATTTAAGTAAGCCCACAGGTTCAACTTGAAGTTTAGCGTCGCAGTAATGGAAAATTCTTATTCTTATTTTATTATCATATATGTTTTACATATTTAAATGTATTGTCGCTAAGATTTTAATCTCGAGTGACATGAATTGACATGTCCAAATGAATTTAGATAAGTGGATGTTAATGTCACTATAATTTATCTAGCCTTTTATCTACTCAAATGTGAAACATAAGCAATTATTTTTAAAATATACTAATTGGATTCTTTTAATGAATAAAATAATTGCTCAGTACAAAAAATATTATAATTCTTGATTCAGTTCAAAGAAAATTGTTAAAAAGTACATACCTACTTACATATTATCTAAATTATAAAACATTTAGTCACGTTTATTTACCAAAGTGTACATCAATTAAATAAAACTGTGATTTCATCTAAAAATCTTATAATCCTACATTTTTTTGTTATAAAATCTTATTCTATTTACTGGAATATTAACAGTAATATTATTAAATGAGTAGATTATATAAAATTTTAAAATATAAAATGAGATTTATTCATTACTTTATAAATAATCCGTTGAACTGAATACAAATTAGTTCAATGAAATATATCGCATTCAAAATATCTTACATCTAAATAATTCTTGGCCCCTAATAGCGAGAATTCCCCTTAAATAGCTGGGCTGTCCACTGACGCTTCGCTCCCCACCTTTCACGTATTTGAGCCTATAATGCAATTTTTACAACCGTCCTAAACCATCTTTACGGGATTTTAACAAAAATCTAAGATAGACAAATTGAAATTTTACGGACTTTCACTCCAATAGAAAGAGCGTAGTTAATATGTTTCCATTTGTAAGATATCCATCTAAATTGTTTAAATTACAATTCTGCAAAAACCATTTATTCCACAATACCCAATTTGAGAATAGTTAATCGTAACATCATAAGCTGTCATTTTGGGGAAAATTAATTTTATAGTATTTATTACAACAAAATTATGCATTATTTCAAATAAATCAGTTTTCCCCGTTTTTTTCAACTTTTCTCGGTGGAAAATACCCCTTTCAGGACCCATGGATTCTCATTTTGGAGGTTTTTCAATTTCCTAGAATTGTCCATTGACAAGATCACGATTCCTTCATTGTTTTTCTCAATACAAGCCGAAAACAAAAATAAACAATGCATATTGTTGCTAGTTTTTATTGTATAAATAAATTATTTCTACGAATTTGCATTTAAAATCATGTAGAATATCACAAATAAACTACTATTGAAGAGATCGCACCGGCGGTTTGCTGTTGAAGTTTATGTCATAAAGAACCTTCAATTTTGCTCTATTGACTGGTGTACGTCCATTTCTGCCATTATTCGAGTTTTAGCCATAAATCACTTTAATTAACTTTACTTCTAACACCAAATTGCAATGGATTCTGTGGGTTCAAATTAAATTTAAGACTGATATTAACTTTCACTTTAGATGTCTTTATTTAGACAAAAATAAATGCACTTGTTTACAAACAATGAGTAATATTACAGCTGATTGACTTCTATCGATTCACTTCACACAGCAGTATAAAACTAAATTACTTACTCGACATGTTCAACGTCATATTTGTAACCACTGGAGAAAAGGCTCGAATGCCAAGACTATCCCTTTGTTGTCGCAGCATTCTTCAAGAAGTTTCTCGAGGCCGCCTCTTTTTGCACCCATCGACATTTTGGATAGTCCTTTTGTTAATATCCCAGCCGGTTGTATGTTTATGTGTTGTTTTAGGATACAAGAGGAATTTGGTAGTATATAGGACCAGCTTTGCTTATTGGCATTTGTGCTTACATAGTTGTGTGTGTATTTTGTTATACTTAATTTTTGGATTATTTTATGTTGTCAAAGATAAATAAAATGAGGAAATTATTATGATGACAAATTAAACATCTATTCATTCACTATGTATGTTTATTTTTGGCACCTTTCCTAATCTAAATACAGAATTAAATTATATGAAGTGCATAAAATATATTAACAGTAAAAACAACATTAAATGTTAGTAATACTGATATAAATAATTTATTTATTATATGTGGAATATTAAATTGTTCCCATAAATAGTATTTTTTCTAATAATTATCAACGATTTTGGCTTCATTTGCTGTAGATTGTCTGTAAGATGGAATTGATTACAAAGAAATTACGAACGAAACTTAATTTAAACAAATACTTTTTTTTAATATCACAGCACCTGAAGCTTACATTTGTACCTACGACAGAGCTAGAATGATTTAAAAATTTAAGTAGATCTACTGCTATTTCAATACAAATACTACTTATGCATTCAGATTTTAATATACGACCCCAATATTTGGGAATATCTAAAGATGGTAAGCAAATTGAATATATTTATACTCAATGTTGTAATTTTTGTTTAAGGGTAACTGCTAATAGTACTAATCGCAATATGGCTACAGCATAAACTAAGTTTTTATGTTTAAGCTTTATATGCATGATTGTGAGTAAATTGTTTGAACTATAAACAACTTTATTTGATACTGATATATATCAAACATTTTCATGTTTGGGTCGTTCAAAAGGTTTGAGGCTCCTTTAAAGAATATTAAATACTCAAATGAAAGTAGTTAAACCAGTTTTAAATCTATGGGGATATGTAACATTTTCTAAAAGCTACTATACTCATAACTCAGAAATTAATTATTACATTAGTATGTATGAATTCATGTATTATCTAAAGGCACCAATTATTATTTCTTGTGTTTTCAAAAAATTTCTATTAAAAATGTATTATTACAATTTTAAGGCTCAATTACCTTACTTCATTAATTATTTCTTGCCTAATCAGTGTTATCAAAATTGCCCACATACATATATTTAGGTACTACAAGTGCATTGTTGGGTTTCGCAATGTATTTTAGATTATTTCACTACAATACTATATACAGATATATATATATATATATATATATATATATATATATATATATATGTATTAGATGGTTTCCGGGAATTAATCCGCGTAGTTGATAACTGATCCCTGCCGGGATCGATGGTAAAATGACGACGTTTCGGCAGAGTCACATCTGCCCTCGTCAGGTCGGTTCGCATAATTCTCGTAGCCTTCTGCTTTCGCTTCTAGTTACTCGAATAATAATTTCGGTGTTATATAGTAGCGGCTCGGCGGTTTTATGACAGTCTGCACATGGAATCTCGTACACTCCCTGTTGTTCTAAAGGGATCCTCGTCTTCGGAGTCCTCAACACCGTGCGAGGATCCCTTTAGAACAACAGGGAGTGTACGAGATTCCATGTGCAGACTGTCATAAAACCTATGTGGGGCAAACTAACAGAAGAATTCAAGCTAGACGGGATGAACACCAGAATGCTATAAGAAAGCAGGAAAAAACAACATCCATTGCGGAACACGCCACCACGACGTCACACCGAATTGACTTTGAGTAACTAGAAGCGAAAGCAGAAGGCTACGAGAATTATGCGAACCGACCTGAAGAGGGCAGATGTGACTCTGCCGAAATGTCGTCATTTTACCATCGACCCGGCAGGGATCAGGTATCAACTACGCGGATGAATTCCCGGAAACCATCTAATATATTTAGTGCCCGCGAAAACTTAAAAACAAATATATATATATATATATATATATATATATATATATATATGGTTTTCTGTGTTGTATTCAGTGTACATACATTTCTTGGTTTGTGCTCTGTAAAGAACAGGTAACCTCACGTTTCGCCAAAATCTTATTTGGCATTTTCAACGGTCAAAATCTGAAAACTGCATTTTCATAGGTGCATCTTGAAGTGGTGATTAATAAAAAATTATAACTCAATAAATAATGAGGGAAATGAGTCAAATGCTACTCGCTGATTTTTAGGGTTGCCGTGTTCGAATATGATGTCAAAATTTAAAAAAATCGACGATGAATTCTGGTAATATTTTAAGTTTACATTTAGTCAGATTTTCATTTTGAATGTTTCTTTCTTTTAACACCATTTGCCAATTTAAAGGTGGTAATAATTGCTAAATGATTGGAAGCAAATACATCATATTCAAACAGACTTTATCTTTCTTCTTCTTCTTCTACTGTAAAGTAATACCCTGTTTGTCTTCACGCTCCGAACTTTTGTCTTCCGTAGATAACCAACTTTAAGAACATATCCTCTGCGATCTTCCTATGCTTCTCTTTCCCGAAGGTCTCATAATATTTTTATCAGTCTGGTGTCATATGCTCTTGCCACATAGCCACATACTCATTCCAGTATTCTTTGTTTCACAAATTTCGTGCTGTTGGTATAAATACCTGACGTTTTTGTTGCCAGAAATAATCACGACATAATCAAAACGTTGTTGTAGAAAAAATATTTGTCATTGAAGCTCTTTCTTGGAACAGTAATATGTAATCATTTCGGTTAAAGCTGCTTTTACCCATTTTATAACCTTTCTGGGCTAGTGATTGCCTTATTCGCTGGCAATTGTAGGTTTGCACGTGTCGCTAGACTTTTAAGATTTCCACCAAGATCATAACATGCCCCTTTCTCATGTGAATTGACATAAAAATAAATTTCAGACTCGATATCAAAATCTTCTTTATAGTAATAATGATCTATAAGTTTATTCTATACCTTAAAATGTACGTATCACCAAAATGTTAAATTGTTGTTGAGTGGAAGACATAATGATTCACTAACTGCCGAAATCAAACTGCAATTTCTTGTCCTTAATCAAGTTTTAGATGATAATCAACGTACTAGTGTGCAATCGAGAGGTACAGATCGATTTACAATTGTCACTAAAGTGCTTCCCGCAGATGATTTTTTGGATAGCTTATACATAAGTATTGCGACTGGGACCAGTGTTGCGACATCACTTTGTATCCATTATTTCAAGAGTTTATCGATAATCATCAAATTACAAAAAAAATGCCAGAGGACACAAAAATGGAAGGACATCAGTTTCAGCGGTGTTTCGTGAAAGAAGATATTGGTATAAATAATAAAACAGGCAAATTTCTAGTGTTCTTTGCACGAATTTTTGAGATAACATTTGGAATTATCAATGAAGCGGGTCTGGCTTACAATGAATTCCATTGTCGTCCTCGGAGAGTGGAGAAGTATACTCTGTAAAACATTTTTGACAGCATGCGATTTACGGATATCAAACAAATGTTTATTTAGCGAGTTACAAATGTTTCAGCAATCAACACAAGATGCACTTATGAAAAGCATTTTACTGATGTACCGGTGCAAATTTTCAAAACTCTTTGATCACATATAGTTAAAAACATGGTAGATGCTTTCAAGAATCGAATGCAAAAAAACGCATCTCGATCCATCTTATTGTAAAAAATATTGACAGTGCATTGCTTCATTTCCTCGACCTGAGAAAATGCTCAGTTTCAAAGTTTAGGATGGAACAAACAACAGAACTTATACAAATTATCAAAATCATTCAAAGAGTGAAGAGTTATGTACTCTGAGAGATTCATGTGAGGATAAATTAATATGCTAGATAGTTAAAAAAATTAAAGTCGTCATAGAAAATTTGTTATTTTCGATATTAATGATGCAATTATAGTTCAACCAACATAAGATTATAACAAATTTTGAAATTTATTAGTCAAATTCGTTTTTCAGTTCACTATCCTGGCGATTCTAAATGCAATTTCAATATACGAAGTGTAAATTATAAAGCTTTGAAAACCATGATAACTAGTTTAAATCAGAAACCCACCTGGTGAAGTGTTGTATGGAAACGAGCAGGAGTTACTTTCACATTTTATAATTTTGAATAAACATCAAAAGTTCTCTATGAACCATACACACAATTGTAATACTAATAGTAATATAATTAAAATACATTGTAAAGTGAGGGGAATTTTACAGATACTTAAATTCACACTTTATCAATATTTTGACCCTGTCTCTAGGTATATTTCATCTCAAAGAATATTTAAACGTTGCAGATATTTTTGAACAAATTTAATAAATGAATGTTAGATTTCTAACAAATAATCCAGCTGTAATTAGAAACTTTTTAAGCTATATGACGACTCAACATATTATAAAGTTTAATAAGTGATATGAATGTGTGTTACTAAATTATGATTAGAAATTTGACAATCATTATAAGGAAATAAATATTTCAACAAATATAATATATAATTGATTTTCCATTTAATAATTAATTAAAGTTTTAATATAAAATATATGACGATAAACTGTAACTTTAAGATTTTTTCAATGTATAAAATGGTGCATATTAGGTTTCTTAAATTAAAGATTCTAATTGGAGATATATATCACTAATAACATTATCTATATCCACTTCAGATGGGAATTGGGTCGCTAGTCGATGAAAGAGCCATCTTGGACAGTGTTGATAGGCTACGCTTAGGAAAACTGCCCCCACCACCAGTAGTCTCGGAGAAGATTTTCCGAAAACTATAAAAATTGAGTTTAGACCAAACTATTATTTTATGTGATTACTAACATACATTAAAAGAGCCTACAATAGTCGGATAAATTATTAAGAGTACAATGCTTAAATAAGTGTAATATACGTATTTGTTTTCTATAGCTCAAAAGTTTATATATCAATGAAAACTTAACGAACTCAGTTTAAGAACACATGATATAGCCTAAGTGATCCCTCCTAGGATCGATGGAGAAATGACGACGCTTCTACAGTCACAACTGCCCTGATCAGCTCCGTTTGCATAGTTTCACCACCGATCCCGGGATATTGCTAAAACGTTTAATTTTTACGCCACAGCGAATTTTCTCCAATAAGTAATCACTGTGATAAAAAAAGGTTCTTCCTAATAGACAGCTGGCAATGAGAAAAAGTATATCCACTATCTAAATACTACGTATATAGCTTAAGGAACATTCTAGAGTGAGGAATGGAGAATATATAATATATATTGTTGCGAAATTTACCTAACCCGGCCCTGGTTTCATTCCAAGAATTCGATGGGCGTTAGGACAAAAAAATTGATCTCGAAATGGCTCGGCAACTGTAGAATTGATAATGGATTGTACTGGAGAATTCGATGCTGATTTTAAAAGGAACAGCCATCATAGCAGGAGTTAGTTAGTGCAGCGAAGAGCTTATGTAGAATTATTATTGTGATATTCGAATCAGCTGTTGTATATATTTGATGTAAATAAAAGTTCTAGAAAGTCGTAGTGAATATTAGTTTTTAAATTTTAATTGAACCCACGGAGTATATAACAATATATATAAGTTAGATAACAGCTTTTGAAAATACCAGATAAGATTTTGGCGAAACGTCAAGCCGGGGTTCAGCGGAATTCAACGGACGAACGGATGCACACCGGAAGAAAAGTTCGACCACATAGCTCCATCCGTGAAACAATAAGAACAAACATATATATATATATATATATATATATATATATATATATATATATATATATAATGCTTGTAATGAATTAAAATTTTTAAATAAACTGAAATAGTATTTTAATCTCAGTGTCACTTAGCACCACGTTGGGCTAAGCCAATTTATAATTGGATAGATAGTATGTATGAACGTGTAAATGAATTTAATTTATAATTATTTTATCTCAGGGTCTTTTTTGCTTGGGTTCAAGTCTTCAAATGTTAAATAAATAAATAAATTTTATACCAAACTTGTTTATCTTACAATGATTTATCTCTCTCTTCAGGTTCACTTACACTTCTTAAATTTTTTTGAGATTTTAATTGCACTTTACTTTTTCTACTTTTTAATTTTTAAATTACTGATAATCAAATTTCCAAAGTTTCAATTAAAGTACAATTTATTTAAATTTTCCAATACAATATTTATATTAGTTTTCTTTCAAAGCAAAATAAATTTCCTGTTCATTAACTACTCTTACATTTCTATCAAATTATGTTACAAAACTGTTTCATTCATATACAACTATTATGATTATTCTAAATTTTTGAAAAACTTTTATTATCACTGATGGACTAATTTTTTTATGATTTTCTTATTTTATTAATTAAACTTTTTCAACAAACCTTAACTTTCTTTTAAACAATGTTTCAAAAACTCACTGTTGTTGGTTCCCTAATATCTTCTTATTGTTGACCTCTATCAATAATTCCAAATTTCAAAATCCTTTACTGGTAAAATTCTGCCATTCAATTGAATTTCTCGTGCTGGTTTGCAATTTATTTTCTCCCCATACTTTTGATTTTAAATTTTTATACCATTAATCTCATTATCTTCCTTTTCTCGACCATTTACAAAAATATTTTCAATTCAAATCCTTTACGGGTAAAATTTTGCCACTCAATTGAATTTCTCGTGCTGGTTTGCAATTTATTTTCTCCCAATACTTTTGATTTTTAAATTTTTATACCATTAATCTCATTATCTTCCTTTTCTCGACCATTTACAAAACTATTTTCAATTCAGCTTTCCAAATAAATTCAAATTAAATTTTTTTTGTTACTGTTGTCTTTCTGACATGGAACATTAAATTTGTTTTATTTATCATAGGACATTAACTTCGTTGTCATGAAAACTGAATTTATGAGAACGAAATTTTTGAACCTATCTGCTCGAAGCTTGACGATCAAAAGAGAGTCACTGTCAGATTTCCTATTTATATAATTTATTTTGCCACCTGCTGTTTCCATTTCCGTTTATATTTATTTTATTAATTTTCCACTATTATCCCTTAAATCATATCAAAAAATCTACACAAATTTCAACTTAAATTTCAATACCTTTTAATTATATTTTCAAAAACATTGAGTTGACATTAGTCACCTGTTGGTCACCAGTAATTTAACAGGTACTTTATAAAAATTGGATTTTATTAAAATTTAGACTTTATATCTTTTGAACTATTTACTTTTTATATACTATGCTCTACGCTTCATCTATTACTATAAATTTCTTTACTGTTCTATCAAGTTCGGAAGACTTATAACGGTTTTTATAATTTGACATTTCGATCCTCTGTTTACTAAAGAATTTATGTATTTAAAACTTGATTTTGATCTAAAATATGTTTTATTCAGTGTTCTCATGGCCTAATATGTAATCTATACATGTTCTACAAACTCTACTATGATTTTTACAACTGAATTTTTGATGTTCGACCTTATTATGAGTTTTTTCATATATTTCTTTATGTAAGTATTAATCTTTTATTAAAATTTGCATGAAATAATATCTTAACTTTATATGCCACCTTTTATCCTTTCAACAATTTGCTTTTGAAACATTTTTTTACATTGTTTGTATTTTTAATTTATCTATCTATCTATCTATTTATCTATCTTATAATATGATTCCTTAGTTATTTACAAATACTTGTTACTTCATTTTTTACAATTTTGATTCCTGCAATTTCCTTTTTTTATATATGTTTGCATTTTATTTACATTATCCCATTTTATTTAACTATTCAAATTGCTAAAGTTTTTATATGATTTCATGTCTGTTTAAATCCATTACAATATATATATATATATATATATATATATATATATATATATATGAACTAAGCTAGGTTCCGGGTGAGAACCGCGTCTGAATTTATTAAATACTCGACTCCTGCTTTGGAGCCATTATCAAGAGACAAAAAATAAAATAGAGTTTCAGAGTCTAGATCGAACTCGGGGCCTCAATCTGCCTACTCCCCAAGAGTCACTAGGTAACTGAACTGAAGGTAAGTCTGCGCTGCTTCTTGTATTTATAGTTATCGATCGATGAAGGGGCTGGCTGTGCGGTGATTGGTTGGGTGTTGGTGGGCGTGTCTGGTTTGTTTAAACTGGCAATTACGGAGGTCCAAGCTGTGGGAAGGCGAGTGCTGTCATCGCGTCTATTTGGACAGAGAGGTCTTTTCTCTATTTCGATGGCTTCGCGAATAGTGGATGCCCTAAGAGAATTGAGAGATATGATTGTCCTACTGTCCTCGAAGTTGATAGAGTGTCCTGTTTGGATATGATGATGCGCGAGAGCTGAAGTCTGATCGATGATTACTCGATGGTTGACGCGCCTGTTGGTACGACCGATGTAGCTTTGTGGGCAATCGCGACATGGAATTTCGTAAACTTTAGGATTCCCGGTTAAGTCGGCTATAGTTTGACTGGTGTTGAAGACTGTCTTTATTTGATGTCGGTATAGAATCCGTGCTATTTTGTCAGTGACTCCTCGATTGTATGGAAGGAAGGCTTTCCGGTGTTGTTGGACTGTTTATGATGGGGTTGGTGTATTCGGGGTTTGTTGCGAGTGATTATGCGCGCAATGTGGTCTGGATGATAACCGTTTTGTCGAAGTATTTGTTGAAGTTTTGTCTATTGTCAATATCTGTTAAGCGAATAGATCTAAAAGCCAAAGATTTCATTACAGAGTGATGGTCTGCTTGGGCATTTAAATATCGATTGGTTTGGGTTAGTTTCCTATAGACGGTATGTGAGAATCTGCCATTGCTGGTTTTTGTTATGAGGACATCAAGAAACGGGAGCGAAAAATCGGACTCGATTTCCATTGTAAATTGAATGTTAGAATGTATACCATTGAGGTGTTGTAGAAAGAAGTCTAAATCTCTGCCATGAGGCCAAATAACAAAAGTATCATCAACATATATAAGCCAGAATGAAGGTTCTAAATTAGACGAGTTTAGGGCCTCGGTTCCGATTTGTTCCATGAAAATATAGCAAGTCCAGCAGTTCAATTGAACGTAGTAATTTAGTGCTGAAATAATGTGAATTGTGATATGGAAGAAATAAAAAAGATTTATTCTTGGATTAAGTACGAATCCGAAAAAATTTAATTTTATTGTATGAGGATTAAATAAGTTCTTGGAAAAGCGGTACAAAATGAAAAGGCAAGTTCCAGAAGAAATTCAACAAAGATTAGTGCAATTTGATGAAAAATGTAAAACTTGCAACAGCAATAGATGAAAAACAAGATCTTATAACCAAATGAAAAACTAAAAAACAGAGTCTAATGGTAGGTTTATTTCCCAAACACTTTGAATAACTAATGCATTTAGCGATGCAAAATAACGAAGTAGTTAACCAGAAAATACAGATTGTGGAATTAGATATAAAGGAAATAAATTATGATATAAAGGTATCAACATGTTCAATAGGGATAAAGTAGGTAACATCGATTCTATTCAAGCAAAGTACAAGATAAATACTGTTATACATTTTTTGTGGGTTCTAAACAAATTTTTATAATTGTGTTTATTCCCACCGAAATAAATCACAATACGTTCCACTACAAACATATTTATTCAACTTGATGACTCACACTCGATCAGATGTTACCCTACGTTGATCTTTGCTGAACTGAACTCCTCCTGTACGTCAGCCATTTTAAACCATTATAGTTGTTCTGGATCTTTTTGAGAGTAGTTTATGTATGCCTATGTATAAACAACAATCTGAAACAAGGGCTGCAGCTAACGGTTGGGATAGTCAAAAAAGTTTACCTTTATTGAAATTTATTTAACAGAGCATTTTAGTAGGTGAAATTTTGACAAGTTAATATGAAGCAGACAGTAGCCGTTTAACACATTTATCTCATCCATATCTATCAGTTTTGTAAATGATATTAGAGATGTTTTGGAAGTAGAAGGTATCATGAACATGTCCAAACCAATGATACAAGCAGTTTCCGTCAGTCAGGAAGAAAAAGAGTCGTCCCTTCAGGAAGGGCTGTCTAGAATAAATAAAATAATTGAGATGGGACAAAAACGCGAAAACGGGGGCGTATGTTATCGTTGAGAACGTATGAGACATTTCCAACAGTGACTGCAGACTAGGTGGAAAATGCAACCAGGAATAATCAATCAGTCAAGAAAAGGGGGCGAAAGCTGACTAACCCTCCACCAGCCCTAGGACAGCATCCATCCGGGGATTTTGCCGAGATAGCAGGTGTCTAGTGTCCATTGCCAGGTCCGAAGCCTTGAGATCATCTAAAATCCGGATAATAACAACAACATTCAGTTAAGAACCCTTTCAACCCCATTGGGGTTCAATTATAAAAAGTACCTCTTCTCTTTCGTATATTGGTATGGATATTTGAAGTATTTTTACATGTTGTCTAACATTTCCCGTTTTATAAAAAGATCCCGTTTTATAATACAAATCGAGATTTTTTCTCGCCTACATATTACTTAAAACAGGCACTACAATACCAGTACCTTTTGCGTGATGCATGCACAGGCTGACAAGCAGCATTTAAATAAGTAAAATAGCGTTCTCTCGATATTTACTTTACTTCCCTAATGAAATGAGTTATTTTCTTATGGTTAAAAGTATCCTGTTTATTAAACCAGGTAACAGGTAGTTTTTACCTAATGCGTGTTCAAACAGGCAAAAATCCCATATTGGTATTTTGATAGTTTTATTATAAACAGACTTAGTCACTTAAAAGATCAAATTCCTAAACCCAAGGGAACAAGAATTCACTAAAAAACTGTTTTATAGGCAACGATAAACTAAAATCCAACAAACGCTATATTGATTATTCTGAGACTTCAACGGTTGAGTTTATAACATTATTCCGGGGACAAAATACCGATTCAATGAAAATATCAGGAACGAAAATGGAGATCTTCTTACAGAGCTATGCTGCATAAACGCATTATGCATATAAAATACGTTTTTCCCACACAGAGAACAATATAACTACACCCTTGAGAATACGAGAGGCACAGATCCATGATTAACTATATACTAATCAACAGAGAAATTCCTTTCAATTACAGACGTAAGAGCATTATACTCTGCAGAAATAGGGGGTGATCATAAATTAATAATAAAAACAACAAAAGGACACAACCAGAATACACCACAAAAATACGGTTGGAAAGTCTACAAGATGAATCAATGATGATTGGAAGATGACAGAGTAAAGGAAAGCTGGCTAAAAATGGGAATGAACATTGTAAATAAAACCCTGGGCGAGAGAGTAAATAGGAATTAAAATATCAAGGGAAGACGCCATGGTTCTTTAAAGAAACGAAAAAAGCATTTCGAATACAGGATGAAGTATATGCCACATCCATATGCATGGATGTGGGTTGTAAGTGGGAAAATTTTAAAGGTCGTGGGAAAAATTCGGGACAATAGTGCCCGATAACCCCCTTTGATATTTCCGTGTGCCGGATGGGAATCCAATGCACAGGGTCTCTGTAAACTGACTGTAAATATAATGGGTGTTAGTAAATAGAGTAGCATAGAGGGTTTAAGTGTATAGAGTGTAAGATTACGAGCAGCAAATATACAGGGTGGTAGTAAACTCTATATGGATATAAATGTGAAAACGTAGCCTGAAAAATTTGGGCGTCGCTGGTACTGTTCGGACGGAACCTCAATTTGCAGTGTCATGGTAAAAATGTTTTATTGCCAAGATTGGAACATTACTATCTGGATCATTATACTGCTATAGAACAGTAAAATATATCATTTGGAACATTCGGATCATTGTCTAAATCGAGACAAGGCCGAGTGATTACATAATTCAGCTCAGTTCTGTTGTTTCGAATGAATTTTCAACGCTACACTATTTCGTCCGATATAATCACTTACATTTAAAAATTTGATAGTTAAATATTTAAAGCAATTTTTCTCTTCGTGTCTCAATAATGCTCTCACGCAATTTTAGATATTATTTGCTATGATAACTTATACGCACATATAGTATAAACAAATGAATACATCTGGCGTCTTCAAAATTAGATTTAAGGAGAATAATTAATCTATTTACGCATTATGCATTAAACAATTTTGAAGATAAAATATATTTATTCTTACTTTATATTATATTCTAATATTACCTGACCATTTTAAAAATCGGCATAAGGTATGTATGTAGATATAAACAAACGCTACGAAAGTTTATTATGCTTTATGATTATACCTAAAAAAATATTTTATACATACTCCAACCTTGTTCAAATTTCATTAAACTCCTAGAAAAGTTAACTTATGAATTCCAAGTGCATTTGACTATGCAATCCATATCTTTTAGTTTTAGTAAAAAGGACATTCAAGTTAAATATTTCGTAAATCTCTCAAATATTTTTTACTGAATAGTTGTTAAGGTTCATATCACCATAACCACGAATGACAGGCGAGTGGCGAGTTCAGCGAGTTGTTTTGTTACTTTCGTTGACGTATCGCATCGGCGTACTTTGGCATCGGATTATTTCGTTGCCAACATGCAAACTATATTATTTCTCTCACAATTTGATGCGAACACCGAAATGATCGACTGAGCACGTGAGATGTTCCAGTTCCAAATGATTCGGTTACACGACGGGGGTGATTCAAATCTTTCAAACAGTTGGATGATAAAGAACATGGAATCGTATCAGTAAAGGTATACACATTCCTAATATGCAGGATGTGAATAAACTGAGTTTATATATAGTTCTACATAAACTCGGTTGGTGTTATTAAATACAGTAGCCCAGAGAGTGTAAGTATACAAGGCGTGAATATATAGGGTGGTAATGAACAGAACGTACGTACATAGTGAAGTATATATATGCAGCAGTGTACGGGTGGTAAATGGGAAACTTTTAAAGATCGCGGGAAAAATTCGAGAATGAAAGGTCGAACAATGCCCTTTGATATTTGTCGACAATAAGCAGGCCGGTAATATCTGGGCGGGAGCTCAATATACAGGGATTTATGAACTGTTTATAAGTATACTAGGTGTAGAGAATTTAAGGATACAGGTTGTAAGTATATAGGAGTACATATATAAGAGGAAGTATATGCAGGAGTATAAGGGGTGAGAAAATTGTTCTGGAAAATATTCTGGATAAGAGCGTTGGACAATGGCTTTTGATTGTATCAGCAATGAGCATGTCCATCCTTTGCCGACAGTGTTGGTCAAGAGCATAGTATAGAGTTTGTTAGTAAACTGAGTGTAGGTATACTAGCCGATAGTAAGCAAAGTAGCGTACAAAGTGTACGTATGCAAAGCGAAATTTTACAGGGTGTCAGTATAAAGAGTGGTATTATACCGAGGGTGTATACAGAAAGAAGTATCCTATATGTATGTTAGGCGTAAATATCATGCACGTGTATGATACGAAGTATCATATTTCGCTGACCAGTTTCCTGCTTCATAATGTAAACGTGGGAACGCATCGACTTGACCGTTCTTTTGATTAGTCAGCTTTCTTAATGTTATAAATCAGAGCGACGCGGTCCCACGGTCGTCATTTATCGTTAGTATACTTGTACCATTTAGTTAGTTAATTTTAATTTTCAATTTAATGTTTTATTCAAAGTTTTAATTTTTATATTTCAATAAATAATTTGTTTTAAAAACTCAAAAGTGATTTACAAGATATAAAATTGGCACAGTCAGTAGGATTGTCCAACACAGCTAGAACACGTGTACACTCACTAGTTGTGTCGATTTCCAAATCCTTGTGGACAACAACTTCCAGACCGAGACAACAACTGTAGCAGCGAGAACCCGGAACACGCAACCTTACAGCTAACCAGTCCTCAGCTTCTCCAGAACAGTCTCATGCCAGGAGTATTAACGTATGTACTATTACAATCATCACGTTATTGATTTTTAATATTTTATTGATTTATTCGATACGAGTTTTATGTATCTTGAACATACAGTTCTATCATTTAATATTCACCTACATTCATCTCTATTATTTTAAAAACAATTCTTGAAACATATACTTAAACACATAGAGGCCTTCTGTGCTTTTGTGTTCGATATTATTTTAATTGTTTCTAATACTGCAATTATTTACTTTATTGCATTTACCTTTATCTTCATGTTTTTACATTTATATTGACCTGTTTATTAATTGCTGTAACAAATTTACCTACAAAAATACCCCTACATTGATTTTTTCCTTTTAATATTTAATTTGATATATTTGTTTTTATAAACTACTTCATAATATTTCTAAATATGATTGAAACACGCCAAGGTACGGTAGAACCTTACAAACTTGCGGAAACTTTCGCTATCATCCCTGAATACGACGGCAATCCAATTTTCTTAAATACTTTCATCAGCTCCTGTTCGACAGCACAAAATATGGCTGTCGCAAATCAAATAACTCTTTTAGTTTTGCACATTAAAAACAAGCTAAGAGGCCGTGCAGCCGAGCTTGTTAATTCAAGAAATGCGTCGACTTGGGATGAAATAAAAACACTGTTAGAAAACCATTTCGGTGACTCACGCGACTTGTCCGCTTTAATTCAGGATTTACAAAGAATGCGACAACTACCAACTGAATCCCCACTAACTTTCTCAGCGAGACTACAAAGCCACGAGGCAAAAATGCACGCGGCTGTTAACAAACAGAATCTAACAACCAAAGAAAAAGACGCGCAAATTTGTCTTATAGATTCCATGGCTCTAAATAGTCTTTTGACCGGACTTGAACCAAAAATAGGCCAAATTATTCGCGCTAGTAACCCTCCCGATATAATTACCGCGGTTTCCCGAATAAAAAGAGAACTCCAACTTTGTCACTTGGAAAATCAAAAATTCTCAAATGTACGGAACCCTCAACAACATCAACCACAAAGACGACCACCTCCTCAAACTTTTGTAAAACAGTGTTCGTTTTGCAAACGCACCGGGCATTTGTATAACGAATGTCTAACACGACAACGACAACAACAACAAAACCAACAACCACACCAAAACTTCAACAATAACAACCCGCAACAATTTAGACCGAATCCTCCTTATCAATCGGCTAATCAAACTAGGCCCAATACTGATCCCAATAGGTATCCCGCACAACAAAACCGACCTTCTGCCAGTGGACAATATCAAAGTCCTAATCAATCTCGACCAAATCCCAATTTTTACAGAAACCAACAACAAAGAACCCACCACTTCAACCAAGATGAGTTCTACAACCCTTTAAACAATTTAACAAACGATGACCCTTATACAAATTCATACTACCAAGACGATTGTTCTTATTCAGACCGCCAAAATACAGATTTCGAATACTCTCAAAATGACTATACTGAAACTTTTGAAAGCAATTACCCAGAATTCCCTTCTGAATTACCCGAAGACCGACGACAAAATTTTCAAGAGGTACTTACAGTGGACAAACCACCCGATACACAGATCTGCAATCTTCAAACCCAGTTCGAAACAATGAGTTTACTCGACGACTTCAACCCCAACCTGAATTTTCCGGAACAAGCTTTCCTATAAGCCCCTCACTTTCGGTAAATTCTAAGAACCTTTTCTACATCAACGACGCCACTAATACATATAAACTGTTAATAGACACAGGTGCCGGTTTATCAATTTTTAAACCAAACACTTGTAAACAATTTCGAGACCGATACCCAGAAAACGTTGTGATACAAGGTATCACTAATCAAAAAATCCTGATTAACGAATCGACCTTAGTCCCATTTAATCTTAACGATCCACACAAAGTTTACATCTGTAACTTAGACATCGAATTCGATGGTCTACTAGGTTCTGACTTTTTAGAACATTATAATTGTGTGATTGACTTTAACAAAAAACTTCTTATAACCAACTTCAAAACTATTCCGCTTATGAAAGTAACAGACGAAACAATATCTTCAAACAGGCAATCTCCAACAATTAACCCAACAATTTCAAACACAATTACTATTGAGCCGCGAACAGAAAGGATTTGCAAACTCAAATGTGACTTACGTAACACAGAAGCTATACTAACCACTACCGTCCTAGAAAATGTGAGACTTCCGAATGCTTTAGTCCAAGTCAACGACAAAGGCGAATTTTTGACATCCATCTTAAACGCTAACGCCTGCCCAAAAACTGTAAATTTCGACACTATCAAATTAGAACCCATTCAAAATTACTCTGTAAATCACTGTGAAGAAATCTCGTTTGCAACTAATCCTAACTTCGACAGACAAACGGAGATTAACAATCAACTCCGACTCGAACACCTTAACGAGGAAGAGGCCGAACTAATACAACAACTTTGTCTTGACTTTTCCGACATTTTCTACTTAGAAGGTGACCATCTTAGTTTCACGAATGAAATTAAACATTCCATCGACACAAACAACGCCAAACCCATATACACTAAATCGTACCGCTATCCCCAAATTCACAAAGAGGAAGTCCGTAACCAAGTTTCGAAAATGTTAGAACAGGGCATCATTCGTCCCTCAAATTCTCCCTGGTCTTCCCCTGTATGGGTTGTCCCGAAAAAACTCGACGCCTCCGGGAAACAGAAATGGCGCGTAGTTGTGGACTATAGAAAACTAAACGAACTGACAATAAATGACAAATATCCGTTACCCAACATATCCGATCTGTTAGACCAACTTGGCAAGTGCCAGTATTTTACCACCCTAGATCTAGCTTCTGGTTTCCACCAGATTGAAATTGAGTCCAAGGACATTCAAAAAACCGCTTTCACTGTAGAGAACGGTCATTTTGAATTTGTTCGCATGCCTTTCGGGTTGAAAAATGCCCCTTCAACATTCCAAAGGGTGATGGACAATATTCTGATAGGAATCCAGAACGAAAGATGTTTGGTGTACATGGACGATATAATCGTTTATTCGCCCACCATTCACGAACACCTAGCAAGACTAACTGACGTTTTTAAAAGACTTAGGAAGGCAAACCTCAAAATACAGCCTGACAAATGCGAGTTTCTCCGCAAGGAGGTCGCTTATTTGGGACACTTAATAACTAAAGACGGTGTAAAACCCAACCCGTCGAAAGTCGACTGTATCTTAAACTTTCCTCAACCGCAGAACCCCAAAGATATTAAGTCATTTTTGGGACTTGCTGGTTATTATCGGAGGTTTATTCCAAACTTCGCGAGAATATCGAAACCCCTAACTAAACTTTTACAAAAGGATGAACCGTTTAATTTCAACGCTGAATGCGTCACGTCCTTTAACGAACTCAAACGTGCTTTAACTTCGACACCAATACTGATCTATCCGAACTTCGAGGAACCTTTCATACTAACCACTGACGCCAGTGCCTTTGCAATCGGCGCTGTACTATCCCAAGGGCCAATAGGTAAAGATTTACCCATTGGATATGCTTCCAGGACACTTTGTCAAGCCGAGACAAGGTATTCGACTATTGAGAGAGAACTGTTGGCTATTGTTTGGGCAGTGAAACACTGGAGACCGATAATCTATGGCCGAAAGTTCCAACTTTGTACCGATCACCGCCCGTTGACGTGGCTGTTCTCGATAAAAGACCCCGGAAGTCGATTAGCCCGATGGAGACTTAAACTCGAAGAATATGACTACGAGATCATTTACAAACCGGGTAAAATTAACAAAAACGCCGACGCCTTATCACGCATTAAAATCAACCACCTTGATGAGTGCGTACTATTCCAGGCTAAAACTAAACTAACACCCCACAAAATCTTACCCCTAAATGACGAAGACGATGACAATACCTCCGAACCTGAACAAAACGAAATAACTACCAAAACGATATCCCAAGAATTCAAAACTTTTGTTGAACGTTACAAAACTGTTTCCTTAATTGACTATAGTAAGATCGAATTTTCTAATTGCCAACTCCTAGACAAGGCAAATAAAAATATCCTAATCTTTCCCCAATCATCCAACCTTCAGGAATTCCATCACGACATATTCGAAGATATTTTCGAAGAAGTCGCTGATTTTGAAACATTTAAAATCAACGTATTCGCTAGCAAAACTGTTAGCAGGAGACAATACTTCATAGTCCCGCTTCCAAACGATCCCGAAATCGTAAATGAAGTCCTTTTCGCATCTATTTTCAAAAATCAAGACGTTCTCTCCCCATCGAAAACATATTGTGTAGAAAACAACCTTGATCTTCCAATTCTGGAAATGCTATCCTTTATTTTCTCTGAAGAAGACATTAAGTGGAAGATTTGCCAAAACATCACTAAAACTCCTAACAAAGACGAAATTCCACTAATACTCGAGCAATATCATAACGGAAAAAACAACTTGCATCGCGGCATCAACGAAACCATACGCCGTGTCAAAGAGAGGTTCAACTGGCCGGGATTTACTAAAGACATTGAGAACTTCATAAAGAACTGCGTAATCTGTCAACAAACCAAAGCTTGTCGAAAAAACTTAGATAATCCCCTCGTCATAACTGAGACACCTAAAACACCCTTTGAAAGAATTAACATCGACATCTTAGAAATTCCTAATAGAAATCACATTTTGACGATAAGAGACGAACTGACTAAATTCTCACAAGCCTATGCTTTGGCAGATAAATCCGCCAAATCTGTCGTTAGTACTATTATGTTGTACTTTCAACATTTCGGTACACCATTACGTATCCACTGCGACTATGGCAGAGAATTTGACAATGCCATACTAAAAGATCTATGCAAACTTTATGACATCAAACTTACCTACTCTAGCGTGGGACACCCACAAACAAACGGCTCCGTGGAACGATTTCATTCTACTCTACTAGAAATGATTCGCATTCACAAAGCTGAAAATCCCGACGAACACCCCTTAAACGTACTTCCGTATGCTATTATTGCCTATAACAATTCAACCAATAAGACCCATGGCTTCACCCCGTTCGAACTCGTTTTCGGACATACCTCCAGCAGACCCCCAGAGACTCTTTATAATCAAAAAGAACTAATTAGCAAATACGTACGAGACCTAAATAACCGAATTTCTTACTATTACAAAATTGCACGCGAAAAGACCAACATACAAAAACAAAAAGCGAAGGAAAGATTTGACCAACACGTTTCGAAAAACCCTCCTGAATACAAAATCGGTGACAAGGTATACGTTAAAGAGTCACAAATAAAAGACAAACTCCAGAACAAATTTAATGGCCCATTCCAAATTATTGAGATCCACAATAACTCTGCTACACTTCTAAACCTAAGAACTAACCAACGAACGAAAGTGAACTTTGACAGAATGAAACCATATTCTGAAAACTAACTTTCTTTTCAGGTTTCTTCTGCTGCTCGGATCAGCAGTTTCACAGTACGACGTCAAACCGATTAACAACACTCTCGGTATCTACTACCATGACGAAAGTCGAATAATTGTATCAAACTATAAATGGACTCTATTAGTTCACCGGAACTTGACAACCCTTAATCAACTATTTGAAAATAATAACAGAATCCTCAATACTTTAGAACGAACTGTCGATCCTATGCCTGGCTTCAAATTTCACGATACAGGTGCCTTTCGTGTGGACGTCCAAACACACATTAGCCTTTTAACACAAATCTCCGACTCCATCAAAACAAAATTTTCAGAAGTATTTCTAGTCACTAAAAGACCAAAACGCGGATTAATAGACGGTGCTGGAACCATCTTTAAAGCAATAACCGGTAACCTAGACGCATCCGATGGCGAATTTTATACTAGCAGCATAAACAGACTTAACCAAGGACAACTACAAGTCGAAAATCTTTTAAAGAATCAAATGAGCGTTACAACCACTATTATTAAAAACTTTAATGAAACTATTCAGAAACTTCAAATAGACGAGAAAATCTTTAACGAAGTCATTAACGAAATCAACCTCACGATACATGAACTAAATGACCGGATAGCCACTATTCAAGCCAAACAATCATTTCTTGAAATTTGTGAAAAACTAATGGCCAGTTATTTGTTTCTTGAAGATAACCTTAACGATATTTTAAATTCAATAACTTTTGCACGTTTGAAAATTATTCACTCATCTATTATTACACCGGATCATTTGATTGCCGCATTACAGGAGATTTCTTAAAACCTTGTAAAAAATAATTTACCGTTACCAGTCAGATTTTCAAGTGTTGCACAGTATTTAGAAGTAATTGAACTACAAGCTTTTCAAACTCACTCAGATCTAGTATTCATCTTAAAAATCCCTCTAGTAGAGCAACAGCTTTATACAGCTTACCATTTATACCCTATTCCGATTTTAGATGATAGAACTGGTTTTCATCACATCCTTTCTTTTACTCAAAAATATGTAGCGCGAAATGATGATTCTCTTATGTACATACCAATCAAGGACTTGAGTGCGTGCAAACAGCTGACTCCACTCCGAAAACTGTGCTCCGATTTATACGCGTATCCCATAGACTCAAATGCACCCTGTGAGGCGCAGCTCCTGAAAAACATTCGTAGTGTCCCCAAAACTTGTAAAAGTGCCATCGTTTTCAGTGAAGGGTACAATGTTCAAAAACTTGAAACAAATGCGTGGATTGTAATCATATCGGAACCCATACATGTGACCATTAATTGTCCAGGAATTGACGCTAAAACTTTAGTGCTAACGAACAATTCTATCATTCGGTTACAAACGGAATGTAGTGCTTTTGTTGGTATTACAAAAATCCAGGCCGAACCACAAAAATTCATGAACATTTCGGACAATTCTCATCCAGTTTTAATTCCATTCAATTGTTGCAATTCTCATCCTGAGAAACTTGCAATTCCGGACCTTAAGCCCCTGAAGCTGGACGACTTAAACATGGAAGAACTGTCCATAGCCAACCACAAGCTGGACCAGTATTCAAGGGATCTCGACGATCTCATCAACCAACCCTTTGTTAATAAAAACATTTCCTGGTTCACGTATGCTACAATAATTATCATTGTAACAATTGTTGTTGTATACAGCTCATTGAAAATCATAAGGCCCGTTAAGAGACCTCCGAAAAACGACAGCTCCAATCCAGAGAGTCTGAGTACCCTGACAAAACCGTTCTCCAGGCTGATACCAAAACTGAGGCCCCAAATCGAAGAGGAACCTGAACATCCAGACTTATAGAATTGAGAACCTTTTTGATACATTTCCATTCTTATTTGACTTTTATGTTTTGTATATTTTTCATATTTTATGTAACCTATTTAAACTTAATCATTATGTTCACTTTAACTTTATTTCATTTCCATATTTGTATTGTTTTTGCTTATTTAGCTAGCATCCAGTAAATTCCAAAAGTTGATGTTACAGCATCAACTTTTCTTGGTAAAGGGGAGCTGTTAGGCGTAAATATCATGCACGTGTATGATACGAAGTATCATATTTCGCTGACCAGTTTCCTGCTTCATAATGTAAACGTGGGAACGCATCGACTTGACCGTTCTTTTGATTAGTCAGCTTTCTTAATGTTATAAATCAGAGCGACGCGGTCCCACGGTCGTCATTTATCGTTAGTATACTTGTACCATTTAGTTAGTTAATTTTAATTTTCAATTTAATGTTTTATTCAAAGTTTTAATTTTTATATTTCAATAAATAATTTTTTTTAAAAACTCAAAAGTGATTTACAAGATATAAAATGTATATAGGATAGATACATTGTGCTGCAAGTAAACAGGAGGTAAGGAGTGCGTTCAAGTATTACGTAAGCAGGCCTAGCGCTCATTGTTTCCTTACTTTTGCTGCGGGATGTGCAGGTGACATTATAAATTTTACTTAAGAAAATAAAATTCCAAAATAATGTTTCTAAAACATTGATTATAATTTAAATTAGTATAAAAATTTTTACTATGGTTATTTATTTTTACTGTTCTTATTAGAAATAAATGCGTGTTAGGGGAATTGATGTAACTTTACATTACTAAGTATTATTAGCAGTCCTTTTAAATGTACCGAAAGGCTACAAAAAAGCAAAATATAACGTCCATTATTATTAAGACCACTGCTTATCGACTGTTTTGTTCGTTTAATCTAAATGCACATTCTTTCATGGAATATTATAATCCCTGATTTTCGCTGATACAAGGGGTGGGGGTCTAATATTAATAAAATGATGCTTACGTAATACTTGAATGTCCCCAAGGCATTTGTTGCAGTACATATTCAAAAAGAATACAAGGTATTAATATACAGGATGTACATATGAAGGGTGTGCAGTGATTCCACTTCATTAACCACGTGCAACCAATGTAATGTGAGTACCCACTTCAAGTATATCCATATAATTTTACATGCCATATGTGAGTAAAGTCATGGGTAAACATTAGTTCCTTATCAATTCTAATGACTTCTCAACGGGGACATCTGTAATAAGATTATGTCGAAACTTACCAGTATGTAATTTTTGTTAATAATTTAATTGTGTTTTTAACCCGCGAGCACTCGCGCTATGAGCATTTTGCTCACAGTAAATTTAAAACACGCGCCATTTTGTCAAATTTCTGCATAGGGACTTCATTCTTTCGGTAGCTGAGTTTTGTTCCGTCCTCCACCCCTGGATACAGCTCACTTATCGCCCGTGTGCGCTAGGCGCTGGTATGAGGAGGTTTGTTGCGCCATGTATCATCAAGCGGCGTTTTGCTCATCGCGCGGGTGTCGACTTTTTTCCTCATTACTTAATTTTTTTTATCATATAGACAGTTTTACTGCTACTTTTATGTAATATTATGGTTTTAATTTACCGTCATAGAAATCTATTATGTATTTTTTTATAGATGGATCGAAGAAATTACTTGAAACAACTAGCTCTTCAACTAATACAGACACATATCCAAAGAAGAAGTACCTGGCAAAACATTGCATATCCTCTACAGCAAGTGATTAAATGTTTTGTATCAGAATCTGAGTTATCAGGAAAAGAAAAACCTAATGGAATCTGCGCAGTTTGTCCAAGACGCAAAAACCGCAAGACCAAAAAGTGCTGCATTTACAGTAACAAAAATTTATGTATCCAGCATAGTCATACATTATGGGATATGTGTATAGCTCTCATATATGATGAAGATTAATTATTCCCACATATTTAAGTTTTTGTCTGAAAAGATTTTTATTTGTTTAATTTTTCCCTTAAGACTGTCTTATAAGACTGGCAAATTAGTTAGTATGATTGTTAATTAAAACAAAAAAGATTAATGTTGAAAAAGTTTTAGATATATATTTTCTAGAATAAATAAAGTGTATTTTATTTAATAAAAAAATAAAATAAAAATATTAACTGCTAAAACCTGCATTTAATGGCATTCATAAACGTTAGCAAAATGCTCTACGCGCGAGTGCCCGTGTAATTTCTAGAGGCGCGGGTGCTGGCGGGTTAAAATTATTTGGATTGTTTTCATATGTTTTAATAATATGTATTATATAGATGTGGACCTTTACTGTGGTGGTGTATTAAGTTTTTTCCCTAATGGAGTGAATTATTATTTGTGTTTTGTAATAATGTCTCTAGCAGGGTTTTCTCTATTTTTAATAGCATACTCATGTCCCCATTACCAGAAACTTGTTACCTTTATATATTCTCACTCACATTAAACATTGTCAGTCTATTTATTTTTCACACCTACACCTCACCTGTTACCACAGTAATGTTTTATTTTCACCCTCGGGTTCACTAAATTCACTTTAATTTATTTCCACTACTTTAATTTATAATCACATTTACAATTTATCTTGAACACCTGATCTTTACTATACGGCCATCTAATACTGAATGAATCCTATCGTTAGCTGTTCGTATTTGTATATTTCTCCTCGGAATTTTCTAGTAGGTTTCTCGACTATTAGATGAAATTTGAGGAATTTCCATTAACGTCAGCCGCCGGCCTTGGGTCGACAGACAACATTTCGGGTTCCACGAAATATCGGATAAATGCCGATCCCACGAATTATATGATGAATTCATGTCACAGTATTCTGTATTCATAGGAGAGTATTTGAATAATTTAACCCCTTAGAAAGCATGTATGGTATGGTGTAATTTGTTTAGTGGACAGATTTATCAGTTTTGTTAATGAAATTTCTATTTGGTGTAAAAAATTGTTTGTTGTTATTTTCATTTAAGAGATGTGTAAATATGTTTATATTTCTGTTTTTACATATTTGAAATTCTAAGCTATATATGAATTGTTTATAAAATTAAAAATGCAGGTGTAGTCTGATGGTACGTGTATTTCTTTGAATTTATTTTCTAAGATAATGATAAATCTTCGATAGTATTGTATTCTATTTCTAACTAAAGCATTAACTGTTTTCAACTGAATTTTAGTATCTCTGTCGTTATATGGCATTTTTGATAAAAACCCCTTTAGATTTATTTATTCATTAAAAATTGTTATAATCACGGAACTAACTGAACTCTGTTTAAACCACATCATTTTATTTTGAAGCAGACTTCTATAAACTAGAATTTGTTATGGGGTAGAATTACTTTAGTACCTGTGTTAATATACAGGATAATTTTTACAGAGCGAAAATATTTTACTTATATTTTTATACAACGGGATCTTTTTTATATAAAACGGGAACACAATATGTAGAAAACTTTACAATATCCATAATCCCTACCAATATACAAAAGAAAACGTGTTATGTCGATAGTTTAAATTTCAGGAACGGACATAGGTTTCTCTTTCAATATTCAACCCCTAAGGGGACGAAAGAATATGAAAAGAGATGTAGAAGTTTGTATGGTAAACCTCTTGCAGCTGATACAATCTTGACTGGCTATAGTATTTGGAATACATATAGTTAAAGCATATTTTGTAAATTTAACTAAAGAGATAAAAAAGGGGCTCTAAAAGGTGTTAGTAATAGTTTTTATGTTGGTTTTATATAATTGTGTTCATTATGTTCATTTATTACGTATATACGTCTATCTGTACTAATATATAAAGAGGTAAAAATTGTTCACTTTTTGGACACAGCAGCGCCGGTGTCAAAAGTGATGGATTCGATAGCTTGGCCACTGATGGTGCCCTTGACAACCAGGCTACTGCTATTTCGGCAAAATCTTCAAATTGATACTATATTTGGTGCTAGCGGAGGATTAGTAAGCATTGGCCTCCTTATGCAGAGTGACTGTTCCTGGCGGTGGTATAATTGCCTTGGCCAACCTTGAGTGCTGCTAGACTACAACGCCTGAAGGGGTGAGTCTGATTTTAATGTTGAACCTCTTAAAGAAACTACAAGAGAGGTAGACTTTTCTTGGCTATCCCATCCATTAGCCACCGCTTCAAACTGCCCTTTGCACATAGGCCAAGATGAATTACCATCAAATGAATGTGGTTTGATAAAGGAAAGTTTGATAATTTTTTCCTTTTTGTAACCTTTTTAATTTCTATTTTATAGAACTGATTTCATCTTGTATTCTACTTTAAATAGAATCGATGTCCTCTACTTCGGTTTGGAGAGTATCAACAACGTTTTTACTCCCTGTATTTCATCAATTATCTCTTACGATGTCGAATTCCACAATCTCTATTTTCTGGTTAACTATTTCATGAGATTAATTGCATTAGTTGTTCAAACTGTTCATTTTGAATTTTTATTATTTTCAAATTTGGAAAATCAACTTCCATTAGATTTTGTCGTGTTGCATCTAGGTGACAAGAATTTGTTCATTTTCCTTGGTGATTACAAGATCACCAAAAGATTGCTCTAACCTCTTTTGAATTTCTTCGTCAAGTCTGCGTTTCTTTTTATTATTATTTCATTCTTCCAAGTTCTTGTTTCGTTTTTCGTCCAGCTTATTAGTAACGTTTAGAAAAGTTATTACTGGCCTCGTTTATCGTTGCTTAGGTAGTCCTAGTTGTACTAATTATTAATTTTGATTTTACATTCACTTCAGATTCACCAATTGGGTCAGAACAACTGATTAACACCAAATAAAAATTTTCTTTATTTCCTTGATATAACTCGCATTTATAATAGAAATACTACACTAACATACTGTACTATTATACTCCGCTATGAGTCCTTCAAATCCAACTAACGTTCAACTGCCATTTGCCGACGCTCGACCTCCTTTTATACGCACCACCTTTTCTCGAACATCTGGAAGCAATTGTCATGTTCCTTTCAGTACTTCGATTCTTGTTTCGGAGGCTCCAGCAAAAGTATGTGTACTGTTTTTATCGTCAGGAATTTATTCGAAAGGAGGGTTTTTATTGCAGTAATATTTCGAGATTACGCTTATAGTTCACTGGGGAGAGAGAAAATCTTACTTAATGGACTTATTGTAATGTTTATGATTATCGTCAGAATGACAATGAACGACTTTGAAACAAGACCACCTGGGAGTTTTCTACATGGAATTTGCTGGAAATCCATTGAACATTCGCTAAGACCCATAAGAGAAATGCAATCTTAAAAGAGATATGTAGTTTTAGAAGTTTTATCTATGAAAAACGTTTACTACAGAAACTAATGTTCCAATTATGAATTTCAGTTGACCATTTAGTGGAATGTTTGTTTTAACAAATACGGGATTTTCAGTGGCGGATTTAAACCTTGGCCCGTGAGGCTCGGGCCTAGAAAGACATGATTTTGGGGGCGGCAAAATTATCCCTTATGATATAATATTTTTTTTATAAAGAATATACTTATTAATATACTGTGAGGTCCTAAAGTAACGGATAAATAAGCTTCGTGTAAAGTTCAATTCCTTTGGTAACTTATCTGAATCCGAGAAAATCGAGCAAATGATAAGTATCTTAATGATTTAGAAGAAACATTAAGTTTTGAATGTACTCATTACCCTAATGTAGATATTTTTTATGCGTTTATAAATCATCTTAAAGAATCCCAGCACCAAAGTGTTCGGGGGAGAGGTCTTTCCCCAGCCTGCAAGGGGTAGACAGCTATATACGTAGAATTGTTAGTCAAGGTAGGGTTAATAATCTTGCATTATTCTCAATTGAAGCTCAATTAGTACAAGAAATTGATAATGAAAACTCTCTCGGGTCAACTAAAGCTAGCAAGAAGAAATTACTTTGACAAATGATAATTTCGAGAAAAATTAATCATTTTTAAACCATTAATATTTAAATTAATATTTAATATTTGAAGTTATAAACGACAACATCTATGTAAGTAAATAAGAGGGTATATAAGTACTTACATTAATAGAATTCAATAGATAATAATATAAATATTTGAAAATTAGATGGTTAATTTTGATAATTACTTGTTTATGTAGTAGGGCGGAATATAGAACCGAGCCTAGGGCGGCATCGAGCCAAAATCCCCCATTGGGGATTTCCTATGAAGCAGCTGCGATTTCATCAACTTCGCATTTTTATCTGAATGTTTCAAGTGAAAAAATATTACTTCTAAACTGGAAGGTCTTACTAGTTCTAACTCTTCTTCAGTTTATATCATTAAATCTAATCTGATTCTCTCAAAAACTCGAAACATTCATTTTTGATGTATAAATAAAATTCTTCTCATCTCTCAGCTATTGCGACCTGAGTTGCGTATTCTCAAATTAATTTATACCTGTTTCCGATTTTCAATATGGTCTTTTCAGTTCTGAGTGCAACTCATGACAAATGTATTTTATACATTTAATAGTTCGTTCTTAGAGGCCTGTTGCCAATAATTTTAAGGGTTTGAATAGTTCTCTGCGATACGAGAGTTGGCACGGCCAACTTTTCCTCATATTTTCACAGAGCCGATGAGATCATTTCTCTCTTGACTATCAAAAGTCTTCAACTAATGCAAAGAGCCCACCTTTTTCAAAATCAGATGGTATTTTTCTTGAGTTATATGGTAAAAAATATAAAATTAATTCTACATGCTCTACTTTCTTTGCATCACAGCTAGAAAGTATTTTTCATCAATATAACAAACATACCTTATTTAACATATATCAAGAAATTATTGTAAGGTTAAGAAATATTGAATTACAATTTATTTTCCAGATCTAAGTTTCACTAGACACAAATTATACTTACAACTTTCTAATTCCAGACTCCGATTTTTTCCAAGGTGCGTCGTCTGGTTCATAAGGGAGTGGCCCCTGTACAGGAGCATCATCATCAGCAGGGCTGTAAGGAAAAATATATATTTACTATTGTATATGTTAAATATGAAATAAAAAAAAACTTACGAAATTTCACAAATGGGAGGAGAAGGGGACCTGTTTGAACTCAATAAATTATCACATGCATTTTCAATTTTATCCACCAAAGGAATGAGATTTTTTAATCTAGAACCGAAAAATAAAAATAAATAAACTTCTAGAGTTCTACAAAATGAAAAATAAGGATAAAAAAGTTTTTTAAATTTCTTAATATTACTATATCAATAGAATTACATCTCAGCCTTATTTTTAGGTCGATATGTTTCCAATTCGTCTTCTAAGTCGCTAACTCGAGCTTTTAATTCATTTCGTTCATGTAAGATATCCTTTAACTCCTGTGTGGTGAATCTGGGTCTATTGGGATCATCCAAATCATAAATTGCTTTGTTGCTGGGTATTGGCTGATCACTCTGAAATTAATATACCATTCAAATTTGGAAATAAATTGGCAATGACAGTGGTTAAACTCATGAGTATAGTCTGAGAAATAATTCATGTTATTTTGCCTTGGAATCCCATTATTAAGTCTATTCTCACACATCAGTTACATCACAGTTCAGACACCGTCACGAATTAGAACCATCACCGTCCAGCATCATTCATAGCGACCGAATTCACATCTATCAATTGAATTTTATTGACTGCATACAGTATTTTTTTCTGTCAAGTATGCACTCAAGTGCACTTATAATATATTTGTGATGGTGATTTCAGAGAATTGCTTGGTTAGTAGAGCAATAATTATGGATGAAGAGGAGAAACACCATCAGAAAAGTAAATTGATTCATGCGCCATGGAAAAAAACAGTAAACGAAGTAATGTCTATCACGTTATTTTCATAATTGATGGACGATGAAACAGTTTTTTGGTAGAAACGTAGGTTTTCGCGGCTAGAGTCATTGCTGACTCTGCTTTTTCCGGATTTGGACCTCGTCATTTTTTCGAATTAATTTATCTTAACTAACATAGAAACAAAACTTTCCAACGTTTCGCCCAGTATGGGCTTTTTCAAGGATGAGAAATAGAAATGTACCAATACATTTGTATTTCTCTTCTTTGAAAAATTCGGAAAAAGCAGAACCAGTTTTTTAGTATTTCGAAATGACTGCAAACAGTTTTAACATATTATACAATAAAAGCGAAACTTTCAACATCAACTATCCTTTACAATTTCTCATAAATTAAAAAGAGACTGCAGCGTGACTAACGTTTCGGTTTTAAGACTATCGTCTCAGTGTAGACACCGCCATTTAAAAGTCTATTCACACATATATCACATATCAGTTACCGTCACGAAACAGAACCGTCATCGTCAAGTATCAGTCAAAATAGCGTTCAGTAATTGTTTTTCAAGTGAACTTATATATTTGAGAAGAAACAGCTGCAGAAAAATAAATGGATGCATGCGGAATGGAGCAAAAGGTAAGCATGTTATGTTATTTCCATAATTCATCTCATATAAGAAAAGTAGTGGAACACACATTTGGAATTCTATAAAAAAAATTTAGAATTTATAACAGATGAATACAGGCCACCCCACACAATGTCGACCACATGGTGCTTGCAACTTGTCTATTTCACAATTTCATAACAAATATGATACATACATGTTATCAAACATAATCAACTGTATCATCTTAAGAAACTACAAATTTGGAAAATTTGCCTTATCAAGGTGGGAAAGCGACACAAGATGCTTTTCAAATAAGAGAAGAATTTTTTTTATTTCAAAGGTTGGCAGCGTACGATGGCAATATGAAACTGATTTTTAAAGAATATATATATTGTAATATACTTCGTGGGTTCAATTTAAAAATTATAAAACTAATATCCCCTTTCACTATTCTAGAACTTTATTTACATTCAAACAGCTGATTCAAAAATACAATAACAATCCCATATAAGCTAGTCGTCGCGGTATCACTCCCTGGCGATCATGGCGTTCTTCTTTTATATCACCAGCGTAGAATTCTCCAGTAGAAATCATCATCGCTCCTTCCGCTGCCGAGTCTTTTCGAGAATCGTATTTTTTATCTTGAAGCGTTTGTTGTCGTGCTGAAATGACACAGGGTCGGCTTTGGGTAAATTTCGTAACACTGCCCCCCCTTTAATTCTGATCGTCCCGATCAGAAACATCCCCTCCATGGTAGGGAGCGAGTCGATCTAAATGAACCACCTTCAATTTAGCCTTGGGGTTTCGACGGATCCGGTAGACGACGTCATTAAGCCTCTTAACCACCTCGTATGGACCATCCCAGGCGGGTGTAAGCTTTGGGGATTTACCCTTGCTCCGTTGGGGGTTGTACAACCAGACTTTGTCCCTCTCCTGGAACCCGACTGAATTGGCCTTGAGGTCGTATCGCGTCTTCATCCGGTCACTAGTGGCCAACATCTGCGTTCGGGCTAATTCGTGTATTGCCAGCATGTTATGTCGGAGCTGGTCGGCATAATCGTCGATGTCTTGGGGAGGTTCTTCGGGGGAGCCAAATGCCAAGTCGCATGGTAGTCGCAGCTCCTTTCCGAATAAGACCCTGGCTGGGGTCAGGCCTGTACTATTATGTACAGCAGAGCGATATGACAACAGGAATAGGGGAATATGCTCATCCCAATCACGCTGGTTATTGCTGACGACCTTGGATAGGTGTTGTTCCAAGGTCCTGTTGAATCTTTCCACCATTCCGTCTGACTGTGGGTGTAATGGTGTTGTTCCCGTTTTCCTGATCCCCAACATCGTGCAGACCTTCTGGAATACATTCGATTCGAAGTTACGCCCCTGGTCTGAATGTAATTCCATCGGGACGCCAAACCTGCTGAATAGTTGTTCTACTAGCACCGTCGCTACCGTGGTTGCCTCTTGGTTGGGTATCGCATATGCCTCAGGCCATTTGCTGAAGTAATCCATTGCGACCAGAATGTATTTGTTCCCCCTCAGACTCGGGAAACGGACCGGCGACATCGATGGCAATTCTCTCAAATGGGACGCCCACATTGTACTGCTGCATTCTACCCTTGGTTCGGGTCTTCGGGCCCTTACTGGCGGCACATGTGGCACATTTGCGGCACCAAGCTCTGACGTCTTCGAAGTAATTTACCCAGTAGTACCGCTGGCGAACTTTGTATAGGGTCTTATTCATGCCCAGGTGGCCTCCGGTAATTCCATCATGTACTTCGGTCAGGATGGCTGGTACCTTTTTCTTCGGAACTACCAGTTGGGACTTGGTTTCTCGTCCATCAGCGCTTTCCCAAACTCGCTTGAGCATTCCATTGTCTACTCTTAGAGAGTGCCACTGAGCCCATAACGATTTCAGCACGCCGGAGTATCTAGCTACCTCGTCCCATCGTGGCCTGGGTGCCCCTCTCATTTTGAGTGACAAGATTGGTTCGATGTCTGGATCAGCCATTTGGTCCTGGATGCACTGTTCCGTTGTCCAGTCTTCATTGGCCTGCACTCGGTCTGCCGATGTAGAGGGGCGGCGATGGTGGCAAATCCCTCAACAAAACGCCGGTAGTATGAACAGAGGCCCAAGAAGCTTCGGAGTTCATGTTTGTCTCTTGGAACTGGCCAATCACGGATGGCTTCTATCTTGTCTTCGTTGGTGCGGATTCCTGACTCGGACACTACGTGGCCCAAAAACTCTACTTCTTTTTGAAACAAGGAACACTTCTTCGGATTGAGTCTCAGGTTGGCGTTATTAATTCTGGAGAATACTTCGCCCAGGTTCTTCAGATGGTCGTCGAATGTCTGGCCCATGACTAGAATGTCGTCGAGGTACACTAAGCACGTCCTCCATGTTAACCCGCTCAGTACATACTCCATTAGCCTCTCAAATGTAGCGGGTGCATTACATAACCCAAAGGGCATGACCGTGAACTGAAACAGCCCTTTACTGGTGGAGAACGCTGTCTTCTCTCTGTCGTTTGCGTGCAGACCAACCTGCCAATATCCACTTTTTAGGTCTAGTGTGGAGAACCAACGGGAGCCTGCTAGTGTGGTCAAAGTGTCATCGATTCGGGGTAGTGGATAGCTGTCTTTCTTCGTGACACCATTCAGCTTTCTGTAATCCACGCAAAATCGGGTGGTTCCATCTTTCTTTTTAACTAGCACGACGGGAGCAGACCATGGACTGATGGATGGCTCAATAACTCCATTTTGTAACATGGACTCGATGTTTTCCTCGACTGCTTGTTGTTGCCCCAATGGTAGTCGTCTAGGTGGTATTCTGATGGGTTGAGCCTTTCCGGCATCTATTCGATGCTGGATGATGTTGGTGCGACCGGTGGTTCCATTTTTACTGTTAAAAATTTGCCAGTGTTTTGTGATAAATTGCTTGGCTTTATTCTGGTTCTCTGGTGTCAAGTGTGTCAAATGGTCAGCAAACTGTTGTAGGAACTCTTTATCGGGCCCTGGCTCCTTCACCGACGTCTGGTACTCTTCTTCGCAATTGATGATGGTCTCTACTGGCTCGAAACAAATTATCTCTTGACCATTGGTAATTCGGATGTCGTTGTTGGACAGATTCAGGACTCTGATTGGTATATCTCGTCCGGTTCTAACTATAGCCCGTCCAACCAAGTAGTTATGAGCTGAGTGTACGGGCTCCACCATTCCAACGCAGCTCCCAGGATTGCTGTCTAGCTGCCCATGAATAATCTGTTCCGTTCGACCGGGAATTCTAGCTGAAGACTTTGCCACAATTTTTATGGGCGTGACTGATGTGTTGACGGGCCGTGTCAATACAAATTCCTCATTCAGGAACCGAACATCATCATATCTCGGGTCGAACATAAATCCATGCTGGCTAATTAGGTCCATTCCCAGTATAAAATCGTCCTCAATATTCGCTACCAGGACCCTATGCCGGATCATGTTGTCCCCTATCTGTAGCACGACATCTGCCTCACCCTGTGTTGACATGGACTCGCCGGTGACTGTTCTGAGCTGGATGTTATTGGTAACTGGCCGAATTTCTGATGCTCTCAAAACCCTGGACTCGGCAATGGACACAGCGGCGCCGGTATCGATGGTGATGGTAACTGCTCGCCCGTTGATGGTGCCTCTGATGACTAGGCTGCTATCTCGGCAAAATCCCCGGATGGATAACGTTTTGGGGGCTGGTCCCTCCACCAGTCAGCATTCGCCCCCTTATGCTGACTGGCTGACGGTCCCTGGACATGTGGCTGTTCTGTTGGTTACTCCTGGTCGGTGATCGTTCAGGTGGCCTCACTCGACAATTACGTTGGAAGTGCCCTGTCCGTCCGCAGCCGTAGCATGCCCCTCTGGTGCCAGTTCTTGGTGACCGGTCTAATATTTTGTTCAGACCAGCCAGCAGCGCTTGAAATGGTGACTCTGACTCTTCCTGGTTGAAGGAAACTGCTCGGACCCTCGGCTTGGACATGTTCATGACGGCCTCTACTTCCAAAGCCCTAAGTAGAGCTTCATTACTTTTCTTGACGCCACTTAGACTTAGATTTCTTTGTACTTCCACATCTCTGATGCCGTTTATGAAACTCTGAGTGGCCAACTGGTCTTTCGTTTCCTCTGGCAGGTCTGGGTAGGACAAGTGTACTAACCGTCTAATCTCTGCTTCGAATTCTTGAAGGCTTTCACCGGATTTTTGCGTTTTTCCACTGATTGCGATGATCTTGTCGAAATTGCCTTGTTCATCGACTGGAATGCTTTGGAGGAGTTCTAGGGCCGGACCTCTTAGCGAAATTACCAGAGAAGTAGACTTTTCTTGATTATCCCATCCATTAGCTGTAGCCACGGCCTCAAATTGTCGTTTATACATGGGCCAAGATGAACTGCCGTCGAATGTGGGTGGTTTACTAAAGGAACCTTTGGTACTCACGGTGTGCTGGTATTTTCCTGGCTGTAAGTCCAGAATAAACAACGGGTTCTTTATTGTATCAAAGAAATATCAGAGACAATATTTTTTGACTAACATGTTTCATTCAGACAAAATGAGGAACTTCTGCGATATAAATAAAAATTAATACTTTTTCCAAATAATTAAGATGTTCTAGTAGAGATGAATAAGTAACCTTTACTTTCAAGTAAGTAATTACAAGTTATTTTGATTGTACATTATTTCAAACCAAACTAAAAAGTAAAAAGTGTCAACTAACCCAGAAAATGATCATCTTGTGAGAGCGGAATATGTCTACCAAAAATTTAGTATTATTTATTATCTCTAATGTTTGTTCAATACAATAAAGAACTCTCTGGTTATTGTAATAAGTAAATTTTTAATTTAATTATATATTATTCGGGGTTCCAGATTTTAAGGCTCCTTAATGATTTCGATAAATGTTTGATACAATTATAACAAGGAGTTTGTAGGGTAGTATATTCTCTTGATCCTTATGTCATAAAACTAATTATTATTTAAGGTATTTGCTCAGTGTAAGCGTTATTGTTTCTTAAATAAGAATTATTCTCAAATTATAGCAGCTAATAGAACAATAAAGAGTGACAAAATCTTATACATATATTTATGAATATGCCCAATATATTACAGTAATAGAATGAAACCACTATTAACCTAATATAAGGTAAATTTATACACATTACTAAGTATTACTTGATTCCAATATTTCTGCTTCTCTGTTTACATTACTTGGGATCTTTTATTAAGTAAGTTGAATGCAAACTACCATGACCCGAGAGATTTCTTATGGTATCTACATAAATGTCTTTCGGTCTCTTTGGCTAGCTTCAGAATTGACCAGCATCTCTGCTTCGTTTTTAATTACATTGCAAAGGCATATTAAAATAACTATTCTTTTCAACATGAATCTGGTAGCCTTGCATAATACTGCATATACTTAATACTTTACCGATTTCCTCCTGTTTTCTCTACACAAAGCTGATTAATTATATTGCTAATTTGACATTTGCCCTTACAGTTCATGATATTCAACAATATTATTCAAAGGTACTTTTTCTAATACTCACTTTTACTAAATCCTCATTTTCTTTTTGAGCCAGACCTAATCGTTGTCTTAGTGCCGATATGTCCCGTTGTTGGTCTTGAAGCTGTACAAGGAAATCAGCTCTCTCATCGCAAAGGGTACGAACCTGAGATTGCATTGACTTATGTTTTCTTCGTAACTCCCTACTGGAGGAAGTTAATCGTTCTACTTGACTTTTAAGCTAAAGTGAAAACAATATTCAATATCATATCAGGGAAATGAATATCCTAATTAGTGTAATGCTATCTTTCAGCGACAAACACAAATTCATAATTTAACTATCACTTATGAGCAGTGTCAGAATTAAATGCTGTAGTGGGGTGGGTGTTGCAGATTATATATATATATATATATATATATATATATATATATATATATATATATATATATATATATATATATATATATATGTTTTAGGGGGTTTCCGGGAATTCATCCGCGTAGTTGATAACTGATCCCTGCTGGGATCGATGGTAAAATGACGACGTTTCGGCAGAGTCACATCTGGGCTCTTCAGGTCGGTTCGCATAATTCTCGCAGCCTTCTGCTTACGCTTCTAGTTACTCGAATACTAAGATGTTCAATAGCGAGCACGCTTATCGATAAGTGACGAGTCCTGAATATGTACAACATCCGAGTTGCCAATGGCCAAGAAATAGCTTGTTTCGAGCCACTAGAGACCATCATCAATTGCGAAGAAGAAGTGTACCAGATATCGGTGAAGGAGAGAGGGCCCAGTAAAGAGTTTATACAACAGTTTGCTGACAATTTGACACATCTTACATCGGAACAGAAGAAAGCCAAACAATTTATCACAAATCATTGGCAAATTTTTAACGGTCAAGATGGAACCACCGGTTGTACAAACATCATCCACCACCGAATAGATACCCATCAGGATAACACCTAGGCGACTACCATTGGGGCAACAGCAGGCAGTCGAGTAAAACATCGAGTCCATGTTACAAAATGGAGTTATTGAGTCATCCATCAGCCCACGTTCTGCCATCCTGACCGCAATACATAATGGGATTACCGGAGGTCATCTAGTCATGAATAAAACCTTGGATAAAATTCGACAACGGTACTACTGGGTAAATTACTTCGAAGACTCAGAGCTTGGTGCCGGAAATGTGACACCTGTGCAGTCAGTAAGGGCCCAAAGACCCGGACCAAGGGTAGAATGCAGCAATACAATGTGGGCGTCCTATTTGAGAGAATTGCCATTGATGTTGGCGGTCCATTTCCCCGAGTCTAAGACGGGGAACAAATACATTCTGGTCGCAATGGATTATTTCAGCAAATGGCCTGAGGCATATGCTACACCCAACCAGGAGGCAACCACGGTAGCGACGGTGCTGGTAGAACAGCTATTCAGGAGGTTTGGTCTCCCGCTGGAATTACGTTCAGACGGCGTAACTTCGAATCGACTCTATTCCAGAAAGTCTGAACAACACCGTTGCATCCACAGTCAGACGGAATGGTGGAAAGATTCAACAGGTCCTTGGAACAACATCTATCAACGGTCGTCAGCAATAACCAACTCCAATAGAACATGCTGGGAATACACGAACTAGCCCTAACACAGATGTTGGCTACCAGCAATCGGGTGAAGACACAATATTACCTCAAGGCCAATTCAGTCGGGTTCCAAGAAAGGGACAAGATCTGGCTTTACAACACCCAGAGGAGCAAAGGTAAATCTCCAAAGCTCACATCAATGACGTTGTCTATCGTATTCGCCGGAACCCAAGAGCTAAGATAATGGTGGTTCATTTGGATTGACTAGCTCCCTACCATGGAGAGACTGTTTCCGATCGGAACGATCAGAATTAAAGGAGGGAGCAGTGTTATAAAATTTATTTACGCCTCCCATGGAAAAATTAACAAACAAATTAACAAATCATCCCGACGAAAACATTAAAAAAACGGCTGAAATAAAAACGAGAGAAATGCAATGGGTATCCTGAAATTTCGATCGATGTAAAATGCGACTTTCGACAAGGTTCTGGATATACTGTGACAAATCAGAATTAAATAATCGTGGAGAGTTTCGTTCGAGTTGGCCAGTTTAACAGTTTTCGACTGTATTGAATGGAGAAGCGAAAGAAGTTATCAGGTGTTGTAGAATTAGTCAATGTGTTTTGTAAACAGAGTGAATTCGTTGGTAAATAAAGATGTTTGAAAGTGAGTGTACAAATTTTGTGAATTGAACCCACGGAATTTATTGCAATATTTTTGTCCCAAAATTTTTTTGGTTTCTTAAAAGCTCTTCACTGAAATTTTGATACTCACATTATCTACATCATCAGTTTTTTCTTGAAGTATCTTTTCTTTGAATCGAATTTCATCTCTTTGTTTCTCAATTGTATCTTTTAGTTTCTGCAGCATGTCATTATCAGTAGTTGAAGTTATACTTGCATTAATATGGTTTGGACTTTGGTCTTTCATAAGCCGCCTATTTTCTTCTTGTAACTTTGCCACCATTGTAACTAGTTCTTTTGTTTCAGAACGCCATTGTTCTTCAATAACTTCAAGCTCCTATAAAATTTAAAAAACACATAAGGAACTAACAGTTTTTAAAAAACAAAAATGGTAAAAGCAGTGTTGTACATGAAAACCAAATTATTCAAAAAATTGTTAATGGCGACTGATAACTAGTTTGAAAATAAAAACCTACTCTAATTGAGATCTGCTTATATATTATCAGTATGCTAGAGGACTCAGCACTAAACTAAAATTTCTTAGTAATTTGAACAAGCCCTTAAGTTTTTTTTTCTACCACTAATAATTCTGAACGGTGTTTAGAGCTAGTTTTTGCTAAAATCAGGAGTTGTGGTGGCACACTAGTCACTTATGTACTATATTGAACATTAAAAACAAACATAAAAAATAAACTAATAATTACATATTACAACAAATGTAAAAGTTTATCCAAATCGGAATGTGAAACATTGGTAACGAGAAATATTTTGGTAATTACTCTGCAGTGGTACATTTAATAATAAAAGTTAATTCAAAATAACAGAAAGTATTTACAAATGGATATTTTATTTTCTTTTTCTTATGATTATTGAATTTCATTGTGTACCCATGCCATATGAAGAATATATCAGCAAAATTAGCTAATGTAGATATGATATAATTATTCCATGGATGAATTAATTTTTTAGTGCATTGTGTATAAAAGTGTGATCATTTACTGTGAACCATCGAAACAAACAGTCTATATTACCCTGTATACTACAAAAATATGTCATTTCCAGGGTTAAAAATTATTATATATGCGAATCCAAGTTACAAATTATCTAGTTGGCAAATTTCGTCTAAATCTGTGTAAGCTTACACAACTTTGAATCATTTAATAACCTCGTAGGGCCCATCCCATGAAGGTAACAATTTCAGTGAATTGCCCTTCACACTCTGGAAATTATACAACCAGATTTTATCCCATTGCTGCAATCCAGTCGAATTTGCTTATAGTTATATCGTGTTTTTCTTGCCAATTCATGGACCAATTAGCTGTCCCATACTCGGTTTGCATAAACACTAATAAGATTATTTGATACTAACATGTGAGCAAAAAATAATTTTTGAAAGCAATATATGTGGCAGTTATGGCGGCCATGTTGAAGTCCTGGATTCAGTGGTTGGCCAGTAATGTCAGTCGGAATCTGTGTATTGTGTAAGTTGCCTGTGCAGTTTTAGGCCTTTTAAAAAATATAACTGTTTGACCAGTCACAAAATAAGTAAGTCCTTTGTGAACAAGGCAGATGTGTAGATCCTTGTATTGTAATATTTATATATTTGTGTTTTTAAGTTACTCTTCAAATTGGTTTTCATAAAACAATACGAGAACAACTTCACGCACCCTAGAGCGTCGCCAGAAATGGTACATTTTTGGTGTTTAGGGGGCAGGTCAGCAGATTTTTGGTCAACAAAGGTGGCCAAATCAGAATTTTTTGTTAATATAGATAGAACAAATAAATAATTGCCCTTGCACTAACCTACTACTCTATGGTGCCATTCATAAAATATGTCACACTAAATTTTGCCTTTTCGGCACCTCCCTCCCCTTCGTCACGCTGCGTCACAGTTTCTGTGACCAGTATAGTATTGCGTCCCGTATATCACGACTAATATGACACAAATATTTATTTTATTCTTCTCTGCTGCGATACCGATTGGTTGTTTTTAATTTTTTATCTGAAATACATTTTTTCTTTAAGTGTTTATTTGTTGTGTAGTAACACACACAAAACAAATAAATAACAATAAATAGCTACCGTAGAACTTTTAAGATATTTGTTTTTGATGATTGTTTCGGTCATTCCTTGGTGAAAATGCATATTTTAATTGTATTAAAACACAAACCACTGTGGTAATTTTCACAAATTTATTATTTTCTTGACAATTGTTTCGCTCTGATGACAGGCTTCGTCAGAATTAAATATTAAACTAAATACTAAATATCTGAATATATTATATAGTGTTGTAAGATAATAATGAGTATATAGGTAGAAAGCACAATATGTTTACTGTATAATATTAGTGAAGGTAAATATTATTAATATAATTTGGAATTTTGTATTATGTATGTATATTAAGATTAAGTAAAGGAGACATATTTGTATCAGTTTGGTCATTTAAAAAATGTGGTGAATTTTTATTTTTATTGATCTCAAGTGATTCTAACAGAGTTAATTTTTTACTTTTTTGTTCTAGATGTAAAATTTCAAAAGTAGTTTGTGGAATATGATTTTCATTTAATAAATGATCGGCAAACGTAGATATGTTGTATTTCTGATTTTCATAGGCTTTTAAATGTTCAGACCATCTTGTTTTAAATAACCTTCCTGTGTGACCGATGTAAAATTTTGGGCAACTACCACACTTATAGACTCCAGAGTTTTCATACTTATTAATTTGATCTTTAGTATTTTTTATGTGTTTGGCTAAATTATTGTTGGTTTTAAAGGCTGTTTGAATATTTCTGTTTAGTAGAAATTGAGAAATTTTTTCGAATGGAGAACCTATAAATGTAATGGATTGGTGACATTTTGAGTTAGAGTTGGGAGAGGAAGGGTATACTTGTTCTATAGCTTTTTTCTTTAATTTTCTGGATAATATGTTATCAATGATTTGGGAGTTGTAACCATTATTGATAGCAATGAGTTTTATCCTATTGAGTTCATTGTCAAAGTTAGGTTTAGATAACGGGACAGTTACTAATCTTTGTACCATGGAGTGATATGCTGCAAGTTTGTGTTGGATTGGATGACATGAAGTATTGTGAATAGTGGGGTCTGTATGGGACTTTTTATGATATATCGAAAAATTGTGTTTATTATCAGATACTTTTATAGTTAAATCTAGAAAATCTATTGTGTTGTTTCTTTCGGTTTCTAGTGTAAATTGAATATTGAGGTGGAGTTGGTTTATGTAATTATGTAGTAATTGTAATTGTCTCTGTGTACCAGTAAAGCAAGCGAAAACATCATCAACGTATCGGTACCAATATAAGAATTTGTTACTTAAATCATGATTAAATATTAGAGATTCTAGGTTGTCCATGAATATTTCAGCCAAAAGAGGACTTAATGGGTTTCCCATAATTAAACCTTGATTGCTACTGTAAATGATACTGTTAAATTGAAAATAATTATGGCTAAGACAAAGCTGCAATAGAACATATATTTCATTTTTTATTATAGGGTTCGTGTTATTTATGTCTAGTAAGTTCATAATGCATGAGATACATTCTTTTGGTGGAATACTAGGAAAAAGGTTAACAAAATCAAAAGAAATTAGTTTGTCATTATTAGGGATAGTAACTGATTGTATTTTTGACACTAGATCAAATGAATTTTTTATACTATATCTTGCTGTGAACTTGGTATACTGTTTTAAAATGTTTAGTAAAGTTTTAGAAATTTTTGAAGAAGGGGCTGAAAAATAAGAAATAATTGGTCTAATAGGATGATTTTCTTTGTGGAGTTTTTTGGAAATCATTGACCAGGTAATTAATTTCTTTAAGTGTATTCTTTACTTGAAGTTGATATTTGTTAGTAGGGTCTTTATTAAGAATAGGATATTTGATAGGGTTTAAAAATATGTTTGTTTTGTTGGTATAATCAAATCTTTCCAGAGCTACAATGCTGTTTCCTTTATCGTCTTGCAGGCTATGAACAAATTTATCTTGCCACACTATGTTTTATTTGTTAATACGTTAGAGTCGCTACACACAATCATCTACTGCGCTGCAATTTCCTTCTGCAGAGCAATTGGGGTCGCAATAAGACCAAAGCAAGACCCTCCCCAATTTAGACAAACACCTCGAATACCACCTTGGCAAAGAAGGCTAGAAGGGAAAATTAATTCTCTACGGAAAGATATTGGAAGACTGACCGAGTACCAACGAGGGGTCAGGAACAACAGAATAGAAAGACTTGTAAAGACGATCATGGACAATAACAGAATACACTCCCAGTGGGATGGAGAAAACATCACATCTCAGCAGTGTCTGGATAGTCTACGACAAAAGCTTACCGTATACACAAGTCGATTGAGAAGGTACAAAACCAGTAACCAAGGGAAACTAGACAACGCACTATTCCGAAAATCAGAAAAAGCGTTTTATAGAAAACTCAACAACATCAATAATAATGAAACCCCTAGTTATCCCAGTAAAACGACGATCGAGCAGTTCTGGAAAACACAACTTTCCACAACAGTTTCCCATAACTCCAGAGCAAGCTGGATTAATGAGGAGGAGAATGCATTTCAGAATTGTGATAAGATGCAACACCAACCATTTACAACGGAAGACATGTCCAACATAATGAAACACCTCCATAACTGGAAAGCATCAGGACCAGATGGTGTGCAGAATTACTGGATAAAGAAACCTTACGCTACCCACGATAAATTAACATTACTCATTAATGACATAATTATCCAACCACACAAGATGCCTAGTTTCCTTACCCATGGTGCTACATACCTCTTACCAAAGGATAACCTATGTACACAGGACCCAGCAAAGTACAGACCAATCACTTGCCTCCCAACCTTATACAAACTTATAACGTCGTGCATTAATCATCGCCTTTTCAGACATTGTGAGCTAAACAACATAATTACCGAACAACAAAAGGGATGCGCGAAAAACTCGATGGGGTGCAAAGAACAACTAATAATTGATTCCGTTGTCTGCAATCAAGCCCACGTCAAACGACGAAATATCTACATGGCATATGTGGACTACAAAAAGGCCTTTGATTCAGTTCCACATGATTGGCTCATTCAGGTGCTGAAACTCTATAAAGTAAATAATTGTATTGTTAACTTTTTAGAATATGTCATGACTACCTGGCAAACCAAAATCTTTCTGAATGAAGCCGACTGTTCGATACAAACCGACTCTATCCCAATCAGAAGGGCAGACTCTCTTAGCCCGCTGTGGTTCTGCCTTGCCATGAACCCACTCTCACACAAACTGAACGCGACTAACTTTGGATTCAGTCTCAAACACAACAACGTACAAGCACTAAAGATAAACCATTTGTTATACATGGACGACTTAAAGTTGATGGCAGCCACGAAACAACAGCTGCATGGTATGCTTAAAATAGTAGAAGGGTTTTCTAATGACATCCATATGCAATTTGGCCTAGACAAATGCCGAATTATCAATATAGTGAAAGGCAAAATACAGCAGGGGCCCTACAAAATGAGAGATGGCACCTCAATTGAATCCATGGAGGAGGGCCTTACTTACAAATACCTTGGAATAAAGCAGGCTTAACGAATTGATCACTACACCATGAAAAAGGACCTATCAACAGAGTTCTATAGAAGAGTAAGACGACTGTTGAAAACTAAGCTTAACAGTAAAAATCTGTTTCAGGCTATTAACACCTACGCGTACTCAGTACTCAGTAACTCATTCGGAATAGTTAAATGGTGCAAGACTGACATTGAACAACTACAACGAAAAGTTCGAGTTCTACTAACAAAAGCTCAAAATCACCATCCAAAGAGCTCCGTCGAACGTACAACGTTGCCACGGTATGAAGGACGAAGAGGATTGGCAGATATAGGCAAGTTACGTGATCAACAAATTTCCAATTTGCGTAATCATTTTCAGAAACTAGCAGAATTTTCTGATCTACACAGAGTCATATGTCATGTTGATGACTCAACACCTCTACGACTGACAGAACAACAAGTTCAAGTATACCACCAGACAACTGATCAGAAACTGCTCAAATGGAAAGAGAAGCCGCTTCATGGAAGGCATATAAACGACGTCAACCAAGATTATGTCGACAGTTCAGCGTCGAACTACTGAAACGGAAGGCTTTATATTGGCAATCCAAGATCAAGTCATTCCAACTAAGAACTATCTAAAGTACATCGTCAAAGACCCTTCTATCAACAACGACAGATGCAGATATGGTTGCAAAACATCTGAATCTATCCAGCATATCACAGGAGGTTGCCAAGCGTTCGCTGCAACTGAATACAAAGAACGACACGATGCTGTGGCAAAAATACTGCACCAGGAACTAGCGCTGAATCTCGAGCTATCACAGTCGGTAAGAACACCCTACAATATATACAAACCAGAATCTGTTTTAGAAAATAACAACTACAAGCTGTACTGGGACCGCACGATACTGACCGATCGGACAGTTGCTCACAATAGACGAGATATAGTTTTGGTAAATAAAGTCTCTCGGAAAACAACTTTAATTGACATAGCAATTCCTAAAAACAATAATATAAATATCAAGCAAGCTGAGAAAATAACCAAATATAGAGATTTGGAATTTCAAATAAAGACTCAGTGGGACATGAACAACACACGAACTGTACCAATTGTTATGTCAACGACAGGACTAGTCCCAAAACATCTATTAAACAATTTAAAATACCTCGGTCTGGACGAACATCTTTACAAAAAGCCGTCCTGTTAGGAACGGCCCGGACGGTCAGGAAATTTATGGGAAACTACCGCCACGACTCCAACCACGGGCCTGAAAACCTGGCAAGGGCTCCCACAGAGCTAAATATCTAGGATATCTGGGGTTTAGTGAATTTTCCCTTAAAGGCACTCATAGCGTGCCTTAGAGGGAGTGTGATACCATACACTGTATGGTCAAGTCGGATATTTACCTTCACTAATATTATACAGTAAACATATTGTGCTTTCTACCTATATACTCATTATTATCTTACAACACTATATAATATATTCAGATGTTTAGTATTTAGTTTAATATTTAATTCTGACGAAGCCTGTCATCAGAGCGAAACAATTGTCAAGAAAATAATAAATTTGTGAAAATTACCACAGTGGTTAGTGTTTTAATATAATTAAAATATTTGTTTTTGTAAGACAATATTGTAGTTATGGGTCTTGAGAGATTTTTTTCATTTGTTATTGAATAAAGAGCGCAGAATACATAGAAGTGCTATTTTCAATGAACTTGAATGTAGAGAGGAATCAATCGTGACGAACGTCAACGCTACCGCCGACATAGGTAAAGATACACAAAAATAAGCTATTGTAACTAAAATATATACCTGTTTCCTGCAGGATAATTGTGGCATAGTTTGTCATGTTTAAGCACTTTTTGGAAAATAACACCACAATTCATGAAATTACTGTATATTTCCAAATGTTTCTGGGTCTAGGTCAGACCAACGAATATAGAACCTTATAGAAGGACACGCCTTAAGTAAAATATGTCACTTGTTTACATGTTAGTATGTTACCCACGCGATGGGGGCGCTGGTAGTTCAGTTAATGTGTCATGTATATACAATATTATTGAAATACCAAACAGTAGAAGCGGTAGCCGAGCGCTTAAAGCGTCCGGTCACTAATCTGATGTTCCTGGGTTCAAGACCCAAGAATAGATTTTTTTTTTGGTTTTTAAACATATGTCTTTATTAATTAATTTGATGACTCAATTTTATGTATCACTTTCATTATTTGCATTAACATATTCCGTTAATATTGACAAAAAGATCATATGAAGTATTTAATAGTTGCAAGTTGGTAGTCTTTTAATGCGAGCGCAAAAATCGCGCCAAACCAATAGTTTTTATTGGCAGGTAACAAAACTGTATATCATTAAAGTTTATATATTGTAAAATCTTATAATAGAGATTTAATATTTATTTAATTCAAGTATAGATATTGAATAAGTGTTTGTTCATCTAAATAAATATTAGAAGAATGTCGAAGAAATCTATCTACACTTGAATTAAGTAAATATTAAATCTCTATTTTAAGATTTTACAATATATAAACTGTAATGATATGCAGTTTTGTTACCGCCAATAAAAAACTAATGGTTTGGCGCGATTTTTGAGCTCGCATTAAAAGACTACCAACTTGCAACTATTAAATACTTCATATGATCTTTTTGTCAATATTAACGGAATATGTTAATGCAAATAATGAAAGTGGTACATAAAATTGATTCATCCAATTAATTAATAAAGACATATGTTTAAAAACCAAAAAAATATATCTGTTCTTGGGTCTTGAACCCAGGAACATCAGATTAGTGACCGGACGCTTTAAGCGCTCGGCTACCGCTTCTACTGTTTGGTATACAATAATATTGTATATACACGACACATTAACTGAACTACCAGCGCCCCCATCGCGTGGGTAACATACTAACATGTAAACAGAGGACATTCTCTCCATAAGACGTGCGCTTCTATAAGAGTCTATATTCGTTGGTCAGACTCTATTGTCGATGGCAAAGAAACTATGAAAATAGGCACATTTAAACAATTTAAAATTAAAATGTTTGACAATAGTATTTTGACATAAGTAAGAGAACTTAATTTGATAATATACAGAAACTTCTAAAGATCATGTAATAATAAAGTTCCTTTCATGATGACTTGAGTAATAGAACCGATTATAAACTTACACTTAAATATATTTTTTTTAAATAAAGTGTAAGTTTGTAATCAGTTGTATTACTCAAGTTATCATGAATTTCAACTTCCACCAAGTAACAGTCAACTCAATCCTAAGTTCCTTTCAAATTGGAAGAATTAGAAAGGGGTGATCTTCAGAATTTTATGTGGTAACTTTGTTTTAAGAATTTTGTTGATTCAGTGATCCTATTAAAATTATAAGGGAAAACCTAGGAAAATCCTTATGAACTATCCTGATACTGGTTTGTTCACACAGACATGATCATTAGCAATTTCTTCCTTAATCATTGGCAACCAGGAACTACTAAATTCTATGGAAGTAGTAGTGATACAATTGTTTCAATTTAATTTTGTTTTTGCTAATATATTTTATGAATGACCTCTATGCTAAAGGGTATCAAAAAATTCACAAAAAGGTGATTCCTAATAACAGAAAGTTCAGGTAAGCTTTTGTAGAATATGTGGAAGGAGATTTTACAAGACAGTATAATATTATTGGCAGTGTAGACAAGATATATGTTTTCCCTGTTACTTGCAGATACTGCAAGCTAAAAATCAATATCAAACACTTGAATGCACAGTTTATGGACCATACATGTGCTTGTTCATAATTTGGGGGCAGTAATCAAAAAGTACAACCGGCAATATCTGGAGGATTTATACTTAATCAGGATGTGATGGACATCAGCATGTCAATTAAAACAAAAATTTGAACACACAATAATCTCCCATACAAACATTCCAAATTGCCTTCTATTAGCTAGATTGATTAGATAAAAGGCATAACCAAATTGAAAGTCATTGTTAATGTAAACAAATCATTTAAGGGTAGAAAAATGTGTACCCTGAATCATTGTCTTTCCATGTTTCATGTTAACATATGACTGTTTTAAATAATATTTCATTTCGAATGTAGTCTGAAAGGACAAATTAGATCTCAAGTGGAAAAAAGTACTCTAGCCAAGGCAAAGAAAACAAAGCTGGTGAATATAGTGACATTGATGAATAATAATTATTTTTATTTTTGATAAATGTGTTATCTTAATTTTGCTTTTTATTAAATGTTAATGTTAATTTTTCTCAAAAAAGAAAAGAAAAAATAATTATAGTCCCATATTAGTATGAAATAACCCAATGTTCAGCATTCCAAAACCCAGGTCACACAGGATCTGAGAGTAAGATCAGGGGTATGTATCCATCACAATTCTATTGATTACTGTTTACTACTGTGTGTGTGAAAAGATGCTTTTCTAGAGTCTTGTAAAACCATTCTACCATGCCATCTGACTGTGGCTGCTGAGGGAGTATTCTGGTTTTCTTAGTGCTAACAAGGATCTTCAGGAATACACTTGACTTGAAATTTCAACCATGGGCTAAACAGCTGCTCTACTAAGTTGGTTGTGACAGTGGCTGCCTCTTGGTTGACAATAGCAAACACTTTGGATCACTTGCTGAAGTTATCAACTTTATTAGTTAAAAAGTTGTTATTGCTCTGAACTACAGAATGTAGCCAAATCCCAGTTTTAGGTTTAATTAGTTTTAGATCTAAAGGCAGCACCAGAGGTACATTCATACTTGACAAGTGTATACTTACACAAGCATGATACAAGTGTACTTGAGTTGCTATAGAGGAATGATTTTTTATTTTTGAATTTTGTTCATAAGCTATTTAGTTCTTACCACCATCTCATGTTTTCTAGTTTTGTTGATTACTTCTAATTTCATGTTTTTTGTTTGCAGCTTCTCTCTTGTTTCTGTTATGATACTTTAATTGCCACAAACAAGGTAAGAAATAAATCACCTTGAGAATACTGTTATCAAGTACATTCAATGACAAAAAAATGCACACAATAAAAACAGGAACAGACTGCTCATGTTTCATACATAGGCTTATGCACTACTGGAACTCACACAACAAACAAACAAAAATGTTAACAATTTATGAAATTTCAACCATTCTAGTTTTCTTTGATAGTTTACTGTCTCAATACATAACTAAAAACCATATAAATTGGTTCTGCAATTTTGGAGAATGCTATGCACACATGCACAGACAAATTTACACCAATATTTTGATTTTGATTATATTATATCCCTCCTTGTAGATACTATAATACTGTGAATAAAAATTAAAAGAAAACCATCTATTTTAATTGTGAACTATTCCTTAGGGCATCAGTATTCTCAATATTGCCATCTTATATATCCCAATTAGTTTCATAGGTAACTTTAAAATAGATAATTTTTATCTTACATGTATATAAAAAAATCATAAGTAGAGTACATATTGATATATTTGTCTGTGCACTAGTGTCCAAAGCTGCTGACCACATTTGGTAAACAAAAATATTTTGGGATGATTTGTCAACAATATGAGCTTCAACAGCTTGTAGCCCAATCAGTGGTGCTCTATGTTATTGACATTTTGAGACCTATTTCATTCATATATTTGACTCATATGATTGTCATGATCAAAAATTAAATAAATCATATCTCAGTTTTTGACAGTTTAGTGGTGCAATATTTGAAAAATATTTTCTCTTTTCTTGACTTAATATAACAATTACAGTAAAAATAAAGTTACAGATTGAAAGTTGTTTGTAGGTGAAATTAACTTTGCAAGTATTAACAATTCAGTAGTACTCAGTCATAAGCTAATATGCATCTGTTACAAATTTGATTTGATAGGAGAAAAAAACTGCACAGTCTCATGTAACTCAGGGCGAATACATACCACTCTGCAGACAAAATAAATGTTTATAAAATTGGCAAAATTTTGAAAACTGAAATATTTTAGAACAAACCTTCTCAAACTTTTGCCTATATTCTGCTTTCTCTAGTTTATCATTTTCCAACTGTGATATCTTTGTTTGAAGCTCATAGAGCAGAGTATTTTCTCTTTCATTTCGGGTTGCTAAATTTTCCAAAAGCTCTAAAGCATTAATAACTTTTGGCATCAAAGATGTTACTACATCTGCCCCATACTGATCTATGATTTTTTCGCATTCTTTTCCAATGTCTGAAGCAATATCATACACATCTACCACAGTCACTTCACCACTCAAATCACTGGTATCTTCCATTTTACTGATATACCAATTTCGAGGCATTAATACTAACAAATGCCAATTTGGAAATATATATAATTTCTTAAACTTAAAATATCATTTGAATAAACTATTACACATACACATTCCTATTGATTGATTTTCATTTTGACACAGAACAAAAATTTCATGACTAGTATTCGACCTTAGATCATTTACCAACTAGATATAGCCAGTCAAGCATAAAATCGTGGCAATGCTAGAAAGAGAGGGCAATAGAGACAGTAAGAGGCTATTTCACTTAGTGGGTGGAAGCAGCCAATGAACAACATGCTGAACCTATTTCATTGGAAGCAGCTCCCAACCGAGTGAAATAGCCTCTTGCCCTCTCTATTGCCCTCTCTCTCCTTAGTCTGACCACGCCATTTGTGCACTGCAGGCTATCTCTAGAAAGTAAATGCTCTAAGTATTCGACCAACGAATTATAATTTTTGGTAATCCTCTATTTGGCGTATCCTGAAACGACATACGTCCCAAATGGCACAAAACTGCAAATTTTGGGAGCAACGTTGCCATAACATTTGTGCATATATGTAGTTCAAATTGACTTAACCTCAACTCCATCTCAATATAGAATGTCAAAAGTAAAAGTAAACAATATCAATATTATTAATATTACTTTTATTGCCTGTCGAGTGTCGGGTTCAAATCTCCAAACCCGGCTGACGCATTTATGATTTGTGAGTCACCTAATAATTTAACCAAAACGTAATTCGCATTTATATTTTTTGTAAAGTCTTGTAGTATAAAGTAATTTGTGACTCTGAATGTAGCTTAACAGACGATAAAAGAAAACTGTCGGGCTTTGCTTGTGATATGTGCTAGAGAATTAATTGCAAAAAATGTAATAAAACCAAAGCTCAAGAAGTTAGAGTGATACCTAGTTAGAATAGTTAGTTGCATTATGTCATGAATGCTTTTCAGATTTTAAGCACTCTTTAACGTAACTGCCTAAATTATCTGAAATGTGATTGTCTCAGAAAAAGAGTAGATTAATGAAGTGTGAGTCAGTGGGCAATATGTTTAAGCAATTTAAGGTAGCAGTAGCTGCTAACATTAAAGACCTCAAAGTGGAAATCAAGTTATTGAAAGATAAAATTGGTAATAACCAAACTCAAGTAGACCAGCAGTCTTCTGATCAAAGGCTATTGAGCACCATTTACATAATCAGTTAACCAAATTTAAATTGGACCAGGTTGTCAACAACATTATCTCTTTTAACTCTGATTTGGCCCAGTTAGGCAAAAGTTCAATTACAAAACCATTAAGGAATCCAATTGTTATAATCCACTCACAGAAAATCACTTTGTGATTCCAATGCCTTTATTACCTATTACACTGGGTAAGCTATCCAGAATGTTATATAACTGGTCAACATTCAAAATACAAATATTCTGCCAGATCAAAGACAGCAAGCTCCATTGACCCCAGCAAAACACAACAAACAATTAAGGGTACAAATAATCCATGAAAAAATTTATATGCAGCTAAAGGTGATAAGACAATTAGTGGATTATTTAAAAGATAACTATATTCCTGTACCACACTATGAGAAATTAAAATCTAGCAGCAACATGTATCATCATTTAAAATAACATTTGATAAGTGTCAAGATGACCAAACTATTTTAGATCCAAACCTATGGTTAATCTATATAATTATAAAACCATTCATTTTCCCATGTACTAAAGGTAACCACTATAGAAAAAATTTTCAGTCACCTAGAAAGCAAAAATTGGATTATTGGAATGCTATTAGCAAAATGTAAGAGGGCCAAGAATAAAACCTAATGTTTTTCTCAATTCCTCATTGCTGAGGATCATGATATTGATATAAAATTTATTCTAGTCCATCCCTGACGAAAACAATGTAAAGCATTATTCATCCCAATTAAACATCAATCACTGGGATAGAAAAAAAGAATGGGAAAAAAAATTTGAATCTGGATGCTGTGCCAACAAAAGTAGAACTACCAGAAAATTCTTTGTATGCCATATATAAAGCCTTATTAATTTCCGTAGAGTTAGTTTTGGTGTGTTCTGCTTATTTTGTTATGATTTTGATGTAAATAATATTAGAATCAAATGTTGGAAATATTTGATGTTTTATGTGTAAATAAAAGTTTCTAGAAAGTGACAGTGAATATTAGTTTTTTTCAAAATAATTAATTGAACTCACAGAGTATATAACAATATCATGCTTTTAACTGAGATCTTAAGTAGTGATATAATTAATACTACTTATCTGGTGGTGGTGTGGTGGGTCTTATTAAAAGCTGCTTTGCAGTAAGGAATATATGTAACCCAAACATAAATGAAATGTTGTTCTTACATGTATGAAATGTACTGTGAGGTTCTATTGAATGTGATAGACTCTCCCTAGATAAAGGTGATGTATTATTTTGTGGTACAATTAATCGAGAATACCCTGGATTCTACTCCAGAAGATAGAATTTCAGAACAGGTTAAATGCAAATGTAAATAATGGGTTTTTAGATTTGATATTTACCAGCCTAACTCTTGATCAGTGTGTCTTACTGACAGTCATGATTATAAAATGTTATACTTATCATCCACCTCTTAAATTTAATTTTAATCCTGTATGTGATAGTAGTCAACTCAGCTTGAATTATTATATTACAATTTTTACCTTGATAATTATAGAGATATTAATTTATACTTGTCTTATGTTGACTAGGATACTGTTTTTAATTGCACTGATGTAAATGTTATTGTAAGTAGGTTTTATATTTTATTTGATGTTATTGACATTTTTGTACCAAAGTTTCCGTCTAGATATTGGATATTTCCTCTGCAGTTTAGCAATGAGCTTAAAAACTTATAGAAAAAGTCTAATGACTATCAAGATTTTAATTGGCTTAGAAAGTAGATGCAAGAATCTTTGTAGTAAAAGCTACCATAGCAAGTAGTATTAAGAGTCAAAGATTAAATCACTCAACAAATCATCTCTCGCAGACATTGTGGAAATTTTCTCGAATTATTTCTCAACTTCATATGTAGGTATTTCATAAAATTCCTAATTACATTTTAAAACTAATTTATCCATAGACATTAGTGTAGTCATAATTGACATGAGTGATTTTTACATCATTGATGAACTTTAAGAGGCAACCTTGGGCATGGGCCAGATGGAATCTCAGTGGCCTTTTTTTAAATTACAAACATTGCCGTATGTGATGTATGTAAAATTTTTAACTTATCATTGTCTCAAGGTACCTTTCCAGATTGTTTCACCCATGATGATTGTTTCAGTCTTCACTTGATGAAAAAGAAATCTTAAAAATGAAAGTTATACCCATCTTTAATATGGAGATCATTCTAATGTCACTAGAGAGCAGTAACAAAAATGTCTATTATTCCCAAACTCTGCGAGCAAATAGTCATAGTTATGGTTATCCCTCTGTTCAGAAATATAACTCAGGAGCCACATGGATTTATAAAGTAACCAATATTTTATACTATATACTATTATATACTAGATGAAGTGGAGTAGGGTTTTTGACTTGATATGGTTTCCACAGAATTCTCCCAGGCATTTGAACGGATAAATTCATTCATTCTTATCAAATAGCTTGAGAAATTGGGAGTAAGAGTTTTTGAAATGGCTGCTGAATTATCTTGAAAATCGTTATTATTAATAAAAATCTTCAAGATAATCCAAAATAAAGAATTATATATCAAATAAATTTACATCTGGGGTGCCACAGGTAGGTCAGATTTCACCTCTTCTATTTATTTGTTTTATAAACGACCTCCAGCAACATTTAAATTACACTTTAGTGCTTGTGTTTATGATGTAAAGATGTACAAGGTTGTATGAGAGGTTGCTGACAGCATTGAACGTAGGTCAGATTTAAACTGTTTTTGTAAATGGTGTGATAATAATGATTTGTAACTCAATATAAAGAATGTAAATTTCTTACTTTCCATGGGATTAAACAGCCAGCGATATTTGTATAAATTCTTGATAGTCAGTCCTTAGATAGAGTTTGTAAAATGGGTGGGTTATTTTTGAGTGTAAGTGTCTATTAAAAATAACGCTATGCAAATTACTAGGTTTTGTTTTAAGAAGTATAAACGATTTTCTAATTTAAATGTCATAAAAAACATTTATTGTGCTGTTGTGCCCTCTGTAGGTATAGAAGTATCTGTTTGGTGTCCTTAATACCCAGTTTAAATGCTTATAAATAAGCACTAAAAAAGTATACCACTCAGATCCTTAGTCCACCCCCTGGGTCCGCAAGTGTTAGCCGCAATGGTTTACCAGAAAAAGTAGACATGTCCTTAGCACAGTTTAAACATATGATCTGAATAGTTAATATGTAACTGTGAGGTAATTTCTTATTTTATGTAATTAATTCAGTAAATATCATTATATTCTGAAAAAACAAAAGCTTGTTACTGGATCATTGGTTCATCCTATTTCATGAGAGCCTTCTTTGTATACATGAAATATATCAGATTTGTTTGAAATTGATTTTGGTAAGTGATTATTCTAGTAGTTTAAACTCATCAGATGATCTGTGCTCCTCAGAACTAATATGTATTATATTTCACCTATTGTATTTTCGATGATATGGCCATTAATTATAATAAGCTCTGAAAGTCAATTCAGATAACAAAAAAAAATACAAGTCCAGACATTTATCGCATAAAAATTAGCAGTGGGAGTTTTAGTGTTTGCAAAATAAAGAATGTATAACAATAAAATCTTATTTAAAGATGTGTGTCCTGAACTTACCTACATAAACACAACACAATTAATAAAATGTCAGTTATAAACTGAACAATTTGATTACAAGATTCTACAGAAACTAAATTTTTACTGTATTAAACTTATTATACATATTAAAAGCATTTGAAAGCTCATATTAAAAATGATATAATCTCCGATGAGGTGGAAGTATCAAACATGAGTATGTACTGTGTAATGCATCTTTATTTGCAGGTAGTTTCCTGTATTAAGTATTCTTCTATTTAATTCTTGCACTGGCAGTCTAACAATGTTTACATTTTAATTGTCATATTTTTTTATCTTCGGTCAAAAATTAAGAAATCACATCTTGTTCTATATATATAATCAACATTCATTGGTCATCGTTAAGGTTTCTTAACTAATTTCTACGCTGTTTGTAAAATCAGAGTTGATTGATACCTTAGTTAAAAGAGGTTCAAATAATTATGCTAATATTGACTCATGAAAAATGGGTCGTGAACTCTAAACTCCGTTTTTAAACAAAATACTTTTATTTGAAATACATATATTTGAATTTTCAACCCGACAATCTAAAAGCGTTACAACTAACTGACTATATGATGCAGAAAAAATGAAATGCCATGAAATATGACCTATAACTGCATATGTGATCCGTCTGGTCAATGATCTTCATGTGGCGACGTAATTCTGTATGCTAGCATAGGCGACGGTTGATATAATTCCTCCCCCCGAAAATTCGAGTCCCGAGTTAGTGAGGGAGGCGAACTTCGGATAGCTCGATACCTTGCTGGGTATGACGGTTACTTTTCTGACATCTTTGGAGAATTTTTGTATAAATGAAATACATTGATATTATCACCAGTAACCCATAGACTATGATCGTCCACATACTGGGGGTTTGTGATATCCAGTTATGCGACAAATGGGGTTGATTATTCAACACTTGTGTTCGTATGTCTTGGAGTTCATCCAAATCGATTTCTTCTAAGTGAATGGTTGGGTTTGTGAAGGAGACTGTTTCACTTGTAGCTTCTAATTCAGGAAACAATATTGGCTGATTAAAGCTTATCGGTTTGTTATTGCTGAATACTTCTTTATCGGTGAACACTTGACAGCCGGTTGGGATGTCGATTAAATAAGTTCCAATAATATTTTGGACTTCTTCTTGTTGCTGACAATGGAGCTTAATTTTTTCTATCGCTGGTATTAGGCCAATCCATTGGTTTAATTGGTCTAGACGTTTGAACATTGGTTTTGTTATACTGATTGATATTGGTTGGCAAATAGAGGCATTTTTCATTTCTAGTAGCTGGATTTCGCAGGGGTTTTCTTTCTTCATTTCTTGAAGGTCCAGTTGGCCGCACAAATAGAATTGTGAAGAAACAAACTTACAAGGCTCGTTCATATATGCATAGTACAACTGTGTTTTTGTCAAATATTTCTTTGTTGGTATAACGGCTCTAAACTGGTTCTCCTTTCTAATTGGGATTGAAAATAAATGATAATATTTAAACTCAAAAGTGTGCGTTATTGGGACTTGCAAAATATAGGTCATTTTGTTTTTATTTATATAACCGTGAACCATTGTGATTTCTTCGTATAACAAAATATTGTCTAAACTGATCTCAATAGGAAATTGTTCCTTTTTCAAATATTTTTCCAAAAATTTTAATTCGTGAAAAAGATGTGTAGTTGTCATTATACTAGGGTGCATGACTCCAAGTTTTGCAAATGTTATTGAATTTTCAACATCTTGTAGAATAGAGTTAATGACCTCGTATAGATTAATAATTTGGTTCATAACGTCTTTAATGAACATAGAATTTTCTCTATAAGTTGAGCCTGTCACAATTTTTGAAATTTGATCCATTTTTGATTCGAGAAGCTTTTCATTATGCAATATTTGTCGAACAGTGTTATTAAATTTGTCAATAAGTGAAATCGAAAGTGAACTTTGTTTATGGATAGTTTGTGCAAGGTTGTCTTGATTGTTTTGAAGTTCTTCAATTAATTTGCCATATCTTTCGCCATCGGTGGAATCCAAGTTGCCACTAATTGCTTTGAAAATGGAACCTAAAGCATTTATAAGTCCTCTTTTGATACGATTGGGGTGTGGTAAAATTTCTGATATTTTATTCTCTACTTTTTCTTCTGTTAAAATGAGGATTTTCAAATAATTTGATGAGTCATTAAAGTAGTCAGAATTTTTGTTGATGTAAAGTTTAAGATTTTCGGATTGTCGTTTTAGTTTGTTTACTTCAGTAATAAGTGGATTTAAGTCATAATAATGGATAAAGGAATGCATGTATTTTTGAACTTTTGCTGTTCCTATTTTTAAAGGAATAATGCCGGGATTATTTTCTAAATTCCTAATTGTAATCTTGTCTTGTGTTCCCAATATTGCGGGGAATCTGAAATAAAAATAAAACCTATTTCAGAAAGAGTATGTCCTTTTTAAAGGACGTTTTATATTGTTCATATGGACTTTATTTAAAATTTCTGTGGAAATTGTTTTATGTTCAGGGTGAACTGTCTGGAGGGTTGTAGATTTATTAAATTTGCTTGCGTTCTTCTGTTTAATATGTTTTTTGATAAATACCTTTTTTGTTGTGGTTTAAATAGTTCGGGGTCATCGCGGGTTCGATTAAGTTTTTGAATTGTTCGTTCTTTGTTAGTAATCAAGTCAGAATTTATTTTTGAGTAAAGTAGCTTCGGTCGCTCTTTGTGATCGTTAATGGTAAGAAATTTTGTATTTTCGAAAGAGAATGTATCTAGATGTATTATTTCGAATGGTTTTATTGCTGTAGGAGTGACATTCATTTTCATGTTTACAGGGTGTCTTTCGTATTTTGACTGTTGACAAATCTCACAGTCATTTATATAAGTTTGAATAGAATTTTTGAGATTTGGCCAATAATATTCTTCTTTAATTCTTTGTAAAGTTTCATCGATACAACGATGGTTTGATTTACCTTCGTGATAAGTTTCAATAATATTTTTAATGTCATGTTTGTTCGTGATATCAAGAAGTTTTTTGTTACAGTTTTTCAATTTCAATTTGGACATTGGGAAGTTTCTTTGGAGAACTAATGTAAAAGGTTCATAATCATTGGGATTTTCGAAAAAAAGATGGTACTGAATGTTTGTTGAAACAAAATTTGTAACGAAATTAATTACGTCCTTTTCAAAATTATTTCTGGAAATCTGAACATTAATTCGCCGCTTTCGCTCGAAAAGTATAGTTGTTTTTGGATGTACTGGAGGGTGTAAGACAGAATGAATAACTATTTGATTTTGTCCATAATTTACAGCGTAATTAACAATGGGGATACCAACAGTGGGGTTTGCATTTGTATTAGAGTGAGCAGTAGTTTTTTCAGAATTGTCTTCCTTATTTCTAGAATTTTGCCGAGTATGTTCAGAGTTGTTGTTACCAGTTTGTATAAGCATAAAAATGTTATTGTCTTCTGTTGATTTGTTATCAGAAAATTTGACAAGTTTTTGATGTTTTCTACTTTTTCGGTTTCTACTTTTTTTTCTGGGTTTTAAGATTCCTTGTGTACTTCTTGCGTTTACTTTTATTTTGGTTGCCGAATTTGAATTAGCCTGATTTTCAAATTCGTTTATAAAATTTTTGTGATCAAACTTTTGAGTGTTTCTCGATTTTAAAGTATTTATATTTTGTTTAGGTATTTTGTTAGACCTAGAATTTGGTTTATGTAATTTTTTCTGAACAAAAATTTCGGTATTGCTAAAATGTTTAGAATTTGGGCTAACAGTAAACGAGTTCATATTATTTTCTACTTTATGAAAAAGAAGTTTGATTTTTGCGTATGGGGTTATCAGACATCCTTTGTTAAAGTCAAGTATAGTCTGAAGTCGTATCAAATCTTCTAAGCCTATAAGACCATCAAATACCTCATGAAACTTAAAGAGATAGAATTTTAAGGACTTAGGTGTTGGTAGTTGAAAAATCTTTGAAGCGGGAATCAGTGCACTATATTGATGTGTTGATTTATGAGAAACTGTAGACACTGTAAATGGATCAGTAACAATAAAATTTGGGAAAAATTTATAGGCAATTTCAGGATCGAGAAAAGATCTTGATGATCCAGAATCAATTAGAAGTTTTAAATTTTGTTCGGGAAAAATAATATATGGTAATTGATTCGAAATAATTTGATTGAGAGAAATTTCTTGTGGAATTTCCTGAGACTTATCGTCTTCAACTTCAGAGATTTCGATACTAGAGTTTTCTCTTGGTTGTACAGTATTTTCATCGTAATAGTATTGATAGTCATTTTCAGTTGTGAATTTGTCGTCAGTTTCAGTATTATTAATTTCTTCAAAAACCAAATGATTTCGGCTGTTGTGATAGTTTGTTACATTACCTTGTGGAAATCTTTGGGTATTTTGATTTTGGTAGAAAGTTGTTGGCAAAGATGTTTTTTGATTTGATGAGTTCTGAACAGAAATTCCGCTCATTGGAGTAGGTCTTGGAAAGTTTCTATTTTGAAAGTTTGGTTTGAAAACATTTTGGTTGCTTTGTTGCTGAAAGTATTGTCTTGGTTGTATTTGAACAGGCTGTAAAGGAAATGTATTTTGTGGGCAGTAGTTTTGGTTGAAATTATAGTTTCTTGGTAAAGATGGGTTATTCAAAAAATTATTTTGGTTATGAAATGGTGCTTGAATCATCTGTGGCGGTTTTGGTTTAGACATAATTGTTTGAAAATAGTGGGCATTATCTTCTGCGATTACGAATTGTAAGGCTTGACTCAAAGAATCAGGTTTCATGCAACGTATTGTTGTACCAAGGGGTTCACGCAATCCTGACAAAAATGTTTTTAATGCTAAATTTTGATAGAGATCACGTTTTAACTGTTTGGCTTGATCGGTGACTTCATGGCAATTTTTTTGATCCGCAAAATTTCGTGTCAATACTAATTTTAAATCATTCCAGCTGTTCACATCTTGACTATTAATCATTAGTCTAGCATTACCTCTCAATTTTGAAATTAATGAATTCAACAAATATACATTATGAAAGCTTTCTGGATTTGCACGATCATAAAAAGTTGTTAAAATGGATTCACAAATACTTAAATATCTTCCAAGTTGTTTGGGTTTCCGTCGAATTCGGGTACGCAATTTAAATACTCAGATTTAAATGGTTCAGGATTAGCAACAGGTCTAGCCATTTCTATTTTATTACTAAGATTAATTTCTACAATTACTTTTTCAACTAAATTCCTATCTAAATCCATTTCTTCGTCACTATTTAAATTATTTTGAGAAGTTTCAGGAAAATTATAGTTTAAATTAGAATTTGAGTCAGTTGTCGGGCCGTCTTTAATAGATAAACAATTAAAAATATCTGACAAATTTTCATTTGACATTTAATGTTGTACTTACATAAAAATAAAAACGAGTTTGAGCATTCTTCACAAACTATAAGGGCGACGTCCAGGGAAGCTATTTTCGTCTACGCCACTGGAGTCTTCCTTGCAAATTCGGACGATTTTTGTTCCAAATTTCTACGATGGACTGGTAAAAGGCTGAAGCAGGTTCTCGATGAAATGGGTTTCCTGAAGTTCGAGGAGCCGCTCTGTCAACAATCGCTATCACCAGTTCGATCAACAAAGTTCGATAGTTCGTTAGTTCCGTTAATCGTAAAAACGAAAAATTCCCGATCGATTCGCGAATTTTGGAACTATCCTACTGACTGCGCCAAAAATGGGTCGTGAACTCTAAACTCCGTTTTTAAACAAAATACTTTTATTTGAAATACATGTATTTGAATTTTCAACCCGACAATCTAAAAGCATTACAACTAACTGACTATATGATGCAAAAAAAATGAAATGCCATGAAATATGACCTATAACTGCATGTGTGATCCGTCTGGTCAATGATCTTCATGTGGCGACGTAATTCTGTATGCTAGCATAGGCGGCGGTTGATAAAATTCATGTTTTCACTATGTGTTGGTACCTATTTATTACTTACTTATTTAAGCTATATTAGAAACAACAATGACTCATTTTAAAAATAATTTAGCAATTGTGTCAATTTCATAGTATTACAATTATTTAAGTATTTTTCTCAATTATTGGGCAGATCTAGAAGGCAAATTTAGTTAAAACTTCCTTTATGGAACAATTGAGGTAAACAATAAATACTATATTTATTTATTTCAACGGGAAACCTCATACAAGTATAGAACATATACATTTTAAGTCAATAATTTAAATTTACAATAATACCTTATATTTAATCAATAATTATTCACAACATAGTACAATCTTTGATAACTTTTTCATAGCAAGATGTGAAAATTCAACCGGTTAATTTCATTACAAACTTTAGATAATCCAACAATAATATAATAAGTTGTATGTTTTTGACTTTGCTGTAACAGGATTTTGAATAACTCTATTTCTAAGCATTCTACTCGTAACATTAAAATCAAATCTAGATAGCAGCTCAGTGCAATCGATGTGGTTATTTAGAATTTGAAATACAAACAATAAACCAGTCCCTAACTCTCGCTACCTGCAAATTTGGAGTGATATATAGGCATATAAATGTGGTCGAAATGAAGTCCTGTTCAATTCTAAAACCTGTTTTGCCTTTTAATAAGAACTAACAAATGTGAAACCTGGGGTATGTATATATAAGAAAATTATAATTGCCTAAAAGTCATAGGATTCGAAAATTTATTAGAACACATCATAATAAAGTGAAGCTTTTTTGGCTTTCAAATAAAGGGCTCAATATGATCATTAAACGATAAATTGGAATCATAGATGATCCCTAAATCTTTTATATGGTCAAAATGAGGATAGGAGACATTTCCTAAAAGGAACATAAGATTTACCAAAGTAAATAGTTAAACATTTTTTAGTGTTGCTCTACAATCAATCCATTCTCAGCACACCAAGTTTCAAAGCTAATATATCCTGCTGTAATAGAACCTAGTCAAGGGGATCTAATTGCTTCTAAGAACTTTGCATCATCAACAAAAAGTAAAAACTCTGTTTTATATGCACACCTTATTATAAGATGTATATCATTGATAAATCAGGACACAAATGTTGAGCCCATATGTACCTTGAGCAACACCTGGTATGGCATGAATAGTTACTGATAGAGGATTTAATTGTTACAACTTGCTGACGTCCACTAAAGAATGACGCCATAAGCATGTAATTTCCCGAAGAAGTAAATCAATATCGACAAGGTCAAACCTCTGGTTAGATCTGTATAAATAGAATCAATAACTGCTCCTTTATAAATATTAGAGACCAAATAGTCATGATATATATGCAGAGAGGTTTGTGATGGTTGATCGGGCAACAAGAAATCTATGCTATTCGGAGATCATAAACTTCCGGATATATGCAAAAATTTTATTAAAAACAAGTGGATCTACCTTTTTGCAAAAATATTGTATTTAATAATTGGATGATAATTATTGACTTCGGAATTTATAAAGAGGGGTAATTGTAACGATATATGTATTATTAGGCAGTTATCAATACAATGTTAACAATGACTTCTAGGCAACACTTATTACACAAAATATCAATGTAGTAATAACCATAGATAAGAGATTTATATATGTATAGTAATAACTGTAAACCGGTATCTATGTTTCTATATTATTCTTATGGACACTATTGTTTTATTCTCCCTTTTTTATATACAAGTAGTAGCTATATGTTCAAATTGGTACTTATCTCTGTGAAAATATCTCATATATTCCCATAAATAAAATGTATGTGAACCTGTGTTTTTGTCACTGTCAATCCACATATATACCAGTAGAAGTTTCTTAGCGAAACATAGTTCTATATTTTAAATGTAGCTGTTAGAAATAGAAAACAGTAAACTTACTGAGTATGGAAAAACTATCAATATCATTTTTTATTCTGTATTAGGATTACATGGGGAGATGGTCCCCTCTGAGAGCCCCAAATTTAGTAAATTTAATATTATAACGAGATAATCTTAACTACAAGAGCCCAGAAGAAAGTGATTTCTATTGGTTTAAACCTCTGAACGACTATTTTTAATGTTATAGTCCAAGAAATCTGAGTTTAAAATTAAATTTAGGTAAATTTAGTACAGGATCGACCCCCTTGAAGCTTGAAATCGCCCCCCGGAAGCACTTGTCTGGATCAGCCCCTGATTAGGAAACATGCGTAAGTTCCATAATTCTAAATGGACTACAATAGAGACAGATACATTCTCCATATAGAATCCATACGATTGCGGGATATATTAAAATCCCATTAATTCGTATAAAAAAAATAACTATACCGAACCAGCAGATAGATTATTCCGAAAAGTTCAAAAATGGTATTTTTCAGTGTTAGTTCCAGATAGACTGCATACAAACTATTACAATTTCTGTAGTTCTGTATGGGAATCTATTGGAAGTTTTCAACATGAATTTGAACTCTGCGAAATTGAATGTAAAATTGTACAATATGAAATGAAAATAATAATTATATAATAAAGAATTATTTATCCGGGAATACATCCGTTCGTCATATTGATTCATGTTTGAATCCTGCTGACGTTTCGCCTCCGTCGGAGGTCGTATCGCCCCTGATTGGTCGGTGTTGACTCCGCCCCCTTCGCTGCCGTGTCGGGTGTGTTGCTTGTTGACGGGTTTATATTTTGCGTAGCTAATTGTTTTACTTTGATGTTGAATAATTGTCTTCCATGTGTTAGAGAGGTGAAGGGCTCGTCTCTTTTGTTTAGTTGTCCACTTTTCTCGATTTCGATAGCTACTCGTATTATTCTGGTTTTGTAATGAATTGATTGTGCGATCTGTTTACAACTATCGAAATTGATTTAATGGCCCGTTTTCTAAACGGGCTGAAATTCTCTTGTTCGTTTGTCCGACATATACTTTGTCACATGTTTCGCAAGTTATACTATATACCAATTGGTTTTCAAGGTTAACTTTTGTTTTGGGATTTGCAATTGCTCATTGCTCTAGGACAAATTAAGAGTGGATTTTTCAAGCTCCTAAAATAAAAGTAAAGACAATTAAAAAATATATTTTCAGTGTATTAATTTTCTCCCTAATTCTTAGTCAGATAAATGTGTTTACTGATTTCAAAGTAGATAATAATTGAGATTTACTTGTCGTGGTATTGCCAGACGATAAATTATATTCGGCTTGAAACATCAAACTTGCAGGGGTAGCCTTCACGGTATATTAGAGAATGTTAGTCAAAATGATAATTACAGCAAAATCAGAATAAGTATTTCAAATTAACTCCAGAAATTAAATGAAAAATATATTAATATAGTCTCAAGAGAATTCTGATTATTAAACAAGACTATTCATGCAGGGGATACTGCTCCTTGACACATCTTAAAAACGACATAAAAGTGTTCCCGGTTCGTTTAACACTGTTACGCCATACAAATTCAGGAAGATAAGACCTAAAAAGCTCCCGGGATGTACCAAATTGGTAACGCAATTTCCTCTTAACCCTCATCCAAAGATTCTCCACATTTTGAGTGTGAATATTTGAGTTATCGGGAGAAACAAAATTCTCTTAATGTTCGTACATACCCCCACCAAATCGATCGATATTCTGATATGCCCTCCAGCCATCCGATACAATTATAGACCCTGGCAATATGTACCTGAAGAAAAAACATATTACAAATGTGTTATTTATAATTATGTTTGTTATACCAACCTCTGAATAAGTGCGGCCAAAGTATCCTCGCGCCGATTAGGAACTTCGACCAGGAAACATTTGCCACTCTCTCTCTCTCTCTCTCTCAACACCTCCAAAGACCCAATGCCCTGACCCCCATAGTCCTCTGTGAGGCTTTCTGTGGAAAAAATAGGACTCATCTATTTCCACTGTTTTTGGCTGAAGAGTATCTTCATCCAAACCACCAATAATAGTGGGATTAGCCATAAGATGGTCCTCAGAGATTTCCCTACATGCAGCATACCATTCCACTATGGTGCTGCTAGATGCAGTTCCTAATCGCGCTTGGCGCCTAGTAATATCTTGAGGCATGTCTTCAGCCCAACCGTGAATTATTCGAATTATTTGGTTGAGATTCAAATGACTTCTCGCAAAAAAGGACCCATCTCGGATTGTAACGCATTTTCTGTAGAGTTTGCATTTCCAATGATAACTATCAGAGTCTTTTAGTTAAACTCATTGGAATATTACAAACCCCACAGGTAAGTGAACTTCTAATGAGTCCTCTTTTTGCCAGCCATTTCAACATCTCCATCTTGTCCAAATTTAATTCGAATAATAGAAAGTCGTGGTTAATCATATTGCCAGGGTCAATTATTTCGTCTTCATTGACAATTACCGTCGGAGTTCTATTCCTTCCAGCCATTTGAAAACTGAAATTAAATTTTTGAATGTCCAAATTAACAACTAACGTTGAGAAAAAACTTACCACTTTTTTAAGCAAAAGTACACCACAATCAAACTCACAAAAGGACAATCGATTACAAAAATACAAAAAATACGCAAATAACTTTTTAATTTTAATATATCATATTTATTAGCTTAAATAAAGCATTAGCAATGTCAAAAAGGGGATCTTCAGTTGGATTATATTTTTTGCGTGAATATGTTACGGAATATTTTACTCTAATGCTTTTTAACGATCGTTTTTGGATTCGCGGTAACATGCAATATTTGTTACGAATTTGTCTGACAATGAAGAGCGAAAATGGTTATAAAATAACAATGCAATTGCTGAGATTTGAGTTTAATATTTGCAGTTAATAAAAATGTTCTAACCGGTACCCAGTCTTAATGTTACCCATTACCTACATTGCACACCGTTTAATAATCACTTATATATTCTTACTTGCGCAAGCAACATTTAATTACAGGCTGGCATTAACTTGTACTTGCAATATGAAAAACAAAATTGTATTACAAAAACTTTTTTATAACTTTAATGAAAAATACACTAGTTATGTTAAGTCACAACTTAATTACTAATATAATATTAAGTAAGTAATGATAGTTTAATAATATTTAGATTTAATTAAGTCCCTAAACGAAGTCTTCAGTTTAATGACAACAAATTTCTTCTTATAGTTTTATATTAGTATATCTCAAGTGGTTTCCGGGTATTCTTATATATTCTTACTTGCGCAAGCAACATTTAATTACAGGCTGGCATTAACTTGTACTTGCAATATGAAAAACAAAATTGTATTACAAAAACTTCTTTATAACTTTAATGAAAAATACACTAGTTATGTTAAGTCACAACTTAATTACTAATAAAATATTAAGTAAGTAATGATAGTTTAATAATATTTAGATTAAATTAAGTCCCTAAACGAAGTCTTCAGTTTAATGACAACAAATTTCTTCTTATAATTTTATATTGGTATATCTCAAGTGGTTTCCGGGTATTCATCCGCGTAGCTGATATTGATCCCTCCCGGGATCGATGACCAAATGACGACGTCGCGGCAGAGTCACATCTGGCCCCATCAGGTCGGTTCGCATAATTCTCGTAGCCTTCTGCTTACGCTTCTAGTACTCGAATACTAAGATAAGGCGTCCTCATTGAGCGCCAAGGGCCAATCACACACAACCGTTCACGGTGCCAAACGATATGCGCCGAGCCGCGAGTATATAACAGCGCGCGCTCCTGAAAATCGTAGTATTCAAGTAACTAGAAACGTAAGCGGAAGGCTACGAGAATTATGCGAAGCGACCTGAAGAGGGCGGATGTTATTCTGCCGAAACGTCGTCATTTTACAATCGATCCCGGCAGGGATCAATATATATATATATATATATATATATATATATATATATATATATATATATATATATATATATATATATATATATATATATATATATATATATATATATACACTTTAGCTGTTTTTCATTTATTGATCCTACAATAGTGTCTGTAGCCAGCATTCTTTGTCTAATGCTCTCATTTCTAAGATGGTCAAATAGAATTAAACTATAGCATTTTCTCTCCTTAATGTTTTATATATGTCTTTTTTTGTGAAGTTATTATTCCACAGGATTGGATGTAATGCTTTTGACATATTCTTTCCTCTGACTATTTTCCTCATTATTTTTTCATCACCCCCTCCAAGACGTTTATAGTCCTTTACATTTTTTGTGTTGGACTTAGAAATAATAATGGTTACCTCCTTCTTTCTATATTTTTGGAAACAAATGACTTGTATATGAATGAGGCAGTTACGCTATTTAAGATTTACCTAAAGGATGTTGTTACTGCCATGAACTGAGTTTTTTTGTTTATGTTGAGTTTGAGGATAGCTTTCTTGTTCAATCATTCTACTGTTTAAAGGTCTGCTTACTTCTTTGTTGTTGTGCCTGTTAATTTCTTCTACGATTTGTGTTTAAAAGTTGGGGTGATTTTCACCTTGGAACTGGTCTTTATAGTGGAATGTCCTGGCCTTTTTTTGTCAGAATAACAATTAGTTCCATTCAGTTCTAAATCAGGTAGTGCTTACTTTTGTATTTGGTGAAATTATTAATTTTCGGATGAAAATTTCTATTGTGGACCGCATTAATTTATTTTTTGTCCAACTGTTCTGTTACTCTTTGTATATTCTTGTTAAATTTGTTCATTTTTATTTTAATCCATGGATACTGATGTCTGGTATTCTCTGAGAATATCTCTTTTGCTTTATTAGCTTTAAAATATACTAGGGAAGCAGATAAAAATAGAGTTGTTTTTATAGTTGGTTAATTCTTTATTATTGATATCTGTAGTTTTGTGTTAAAGAGCCCGATGTTTTCTTTGTTGATCTTCTCTGTATTGAATTTCCTGGTATTGTAGATTTAAGTATGTTCTGTTGTGGTGGACTTTCTTTCAATTTCCATTTTTATGCCTAAGTGGTCTGCCTCAATATCAAGAGTAAGTTGTAAATTTTTTATGCTGTTTTCCAGTTATCTAGTAACAAGTAAGTAATTTTAAAAATTTTGCTGAAGAAGTCTTTGATTGCCTGTTCATTAGGGGTTTCTCTTCTCACATTTCTCCTGCAACAGATAAATATTTGAAAATTGTCAGTGGGGAACACAGAAAAATATCACACAATATTCAACAGACTGTTTATATACAGGAATACTGGTTGACATTCTAGACATCTCTTTCTCTAAGAATATTCCGAATCTTTGTGGAGAAGAATTTCTGTACAGACGACCACTAACTTGGGGAATTTTTCGAAACTGCCTTACTACACTTTGTTCCCTGTTTACAATTTTCAACTAGGTACTGATCTGTTACAGGAAAACTCTGAGGAGGAAACTAGTAACAAGTATTATATTTGGTGTTGAATCTGTGTTGCTCTCCATTAAAAAAATAATGTTAAATCAATTAATTAATTAATGCTTTTGTTTTGGCCTCTTGACATTATAGTCACCTATCATGATAAACTCATTGTATAGTGCAGCTTTGACAAATATTGTTTCTTCTAATTTTGTAATTTTGACATTGGGTGTATGTAAACCAGGAATATATTTATTGTGATTTGTGACAAAATATTTATTTTTAGTGTCAATCAATCATTCCGAACACAATATATAATAATACTTGTTTAGGGAGGGCCAAATCAATACAATTGTCCTAGATAGGGATAAATCAGAAATTTGTGTGGCTCAAATGTTGAATGAAAAGATTTATTTGTAACAGGAGACCTAAACAAATTATGTTGACTGCTTCTAAAGTTACACACTTTACAAATTTGGTAAGTAACTTTCTATATTGAACTATTGTTAATGTTGGTGCCACTTGAATACTTGAAATTCATATAGGTAGGATATTATTGTATAGGAATAAAGTACTTCTAATACATCAATACTCATAGGTAGGTAGGTATTAGATGTCAATCGTTGTGATTTAGTTGATTATGACATCAATTATATGAAGCTGCATAAGTCATTTATTGTAGTGGGAACAATAAAAAACATATTGTTAATTCAGTCATTTATTGCATAAAGTGAGATCTTTGAAATTGTACATTGCAAATTCATGTCATACAATACTTTATAACTGTGATTTATTGACTAGTGTGACAGTTTCTTAACAAGGTATTACAAACCCTCTGGATTTATTTTTTTATAAGCTTCCCATCCCACATTACAGTACTTGAGTGATCATATTAGAAATTGTTAACAGAGAATAATAAATAAGGGTACTGCAAACGGCAAAAGTAATGGCACTTTTAACTTGAAGTGCATGTAGCACTTACACTTCACTCTTAATAGTTGAATGTTCTCTGATTATTGAGATATTTTTGTAAGATGTCTTCATATTTCTGTTATCTGTGTTTGTAGGTGGTGGCCTGTATTAAGGATTCTTTGTTTTATTTCGCTTGCACTAAAAGTGTAATAATGGTTAACATTTTGTTCATTTTATAATAACTTTCTATATACTAGTTAATATGCACTGGTTAGTCTCACGGGTTTTTCACGTCATTTTTCCTGTTTGAAAAGACTGTTGATACCTTATTTGGATTCTCATTATTATTTAAATCATTGAATTAACTTAGATGTGTTTTCACATCCTTTAATGAATTTTCACACCACTATTTTTGGACATGCTAAGATAGGGTCGACGCACATTTTTAATTTATTAATATTTAAATACTGAAAAATTGAATTGTCCATTGAGTTGTGAGATTACCAATATATCATACATATCGACAGTCGACAGATATTTATGATATAATAGATACATGTCTAGTAGTTGTAATGACAAGTTAATCGGAGTATATAAGAATTTTTTCTGATATGGCAACATCGCATGCATAAAACAGCAAAAATTTGCCGTTTTGTGGTATTTGGGACGTATGTCGTTTCAGGATACGCCAAATAGAGGATTACCTAATTTTTAGATGTAAAAAATTAAAGATATGGTGAAATCTGAAGTTTTAGAGCATGCACTATCTGGAGGTAGCTTGCATTGCACAAATATCGTCTTAGAGCATTTACTTTCTAGAGATAGCCCGCAGTGCATAAATGTCGTGGTAAGACTAAAGAGAGAGAGAGAGAGAGAGCAATAGAGAGGGCAAGAGGCTATTTCACTCGGTTGGGAGCTGCTTCCAATAAAGTATGTTGTTCATTGGCTGCGTCCACCGACCATCCACCCACTAAGTGAAATAGCCTCTTACTGTCTCTATTACCCTCTCTTTCTAGCGTTGCCACGATTTTATACTTGACAGGCTATATCTAGATGGTAAATGATCTAAGAATATCGTGCCAAAGTTAGAAAGAGAGTCCAATAGACAGAGCAAGAAGCTATTTCATTCAATTCGTAGTTGCAGTTCTCTTTCTAGCGTTGGCAGGCTACCTCCACAAGAACAAGCTCTATGTGAAAAGTCGCGTAGTTCCTACACCTCTAGTAGGCTAGGCCTTTTCATATTCGAAAATTTCTAGTGGGCAAGCGTCAACTTCTGTCATTTTTTTCGAACAAAAACCATTGTATTTACATGCCAATGGTCTGACAACTGCTCGAAAAAAATGACGCACGGCAACAAATTTTTTTTTAATATGAAAAGGCCTATTATGATTAAACAGGTTGGATAATTTTTTTTGTAGGATAGAACATGAGCTGTTGCGTATATGCAATATTTGAGCCGTGGATCGAAAAAAATTTTAGTTATACAGTGTGATTCAAACAATAATAGTAAAAGTTGCATATAGAGGTGGTTGAAACATAAGGTGGAGACAAATTATACTTTCTAGGGTGGTTAAAAAATGATTATATAGTAGTCCATAAGCAGTTGCGTAGATAAGATAGTGAGTGGAGCAGAGTAATAGTTAATTGTTTAAAAAATGCTATATTTGGTGGGCCCTAAGCAGATGAACATACAAGGGGGTTGAAGTATTCTGTAGAGTAAAATTATGATTATACAGGATGGTTCAAAAATAAGTTATAATGTTTGACTGATTGTCAGCAGTATATACAGGACGATTTTAATGTAGGTGGAAGTAGAGTTATAGTTATACAATATGGTTAAAAAAAATGGTTAAAATTGTTGCATAGGGTGGCCAAAAAGCAGTTGCAGTTTGGGTGAGTTTTTAAATAAAGGTTTGGTGCCAAACTGTGCTTTTACTTTGTGAGACACCAAGGGTGCCACAGGCATTTCCATTGGGGTGGATCGAAGAGTTTTAAAAAATTTTTATATAGGGCATGAACAGTTGCATCCTACTATATGGAATAGCTGAAATATGGGGCAAAGCAAGATTATAGTTTTAGAGTGTGATTAACACCATGTTAGAAAAAGTTGCATATAAAGGGTGATTAAAATATAGTGTGCAGAGAAATTTGTACTTTACAAGTAGGCTCAAAAAATATCAGAAATAATTGTTATATAGCGTACACCATAAGCAGTTACATAGCTGAAATGTAGGGTGGAGTAGAGTTATAAGCAGGTGTTAAAAAAAGTTATATTGGGTGACAAATAAACAGCAGCATATACAGGATGGTTGCACTATAGGGTGAAGTAGAGTTACAGTTATACAAGGTGATTCAATTTTTTTTTCGAATAAAACTGTTATATAGAGTGGCCCATAAACACTTGCAGTTTGGGTGAAATATAATTGGGATTGGTGGATTTATAGTTAAGTAGAGTGTTTAAAAAAATTGGAAAAATTGTTATATTAGAAAACCCATATGTTTCATAAGTTATTTCTTTTTGCAAAAACTTGTACATTCTAGTCTATTGATAAATTTAGCCATTAAACTATCACCTTGTGGGACTTTCTCTAGGTATATTTAAGTATTATCTCTGTTACTCTATAAACTTAGAGCATACACCTTCTGGAGGTAGCCTGCAATGAACAAATTTCGTGCCAAGGATAGAAAGAGAGGGCAATAGAGAGAGCAAGAGGCTATTTCACTCGATTGCTAGGTGCAGCCATGAGCTCATTGGATGCAGTTTTTAATCGAGTGAAATACCCTCTTACCCTCTCTATTGTCCTCTCTTTGTAGCCTTGACACGAAATTTATGCACTGCAGGCTAGGAAGTAAATGCTCTAAGTCCATAAAGAACATTTTCTTTTAATTTACCCGTGATTTACCTCTATGGATTTACACCCTCTGAGAACTCTTTATATGATCTGTGGCTCTAGCTCTGTTATTGTCTTAGGGCATTTACTTTCTAGAGATAGCCTGCAGTGCACAAATGTCTTGGTAAGACTAAGGAGAGAGAGGGCAATAGAGAGAGCAACAGGCTATTTCACTCAGTTGGGAGCTGCTTCCAATGAAGTACGTTCAGCATGTTGTTCATTGGCTGCTTCCACCCACTAAGCGAAATAGCCTCTTACTGTCTCTATTGCCCTCTCTTTCTAGCTTTGCCTCGATTTTATGCTTGACAGGCTATATCTAGATGGTAAATGATCTAAGGTTATTGTATGATCTGTGGCTGTGGCTATGTTTCTTCTTGTCTATGGTATGGAGGTTTGAGTAAAAGGAGGACACACTCTGTGTAAGAAAAAGTGTCCACAAAATGGTTTCAATTTGGGGGAGCCACTAGTACCGGGTAATTTGTTCGTAGAAATCAGTTTTCTACGAACAAACCTACTTGAACAAAATTAGGTTAATGTGAAGAATTCACATCCAAGAATTCCATCACAGTTCAACAACCTGATTTATATTTAACATTAATAAAGTGTTAAGTCAATGAAATACCATGTACATAGATAAAAATGACTTGCAAGCAAAATTTTATTTACACATTTTTTTAGGATTTAAGATAAATATCCTTCATAAATTAAACTCTGAATAACCCATTATTACATAATTACTAAGGTGATTATGGATTGTCCACCAACTCGAGAACTTCAACAAACTTCTGAAGATATTTTCCCAGGGGCATTCACCAGGCGTATCTTTGAAAACATTTAAAATACAACTACATCAGAAAGATGCCAATAATAGTCATTTAATAGTAGCTAATGAAGCTTTTTGTCCAACTAGACAAGAAAAAATATATGGAAAACCAGTGTGTAAAAATGTTAGAATCCTTGAAAAAGAAACTGTCCTAGAATAAAATGCAAGTGAAATTTGTTCCATAATGATAACAGAAGAGTTAATTATAGCAGTTTATTCAGTGATAAAAAGAAACACCTTTTATCCAGAGAGAGGTGAACAAGGAAGTAGAAACACCAACTTTGCAAAGGGACCCGTTTCAAAATAAATATGTAATATGAACACAAGAATGTAAAAATAAATAATTTTTATTTACATCTAACTCATTACCTATTTGTTAAAAAGTATAAAAATATTACAAATATACAAATTTTACCCAATGTTTAACTGTTTCAAAAAGTTTTATAACAAAATAACAATTATAAAATCACTCTGTTTTATAAAAAGTCAAAACTGGGGCACATGCTTATTAATTTATATCACAATTGACACACTATAAACTAATATTACTTGCAGAGATTACAAAAAACGGGGACAACCATTTACAAAGAGAAGTTCACATAACAGATTTTGTACGTTTTATTTACGATTTTTACTAATAATTACATCATTCACACTTTTTCAGCCGTTTCACTTCTAAATGTAGGATTTGTGTATTTCAATCCGTTGTCAATTAACTTCATAACATACCCTGTGGTCACACTTGCGCCATTCTGGTCATTTCTTGAACTTCTTATTTGAAACCGTCCGCTGGACACTTTTTCAGTTTTATTCCCATATAAGTTTGTCCTCCTTTTACTCTACACTCCATAGTCTATGACTATGCTAACAGTTTTAACCACGAAGTATAGATACAAGGAGTCCGAACGGTATAGGCTTTTCCGCAGTATTCGTGGTATACAATATTAAACCCAGATCATAGTTCTCTTTTCTGCCACTAGTTGCGCAAATGTTCAGGACGTACCGATGTTATTATTATTATCAAACGTAAATACGCGCTGTCGAATGTCGAAATTATTAAAATTATAAAACTAAGTATAAAATATTAATGTAATTGTTTGAAAATAGTTTTAATAAAAAAATGGGAAGGTGTTGTGCTGTTCATGGTTGCCTCAGTGGCCGAAAGGCAAGTGAAAATGTGGCTAAAGTGGGTATATTCAAAGTTCCGAAAGTGAGTAACCTAAAAATAATATTAAACATCAGTGTTGTTAATAAATATTGTATTGTATACACTAGTGTATTTGTCAAATCTAAATTGTTTGGTATTTAAATGTTAAACGTCTTTTATTTATAACTAATACGATTAATAAATAATATATTTGATTGTAATCAATTAATTACTTTCCTATTATCAAGCATTGTAATACTGAAATAAATAGGTATTTAACCATTTTTGAATTTATATTTACTACTTCATTTGCAGAAACTATGTTTAAATTCTTTACTTCACTTACGGTTTGTTTAATAGTTTAACAGTAGAGACAAAAGATGAACTATAATTTTAATTCTTAAAGATCTGTTGATAACATTAATTTATTTTTTAAATAAAATTGTTTGCTGCTGGTTAATTGTATTTATTTATTTACTAATATCACACATTTTTAGCTTTGCAGATTATCGAAATATCATTTTCAGAGCTGTCAGGTGGCTGTCAGTATCAACAAGATTACTCGCATAAGGATTTAAACGAGTACTTCCTCAAAAGTGGCGCGCTCTACCGGCAAAACATTCTGTCCCCTAAAATGCTACCATTTATTTAACATTACGTTCGGACACCTTGTATCTATACTTCGTCGTTTTAACCTAACTTAGAAGTTCAAGATATTGGGTGTGTTCAGCAGATACACCCTGTTTTCCAATTAGCGCACAATTGAGCACAGTGCGGCACAGTGCTAGCACTGAGTGTTCCAATTACAGCACTGGCTCGCACAAATGAGCACAAGAAATAAGTGTGCCTTTGGGATGTTTTATGTAGGTTTACCAAGTAAACATAAAACTTTATCATAAAACATGAAGTATGTTCCAAATAACGCCCAAAAATTACGGTACAGGGCGACACAAAAACACTTTGAGCTCTAGTAATTGGAAAACAACCATTATTGAATTATTCTGTAAATAATTTACGTACACATAAACGTCAATTGATAACTTATGAGTAATACACTTTTAACCTTATGGTGATCAGTGTACTCTACCGGTTGGTTTTAAAACAACCATGTTCCAATTAATGTCCTAAAATTGCCGCACTGTGCGGCACAAAATCACTTTGTGCTCTGGTAATTGGAAAACAGGGACAAACTGTTGTTAACGTTTGCTTACGTTTCATGTTTTGTGCTGCACGTTTCATGTTTTGTGCAGCACAAAACATGAAACGTGAGCAAACGTTAACAACAGTTTGTGGCTGTTTTCCAGTTAGCAGAGCACAAGTGATTTTGTGCCGCACAGTGCGGCAATTTTTAGGACGTTAATTGGAACATGGTTGTTTTAAAACCAACCGGTAGAGTACACTGATCACCATAAGTTTAAAAGTGTATTACTCATAGGTTATCAATTGACGTTTACGTGTACGTAAATTATTTACAGAATAATTCAGTAATGGCTGTTTTCCAATTATTAGAACTCAAAGTGTTTTTGTGTCGCCCTGTATGGTAATTTTCGGGCGTTATTTGGAACATACTTCATGTTTTATGATAAAGTTTTATGTTTACTTGGTAAATCTACATAAAACATCCCAAAGGCACAGTTATCACAGTGACAGTTATTTCTTGTCTTAGATCATTTACCATCTAGATATAGCTTATCAAGCATGAAATCGTGGCAACGCTAGAAAGAGAGGGCAATAGAGACAGTAAGAGGCTATTTCACTTAGTGGCTGGAAGCAGCCAATGAACAACATGCTGAACGTATTTCATTGGAAGCAGCTCCCAACCGAGTGAAATAGCCTCTTGCCCTCTCTATTGCCCTCTCTCACCTTAGTCTTACCACGACATTTGTGTACTGCAGGTTATCTCTAGAAAGTAAATGCTCTAAGTTTCTTGAGCTAATTTGTGCGAGCTAGTGCTGTAATTGGAACACTCAGTGCTAGCACTGTGCCGCACTGTGCTCCCTGTGCTCAATTATGCGCTAATTGGAAAACAGGGTGTATCTGCTGAACGTACCCATCGCTAGATCCAACCACAGATCAAACACAAGAGATCCAACCATAGAAAAATGAACTTTGTTTTATGGATTCAAGATTGGTTTGCAAATTTAAACTATTTGTCGTAGAAATTTTCTTCAAATTTATAACTATTTGTCATAGAAATTTTCACCAGTGTGTTAACGGGGTATGGATAAAAATAAATCGCAAACATTTATACTCAGTGTTAACGATTTTGGTCAAAAGATTTGGACATCTCAAACAGAACCAAACAAAAAGTACTAATAACAATAAGTATGTATACGTATCTTTAGTACTTATTCTATTGCAGGTACCTTTTAGATGAGGAAGGAAATATGACTGAATATTTGCCTGAAACATCTATTTGTGCAGTTCAATTAGACGCTCAAGCTGCAATGGGCAATGAGGACAGCAGTGATACCTCAAACAGTGAACACAATCCCACAAAGCTAGTTACCACTGATTTAGGTATACATAATAATCCTCATTAAGATTTATTAAAACTGCATTTTTTGTGTGTAGGAATTATGGATTCTCTTGATGAGGTGACAGAATTTGAAGAGAATCTTATGAATGAATTAGATGAGGATTTTATGAATACCGTGCCCAATCCGCATTCTCAGTATCTTGTGCAACATATGGATATTAGGGAGCCTTTAACAAAATTAAGAAAATTGATTGAACACAGATTAGGTGTTAGTTTTGAGGGCTATGTATTTGCTTTACAGGGAGTGCAGATAGTAAGTGCATAATTTATATTTTATTTATTAATTGATAAGACGTAAACCCTTCAGTTGGAAGTGTCTATCCAAAAAGCAATACAAATTTTTATGATATCTTTTGTTGTCTGAATAATAGTCCTGACACATCTATTTTGTTTTTCATCAGTTCTCGGTAATAACACCATAATTGCTGGAAAATCGGTATGTTTTAAATACTTCAAATGTTTCAGGGTCTAAATCAGACCCCTTTTTCAGTAGGAATAAAAAATTAACACAACTTATTAAATAAATTAAAAATTGCTACATTTTTAAATTTTAATCATTATTAAGTTTGAGGTTTCTATTTTAACATCCTTTGAAAGCAATTTTTATGAGCAATGATAAGTATTACAATATTATCAATTTTTTTCTACCTTCATGTTCTCAGAAACATTGTTTAGTTATCCTGTTCATTCAGCTATAACACTGTAAATGCATAATTCACTGATATCTGACTTGGAGTAATACCAGATCCTATTGTCTGTTTTTTATTTATACATGTTTCCAGGTTTTTCTCTACTGAATGTAATCACAATTGCTTATGATATTTTTTTGCATTTTGAACCATCAAACTATTTTTGCTGGACCAATTTATCAAATTGTTACAAAACTATTTAAGAACTAAGTGTATTTTTCCTAAACATGATATAACAATATAAATGTGAAAAACTATATTTTGTCCATTTTATATATTTTAATTAATTAATGTTAAATTGAACATAAAAGAATATTTCAGATGAGAAAACAGTTTTATCTACAAAATTTGAAAAAAAGTTCAGCAAAACACAATGGCATTTCTGTCATGATTGTGATTGTAAATTTTCAAATACCTGCACTTGAACATTCAGATGTATGGTTCTTGTGCATTTTTGTCTCATGTTATTTCTTATAATTGTAAGGTAACTACTACAAAATTTTCTCTACCAAAACATGTAGATACCAATCAAAGCTTCAAAATACTGTTTTTAATCTTGATATGATCATTGTTCTTAAGGTCTTCAAAAACATGCAAACACAAAAAATTCTGTTCCTATGATTTTTTGGATGAGTGTACATAATAAATTTAAGTGGACCTACAGTTAGAGAACCTTATTATAACAAAATTTAAGGTTTAATGTAATGTATGCAACACAAAAGAAGCAAATAAAAGAAAAATATTAGATCTTGACTTGTTAAAAGACAAGCAGATAAAACCGTTTCAGAAAAGCTACACAATATATAGATCCCCCAACAGAACCTGAATTAATACAATGCAATCTTAGGTCATTAAAGAAATATCAAATTGATGATCTACAATGTACAGGTGCATATTAATTAATTAATGTTGAAGGTCATTAATAATGTGGAACAGGCAATAATATCTATATGGGCAGAGATGACCAGAATATATTTTAAAAGAGAATGGAAAAAATATAATTATAAAACATGATTTGGTCAAATCAAAGAATAATCAAATTTTCATTTTGCAATCTACATAAATAAATATAAAGCCATTGACAACGAAGTCAGAATAGACTTTGAAAAGTTTGGTATTCCTGCAATATACGTTGTTTTATTTCTATTGTGGTGTTATTGCCCAAAAAAAAAACATAAAAGTAATCAAGAATAAGCCACAAACAACGTTTAGAAGACTTCATAAAAATGTAAAATAAAGATCTTTGTAGAGACTCAACAAACTTAACTTAAATATTAGGTTGCTTCACTTTTTTGCAGTAAAGTATCTAACACCATTGAAAATAACTTATGATTTATGGTCATCCTAATAGATAATATTGTAAAAATTTTCTTCATTTTATTTCTTATTCAGTTAATTTTTCATAATAAGTGACAAAGAAATACTTCCATTTTGCTTAAACCTTATTTTCAATGAAAACACTCTGTGATTCATTAACACATTGGTGACTCCACACATAAATAAAGTGTGGTGATTGTACTTTCTGTTTGTAGGATTTTATGCAATATTTTTGAATTATTAGTTATTTCTAACACAGTGTTTCGATACTCTGCCATAAATTTCAATTTAATAATTTCATTTGCTAATACTCAATCTAAAAATTTTCATGCAGATTAACAGAAAACCTCATATAGACCCCTTTGTGGTTCCCATTTTCTTCAGATAGAAATGATGCTGTTTATTTATTATTCTTGTGAGTTTACTCAAAAATGTGATTTTAAGGCACATTTTCGCCTGTTAACTGTGTAATTCAAAATTTTTACTATGAAGACAGGTAGAATTATTATATTTTGTTAAATATGTGCTCATAAGCATTCAAATATGTTGTGGACAGAAAAATATACTACTTAGTTTAAAGGTTGTATTTAAAATTTAATGCTCAGTATTCTGTTATTTTAGAATTCCTATGTTACAGTTTTTTTTTATGTAATATTTACCTGATATCCCATAACACAGCTATCATTCTTTCTTTTTCATTAGACTACTTAATATTCATTCGAATTTAAAGAATATTTTTGTAATATACAGCCATTTATGAGGACAGAGCGAGATTTTCTTTCATATCACATAAATTGTAATTCAGTAATCGACTGATTTCACTGGGCTGACTATAAACAATGCAAGTGCGCTTCAAGCAGCTCTGCACCGCGTCTCTCAAAAAGGTGACATCAAAATTTTATTTTTCCTTCGATATGAAAACTATGCATTGTTATTAATATAAATTTATTGAGATGCAAATTGCCATTTTTACAATTTCTTTTAGTTGGAAGATTACAAAAATTTAGTAGAACAGTGTGTACAGGGAGAAGGGTTGGTCCAAATAAATGTTCAAATTCAATCAAACATGAAAAGAATTAATATTATTGATGTACTGAAGCCAGCAGAAGATTATGTTCATGTGGGTGAGTAAATGATTATTGTTATTGCGTGAGCTTGTTTACTGAATGTAAAGTAAATCATAAGAATCTGTTCTCAATATTTGAGTTTTTAGTATTAATGGAATCTGAGAGAGAGTTGCGACTTGAATACATGTAATAGTTGTTTAGTAAATTGAGATATATATTCTTAACCACCTGCTGGAGTAAACTGTCAGCTGATGACAGTTTGGTCCACCATTTTCTTTTATTTGGAAAATGGAAACCGAGTAATTCCCATGTTAGCCACGCGGTTCTCTCGCAAATTTCGCGGGTTTGCGTTCAATAATAACACACTCTTCAACCCCTTTCGAGGCACAAGCGAGGAAATGGTGGACCAAAATCTGTCACAAAAATCTCCACAAAATTGAACCGCATGCTTAATACATAAGAATAAAAATAAGAAAGGTTAAGTAAAAATATCATCCATTATACTAATTTATTAAACATTTATAAACAGAAACAGCTTAATTGAATTTAACTTTATATTTACAGAACATCTCTGTCTCAGACCATCCTGAAAGTTTCCCTCGCATTTCTGTGTCTACACTCTAGCGCTTCCTCTGAAACATAAACATAGCTACCTGAGGCCAATCCACAAAGGTGGATCTAAAGAAAATATTGAGAATTACCGAGCTGTATGTATGCAATCGGAGATCCCGAAATTATTGGACTACTTTTTCTCTCAATTCTTGTCATGGCAATTTAAACACATTTTTGTTAACGAACAGCATGAATTTCTTCCGGGTAGATCTACTTGAACCAATTTGGCCGTCTACGAGTCATTTTTAGTAAAAACTTTGGAGAATAGACTACAAGTTGACTCTGTTTATACGGATTTCGCTAAAGCGTTTGATAGAGTTAACCATAGAATACTTTTGGCCAAACTTCAAGCTCTAGGATTTTATGGGCCACTTTTAGAGTGGACAAAGAGTTATCTCTCAGACCCATTCCATTATGTTAAAGTGGGGGGTATTATTTCCAGGATTATAAGTGTGTCTTCAGGAGTTCCACAGGGCTCTCACGCGGGGCCATTTATTTTTAATTTATTTATTAATGACATTGGCAAAAATATTAATCATTGTAATATCTTAATGTATGCTGACGATTTCAAACTGTTTAAAGAAATTGCAACTTGCAATGATGCTACGTTACTCCAATCCGATTTAAACTCTTTATTTGCCTGGTGTATTAGCCATGATCTTGACCTGAATATCAATAAATGTTTTATTATTACTTTTGCAAAAATTTCACAACCTATAATCATTTCATACGCTATTAATTCACAAACGATACAGCGAGTAAGTGAAATTCGTGACCTTGGTGTCGTTTTCGATAATTCTCTTACTTTTCGTCGACACATTGATCTAGTTGTTTCCAAGAGTTACAAGGTTTTGGGTTTTATCAATCGTTCATCTAAAACATTTTCTCATAATACGATTCGTTTATTATATTGTTCACTAGTACGATCTATTCTGGAGTACTGTTCTGTCATATGGAACCCCCACTGTAACACACATATAGATAATATTGAGAAAGTTCAAAATAAATTTCTTCATATAGTAGCAGTTGAAATGGGCTTGAACAGGGACAATTATCAATATAGTGATATTTTAGCAGAAATGCATTTACAATCTTTGCAAAATCGGCGTAACATAGCTGACATTTGTTTCCTATACAAGTTGTTGTCAGGTGAACTTGACTGCCCTTGCTTACTAGACAGAATATCCTTGAATACAACTATGAGAACTCTTTCTTCAGAACTATTCAATGTGCCATTTCACAGAACTAAATATGGATTTTGTTCAGCAATGACTAGGGTATTACGTACAGGCAATCAGAACTCCTCACATATCGATCTGTTTTACAACTCCATCAGGGTAATCAAGCGCTCGTTGTACCATAATATTTAATGATGTTTATTTTGTTTTTGTTTTAATTAATTTTAAGTAACTATATTATATCCTGTATTTTGTATAAACTTAGATTTATATGTTTTTTGTGTGTTTTTGTGTTTTTTAGATTTAGTCTTAGTTTTAATGTTATTTTCTTTAATTTTTTTGTTTTGTATTTTTATGTAAATGGGGTTACCTGTATATGTGAATAAATAAATAAATAAATAAGGGGAATGTAATGTATTTGATATAACTCGGCTAACTCAAAATATTGAAAAGATCATATAAATAATAAACTTCTTTCAACTTGGAAGAACTTGAAAGAGATATTCAGTATCAATGTCTAAGTACTTCTTGGCAAATAACACCACAGTTAAGAAAATTGCTGTATATTCCAAACGTTTCGGGGTCTAGGTCAGACTCCGTTGTCAATGATTAAGAAACTGTGGATAGAAAGGCACAATTCTAAGATGTAAAATTAAAATATTTGACAATATGTATTATTTGATTTCTGATGTAACTAAGAGAATTTTATTTGTAACATACAGGGTAGCACAGAAACTTCTAAAGATCATATAATTATAAAGTTCCTTTTAAATTGGAAGAATTTGTAAGGGAGATCTTCAGAATTTTATGTGGCGCTCCTAGGTGCGACTTTGTTATAAGATAGTGCATTCGCTAAAAATGCGATCAAAGAATTTTGTTGATTCAGTGATCCCATTAAAATCATAAGGGAAAACCTAGGAAAAACCTTATGAACTACCCCGATATTGGGTTGTTCACAAGGACTTGACTATTAGCAATTTCTTCCTTAATCATCGGCAACCAGGAACGACTGAATTCTACGGAGGTAGTAGCGATACAATCATTTTCATTTAACAAAATTAAAGCAGACTCTTTTAGTTTTCTTTTGGTGTTGTGTTCTTCTTTGCGTAACATAACTGAATTTTGAAACTGTATTTTATGACCAAGGCCCCAAGCATGTTCACAAATTTTGGATTTTTCAAATTGTCGTTTTTTATGTAATTTTTGTGTTCGTTTACTCGAACATTTACAGGTCTAGAGGTTTCTCTAATATAGAATTTATTACATTCACACATTTTATAAATGCATTTTTTTGTATTTTGAGTTGTGTTATTTGGTTTGGTTTTTGATATATTTTATTTTTCTTATTTTAAATGATATTTTGATATTATATCTGTTTCCCACTCTTTTTAGTCTTTCTGATAGACCCTTGTGAATGTGCTACTCTGTATATTACAAATAAAATTCTCTTAGTTACGTCAGAAATCAAATAATAATATTCAAATATTTTAATGTTACATCTTAGAATTGTGCCTTTTTATCCATAGTTTCTTAACATTGACAACGGGGTCTGACCTAGACCCCGAAACGTTTGGAATATACAGCAATTTTCTTAACTGTGGTGTTATTTCCCAAGAAGTACTTGAAAAATATGCCACAAATGTCATTCAAAAAACAGATATTCGGTAGTTCATGTACGACTTTGCTATAAGATTGTGCTTTGGTCAGAAATGCGATTAAATAGAAAAACATGAACCATCTCGATAGGGTTATGAAAACTTTGGACTTTTCGAAATATTTTTTTGTAATTTTTATATTAATTTATTTAATGGAAAAGCTGTGGAAACTTTTATTGTGTCACAAATGTAAAAACACAGTTTTGCCCCCTAACACCAAACCTTTATTTTAAACACTCAACGCCGTTTCAACAACTCTAAGTTGTCATCTTCAAGGAGTAAACCAAACTAAATCAAAATTACAATTTTCTCTAATTTATACCTACCACTAAACTATTACTTAAGTAATTAGTACAAAGGGTAAATCCTAAGTACCTGAATTCTAAACAGATTTCAAAGATAAGGCAGATTTTATATAAAGCAATTATGTAAATTAGGATAATCCTTAATTACCTATCTACTTTTACGCCACATTATTAAGTAATGACATTTTTAATATTTATTTCATGGATTCTTAGTAAGTACACTATACAATGAACTGCATGGAATAGAACCCTTATCTGAATTCATTAGTTTATTATTTTTATAAATCATTATGCTTTCGTAAGAGTCCAGTTCCTTATAATTATTTACTTGTTTAACTAATTTTAAAGAAGATAAATCTACAGAGTGGTTATGTTCTAAAACATGATATGCAATACTAGATTTATCCCCTCTTCCGTATTTCAAATGGGCAATATACTCTTTGAAACGGGTACTGATAGATCTGTGCGTCTGTCCATAATACTTTAAATTACAATCATTACATTTGATTTCATAAATACCGGACTTCTCGAAATCAGCAAGTTTATCTTTAGGATTGCCCAACAATTTCTGTCGTGTTTTAGTTGTTCTATACACCGCCTTCATACCAAGTTCTTTAAAAACTTTCTTAAAACCCCTAGTATAACGACTGTACGGAAGCGAGACAAACTTTTGTTCTTGTGACTCATTTCGAAAAGTTGACACTTCTTTCATTCGTAACCGAAGCCGTTCCTTTCTAATTAATTTATCTATAATATCTGTTGGATAACCATTACATGCAGCTATTTCTCTAATAGTTTTCTTTTCATTTTCAAACCTCTCTTTATTGAGAGGGAATGTCAACAACCGATGTACAAGGAAATTAATCCTCGCCATTTTATGTTGTTGACAGTGAAAAGATGTACTAGGTAAATATCTATATGTGCTAGTATCCCTCCTATATACATCAAACTTTAACTTATCATTTCTTAAAACTAATACATCTAAAAATGGTAGAGTACCATTTTGTTCCTGTTCATATGTAAATTTAATAGAAGCAAACCTATTAAGATACATAACAAAATCATTAACATTGAACTCATTAGTATTAAATATAGCAAATATGTCATCCACGTACCGTATCCATACCCTAGGAAAATACTGGTCATTTTTTGCTTCAACTTCGAACCTGCCCATGAACAAGTTGGCAAGGAACGGCGATAAGGGGTTTCCCATTGCAGTTCCTTCTTTCTGCTCATAAAATCAACTTCCAAACTGAAAACAATTTTGGCTCATACATAATTTTGTGAGGGAAATTAACTCATTAATTTCTGCCTCACAAAAAGAGTTTTCACGCAGTAAGTACTTCAGAGTTTGTGGAATGGGTACACTAGGAAATAAGGAGCTAACATCAAACGATACCAAAATTTCTCCAGGTTGCAGCGAAACGTTTTGTATAGATTGAATAAACTCTAAAGAATTCTTTACGCTAAAGTTTTGCTGCGGACAAGGTAAATTTTCGAATCGTTTTGTTAACCACTTCGCTAACGTATAGGATGGGGCGTCAATCGCTGAAACAATCGGACGTACTGTTTTTCCCGGTTTGTGAATTTTTGGAAGGCTATATAATTTCGGGATCGTTGGATTAGAAACATGTAGTCTTCGTTTCAGCTCAGGACTTACAATAGATTTGCCTGCTTTAAGGAGATTGTTTACTTCTGATGTCATCTTTAATAAAGGATATCTAATCAATTTTGAATACGGACCGTTCGTAATCAGGTTATTAATTCTATCAACATAATCAGATTTGTCGAGTATCACTACTTTGTTGCCTTTATCGACTTTCAAGTAAAAAACGTCCCTCTTTCTCAAGCGTTTAATAACTTCCTTTCGTGTGTTCTTTTTCATGTGTTTATTACTAGATGATAAATTTTTTGTTAAATGATTTCCAATCTGTTCACGGATTAAACCTTTAGAATTGCCTGGTAAGTATTGAATTGAACAACACTCTCGCCACAACATCGTCAAGAGTTTTTTCATGTTCAGGAATGCCAAATTTTTAACCGTTATTTAATAATTCTAATTCAATCGCTGAAACAATCGGATGTACTGTTGTTCCCTGTTTGTGAATTTTAAATTAAATTGTGATTTTAAACAATGGATGGAGTTTCAAAGACGAATGTTTTCCATGATTAATGCAAAACATGAAAATAAAATGAGAAAGCTTAAGAAGAAACTTAAACAATTATGTTCAATGAATAAACAGCAAGCAAAGGCACAATTAACTCCGACAACTCCGTCTATTGTTGAAAACCATTCATCTCAATCCTATAGTAACGAAGAATTAGAATTATTAAATAACGGTTTAAAATTTGGCATTCCTGAACATGAAAAAACTCTTGAAGATGTTGTGGTGAGTGTTGAAAGTTCAACTCAATACTTACCAGACAATTCTAAAGGTTTAATCCGTGAACAGGTTCGAAATCATTTAACAAAAAATGTATCATCTAGTAATAAACTTAATAAAATAAAAAATAAAAAAATAAAATTAATTAGAAATCCTTTATCAAAGATGACATCAGAAGTAAACAATATCCTTAAAGCATGCAAATCTATTGTAAGTTCTGAGCTGTAACGAAGACTACATGTTTCTAATCCAACGATCCCGAAATATGGCCTTCCAAAAATTCACCGGGAAAAACAGAACGTCCGATCTTATAAGTTAGCGAAGTGGTTAACAAAACGATTCGAAAATTTACCTTGTCCGCAGCAAAACTTTAGCGTAAAGAATTATTTAGAGTTTATTCAATCTATACAAAACGTTTCGCTGCAACCTGGAGAAATTTTGGTATCGTTTGATGTTAGCTCTTTATTTCCTAGTGTACCTACCCATTCCACAAACTCTGAAGTACCTGGAGGACTTACTGCGTGAAAACTCTTTTTGTGAGGCAGAAATTAATGAGTTAATTTCCCTCACAAGATTATGTATGAGTCAAAATTGTTTTCAGTTTGGAGGTTGCTTTTATGAGCAGAAGGAAGGAACTGCAATGGGAAACCCCTTGTCGCCGTTCCTTGCCAACTTGTTCATGGGCAGGTTCGAAGTTGAAGCAAAAAATGACCATTATTTTCCTAGGGTATGGATACGGTACGTGGATGACATATTTGCTATATTTGATACTAATGAGTTCAATGTTAATGATTTTGTTATGTATCTTAACAGGTTTGCTTCTATTAAATTTACATATGAACAGGAACAAAAGGGTACTCTACCATTTTTAGATGTATTAGTTTTAAGAAATGATAGTGATAAGTTAAAGTTTGATGTATATAGCAGGGATACTAGCACATATAGATATTTACCTAATACGTATTTTCACTGTCAACAACATAAAATGGCGGGGATTAATTTCCTTGTACATCGGTTGTTGACATTCCCTCTCAATAAAGAGAGGTTTGAAAATGAAAAGAAAACTAATAGAGAAATAGCTGCATGTAATCGTTATCCAACAGATATTATAGATAAATTAATTAGGAAGAAACGGCTTCGGTTACGAATGAAAGAAGTGTCAACTTTTCGAAATGAGTCACAAGAACAAAAGTTTGTCTCGATTCCGTACAGTCGTTATACTAGGGGCTTTAAGAAAGTTTTTAAAGAACTTGGTATGAAGGCGGTGTATAGAATAACTAAAACACTACAGAAATTGTTGGGCAATCCTAAAGATAAACTTGCTGATTTCGAGAAGTCCGGTATTTATGAAATCAAATGTAATGATTGTGATTTAAAGTATTATGGACAGACACACAGAACTATCAGTACCCGTTTCAAAGAGCATATTGCCCATTTGAAATACGGAAGAGCGGATAAATCTAGTATTGCACATCATGTTTTAGAACATAACCACTCTGTAGATTTATCTTCTTTAAAATTAGTTAAGCAAGTAAATAATTATAGGGAACTGGACTCTTACGAAAGCATAATGATTTATAAAAATAATAAACTAATGAATTCAGATAAGGGTTCTATTTCATACAGTTCATTGTATAGTGTACTTACTAAGAATCCATAAAATAGTATTAAAAATGTCATTAATAATGTGGCGTAAAAGTAGGTAGGTAATTAAGGATTATCCTAATTTACATAATTGCATTATATAAAATCTGCCTTATCTTTCAAATCTGTTTAGGATTTAGGTACTTAGGATTTACCCTTTGTACTAATTACTTAAGTAATAGTTTAGTGGTAGGTATAAATTAGAGAAAATTGTAATTTCGATTTAGTTTGGTTTACTCCTTGAAGATGATAACTTAGAGTTGTTGAAACGGCGTTGAGTGTTTAAAATAAAGGTTTGGTGTTAGGGTGCAAAACTGTGTTTTTACATTAATTTATTTGTACATTTAGCGGTCTTGAGGTTACTCCAATATAAAATTTATTAAACTCCAGGGAAGGTTTTTGATATTATCGATGTTATTGTATGTGTGTATGGTATGTTTGTTGTAATGTTATATATGGGGTGTCTTTATTGCTTGGAGGAGATTGTTAAATAATGTTTTTGTTCAGTTTTATTTAACTCTTTATTAATGTATTTTTTTGGGCGAATGATCACAGAATGAATGCCTAAGGAAGGTAGTTTGTTATTTTTTAAAAACATTTACAATTTTTACAAATTTTTGTTAATTAACTATTTTTTTTTGCTTCAACTGGTTTTCAGAAATTAGTGCTAACTTGATATCAATATGACAGACAATTATCTATTAGGTTGATCACTTTGTTAGAATTTGTTTGTAATTTGAAAATATAATAAAGACTTTTCTATTAATTTAATATGGTTACAGGTTGACACTCAGTGATAATGCTAGCTGGGTATTGTTGTTGACTAGAAAGTTATTACTCAACTAATAAGAAAACTAAAAATTGAAAATCGACCGAAGCATTAGAACAGTTCAAATATACTCTCTTCGTACTACTTGAGTGGGAGACATTTTTCGCTCACTCGATTATTATTGGGTCTCATTACGAGCTAAAAGAATAAAAATTGATCAGTTCGATTGATATAAGCACTGATGCTAAAGTTAATTTCATGTAAAGAAATAATCTATGTTTGGCTACGAAATTCAGTAATAAATTTGAATATAAGCCTCTTTTCGAAGGACTCTGATTTATGTCTAATATTGTATATACTAGATTTCTTATATGTTATTGTCAAAGGGTTAAAATAATCTCGAGTAATTTCAAGATTGCTGCATGAAGGCCCACTCTGGCGTAGAGTTAGTTAACAGCTATCCTAGCGTCAACGCCGAAACTTTAGGTATATTTATCTAATTGTGTTGATTTTACATGCTACCTTGGCGGAGACCAAAACTTCATAATTCATTCATATTCAAATACCTGCAATATACGGCTGATTGCTGATTCTGTAAGTCGTTATCGTTATGAAATAAAGATAGGACGCTAAATTATTGAATGTTTTGTGACTCCGAATCGATCTTTGTGTTTTAATGACATATGGTTTGTTCGAAGATACTCGTTGACAACGATTTGAAAACATTTCAGGGTATCAGGGATCTTGACAGTTGGCTGTACCAACATTCGATTGGGGGAGATTTTTTCTAACTGTTAGAATTATTGGCAACTGGTCTGTACGAACAAACCTATTACGTTCCGTTTCGATCATAGTAGCGAGTTACAGAATACGACCACTGGGGTAAAGATTAAAACATATATATATATATATATATATATATATATATATATATATTTAAGTTTTCGCGGGCACTAAATGTTTTAGGTAGTTTTCGGGAATTCATCCGCGTAGTTGATAACTGATCCCTGCCGGGATCGATGGTAAAATGACGACGTTTCGGCAGAGTCACATCTGCCCTCTTCAGGTCGGTGGGCACGCCTCCCGCCTTCTGATTTTTTTTATCTCCGGTTGAGTTGTTATTGGACTGGTCCGGGCCGGCACGGTGTTTAATAGAATTTTCCAACCATTCGATAAGTTCTGAGTTTCATTGCGTGCGTTTAGACTGTGAGGCCTCTTCGCTATTTCAATTGCCTCTCTTACGAGTCTTGATTTCGGGTGTTCTATATTTGCCAGTACTCTGGTGTTCTCAAAGTCTATTCGGTGTGACATCGTGGTGGCGTGTTCCGCAATGGATGTTGTTTTTTCCTGCTTTCTTACAGCGTTCTGGTGTTCATCACGTCTAGCTTGAATTCTTCTATTAGTTTGCCCCACATAGGTTTTATGACAGTCTGCACATGGAATCTCGTACACTCCCTGTTGTTCTAAAGGGATCCTCGTCTTCGGAGTCCTCAACACCGTGCTTATTTTTCTGTCTGTATTGAAAATAGTATCGATATTGTGTCTCCATAGAATTCTTGCAATACTGTCCGTGGTCCCCTTGACATACGGTAAATAAGCCTTGGTTATTGGTGTCTCATGCTCCTCGTCTGTTTGTCTCGGTTTTGACTTTAGGGCTCTTTGTATATTTCGGTCTGTAAATCCGTTTTGTCTCAGAGCTGTTTTTAAACTGTCCATTTCCTGTTTGATGTTATCCTGGTCAGCTAGTCTTTGTGATCTGGTTACTAAAGTCTTGACGACGGCTTGTAGTTGGGCTGGGTGGTGATGAGAATTAGCATGAAGGTATCTGTTGGTGTGAGTTTCTTTCCTATATACTGTATGGCCAAGGGATCCATCTTCCTTCCTATTTATGAGAACGTCAAGGAATGGCAGTTGATTGTTAGCTTCAACCTCCATGGTAAATTTTATTTTGTGATGGATGTCATTAAGGTGGTCTAAAAAAGTATTGAGGTGTTCCCTCCCATGAGGCCAAATCACAAATGTATATCGGTACTATTTGCAATACAGACAGAAAAATAAGCACGGTGTTGAGGACTCCGAAGACGAGGATCCCTTTAGAACAACAGGGAGTGTACGAGATTCCATGTGCAGACTGTCATAAAACCTATGTGGGGCAAACTAATAGAAGAATTCAAGCTAGACGTGATGAACACCAGAACGCTGTAAGAAAGCAGGAAAAAACAACATCCATTGCGGAACACGCCACCACGATGTCACACCGAATAGACTTTGAGAACACCAGAGTACTGGCAAATATAGAACACCCGAAATCAAGACTCGTAAGAGAGGCAATTGAAATAGCGAAGAGGCCTCACAGTCTAAACGCACGCAATGAAATTCAGAACTTATCGAATTGTTGGAAAATTCTATTAAACACCGTACCGGCCCGGACCAGTCCAATAACAACTCAACCGGAGATAAAAAATCAGCAGGCGGGAGGCGTGCCCACTGAGCGCCCAGGGCCAATCACACGCAGCCGTTCACGGTGCCAACCAATAGGCGCCGAGCCGCGACTATATAACAGCGCGAGCGCTTCTGAAAATCTTAGTATTCGAGTAACTAGAAGCGAAAGCAGAAGGCTACGAGAATTATGCGAACCGACCTGAAGAGGGCAGATGTGATTCTGCCGAAACGTCGTCATTTTACCATCGATCCCGGCGGGGATCAGTTATCAACTACGCGAATGAATTCCCAGAAACCACCTAAAACATATATATATATATATGTGACCCCCGGTAGCGCAGAGGGAATGTGCTCGAGCCTCCAAAATTTCCCTAATTCGTAGGCTGAACCGAGTCTCGTACCCGGGTTCGAATCCCAGCCATGCCACGGCTTTTAATTAATAAAAAGACGTTACGTCATCTCGGGGGTACGGTCGTCTCTGGTAACTGGCAAAATCCATGAGAAAGAGAATCATTGCTCCTTACCAACCCGCATTGAGGCAGCGTGGTAAGGTATGCCTCAGAACCTCAAACATGTCGAATTACAAAACTCACGGAATTGTACCCCAGGTGGGTAAGCAATCCCAAACCGGGAAACCGGTCTGCCTCAAGGATTCTGGGGGAGGCAAACATTCGACTACACTACATCTAGCAACATATAACTGCTGAACCAAGCTAGAATTGTAGAATTAGAACAAGAGGCAGTAAAAATCAAGTGGGATATCATTGGCATAAGTGAAGTTAGGAGGAAAAACGAAGAGCTAATAACACTTGTATCAGGCAACCTCCTATACCACCGAGGAACACCAACAGGAAGAACTAGTGGTGTTGGATTCCTCATCCATAAGAGATGGACCGATAAAATTATAGGCGTGTCCGGAACATCAGACAGAGTCGCAAGTCTAACATTGTCGCTTTCGAAAAGATACTCTGTTCAAATAATACAAGTTTACGCCCCAACAATTAGCCATTCTGACGAAGAAATCGAACAACTATACAGCGAAATCAAAGAGGCCTTAGATACCAACAACAGCCATTTCAAATACATTATCGGCGACTTCAACGCGAAAATAAGGAAAAAACAAGACCGAGAAGGATCAGTGGGGAACTTCGGGTTCGGTAAACGAAACGAAAGAGTTGAGAGATTAGTACAGTTCGCACACTATCAGAACATGTACATATCAAACTCCTTCTTCAAGAAAAATTCTAATAGGAAATGGACTTGGGAAGCTCCAAATGCGTCAGTCAAAAATGAAATTGACTTTGTCCTGACAAACAAGATTAATACCATCAAAGATGTAAGCACGCTAAATAAATTCAGGACAGGAAGCGATCACAGACTTGTCAGAGCAAGGATTGTCCTTAATACGAAACTGGAGAGATTTAAACTTACTAGGAAGACGCCCGCTACTAGCATAGACATTAACAACTTGAAACAAAATTCTGAAAAATATCAGACGCTGATAGAAGATAAGCTCCGGGAACAACAAGACAACACACAACTAATGAATACAATACTGACCTGTGCTAAAGAAATAGGCGGAAGCCAACAACGAAACGGACACAAGAAGCTTAGTTCGGAAACAAAGGCGTTGTTTCAGAAAAGAAGAGAACTGAAAAGGACAACAGACATCCAACGCATATAATACAGTGAACTATGCAAGACAATAAGAAAGAAAATTGCAGAGGACATAAAAAATACAACGAAAAATTGGTAGAAACTGCAATTGAAAATCGAAAAAGTTATAAAAAGCTAAGAAAGTATTGATAACTGGGAAAAGACAAGTAATCGCATTGACAGAAGAAAATATCAGAATAACGGATAGACACAAAATAATGGAGCATGTCACGAAATTCTACAAGGATCTATACAAAGCCCCCGAATATCTGGAAATACAGCTGACGAAAGAATAAGTACCTGAAATTCTTGTGGAGTGAGTGGAATCAGCGGTCAACAAAATGAAAAATGGCAAGACAGCAGGTAACGACGCAGTAACGGCTGAACTACTAAAATACGCTGGTAGAGAAGCATGGAAACGCCTAGCCAAAATATATACGAATTGCCTAAGAACCAGACACATCCCAGAAAAATGGAATAGCGCCCTCATAGTATTAATCCATGAGAAAGGCAATAAAGAAGACATTCGGAACTACAGACCGATAAGTCTCCTGCCGGTAGTGTACAAAATATTCACTAAAATCATACAAAACAGAATACAGAGTACACTAGATTCCGCTCAACCCCGAGAACAAGCCGGATTTCGTAGTGGCTTCAGCACAATCGATCACATACACACTATAAGGGAAGTTATCAGTCGAACTAGAGAATATCAAATACCACTTGCCTTGGCCTTCATTGACTTCGAAAAAGCGTTCGACACTATATATCCGAAGGCGGTAATCAACGCCCTGAGTGAACAAGGTGTAGATAAGCCATACATAGAAACGTTGGCTAATATATACAAGGAAGCCAAAGCCAAAATCAGAATATACGAAGGCAGCCCTGAATTTCCTACTAACAGAGGAGTCAGACAAGGTGACTCAATATCACCGAAGCTATTCACAGCGGCATTAGAGAGTATCTTTCGACGATTAGACTGGGACCACAAAGGACTGAACCTAGATGGAGAATATCTAAACCATCTGAGATTCGCCGATGACATTGTCCTAATTGCCAATAACGCAGGAGAACTACAAAATCAAATCAATGAACTTAATAAGGAAATAGGCCTAAAAATAAATATCGGAAAAACAAAGATAATGTACAACGAACTAATAGACACACAAGACATCACAATAGATAACATAGTTCTGGAAATAGTAGAACAATATATATACCTAGGTCAATTAATACACATATCAGGTTCGCTACTACCAGAAATAAACAGAAGGATCAAACTTGCATGGATGACGTTTGGAAGAAACTCCATAATCTTCAAGTCACGAATGGCATTCCGCCTTAAGAAGAAAGTATTTGATCAGTGTGTTCTACCAGTACTGACATACGGTTGTGAAACCTGGATTCTGAAAACCGAACTTACAAGAAAACTACAAGTAGCACAAAGGTCTATGGAAAGATGCATGATCGGAATAACGAGAAGAGATCGGAAGAGAATAGAGTGGATAAGGAACAAAACCCAGGTAATAGATGTTATCCACAGAGTGAAATCTCTGAAGTGGCAATGGGCAGGGCATTTCGCAAGAAGACAAGATAATAGGTGGTCAACAAAAATCACACAATGGTATCCTAGGGGTGTTAAAAGACCAAGGAAACGCCCCAATGTAAGATGGGACTATGACATGAAGAAAATAGCAGGCATAACCTGGTCCCAAAAAGCGTACAACAGAACAACATGGAGAGATTTGCGAAACGAATATGTAAGAGAGGCTACAATAAAATAATGGTCGAAATTAGCTGCATATGATGATGATGATATAGGAAGTCCTCCTATTGAAAGAAGAATTGAAGAAATGAGTAATTTTGATGTTAAATTTAAGTTTCCTGAATTAATCTGATTTAAATTGAATAAATTTAGGGAGTTTATAATTAAAATTAAAATTGTGTTTATTATATATATATATATATATATATATATATATATATATATATAATTGTAAAAACAAATTTACTCGAATAAACAGCAACCGACCAAGCATTAACATGTATTATCTCAGGATGGATCAAACTAATAAATTCATAAAATTCTAAGAATTCATACAAACATATTTTAAGGCAAGTTCCGATAAAAAACGTTTTATAAAGTATCATAACATAAATTGAAACGTGAAAACAGAGGAAGATATCCCGACTTTTTATATGAAGCAAATGGATTATTTAATTGTTATGAAATGGTTTACGTTTATTCACCTTATTCTATATCGAAAAAATTCACGTAATAGTAATATAAAAAATAAACTTTAACCCGAAGAAACCCGAACCTATATTATCTATGTTGAGCTTTTAATGAGTGAAAATTTTACAACAACAAAGAATTAACAAACTGGACTGATTTATTTATCTTGTCATTAATTTACCAAAATTGTTTAACAATCACAGTAAACTTATTACAAGTTAATTAAATGAACCAATTTTTTAATACTATGTAATAATACATTTAAGATAGTAAACTATATTTAAGTATGACATTACCAGTTCTTTTGCCTGGTGACTAATGGGAATAATTTTCTTTTTTGGTGAGGTCTAAAATGAGTTATAAAAGGATCCGAAGACAAAAGTAACATGTGCATTACAACCTCGTTTGTAGATCTTCTGTTACACTTTCTTGAATGCAGACTGCGATAGTACTTATATTCTTTATTGCTCTATTCTTGGGCTTCCGATAGCGCCCCCATTGAAAAACAATATGTTTCCAGTATTTTTTACCATGCACCAACACTTTATGTACAGTTGATAGCATATTATACCAAGGATATTGGTTGACAAATAATTCTGCAGTTTTCCAAGCACATTCACCGAATTTAGTGGTATCTACCGCTTCATCGCAGGTTATTATTTCCAGAATGGCAGCAAATCGCCGGAGTAATTCTTCATTAAATCTGGTAATTTCTGATGTAAGGACTGGATTTGCAAAAATCTTCTTGATGTATTACCGTCATTTGTAGTTCCAGTGCCCTCCTTTACTACATCACCCTTGATACCAAGTTTTTCATGAAACTGTGTTTGAATTAATTTCTTTTGTGCTTCTCTAATAGGACGAGTTTTGTTTTGTTCTCCAGCACTTCAATGGTAAATTATATGAAATGTGTAAGACACATTCCATAAATTTAATACGTGCATGTAACAAGAGACATGTCCATTTTTACTCCATCCCTATTGACAACTCTGTCATTTCAACTTTATTAAATTAAATAAATCGTTTTTTTTTGTATGCTAAAAAAGAGTAAAAGTGTTAAAAAGTAAATATGACGTAAGCAAAATAAATTAAATAGGAATCAAAAATTATATTTACTTACATTTCTGTCTCAAAATCAAACATTTTGGTTGCTAATAAATCAGACTACTTTGAATGACTCTATATTAAAATATAGACGGAGAACATTTAGAATGTTAGTGTTATTTTGTGAATTATAATTATCAGTAAATATAAAAACCATGAAAAGAATTTCTTAAACTTCAGATATTTCATTTTTTTCCGCTTATTGACCACAGTGTGGCTCAGCTTATTGACCACAGTGTGGCGCCAGTGTGCCCATTTGCAGGTCCAGGGTTTTGAGGTCATCGGAAATCCGGCCAGTTAACAACAACATCCAGCTAAGGACAGTCACCGACGAGTCCATGTCAATACAGGATGAGGCAGATGTCGTGCTACAATTAGATGACAACAGAATCCGGCATAGGCTCCTAGTAGCGACGATTGAGGACGATTTTATACTGCGTCTGGACTTAATCCGCCACCATGGGTCATGTTCGAACCGAGATATGATGTTCTTCGATTCTTAAATGAGGAATTTGTATTGACACGGCCCGACACCTCAGCGAGAAAATTGTAGCGAGATCGTCAACCAGAATTCCCCGTCGAACGGAACAAATTATTCATGGAAAACTAGAAAGGAATCCTGGGAGCTTCTTTGGAATGGTGGAGCCCGTACAGTCAGCTCATGACTACTTAGTTGGATGGGCTATAATTAAAACTGGAAGAGACATACCAATTAGTGTCCTAAATATGTCCAACAATGATATCCGAATTGCCAATGGTCAAGAAATAGCCTCTTTCGAGCCAGGAGACATCATCAATTGCGAAGAAGTGTACCAGACATCGGTGAAGGAGACAGGACCCAGTAAAGACCATTTATCCCACCTTACACCAGAGGAACAGCAGAAAGCCAAGCAATTTATCGGAAATCACTGGCAAATTTTTAATAGTCAAGATAGAACTAGCACAGAATAGATACCGTGAAGGCTCAACCCACAAGAATACCATCTAGGCGACTACCATTGGGGCAACAACAGGCTGTTGAGGAAAACATCGATACCATGTTGCAAAATGAATTTATTGAGCTGTTTATCAGACAATGGTCTGCTCCCATTGTGTTAGTTAAAAAAAGGAAGGAACCACCCGATTTTGCGAGGATTACAGAAAATTAAATTATGTTACGAAGAAAGACTGCTATCCACTCCTCCGAATCGATGACACTCTGACCATACTAGCAGGGTCCCGTTGGTTCTCTACACTAGAGCCAAAGAGTGAATATTGGCAGGTTGGTCTACACGAAAACGACAGAGAGAAGACAGCGTTCTTTACCACTAAAGGGCTGTTTCAGTTCACGGTCATGCCTTTTGGGTTATGTAATGCTCCCGCTACAATTGAGAGGCTAATCGAGTATGTATTAAGCCGGTTGACATGGAGGACATGTTTAGTATACTTCGACGACATTCTGGTTCATGGGTTACACATTCGACGACCATCTGAAGATCCTCGGCGAAGTATTTCCTAGAATTAAGAATGCCAACCTGACACTCAACCCGTAAAGTGTTCCATGTTTCAAAAATGAGTAGAGTTTTTGGGCCACGTCGTTTCTGAGTCAGGAATCCGCGCAAATGAAGACAAGATAGAAGCCATTCGTGATTGGCCGGTCCCGAGAAACAAGTATGCACTACGAAGCTTTTTGGATCTCTGTATGTACTACAGGCGATTTTTTAGGGATTTGCTGCCGTTGCCGCACCTCAACATTGGCAGACTTCTCAAAAAGAGACCTTCCGTTGGAATCACGATTGTGAAACATCGTTCCAGGCTAGTTCTAGCGTTTTCTACACAGTCCAGAAAGTTTATTTGAGCGACCGACGCCAGCAACACAGGTTTGGGGGCCGTACTATGCCACGTATATGATGGTGAAGAGCGGGTGATCCAGGAAAGAACTTCTTGCAATAATCAGGGCTGTAGACCATTTCCACAAATATCTCTATGGTCGTCATTTCCTAATCTGAACCGATCATGCCGCCCTCAAATGGCTGTTAGACATTAAGACACCGGAAGGACAACTGGCCAGGTGGATGGAGAAATTACAGCAATACGATTTCAGGTTTGAACACCGTGCCGACCGTCTGCATAATAAAGCCGATTTGTTATCAAGAAGACTCTGTAGAGCGGAATGCGGACATTGTCTGAAGACAGAACAAAGAGAAGGTATATCCATCCGACAGATTCGCGTACAGATGAACGAAAATGGGACAACGGAACAATGTATCCAGGACCAAATGGCTGGCCCAGACATTGAACCAATCCTGTCACTAAGAAGAGAGGGGCACCCCGGCCACGATTGGACGAGGTAGGTATGGTATGGAATGTTAAATAGAATTTGGAAAAGCAATGACGGTCGAGAAACCAAGTCCCAACTTGTAGTCCAAAAAAGGTACCCGCCGTCCTGACCGAAGGACATAATGGGATTACCGGAGGTCATCTGTGCAGGAATAAAAACTTGGATAAAATTCGCCAACGGTACTACTGGGTAATTACTTAGAAGACGTCAGAGTTTGGTGCCGGAAATGTGACACCTATGAATACCAGGACAAAGGATGCAGCAATAAAATGAAGTCCGCTTTGAGAGAATTGCCATTGATGTCGCCGGTCCATTTCCCGATTCTGAGAGGGGGAATAAATACATTCTGGTCGCAATTATTACTTTATTACTTCTGCAAATGGCCTGAGGCATATGTTATACCCAATCAGGAGGCAACCACTGTGGCGACACTGCTGGTAGAAGAGTTATTCAGAAGGTTTGGTGTCCCGTTGGAGTTACATTCAGACTACGGCCGTAACTTTGAACTGAAGGCTGTAAAATCAATAAAACGACAGCCACATCTTTGCATCCATAGTCAGACGAAATGGTGGAAAAATTCAACAGGACCTTGGAACAACATCTATCCAAGGTCGTCAGCAATAACCAGCGTGATTGCGATGAGCATATTCCCCTATTCCTGTTGGCCTATCGCTCAGCCGTACATAAGGTCACAGGACTGACTCCAGCCAAGGTACTATTCGGAAAGGTGCTGAGATTACCTTGTGATTTGACTTTTGACTCGCTAGAAAATCGCTCCAAGCCAACGATTATGCCGACCAACTCCGTCAGAACATGCTGGCAATACACGAACTAGCTCGAACACAGACTTTGGCCACCAGCGATGGGATTAAGACACGATATGACCTTAAGGCAAATTCAGTCGGATTCCAAGAGAGAGACAAGGTCTGGCTGTACAACTCCCAGCGGAACAAAGGCAAATTTCTAAAGCTACACCAGCCTGGGATGGTCCATACGAGGTAGTCAAGAGAATCAATGGCGTTGTTTATCGTATTCGCGAAAATTACTCATGGTGTTTGTAAACAGTGTATTTATTTAAAAATAAATATTTGTTTAAATTTAATTTGAACCCACAGAATCTACTGCAAAATGTTGTCTATCGTTGTGACAGATTTGGTATCAATTGGTTTGTCCATTGGTGGTGGTACCTTAATAGCTGTTAGTAATAAATACAAAGCAACTCTGCTGAACCCGCAAGTATACCGGATAATTTTAGTTTTACCGACATTACCGGCTGTAGAGTAATATTTAACCAAAACTTCTTTTTAGTTGTATTTATATCTTCAGTCAGTTTCTCAGATCTTGAGCATTTTATAGATTTATTTGAATCTTACATTAATTCATTTACTGAACGTACTGTTCTGAAGAGCTTAACGTTCCTCTCTATAAAAGAGATATTAATAATTTTTGCTATATTATCTTAGACAACATTTTTTCATTTCTTAACTTAGAACAATGTATTATAATTACCAATATCAGTGGAAGAACACTAGATTTAATATTTACTAATATTGAATGTAATGTTAAAGAGGATGACCATTATCATCCAGCACTCTTTATAGAAATTAAATTAGAATGCTCAGTCAATATTGAGTAGGCGTGTGAGTAATTTTATTGTCGAATTTATAATGTACTAGCCTGCCATGGTGCCAATTACGTTGATAGAGGTTAAGAAATTTAATTCCATAAACGTAAACTTATTAAGCAACAAATAAAAAAACTTTATTTGGCAAATATTCAAAATAAATTTAACATCAAACAACGCAAAAGTAGAATCCCTGGATTTATGGCTTATTCCAATATTGAGTACTTCGACCCGCAAGAAATAGTAAATAATTTTGCACACTTCTTTTCGAATTTTTTCTTTCATCCCAATCAAGGTAAACATTGTAACTCGTTCAAAAGCGCTTCTAATGACACATCATTTTAGATAATATCTCTGAAAAGGATGCCATAGCTGCATCAAAGAAACTAAAAAATAAACTTACATTAGGGGTTGATAACTGTCGTTGTTTTTTAGTGAAAGATTGCATATACATTGTCTCGAAGCCACTTACCTTCCTCGATAATCTCATATTGAAAAACATGAAATTACCAAATCTCTGGAAAACTGTCCAATCCTGAAACAGGAGATCTTTCCCAAGTTACTAATTACTGACCTATTGCTATATTATGTAATTTTGCTATGATATTTGTTCTCTACAATGTCATTTACTTTTCTGTAAGAGCGTCTATTTCTCCCTATCAACACGGCTCTATGACAATGAGGCTTACTGTCACTAATTTGAGCATCTTTTCACAGCTACTTTACGAATTTATTGATAGGCAGGGTCAAGTTGATTTCGTGTACACGGACATAAAAAAGCTTTTGATCACATTGACCCTATATATTACTAACTAATCTTGAAGCATTTGGTTTCTCTAGAGATTTTCTTTCGGTCATGAAATCAGACCTTATTGGTAGACTTCAGTATGTAGATTATGGGGGCTTCAAATCGGCTCAATATATAGCAACTCCCGGAGAACAGATTTAGGTCCTTTGAGTGTTTTTAATTTTTATCAATGAGTTGTCAACGAAACGAAATTGTTTAAATTTACTTTGTGCTGATAATTTAAAGATATTTACAGAATTTAAAAAATATTAGCAATTGTCACCAAATTCAGTATGATCTGGATATATTGTGTCAGTGGTGTGAAGATAATAATCTACAAGTCAATATAAATAATTGCAAAGTGGTTACAATAACTAGAAGGATATTGGAAATAACGTTAATTACCAAATAACTGGTATTTCCTTAGAAAGATGATTGGAGTTTAAGAATCTTGAAATATTATTTGATAGTCAGTTAAGTTTTAAAAATCATATTAAATCAATTATTTATTCTGCAACATCAACAGATTTAGAACTATTTATTACACGTTTGTACGCAGCAAGCTTGAGTATATCTCTTTATGGTCACTACTAAAATTCAATATCAGCTATAGAGAGTATACAAAGGAAATGTCTTAAGTAAATGTGTTTTAGAATTTATGGATATTATCCTTCAAGGGGAGTGGATAACAGTGTGCTGCTAAATATGTTACAATAGAATTGCTCGAGTGTAGATACAACTGTGACGCGCTAACTTTTTATATAAATTGCCAAATAATCCGATTGATCGTTCATTTTTACGTAGTACGCTGAACTTGAATGTACCTAGGCCATGATTAAGAAACAAAAAATCCTTTTCGAAAGTCATTCAAAGTCATTAGTTCGCTCTCCGACATACAAAATGTACTACTCTACTACTCCTGTTGTTAACATAACAATTGGTACAGTTCGTGTGTTATTCATCTCCCACTGTGTCTGTGTTTAAAATTCCAAACCCCCTGTATTAGGCTATTTTTTCAGCCTGATTAATATATTGTTATAAAAAATTATCCAGTCCGCCCCTGGCTTCATTCCGATGAGACATCAATCGCTGGGTTAATAAAAAGTTAGAATTGGAATTTTAGAAATGGCGCCAAAACAGTATTTTCGACGCTGGGCAGAAAAATGTAGTACCATCGAGAACGACAATTTACGCTATACAGTAAAGAAAAGTAACTAAGGAAAGGTAGCTAAACTCGGTTCAGATTTCATTTACGCCCGATATAAACAAACCGCTCGGTAAGGATTTGTATTTCTATTGGCCAATCGGTGGCATTATACCGTCACAGCCAACACGTGCGTTTGTTTAAATCAGGCGCCAATTGAATCTGAATCAAGTTTAGTAGTCCGTGAAATTCATTGCAGAAGTGACAGTAGTTGTCAGAATAAGTTATTAGTTTTTTTTATTTGAACGTAAAAAGATTGTATTGTTTTAATTTGATCGTAAACTTGCCGAATTAAGTGACAGTAATAATAGAAATATTAATGATGATTGGGTATGGGGAGAGGAAAAGGACGCATCAAGAAGTTTGTGACCTTTTTAACATTGTTCATCCGAATACACAAATATCCCGTTCAGTAGTGACGAAAACTTTGCGAAGGTACAACAAAAGTGGAACAGTTAGCAATTTACCAAAAAGTGGACGGTTAAAAAGTGCAAGTAATGAAGGTGTAGCTCAAAATGTTGCTATATCTTTGGAAGAAAATCCTCACTTATCCACTATCGACCTCGCCAATATGCATGGAATTAGCCGTCGTTCAGTAGGAAGGATATTAAGGCGAGAAAAATATCATCCATACAAAATTCGCCTCGTTCAAGAACTTTCCGAAGACGATTTCGGCAGACGTTTCCAATTTTGTGAAACGATGATGGATATTTGTAACCGTGATAATAATTTTATAAGAAATGTGGTGTTTTCAGACGAGGCTACATTTTGTTTAAATGGTACGGTTAATCGACATAACTGCCGCTACTGGACGCAAAGTAATCCTAATTGGGTACAAGAGGCTCATACACAACATCCCCAAAAATTTAACGTTTGGGCCGGCATTTATAACAATAGAATCGTGGGACCCTTCTTCCTACAAGAAACTTTAAACGGAGATAGGTATTTACAGCTCTTGGAGACACAAGTTATTCTGGCATTGGAGGTAAATGGACAATTACCAAATAATATCTGGTTTCAGCAGGATGGAGCACCACCCCATTACGCTGGCATTGTTCGAAATCATTTAGATAGGACATTTCATCACAGATGGATTGGAAGAAGGGGTACTTATGAATGGCCTGCACGAAGTCCCGACCTTAATCCACTAGACTATTTTCTGTGGGGTTACTTAAAGTCTAAGGTTTATGTTGATAGACCAAATAATTTGCAAGAATTAGCTGCAAGAATAACTCAAGATATCCAGAGAATTACACCAGAAGTAATAGCTAGTGTTACTAGAGAATTTAAAAACCGACTTGCTTATTGTCAAGAAGTAAACGGTGCTCAGTTTGAACATCTAATACATTAAGTTTAGTTAAGTTTCAATGTTTTGAAAATCACTTTGATTTAGTTAATAATTATGATTATGTATTTCTTTAATGGATATTAGATTTTTCCTTTCCTTAATTACTTTTCTGTTAATATCTCGGTAGGTATTGAAGTAAACAATATCAAACCCGATATTTTTGTATTCGCAATAAAATGTTTCATCAGAAACTAAAATACTATACAAGGTGTTTCATTGCAAATTTTAAAATCGACATTACTTCCGGTAAAACAGGAAGTTCAAAATTGTAAAAAAATTTGGAACCAAATAGGCAATCTACTGCAGTATCCACCTTCCAAATTTCATTTTGATATCTCTAATAATTCCAGAGATATTTGCTTGGTTCCACACATTTGCCCATCACTGTATAAAGGACGTTAATTTCTGAATTTAGTTTTAGTGCGTTCAGCTTAGTTTGTTGTTATGATTTCGATGTAAATAATATTAGAATCAGCTGTTGGAAATATTTGATGTTTTACATTTAATTTTAATAAAAGTTTCTAGAAAGTGACAATGAATATTAGTTTTTAAAATTTAATTAATTGAACCCACGGAGTTTATAACAATATTATTGTTGTTAGGGATTACTATGTCAATTAAAGTTGTCTTTCTAGGGACTTTATCTACTAAAACTATATCTAGTCTATTGTGAGCAACAATTCGATCGGTCAGTATCGTGCGGTCCCAGTATAGCTTGTAGTTGTTATTTTCTAAAACAGATGAGATGGTGGTTTATAGTATGGCACTTTACCGACTGCGATAGCTCAAGTTTCGGTGCTAGTTTATGGTGCAATATTTTTGCCCCAGCCTCGTGTCGTTCTTTGTATTCAGTTGAAGCGAACGCTTGTCAACTTTCTGTGATGCTGGAGAGATTCAGAAGTTTGGCAATCATATCTGCATCTGTCGTCGTTTATAGAAGGGTATTTAACGATGTACTTTAGATAATTCTTAGTTGGAATTACTTGATCTTGGATTGCCAATATAAAGCCTTCCGTTTTAGGAGATCAACCAGTAGTTCGACGCTGAACTGTCGACATAATCTTGGTTGACGTCATTTATATGTCTTTCATAAAGGGGCTTCTCTTTCCATTTGAGCGGTTTCTGATCAGTTGACTGCTGGTGGAGTGGACTTGTTCTGTCCGTCGCAGTGCTGTTGAGGCATCAACTTGGCGTATGACTGTATGTAGATCAGGAAATTATGCGAGCTTCTGGAAATGACTACGCAAATTAGAAAATTGTTGATCTAGTAGTTTGCTTATATCGGCCAATCCTCGTCCTCCTTCATGCCGTGGCAAAGTTGTACGTACGAGAGAGCTCTTTGAAGGGTGATTTTGAGCTTTTATTAACAGAACTCGAACTTTTCGTTGTAATTGTTTAATGCCAGTTTTGCACCAATTATACCGAAAGAGTAACTGAGCACTGAACACGCTTAGGTATTAATAGCCTGAAACAGATTTTTACTGTTAAGTTTAGTTTTCAACAGTAGTCTTACCCTTCTGTAGAACCCTGTTGTTAGCTCCTTTTTCATGGTGGAGTGATGAATACGTTGAGCCCGCTTTAATCCAAGGCATTTATAAGTTCCGCCATAGATTCAATTAAGGTGGCATTTCTTAGGACCTCTGCTGTATTTTGTCTTTAACTATATCAATAGTTCGGCATTTGTTGCGGCCGTCGTTCTCGTTTAACTCCGTTGAAGATGGTCACTTTGTTGCTGTGACTGTGTTTGTGAGTGTTGTTGTGGTTCCTGGGCTGTATCTCTTTGGACGACAGGGGTCCGCCACCTCAGCACCCTGTCACCGACGTCCCGCATGGTGTCATGTCCAGCGCCGGCCCCAGACATAGCCTGGTGATCCCCAGACAACGGGTCTTTTCCGAGGCATCTACTCCGTAGCTCCATTTTCATGGGTGGTGTCACCAATTGACCCTGGTGTCACTTGAAATGATTATAGGAATGATTGTGGGGAAAGGAAGGGAGGCTAGGTAGTAGCTCAGCGGGCAGCTGCCCCTTTAGTCGCCTCATACGACAAGCGGTGCAAACCATGGTGCTATTCTAACCAGACCACCACCCTCTCAGGCACGCATGTTATTATTACTATTAAATGAGCGGTTTGTTTTTATACATGCCATCAAAGGCAAAACGCCTTTACATTCTCTCATTGGGAAACAGACAAAGAACACTGTACTTAGTCACTGTTTTCATGTTTTAATTAATTTAATGATGGAAAACAAAGTAGTTTTATGTTTGAACATCATGGTTGCTAGTTGGCGTTTTGTTATATATTTCAGGAAGCAATATTTTGAATACATTTTTTAATGAATTCGTTGTTTATATCCTTCAGATGATCCAGATGAATATTCAGAAAAAGAAGATTCTGATCCTGTGACTATTTCTGAACAAAATATGCCGAAGAATGTTGTCCAGTGGCAAGTAGACTATAATTATAAATCAGAACAAGAGCGATTGAATATCCCTTCTAATCCCATGGAATGGTGAGTTTTTAAATTGATTAAGGTTTTGTGTGCGTAATTTATTTATATCTTTTTAAAGGACTAAACTACAAGTAAGGCATTGGGTTCAATGGGCAGTGAGGCAATTTAATTTACCAAATATTAAACTAAACGATTGGGATTTGGATGGAAAGCAGTTATTTAATTTATCAATTCAAGATTTTCAAAAAATTGTTCCTAATGATCCAGGAGATGTATTTTGGACACATTTAGAATTACTGCGTAAGATGAAAGTTGTTGGTAAGTATGTATATATGCCACCGTGTTTTATTTACATTATTCTGTCTGTTCATTGGAATTTTGTATTTTCACTTCTTGTTTGTTTGAAATTTGTTAGTACAATCAATTGCTTCTGAAATCTTGCAACCTTCATCGATATGTGTAAAGATTTTGGAGAAGTTAGTGTATACCTCAAATATCAAAAGTGACATGGTGCCAACTTGCGCTTTTACCCTGCGGGTGGATGCCACCTCTTCTCGGGGGTTTAAAATTTTTTGACCCCCGGAGTCGACAGAGAACCTAATTCTAAGTAAAACATGAAATCTCCTAGGTGCAATATAAAAAGAGATATGGTTGATGAAAGGAAACTTTTTGTGTGAGTGCTCGAATAGGTGCATTCAATTTGAAATAACAAAAAATTAATTGACTTTAGGGCCATACTACTAATAACAGTTTTTGTAGTGATTGAAAGAGCCTTTAAAAGGAGCACCGTACAAAGTCGATTGTATTTAAATTAATCAAAAAAAGATTGACTGCTGAACTTTTTTAACAAAAAATGAACAGTAAAATTAACCTCACTACCACCAGAATTGAAATGAATCAATTTCCCCCTAAAATTTTTTATTTTAGTTTTATTTATATGCTCAATAAGTTTTAACACATTTAAAATACATACTTTTGAAAAACGTTAATTTTAATTCTAACGTGTTTTATGAATTTTTCTGAAAACAATTCTTTTTTTAAATAACTTTGAAAGAGCGATAGATACGTAAAATTTAGTACAAAACAAAAATATAGCATTTCTCCACTAAAAATTTTGGTTATTTTAAAATTTCTGTATGATAAGAAATCATGAAGATACAGCCTTAAAAATTTAAGGCGCCAAACCTCCTTAGTCTAATACCCCATCAAATTACCTTTCAAATGGTTTTTGGATGGGCTCAACAGCATGAAAATTGACGGCGATATCGTCAAAAAACCAATTTCATTTTTTCGGAGAAATTTTTGGACCTATAATATCGTGCATACGTATCCACACACACTCACACGCATTTAAAGATATTTTGCAATTACTTAAAAACAAAAAACACTTGTTTAAATTTTCACTTTTTATTTCTTCAAATTTGACATATTTTTCGCCAAGTCTGGCTTCATCAGAAATTGGAAATACAATGAATGTTAAATTTATATTTCTTACAAAGAAACTATAGGTAATGTAATATAATAATTAAAAGGTTTTAATTCTGGTAAATTTCGGAGGAAGTGGGCTGGGTGTAGAACAGTTAAATTATACATTTATGAAACCTTGTTGACAATAGATGTTAATAATATAATATAATATTATTTAGAAATGGATTTTAAGATTAAATAATGGAGATGAATTGGTATCAGTTTGGTCGTTTAATAGATTCGGAGAATTTTTGTTTATATTAATATCGAGTGATTCAAGAAGATATAAGTTTTTACTTTTGTTTTGTAAATGTAAAATTTCGAATGTATTTTGAGGTATATGGTTTTCTTTTAATTGAATCACTGGAAATTAATAATAACAAAAATTCTCCGAATCTATTAAACGACCAAACTGATACCAATTCATCTCCATTATTTAATCTTAAAATACATTTCTAAATAATATTATATTATATTATTAACATCTTTTGTCAACAATGTATCATAAATGTATAATTTAACTGACCTACATCCAGCCTTCTTCCTCCGAAATTCCCGAGAAATAAAACCTTTTAATTATTTTATTACCTTACCTGTAGTTTCTTTGTAAGAAATATAAATTTAGCATTCATTGTATTGCAATGTTTTTATTTTCACACTCGAGTTCAGTTCTTGGATTTATTTAAAAACACAGTCCAACTCACTTTAATTTATTTCCACTACTTTAACATAATTTATATTCACCGAACTATTTACAATTTATCTCTACTTAAATATACGGCTGTCGAATTCTGAATGAATCCCATAGCCAGGTGTCCTTATTTAAATATTTGTCTCGGAATTGTCTGGTAAGTCAACACCCCATCGGGAAACTTCTTTCATGTGTTCTGGAAGCTTCAAGGGAATTCGACGAATTCGTATTACCGGCAGTCGCCAACCTCGGGTTGAGAGACAAAAAATTTCGGATTCCCAGAAGTATCGGAAGAATGTCGCTTCCACGAATTGGTTGATGGCCGATTGCACCAGCTATCGGATGAATTCTCGTAACATTGCCCCCTCCTTAAGACCATTTCGTCCCGGAATGTCCCAGAATTCTTCATGGTGTGACGATATTTGAAGGACTCTCCATTTCGACAACGGGAAGTTTGGTGGAAGTAACAGTCAACGGTCTTCTAATCTGAGCTGCGAATATTGAGACAGCATACCAGGATGTGGATGCCACTGAATCGAAAGATTGTTTCCATCATACTTCTCACCACCCTCGAATTCAGTCCACCCAACCCGCAGGCCATCTTTGGGACCGCCAATTTCATCAGGTTCTTCTCCATCATCACATTCCTCAATTATACCAGAGTCTTCCAAAGATCGCTGTATGTTGGCTTGTCCTGCGAGAATGTTTTCATTACCAAATAAAAGATGTCTTCGGTATCCACTGGTTGTTTTTCTTCGAGATGAAGGACCTTCCCTGCCACTGGATCTTGCTCCCTTAGCTTCTGGATTTGGCCGTACTTTTTGGCAAACACCTTGGCTATTCCTCTGGACATCCGGAGATCTCGAGCCACACAATGAGCCAGGACATATTCTATGGGCATCTCAAACAGGTCACGGAGTTCCTCTCTGGTCACGTCGTGCTGCACTTTCTGCCCATTAGAGTACAGTGGCATACACTGTTCGAAGGTCATCTCGTCATCTGGTGGTTGGATGCTGCGGACTTGGGCTTGGTTAACTTCGCCGTCATGAGTTCCGACATAAGGGGCTAACCTGTTGAAATGTACCACCTTTGGTTTTTCTCCAGGCAGCTTCCTTATTCTGTACACGACATCGTTTATCTTGTTTACAATTTGGTAAACTCGTTGGTGGATCCATCTTTTGACGTAACTGGCTGACATAGTCTTCATCTGCAGTCTCTTCTTCTGTTTTATTGATCTTCAATAGGTTGCAGACGTCTTGGAAAAGGGTGGACTCGAAATTTCTACATTGTTCTGAGTGCAACTCCAGGGGAACACCAAAACGATATATATATCAATACCTTGTGAATTGTCATCAAATCTGTGACGAGACATAGTAGTTGTTCTCTTTCGAACGATTTTAACATGAAGGAGCTTTCTTGCTCTATCTAACCATATTGAAGCGGGTCCAATGTTGTTGGTTGTTTCAAACACCGTTTCCACAACTCGGCTTTAAAAGGAGGTATAGGGCTTGCGTAACAAAAACCGGACTTTTTGTAAAATTTTCGTTCACATCATTCGCTTTATAGCTACCGACGAAAAGATGGCATCTCGCATCATCCACGTCTACCGATTTCTTAGCCCCGTACATTTGACAATAAAGTTTTTTATGATGTCAAACAAACTTTTTTAAAGCTCCTCGTTTATATCAGCACTACCAAGACTTGCAAACGCTTTATAAAATTCCTTTGTTGAAGTCTGAGCCGGTAAATGCGTGAAACCTGCTTAGGCTGCTGGTCAATAGTTCACCCAGTTCTTCATAGATTTTGGTGATGCCAATGAATCTTTCAATATTGCCGGTTCCGGTAAGCATCCAAATATGAGAAGAAGCATTTGTCAAATTTGATACATTTAATGTAACTGGCTCTGATAACAATATTATACTGGTCAACGAAGCTGCATGGTAAATAATTTTCGTATCAGCATTTTCTTACATGTTAAAATTAAGATCTTCAATAATAGTTGACTCAAATTTTCCATTTTTGTTTTGTAAACACGACAGTGTCGGAAATTGAGGTAAATCAATTTCACTGGAATTTTATTTTCTGCTTCTAAAGTTACACCTTGTTGGGGACCTTTAACCTCTTCTTCAATATCACCACTCATTAAAAATAAATCAGGAATATTTTACAGCGGTATCAACACCACTAGAGATCTCGGCCGGCGTAGATGATTAAGTAGACAGTGGTTCCATTGCTGAGGCACTGGGTTCAGATGTTCCTGGTGAATTCGATTTCATCTCGTAAATGCCTTGTAATATTGACTGTGATAGCCCTTCTTTGTATCTGAGCTTATGATGTTTTCGTAAGCGCAGAATATTCAGACATTTTTTCATCGTTTCATCAGTATAAAAAATACGTTGTCGTTTTTGTATATAAATTTAAAAATTCCTAATATACTTTTCTTTGTTTTTTTTTAATTTTTAAATCTTCAACCACAACGTCGTAATCATAGGAATCATTTGCCATGTTGTTTTTGAGTAAGTACATATAAAAATATACTCAGATGCCAAAAAGGCAACCGTCCTAGTTCACCAAATTAACACTGGGCTTAACTAACCCCCATCTCATGTACGGTAGGACAATTCATTCACTGAGAAAATTTAGAGCTTTCCTAAATTATGTGTCGTCAGCTATTTATTAGCTCTTAGACTACAAGTTTTTATATCATTAGGAAATGAAATATAACCCCTGTTTGTTACTTAATCTACTCATTTATCATAATTAATTAAATTTATCCGAATATATTTGACTTATTTTAATCTGAAATGAAATTTAAATTTTTCATTATTTTGAAGGTTTGTCCAACTCGAATAGTTAAAAAGGAAAATACTGCTATATAAAAACTAGACCTCTACATTAATTTTTTTCCTAATATTTTTAAACTACCAAAAGTAAGCAAACCATTTATTGTTGCTATATTGTTATCATTAAGATTTGTAAATTTTAATTTTGTTCCTGGAATCATGTCTTCTGCCAAAAATATTTAATTTTACCTGTATTTGAATGGGAAATAGGTTTTGTTTGTACCTACATAAACCTAATTACTAGCACTGCAGGTGAGACATTTTTCGTATTTGAGGAAAATAGCTGTAAAATCTATAAGATGTGATGATAAAATTTATTCTTCATTTTTCACATCAGATCATTTGATTGTTTCATTACAGAATTCGCAAAATGTTTTCAAAAACAATCTGCCATTACCTGTCAGATATTAAGTATTGCTCAATATCTACAATGATTGAATTGGAAGCTTTTCAAACTCCTTCATATTTAGTACCTATTCATATTAAAGATAATTCTTATAGAATAATAACGACCTGCCACTTAATACTACATGCCAATTTTAGATGATAGAACTGGTTTTCTCATGTTCTTTCCTTTACACAGAAATATATTGCGTTTAACAATGATCCTTTTATATACCTACATACCCCTCAACTTAATCTCATCAAAAAAAAAATCGAACTGTATATGTACCCGATTGATTTTAATGTACCCTGTCAGTTGAGAAACTTCACTTGATGTTCTTAAAAACTAAAATCTCGATGATTTTTAGTAAAAACTAACTACAACGACGAAAGGTTAGACCAATGCATAGTGTCGAAACCTTGCATATAACTTTATACCAATTTTTATTTTTAAGAGGAATATGTTAAGCGCCAACAGCATGTACGTTCTCAGTATTATTCTGTAAAGTGGCAAAGTATCCGTGAGAATTCTTTTTCTGTTTAAACATATATGGCAGGATTATGTTTATTATAAATTTTATGTTTATTTGCATCTTAAATTTACAGCAATCAAAAAAGAAGACGTTCCTAAAAGAATGATGCCAAAGTCAACAAAAAACATCAAGGTATATTATACTTAGTTCACGTTTTATTCATATTTACACGTATTTTGCAGTTTTCTTCTAAAAAAGATACAAAACTTGTTGGTTACTCAACTGCAGTACGATATTTTGATAATGCCAGCTATGTAAGCTCTCCAAGTGGGAATAAGTCTGGAAATAATGGACAGATTCAACTCTGGCAGTTCTTACTTGAACTTCTTACAACTAGAGAGTACAAGTCGATCATACAATGGATAGGTAAATTCACATAGTTTTTTTTTTAATCTAGAAATTGGATGTATTCTAAATATATCGATCCCCTCAGAATCTTGTATAATGATTGTTTAGAATGCTGTGAGATAAAATACATCATAAAAAGGTTTCGTAACCCATAAGACCTCGGTGAAACTATAATGCTCAGGCCTCAGTAAGGGGTGGTATTGTTAAGAAGATTGGGGGGTTACTTGTGCTCACTTATACTTGTACGCATGTGAGAGGCAAAGGGATTGACTTAAAATAATCTGTAAATTGGCAGTCATTCTTTACTTCGTGGTCTTTGGTAGAAGGTAGTGTTGCAATATGGGGGGCGGAGGGGGCATAAATATCTTGGTTTGAAGAGGCATACAACATGATGATGGACCAAATGACTGTAAGCAAAAGTGCACAACGAACTAGACTACAACTGGTAAGAACTAATAAGCTACGTAGCTCGCTTTGGTATGTCAGTGACGGTAGAGGGGTGGGGGGAGAGTGAAGGGGAGTGGTAAAGAATGAAAGCCTCGAGCATAATATTGGGTTGGGTAGTTATAAATTCCACTACACTAGTAAAATATTTCGGCTAGGCAATCCATCAATATAATCTGTTACGCATTTCTCCCATTCTTAAGGCTGGTTTTGGGGAGTTGGGGGTGGTTTTAGAGCTTCGGGTCCATTGCGACTCGTGATCAGCCTGTTGAGAACTATTTTTCTGCAAAGTTTCAATAAAATTGGCCGGAATCCATTTTTCATAAGAAAGGTGCATGGTCGTTTTAAACAATGAATTTTAGATGTTAATCTTTTCCAATTTATTGTAAAAGTCGTATTACGTATAAAAAGACTTACAAGTAATTTCCTAAACCTGTCTTACTTTAAATGCATAGTACTGTACGTTGGTACATTTCTTTCCCTTCAAACATTCTATATTGTAACAATTGAGCAGCACAGTTCCTAATTGAATATGTCTTCTGAGAATCATTTAACAGGAAAGGAATGAAAGAATATTGCAAACCCCTACTGTGTTGTTAAAACTATTGTGTTTAAAAAATGTTTCCAAATATTTGAGCTAAACATTTTTTTAATGACTTCACCGTCACAATTTGGGGAGAAAATATCTATTTAAAAAGTTATTGAAATTTCTCATTCAAGGTCATGATTGTTTGCTGTTATGAATATTGCACCCCTACTGTGTTGTTAAAACTATTTTGTTTAAAAAATCTTTTCAAATATTTGAGCTAAACATTTTTTTAATGACTTCACCGTCACAATTTGGGGAGAAATATCTATTTAAAAAGTTATTGAAAATTCTCATTCAAGGTCATGATTGTTTGCTTTTATAATTTTTCTGACAGTTGTCTAAATACTGCATTCATTCAGTGTGATTTTTAAGAGTAGTGTACGTGTTTTTCTTCTTCAGTAACAAGTTTAATGAAAAACCAACTTATTCTCAATTACAGTAAAATCCTAGTAAAACGTACATTATTGCGTTTTTTGTATTTAATGGTATTCACCAATATTTAAAAATATATCAATTTTCGCTTTTGATTATAATCTTTTAGCTTATGTATTCTGATTATTTATTATTACAGCCACGATAATTTGCTGCCTATTAACCCTATGAGCGTAGGGGTTGGCTGTTAGATGCTTTAATTCGTAGACTTAATAACACTACATATGTATGGAGTCCGCTCCTATTAGTCATACGTAAAAGAAGCGTTAACAACATGCGAGACTATGTGAAAGAGAGTAGACGCGATTTACATTTACAAATAAATAAGAATGCATTTTTGATAATCTGGTATGTTTTTGTGTTAAAATTCAAGAATAAATACCTCATTTACAACATTATTGACTGAAACTTTAATTGTTAAAGTAAATGGTGTGGTTTGTCGGTTAGGGAAAGGGATTTATTTTTATTGCAATAATTCCTTTACAGAATTCCTTTACAGTTTGAATTTTATGACATATTAATTCTAATTACATTTAATACATAAATACAAACAAATTTGATTTTAAATTTATTGATATAAAGAATAGAGCAAAATTTCAGAACAATTTTCAGTTAGACATATAACTTATACGTACATAGGGTGTAAAGTTTACCCTCCCTGCTACAATTATCCACTTTTCCCATAATTTTTTAACAAAGGAAATCTATACATTACACGTGTTTTTTTAAATTACACAATTTTGAAATCAAATTTAATATTATTGACTGGTACTTAACCTAACATAAAAAAACTTCTTATGAAATGAAATCGAAGATCCCTTAATTTGCGTTGAGTGCAATTATAAGCGCAGCAACATGAAACCATTTATCGAAGTCTTTTAAACACAAATACACAATGCAAATATCTACTAAACAAGTTTATTTTAATAAACGAAAACACTAATTAATTTAGCGGGTCATAAATCTTTTGCCGGTTATCAGGTGTTTCGCTATTGTCACCCCTGCATCTCTCTCTACACTCCATATATACGTAGTATAAGGTCAAAGCTTTAATTCTTGTTAAATTATCATTTAGTCATCGCTGCACTTTACACGAGTTAGTTGGGGAGGAAAAAAATATATATATATATATAGACATTGCAAGTTTTTTTTTGTTCGATGCGCTGCGATATATATGTTTTTGATAACCTCTATATTTAAAAATTATTTTATTATCTACAGGAAAAGAAGGTGAATTCAAATTGAATCATCCAGAAGTAGTAGCTCATTTATGGGGCGAGAGAAAAAATAAACCTACAATGAACTATGAGAAACTATCGAGAGCATTACGTTATTATTATGATGGAGATATGATATCTAAAGTTCATGGCAAGAGATTTGTGTACAAATTTGTTTGTGATTTGAAGCAAGTAATTGGTTACAGTGCTGTTGAACTGGCTAATCTGGTGAAAAACGGAGATCCAGGAATAGGTAGTTAAAAGAAATATAATTACGTATTTTATACAGAAATGCTTAGACATGATGTATTATAGAAATGGCATACCTTCAAAACTGTGATATAACCAAGCAGAACAATATTTTTCCAATTTGTACAAATATGATTTATACTTGTTAATAAAAGTTAATGAAATAATAGTGTTATTTTAATTTAAAAAAGGCATGCATTTCTTTTGTATGAAATTTTCTGAAAAATTTTTCTAATTAATTTCTGCTCACAATAAAAAATATGAATATCTGGAGTCAGTCTCGGTTAGTAAACATAATGACCACCAAGGATTTCCATCTATTTGTTTGTGTTTTGAGTTAAGTCCATATAAAGCACAGATAATGAAATTATAGAGCAGCCGCATTTAACATTTATTATTGTTTTGAGAGCACTTCCCTATTCTAACTTGGTACATAGACTACGTTTTCCCACGCGTATATGTACACCTGTGCATTTAATGATTACTCCAGAAGAACTACAACTTCTTCTAAAAAAAGTGTTTAATTATTTACTAAAACGTTATTTCAGTAAGCAATGTGTTTTATTGGTATAAGAGTGTATGGGATTACAGCAATACTAGTCTTGACTAAAACAGGAATAAATGTGTAAGTAAATGTAGATTAAAGATACAGAAAGCAGGAATTAATAATAAAATCTGCCAATGTATTCGATTTTTGTGAAAATAATATAAAAAAACTGCACAAAAAGATCATCGAGAAGGTGATGAGGTATCGAAATGAATGCTCATGTGCAATAATCTTGAGAAGATTGGGATAAATATTGTCAATAACAATAAGTCGTTTCAAGATAATGAATGCTCCCATTATTTTTCAAAAAAAAAATGGTCTTGATTGAAAACCCGTCAACATTTTGTGCAATATTTTGTAACGTGGACAGTGTTAATATAATGTACAATGTTGTTATATAGTCCGTGGGTTCAATTAAAATTATAAAACTAATATTCACTTTCACTTTTCTAGAACTCTTATTTACATCAAATTATACAGAACAGCTGATTCAAATATCACAATAACAATTCTACATATAAGCTCTTTGCTGCACTAACTAACTGCCGCGATTATGGGTCGCTCCTTTTAAACCTAGCATCGAAAATTCTCGTACAATCCTTTATCAATCCTACAGCTACCGAGCCATTTCGAGATCAATTTTTTGTCCTAATTTATTAGTGTGTCTGTACCATTGACAGGGCGTAGTCTACAATGTATTATTCTAAAGTAACCAATAAAAAAGGAAAATAACACAAATTTCTGATGAAAATTATTGAGGTAAGTTATTATGAATATTATTAAACTTCAATTATTAAGCCGTTACGGGTTATGCTATTATTGTATGTTGGTTCTAGGTGTATAGAGGTCTCTTCTGGTCATGTGGAAAGTAATAGCGATTAATTACAAGATTAAAGTTCAAAACACCTAATTATAGACTACGTTATTTGAGGTCTACCGAGAAAGGGAAACAACGGAGACAGATCTCAAGTAAAAGTTCAGTTAATCCGTGCTATCTTTACATATTGTTACATACCTCAACTAAAAATTATATACTGACAGTCTGAAATTAGGTCGACATAAGAGAGCGGTGCCGATACGGGAACAATCCAGATTTGTCAAGAGAAGTAAAAAAGCATGCGAACGGCTGGCGCTACGTTGCAGGAAAATGATGTTGAGTGGCGATTGTAAAGGAATAAGTCTCCCGATTCTCCGGGAAGTGTCTAGTAACTCGCGTGTTAACTATATAGATACTATTGTCGTTTGTAGCAGAGTAGTTTTGTTGTTAAGAAAGTTACATGAACAATCCACAAAGGATACGCTGACAAGGCACAGACGACACGAGCACAGAGTCTGCGGCGCCATCGTGTCGCCTAGATTATATTTCATTAAGCATTTTTGTTGAATTATGTTGATCGTATTTTATGTTAGTCTTGACTTGAATTTGTAAGTAGTTAGATGCTTGTAATTAGTCCAGAAATAATAATTGTAGTACTTGTTTGAAATAAAAAGTTTTTTAAAAAGCAAGTTTCAAGAAACAAGCATATTACTGGCGCAGTCATTTGGATTGTGGAAGCTATCCAGGAACAGGAAAAACTTCGTTTTCAAACGTTTATCCACAACTCTGAAAGAACCAACTTACAACCGAAATTTCGACTTGGACAAATCAGAGCATTTGCGACAGGTGCATCGAGTCATCACCAGCTACTTATTATAAGTACAAATTCTTGTCAACTCCTCTGTACCCAATCCTTTTTGATCCGAGTGCAGAGTTAAATTTAAGGAAACATTTTTGAGTAACGAAATCTGTGAATAAGATTTCAAATTTGATTTTGAAACATTGAATCCGAAAGAAAATCTGTGTATAAGATTTTCTGATTTTTTGAAAATATTGCATTTAATATTTTGAAACGATTTCTCACGAAATAGTTATAGTTGTATTGTAAATAAATAAAGACATATTTTAATCATAACCATGGTATCACCACCTGCTTTCGATGTCAAAAATTTAGTGATATTGCCTAACTTCGAAGGGAATCCCAATGAACTCCACAATTTTTTAAATATCCTTATTTACACATTACTACGACAGCACGAACCAGGGAAGTCTCCAGAACATTTTACTATTCCGAGGAATTCTTAGCAAATTATCAGGAAGAGCAAAAGAAGTTGTTTCAGTATACGGTTGCGAAACTTGGGATGATGTGAAAATTACACTAATACAAAATTTTGGTGATCAACGAGGCGAAAACTCCTTAACCACACGAACAACCACTACAGTTTTATGAAAAATGCATGGGAATTTTATTCACTTTGTGTAATTACATCGACGTACATAATGACAATGTAATCATCAAGGGTAGCAAGAAAGACTTCTTTAGGAAGGAAGAAAATAATATAAACTACCAGAAAAACCAAGGGCCAATACATCCACCAACAAAACAACACCAAATTCCAGCTCAAAATAAACCAAATTGGCAACAACCACAATTTCGACCACCAATGCCCTATCAGTACAGACCTCAGTGGCAACAACAGCAGCAACAACCACACCCATTTCCGAGTGGACATGTGATGCTCACACCAAAACAACTTCCACCCCGACGTTTGCCAACCAACCAACAAGTTTTCGGAAAACCGCAAAACGTATGGGAACCCAAAAGGCACTTCAAAATTACCTACCTCGACGCCGATGAGCATTTCTTCGAACAACACCATCAATCAACCATACCAAAATTATTTTAGGCCACACCCGAATTCAATGCCAACGTTTACTTTCGAAGAATTGTTCAATACGAACACGAAGATTACCTTGAGAACCAAGAAGACCCAGAGTACGATTGAATATAATGTCGAAGAACCAACTACTACACCACAATCGACAGTAAATTTTCTCCTAGAAGCCACTTCAACCAGAAAAACAGTGGAACTTGACACCTTTACAGACGAAATATAAACAACTTAATATCAAAGATCAAATGCCTTATGCTGTACTTGCATATAACAATTCTACTCATTCTACCACCAAACGAAAACCTATAGATATTTTAAACGGTCATTTAAACACCCACGACCCTTTCGACATAGACATTAACAAAACTTTAATGAACGACTATATGCAACAACACCGCGAAAAAACTAAAGTCTTGTATAAACAAATAAATCAATTAGCTATTGATACAAAAAATAAAATTATTGAAAAAAAAAGACTCTTAAAAGACAACCACCAGTAACTTATAAACCCGATACCAAAGTGTACACAAAAACCAGTATCAGACTAAAAAAACTTTTTCCAAGATATAATACCAAAATTGTGAAAAAAGACAATCCCGTCACGATACAATGTCAAAACACTCTAATTCATAAAAAAAAAACATTAAACGTATTCCAAAACGTGATTCCAACAAATCATTACAGATGGAACATCGTGACAGCACAAGAAATAAAGATGAAATTTGCATGATGAGGAATGCCAAAGCTGCTTTCCAATAGCTTTTCGTCAAACTGCGGATATCCGAATATACCTCCATCTGAAATACACCCGTTGGTGCCACAATTGGCCATGAAAATTTTGTAAGCTGTATTTACTACAGCTAGCAGTACTACATTTAAAGTAGTTGAAATAAAAGGAACACGATTTTGAGGGTTTGACAATGTGTACGTGCTTGCCCCTAATCCTGCCATGCAATGTGGGAAAATTCAATGATTGCCGAAGTGCTATGCCACACACTTGCATTCGTAGGGTTTCTTGGTAACTGAAAATTTAGTGTTGCAAAGCATTACTTTATTTAAAGACTAGATGACCCGCCCCGGCTTCGCACAGGACATATTTATCTTGAACATATTTTTTCAATTGGTAATTTTCAGTTTTTTTTTAATTCGTAAGCGAAATTTATATGGCCACAACCGCTTCTAAAAATCAATTATCGTGGAATTTAATATGATGGGCTAAAAATATTTGACGTGTTTGAGTTTTTTTATATTTGATATTGAGGTTTTCTCGTTTACCATTTTTTTTTTACATGTAATAACATTGCCATTTTCGACATTATTGATATTTTTGATGTACTTAACTTTTTGATGATTTTCACTTTTTTTGACATTTTTAACAAATTTGACTTATGAATTTTTTTACATTTTTGACATTACTGAGATTTCTTATATTTGTGGCATTTATGGCATTATTAAGATGTTCAACATTTTTTATTTTTCCACATTTACGATGACGACATTCCTGAAGTTTTCTAAATTTTTGAGATTTTTCTCATTTTAAGTTTTCGACAGATTAATTTTAACATTGTTGTCAACTTTTATATTTTTGTGTTTTTGGTGTAATTAATATATTAAAAATATCCTGGATTATAATATTTGTGTCATATTTTGGAATTTATTTTCATTTCATACGTCTTTGTTACTTAACATTTTTTATATTTCCATTTCTATTGTTTTAAAGTTACCATCCCTTACATAAGTTCATAAAAGAAACAGTTAATGAATTCTCATCCAGTGAAAAAATACTCCACTTGTCACTTATGTGGTACGTGATTACCACTAAGTGATTAAATTAAGTTCTAGTCAATTCAAATGAAAAGCATATATGTACCACCTTTCACACCTGCTTCATTTTGTTCCCTAAAAATTACTAAATCTCATCCCTCTATTCAATAACAGAATTTTCGCAAAATTTCACATCAATTGCCTATTAAATTAAAGCACATCATAATTCTCATATGTGTATTATTTCCGGTTATCGAGAAATAGTGAATTTTTCTGAATATATACTTACCCATATCGGATAAATGAATTTTCGCAAAATGATAAAACCCTCCCCTATTACTTTTAGAAGACTATGTTTATCAAGATTTACACCCGTATTACTTTCTATTTGGAAGGCATTGAATTCGCTGTAAAACAATAGTGACCCGCCATTTAATATTTGACTTTTCGAAAGATGATAAGACCCAATTATATATATATTTTATTACTTTAGAGTTTCTTTGACCATTTGTTTATTTAATTTAAAATGTTACGTTTCGGACATATTTTGTCCTATTTCAAACATGTCAAACTCAATCTAAAAGTTACAATTCTTTTAAAATTATGATTATTATACAAAAATTAAAATTACTTACAATAGACATTTATGTAAATGACACTAATTTGTTTCTGGGCCCATTTACATTGATAATGGGGTTGACAGACAGAGCCATAAAACTATCTGATGATGATTTTAGAGATCATGCAATAAATAAAGCGAAAAATGCACTCAAAGCAAATCCGAACAAAATGATAAAACAAATATTTAACGCCAAGCTAAGAGTATTCTGAAGTCATGCACAAGAAAACCAGCCACTAGATCGAAAAATAAATAAGAACAACCATAGATTATTGTCTTTGCCGTATGTAAAACGTCTTTCAACACAATTCAAACGACTACTAAACAAACACAATATCCACATATGTCGTAAAGGATATAATTTAACTTCAAGTAATTTCAGTATGCTTGATACAAAAACGCCCAAAAATAAGAAAAGTAACATTGTTTACGAAATACCATGTAAACACTGCAAGGTTGTGTACATCGGGCAAACGTCACAGTACCTTGAAAATAGGTTAAAATCCCACACATATGACAAAAAAAACAGACGGTATTGACAAACTATGAAAAAACAAAAAAAAACATTCTTTTAATTTCGAACATACTAAGATAATCAAATCTGAGCCACACACCAAAAAACGTGAATTGCATGAAATGTTGTATATTCAAAAAAATCAATTTTCCATAAATGACAGGAAAGATGTAAACCATATCGGAAAAATCTACGCTGCTGTTCTCAAATAATAGAAAAAATTAAGGACAAAACATCATGATTCAAATAAAGCATTGAAATACTAGTGTGAAGGGAGTCAGACATCAATTGTGTGGGAACGTGATTTTAAATGTGTAAATGTGCCCAGAAACAATTAGTGTCCTGTACATAAATGTCTATTGTAAGTAATTTTAATTTTTATATAATAATCATAGTATTAAAATAATTGCAATTTTTAGATTGAGTTTGATATGTTTTAAAAATGACAAAATGTGTCCGAAATGTAACATCTAAAATTAAATAAACAAATGACCAAAAACCAAGAATTTTTTTTATCTATATATATATATATATATATATATATATATATATATATATATATAGCTCGAGCACATTCCCTCTGCGCTACCGGGGGTCACATATATATATATATATATATATATATATATATATATATATATATATATATATTATGTTTTAGGTGGTTTCCGGGAATTCATCCGCGTAGTTGATAACTGATCCCTGCCGGGATCGATGGTAAAATGACGACGTTTCGGCAGAGTAACATCTGCCCTCTTTAGGTCGGTTCGCATAATTCTCGTAGCCTTCTGCTTTCGCTTCTAGTTAGGGATGTGGGAAAAATATCGATATATCGATATGTCGATATTTTTTGTTTTATATATCGATACTTCTACACGATATAATTTTATTCGATATATCGATATAAAAACCAAGTATCGAAAACTTATCAAAAACGATATTTTTCCGTATGTTTGTTACGTGTTATATACAAAGAGCTTAATACGTAGAGTGAATTAGGTATGGGCGTTACTGTAAGTGGCAGTGTAATAACAATAGAAAGAGAAAGAAAATATCAGGGAGCGCTTGCTATGTCTCTACCCTACCAATAGTAGGCGTCACCACTGACATTGACCAATCAGGAACGACACGCTTATTCTCTCTCTCTCTCTTTTTATTGATATTACATGAATTTCGCTACTTCACGTGCTTACAGTATTAACCTCTTTGGTTATATAAAATAAATACTAGCTGTTTTCCAATTACTAGAGCACAATGTGTTTTTGTGTCGCTCTGTGTCGTAATTTTCGGGCGTTAATTTGAACATACTTCATTCTTTATGATAAAGTTTTATGTTTACTTAGTACTTACATAATACATCCCAAAGACACAGTTATTTCTTGTGCCCAGTTGTGCGAGCCAGTGCTGTAATTGGAACACTTAGTGCTCAGCACTGTGCCGCACTGTGCGCAATTGTGCGGTAATTGGAAAACAGCCAATATATTGTCAAACAAGTTGAGATACATGATCTTTGTACACAAAGATTAGCAGAATTCTTTCAAGTATAATTAATTTATTATATTTATGCTATATGTATAAATGATCATTAGAACGACATCTAAATTTTCAGAAAATATGAGAAGTAGTAGTATATAGTTAATTTAACAATATATTACTACCTTAAGCTGTGAAAAAGTCTCAAAATAAGATATTTTTAAATTTTGTAATCCAGTCTACCTACCACCTATCTATAAATTGTTTGCATATAACTTTATCAGATACACTAGTTAAACAAATTACTAAGTATATATATATATATATATATATATATATATATATATATATATATATATATATATAGACTACTGTTCTAAAATAGTACCGATATATCGATATTTTTTTCTCGATATATCAATATCGATATTGATACTTTTAAAAAATATCGATACAATATATATCGATACTTTTTGACAGTTCCGACATCCCTACTTCTAGTTACTCGAATACTACCGCGCGCGCTGTTATATAGTCGCGGCTATCGATTGGCACCGTACGCGGCTGCGTGTGATTGGCCCTTGGCGCTCAGTGGGCACGCCTCCCGCCTGCTGATTTGTTATTTTCGGTTGAGTTGTTATATGACGGGTCCGGGCCGGTACGGTGTTTAATAGAATTTTCCAACAATACCATAAGTTCTGAATTTCATTGCGTGCGTTTAAACTGTGAGGCCTCTTCGCTATTTCAATTGCCTCTTTTACGAGTCTTGATTTTGGGTGTTCTATATTTGCCAGTACTCTGGTGTTCTCAAAGTCTATTCGGTGTGACATCGAGGTCGCGCGTTCCGCAATGGATGTTGTTTTTCCTGCTTTCTTATAGCGTTCTGTTCATTACGTCTAGCTTGAATTCTTCTATTAGTTTGCCCCACATAGGTTTTATGACAGTCTGCACATGGAATCTCGTACACTCTCTGTTGTTCTAAAGGGATCCTCGTCTTCGGAGTCCTCAACACCGTGCTTAGTTTTCTGTCTGTATTGAAAATAGTATCGATATTGTGTCTCCGTTCTTGCAATACTGTCCGTAACTGTTTTGCTGATTCTGAACCAAGATCTGTTTGTTATTCGTGAGGCAGCCAAGTCGCTGAATTTACGTCCTTACACGCGTGCGATATAATTCATTTACTCTCTTTGGAGTGGCACCTTGTCCATTGGATTGAAGTTTCTTCTTTATTGAAGCTTCAAAATCTTGAAGGGCCCTTGGGAGATCCCTTTTCATTTTGATACGTAAACTTTTGGGTTGAATTTGAACATTTAGGTGGAACTTCAAAAAGGTAAGGTCCTTTGCTGATGGCTACATCATTTTCTTCACAACTTGTTTGGATTTTCTGTGGCTTTGAAAAAATACCAATATAATGGGATTAATCGATTTCTGCAATAATGGTATTGATTGACTTGTTGACATTTTTCTAAGTTTATCTCCATTGACAAGATTGATGTAATGCAGTCTAAATTTTCTTGCGTGGGTACCAGGTTGTTTGGCACAGTTGATTTCCTGACATGGATCTTCTTGGTATTGATATTGGTCATTACTGAATATGAGGAAAGGTTGGGGAGGGATAATTATGGTATTATTGATATTCGGAATTGAATATAAGTGATAATGATTTAAACTTCAGAATGTACTAGTGGAAATTCTAAAGAAAATATTAATTTATCTTAAATATTTAAGTTTTCTGGTGAAATAATGTTATGATGCAAAGTGTTTAGTATTGAGTCTAAATTAAGATTTACATGGTTTAAGATTTCTCGAATTTCAAAATAATGTTCATAACTGAATTTGGTTCCATTTAGAGCAATTCGTAGTTTGTCAACTTTATTAGAAATTAATTTTTGATTTGTCGTAACTGACATAATTGTTTCGTTTATACCATTGGCCAATTTAGAGAAATTTGTTTATTTACGTTTCTAGTAATCTAGTTTTGATTATTTTCTAATTGTGAAATGCTGTTATAGATTTCCTTAGCACGTTATTGATCCATGTTTCCAGTGATAAATTTGTTAATGCTACCTAAAGGATTCAATAAGCCTCTTTTATATTTCTAATTGGAGAATAGTGATTTAAATTTTTTATTTACATTGTAAAATTACAAATGTTGGTAACTAGTATAAAGTTCCATTTTATAATTAAGGGTAATTTGATTTGAATTATTAAATTGCCAATATGTTCATATTCACGAGTAATATTAAAAATTTGGGTTTTAATTGAATTTATGGGAATGTAATGAAGGAAAGAATGAGAATCAATTGTAATTCTAAAGTTATTTTTAAACTTCAGAATTACAATTGTGGTAAGTACCATGAGGGGTTGTAGTAGTGGATTTAAAAAAATTTTCTTTCTTACTGTTCTAAAATTTTGATCGGTTTTTATGATCATAATTTGATTTTGAAAATAATTTAAAGGTTTCTGTGATGTTAATTGTCAAAATTGGATCTTCGTTGCTTGTGTGTACCGTTTGATTTCCTTCTTGTTCTTCTTCTGGATCTACTTCCGGGACAAGTGAGAGTCTTTCTTGATTTTCTTCACTTTCTTCTGAATTTTGGGAAGTTGCTCTGGATTTTCCATTATATTTCTATTAAATTCGTCCATCTATTTTCTGCTCTTGATAATGTGTCTGCCTTGGTATTTACTTGCCTTTTTTATAGATGACTTTATAATCAAACTCTTCTAATTTCAATCGCCATCTTACTAATCGGGAATTTGGTTGTTTAACTTTCATTATCCATTGTAAAGATTTGTGATCCATGACTAATTTTATCTTTCTTCCTGCGATGTAACATTTGAAGTAAGAAGTTGCGTAAACTACTATAGCTAGTAGCTCCTTGTCAATTGTTGAGTAATTTTGTTCTGCATCATTTAAAGTCCTGGATGCGTATGCGATGGGTTTATCCTGACCAAAGGGTCCTTGCGATAGTATAGCTCCAATTGCTACGTTGTTAGCGTCGGTGGTTAATATACATTCTTTAGTAAAGTCTGGTCGTTACTTGTTAAAAGTTTTTTAGTCCTCAAAAGTTTTGATGTAAATAGGGTCATTGATGTCAGTTTTTGCTTCTTTCTTTAAACAACTGATAAATGGTTTAGTTATTGTAATGTTTTTATTTTCACACACGGGTTCAGTTCAATTCTTGGATTTATATATAAATACAGTCCAACTCACTCCACTACTTTATAACACAATTTATATTCACAGAACTATTTACAATTTATCTAAACTTAACAATACCGCAGTCGAATACTGAAAGAATGCTATTGCCACTTGTCGGTATTTATATATTTCTCTCGGAATTCTCTAGTAAGTCAACGAGCCATCGGGAAATGTGTTCTCGGAGTTTCAATATAATTCGACGAATTCTCATTAACGCTAGCCGTCGGCCTCGGGTCGATAGACAAACATTTCGGATTCCCAGAAATATCTGACGAATGCCGATTCCACGAACTGTTGGAAGAATAACCCCTCCTTAAGACCATTTGGTCTCGAAATGTCCCAGAATCCTTTATGGTGTGGCGATACTTGCAGGACCCTCCGTTTCGGCAACGGGACGTTCGGTGGAAGTAACAGTCGACGGTCTTCGAATCTGGGTTGCGAATATTGAGACAGCAAACAAGAATGTCGACGCAACTGAATCGAAAGATAGTTTCCATCATGCTTCTCACCACCCTGCAATTCTCGTAACATTGCCCTCTCCTTAGGACCATTTCGTCCCGGAATGTCCCAGAATTCTTCATGGTGTGACGATATTTGAAGGACTCTCCATTTCGACAACGGGAAGTTTGGTGGAAGTAACAGTCAACGGTCTTTTATTCTGAGCTGCAAATATTGAGACAGCATACCAGGAGGTCGATGCCACTGAATCGAAAGATTGTTTCCATCATACTTCTCACCACCCTCGAATTGAGTCCATCAAACCCACAGGCTATCTTTGGGATCGCCAACTTCATCAGGTTCTTCTCCATCACTATGGTCCTCAACTCTACCAGAGTCTTTCAAAGATTGTTATATGTTGGCCTCTCCTGCGAGAACGTTTTCGTTACCAAATAGAAGATAATAATTTATATAGTAAATTTTTATATAGTAAATTTATTTATATAGTAAAATGATATAAACAGTTGTTATAAATAAATATTTTGGCAGTATACAAATTATCAATAAGCCATTCTACAAACTGGTTTGCACTCTAAGTGACCCAACACTTGTACAGTGCGTCCCATGTCATAATTATAACATGAAGTGAAAATAAAAAAAGAAAAAAAAACAAACAATATATACATACCAAACAAAAAAACTTTTTTTTTTCTTTTTTTTCCCTTTTTTTTCCTATAATACATAATTTGTAATTTTGAATAATTGCTGGTAGACATTTACAAATACTACATATAATGATATAATCAATGTTAATCGACTAGGTATATAAACTTTCTCTGGATAATTTAGCAAATTTTTTCATTCAAGTTTCATTCCTTATGTCAGTAGGTATTAAATTAAATATTTTAGGGGCTAAGTATGTATAAAATCTTTTATTGATATTTTTTTGAATGCTAGGTATTTTAATTAGCTGTTGAGTGTAACTTCGTGTTTCATAAAAAGTGTTGGTACATACTTGCAGTGCATTATGGTTCTTAAATGCATGCATACATACTGCATGCAGGTAGAGCTGTCTTAAATTTGCAATGTCCGTGTATAGCAGTCTTGTGGGATAATATATGTCTTTTCGGAAAATTATTTTGAGGATGTAGTTTTGAACGATACAAAGGTCTTTTAAATTACTCTTATATAAACCAACCCCATACCAAAATACCATACCTAAACAGCGATTCAACGAAAGCTTTATAGGCAACAACTAAAACTGATTTGCACAATATATCCCGTAGTTGATAAAATTTATTAATTAAGCTGCGCGTCCGTTTTGTTACATACTGAATGTGGTAATTCTACCTTAAATGCCTATCAATAATTATGCCTAAATATTTTGTGTGTGAGACTTCTTTGATAGGCTCGTTTATATTTTCAACTTTAATATTATTAAAGTGAGGTTTGTTAGTCTTATATAGACCAAATGCTATATAGTTAGTTTTATTGACGTTTAAGGTTAGCTGATGTATGGCTAGCCAGGTTTTAACTTTGTAGAGGCATGATTTCGCCTTTTCTTCGACACTTTTCCATGTTGGTCCCCTAAATAATATAACGGTGTCATCTGCGTAGGATACTATTCTTGCGTCTATTTTCAAAGACAAAAGTGTGTTTATATAAATTAGGAACAGAATCGGACCTAAAATCGTTCTTTGGGGAATGCCTATTTTCACAGGAGTTTTTTCACTGAAACATCCATTAACTTTCGTATATTGCTCCCTATTTATTAAGTAACTGGTAATTAGCTTTCTCGCACAACCTCTAATACCTGCATAACCTAATACTTCAAGTAAAATATTATGATGCACGGTGTCGAAGGCTTTCGCCAAGTCCAGAAACACCGCAAGGCATTTTTTGCTGTTGTCGAGATTGTTTGTTATTTCTTTAACAACCGTAAACATAGTATCTGACGTACTTTTTCCTTCAAGAAAACCGAATTGGTTTTTGTGGATAACATTATTTTGTTGAAAGAAGGTTACAAATCGCTCTTTGAGACATTTTTCGAATATTTTGTAATGTTGTTGATTAGATTTATCGGTCGATAGTTTGATATTTTATATTTGCAGCCTGTTTTGTGAATTGGCGTAATTACCGACAATTTAAATTGTGTGGGTACAATCCCTGTTGAAAATATTAAATTAATTATATGCTGAAGAGGACTAATAATGTACATATGCATATCTTTTATTACTTTTGTTGCTATACCGTCGGGTCCAGGAGCACAGTTGTTTTTGAGGGCTTTAATGTGCCTTATGATTTCGAGTTTGGATACAGGATTTAAAAAAATTGAATTTTTTACGCTTCTAGTATTTACAGACTCTATTCTTTGTTTTGGAATGTTGTCCAGCATTTGCAATCCAATGTTTGCGAAATAATTATTTGCAAAATTAGCCATATCTTTATTGTTATTAATGTATGTGCCGTTGTCGTTAACCAATCTTAATTCAGTTGTAATTCTACCAGTGTTTTCGTTTGTTGCCGCTTTTATAATTTCATGAATTTTTTTTAAATTATTTTGGTTTTGCCTAATTTGATTTTTGTAATAATCATTTTTTGTTTTTTTGAGCAGTTTATTTAGAAAATTCCTATAAGATTTGTATTCTTTTTCTAAGTTATTTGAGTAGTTTTCTGATAATTTCTTTTTAAGTAGGTCTCTATGTTTTATAGAAGTTATTAACCTTCTGTAATACATACTTTTAATTTCTTTAAATTTCTTTGCTTACTAGTAGTCGCAAAAGTAGCTTGTTTAATTGCTCCTTCGAATGTATTTAAGAACATGTTAGTTGCTATTTGAGAATCTTGAGAATTTAACACAGTGGACCAGTTTAGATTACCCAGCTTTTGTTTGAGAACCCCGGTATTAAGTTTCTTTTGTAGATGACTGTTTTGTGTATTACTTACGCATGGAGTTTTATTATTGGTAGCTTTATAAGAAATATTGAACAGAACAGGAAAATGATCTGTCATGTTATTGTTTAAAATGTACGAATTGTACTGATAGTTGTTAAGAAAATATTTTTTCTTTGCAAAAATGTGATCTATGCATGTGGCACTTTCACATGTTACCCTGGTGGGTTGTCTTACATACGCTTCAAAACCATGCTTGGCCAAAGTAGATAAATAATTATTGACATTGGCATCATCACCTAGTATATTGATATTAATATCACCTGTAAAAATTTCAAAATTAGCCGGAGTTGATAGCTTAGCAAGAAATAGGTCGAGATCGTTTATAAATGTAAGTATATTTGAGGGGTTTGGTCTATATAAAGCAATTATTCTGTAAGTTTGCTTATTTATAGTAAACTCAAGTACGCTTATAGTTATCCCGCAAGACGGCAGTTTATTATTTTCTATACGTGCATTTATGTAGTTTTTTACAAACATTAGAATACCATCATTTTTATTAAAGTCTCCCTCATTATAAAAAGTTGAATAACCAGGTATTTGAAAATTTTTTATATTATCAATATGAAAGCACTCACTTAATATTATAACGTCACAATTTTCAAGATTATAAGTCACAATTGTTGCAAGTAGTTCATCAAAATTTTTTCTGGCACTTCGTATGTTAAAGTGAATTAGCGAGAAGCACTTCGATTTGGAGTTAATTAAATCTTGGATTGCACTTACTTCACAAAATATTCCATTATGCTTTTCTGCGTCGTTATTTAAATTAGTCAGAACAATATCTTCGTTGGTAATAACTATTTTGGATTACTATAGATGTCTTCACGTAATTTTTCTACAGCTTGTTTATAAGCAAAGCATTTACTAGTGTTCCAGACCGCATGATTGATATCAATATCAAGTTTATTTTTGGATTTTAGATTAAAGCAATTTATACATTTAAAATTTTCTTCCCGTATTTTACACGACTTAACCTCATGATTTTCGGAACACAAAGGGCAAGTAAGACTATTACACGTAAAACAGCGTGGAACAGACAATGCTTCATAAACTAGGCAATGATCAAATCCGATAAACAGCTTACCTTGATTAATAATCCTTTTAAAAGTTTCAGGGTCAGTTTGCATTGCTACTTGGTACACGTTTGGATTTTTCTTAGTTGGCCAAATTTTGTTAATAATGCATTCTGAAGATTCAGCAAAAATGCCTTTGTTTTGTTTTCGCAGAAATTCCAGAATTTTTTCTTGATTATTCTGTGCTGATAGGCCAACAACGCGCATTGAAGAACACGCTTTTTTAGTTCCCGGACATCATATTGTTCTTCCAAGCTAGTGGTCATATTTTTAAATTTCAGTATACAATCTGTATCCATAGTCAAAAGGATTCCTCCATTTGCTACGTATTTTATTTTACTAGGTGTGATTTGTTGTTCAGCAGGATCTATCACTTTTAACATTTCAAGTTTAGTTTGCGTACTTGGTTGTTTTACATTTTTCGGCTTTATGACTACAGAAGAAACCTTCTTAGTTTTTGTGACAGCATCAGCGTAAGTAAATTTATTTTCTAAGGACACTAAGGGTTTGACGATTTTGTCTTCTATTTTATTACAAACGGCTTCACAAATTTCTTTTTTAATGTCATCAATTTTTTGTGACAAAGACTGTAGGTCGGTACTAAATTCAGCACAAGTTTGGCATTTCCAAAATATGCCCCCATTCCAATCAAAAGGGGTATATTTCAGGGAGACTCTCCTAGCCCGCTGTGGTTCTGCCTTGCCATGAACCCTCTCTCAAACAAACTGAACTCGACTAATTTTGGGTTCAGTCTCAAACACAACAACGTACAAGCATTAAAGATAAACCATTTGTTATACATGGACGACTTAATGTTGATGGCAGCTACGAAACAACAGCTGCATGATATGCTTAAAATAGTAGAAGGGTTTTCTAGTGACATCCATATGCAATTTGGCCTAGACAAATGCGGAATTATCAATATAGTGAAAGGCAAAATACAGCAGGGGCCCTACGAAATGAGAGATGGCACCTCAATTGAATCCATGGAGGAGAGCCATACTTACAAATACCTTGGAATAAAGCAGGCTCAACGTATTGATCGCGTGACTAAGAAAAAGTACCTAACAGCAGAGTTTTATAGAAGGGTAAGGCGACTGTTGAAAACTAAATTAAACAGTAAAAATCTGTTTCAGGCTATTAACACCTATGCGTGTTCAGTGCTCAGTTACTCTTTCGGTATAGTTAATTGGTGCAAGACTGACATTGAACAATTACAACAAAAGCTCAAAATCACCACCCAAAGAGCTCTGTCGAACGTACAACTTTGCCACGGTATGAAGGAGGAAGAGGATTGACAGATCTAAGCAAACTATTAGATCAACAAATTTCCATTTTGCGTAGTCATTTCCAGAGTCATGTGCCGGTTGATGACTCAACACCACTGCGACTGACACAACAACATGTCCAATTACACCACCAGACCACAGATCAGAAACTGCTGAAATGGAAAGAGAAGCCCCTTCATGGAAGACATATAAATGATGTCAACCAAGATTATGTCGACAGTGCAGCGTCAAACTACTGGTTGATCTCTGGTCATATGTTTCCTGAAACGGAAGGCTTTATATTGGCAATCCAAGATCAAGTAATTCCAACTAAGAACTACCTAAAGTACATCGTTAAAGACCCTTCCATTAACAACGATAGATGCAGGTACGGTTGCCAAACATCTGAATCTATCCAGCATATCACAGGAGGTTGTCAAGCGTTCGCTGCAACTGAATACAAAGAACGACACGATGCTGTGGCAAAAATACTTCACCAGGAACTAGCACTGAAACTTGAATTATCACAGTCGGTAAGATTACCATACTATAAATACAAACAGATCGATCCCTTTAGAAGAGTCGTTTCGTTTACTGATGTTACTTATCAAATTCGATATCAAGTCTTTGGAGCTAGTCAAATCGGATTCTTTTTTCTTAATATCCTCAGGTTCTACTTCTTTTACCTTCTCTTTCAGCGTTTTAACGACATCTTCAAATGTACAGTCCTCCTCTTCAGAATCAACGTGAATTTTTTGCACTTCTTCAGTATTTTCGGCACTTTCGGGCTTATTTAGAAAATAACAACTACAAGCTGTACTGGGACCGCACGATACTGACCGATCGGACAGTTGCTCACAATAGACCAGATATAGTTTTGGTAGATAAAGTCTCTCGGAAAACAACTTTAATTGACATAGCAATTCCTAACAACAATAATATAAATATCAAGCAAGCTGAGAAAATAACCAAATATAGAGATTTGGAATTTCAAATAAAGACTCAGTGGGACATGAACAACACACGAACTGTACCAATTGTTATGTCAACGACAGGACTAGTCCCAAAACATCTATTAAACCATTTAAAATACCTCGGTCTAGACGAACATCTTTACAAACAAATGCAAAAAGCCGTCCTGTTAGGAACAGCCCGAACGGGTCCGTAAATTCATGGGAAACTGCCGCCACAACTCCAACCACGGGCCTGAAAACCTGGCAAGGGCTCCCACAGAGCTAAACCCTTTTGATATCTAGGATATCTGGGGTTTAGTGAATTTTCCCCTAAAGTCACTCATAGCGTGCCTTAGAGGGAGTGTGATACCATACATTGTATGGTCAAGTCGGGGGTTTTTAACTCATAACATCGTGCATTAATCATCGCATTTTCAAACATTGTGAGCTGAACAACATAATTAATTAATTAATTAATTAAATTAGTGAATTTTCCCCTAAAGTCACTCATAGCGTGCCTTAGAGGGAGTGTGATACCATACATTGTATGGTCAAGTCAGGGGTTTTTAACTCATAACATCGTGCATTAAACATCGCATTTTCAAACATTGTGAGCTGAACAACATAATTACTCAACAACAAAAGGGATGCGCGAAAAATTCAATGGGTTGCAAAGAACAACTGATAATTGATTCCGTTGTCTGCAGTCAAGCCCACGCCAAACGGCGAAATCTCTACATGGCATATGTGGACTACAAAAAGGCCTTTGATTCAGTTCCACACGATTGGCTCATTAAGGTTCTGAAACTTTATAAAGTGAATAATTGTATTATTAACTTTTTAGAATATGCCATGTCCACCTGGCAAACCACAATCGCACTGAATGAAGCCAACTGTTCGATACAAACTGACCCCATTCCGATCAGAAGGGGTATATTCCAGGGAGACTCTCTTAGCCCGCTGTGGTTCTGCCTTGCCATGAACCCTCTCTCAAACAAACAACTCGACTAATTTTGGGTTCAGTCTCAAACACAACAACGTACAAGCATTAAGGATAAACCATTTGTTATACATGGACGACTTAAAATTGATGGCAGCTACAAAACAACAGCTGCATGATATGCTTAAAATAGTAGAAGGGTTCTCTAGTGACATCCATATGAAATTTAGCCTAGACAAATGCCGTATTATTAATATAGTTAAAGGCAAAATACAGCAGGGGCACTTCGAAATGGGAGATGGCACCTCAATTGAATCTATGGGGGAAGCTCATACTTATAAATACCTTGGAATAAAGCAGGCTCAACGTGTTGATCACATGACTATGAAAAAGGACCTAACAGCAGAGTTTTATAGAAGGGTAAGACGACTGTTGAAAACCAAACTAAACAGTAAAAATCTGTTTCAGGCTATCAACACCTATGCGTGTTCAGTGCTCAGTTACTCTTTCGGTATAGTTAATTGGTGCAAGACTGACACGGAATAATTACAACGAAAAGTTCGAGTTTTACTAACAAAAGCTCAAAATCACCATCCAAAAAACTCTGTCGAACGTACAACTTTGCCACGGTATGAAGGAGGAAGAGGAATGACAGATCTAAGTAAACTATTAGATCAACAAATTTCTATTTTGCGTAGTCATTTCCAGAAACTCACAGCATTTAGGTCCGTTAAGCTAGCGGGGACACTACCCACACAGCATGAAATATTTCTAAAATATTTTTGCAATATTTCTGGTTTGATTTGAAACATTTCAAAATATTTCTTGAAATATTTCAGCAATATTGCTATGTCCACGACAAAACCCCATTTGAAATAATTCATGAAATATTCCTGCAATATTTTATTAAATCTTTGTGTCATATTTCATGATATATTTCAAAAGATCTTTTGTTGTAGATATAAAAATAGTTTAAATGTATTTTTGTGAACTATTTAAAAATATTGATATAATATTTCATGTTTGTTTTGAAGTATCCTAAAATATTTCAGAAATCTTCGTATTTTAGCTACAAAAACATTTTGAAATATTTCATGAAATATTCTGTAATATTTCATGATATATTTCAAAAGATTTGTTTGCCGTGAGCATACGAATATTTCAGAAATATTAGAGTCAAATATTTTAAAATAGTGCTAAAATATTTGATGTCTAAAGTATCTATTGAATTTTTTCCCAAAATATTACTATATTCAAGACTAAAATTCTCCTGAAATATTTAATGAAATATTGGTGTAATATTTCACGAAATGTTTCTCTAAGATTTCATGAAATATTTCAGTAGATGTTTTGTCGTGGACATAGGAATATTGCATAAATATTTTAGTGAAATATTTCTTCAGATATTTCATGCTGTGTGGGTATAGCGGAATCCAAAATAACCCATACCATAATTTTTTACTAATGTTTTACTAATTTTTTACCGCCATAAAATTTTTTTACCCCGGACCCCACCCCCGTTATAGCTTCCCCGCTCATAATTTTCTACTACTTTTTGACTAATTTTTTATCCCCATAAAAATTTTTTACTTCTAAACCTACCCCTATACCACCTACCCTACTACCTTAACGTTTAAGCCAGCGGAATATTTTATAATTTCAAGAGGAAAACAGCTATCGACCTAATTCCACAGCCATAATTTGTTACTCGTCAAATACTAGAAGAAGGTTTATACTGGTTTTTGGTTAAAACCACTCTCTACTCCTCACAACCCTTACGTTCTTTAGGAAGAGACATGTAGCAAACAACTGCCTCATTATAATGTAAAGATAATGTAAAGATAACAGTAATAAATATTTTAACATTTAAATCACGTATTGGAATTACTACAATTAAATTATAGTGGTGCATTGGAACGCTTGGCAACCGTGTACTTGAACAGAGCTCAGAAAAGGCAAAACAATTTACAAGATTAAATATATAGATTTACTATTCTGATATGTTAACCATCAAAATGACATATGAAGGTTATTTCATTTATTTTTTTTTTATATAAAAATTAGTATAAGAAAAATCTTTTGAAAATATACGCAAAATTGTAAAGAACTTTATTGAAAACATAAAAAAAACATTGATAGTTGACACAGCGTCATCGGTTAATAAGAAAAATGCGTTAATAATAATGGTAGAAATTTCCAACATTCAACTTAATTTGATTTAGTGAACACTTTGTGATCGGTTTTTATTTTAATTTTTTGTTTCGAGTTAAATCACAAATATATAATGTCTTAGTTGTTGACTTTAGTATATTAAATAAAACAATAATTTTATTTCTTTATATTTATTTATTTGTTTAGGGAAATTTAAAAAAACAATTACGGCATTTTATTTCAAAGCCAACTAAATGAAAAATTGTTTTTTTTAATTTACATTTTCTGTCATCCCTAGAATGCCTGTTATATATACTTGAAAAACTCTTCTTATGTGCTATTCTATGACGTATAAATCCAATATAACGGCCATAAATAACAAAGTTGGCTATGGTTGCAAGAAATCTAAAAGAACTTTGTAAACCTCAATCGATGCCCGTAGAATATTTTGCAATTTTTCTAAAACCACAATTTTTGTTTTTTCTCGATATTTTGAAAGCCCCTGTAGATAATTTTAATTTCATCACATCACTTGATTGGACTTGGAATAGTGCACCTTTTTTCTTATTTAAGCAACACTGTATCTCTTACCATTTTGGAAATCCACATGAAGTTACTTTTATCTGTGACACATGGTATATATAATCTATTAAGCTAATTTTGGGCAAAATTTTTGGCGCTGAAATTCAACTTTTTCACTTGCTGCTGTTGTTGATCGTTTAAATCTATGAATTAGCTGTTTTCCCTAAGATGATAGAGACGAAGGCTTTATTTAAGTTAAATAATGACAGATTCGTATTCTGTAGCTATAAAATTATTATAATGCCAAAAATCCATATAAACAAATTTCAGAAACTTAAGATTTTTTATACTATTATACCAGTAAATGAAATCTAAAATTAAATTAATATTCTTACTTTATTGAATAGCAAAATAATATGACTTTAACTAGGACTCTCAGTTGAGTTTAAGTATTGTAATATTTGGTGATATTTCTCATAGAATGTAGTTTTTGGTACACTTATTTTTATGGAAATTTCCAGTACCTACTAGCGTTATAAATCCAACCTTGGGTTGTGTTATATAAATTTACTATAATTTGTTAGTTTTTTACCCAATAAACTATCGATTTTTGTAAATTAATTGTAGGATATCCCATCAAGTGAAAGTCTTAACTGTGAATATTTAAAATATCTTTTAACTGATTGTACATTAAAAATTGTATAATGGTTTTTAATTTAGGGGATGTATTTAAAACATTTAAATTGTCTGAAAATAGAAAACCGATCAGATTCAAATGTGCTAACAAAATTGTTTTTGGGAATTGCTTCACCGATATTTCGGGGAACGACGTTTACTAGTATGGACAGTCGTCTGGGCGACCGGTGTAGTTTAAAAGCATTTGACCTAAGACTCTTTTTTTTGCGTCGTATATTCCCTGTTTCGATTTATTTGATATAAATAAGTTTTATCATTGTCAGCAATGTCACAACAAATATGTGTGTATGTGCGAATTGTTTTCACAATTATTAAGTATTAAGTCTCAATTGAAGATTAACAAAGTAAAGTACATAAAGAAGTAAGGTAGGTAAATATTATTCGAAGCCAAGGAATCAGAAACAAAATTGTCCTAGAGAGGGGCAAATCAGGAAGAAAAATGTCCTAGAAAGAGGTGAAAATCAGAAAAAATTTTGGTCAGCAAATTTATACGAAGTTTTGTAGGCTTAATGCGATTAGATTAAGGTATTTACTTTTTCAATGGTTAAAGTTGAGCTAATACAAGGAAACAAGAATTTTGTAGGAAAAATCAGGTCAAGAAAACACCTTTGATCAAAATATTAGATGAAAGATGACCAAAAAAATAAACTAATTAATGTTCTAGTGGAATTTTGTTAATGATTGGCGAGTAATTCTAATACTGAATAGCCACTATAATACAGTTTAATTTCTTTTGAAAAACTATTCAAGAATTAAATTTATACAAAAATTAAAGTGTGCCTAAAAATTTAGTAGATCTGAAATGATCCTGGCGGGCAAAAAAATTGAAGTTCATTACGGGGAATAAAACTAATAGGATATATTTTTGTTATAATTTTTCTTACAATTTTGTACTTATGACTGTTCTTCAGCTTCAACATACTAAAGATAACAATTCATTGGGTAAAGCTAATTTAACAGTCGATGCAACACAGTTGTGAGTGGGACTATAATTATATACAAAAAAAGTATGAAGAGATTTTATTGTTCCTGTAACGTAATATTTGTTCCAAAATATTATTTAATAATCTTTAAGTGACCTTAACAGTATTAAACTTACGACTAGAAAATGATTTTTTTCAATATCAATAGCCTCTCAAAAATAGTATTAGAGAGGTATAGTGAGGTGACCTTAGAATAATTTAAGCTACAGTATATAAATAGACATTGAGAGGGATAGAAAAACTGATGCTGAGGAATAAAATTAACACATGGACACAGTTAATGAAGAACAATAATATAAAGAATATATAGACTATGGAAAAGGTAATAATAAATGACATACATGATTAAAGTAACTCAATAACGGGCTTAATCACATAAACCAGGAAATTGTTGAGATATAAAATTGCAAACCAAATTCTGCAAATAATCAAACTTAAAAGGCAAGATCAGAACTCTTGAAAGAATAAAACCTGACAGGCCATGAACCAGGGGCGGATCCCGGGCGATTTCATGTTTCAGGGGGGCGAACCTGTACTAAATTTCCCTGAATAAAATTTTAAACCTAGATTTCTTGGGTTATTACACTAAACATAGTCGTTATGAGGTTTAAACCCGTAGAAGTTGCCTTCATCTAGGCTCTTGGAGTTAGGATTTCCTCGTTTTAATATTAAATTTACTGACTTTAAGGCTCTCGGTGGAGGTCATCGCCCCCATCGCCTCCCCAACGGATCCGCCCATGCCATGAATGAAAATAATTTAATAAACGCTCTGTAACAAAAGACAAAAACGGGTAATGAAAACAAACATAACTTCATATTTATTGGCATACGTAATAAAACTCTAAAATAAAAATAAAAATCAAGGGATTCCGGCGTTTTTCGTAACAATTTCTAGTGTAAGTTTTATTTAGCTTATCTGCTATTTTCGGAATACACTGCATACCTAATGTATTGTAATGTTTTTATTTCCATAATCGGGTTCTTGAATTTATTTATAAACACTGTCCAACTCTAATTTATTTTCATTGCTTTAACACCATTTATATTCAAGAACTATTTACAATTCATCTTAACTATATGCCAGTCGAATATTGAGTAAATGCTTTTTGAGCTCTCCGTATTTTTATATTTCTTCTGGGAATTCTACAGAACGGCAAAGAGACTAGACTGGAAATCTCAGAGAACGCCATCAAAGTAAGCCGCCGACCTCGATGCGCCAGACGATAAATGCCCCTTCTACGAATTATCGGATGAATTCTCGTCAATAGTAATTCCAAAATTAATAGCATTTCTGGATTTTGATTTATTTTATTTGATAGTTTCTTTGAGCAAGACAGATGTTTAAAAGGATATGTACGTTGGTAAAACCCTAATTTACTGCAGTCTAAAATTATTATGACGCTTCAATTAGGTTTGTAGTTAAAGATCTTTAAATTTGAGATGTTGAGCAGGCTTTATAGAAAATTGAATAGTCTGATATATAGTAAAAATAAAAGTTTTATTTTGAAGATTCTGTTAGAAATAGCATTTAGATGTCATCTAAGTGTTTTTCGTAGGTTTTTGTGTAAGATCAATTAATTTAATAATTTAAAATTTTAATTTAGGGGCTTTAGGTTAGTTTCTGCGAAATCTATTATTTGTGTGACTTTTATTGTTTGAGCGGTTGTAGCGCTAGAATTTTATCGATAGCTGTATTTCCACTGAAGTTATAAAATAATATACAACGTTTGAAAGCTTACTAAGGAAAAAGGATGTTGATGTTAACGTAGTTAAATAGTGTGATCTTTTGTTAAAAAACCGAAGTTGTTATTCTGAATTCAAAAAAAAAAAAAAAATGAGAGCGGTAAAAAAGTATATAAAAAGTACTAAAAAATTATGATATACCTTATTTTGGATTCCGTTTAAAGTACCCCCTAGCACAACAAAACTAGACTTTAACGGTTGTGTGAGGTAGAGGGTGGTCTTTGTGATAACCACTATAAACCCTTTTTTAGGAATGGACGAGTAAAAAATTATAGCGGTGGAATTAGGTCGATAGCTGTTTTCCTCTTGAAATTATAAAATATTCGGCTGGCTTAAACGTTAAGGTAGTAGGGTAGGTGGTATAGGGGTAGGGTTAGAAGTAAAAAATTTCTATGGCTGTAAAAAATTAGTCAAAAAGTAGTAGAAAATTATGATATACTTTATTTTTGATTCCGTTATAAAGTACCTACTAGATTAATGAAACTAAATTTTAAGGGTGGTAAGGGGTAGGGGGTGTTTTTTTGCGATAACCACTGTAAACCTTCTTCTAGTACTTGACGAGTAAAAAATTATGGCGGTGGAATTAGGTCGACAGCTGTTTTCCTCTTGAAGTTATAAAATAATTCGCTGGCTTAAACGTTAAGGTAGTAGGGTAGGTGGTATAGGGGTAGGTTTAGAAGTAAAAAAACTCTATGGCGGTAAAATATTAGTTAAAAAGTAGTAAAAAATTATGATATATTTTAATTTTGATTCGGTTATAAAGTAGCCTCTAGATTAGCGAAAGTAATTTCTAAGGGTTGTGAGGGATAGAGGGTCGTCTTTGCGATAACCACTATAAACCCTCTTCTATTATTGGACAAGTAACAAATTATGGCGGTGGAATTAAGTCGATAGCTGTTTTCCTCTTGAAGTTATAAAATATTCCGCTGGCTTAAACGTTAAGGTAGTAGGGTAGGTGGTATAGGGGTAGGTTTAGAAGTAAAAAAAAATTATGGTGGTAAAAAATTAGTCAAAAGTAGTAAAAAATTGTGATGTACTTTATTTTTGATTCCGTTATAAAGTACCCACTAGATTAACGAAACTAAATTTTAAGGGTGGTGGGGGGTAGGGGTGGTTTTTGCGATAACCACTATAAACCTTCTTCTAGTACTTAACGAGTAAAAAATTATGGCGGTGGAATTAGGTCGATAGCTGTTTTCCTCTTGAAGTTATAAAATATTCGGCTGGCTTAAACGTTAAGGTAGTAGGGTAGGTGGTATAGGGGTAGGGTTAGAAGTTAAAAATTTCTATGACTGTAAAAAATTAGTCAAAAAGTAGTAGAAAATTATGATATACTTTATTTTTGATTCCGTTATAAAGTACCTACTAGATTAATGTAACTAAATTTTAAGGGTGGTAAGGGGTAGGGGGTGTTTTTTGCGATAACCACTGTAAACCTTCTTCTAGTACTTGACGAGTAAAAAATTATGGCGGTGGAATTAGGTCGATAGCTGTTTTCCTCTTGAAGTTATAAAATATTCCGCTAGTTTAAACGTTAAGCTAGCGGGGAAGCTATAACGGGGGTGGGGTTCGGGGTAAAAAAATTTTATGGCGCTAAAAAATTAGTAAAAAATTAGTAAAAAATTATGGTATGGGTTATTTTGGATTCCGCTATAGTGTCCCCGCTAGCTTAACGGACCTGCAGAATTTTCTGATCTACATAGAGTCGTGTGCCAGGTTGATGACTCAACACCACTGCGACTGACACAACAACATGTCCAATTACACCACCAGACCACAGATCAGAAAATGCTGAAATGGAAAGAGAAGTCCCTTCATGGAAGACATATAAATGACGTCAACCAAGATTATGTGGACAGTGCAGCGTCGAACTACTGGTTGATCTCTGGTCATATGTTCCCTGAAACGGAAGGCTTTATATTGGCAATCCAAGATCAAGTAATTCCAACTAAGAACTACCTAAAGTTCATCGTTAAAGATCCTTCTATTAACAACGATAGATGCAGGTACGGTGCCAAACATCTGAATCTATCCAGCATATTACAGGAGGTTGTAAAGCGTTCGCTGCAACTGAATACAAAGAACGACACGATGCTGTGGCAAAAATACTTCACCAGGAACTAGCACTGAAACTTGAATTATCACAGTCGGTAAGATTACCATACTATAAATATGGACCAGAATCTGTTTTAGAAAATATCAACTACAAGCTGGGACCGCACGATACTGACCGATAGTTTTGGTAGATAAAGTCTCTCGGAAAACAACTTTAATTGACATAGCAATTCCTAACAACAATAATATAAATATCAAGCAGGCTGAGAAAATAACCAAATATAGAGATTTGGAATTTCAAATAAAGACTCAGTGGAACATGAACAACACGCGAACTGTACCAATTGTTATGTCAACGACCGGACTAGTCCCAAAACATCTATTAAACAATCTAAAATACTTCGGTCTGGACGAACATCTTTACAAACAAATGCAAAAAGTCGTCTTGTTAGGGACCACCCGGACGGTCAGGAAATTCATGGGAAACTGCCGCCACGACTCCAACCACGGGCCTGAAAACCTGGCAAGGGCTCCCACAGAGCGAAACCCTTTTGATATCTAGGGTTTAGTGAATTTTCCCCTAAAGGCACTCATAGCGTGCCTTACAGAGAATGTGATGCCATACATTGTATGGTCAAGTCGGGGATAATAGTTTATTTTGCACATTATTTATATATATATATATATATATATACAATGTGTAAGTATAATAAAGAGAAGGAATAAATACAAAAAAAATACAACAAAATTAAGTGCAAAATTAGAGCGCCTAACAGTAAAAACTGATACAAAGTGGACACCCTATCACTCATAGTCATTACAAATGTTTACAAATTATGTACAAATACTAATAGGTGATAAAAATGAAAGTAGTTTATTCGAACGTTATTTTTAAAAAATGTTGAAATATAATGTGTAATGAATGAACAACAAAAAAAAACAGATAAATACAATAAAGTAATAATGCACAAATAGACAGGCTTCTTAGATACGCACATATAAAGAAAAACAAATTCAAAATACTATTAATTAACAAATACCTTCACATCTTTGCTGCCACAACGAACACCATACATATTATAAATAAATGGTTATAAAGAATTCTTTACATTTTTTCTTAAATGATGTTAGTGTAAGATCCTTAATAAATTTAGGAAGGCAGTTATATAATTTATAAATCTGAAACGTGAAAGTAGTGGTGCGATTTATTGGTGGAGATATTAGACCACGACGTCGGACATTAATATTATGAACGTCAGTTCTGAAAATGATTTTATTAAAAAGGTATGGTGGTGATTGTCGAGTGATAACTTTTTGAAATAATGTCACTAACTGCAGTTCACGCCTATTTCTCATCTGAAGCCAGTTGGCATCTTTTAGCGTATGGGATACTCTATCATATTTTCTAATGCCATAGACATATCTTAGACATGTATTCTGATTTTTTTAAATTCTAATTTCATTTGACTTCTCTAAACAAGGGCTATATACACTGTCACAATAGTTAAAATGGCTTAAAACTAGAGTGTCTGTCAACAATAGTTTTGTTTTTATAGGGAGGATTTGACGGCATGGATACAGCATTTTGAGCCGTATGCATTCTTTATACATTTATTTACATGGTTTTTAAATCTGAGGTCAGTATCTAACTCTAACCTTAAATTTCGAGCACTCCTAACGCTATTAATGTCATTATTGTTAAGACAGTTGCACATTTTATCTTCAATTTGATGTCGGTATTTACCAAAAATTAATACGTAAGACTTAGATGGATTAATAATTAATTCATGGCGTTTTGATTCAACAGCTAATCTATTATGATCAGAATTTATTATATCTTGGGCTATTCGAAAATCAAAATGATCGAAAGAGTATGATATTTGAGTATCATCTGCATACAAGTAGGATTTGCAGGGTTGTAATGAAAGAATAATATTAGATGAATAAATACTAAATAAAAGCGGGTCCAAAATAGAACCTTGTGGAACACCTCTAACTATGAATTTAGCATCAGAGTGACCTACATCAGTTTCAACAAACTGTCTCCTATTTTGAAGATAACTGCACAACAAATCTGTAGCATTGGAAGCGAAACCACAATAGTGTAAAAGATGTCTCTGGTACCCGCTGATTGTTTATCTTCGAGATGAAGGACCTTCCCTGCCACTGGATCTTGCTCTCTTAGCATCTGGAACTGGCCGTACTTTTTGGCAAACACTTTGACTATTTCTTTGGACATCCGGAGATCTCGAGCCACACAATGAGCCAGGGCATATTCTATGGGCACCTCAAACAGGTCTCGGGTTTCCTCTCTGGTCACGTCATGCTGTACTTCCTGCCCATCAGAGTACAGTGCCATGAACTGTTCGAATGTCATCTCGTCATCAGGTGGTTGGATGCTGCGGACTTGGGCTTGGTCAACTCCGGTCTCATGACTTTCGGCATAAGGCATACCTGTTGAAATGGTTTGGTTTTCCTCGAGGTAGCGTCCTTATTCTGTAGACAACATCGTTGACAATTTGGTACGGCCCCTCCCAAGATCTCTGTAGCTTGGGCGAATATCCACGACGACGTTGCGGGTTATACAACCCAACAAGATAATCAACTTGGAATTTCCCGCCTTCAGCTTTGATGTATGCTTCCTTCATACGGGTACTGGCGTTCTCGATATTTAATCGGACTCTTTGGTGGATGTCGTTCATCTTCTGCCGTAACTGGCTGACACAGTCTTCACCTACGGTCTCTTCTCCTGGCGGACATTCAAACTTCAAATCGCATGGTTGTCGTACTTTCGTCCCATAATAACACTTGCTGGGGTCTGATCCGTGGACTCGTGCACAGGCGAACGATATGCCATTAGAAACAAGTGAAGATACTGGTCCCAGTCTCTTTGGTGGTCAGAGACTACCTTTGACAAATGGCGCTTAATAGCCGTATTCACCCGGTCTACTATCCCACCGGATTGAGAGCGCAATGCTGTTGTCCGTGTTTTAGTGATCTTCAATAGTTTGCAGACGTCTTGGAAAAGAGTAGATTCGAAATTCCTCCCTTGGTCTGAGTGCAACTCCAAGGGAACTCCAAAACGACTGATCCATTCCTTGACAAGGACATCTGCAACGGTCAAGGCTTCTTGATTGGGCAAGGCATAAGCTTCTGCCCATTTACTGAAATAGTCCATGATCACCACAATGTACTTATTTCTGGAGTCAGATTCAGGAAATGGACCGGCAACATCAATGGCTACTCTTTTAAACGGACTGTCCATGTTATCTGCCTCATGGGGGCTTTTACTCGCTTCTGAGGCCCATTACTTGCTGCACAAACCGTACATTTCCGGCACCAATCCTTAACATCGACTTGGCAGTTTACCCAGTACAAGCGTTCTCTCAACTTCCCCAAGGTTTTCGTTATTCCCAGATGTCCTCCAGTTGTACCAACATGTAGTTCTTGTAAAACCTCTGGCCTCCTATTTCTGGGAACTACAATTTGTTTTCTGTCGTTTCCCGCCTCTGGAGTTTCCAGGACGCGCTTCAGAAGTCCATTCTCCAGGATGAGGGAGTTTTACTGAGCCCAGTACGACTTTATGGTTGGTGGTTGGTCTCCTGCCACGTAGGTTTGCGGTCTTCTTCCTTCCACCGGATAACTTCTTTCAAATCTGGATCTAATTTCTGGTCTTTTTGGATCTCTTTAGATTGCCAGTGATCATTTACAGCGGTAGTTCTACCGAGAACAGTCCCTTTTTTCAACTCGCTGACAATGTTTGCAGTCATTAGGGCATGGCCATAAGAATGCTGATGCATTCTTATGGCTTGTTCCAGCGCGATGTTCAGTCTCGAAGTCGAATTCTTGCAATCTCTCAATCCACCTGGCCACTTGTCCTTCGGGGTTTTGAAACTGCAGGAGCCACTTCAGTGCTGCCTGATCAGTCCTCAGGAGGAATCTTTTACCATAGAGGTACTTGTAGAAATGTTCTACCCCTTTCACCACAGCCAAGAGTTCCCTGCGAGTAACGCAGTAATTACGTTCTGGCTTGCTCTAGGTCTTGCTGAAATATCCGATGACTTTCTCCTGGCCCTCTTGAATCTGCGAAAGCCCGGCACCAATTCCCACATTACTTACGTCTGTATCCAAGATGAAATTCCCATCTGGTAAAGGACAACTTAAAATGGGGTCAATGCACTTTTCAGGGTCTCGAATGATCGCTGGCATTCCTCGTCCCACTGGTACCGCACATCTCCCTCTGTGAGTCTAGTGAGTGGCTTGGCGATCTTGGTAGATCCTGCTACATACTGACGATAGTACGTGCCTAACCCCAGGAAACTTCTTAGCTGGTGGATATATTTAGGAATCGGCCATTCTTGGACGGGTTTGATTTTCTGTTTATCGACAGCTACTCTATCTGCCGAAACCACATGTCCAAGATATTAAACAGCTTCTTGAAACAGCTGACACATCTTCGGGCTTTAGTCCGGATCTTCGAAGTCGCCGAAACACCTCCTCCAGGTTCTTCACGTGGTCTTCAAAAGATCTTCCAATCACGATAATGTCGTCAAGATTTACCAGGCACGTTTTCCGTGAAAGCCCTTTTAACACTGTTTCTATCAATCTTTCAAACGTCGCTGGAACATTACACAACCCAAATGGCATCACCGTGAATTGGTAAAGTCCTGAGCCGATGGTAAAAGCAGTCTTTTCTCCGTCTTTTTCAGCAAGTTTCACCTGCCAATATCCGCTTTTCGAGTCCAGGGTGGAAAACATTTTCGATCCAGTCAACGTATCTAGGGTGTCGTCTATTCTTGGAAGGGAATAGCTGTCTTTCTTTTTAGCGTGGTTTAATTGCCGATAGTCCACGCAAAAATCCATTTTTCTTTTTAACCAAGACAACTGGAGAAGCCCAAGGGCTATTTAATGGTTCAATAACACCTTTTTCCTCTCGCGGACTATCTTGTCGGCTTCTTCTCTTTTAGTTAGGGGTAGTCTCCTTGACGACTGTCGAATAGGTTGAGTCTCCCCGGTATTAATTATATGTTCCACCAGATCAGTTCGTCCTCTTTTGCCGTTCCCTACATCGAATATATCCAGGGGCCTGTTTCATAATCTACTTGTAACTTGTAGGTTTGTAACTTGTAGAATTTCGTTTCAAAATTCAACAAAATTATTCTACAAGTTACAAATTGTAAAATCCAAAATATTAGTATTCGACATGTACACAACTTGCAAATTTCAAATACTAATATTTTGGATTTTACAATTTTTAACATGTAGAATAATTTTGTTGAATTACGAAACGAAATTTTAGAAGTTACAAGTTGATTATGAAACAGGCCCCTGGTAGTTTCTAACGATGTCCCTCAACTTTGCTTTCTGGATTGGCTTTAACTTCCTGGAAGAATCTGTTATGAGTTGCTCCAGTTCTCCGATAGCTTACCTGGTGGGATTTCTGCATGCTGTGTGCTTCTGAATATAGAGGAAACTGTTAAACAATGGCCCAAAGTTGTTCCTTTCTTTAACGCAACCGAGTAATGATTCAGGATCATTACTCTTACTGGCGCAATCGAATTGGCACGAAACAGAGTCTTCCCCAGTGTGATTCCTATGCCTTCCGTTGTTAAGTTCAGGATCAAACATCATAACTGTTCCAGCTTTAGCTTTCTCATCTAGACTAGAATCTACAATGATTTCAGCTTTTTCCGGAACTTTGACCTCCGCGGATAAGATGGCTCGAAGCATTATGTCATCTTTTCCATGAAGCACCACTTTTTCGTCATTCACTCGCAGAATTCCATCTTTAAGTTTAACTTGAATCCCTTGGAGCTTATGATATCCATTCCGATGATGACTTGGTCTTAAATGTCCGTCACTAATACCCGATGTTGGATGTTGTATTTCCCAAGACCATTTCAACCCCTATTTCATCATGGACTTTTGCTGTCTCTCCGGTTGCTGTTCGCAGTTGCCATTTTGTTGGTTTTATCATTGTCTCATCTAAAACAATGTTGGGCTTTATTACTGTTTTCGTCGCACCAGTATCCAGCAACATTGCACATTGCTTCTTATTAATAAGGCAATCTACAATGACACTGTTAACGTAGTTGCGCAGCGAAGCGACATACGCGTTGCTAGTTGGGGCTTGTTGGCTACAGGTCGACGATGGTCCCTTTACGTTGGCCCTCTTTAGTTTTCCCGACGAGGAAGTCGATACTCCGTTGCTCTCCTTGTAACGACTCTGGGTATGTCCTACCTTACGACACTTCCGACACCTCAGTAGTCTTTTTTCTTTGGTAAGGACTTCCTCTACTCCTCTACTATCTTTCTTACAACAGAGGCTTCCTCATTTCCACCATCTTCTGATTCCCCGTTAACAATTCGGACACTGGCTTGACCTCTGCAGGTATTTTTCGCACCCTCGAATTCAAAAGCTCGAGCCAATACATCTACTAATTGAGTCGGTCGAGCTAGGGTCAATACTTGTCTGGCTTCGTGGTCCCGAAGTCCATCCAAAAATGCTTGCACTGCTAACCTTTCTATCACATTTCCCGGTGTGGCTGGATAAGCAAGGCGAACCAGAAGGGCAATATCAGCTTCAAACTCTTGTAGGGATTCATTCGATCTCTGGTAGCGATTTTTCAGTTGGGAGTGGTAAACGTGCTTCAAATGAGTCTGTCCATACCTCAATTCTAAATGTTTCACTAGTTGTTCGTAGTCTTCCTGCTCCGAGGTATTTAACCTTTGCAAAATATCGGTAGCATCCTCTCTTAGGGCGAGGGTTAATGTTATTGCCTTTTCCTCTGTCGACCATCCGTTTAACTTTGCTGCAGCCTCGAACTGGCGCCGATTATTAGTCCATGACAATTTTCCATCAAATTGTGGAGGTTTCATTTTGTGTCGTGTTCCCTCGAGACCAATTTTAGAATCCACCACTTCCGGACTGTTTCTGCTTTCGGTCTTTGGTGGAGTTTCATCCCTTTGCATTGTGATTACCTGTTCATTTATTTTCCTGGTCTCACTCTCCATGATCTGTTTTAGCTCTTCCATCCGCGTTTCATTTTCGCCCATTGTCTGCTTTAGCTCTTTCATCCTAGCTTCATTCTCGACTATTTTCTCTTCTAGCATTTCTGAATTTTTGTGTACCATGCTTTTCAAATTTTCTTCTAGGGAATTAGCATTTTCCAGTAACAGGGTTTCTAAGGATTCTTTCAAGATTTTAGAATTGTCTAGTAGTTTGTCTTCTAGGGTGTTAGAATTTTCGTGTAATTTTTCAAATAATTTGTCTTCTAGGAATTTCGAATTTTCTAGCAATTTGTCTTCTATGGTTTTAGAGTTTACTTGTAATATTTGTAGTTTATCTTCTAAAGACTTGGAATTTTCTAACAATTTGTCTTCTTTTTTTTAATAGCATACTCATGTCAAATAAATAAGTTTCGGGATCATTACCTTCATTTATTAGTCCATCTCGTAGCCGTTGTATTAATTCACTTTTTATCCACTAATTTCTAAATCCCTTTCCTCAAGTTCTTTTTTTAAATCCGCCACTTTCAACTGGTCCAAAGTCACCGCTTTAAACATTGTTAGTCTATTAATTTTTCACTTCTAAAGTTCCACAAATACACCTACATCTGTCACCACTGTAATGTTCAGTTCAATTCTCGGATTTATTTAAAAACACAGTCCAATTCAATTTATTTCCACTACTTTAGCACAATTTATATTCACAGAACTATTTATAATTTATCTCTACTTAACTATACGGCCGTCGAATATAGAATGAATGCTATGCCAGCTGTCTGTATTTATATATTTCTCTCGGAATTCTCTAGTAGGTCAACGAGCCATCGGGAAATGTGTTCTCGAATCTTAGATAAAATTCGACGAATTCCCATTAACGCTACCCGCCGGCCTCGGGTCGATAGCCAAACATTTCGGACGAATGCCAATTACACGAGCTATCGGATGAATGCCGATTGCACCAGATATTGGATGAGTACCCGCACATTATATAAGTTTAACAAACTAGTTTTTTTACATACATGTTTCTTTCACGATATATCTTTTAGTTGAACGTTTTCTTCGATTGGTTCTCCCAGGTGGATGCTTTGGCGTCGTCTTGAGATAATGCATCTAAGGCGTCTTTGAAATAAGCTGGGTAAAAGGCTGGTGGAATTGGAGGGTCATCACTGGACCTTTGAATGGCTATAAGGGCTCGTCTTCTTCGTCCTCGGCATTTGCAGTAGACATATAAAATGATTAGACAAATTATTAGTAAGATTGTCAAAATTGTGAACCAGGATAAGCTTTTGGTTACGTATGATTGATTTATCAAATCATCTTGTTGGTCTAAATATTGTGACAATTTGTGTTCCGCTATACTGAGGTCTTCGGTATTTAATTTGCTCAATTTTAAGGGCTTTAAATTTGGAAAATAAAAATTTGATGGCATGTTCTCACAGCAACTTTATGATACGTTTGCTGGATGAATTTTATAAGAAATGTTTTGATAGGTGTCAATCATTCTTTTTGCGAGGACTCAGGTTGAGCCTATGAAAGCACTGTATTGAGGTTGAAGTTTTAATATGAATTTGTCCGCATTATTTTCGCAACGATGTTTCGACTTTCGGACATAATGGTCACAGGTAATGGGTCTGATACTGAAACTACCGAGTAGTTCGTGGAAAGTTCTTGAATGTTATATTCTTTTGCATAGATTACAACTGTTTGGCATGTTCTTGGAAGGCTGCTGATTGGTTTGAAGAATTGAGATTCATATAAAGCTTCACTATCAATAGGATCGGGTAAAATGTCTAAACATATCTTTGTTCTTCCATCAATTTCTTTACAATTTTGTAATGAATCCCACAGTTATATAAAGTAATGAATCATCATTTCTAGCAATGAATCCAGTATGATTGTCTAATATCGGTAAAGGGTATAAACGATAAAGAATAAAATTTTCGGGGTCAACGAAAGGAATTTTTAAGACAATTATTATTTTTGAATCTAATTGGAATGCTTGTAATTCAATGATACGAGTATCAACATATTGTACAACAGTGGAAGTATATATACTTCCACTGTTGAATTGAAAGTTCGTTCTTTTGCAAAGATTATGAGATTGTCTGGATCGATTTAATCAAATCGTTCGGGGTAATTATAGAACTGTGTAATACTTTTAATTTAGGAAATTATATTGAATTAAAGACATCGTCTAGAATTTCCTCTATAAAAATATAGCTTGCCATAACAGATTCGCATATTTCTAAAGTTGATTTTTGGATTTCAATAAAGTCATTATTAAATGTTTCTTCATCTACCTGCAGTTTTTGAATAGTTGAATTAAAATTCTTTATTACTGAAGTTGTTACGGAGATTTGATTTTTTAATAGATTTTCAATCTGGGGTTGCCTGAGATGGTTTTCCATATAGTTCCTAAACCGTTTAATATACCGCGTTTGCGTGTATTTGAAATATAGCTTCTAGTGTCTGCGAAAAAATCTCTATATTTTTCATTTACATTTTTCGAAATTTGCCTGCGAAGACCTACATGTGTTACAATTATGTTTTAAAAGCCATCATACGTCTAGTTTCTTCACTAAGAACATCTACCATATGATCTAAAATGTTGTCATAATTGTCTATAGCAGATTTCATTGAACTGAGTTCTTTACAAACTAAGGAGAGTCCACTTAGAGTTGGAAATTTTGATATTACCTTCTTTTTGAAAATAAATCCCTATTGTGTTGTTCACAGGATTTAAGGAATATTGGGAGTTTGCAATTTCGCATAATCCGATAAATGCAAGGATTCTGTAAAGAAAATAAAGCTCTAATCAGAATACGGCTTTAGCCTATCAAAATTTACGTTAGTAGTTTGATTTGTTGTAAAATTAATCAATTTGGCTGAATTTTGAAAAATTTCTTTAATTTCAAATGGACCGTTAAATTTATTTTCTCTTTTACATAGACTTTATCGTTTTTGATTTTTGTTTGTGAAGATCTGTTTTTGCCCTTGCAATTTTATAATAATGTTCCATTTTATTATTTAAGTCACGTATATCGTTTGAAATCAATTATTTTTGATTGTAAGAGTGTTTTAGTCTACCTGCTGTATGGCCAAATATTAACTCGTACGCGGTGAAACCGTGAGTTTGATTTCTTGGGTTGTTATAACAAATAAGAAGTACATTGAAAGGATGCTCATTGGGGTTTTATGCAGTGTTTGCTTTTATCATTTCTGATAAAGTAGCGTGAACACGTTCTATTGATCCGTTTCATTCAGGGTGATTCACGCTGGTGAAAGTAAAATTTATATTATATAGTTCGCATAAGTCTTTCATGAGTGTATTATCGAATTCCTTTCCGTAATCAAAGTGTATACGTAGGGGAGTACCATAATGTTGAAAAAAAAAACACTAAAAGAGTATTTATTACTGATGAAGCCTTCTTGTCTGTAAGCCTGGGTGAATTTTGTTAACTCATCTCTGATGGTTAAAGCATAATTCTTTTCAGGCTACTCGAAAATATCAATACTGATTGTTTCAAATGGGGTTTTGGGAGTTTCGCCAATGAAAGGTGCACTTTTGACATATTTAACAAGTGTTAATGTACTTTTCTACGCTTTTAACTAAACCGGGCTAATTATATTTTTATTTGATCCTTCTAATTGCTTCATTAATTCCTTTATGGAGATTACTTTTTCCATAGTGATACTGTTCTAAGAATTTAATCTTCATTTGGGGTAGTAATAAGATTTTGACAGAAAGATATATGAGAGTATTTCTAGGGTTGGAAGTTCAACATTATTTTCGACATAATAAGTTTGTGCTGGTTGAAAGTAATTTTGGCATCTATACAATATATAGAATAAGTGAAGAACTACCTTTACTGGGTCGAAGAGTATAGGAATTATGAAGTATTTTCTATCTTATAAAGATTTACTTGAAAGCATATTAATTCTGTCCATATTGAAGCCAAAGTTTATATAAAAAAAATCATCGATTATTTTATCATGTAGTTCGGTTAGCTTATTTTGACAGAAGAAAGTCATGATGGGTTTGTGGGTTTTGTAAAGGAGTTGTGAATTTGAAGTTTCAATTTTAGAATAGTCTATCAATGATTTTGTTTTATATAGGTCTACAAATCTGTTATATTCAGAAATATTTTTTCTAAATCGACAAAATTTTGAATGTCGGGATTTTCGGGAATTGAGTCATTGTCTTCATTTGAAGCATGCATTTTAGAATGTACGTTTATGCAATCTCGAAAGTGATTTATTCTGATGCGAGATAATTCATTTGCGTTCTTATTTTGCTTTCCAGGTTTATATACTATTCTGTAATTATATTCCTCTAATTTTAAACGCCATCTGGCAAGTCTGCTGCCAGGGAAAATACTCAGGTTAATGGGCGGTGGTCGGTCGACATTATGAAACGTCGGCCAAAAAGTTGCCCTCTAAAGGTTTTGACTGCCCATTCAATGGTAAGAAGTTCTCTCTCTATTGTGGAATATTTGGTTTCTGCTGAACATAGGGTCCGAGAAGCATACGCTATAGGAAGATCCTTTCCTATGGGTCCTTGTGAGAGTACTGCACCAATAGCGAATGAATTAGCATCAATGGTTAGAATAAATTCTTCAGAATCTTAGAATGGGTTCAGTGGTCAGAATTTCCTTAAGATGTTTAAACGAATTTTTACAATCATCAAATAGAATGTTGACATTCTTTTGCAGAAGTCTAGTAAGAGGTTTAGCTATTTTTGCGGAATTTGGGACGAAACGGCGAAATATCCTGTTAAACCAAGAAAAGATTTTACTTCTTTAGGATTTTTGGGTTCTGGAAAATTAATAATGTATTCGACATTTTTAGGATTAAGTTTAATACCTTTGGGAGTAACTGTATGTCCGTGATATGCTACTTACTGTCTTAGAAATTCACACCTGTCAGCTTCTATTTTAAAATTTGAATTGCTGAGTCTGTTGAAAACTTCTTTTAAGTCGAGAAATGTGATCATGAATTGTAGGGGAATAAACTATTATAGCGTTTGAGAGCTTTCATTTTGAATATCTAATAAGATGTAATCAATAGGGGTTTTCGCGGAAGCAGTTCTGAATCGGTTCAACGGTAATATTACCGTAATTTTCTGAAAACGCCGTTCGCGGAACAAAATTACCGAAAATGAACCGATTTAGAACTAAGTGAACGAATGAAACATCGTCCTATAGACGATAACAGCCAGTAACAGTAGCAACGTAGAATTGTATTGTGAACCAAATCTATTGTTATAAAATTTGATGATCTGGGTTACAGTAGTCTGGAGTTCGGTGTTCGCGGTAAGCAGTTATTGGTTCTGAATCGATTCTGAATCGATTCAAATGGTTCTTGCTCTGAAGCAAGGATTTTTAGTTCGATCATACCTTAGAGCAAATATACGTAAAAGCTCTAAGAATTATGCGGTTCGACCTGATTTCTAACCCACTCGGCTCTCCGAAGTCTATCGAAGTATGTTTAGTTCAGCTTTCGTTTGAATTTGAATTTAGCAGTTGGAGATAAGTGGAAATGGTCAAAATTACTTCAGTAAATCATTTTTAATTTAATGTAGAAGAAATAAACTTGATCCAATTTTATTACTAATTCCTGTTAGAACTTAAAATAGTATTTTTTCATAAATAATATTTTTAATTAACGAAGATATTGGACTACAGTTTGTTTAGTGATGAGGACTGATATATTTTTAAAAGTATATAATATAGGTACTAGAAGTGTCACAATAAATACAAAAATAATGAATTTTCAAATTAATTGACAGAATTGACACCCAAAATTAAATCATTGAAATGTATGATAATCTTCTATGATTTGCTGCAAGTTAAGTAACTTCAAATATGTTGTTGGCTGGTTTAACATAAATAAAAAATATACTAGATAGGTAGGTAATTAATTTGTACAGAATGAGCACCTTTTAATGTTTAAATCTTTACTTTGTGTGTAGGGACCTAACCACATTGAATGTATTGTTTACTGTATTTACTGTCTAGAGTTATATTTCGTTATAATTATTTTCAACTTTTTACTAATACTTGTCCGTTACGTTTTTTAAAAAATGTTTTATTCTAAAATACTGTTCTTTGGGTGAAAATATCTTTTGCTTATAATTTTTTTTAATAATATAATTTAAAATTTTCTAAATAGAGAGGATTATAATTTTTAATAAAGACACATAGATATATCTAGCTACTAGCTTTGTATACCATTACATTTTCAAAAAATTTTTAATTGGAAAAAACTGTTTACAAACTAATTTAAAAATGCATATAAAATTATATACCAATGCACATAAAGATTAGAATAAAGAGGTTGGGGTAATTTTCAGTTGAAGCTAATGAACTCTTAGTCCAGATAAGTATTTTCCTTAACATCAAAATGCAGTTATATCAGAATTTAATATAGCATATTTTTAAGTGAATGTGAAATTTCAAAAAGGGGCAACTGTTTACTTTATGAAAATAAAGAGGTCCATTTAGTTTCGTTTTCAAAGTCGAATTTTACAGCCGATATAGTAGCTTGCCAAATATTCAAAGACCGATGTTGGAATTTGGCATCGATTATTTTATATGTAATTATGTTATAAAAAACGTATAAATGCACATTTAGACTTTATGAAATTAAACAGGTGCATTTCGTTATATTTTCCCATGCAGTTTGCTAAATATTGAATGTCGGATACCTGAAAATGTGAAATAGAATATTTTTTGAAAGAAATCAAACAATTGCACATGCACATTTACATTTTATCAAAATAAAGATGTACATTTCATTACGTTTACAAAATGTTTAATTTTACAGCCCAGATAGCTTGCTGAATATTGTATAACAAATACCGAAAAAAAATGAACCTATAAATTTAACACAGAATATTTTTGAAATAAATGCAAAAACCAAAATTTTAAAGAAATAAATATTTAGATTTTATCAAAATAAAGATGTGCATTTCATTACATTTGCAAAAAGTATAATTTTACAGTACATGTAGCTTCTTAAATACTGTATAACAAATAGTAAAATATACTCAGATTTTTTGTCGGATGTCGGCTACTTTCAGGGTAGTAATATTTATAGGGTCAGTAATTTTTAAAAGCATTTTTTAGCTATAATTATAGGCTATATGCCCTTTTGTGAAGTTAAATTTCTAGACAAATATATAAAAATTAAATAATCCGAATATTTTACAATAATGCTGACTGAAAACGAATTTCTATATAGTGATATTCATTCAAATTTGAAAATTTAAAGTCGGGGCATATTTTCAATTCCGAAAAATTTACAGATTGTTCATGCGCACCGTTTCACCCATAGAAATTAACCACAAAATGATTTTTACATATGACATGAAACAAAACACTATGTGAACTCCGGTGATCCGATTTAGGGACAGAACAAAAATAGAACTAAAAATAATGAACCGATTCTGAATCGATTCAGAACTGCTTCCGCGAAAACCCCTCATAACTCTTTGAAATGTAGATGGGGCATTTCTTATTCCGAAGGGCATACGGATGAACTCGTAATGGAAAGTGGAATGTCCTTTTTATCAATCTCAATTTGGTGAAAGCCTGACGCGAGGTCTAATGTTGAAAAATATTACCATTTGTCTAATTGTTCTAAGAGCTCAGAAATATTTGGAAGTGGGTATTTATCATCAACGGTAATTCAGTTTTCTTTTAATCAATAACGATGTGCCATTTTTGTTTATCGGAAGCGTCTAATTTCTTTGGTACAACCCAAACTGGAGATGGCCATGTAGAGGTTGAATGTTGAATTACACCTTGATTTAGCATTATGGATATTTCAGTTTTAACTGCTTGGCGATGAATTTGAGGATAATTTTAGGATTTGGTATAGACTGGCATTATTTGTTTGAATGGAATGTTTTATTTCGTTGGTAAAAGTTAATTTATCACCATCTATATAAAATATATCGGCAAATTCTAAACAAATTTCAGTTATTAATTCTCGTTCTTCTTCGTTAAGATGATCTAAACGGAGTTGTTCTTGAATGACATAATTTCTGTCTATTTGTGAGGGTTCATATAAATCAGAGTTTAAATTTAGAATTTGAAAATCGGTTGAGTTATCCACAGGTTCAATGCAAATATCAGAAAAAGCGATAATTTAGGGAATTGCGTTACGATTAATGATGGTAGTAGAAATTCACCTTTTTGACTTACTTTTACTAATGCATTTGGAAGTCTGACTTTTTCTTTTTCTTGAGCGTGAAGTATCGCTTCAGTATTTGAAAGATTACATTTTAATTTGAATATTTCTTCAGTTCTACCTTCGATAGATAGATACTTTATTTGAAATAGATGGATTTTTGTTTGAAGTTGGATTTTGAATGAGCGTTTGAATTTAATTTTCTTTTTGAAGAGGGGTTTGAATTGAATTGAAATTTTCAATGGAATGCTCTCCAAAATTAAGGGTACTGTTGTAAAATTTGTTATTAATTTTCTTGATTTTAAGTCGAAAACACATTCGTAGTGTTCTAAAAAGTCGGTTCCTAGAATTCCGTCCAATTCTATGTATAAATCATGAATGTACACTTTATGAAGAAAAGCGAAAGGGACAATGGTTGACTGTGTAATTAAAACTTTTTCTTTTGTTATACCTTAGACTGATTTATTCTCTGGAAATTTTGGACAGCTTTTCTTTTAAAAATTGAAATACCTGCACTAGTATCGATTAAAATTTTGAAAGTTTTAATATGGTCGTAAATGTAATATAAGTTTTTACAGCTTAAAGTCAAAAGTAGGTTTACATAAAAGTCTGTTCTCGGAATTGGTTTTGATTTACATTGTCGGTTAGAGACAAATACTGTATTTGTTCTTGTAATTGTTCTGTGTCTGGGGGATGATCTTGAAAAGGAGTTTCTTGACAATTTTTAGGGTAATTTTCTTTTTGGTCATTTTCATTTGAGAAATTTTCATTTTGGAAATTTTCATTTGGATATTCGGGATTTGAATAGAAAGTTGAAAATTGGTTATCATCAAGATAATAGTTCTTTATTATATTATATTTTTTGTACTGATTTTTTTCACAACGATAGTGATGAACGAGTAGTGACGAAGCTTTCATCTATTTATAATATCTGAATAAAAATACAAGTTAGAAGAAAGATTAGGTGGCTGCTGAAATTGTTAATTTAATGAATATCTCTTTGTTTTCTGTTGCCTGTTGCTCACGAGGTTACATTGGAAATAGTATCAATTTTCATGTATCTTTAACATTGTTTACTATGATCGTAACATTGAATATACAACAATGAAGCCTTTATTCTAATGAATCGTAACAGCTATGACAAATATAGAAAAGAGTTTTTTTATCACATATCAAAACAATTTCTACTTTTTCGTGAAAGACTTTTTCAAATATAAGATATTTTTAAGTTTGACACTTCAATTGGTAATTTATATGTTTGTCGTGACGACCTTATGAATTTAATAAACAAATTGTTCCCTAGAACAACAAGTAAGCCTAAACGTTGTAAATAGGCTATAAAAAACTATTTTAATGTATTTATTATCTAAAAAAAGTATCGGCATTTATTCGAAAAATAGGTGAAATTATTAGAACTTTCCAGCAATAAATATCTAAGCAAGTTTATTAAAAATAGGATTGCACGATGTATTTTCTCCATGAAGCAGAACGTTTTTTTACCTAGATTGTACTATATCGAGGACTTACTAGAAAGAGCTTCTTCAGATTTTGGAAGCAACAGGCAGTGTTAAAGATACCAAAAGAGCTAGTCGACCAACAGTTAGTGATGACAAAGAAAATTCCATAATTGTACAAATGGTAATAAACTCTACTTCCTCTATAGCTAAAGTTAAATCTATCTGTGAAGTTAGCCAAAGTATACTACATAGGTTGTTGGTAAAAACACATTTCATCCATACAATTTAAAAATGGTGTACTTAAGTTTCAGATGACGACCTCAACAGAAGACTGTAATTCTAGTTGTTTTCTGAATGATAATTGTAACATCTCTGGTTTTTATTTTTTTTCCGAGTTTTTTGGGAATAACGCCACATAAACTTGAAAGTCTGTATATTTCATAAGTCCAAACGTTTCAAGGTCTAAATCAGAACTCGTTTTCAATGGTATTAATACAAAATGAACAAGAAATTTAAAAATTAAAAGGATTCGCAATGACAAATATAGTAATCATGATTACGATAATAAAAATAAAAACTGTAATTCTGTGAACTTATGATAATTAATCGAAACCAACAACCACACAAAAACCATTTGTTTTAGTGAGGAAATGTTCGATATTGCAGTGACACAAATCTGGACAACTTTCGTGAAAAATTTACTCAATTTCCAGAAAAAGTGAGTGTTTGGGTAGGCATTTAGGGAAACCACATAGTTGGACATGTTTTCCTCAATACAAACTCAATCCCTAACGTGTATCTGGAGATGTTACAAAATGCAAGTGAGCCGCTAGTTCTTAATTGCCACAAGATGGTGCTCCTGCACATTATTAGTGTGCCGCAAGACGTTACCTGAAGGAAAAATATTGTGATATATAGTTTGAAAAAAATGTATTTGACGCCTGTAATAAATACATAGATTCCATGATTTACCACAAGGAGTCTACAGTGTCATTTCAAGTTATATTTACGATGGGAGTAATTCTTGTGAGGCACATCGGAGTTTTTGATTTAAGCAAGTCGCCTTGGTTCTCCTCTATGTCACTGTGAAACTGGTTGCAGAACACAGATTGATTCTTGATAAATACCTAGATGATACAGGGATGTTGTAGCGATTCATCAGAATTTGGGAATCAATCATAGACTGCTGGCAGTAATTCTGTGATAAGCGGTAACTTTCCACATACTTAAATGGCAAATGATTCTCGTTTGTTAACAAAAAGTAGTTGGATTATCGAAGCTCGAAATGGCCACTTTAGTACGATTTTTAAAATCTTTGAAGATATCTTCAACTTGTTGAATGCAAAATTCTGTGACTAATAAATAAAATCAACAGATATCATCCTATATCCTATAAAACCTAGTCTCAATATGTCAACGTAATGATGGCGCGAGGAGTCGAAAAATTGCGAGCCAGAAATTGTCTGTGGCATAAGATACATAACCTGATTTTCCAATACTTAATCTAAATTATTTACACGAAATTAGAAGTTGAAATTTACCAAGTACGTCTATCTCCATCATATATTCAAGACAAAATGCAAAGAGACGGAGACGTTACCTTACTGCAAGATTTGTTTTTTTAGAGTTCGAGTTTATTCCACATTTCGTAATTTTACTAATTATCAAGTTTTCACATCTGACGCCACTGAAGAAAGTCTAGCAAACGAAGATAACAATTTAATAATCCCATTTACTTGTAAAACTGGAGCAAGATCACTTCGTACGTGTGCACATGTTGCAAGTATACTGTGGTATCTTGGATATAGATATCAAGTATCCTGATGGAAATCTTTTTTCAATACAGCAGGGGATGCAGCACATAGAGAGCAAGACATTGGTATAAATGTAGCAGTCAAACACGAGTAGAATCAATTCTTAATAAACTAAGATGTATTCTAATGCAATCAGACCATCAATTAGTAAGAAGTCAAATTAATGACCCTACATGTGGGAAACAAGAAGATTACAATAATTATTCTTTTAGAAAATATAATTTAAAGTTACTAACTAGTTTTACTTAAACTATTTGCAGGAGACTAAAAATAAATTCAAACTAAATACAAACAGAGATGCCCCTGCACGAACCATAGAACTATTAAAACTTGCTTGTTTTACATATTAGAACCATGAACATACAATTCACGATAACTTGAAAACCATCAGTCATCGGACTTTGTGGCCATAAAGACATTTGTTTTGTTGAGGTCTACAAAATTTCAGCCAGATCCACCGGAGGCACTTTTCATAAGGAATGTGGAGGGTCCTTTGATTTGCCCAGATGTCTTCTAGAAATGTAATTGTATTCCTTTTGCTTTACTTCTAAAAGAGATGAAGTTTCGCCGGTATATGCATGGCCACAGTCACAAATAACAATGTATATACCATTCTTGGAATTTATAGTTCTAAGTAATTTCGAAAAGATTTTTGAGGAGGTCTTGAATTATTTTGCCGTTCATTGTCTACAGGAACAATTTCTGTACAGACAGCCAGTAAACCGGGAATTCTACGAAATTGCCTTGCTACACTCTGTTCTCCATATACAATTTTCAAATACTCATCTGTTGCAGGAAAAAAAATGGAAGATAGAAAACCCAATAAACAGGCAAAATAATTTATAGTTGTGTTAAATAGCTTCGCATGTGTGAGGACAAAGCATGGTATTTATTTCCTAATACTAATTTAGTTTTCTGTTTGTGTTTGATTGGTATTAGTTGGGTGTTGATTGGCGGTACTGGTTTCTTCTTGCGACTTTAGTTCTAGTTTAGTTAAAGTTTTATTTATAAAACCTTCTATATAATGATTTTGAAGTACATGTTCTTTGATAGTGTGACTTTATAACTTGATAAATGCTTAAGCAGTGCTTAAGGTATGGGACACCTGCAACTAGTTGAAGTAAGCAAGTAACATGAGTTCTTTGTTCTATACTTTGTAATCAGTTTGTACAAAGATAATTTTTACTGCACTGGGCCACAGCAACGTGTGGCCGGTTACAGGTAGTATATCTGTATATAAAACTGGTGTTCCTGATCTGTTCTATTGAAACAGCTAGTCTGTATGTATATATGAAACTGGTTTTCCTGATCTAAAAATCATTGGTTCTATTGAAACTACAGAGGCTTTCTTTACGAAAATATTCTTCATGATTTCTTTGGCTACATCCAAATTAGTTTTTAATCCTCGGTACATCATTTTTAGTCATTTTAATAGTATTTAGTTTCACTTTTTGTTTTATGTCCTAATTTATCGTTCAGATACTAAAAACTCATTTACACATTTATTTGAGTTAAACATACTTTATGCAATATCATTTGGTATATTTTTCAACTTGTGAAAGAAGCATACTTAATCTTTTTTATAAGGTTATTTATTTGAGAATATTTAAAAGGGATTAACAATCAAAATCATCTGTCAGAATCCATCATGTTCTGTCATCATACTTAAATTAAAAGTGAGAAAATTTATAATGTACAAATTAGTTTGTAGAAGCTTATCAGGGTCCAACAAATCTTTAACAAATTATACAAGTATTTATCGAAAAATTACTCATAATGCCGAACGTACACAAAAAAAATCAAGATCGAAACCCCAGTCAGAACCAGAGTTTAATTATGAGGAAAACTGGGAGGAAATACCAGTCAAAGTCCTTACAACAGTTCAAACTAAAAGCATTCCTTATGTTTTCAGCCGAAAACATGCTATGAAAATATTAAAATTATTACCCATTCATTCACAATTTTCAATGATATCAACGTCTACGAGAAATGACTTTTATTCGTCACCAATTGACCTAGGTAAAAATAAAAACCATTGGTCGAAAACAGCAGAAGTATCTGTAAATTATTATAAAGATGGTATCAAACAATGCAATAAAATAAAAAATAAATATAAAAAAGTTACGTCAAAAACCAAATGTTCTTGGTTTCCGAAACCTTTTAAAGGAAACATTGAAATTAATCAAGCATTTGTGAAGGTCATGAAACATTATGCCCCAGAACCTAAACCAATTGACTTAAAAAAATTTGAAGTATTAGATCCAGGAAATGATGTAGCTCCTAAGAACAATAACCAGATACCAAAAATCAGTCTTCAGAGACAGGATAGTCACAATAAATATGAACGCAAAAAATTTAAAATTGTTTATCCAACTAACACTATAAAATGTAAAATGGGATTTAATACATTAAGAACGAAGAATAAACGGCATAAATCATTTGCACAGGAAAAGGAAAGGAATCCCGGAATACCAACGGTACAAATAAAGCCTAAGAAGAAAAGCAAACAACAAAAATTAATCTCTGTGGTAGAATTTGCACCTCAAGCAATTGTGAATAAAGATCAAACTGTTTTTTATGAATTAAGCGAGTATCTGCAGAAAACCACAAAGAAAGATGATTCCTCCCGATTAATAACTGTGCATCCTGTTCTGAAAAGAGCCAGTTATCAAAATAAAATGTCCATTAAGAAGAAATATAATTTATTGTTACTCAAACAGACTCGACCTATTCCTGTAAAGGCAGCATTGCCATCTGTTGGTGAGTAATTCATACTCTTTTGGCAGTTGTCAAATACAATTTTAGTTATATATTAGTTTAAATCACAACATTCAATTTATTTATTTATTATTTCGTATTCATATCTCGATCACAAATCATTCACTATTTAATCTCACGGATTTAACATCTAGTACCACATGAATTCGAGTCACAAAAATGTGATTCGATTAAGAAAAGATTACTTATTATAGTGTATTTAAATATTTTATATAGGTTGCTTGGAAAACAACGGTACAAGGATTGTGTTGAGTATTTCAAACTAAGGATCGCCCTATCATCTGTACGTTGTCAGATCATCAGTTGTTAATATTTTATTATGAAATAAATATCGACGTGTAGGAATTTTAGAAAAAACTAGATCACAGTGATCCTAAATCGGGAGCCGTACTGTCTGCAGCGCCGTTTTCCTGTGATTCCCACGAAAGAATGAACTAAAACTTATCAAAGCTATGATAATACTATCCTTTCGAAATTTTACCCTTCATTGAACGCAAAACAATATATTGTTTATAGTCGAGGACCTTCATCAGTTGCGGTTCTCTCAACTGATTGAAATCTCGAATAAATTTACGTATGTATTTACCATATATAACTGAATTTAATATTTTACCATGAAATGAATATCGACATCAAGGCTCCCGATTTGGGGTCTATGTAAGATTGTTTTCCCTAAAATTCCTTAATTTGTTATATACATATATAACAAATTAATCGTCTCGGCTGATTGTGTAAATCAAATAGTTTTGTTAATGGGAATGCAGCCCAAGGGTAACTTAAAACACTAGAGTAATCTTCACGCCATTTATTGAAAAGCCCAGACGATTCCTTAATTTATTCTAGTAAGATAGGTTGCTTTCGATATATAACAACTAATTATGGATTTATGGTCATCTCAAAACTTAAAAGCTTGGCCAAGTGTAACATCACGCCTAGCTCCTCAATGACACAGAAGAATTTTCTTAATGCCGAAGAAAAGGATTTATTCCAAACCTATATAGAAAAACTTTAGCCGAACACATAAAAATACATAATGGATACTAAAAACAGTGGATAAATTACTTTAAAAAATGTTACAATAATTTCAATAAATTATCATTATAAAAAAATGCATAGTTCCATAAAACATTTTAGATTTTTATGATCAATCTGTCACAAGAGATATTTTGTTCCATAGCCTTTCTCTATATACTTAGATCATTTACCATCTAGATATAGCTTGTCAAGCATAAAATCGTGGCAACGCTAGAAAGAGAGGGCAATAGAGACAGTAAGAGGCTATTTCACTTAGTTGGTGGAAGCAGCCAATGAACAACATGCTGAACGTATTTCATTGGAAGCAGTTCTCAACCGAGTGAAATAGCCTCTTGCCCTCTCTCTTCTTAGTCTTACCACGACATTTGTGCACTGCAGGCTATCTCTAGAAAGTACATGCTCTAAGTCTATATATAATACACCTTAATTTAACATTTACAAGTATTAATTTTGTTAATGAATCATATTCTTTTATATATACTGGGTGTGCCAATGAAAACGAGCCACCTGGAACATTTTCCAAAATACCCATTATTTTGAGGGGACATATTTGTCCATACCAACCGTTAATTAAATTGCACCCTTACCTATCCCCCAGCGCCAGCTACTCCACTTTTTTAAATGGAACCCTACCAAGTGACACCTCGTTTTAAGCCTGTTTACAAAGGAATTCAACGGTGTATCATTTTTGATACTCCATCAACATTTAAATTGCGATTTAAAACGTGATTCCTGAATATTTTTCTGATCTCTGATGTTATTGACGAATAATAATTAAAATAGATAATTAGTTTACAATTTAAAAGACTTTTTGCTATTAGACAAGGAAAATGAAACTGACAATATATTTTAAATCATTTTATTATACCAGATGTTCGAAATGGTTTCCATTCACTGCATATATGTGCCTCAAATTCACTGCGCACATTGGAAAAAAACATCTGGAGTAACTCGGCCATAAAGTTCACCCCCTGAGACTTAACTCAGGTCCTCACGCTAACGCAGTTTTCCTTCTGCATAATCGTTGTCTTCTTGTTGGGATAGCTTGGCTTTGGTTTGGTTCCGTTGCTTTACCTTATTGGTACTACAGCAACTGTCTTATTTGTGTTACGTGGCTCATTCTTTGCTGTGCACGTTGTAGTCGTTTGTTTTGTGGGTGTGTGTTCTTCTGTCTTCTCTTTGTTTGGTAGGTTGGTTTTCCCCCGGGCCCCCCTTGTTGTCTCCTGAAAAAAAGATTATATAACAATCTTTTCTTTCTAGTATTCTAGTAACTAGAAGCGAAAGCAGAAGGCTACGAGAATTATGCGAACCGACCTGAGGAGGGCAGATGTGACTCTGCCGAAACGTCGCCATTTTACCATCGATCCCGGCAGGGATCAGTTATCAACTACGCGGATGAATTCCCGGAAACCACCTAACATATATATATATATATATATATATATATATATATATATATTTCGGAGTTTGGGGTTGAGGAAAGTTCTGAATACATTCAACCTTTGAACGGTTTGGTTTACACCTTCTTGTGTGATAAGATGGCCAAGATAAGCCACTTCTTTACGAAGAAATTCGCACTTATCAGGTTGAATTTTTAGGTTAGAGTTCCGAAGTCGTTTAAAAACTTCTGTCACCGGGAAATATGTTCATGGATGGTCGGAGAGTAGACGATGATATCATCCATGTAGACGAGATAACGTTCATTCCGTATACCAGAAGAATATTATCCATGACCTCTGAAAAGTAGAAGGTGCATTTTTTAAACCAAATGGCATATGAACGAATTCGTAATGACCATTTCGATAGAAAAGCCAGTCTTAGGAATATCTTCCTCTTGGATTTCCAACTGGTGGAACCCGGAAGCGAGATCCAGTCTCGAAAAATATTGACACTTTCCAAGTTGGTCGAGAAGATCAGAGATATTTGGCAGAGGATATTTATCATCTACAGTCAATTCATTTAATTTCCTGTAATCGATAACTACGCGCCACTTTTGTTTACCAAAAGCATCGAGCTTCTTGGGGACGACCCATACAGGGGAGGACCATGGAGATGAGGAGTGCCTAATGATACCTTGTTCGAGCATTTTTCCAATTTGGGTTTTCACTTCCTCTATATGAACTTGAAGATATCTGTATGATTTAGTGAAAACGGGCTTTGCGTTATTCGTATCAATCGAATGTTTAACTCGTTAGTGAAAGTCAAGGACTCACCTTCAAGATAGAAAATGTCTTGAAATTCCAAACAAAGATCAGTGATTTGTTCGCGTTCTTCGTCATTTAGATGATCAGTTCGAATTGTTGTCTAATAGTCGAGTTTCTGTCTATGTATTGGGATTCATGATAATCGTCTGTATTGAAATTCAGAAGAGGGTGAGGTTTTTGTCAAGTGGTTCCAGTTTTAAATCAGAAAAAGTACTGTTTTCGGGGCATCGCGTTAGCGTTGTTGATGGAAGTTAGAAATTCGCCATTAGCGTTAATGTGTACGATTGCGTTTGGAAGTCGTACTCTGTCAATTTCTTGAGTTGATAAGATGGCGTCGATGTTAGAAAGATCGCATTTAAGTTTAAAGATCTTTTCTGTTCGTGCCTCAATAGTTATTTTGTTTGTGTGGGTGTTTGTGAAGTAATATTTGGCTTAATATTGGGTGTGTCGGGTACATCAGTCAAGGGTTGATCGTTATCGGGAACTCTTGTGTAAAGGGATGGTTTAAAAATTTGTTATCAGCTGTTTAGATTTAAGTCAACTATGCATTCATAGTGTTCGAGAAAAATCTAAACCTAGTATGCCGTCAAACTTAAGTCCAAATCGTATATGAAAACTTTATGTGGGTTACGTGAAGCGAATGGAAATAGGGTAGATTGTGAAATGGAGATTTTTCATGGATAAACCTTGAATCGTTACCCTTTCAGGAGATCTTTGGGTGAAATTCTTTACGTTATTTCTTTGAAGATAGAGATACCAGCTCCGGTATCAATAAGTAGTTGAATTTAGAAGAAGCGTCAAGAATGTAGTAGAGATTTTTGGAGTTAACTGTAAGAAGTGGGCTTAAAGAAAATAGTTGCTTCGGAAGTTCAAGTCGGGGTTCAAATCGTCCAGGTTTTGAATTGGGTTTCGACTTCGCACAAAGTTGTTGTCGAATCGGGAGGTTGGTCTAGGCTCGGAAGCGCTAGAAAATCCTGGTATTGAGACTATTAAAGGGCTCGATTGGAGTATCTTCGAACGTTGTTCAACGATAGGATAATTTTGAAGATCATCCTCATAATCGTATGTGTTATCATCCGTATAATAATTGTAGTCTGAATAATTAGTGTAATCAAAATTTTGGTGTTGCTTGAAATGGTGTGTCCTTTCAGGACGGTTATTAGGATTGTTTTGTATTACCGATGGGCGATAATAGTTAGGGTTCATTTGAGACCTAAAATGGGTCTCTGAAAGTTTTGTGGACGAAACTGTTGTCCTTGCTGAGCAGGGGGTGTATTTGAGGGGAAATTTGCCGTTTTTGCTGGTTAGGCCCAACAGGATTTGGCCTATGTTTTTGATTGAATTGTTGAGAATTGTTTTGATTTTTCAATCGGCAATTACGGCTATGTGGCCTAATCGACCACAATGAAGACACTTAAGTGGTTGTGTCGGCTTTCGAGGTGGGAAATTGGTTTGAGAGGAACAGATTTGTTTGTTTTCTGATCCTCGAAATAAGAAAGTCGGAGCTCTCTTCTAATACGGGAGTGTGCCTCTAGAAGGTCTTTAGGATTACTGGCACGTATAACCTGACCTAAACGGGGTTCTAATCCCGTAAGAAGGGTGTTCATAACCATTGTATCCATAGAGTGGTCTGGGCGTCTTTTGTTCTGGACTAAGCCCAGCCGTTTTGTGAATGCAGGAGTTCATTTTCGCACTCAATACTGGAGTCGATTGTAAAAATGTTAATGGGGACTCGTTGGCAAGTTGTTCAGACGTTGTAAGTCGGAATAAGGGAAGAGAGGTCACGAGAATCTCCGAAAATGCAATGTCAGTAGTTGTTTGATTTCAAGGTATGATCAGGGATTCTTGAATTTATCAACTGCATTTCCCTTCCTTGAGTTTATTTTTGATATGGATCACTAACAAATATTTTGATCCGCCGTGGACATATTATATGCGCAATTACACGCATCTATAAAAGGTTCCCAAGGAAATTTGGTCGCCTTCAAATTCGGGTATACGGAAAATATCTCCGTTCCGGTATCTTCTGTTTCAGGTGTACCTGAATTTGGTGAACCTGTGCCATGTTTATCGATATAAATGAATTGGAGTGTAAAGTATATAGAATAAAATGTTAAAGGGTATAGAGAATTAATAACTGTAGAATACGTTAATGGGAATAACGATTGTTTGAATGATAGAACAGTATGTGATAAAATGTAAAGCAATTAAAATCAATAGTTCAAATAAATCCGTTAATCAAATGGATAAATAAATCAATAAAATATGTAAATCAAATATATCAATGTCAATAAAAAATAAATCAAATAAATATATCAAATAATTCAAGAAATGAAATAAGATCAATATTTCATTCAAATCAAATATAAAAAATCAAATAATAAAATAAATAAATATTAATCAAATCAAAGTATTAAATAAGTTATTAAAAAAATCAATGCTCAATAAAATAAATCAAATATATTTACTTAAAACGAATGACGATCACCATTACTTACATCAACAGGAACATTGAAAGCGCCGTTTTCTACGTTTGATTGCAGTGAGGACTTCTTCCAGGTTCGTTGTTCGTTGAGGGATAGGAATCCGCCGCTAGCAGTTAGAGTACTCGTGTTCTAGTAACGTTAGACGGATCCTACGACTGCGCCAATTTGGTATATCACACTTTCAAAATTTCAACTTTAAAAAAGACCTTATTTATACTTGACAATTAATAAAACTTTTAATAGAAACTTGAATATAATGAAATAATAATAAAACTTTAACAATTAAAAGACAAAAATTATGTGTTTAAACTAACTAGACAGACTTTGTAAAGTAACAATGAATGCAGACATAAGGCAATGAACAATTTATAAACATAAGAATGCCTGACTAAGCTGTCGCAGCGTTTGCTGTTCTCACGGATGTACGTCGTCGAAGGTAACCTGAGACGGGCACGTGGATGCTGACTCAGCTTGGAACTGTTGCTAGATGGTTTCACATAAGTCGATGGAATAACTTATATAACATATATATATATATATATATATATATATATATATATATAGTGTCCCAAAATACTCATTATTTGAAGGGGGACAATACTTACTGACAAAGAAATCGCAACACCAGAAGGAGATGTTTAAATTTAACTTTGTTTGGTAAAAAAGAGATGCTATAGAAATATAATGATTAAAATTTGTGAAGTTTGGTGAATGTTTTTTTCATGCCACTTTTTTTATAATCAATATTGTAGTCGTTTTTTGCATTATTTTTCTAATTTGCCAAAAGACTTATTGAGCGATACGAAACCGATGTTTAGTGATGTTAAAATACCTCACAGTACGTGTACGCAGAATGTATCGCTAGCTAAGTGAATTTGAAAGAAACTAACGAAATCCATGAACACAGGTAGCTTGGGATAGTATTCCTCAAGAAAAAATAGACCACCTTACTGAATCAATGGCAGCACGTGTTGCGGAGTGTATAGATAACCGCGGCGGAATAAACCCATAATAATTTTATGAAAAAAAAATCTGGGTATTTTTAATTCAAATTTTAATAACTCACTCCTTACTATAGCATCTATGTTTTACCAAACACAATGTTAAATTTAAACCATCTCCTTCTGGGTGTTGCGATTTCTTTGTCAGCGAGTATATATATATATATATATATATATATATATATATTTACATATCTATACATATAAAGAGTGTCCCAACGAAAACGAGCCACCCGGAACATTTCCCAAAATACTGATTATTTTAAAGGGGAACATATACTCGCTGACAAAGAAATCGCAACACCCAGAAGGAGATGTTTAAATTTAACATTGTTTTGGTAAAACATAGATGCTATAGTAAGGAGTGAGTTATTAAAATTTGAATTAAAAATACCCAGGATTTTTTTTTCATAAAATTTATTATGGGTTTATCCGCCGCGGTTATCTATACACTCCGCAACACGTGCTGCCATTGATTCAGTAAGGTGGTCTATTTTTTCTTGAGGAATACTATCCCAAGCTACCTGTGTTTCATGGATTTCTGTTAGTTCTCTTTCAAATTCACTTAGCTAGCGATACATTCTGCGTACACGTACTGTAGGTATTTTAACATCACTAAACATCGGTTTCGTATCGCATCAAATAGTCTTTTGGCAAATTAGAAAAATAATGCAAAAAACGACTACAATATTGATTGATAAAAAAAGTGGGCATGAAAAAACATTCACCAAACTTCACCAAATTTTAATCATTATATTTCTATAGCATCTCTTTTTTACCAAAACAAAGTTAAATTTAAACATCTCCTTCTGGGTGTTGCGATTTCTTTGTCAGTAAGTATATGTCCCCCTTCAAAATAATGAGTATTTTGGGACACTATATATATATATATATATATATATATATATATATATATATATATGTTATATAAGTTATTCCATCGACTTATGTGAAACCATCTAGCAACAGTTCCCAAGCTGAGTCAGCATCCACGTGCCGTCTCAGGTTACCTTCGACGACGTACATCCGTGAGAACAGCAAACGCTGCGACAGCTTAGTCAGCATTCTTATGTTATAAATTGTTCAATTGCCTTATGTCTGCATTCATTGTTACTTACAAAGTCTGTCTAGTTAGTTTAACACATAATTTTTGTCTTTTTATTGTTATTAAGTTTTATTATTATTTTCATTATATTCAAGTTTCTATTAAAAGTTTTATTAATTGTGCAAGTATAAATAAAGTCTTTTTTTAAAAAGTGAAATTTTGAAAGTGTGATATAACAAATTGGCGCAGTCAGTAGGATCCGTCTAACGTTACTAGAACACGAGTACTCTAACTGCTAGCGGCGGATTCCTATCCCTCAACGGAACAACGAACCTGGAAGAAGTCCTCACTGCAATCAAACGTAGAAAACGGCGCTTTCAATGTTCCTGTTGATGTAAGTAATGGTGAATCGTCATTCGTTTTAAGTAAATATTATTTGATTTATTTTATTGAGCATTGATTTTTAATAACTTAATTTAATACATTTGATTTGATTAATATTTATTTATTTTATTATTTGATTTTTATATATTTGATTTGAATGAAATATTGATCTTATTTCATTTCTTGAATTATTTGATATATTTATTTGATTTATTTTTATTGACATTGATATATTTGATTTACATATTTTATTGATTTATTTATCCATTTGATTAACTGATTTATTTGAACTATTGATTTTAATTGCTTTACATTTTATACCATACTGTTCTATCATTCAAACAATCGTTATTCCCATTAACGTATTCTACAGTTATTAATTCTCTATACCCTTTAACATTTTATTCTATATACTTTACACTCCAATTCATTTATATCGATAAACATGGCACAAGGTTCACCAAATTCAGGTACACCTGAAACAGAAAGATACCGGTTAACGGAGATATTTTCCGTTATACCCGAATTTGAAGGCGACCAAATTTCCTTGGGAACCTTTATAGATGCGTGTAATTGCGCATATAATATGTCCACGGCGGATCAAAAATATTTGTTAGTGATCCATATCAAAAATAAACTCAAAGGGAAAGCGGCGCAGTTGATAAATTCAAGGAATCCCGGATCATACCTTGAAATCAAACAACTACTGACATTGCATTTCGGAGATTCTCGTGACCTCTCTTCCCTTATTCACGACTTACAACGTCTGAAACAACTTGCCAACGAGTCCCCATTAACATTTTACAATCGACTCCAGGTATTGAGTGCGAAAATGCACTCCTGCATTCACAAAACGGCTGGGCTTAGTCCAGAACCAAAAGACGCCCAGACCACTCTAGTGGATACAATGGTTATGAACACCCTTCTTACGGGATTAGAACCCCGTTTAGGTCAGGTTATACGTGCCAGTAATCCTAAAGACCTTCTAGAGGCACACTCCCGTATTAGAAGAGAGCTCCAACTTTCTTATTTCGAGGATCAGAAAACAAACAAATCTGTTCCTCTCAAACCAAATTTCCCACCTCGAAAGCCGACACAACCACTTAAGTGTCTTCATTGTGGTCGATTAGGCCACATAGCCGTAAATTGCCGATTGAAAAATCAAAACAATTCTCAACAATTCAATCAAAACCATAGGCCAAATCCTGTTGGGCCTAACCAGCAAAAACGGCCAAATTTCCCCTCAAATACACCCCCTGCTCAGCAAGGACAACAGTTTCGTCCACAAAACTTTCAGAGACCCCATTTTAGGTCTCAAATGAACCCTAACTATTATCGCCCATCGGTAATACAAAACAATCCTAATAACCGTCCTGAAAGGACACACCATTTCAAGCAACACCAAAATGTTGATTACACTAATTATTCAGACTACAATTATTATACGGATGATAACACATACGATTATGAGGATGATCTTCAAAATTATCCTATCGTTGAACAAACGTTCGAAGATACTCCTATCGAGCCCTTTAATAGTCATCAATACCAGGATTTTCTAGCGCTTCCGAGCCTAGACCAACCTCCCGATTCGACAACAACTTTGTGCGAAGTCGAAACCCAAATTCAAAACCTGGACGATTTGAACCCCGACTTGAACTTCCCGAAGCAACTATTTCTTTAAGCCCACTTCTTACAGTTAACTCCAAAAATCTCTACTACATTCTTGACGCTTCTTCTAAATTCAAACTACTTATTGATACCGGAGCTGGTATCTCTATCTTCAAAGAAAATAACGTAAAGAATTTCACCCAAAGATCTCCTGAAAGGGTAACGATTCAAGGTATTATCCATGAAAAAATCTCCATTTCACAATCTACCCTAATTCCATTCGCTTCACGTAACCCACATAAAGTTTTCATATACGATTTGGACATTAAGTTTGACGGCATACTAGGTTTAGATTTTCTCGAACACTATGAATGCATAGTTGACTTAAAATCTAAACAGCTGATAACAAATTTTAAAACCATCCCTTTACACAAAGTTCCCGATAACGATCAACCCTTGACTGATGTACCCGACACACCCAATATTAAGCCAAATATTACTTCACAAACACCCACACAAAACAAAATAACTATTGAGGCACGAACAGAAAAGATCTTTAAACTTAAATGCGATCTTTCTAGCATCGACGCCATCTTACCAACTCAAGAAATTGACAGAGTACGACTTCCAAACGCACTCGTACACATTAACGCTAATGGCGAATTTCTAACTTCCATCATCAACGCTAACGCGATGCCCAAAACAGTAACTTTTTCTGATTTAAAACTGGAACCACTTGACAAAACTCACCCTCTTCTGAATTTCAATACAGACGATTATCATGAATCCCAATACATAGACAGAAACTCGACTATTAGACAACAAATTCGAACTGATCATCTAAATGACGAAGAACGCGAACAAATCACTGATCTTTGTTTGGAATTTCAAGACATTTTCTATCTTGAAGGTGACGTCTTGACTTTCACTAACGAGGTTAAACATTCGATTGATACGAATAACGCAAAGCCCGTTTTCACTAAATCATACAGATATCTTCAAGTTCATATAGAGGAAGTGAAAACCCAAATTGGAAAAATGCTCGAACAAGGTATCATTAGGCACTCCTCATCTCCATGGTCCTCCCCTGTATGGGTCGTCCCCAAGAAGCTCGATGCTTTTGGTAAACAAAAGTGGCGAGTAGTTATCGATTACAGGAAATTAAATGAATTGACTGTAGATGATAAATATCCTCTGCCAAATATCTCTGATCTTCTCGACCAACTTGGAAAGTGTCAATATTTTTCGAGACTGGATCTCGCTTCCGGGTTCCACCAGTTGGAAATCCAAGAGGAAGATATTCCTAAGACTGGCTTTTCTATCGAAAATGGTCATTACGAATTCGTTCATATGCCATTTGGTTTAAAAAATGCACCTTCTACTTTTCAGAGGGTCATGGACAATATTCTTCTGGGTATACGGAATGAACGTTATCTCGTCTACATGGATGATATCATCGTCTACTCTCCGACCATCCATGAACATATTTCCCAGTTGACAGAAGTTTTTAAACGACTTCGGAACTCTAACCTAAAAATTCAACCTGATAAGTGCGAATTTCTTCGTAAAGAAGTGGCTTATCTTGGCCATCTTATCACACAAGAAGGTGTAAAACCAAACCCTTCAAAGGTTGAATGTATTCAGAACTTTCCTCAACCCCAAACTCCGAAAGACATCAAATCTTTTCTTGGCCTCGCTGGGTATTACAGACGCTTCATACCAAATTTTGCGAAGATCTCTAAACCTCTGACAAAACTACTCCAAAAAGACGTCAAGTTCATCTTTGACGCAGATTGCAAGTCTTCCTTCAATGAACTGAAGCAAGCCCTTGTATCTGAACCAATCCTGATATATCCAAACTTTGAAGAACCCTTCCTGCTCACTACTGATGCTAGTGCTTTTGCTATTGGAGCGGTTCTTTCTCAAGGCCACGTGGGAAAAGTTCTCCCTGTTGCATACGCTTCTCGCACCCTCTGTGCTGCAGAGACACGATATTCCACCATCGAACGAGAATTGTTGGCCATAGTTTGGGCTGTTAAGCACTACAGACCGTATCTTTTTGAGAGAAGGTTTACACTCCTGTGTGACCACCGTCCGCTTACTTGGCTCTTTTCCATTAAAGATCCTGGCAGTCGTCTAGCTAGATGGCGCCTTAAGCTAGAGGAATACAATTATAAGATTGAGTACAAGCCCAGCAAGGTAAACCAAAACGCAGATGCTCTTTCTCGCATCAAAATCAACCATTTCAAGCAATGTGCTGATTTCCTTTCCAAAATCAAAATTTTCGCTAACAACGAAACTGACTCCAAACAACTTGAAAACTCTGACAATGACGACGAACATGACGAAAGAATTATCGCTGAGTTTAATCGATTTGTTCAACTCTACAAAACTGAGTCAATAATCGATTACTCTAAAATTGAAATATCCATTTCGCAACTTTTAGACAAGTCCCACAAACGCATAGTTACATTCTTTTGGCAAAACCAAACTAACGACTTACACGACAAAATTATTGATGACTTTTTCGAAGAAGAACCTAATTTCAGTAATGACACTCTTAACATCATGGCCAGTAAATCTGTCAGGCATAGAAAATACTTAGTTGTACCGTTGCCCTATGACCCTGAAACTGTCGTCTCAAATCTTTTCAAAATTATTTATACCAACCAAGACCAATTCAACGACTCCGAAACATACTGCATAGAAAATAACATAGAACTTCGCATTCTTGAAATTTTATCTTTCATTCTCTCCGACAAAGAAATCAAACTCAAAATCTGCCAAAACATTGTTACAACTCCTACCGAAGACGAAATTCCTATAATAATACCACTCTGGTAAAAACAACCTCCATCGTGGCATTAACGAAACCATCAGACGTATTAGGGAAAAATACAATTGGACCGGCTTAATTAAAACTGTAGAACAATTTATCAAATCCTGTGAAACTTGCCAAAAGGTAAAGTTCTGTAGGAAAAACTTAAGTGCACCTTTTGTTATTACGGAAACACCCAAGACTCCTTTCGAACGTATTAACATTGACATCTTTGAATACCCATCTAGAAATCATGCACTCACTATTAGGGACGAACTCACGAAATTTACGCAAGCCTACCCCATTAACGACAAAACAGCTTCAACTGTCGTAAACACCCTTCTGATTTTCTTTCAACATTACGGGACTCCGCTTCGCATCCATTGTGACTATGGACGTGAATTTGACAACACTTTAATGCGGGATCTATGCCAACTATACGACATAAAACTGACATTCTCCAGCGTTCAACATCCCGAGTCAAACGGTTCTATTGAAAGATTTCACGCGACCTTAGCAGAAATGATAAGGGCAAATACAGCGGAACATCCAGACGAACATCCATTTAATGTCCTCCCTTATGCCATCATCTGTTATAATAACACGAAAAATAAAACCACCGGTTTCACGCCCTACGAACTTATATTTGGGCACACTTCAAGTAGGCCTCCAGAAACCCTTTACAACCAGGAAAAACTGATTTCGAAATACGTAAGAGACCTAAATAACAGAATGGACTATTACTACAGACTCGCCCGTGCTAAAACCGAAAGACAGAAAGAAAAATCTAAAGTGCGATTTGACCAACACGTTTCTACTAAACAACCCGATTACAAAGTAGGCGACAAAGTCTACGTAAAAAAGTCCCAAATTAAAAATAAAGCCGAAAACAAATTCAACGGCCCCTTCGAAATTACCGCAATACGAAAAAACTCTGCCACCGTCATAAATTTACAAACAAACCAAATAACTAAAGTTAACTTTGACAGACTAAAACCCTATTTTGAATAAATCCCTTTTTTCAGATTCTGTGGACTGTTTTCAGTCGTGAACCTTCATCAGTACTCCATTACGCCTGTTAACAATACTATAGGAGTTTTCTTTCATGAAGAAGGAACCCCTAAAATTTCTAATGACAAATGGACACTCCTTGTTTACAAAGATCTAAGCCCATTTCGAGACGCTACTTTAAACAACGACAATATACTGAACAGACTTTTAGATACTATTAACCACAACAAAACTAACGTTAAAATCTTCAAATCAAAAGTACAGACTCCTGAAACAAATATCAAAATCTGTTAACATCAAATATACAGAAATTTTCGCTGACACTGAGACTTACAGTACCATCAGAAAGAAACGCGGACTCATTAACGGACTGGGATCAATTTGGAAATCTATTTCTGGTAACTTAGATGCAACAGACGGAGAATACTTTAGTGACTCTATAAACAAAATTACTAAAGACCAACATCAAATCGAGAACTTAATGAAACGACAATTATCAGTAACAACTTCGGTCATTAAGAATCTTAACACCACAATACAAAAATTTCAGTCCGAAGAGAAAATATTTTCGGAAAATATCGAAACAATTAGGAAGTCAATGGAGTTCATTACAGACGATCTTGCTTTTTATGAACTTCAAGCCAATGTCTTGGATTTGTGTGAAAGCTTAATGGAAAGTTACGTATACATTGAAGATACCCTCAACGATGTATTAACTGCAGTCTCTTTCGCCCGTCTAAAAATTTTACATAGCTCAATTATAAACCCAGTAGATTTGGTCGACTCCCTTCAGAAAATATCACAGTCACTTTCATGAAAATAACTTACCACTTCCAACCTATAGTTCAAATGTTGCTAGATACATCGATCTAATAGAATTGGAAGCTTTTCAAATCAATATTAAAATTGTTTTTGTACTAAAAATCCCCTTAGTCAATCCTGAAACTTATACACTATACCGCTTGTATCCTATCCCAGTTTTGGATTATCGAACAGGATTTCACCATATTCTTCCAACAAAATTGAAATATATCGCGAGAGATGACGATTCGCTATTGTACGCATCTTTCGAAGACCTGAGTAACTGTAAGCCATTATCTAAAGAACATAAGATCTGTTCCAAAGTTATTCCACACACCATAGACAAAGAAGCCCTCTGCGAAGCACAGCTTCTTAGACAGCCAGCAGCCCTTCCTTCAACTTGCAAGCCTTTAATATTATATGCCGAAGAGTATAATATTCAAGAGATTGATCTGAGTCTTTGGTTAATCTCGACTTCCGGACAGTTGCCCATCAACATCAAGTGCAAGGGAGAAGATGTCGTTACCCAATCCATTTCGACAAATTCTCTATTGACCATCCAACCCAGTTGCAATGCCTTCATTGGTAACACCAGGGTCCATGCCAGAAGGACCACCAACAACGTTGACAACATCACACTAAAAAGTCACCCAGTCAACATTCCGTACAACTGTTGCGACAACCTGCCAACCATCGGTCAACTTCCAAAGTTGAAACCCATGAAACTACAGGAACTGGATGCCAGAGACCTGAATATCGCCAACCATAAGCTTAGCCAATACTCCAGGGAATTAGAAAAGCTCCTAGACCAACCATTCTTGGAGAAACACACCTCTTGGTTTACGATCATCGCAATAGCAACAACCTTAATTGTGGTTGCCCTCCTTTCCATCAGCATCATCAGAAAGAAATTCCAGAAGCCCCCAACGATCAGCCCTTTTGCCGATCCAGCACCACCACCAGGTCCATCAACCATCAAGCCCAGGGTAAAACTCCATAGCCTCCTTAGTCCTGTCGAGGATATGGAATTGCAGAACCTCCCTTAAAAGTCGATGCTGTAGCATCAACTTTTTTATATGGATGGGAGTTGTTATATAAGTTATTCCATCGACTTATGTGAAACCATCTAGCAACAGTTCCCAAGCTGAGTCAGCATCCACGTGCCGTCTCAGGTTACCTTCGACGACGTACATCCGTGAGAACAGCAAACGCTGCGACAGCTTAGTCAGCATTCTTATGTTATAAATTGTTCAATTGCCTTATGTCTGCATTCATTGTTACTTACAAAGTCTGTCTAGTTAGTTTAACACATAATTTTTGTCTTTTTATTGTTATTAAGTTTTATTATTATTTTCATTATATTCAAGTTTCTATTAAAAGTTTTATTAATTGTGCAAGTATAAATAAAGTCTTTTTTTAAAAAGTGAAATTTTGAAAGTGTGATATAACATATATATATATATATATATATATATATATATACAGGGTGTAAACGGTTTGAGTGCAAAGATTTTGAGGATCAATACTTCAGGTCAAAACAAATCAAAAAGCTTTATAACATTTTCAGAAATAAACTATAGTTTTGCCAAAAAAAAAAAAATGAAAAAGTTAGAAGTTCTGTAGCCTTTATTACAGTGAATAATAGGTTATTTCCGGCTTCAAAATGATTGTAAATCTAAATATGTAAATACTCAATAGCGTATACACCTTTAATAACTTTATTAACAAAGAAAATTATTATTTAAACTCTAAATATTCTGTTATAATTTGCCCTACGTTTCTCCGATCAGATGTGGAAACATAGCATATACTCAGTACTACAGCTGGCCGTTGCTATGAATGCTTTTTTTGCTGCCCGGTTCTTTTAAGAAAGTGAAAGTGATTTTTGTGTGACATTCGACATAGCGTAAGTTATTTGATTTTCATTTTAAAATATAAATTGGAAAAATAAATAAAATCTGTTGTGAATTGTGAGTTCGAGTGTATTATTTTGTGACAAACAGTGACAATCATACAATTAGGTAAAGAACCTGACATGCTATTAATTTGTGGGGAAAGCAAATGTAATAACAAGAATTTTGAATATTTACTATAAATAATCCGTTTGCTCGCCAGAGGTCTATCATAATGACATCCTGCAGGTCAAAGGTTTTTATTTGTCTAAGATAAGTAATATTAATTTCTTAGTAACAATTATTTCTCGAAGAATTTAACACATAAAAGAACTACATATAAGAAATGTTTTGTTTAATATAGTTTGTATCGCATTATTTTTGTATCATAATGTAAACAACTTTGTATCCTCCCTTCTTCAACTTGATGCATAAAATAAATCGCCAAATATAAATATTCATTTCAATAGATAGATATTAAAAGGGTACATTTTTGAAAATAATATTTCATAAAATTTTATGTACCTAAATAAATCTACCGGCACTCGAAACTATGAAATTATTTAATACAAAAAAATAACAGGTGTTCATTTTTTTGTGGTGACTCATTCCTTTATTATTCACGCTACAAGCAAATCTCATTTTTTGCGCGACGTTGCCACATTGACAATAATTTACTTAAGATGTATTTCAAATTTTCTTGCTTATTAAGGCCTTTAGACCATAGTGCTATAAGAGTTTTTTGTTTTGTTTGGTGGGTACTATCTGCACCTAAAATATATGCAGTCAAACTATTTACACCCTGTATATATGTTCTGAGAGGCTTCCGCGGTCATTATTATGAACTAGGCTAGTTTCCTGGTGAGAACCGCTTCTGTTATTAAATACTCGACGTTTTGACTCCTCCTTTGGAGTCATTAGCAGCCTAGTTCATATATATATATATATATATATATATATATATATATATATATATACAGTGAGGACGCCTGGGTTGGAACAAATTCATTTAAGATTGAGGTGTTGTTTTTTTTGGAAAAACACTCGAACACGTCGTTTATTTTTGGACTGTGGTTTTTGTGATGATAAACTCATTTATACAGGGTGGACCAGAAATAAATGGCGACCATGAACTTCATTTTTTCAAATGGAAACATTTATTTTTGAATTCTGCATTGAATTCTAAATATTTTTCATGTACAATGTCCTATACCGAAAATTAACACATAATAAAAAAATATTTCTTTCTAAAGTTAAGAAAACAGCGGTAAAAATAATGTGTTTGTTGGTTTAAACCTATTTAGTTACGTCTGGTTTTTATGATTGTTGACGGTATTTTGGTCGCATGAATGGAAAGCCTTTTTAATGCTGGAGTTTTTAACACATGTTTATTTCCATAGAAACTGTACTATAATTTTACTTCAAATAAGCAGTTGTCAACTGCAGTTGCAAAGTTTCAAAGTGTGGCGCGTTTAACTGAAAAGCAGCGAATAGAAATTTTGACGATGGTAGGATATGGCGACAGAACTCGAACACAAGCTGAAGTTTGCGAATTGTTTAATATGAAGTACCCGAAGCGGCCTGTTACATGATCGGTAGTAAGTAAAATAGAAAGAAGGTTTCTAGAATTTGGCCATGTAAGAGACAATTACAAAACCAAACATCTTCCACAAGATATACAATTAAATATTTTGCTCGATTTACAAGAAAATCCACACAAATCCACTAGACAAACCTAGCCGCAGAACAGTCAATAAGTAAATCTCCTGTTCTAAAATGCTTGCATAGAAATAAATGGCACCCGTACAGAGTTAATTTAGTTCAGAACTTACTGATAGATCAAATAAGTAATGTCGAAAAGATTGTTGAGGAGGTCTTGAATTATTTTGCCTATTCATTGGGGTTTTCTGTCTTGAAATTTTTTTCCTGCAACAGATTTTGTTGTACTGTACTGTATTGTACTGTACTGTATTCGAGTAACTAGAAGCGAAAGCAGAAGGCTACGCGAATTATGCGAACCGACCTGAAGAGGGCAGATGTGACTCTGCCGAAACGTCGTCATTTTACCATCGATCCCGGCAGGGATCAGTTATCAACTACGCGGATGAATTCCCGGAAACCATCTAATACATTTATATATATATATATATATATATATATATATATATATATATACAGGGTGTTTATAGTTTGAGTGCATATATTTTAGGAGGAGGTAGTATACACCAAATTAAACAAAAAACTCTTATACCACTATGGTCAGTAGGCCTTAAAAACCGAGAAAATCCCTAAAACATATTAAGTAAATTATTGTCAATCTGGCAACGTCGCTCGCGTTCGAGGCAGATTCACTCTTAGCGCGAATAATAAAGGTATGACTACGCCGACAAAAAAATAAACACCTGTGTTTTTGTATTGACTGATGATATTGACCTTAGAATTAAATAAAAATGTATGTAATATTTTGTTGAAAATATTTACGTTTTTAATACAAGGTATTGCAATTAGAATTTGTATTTGGCGGTTTCTTTTATGCAATTATACAAAGTTGGGTAAATATGATATGCAACTCAAGAGATCTGTATATGTAGTTTTTTACCAGTTAAATTATTCGAAGAGTCATTATTACTGATTTAATTAATATTATTTATATTAGACAAGTAAATATGTAATCCTACTTACCGAATTTATTATAATGATAGAACTGAGTTGAAACAACGGATTATTCACAGCAAATGTTCAAAATGCCCACCATTACTATCGACACAAGCACGACACCGTTTAATCCAATTTTCACGTATGCGAGAAAAAATTCCTGGAATTTTTCGGATTTCGTCAGCAGCGTCAAAAATGCGTTGTCTAAGGTCATTCTCGTCAATAATTGGAGTCGTGTAAACCTTACTTTTCATGTGTCAAGTAGAAATCTAAAGGATTGAGATCAGGAGATCTTGCTGGCCAACGTATATGTCCGTTTCGACCAATCCAACGACGGGGAAATGTTCTATTTAAGAAATCGACAACTAGATGACTTGCGTGGGCAGGTGCTCCGTCATGTAAGTACCACATATTGGAACGTGTTTGTAGGTTCACTTCATCTAACAAATCTGGTAGCGTGTTGTTAAAAAAATAAAGGTAATTCTCACCTGTCAAACGTGCAGGCAGTATAAATGGCCCAACCAAGTATTCACCAACTATTCCAGCTCACACGTTAAATGAGAATTGTTGTTGAAATACTGACTGGCGTATTTCGTGCGGATTTACCTCAGACCACGAATGCGTATTATGAAAATTTATTATACCATTCCTATTAAAACTTGCTTCATCTGTTGTTAAAATATTGTTCATAAAATTAGGAAATTGTCGATGTTTTCTGAGGAACCAACGACAGAAATTGAGTCTTGGTTGAAAATCATCAATTGAAAGCCCTTGAACTCGCTGCATGTGATATGGATAGAGCAATTGTTCCCGTAATGTTCTATGAACAACAGTGTGAGAAATTTGCAGCTCACTTCCAATACTCCGTGTGCTACGATATGGGTTGATGTCGTTAAGGTCTAGTATTTGATCCTCAGCAGCTAAGATACGATTATGTCGCTGTGGTCCGCGATTGTTTATTTGTGGTATTACACTACCTGTTTCCAGAAGTCTCTGCGAAACAGCTACGAATGTCCTAGCATTGGGCAGGCGTCTGTTTGGAAACCTTTCCCTGTATAACATTCTTGCTATTCTGCAATTACGTCTGCTTTCCCCATAAATTAAGAGCATGTCATGTCTTTCCCTAATTGTATAATCGGCCATTATTTATCACAAATAAATATTGTCGCACTATTCTTAATTTTCGAACTTACACACTAATCACAACCGTTTTTATTTATTTAAAAAATATATTAAATGGAAAGCAAACCACGAAGTCTACATCAAATAGATATCATTAAAATCACTTTACCGTTTATCCATTCTTATTTACAAGAATCGAAATCGCAAAAAACAATCGTAACTCTCAGTCGTCGTTAAAGTAAAAAATATAGTAAATAAGTTGGTCTGTATGCCACGTTGCCATATCTATTCGGAGAAACTTACACTAAATTATAAAAGCATATTTCGAGTTTAAATAATCAATTTTCATTTTTAATGTGGCTATTAAAGATGTATAAGCTATTGAGTATTTACATATTTAGATTTACCGACATTTTGAAATCGAAATTATTGTATTATTCACTGTAGCAAGGGCTACATAAAATCTAACTTTATGTGTTCTTTTTGGCAAAACTATAGTTTATTTTAGAAAATGTTATAAAGCTTTTTGATTTGTTTTTGCCTGAAGTATTGTTCTTCAAAATCTTTGCACTCAAACCGTTTACACCCTGTATACTGTGTGTCCTGCTTAAGTTCGCACCATACGGGAAACTTTTTTATTATTGGTTTTATGAAAAAAAGTTATTCTTTATAAAAAGTTCTGCATAGTCTTAAACCTAAAATAAAACCATCACATATTAATTTTTTTTAGTCGTTTATAAGGTTTGGTAGAAAATATGAATTTGACTCAAGGGTGAAGTACCTTTATTTTTGACAATATTGAAAATTGTTATTAGGAAAAGTTGTTTAGAGTTGAAAAGTACGTTCAAATATGCAATTACAGTCAAATACATGTATTTTTAAAATCTACAATGACAAAGCCAATGTAACGTGAAATCTAGGATGCGCTGATTTACAAATGCTTTGTTGACGACAAGAATTGTTTGACAGTGAACGTCAAATATAGTTTGGTAATATTTAGTGTGGAAGAAAAAGTAGAAATTGTGTTAATCGTTTGTGAGAATTATAAAACTTATCGTGAAGCAGCTGAAATATTTAACAACAGACATCCAGGGAAAAATATACACCATACATCAGTAATGAGAATTATGGGAAAATTCAAATCATGTGGAGATGTTAATAATAAATTCACAAACAAACGTCGAAAACCTGTCTCTGCGAAAAAGGACATCTTCGCTTCCAGATGAAGATGGTAAAGATACAATATCAAAAATTTTTAAATTTCATCCATATAAACCACAATATATCCATACTTTAAAACCAGGAGACTACGACAGACGACTAGAATTTTGTTTTCTCATCCAAGGAAAGCTAGAAAACGACCCTTTTTTGGTTAGGAAAATAATTTATTCTGACGAAGCTACATTTACGTCTAATGGAACAGTGTCATCACAAAATTGTCGATGGTGGAGTAACTCCAATCCTCACTTTACGGTTAAAACTCGCAATCAATATTATTTTAAAACTAACGTTTGGTGCGGCATTTACAATGATACAATAATAGGACCCTTTTTCCGAAAATCTTTGACTTCTCAGCGATATCTAAATTTAAAAAAAAAACAGTTGCATGATTTTCTTCGTGACTTTCCAAGACATGAACGGCATGTATGGTACCAGCAGGACGGCGCAAAATGTCATAGTACAATGGAAGTAAGGCAATACCTGGAAAACATCTTTAATGGAAGGTTAATTCATAGACATTTCGATATTTTTTGGCCAGCTAGGTCCCCATTAGATTTTTTCTTATGGGGTTACATAAAAGAAAAAGTATATCAACACAGGCCATTCACAAACGTAGAACATTGGAAACAATTATTACTGAAACTATTCAGGGTATAACTCCGAATATAATTAGAAATGTATTGAGGGAATTTTCTTCTAGAACGGAAACCTGTATTGTAAGAGAAGGCGGATACGTTGAAGCAATAGTCTTTGAATGATAAAAGTATTACACGCTTGTTATGCAATTAACATTATTAGCACTGTATTTTGTAATTGTTAATTATTGTAAAATAAATAATTTTGGTATGATCAATTATTTCAATGCATCATCAAAATAATGCAACATGGAGGTTAAGAGACGTAAAGGTTATCAAATTTTCATCGAATAAAGATATAACTGATAAAAATTTCCGATATTTTCAAAAATTAATTTACTTTACCCTTAAGCCAAATTCATATTTTCTACCAAACCTTATAAACGGCTGAAAAAAATTAATATGTGAAGGTTACATTTTAGGTTAAAGACTATGCAGAATTTTTTATAAAGAATAACTTTTTTTTATAAAACCAATAATAAAAAAGTTTCCCATATGGTGCGAACTTAAGCAGACACACTGTATATATATGATAACTTTTTGTTTAACGGTCACTATATTGTTATGTTGGGTATCTTATGGGATATTGACACAAATGGTTTAGTATTTGTTTTAGTATTTTTTTTATTTCCTCACCAAGCTTTCGGAAAACTTTATTTTTAGGGTTCCGTATATACAATATACGGATACCCTTATAATATAACTTCGGATTTCTGCCTCTGTCACATCACAGCAATTTTCTGCTAAACTACTGGACGGAAGAGGTTGAAATTTGGTATCAATGTATAGTTTGGTGAGCCGATCAGGACTACATATCGTAAAAGAAAAAAATTTGATTTTAGGGGTACTTCTGGGGGGAAAACTAAAAAAATCGACCGTTCCCCCACTGATCTCCGAAAATACTGAGCCTAAAATTTTGAAAAAAAATAGGAAATATAGAACGTTGTCCGAACTTTACAGGAAAAATAAGGAGAAACCATTAATATTAATTTTTGGGGGGGGGGGGCAAATTATAGAATTAAATAAAAATTTTCAAACGCTTCATGTAATATATCAAATAAAAGGTCTCAGTCTAAGGAACACAAATATATTTTTTTCATATTAAAAAAATTATTTAAAAAGATATTAACGAAAATATACCAAAATTTACCAATTCCCCATCTCCGAAAATATAAAACGTAAAGTTTTCAAAAAAATTAGAGGTATAGGTTCTGACCCGAAATAAGGAGAAACCTCTACTTTTAATTTTGGGTGAAAAATTACAGAATTAAAATTGTTTCTAACCCATAATATTATATATCAAATAAAAGGGCTCATTACGACGAAAACAAATATATTTTTTTTCATATTTTTAAAATAAATTAATTAAAAGATATTAACAAAAATATTAAAAAAATACCCATCCCCCCCCTTATGTCCGAAACCTGGAAAACCGAAAGCTGGAAAATGTACCTGAACTTTACTGGAAAAATAAGGAGAAACCCCTAATATTTATTTTGGGGGGCAAATTATAAAATTAAATGGAAAATATAAAATTAAAAAATTTATGAAAAGATATAAAAAATTTGTACCCATCCCCCCCTTTCTCCGAAACCATAAGCTGGAAAATTTTGTAAAAAAAAATGGTGGTATAGGCCGTCACCTGAACTTTACTGGAAAAATAAGGAAAAACTCCTAATATTCATTTTGGTGGGCAATTATAGAATTAAATGGAAAATATAAAATTAAAATTGTTTCTAACTCATTATGTTATATATCAAATGAAAGGGTTCATGATGAAGAAAACAAATATATTTTTTTCATATTTTTAAAATAAATAAATTAAAAGATATTACCAAAAATATAAAAAAAATTACCCATCCCCCCTTATCTCCGAAACCATAAGCTGAAAAAAATGGAAGTATAGCCCCTCACCTGAAAATAAGGAGAAATCCCTAATATTCATTTTGGGGAGCAAATTATAGAATTATATGGAAAATAAAAAATTATAATTGTTTCTAACGGGTCATGTAATATATCAAATCACAGGGCTCATTATGACGCATACAAATAATTTTTTTAAATTTTTTTTAAATGAATATTTTAGAATATATTAAAAAAATATTTTCAAAAAATTACCCATTCCCCTCGTTATTCCCCAAACTATAAGACCTAAATTTTTTTGTTTATTGGATAAATATGAAAAAATCCCTAATTCTATTATTTGGCCCCCAAATAATAGAATTAAACGGAAAATAAATTATTAGAAAACCCCCATAGTAATTTTAGGGACAAATTATACAATTAAATGGAAAATAAAGACTCAATTTTCAAACGCATCATGTAATATATCAGATAAAAGGCTCATTATGTGAATTACAAATATATTGTTACGAAATTTACCCAAAGCCGACCCTGTGTCATTTCAGCACGACAACAAACGCTTCAAGATAAAAAATACGATTCTACTGGAGAATTCGACGCTGGTGATATAAAAGAAGCATGCCACGATCGCCGGGCAGATATACCGCGACGACTAGCGTATATGAGAATGTATTGTGAATCAGCTGTTTTAAATGTAAATAAAGTTCTAGAAAAGTGAAAGTAAATATTAGTTGTTATAATTTTAAATTGAACCCACGAAGTATATTGCAATTTGGTGATCAGAAGTAAAGGATTAAGTGCAGTGAAAATTGATTTATGGAAACTCGTAGTATGGAAAAGATAGACGAACAAATTGCACAGATTCTAGAAAAACGTGACAAGAAGGAGAAACAACATCAAGAAGAAATTCAACAAAGGTTAGTGAAATCTTTTGATGATAAACTTAAAGTTGAGTTAGGAAATCGTGTCACTAATATCGATGAAAAACGTAAAATAGAATTAGAAAATCTTGTTTCTACAATGAAAAGCGAACAACAAAATCTTGTCACTGCCATGGAAGAAAAACAACAAAATCTTGTCACTGCCATGGAAGGATTATTCTCGAAATTTGTAGAAAAACAAGATCAAACTGAAGAAAAACGACAAAATGAATTTAAAATATTTGAAAAAAACAAGATCAAATTGAATTAAATCGACACGAAACTGAACAGAAAAGACAACTGCAAGTCGAACAATTAATGCAAATAGTAGGACAATTTAATGAAACATTTAATGAAAGAATGCAAATAGTTGAGTCAGATATAAAAGAGATAAATGAGGACATTAAGACCATAAAAAATACCGTGGATACTCTTGAAACAAAAGTAGATGATCTCGATTCCATCCAAAGCCAGGTAAAATTTGAAATCAGTTCAATTCAAGACACAGTTCAAGATCAAATCAGTTCCATCAAGCAAACAGTACACAGTGAAGTACAAGATAAAATCAGTGCCATCCAAAATAAACTAGAAACAGAAATTAAAAAAATACAACAGGACTTACAGCGAGGAAAATACCAGAACACCGTGAGTACCAAAGGTTCCTTTAGTAAACCACCCACATTCGACGGCAGTTCATCTTGGCCCATGTATAAACGGCAATTTGAAGCCGTGGCTACAGCTAATGGATGGGATAATCATGAAAAATCCACGTCTCTGGTAATTTCCTTAAGAGGTCCGGCTCTAGAACTCCTCCAGAGCATTCCAGTCGATGAACAAGGCAATTTCGACAAGATCATCGCCATTCTAGACAAACGTTACGACAATCAATCCTTGAGCCAGGTATACCAAGTCCAACTGAGTGGAAAAACCCAAAAATCCGGTGAAAGCCTCCAAGAATTCGAAGCAGAAATTAGACGGTTAGTTCATTTGTCCTACCCAGACCTGCCAGAGGAAACGAAAGACCAGTTAGTCACACAGAATTTCATAAACGGCATCAGAGATGTGGAAGTACAACGAAATCTAAGACTAAGTGGCGTCAAGAAAAGTAATGAAGCTCTACTTCGGGCTTTGGAAGTAGAGGCCGTCATGAACATGTCCAAGCCGAGGGTCCGAGCAGTATCCTTCAACCAGGAAGAGTCAGAGTCACCAATTCAAGCGCTGCTGGCTGGTCTGAACAAAATATTAGAACGGTCACAAAGAACTGGCACCAGAGGGGCATGTTACCGCTGCGGACGGACAGGACACTTCCAACGTGACTGCCGAGTGAGGCTACCGGAAAGATCACCAACCAGGGGTAGCCAACAAACCGACCTTACCAACCAGGGAAACTCCAACCAGTCAGCATAAGGGGGCGAATGCTGACTCACCATCCACCAGCCCCCAGGACAGTATCCATCCGGGGATTTTGCCGAGATAGCGGCAGCCTAGTCATCAGAGGCACCATCAACGGGCGAGCAGTTACCTTCACCGTCGATACCGGCGCCGCTGTGTCCATTGCCAAGTCCAGGGTCTTAAGAGCATCAGAAATTCTGCCAGTTACCAATAACATCCAGCTCAGAACAGTCACCGGCGAGTCCATGTCAATACAGGGTGAGGCAGATGTCGTGCTACAGATAGGGGACAACATGATCCGGCATAGGGTCCTGGTAGCGAATATTGAGGACGATTTTATACTGGGAATGGACCTAATTAGCCAGCATGGATTTATGTTCGACCCGAGATATGATGTTCTTCGGTTCCTAAATGAGGAATTTGTATTGACACGGCCCGTCAACAGTTCAGTCACCTCCATAAAAATTGTGGCAAAGTCTTCAGCTAGAATTCCCGGTCGAACGGAACAGATTATTCATGGGCAGCTAGACAGCAATCCTGGGAGCTGTGTTGGAATGGTGGAGCCCGTACACTCAGCTCATGACTACTTGGTTGGACGGGCTATAGTTAAAACCGGACGAGATATACCAATCAGAGTCCTGAATTTGTCCAACAACGACATTAGAATTGCCAATGGTCAAGAGATAGCTTGTTTCGAGCCAGTAGAGACCATCATCAATTGCGAAGAAGAGTACCAGACGTCGGTGAATGAGACAGGGCCCGATAAAGAGTTCCTACAACAGTTTGCTGACCACTTGACACACTTGACACCAGAGAACCAGAAGAAAGCCAAGCAATTTATCACAAAACACTGGCAAATTTTTAACAGTAAAAATGGAACTACCGGTCGCACCAACATCATCCAGCATCGAATAGATACCGGAAAGGCTCAACCCATCAGAATACCACCTAGACGACTACCATTGGGGCAACAACAGGCAGTCGAGGAAAACATCGAGTCCATGTTACAAAATGGAGTTATTGAGCCATCCATCAGTCCATGGTCTGCTCCCGTCGTGCTAGTTAAAAAGAAAGATGGAACCACCCGATTTTGCTTGGATTACAGAAAGCTGAATGATGTCACGAAGAAAGACAGCTATCCACTACCCCGAATCGATGACACTTTGACCACACTAGCAGGCTCCCGTTGGTTTTCCACACTAGACCTAAAAAGTGGATATTGGCAGGTTGGTCTGCACGCAAACGACATAGAGAAGATAGCGTTCTCCACCAGTAAAGGGCTGTTTCAGTTCACGGTCATGCCCTTTGGGTTATGTAATGCACCTGCTACATTTGAGAGGCTAATGGAGTATGTACTGAGCGGGTTAACATGGAGGACGTGCTTAGTATATCTCGACGACATTCTAGTCATGGGCCAGACATTCGACGACCATCTGAAGAACCTGGGCGAAGTATTCTCCAGAATTAATGACGCCAACCTGAGACTCAATCCGAAGAAGTGTTCCTTGTTTCAAAAAGAAGTAGAGTTTTTGGGCCACGTAGTGTCCGAGTCAGGAATCCGCACCAACGAAGACAAGATAGAAGCCATCCGTGATTGGCCAGTTCCAAGAGACAAACATGAACTCCGAAGCTTCTTGGGCCTCTGTTCATACTACCGGCGTTTTGTTGAGGGATTTGCCACCGTCGCCGCCCCTCCACATCGGCAGACCACTGATAAAGAGACCTTCCATTGGAATCAGGATTGCGAAACATCATTCAGGCGACTGAAGGCAGCACTATGTTCCAGCCCAATCCTAGCCTTTCCTACACAGTCCGGCAAGTTCATCTTAGACACCGACGCCAGCAACACCGGTTTGGGGGCCGTCCTATCCCAGGTGCAAGATGGTGAAGAGAGGGTGATCGAGTACTACAGCCGTGGATTCTCGAAGCCAGAAAGAAATTATTGCGTCACCAGAAAAGAACTTCTTGCAATAATAAGGGCTGTAGACTATTTCCACAAATACCTGTATGGTCGCCATTTCTTAATCCGCACTCAAATGGCTGCTGGACATGAAGACACCGGAAGGACAACTGGCCAGATGGATGGAGAAATTACAGCAATACGATTTCAAGGTGGAACACCGTGCCGGCCGGTTGCACAATAATGCCGATGCCCTATCCAGAAGACCCTGTAGAGCGGAATGCAAGCATTGTCTGAAGACGGAACAGCGAGAGGGTATCTCCATCAGGCAGATCCGAGTGCAGGCCAATGAAGACTGGACAACGGAACAGTGCATCCAGGACCAAATGGCTGATCCAGACATCGAACCAATCTTGTCACTCAAGATGAGAGGGGCACCCAGGCCACTATGGGACGAGGTAGCTAGATACTCCGGCGTGCTAAAATCGTTATGGGCTCAGTGGGACTCTCTAAGAGTAGACAATGGAATGCTCAAGCGAGTTTGGGAAAGCGCTGATGGACGAGAAACCAACTGGTAGTTCCGAAGAAAAAGGTACCAGCCATCCTGACCGAAGTACATGATGGAATTACCGGAGGCCACCTGGGCATGAATAAAACCCTAGACAAAGTTCGCCAGCGGTACTACTGGGTGAATTACTTCGAAGACGTCAGAGCTTGGTGCCGCAAATGTGCCACATGTGCCGCCAGTAAGGGCCTGAAGACCCGGACCAAGGGCAGAATGCAGCAGTACAATGTGGGCGTCCCATTTGAGAGAATTGCCATCGATGTCGCCGGTCCGTTTCCCGAGTCTGAGAGGGGGAACAAATACATTCTGGTCGCAATGGATTACTTCAGCAAATGGCCTGAGGCATATGCGATACCCAACCAAGAGGCAACCACGGTAGCGACGGTGCTAGTAGAACAACTATTCAGCAGGTTTGGCGTCCCGATGGAATTACATTCAGACCAGGGGCGTAACTTCGAATCGAATGTATTCCAGAAGGTCTGCACGATGTTGGGGAACAGGAAAACGAGAACAACACCATTACACCCACAGTCAGACGGAATGGTGGAAAGATTCAACAGGACCTTGGAACAACACCTATCCAAGGTCGTCAGCAATAACCAGCGTGATTGGGATGAGCATATTCCCCTATTCCTGTTGTCATATTGCTCTGCTGTACATAATAGTACAGGCCTGACCCCAGCCAGGGTCTTATTCGGAAAGGAGCTGCGATTACCATGCGACTTGGCATTTGGCTCCCCCGAAGAACCTCCCCAAGACATCGACGATTTTGCCGACCAGCTCCGACATAACATGCTGGCAATACACGAATTAGCCCGAACGCAGATGTTGGCCACCAGTGACCGGATGAAGACGCGATACGACCTCAAGGCCAATTCAGTCGGGTTCCAGGGGAGGGACAAAGTCTGGTTGTACAACCCCCAACGGAGCAAGGGTAAATCCCCAAAGCTTACACCCGCCTGGGATGGTCCATACGAGGTGGTCAAGAGGCTTAATGACGTCGTCTATCGGATCCGTCGAAACCCCAAGGCTAAATTGAAGGTGGTTCATTTAGATCGACTCGCTCCCTACCATGGAGGGGATGTTTCTGATCGGGACGATCAGAATTAAAGGGGGGGGGCAGTGTTACGAAATTTACCCAAAGCCGACCCTGTGTTATTTCAGCACGACAACAAACGCTTCAAGATAAAAAATACGATTCTCGAAAAGACTCGGCAGCGGAAGGAGCGATGATGATTTCTACTGGAGAATTCGACGCTGGTGATATAAAAGAAGCATGCCACGGTCGCCGGGCAGATATACCGCGACGACTAGCGTATATGAGAATGTATTGTGAATCAGCTGTTTTAAATGTAAGTAAAGTTCTAGAAAAGTGAAAGTAAATATTAGTTGTTATAATTTTAAATTGAACCCACGAAGTATATTGCAATATCATATTTTTAAATCATTTGTTTAAAAGATATTAACAAAAATATTAAACATCGACTTAATTTCCACTTTAGAAACTACACTTTTTAAATTTTGAAAAATATATTTTATTTGTATTTTTTAATAATTTGAATAACAGATTTAATAATTTACAATTTAAAACTTGACCTATTTTGCCCTTTATCTTCCAATCTACAGAGCCTCAAAACTCAGACAGTAGATTATAAAAGACTTTTTTGAAAGTTTATTAGTAAAATATAACTCTAATGTTAATTTTTGTTGGCCAAATTAGAAAATTAAATACATATGTATTCTGATAAAAATCAAGCGAATCCTGAAGCAGATAAAATAAAAAGTCTATCTGTGGAAAATCAAAGTGTATATATTTTTTAAATTTAAAACGCTTCCTTTAAAAGATATAAGAGTAAATATAAGAAAATGCACTCATTTCCTGCTTATCTGGAACTGGAATATTAGAATCTTGAAGGTGGTACGGAACCCTAAGTATGCGAGTCCAACTCGCACTTGACCAAATTTATTCCTTCATCAGAGTTATAGAACTTACTGAGGTCCGCAACTGATATATAGATGTACGTGCTTTGTTTACCTTAGCAAAAAATTTGTATTATATAATACAACTTACATGTTTGGCAATACTAATGTCTCAATGAAATTTTGCGAACCTCAGTGATTTCTATAACCCCGATGAAGGAAAAAATAAAGTTTTCCGACAGCTTGGTGAAGAAAAAAGAGAATACTAAAGCATTTGTGGTCAATATCCCTTAAGATACCCAACATATATATATATATATATATATATATATATATATATATATCAAAACTAATAGAAGAATTCAAGCTAGACGTGATGAACGCTGTAAGAAAGCAGGAAAAAACAACATCCATTGCGGAACACGCCACCACGATGTCACACCGAATAGACTTTGAGAACACCAGAGTACTGGTAAATATAGAACACCCGAAATCAAGACTCGTAAGAAGAAGTCTCACAGTCTAAACGCACGCAATGAAATTCAGAACTTATCGAATTGTTAGAAAATTCTATTAAACACCGTACCGGCCCGGACCCGTCCAATAACAACTCAACCGGAAATAACAAATCAGCAGGCGGGAGGCGTGCCTACTGAGCGCCCAGGGCCAATCACACGCAGCCGTTCACGGTGCCAACCAATAGGCGCCGAGCCGCGACTATATAACAGCGCGAGCGCTTCTGAAAAGCTTAGTATTCGAGTAACTAGAAGCGAAAGCAGAAGGCTACGAGAATTATGCGAACCGACCTGAAGAGGGCAGATGTGACTATACCGAAACGTCGTCATTTTACCATCGATCCCGGCAGGGATCAGTTATCAACTACGCGGATGAATTCCCGGAAACCACCTAAAACATTTAGTGCCCGCGAAAACTTAAAAACAAATATAGTGAATCTCTACGGGGAGAATACTTTTCATTTGTGTAAAACATTTGAGAAATTACGCGCGAAAAGAAGCAAACTTTGCGATCTACATTTTTTACAACGATGCCGCGATGAAGGAGTTATTCCGAAAAACATGACGGTAAAGTTCTGGAAGAATAACAGAAAAACACAGAATAACTTATGGAAAGCTAGTTGTGCCCTACTGAGGGAAGCCATACATGATGTCAGAAGAGATTTGGATGTTCTTAATACTAAACTCCTAGATATCCACCTACAGGTAAGCAATACACTCCACCCAATAATATGGGATAAATTCGATGAAATTAGCGAATTTAGGGCCGAAACGAATGCAGAGTTGACAACAATGCAACAACAGGCAAAATTTAACAAATTGAAGCTCGGAAAATAACGGTCACAGTCTAACCTCACGGCAACTGGAAACGAATAAAACCGTTTATAACTTATCTTCGGTCCAATTAAACTCTTCCTCGATTGGCGTGTTGGCTAAGGGATTCAATTACGCTATTGCTCCCTCTCACATACGAACAGAGAGCATAATATGTGGCGTGGAAACAGCAGTTTCAAAATTAGATGCGAACACCGCTGAAATAATTAGACAAGATGTGTCACATGTTCTAAGAAAGTCGAAACCACCCCAAAAGGAACCTATCTATAGAAGAAAATGAGGCCTTGAAACAACTTCGCCTCAACAAGGACATTGTCATTCTACCTGCTGATAAATGCTGATAAAGGAAATGCGACTGTAATTTTAGATACAGCGGATTATTCAAACAAAATTCAAACATTGCTACAAGATCCAGCATATAAACAAATTACTACTGACCCAACAACTTAACTGGAGAAAACAACCAAGGCCAAAATCCAAGCAAGTAGGATCGACAAAAATATCCAACTGCAACTCATTCCGCGTGAAAAGTCATCGAGATGTCCGAAATTCTATGGGTTGCCAAAAGTACATAAAGAAGTTGCACCTTTGAGGCCAATAGTAAGCTCATGTGGATCCCCAACACAAAACCTAGCCAAATACCTAGCCTAGCAACTTCAACCGTTTGCAGAGGTGGCAGACTCATATGTGAAAAATTCGACACATTTCATCGAAATACTTAGAAAACGGTCTTACAACCAGAGTGTCTTCTTGTAAGTTTTGACGTAGTGTCCCTTTTCACCAACATCCCTATCGACGAAGCCTTGGATATCGTAATAGAAAAATACAAACCACCTCAACACCTTGTAGACTTAACAAGGCACTGTCTGATGAACATCTATTTTGTTTACGAGAACCAACAATACAAACAAGTGGAAGGAGTTCCAATGGGATCGCCGCTCTCACCAGTTATAGTTTTTTATGGAGAGCTTTGAGGAGTTGGCACTAAGAACAACAACTCTTAAACCCAGTTTATGGTTGCGATATGTGGATGATACATTTGTGATTTGGCCTCATGGGAGGGAACACCTCAATACTTTTTTAGACCACCTTAATGGCATCCATCACAAAATAAAATTTACCATGGAGGTTGAAGCCAACAATCAACTGCCATTCCTTGACGTTCTCATAAATAGGAAGGAAGATGGAACCCTTGGCCATACAGTATATAGGAAAGCAACTCACATCAACAGATACCTTCATGCTAATTCTCATCACCACCTAGCCCAACTACAAGCCGTCGTCAAGACTTTAGTAACCAGATCACAAAGACTAGCTGACCAGGATAACATCAAACAGGAAATGGACAGTTTAAAAACAGCTCTGAGACAAAAGGGATTTACAGACCGAAATATACAAAGAGCCCTAAAGTCAAAACCGAGACAAACAGACCAACAGGAGCATGAGACACCAATAACCAAGGCTTATTTACCGTATGTCAAGGGGACCACGGACAGTATTGCAAGAATTCTAGGGAGACACAATATCGATACTATTTTCAATACAGACAGAAAAATAAGCATGGTGTTGAGGACTCCGAAGACGAGAATCCCTTTAGAACAACAGGGAGTGTACGAGATTCCATGTGCAGACTGTCATAAAACCTATGTGGGGCAAACTAATAGAAGAATTCAAGCTAGACGTGATGAACACCAGAACGCTGTAAGAAAGCAGGAAAGAACAACATCCATTGCCGAACACGCCACCACGATGTCACACCGAATAGACTTTGAGAACACCAGAGTACTGGCAAATACAGAACACCCGAAATCAAGACTCGTAAGAGAGGCAATTGAAATAGCGAAGAGGCCTCACAGTCTAAACGCACGCAATGAAATTCAGAACTTATCGAATTGTTGGAAAATTCTATTAAACACCGTAGCGGCCCGGATCCGTCCAATAACAACTTAACCGGAAATAACAAATCAGCAGGCGGGAGGCGTGCCCACTGAGCGCCAAGGGCCAATCACACACAGCCGTTCACGGTGCCAACCAATAGGCGCCGAGCCGCGACTATATAACAGCGCGAGCGTTTCTGAAAATCTTAGTATTCGAGTAACTAGAAGCGAAAGCAGAAGGCTACGAGAATTATGCGAACCGACCTGAAGAGGGCAGATGTGACTCTGTCGAAACGTTGTCATTTTACAATCGATCCCGGCAGGGATCAGTTTTTAACTACGCGGATGAATTCCCGGAAACCACCTAAAACATTTAGTGCCCGCGAAAACTTAAAACCAATATATATATATATATATATATATATATATATATATATATATATATATATGGTAAGCTATGTTTTAGACTCTCAACCATGTCGAATTACAAAACGCACAGGATTAGGTGAAACCGGTCTGTCACAGGGATTCTGAAGGAGGCAAAAATTCGACTACACTACATCTAGCAACTTCCGAACACTCGAACCGAGCTAGAATTGTAGAATTAGAATAAGAGGCAGCAACAATCAAATGGAATATCATTGGCTTAAGTGAAAGTAGGAAAAAAAACCAAGGACTAATAACACTTGAATCAGGCAACCTCCTATACCACCATGGAACACCAACTGGAAGAACTAGTGGCTCAGAATTCCTCATCCATAAGAGATGGACCGATAAAATTATAGGCGTGTCCGTAACATCAGATATTGTCACTTTCGAAAAGATACTCTATTCAAATAATACAGGTTTACGCCCCAATAATTAGCCATTCTGACGAAGAAGTCAAGCAACTATACAACGAAATCCAAGAGGCACTAGATGCCAACAACAGCCATTTCAAATACATCATTGTTAACTGCAACGCTAAACTGGGAAAAGGCAAGACCAAGAAGGATCGGGGGAAACTTCGGGTTTGGTTAACGAAACGAAATGGAGTGCAGTATTAAAACATGTAAAATTGTACATATCAAACCCATTCTTCAAGAAAACTCTAATAGGAAGTTGACTTGGGCAGCTCCAAATGTATCAGGTAAACATGAAATTGACTTTGTCCTGACAAACAAGTACTATCAAAGACGTAAGCACGCTAAATAAATTCAGGACAGGAAGCGGTCATATACAGTGAGACCGTCCCTTGAGATGTCGGGTCATCGCCCTGCAGGTGGCGTGACCTAGTATTGTTACTCCTAAAACTGGGCCAAAGCGTCCCGCAAGTAGAGGCACCTACACTTTGAAAGCGGATGTTCAGTCCCGTCCAGAAAAGTAGGAGAGGTAGACTTGTAGGGAGTCGAACGTGTCATCGGCGTGAACTGTCTTAAACGAACTGGGGTGTTCGTGAGATCCCAAAATGGGTAGTGCGGATGGAGAGGAGGCTCACTGGGTGATGCTACCGGTGCCTTTTTATTCTGAATTGGCCTGTCACGGGAAAAGGCAAAACTAGATTGTACCCCTGGGTGGGATGACGGTCATCGTTGGGTGGTCGTGTGCGTATTTCACCATTGTAGCATAGGAAGGTATTTCACCAATAGCATAGACATTAACAACCTGAAAGAAAATTCTGAACAATATCAGTCGCTGATAGAAGATAAGCTACAAGAAGAACAAGATAACACACAACTAATGAACATAATACTGATCTGTGCGGAATTCAACAACGCAACGAACACAAGAAGCTTAGTTCGGAAACCAAGCCGTTGGTTTAGAAAAAAAGAGAACAGAATAGGACCACAGACATCCAACGGGTAGAATACACTGAATTATGCACGACAATAAGAAACAGAATTGTAGAGGACGTCAAAGATTACAACGAAAAATTGTTAGAAGCTGCAATTGAAAATCGGAAAAGCTACAAGAACGCCAAGAAAGCATTGATAATCAGGAAAAGACAAGTAATCGCATTGACAGAAGAAAACATCAGAATAACAGATAGACACAAAATAATGGAGGACATTAACCAATTCTACAAGGATCTATACAGAGCCTCACTAGACATACAGCTGACGGAAGAAATACCTGAAGTACTGGTGAAGGAAGTGGAGTTGGCGGGCAAGAAAATGAAAAATGGCAAGACAGCAGGTAACGAGGCAGTAACGGCTGAACTGCTAAAATACGCTGTTATAGAAGCATGGAAACGCCTAGCCAAAATTTATATTAATTGCTAAAACCAACGTTCCAGAACAATTAAACAGCGTATTAATTCCTAAGAAAGGCAATAAAGAAGACATTCGGAACTATAGACCGATAAATCTCCTGCCGGTACTGTACAAAGTATTCACTAAAATCATACAAAACAGAATACAATCGACACTAGACTACAATCAACCCGGAGAGCAAGTATTTCGTAGTGGCATCAACGCAATTGATCATTTACACACTAAAAGGGAAGTTATTCGTCAAATTAAGAATATCAAATACCTTGGCCTTCATTGACTTCGAAAAAGCGTTCGACACTATACAGTGAGGACGCGTGGGTTGAAACAAATTCATTTAAAATTCAGGTGTTGGGTTTTTGGAAAAACGGTTGGACACCTCGGTTTTTTTTGACTGCGGGTTTTGTGATGGTAAACTCATTTATACAGGGCGGGCCAGAAATAAATTGCGACCATCAACTTCATTTTTTCATATGGAAACATTTATTTTTATTTTATTTTTGAATTCTGCATTGAATTCTAAGTATTTTTCATGTACAATGTCCTATACCGAAAATTAACAGTTATTAAAAAAATGACATTTATTTAAAAATTGAAGAAAAAAAAACAACATATCAAATTAAATGTTCAAATTGTTGACCATTAACTTCCTGACAATACCTAAGACGGTTTTCAAATTCTCGTAACACTTCATTTAGCGTTTGTGGCAGGATTCGTTGTATTTCGGCCCTAATTCTATTCTTTAGTTCCTCGATATTTTCCGGCTTATTGAAGTAGAAATTCGATTTCACGTAACCCCAAAAATAAAAATCTAACGGGCTTAGATCTGGATACCTAGCTGGCCATTCGATATTACCTCTCCTTCCGATCCATCTATTTGGGAAGATAATCTTGCACTGTTCGCGAATAGTGCGGGGGCGGTCCATCCTGTTGAAACCATACCGAATCTGCCAGTATATTGGAGTTTTCACCATTTGGGTAAAGTTCTGGGGTTAAACTGGGTATTATATCTTTTTGTAATAGGTCTAAATACTTTTCCGAGTTAAGTGTTCCCTAAATAAAAAAGGACCCACAATTGAAGTACCCACAATTGCGGCCCATACGTTAAGTTTCTTGAAAAACTGTGTATGATTTTATATAATCCAATGTGAGTTTTCTGATGCCCAATATAGAAAATTTGGACTGTTTACTGAACCATTTAACCGAAATGTTGCCTCGTCGGAAAAAATCTTACTTGAAAAGTGCGGGTTGGCATTGCATTTATCATTATTTCGCAAAATTCTACTCTCCGGTCCAAATCATTTTCAGTAAGTTCCTGAACTAAATGAACTTTGTATGAGTGCCATTTATTTCTATGCAAGCATTTTAGAACAGAAGATTTACTTATTGACTGTTCTGCGGTTATTTGTCTAGGGGATTTGTGAGGATTTTCTTGTAAAACGAGCAAACCATTTAATTGTGTATCTTCTGGAAGATGTTTAGTTTTGTAATTGTCTCTTACGTGGCCAAATTCTAGAAACTTTTTTTCTATTTTACTAACTACCGATCGTGTAATAGGCTACTCCGGGTACTTCATATTAAACAATTCGCAAAATTCAGCTTGTGTTCGAGTTCTGTCGCCAAGTAAGATTATAGTACAGTTTCTATGGAAATAAACAGGTTTTAAAAACTCCAGCATTAAAAAAAGGGTTTCCATTCATGCGACTAAAATACGTTAACAATCATAAAAACCAGTCGTAAATAAATGGGATCAAACCAACAAACACCTCATTTTTTACCGTTGTTTTCTTAACTTTAGAAAGAAATGTATTTTTTTTCATAACTGTTAATTTTCGGCATAGGACATTGTACATGACAAAAACTTAGAATTCAATGCAGAATTAAAAAATAAAATTTGAAAAAATGAAGTTGATGGTCGCAATTTATTTCTGTATAAATGAGTTTATTATCACAAAACCGCTGGCCAAAAAAAAAACCGACGTGTCCGAGCGTTTTTTCAAAAAAACAACACCTGAATTTTAAATGAAGTTGTTCCAACCCACGCGTCCTCACTGTATATACGAAGACGTTAATCAACACCCTGAGTGAACAAGGTGTACATAAGCCATACATAGAAACGTTGGCCTATGTAGACGGGGAAGCCAAAGCCAAAATCAGATAAAGAGACTCAATATCAGCGGCATTAGAGAGTATATATATATATATATATATATATATATATATATATATATATATGTTTTTAAGTTTTCGCGGGCACAAAATGTGTTAGGTGGTTTCCGGGAATTCATTCGCGTAGTTGATAACTGATCCCTGCTGGGATCGATGGTAAAATGACGACGTTTCGGCAGAGTCACATCTGCCCTCTTCTGCTACTAGTATTCGAGTCACTAGAAGAGAAAGCAGAAGGCTACGAGAATTATGCGAACCGACCTGAAGAGGGCAGATGTGACTCTGCCGAAACGTCGTCATTTTACCATCGATCCCGGCAGGGATCAGGTATCAACTACGCGGATGAATTCCCGGAAACCACCACACACACACACACACACACACACACACACACACATACACATATATATATATATATATATATATATATATATATATATAAATCGACAAGATCATCGCAATCCTAGACAAAAGATACGACAATCAATCCTTGCGCCAAGTATACCAGGTGCAACTAAGTGGAGAAACGCAAAAATGTGGAGAGAGTCTGCAAGAATTCGAAGCAGAGATTAGACAATTAGTAAACCTGTCCTACCCAGACCACGTTTCATAAACGGTATCAGAGACATGGAAGTACAAAGAAATCTAAGACTTAGTGGTGTCAAGAAAAGTAATGAAGCTTTACTTCGGGCTTTGGAAGTAGAGGCAGTCATAAACATGTCCAAACCCAGCTTGCGAGCAGTTTCCTTCAGCCAGGAAGAACCAGAACCATCCCTCCAGGCACTGTAATCCGGAATACATAAACTATTAGAATGGTCACCAAGAACTGACAACAGAGGAGCATGTTACCGGTGTGGACGGACAGGACACTTTCAACGTGACTGCAGAGTAAGGCTAGCTGAACGATCACCGACCAGGCGTAACCAAGAAGACAACCACATGTCCAGGAACCGTCAACCAGTCAGCATAAACGGGCCAATGCAGACTAATCCTCCACCCCGAACAGTCTCCATCTGGGGATTTTGCCGAGATAGCAGTAGCCTATTGATACGGGGTACCATCAATGGCTCAGCAATCACAATCACCTTTGACAAGGGCGTCGCTGTGTCCATTGCCAGGTCGAGTTTTGAGGTCATCGAAAATCCAGCCAGCTAACAACAACATCCACTTAAAAACATTTGTTGAGGTATTTGCCACCATTGCCGCACCTCTACATCGGCAGATCTTCCATTGGAATCAGGACTGTAAAACACCGTTCAGACGACTGAAGGCGGCATTCTATTCCAGCCCAATCCTAGCGTTTCCTCACAGTCCGGCAAGTTCTTCTTAGACGCCGACGCCAGCAACACAGGTTTGGGGGCCGTCTTATCCCAGGTCCAAGATGGTGAAGAGAGGGTGATCGAGTACTACAGCCGTGGATTCTCGAAACCGGAAAGGAATTATTGTGTCACCAGAAAAGAATGTCTTACAATAATCAGGACTGTAGACCATTTCCTCAAGTATCTGTTTTTCATTTTCTCATCAGAACAGATCATGCCGCCCCCAAATGGTTGTTGGACATGAAGACACCGGAAGGACAACTGGCCAGGTGGATGGAGAAATTACAGCAATATGGTTTCAAGGTCGAATACCGCGCCGGCCGTTTGCAAAATAATGCCCAAGAAGACACTGTAGAGTAGAATACACTCAGGCCACGATGGGAGGTAGCTAGATTCTCGGGCGTCCTGAAATCGTTTTGGCCCCAATGAGACTCTCTCAGAATAGAGAATGGAATGTTAAAGAGAATTTCGGAAATTCCCAACTGGTAATCCCAAAGAAAAAGGTACTTGCCATCCTGGCGGAAGTACATAATGGGATTACCGGAGGTCATCTGAGCATGAATAAAACCTTGGATAAAATGCGCCAACGGTACTACTTGGTAAATTACTTCGAAGACGTCAGAGCTTGGTGCCTGAAATGTCACACCTGTGCAGTCAGTAAGGGCCCAAAGACCCGGACCAAGGGCAGAATGCAGCAATACAATAATGGGCGTCCCATTTGAGAGAATTGCCATTGATGTTGGCGGTTCATTTCCCGAGTCTAAGAGGGGGAACAAATACATTCTGGTCGCAATGGATTATTTCAGCAAATGGCATGAGGCATATGCTATACACAACTAGGAGGCAACTACTGTGACGCCTGTGCTGACAGAACAATTATTCAGCAGGTTTGGTGTCCCGTTGGGACAGCTTTGAATCCAATATATTCCAGAAGGTCTGTACGATACTGGGGATCAGGAAAACGAGAACCACACTTCTGCATCCCCAATCAGACGGAATGGTGGAAAGATTCAGCAGGACCCTAGAACAACATCTATCCAAGGTCTTCAGCAATGACCAGCGTGATTCTAAGCAATATCTTGAAGTTGAATGATATACCTGAAGCTGATTTTTCACAGTTGAAATACGTTACCAAACTGCATTATCTGCATGAGACTAAAATAACAAATTGTCCCAAGTGGTCATTGTTTTAGAGACTGTAGGTCTGAGCCACGAAATGTATAAATTGCACTAGCCATAATATTCATAATAGTAATAGGATACAAAAAAAATACCCACTGATCACATGGCTACTGATAAAAATTGTACCGTGTATCAAAATTGCGAATTGAAACTTACGTCTAAAATTAACTATTAATATTCTTGTTATCTGTGCTTTTTCTCTGCATGGCTAAAGATACACATTCATTGTTAAATATCGCCAATTTAAATGTACGTTCATTTTTGCCTAGTTTTGATGAATTTTGTTATCAAGTAGAGGATAAGTTTGATATTGTGGGTGTGTCGAGCTATACGATCTAATGCTGTTTCATTGCCTGGCTATACTCTGTATAGAAAGGACAGACTCGACAGGGTTGTTGGTGTTGTGGGCGTTTATGTAAGAACCACAATTTCTTCTAGTGTTGTCGATATCCAAGAGGAAGTAAGCTTTGAAATTATTCACTTGAAACTAAAAATAAGTTGTTACAGTCTTGCTGTCCTAATGATTTATAGGCCCCCAAATACTAGAGTTTCTGATATTTTAGAATTTTTTGAAAATCGTATTCCTCATTTATTGTGATTATATGATTATTCCATAATAATGGGTGACCTTAATATTGATATGCTTAATCCAAATTCATTAGATAACTTATTCCGCGCCTATGGATATACCCAACTTATAAATGAGCCTACGCAAAAAACTGATACATCATCTACATGCCTGGATCCCATATTTGTTAGTTCTAAGGAAATCTGCACGGTTAGCGGCACTATGGCGTCAAGTATTAGTGATCATAATTTTATGCCATTTGCTACTCTAGATATGCAAATTAAATGCTCCAAGCAAAAAATTATCAAAATTCGCGATTACAAGTATTTTCAATTTGGACTTTTTCAAAATGACTTGCAAATTATTCCTTGGGACGACCTGTTTTATATAAATGACATAAATGAAAAAATACTTTTTCTGGAAAAACATATAAGTGTTCTTTTTAGTATGCATACGCCTTTTAAGGAAATTAGAGTTAGCAAGAGGCGGGCTCCATGGTTAACGGATAACTTAAAATTAATTCTTAAACAAAGTTATAAAGCCCTTTCTAAATACAAACAAAATAAAACTACAGAAAACTGGAATATTTACAAGGATAGACGTAATTTTGCCCTTGCGTCCATAAGACGAGAAAGGGCCGCCTACCTAAAACGATTAGAGGCTGATAAAACTGGAAAGAAACTTTGGAAGGAGCTAAATGATTTCAACATTAAAACAACTAATAACTCAGAACTGCCTCCTAACCTCTGTCAGCCTAATACGATTAATGATTACTTTATAAGCATTTTTGGGAAGTCAAATGCATGTGTTAATAAAGTAAATTATTATCATAACCGTAAGTTTTCTAACAACATCTTTAATTTTTTTCTTGTGGAGAGAACCACTGTACAAAACATAATTAATAATATAAGGTCCGATGCTGCTGGTAGGGATGGCATTACTTTACATATGTTACGCCTTTGTCTGCCGACAATTTTGGACCACATTACAAACATAGTCAATAGTTGATTGGAGGTAGGCTACTTCCCTAGATCTGGCGTGAATCAATAGTGACTCCTATTCCGAAAGTACACAATCCAAAAACTGTACAGGATTTACGACCTATAAGCCTTCTGCCAATTATTTCAAAAGTGCTGGAAAGAGTGGTACATGCCCAATTAATCAATTACCTATGTGAATCAAATATCTTACCTGCACATCAGTCTGGATTTAGGAAAGGGCACAGTACTGCAAGTATTCTTCTGAATGTCACCGATAACATAATTCGAACATTAGATAAAAAATTAGCAGTGATATTGGTTGCACTGGACTACTCTAAGACTTCTGATGTAATCGATCACGATCTACTTGTTGCTAAATTGCGTTACTTTGGTTGTGATGATATTGTTGTGTTATTTTTTAAATCTTACTTGTGGAAGCGTTCGCAATGTGTGCGCATTTTAAATGATTATTCGGACTCAAAATTTATAACATCAGGTGTGCCACAAGGCTCCATACTTGGGCCTCTTTTGTTTTTAATTTATACAGCTGATCTTCCGAGTGTGACAACTAGTTCTGATATTCACATGTACGCTGATGATACACAGGTTGTCCACTATTTCGATCCTCGAGATGTGCAATTGGCCACACAAAATATTAATTCAGACTTACTGAAGGGTATGCAGTTTTCAAAAGAATATAATTTGCATATAAATTCCGATAAAACTATGGTTTTACTTTTCGCTAGCCGAAATCAACGTCGTAACATTGAAGGTAATCTAAGTATAAAATTAGATAACGCTGCTCTTGAGTTATCAGGCAGTGTGAAGAATTTGGGTCTAATTGTTGACACATCGCTTAGATTTAGGGAACATGTTAGCAACCTACTGCAAAAATGTTACTTGCGACTGCGCATGCTTTATATTCATAAACATATTTTAAGTTTGAACTTGAGGAAAAAATTATCAGAGTCCCTAGTTATTTCAGTAATTAATTACTGCTTAATTGTATATTACCTGTGCTTAGATAGATATTCTCAGTATCGACTGTAGCGAATAAAAAAAACATGTTGCCGTTTTGTTAACAATCTGAGGAAATACGACCGTGTAACTGAACCGTTATACCGACTGAAAATTACCCAAACGTTCAAGCTTCATTTCGGGGTGTTTTTATACAGTTTGTTTAAATCGCACATACCTGTCTATTTATTTGAGAAACTGATATACAGAAACTCAATTCATAACCGCTATATTAGGTTTAATAATTTTACTATGCCCCATCACTCCACCGCCTTGTTTGAGCGTTCTTTTACTTATCAGGCTGTTCATTTTTTTAATAAGTTTAAGCCCCATTTTGACACGGCTCTTTTTGCTTATAGGAGTGAATATAAGAAATTATTTTTGACGGTTGTAATTAGTTTTAGTTTTAGTATAATTGGTTGTAAACTGGAAGGTTAAGAGTTAAAGAATAGCTTGTAGCTAATCTTCGCCTCCCCAGGGCAATTATAATTGTAATTTGTTAATTTGTTGAATACAGACGATTTATTATTATTAAGCCCACAGCCAGCGGGGGGGGGGTCTGAATTTTTTTGGGTTTTTATAAGAATAAATTTTATATTTATACAATTTTATATATCCTTGAAATACATGACCAAAAATATAAATTTTGCAGCCTTAATCAGTCCATCCCCAATCAAAAAAATTATCCTCCCCCCCGCCGAGAACCCACCCCGAAAAAAATTCCTACCTACGGCCTTGTCTAATAACTCACTTAACTCCTTTTGTTTGATATTATGTGTATCTATTTCTAACAGTTTAGGAATCAAAAATCAAACTTTTTGAGTGTTTTCTTTTTATTCCTAAAATATTTTTGATAACAGAACGCCGTCGAGTATGATTACTCATTCCCCCTAATATATAAAATTTCATTACCTTTTTATTTATATAAGATTATTTGTACCTATCTCTAATACAAGCACTTTCTTTGTTATCGCCAATTCCATATTACTATGTTTTTTCCAACACTGAGACGTAAAGTTGGCCATGGAAATCAAACAGTAAAGTTCTGTCATCTTAACCTGAATTTGACAATAATTTTATTTGTTCTCCACGATATTTTAGATTTTTATTGTCACATTACGTTACTCAAAAGGCGAAAGTTCTCAAAATGAAATAACTGATAAAGTTTTCATTCTTGGAGACTGCGTTAAAAATCCGTTCTTTGCCAGTCGAACGCAAAAAGCAAGATAGCCAGAGTGTCACCCAAGAGAAGAAATTTTTTTAAATTTTTGGAAAGATTCAGTGCTACAGGAAGTGTTTGCTATTTTAAAAAACAAGAAAAGACAAAATCCCTGATAACCTTACCTAACCTAACTGAAGTGAATTGAGTATTCTAGTTACTTTAATCGAAAATCATGTTCCCAGCAGCCTAAGAGGGATTTTGGCTTAAGTAGAACCTCTTTTGGGAACATCATATCAAATAATAATTGGCTACAGCAAAATAGGAATTTTAATTTTTTGAATGAAATCTTATTTACCGACGAGTGTACTTTTCATCATAACGCATTCGTGAAAAACACAATTTTCACTATTACTCGGACCAAAACTCACCATTTCTACATACATAGTCAGGAGAGATGAACAGTTAATATGTGAGCAGGAATATCTATATATGTACGTAAATTTCTTAGAAAACAATTTATTTGAACTCCTAGAAAATGTTTCGCTTGCCCAATTAAGAGATATGTACTTTCAGTAAGATGAGTTATCTCCTTATCCTGCCCCTGTTTTGACTGAATGGCTTAATACTCCATGCCATCTGGACGGGAAGTGATGGACCAATACGTTTGTCAGAGAGGTCGCCAGACATAACATCTCTTGATGTTGCTCTGTGAGGGTACGTTAAACAAAAAGTATACACTGAACAGCCAACTCTCTAAAGATATGAAAATAAGAATAAAAAATGATTTCAACCAAGGAGTCTAGCATGTGGGCGAGTCGGACATCATAACTAAACCTAAAGGCGTAATCGAGGGAGGATAGACGGTTTGCTCTTTAAGTGGCCGGCTCGCACGCCCGGGGCGTCTCGTTCTCATTGTGGGAAGAGGCCTACCAAGAGCGTACCCGCTGTATCCCGAAAGTTGTTGAACTATGCCTAATCTAATCTAATTGGGTATTCGAGCGAAAGACTAATCGAACCATCTAGTAGCTGATTCCCTCGGGATAGGTGACGCTCGTTGCATACGAGTTTCATCGAAGAAGTGAAGAAGACACATAGAGAACATAAATCATTTTGATTTCTTGATCTCTCAAAAAATTGTTAGAAATAGATACACATAACATAATAACGGACGAAAGGAAATGAGATGAGTTATTAGATAACCTGAAAAGATGTAGTGGTTACATTTGTAAAAATCGAGTTACCCATGGTAAAACTTTCAAAACTGGAGTGACGATATCTGGTGCAAAAAACAGAGTTCATCATTGTCACTTTGTCTTTTGTAGTATGAAGGGTGGTCTATAGTTTATTACAAATACAGCCTCCTATTATACTGGACCATGGTATGGTAATTTTATGTTTGCTAGTTGTCATCAACATGAGATTTCTTACCTTCAAGACCTTTGACCATATCTCTTGAATATTCATTTAGGAATACTTCACAGGAGATAACCCAGGGTCGCGTGGGCTGGCGCCAGTCCCTGAAATAGAAGTGTCACCTATCTGGACATAAATGAGTATTTAGTAGCTACGCTTGATTGGTTCATTTTAGATTATATGTTTCCATTTTTTTTCAATGAATGTGTGGATGTATTTATACGATAGGCATCTATATTAACATAACTTTCTTTTTCAGGCATCGAAAAAACTGCTGAAAATAAACCTTCCATTACCAAGTTGTCAAAAGCAGATAGTCAGTTAAACGAAGTTAAATTAATGAATGACATTGTTATCCCAGACTCTTGCATATTTCAACATCCTTTACTAAATATTCCCCAAGAAAAAGATTTCAAAAAATCCTTGAAATATCCCAAAGGTATTATTTCTGAAAAGAACGAGATATTTGATGTCGAAGATATATGTGTAAAAACCAAGGAAAAATATTATTTGTCCAGTGAACCAGCACTGACGCGCAAAATAAAAGTTACAGTCAGAACAGACGAAGATAGTCAAAACTCAAAAATCTGTCATGATTCAAATTCCAACAAAACAGTTCCATATTTAGGAAAAAACAAAAATACGTCGATAGTCACAGACCAAAGTAAATTGAATTTAAAAGAATCAAAACAGATAAAGGACGAACCTTACCAAAAAAGTAATTCAGCGAAATCAGATAACTTATCAGAGCCTTTGATGAGCTATTTAAACACTTTAAATGACTTACAGCGAAAAACCTCTTTAGATATATCGAGTCACAACGATATGCATAAAAAAATTCATAGGATACAAAAACTTAAAAGTGATAAACCTGAATATACCAAAGAGAAGAATATCACTGTCGATTCTTCTCTATTAAAACCAAAAAATAAAAAACAGGAAAAAACAATTGAGAACAACTTCGGAAATAAATCACCAAACACGCTTGAAAAAGAAATAGAAAATTTAAAAAATGCTAATACAATTGATCCTGAACAAATAAATTCCACTAATGTCGAAGGGATGCGAAGAACTAATGTAAAAAATAAATTAGTATTAGAAAATCATAAACAAGTGGAAGGGAAAAAAGTATTTGATGAAAATGAAGCAATAGCAAAACCTGTTAAATATAGTGACCAATTCCAAAATATTCTAAATCAGTACAAGTTAAATAAGATTGTAAAGGAGAAACAAATTTCCAAAGATGTCACTAAAATTAGAGTTCCACAAAATAATGAAAAATCCGAAAAAAATTCAAACAAAACAGAAAATAGACTTGATGTAGTTAAAAAAACATTGAACCTAAGTAACAAAATAATTCATAACGGTAAAACAACTGAGAGGCATGTAAACGACGTCCAAGAATTGATACCAGGAGTCGAAATCAAACATGTCCCTGGTTCAAACAAAAGTAGTACAGTTAACACCTCCACCGTTTCACAAAAAACTCAAGAAAATCGTAACCATTCACAAATAAAACATTCGAGTAAACGGCAGAAAAAATTAGAAGATATTAACCCTTCAACTAATGTATTATTGGAAAATGTTAAAAAAGAAAATAAATGGAATGTTATAAAAGAGCAAATGAAAAAGATCTCATTGTTAAAACATATAGAAGAGACGCAAAATGTAAAACGTGGAGAATCCTTTAATGCTCATAGCATTGCTAAAACTAATTTAGAAGTATTTCACAATGAAGAAAATGAATATCGCAAAGATCAATTTTTACTAGACAAAAACATAAATGATGCAGAAGAGAATAATATACTAATTTCGAGCCCTTTAAAGAAATCGATTAACCAAAAAATTATGTTAACTTTGGATATTAAATCGTCAAAGCGACCGAATGAAATCAACTTGTTTAAAGGAGAAAAGGTACAATATAATATAAAAGACGGTTTTCTTAAAGCAACATTTTCATTAGATATGTATAATGTAAAGCCATGGACTTCACCTTTACCTCAAAGACCTACAATAAGAAGAGACAAAGCTCCACCCGAAGAAAAGAAAAAGAAAGAAAAACCAAAAGCTCCGGTTATACTACCTCCTAAACAAGGCGATAATGAAAAAAGATTAATTGGAAATTTAAAGTTCACCATAATTACAAAGCCCGACCAAGCAGATTTAGATAAAGGGGAATTTTGTACAAAGTCTATAGCCACACACAAAGGCACTCCTGAAAATAGGGTAAGAGATGATCCAGACCGGAAGGAAATTAATCCACTGCCACGAAAGGCAAATGAGGCAAATACCACTGATTCAGAAGACGGTCGTACTACAGTTGAAACAAAATATTTACGCGAATTCAAAACTACTAAGAAACACGAGGAAGACACAAACAAGGTAATTATTCAACCTTTACAAGATAACTTATTATGTGATTACAATAATGTGAAAGATACGAGTCCTACGTTGCTCAAGAGTGAATTCAAATACAATATAAATTATAAAAAGTCTTTAGTAAGTAATTCCAAAAGTAATTTGAAAATCGAAAGTACCGGTGAGGAATTATTAGGGAATTATGACAACAAAATTACCAAAAAAATGACCGAGGATCCACAAGTTGAAAAGCAAATTCCTATTACGGAAAGTAATGTCTTCGATCAAAATCATTTTAACTTTGATAATATGTCATACAAATTTAAAAAACTACATTTGACATATAATACCGGACTTCTGGAAAAGTTAGATAATAACTCCAATAAAACCTCTGTTAAACGTAAATTAGAAGTACTAGGAAGAAACTTTGATGAACGTAATCATTTAGATGTTGTGTTTATTAGAGAAAAATTAAATAATGAAATCAGAAAGGAGGAAATACAGGATGAAAATTTCCATAAGCAAAGAATATATTCTCAGAATTCTGGTAAAAAAATATTGTCTAACAAAACTAACAATGAAACGTCTGTTAAAAAAAATATGTCTGATCGGCAAAATTGGAAATTAAACACATTTTATAAAAAACAGGCAGGTAATTTCACAAAATTAACAGAAGAAATAACTGATACTAATGTATCTGAAATTAAGCAAGATACTTACTTTTCCGATACAGAAACTAAAACTAATAAATCATCAAAGGATACAAAAACATCGGAACAAATAAAATTACCGCCTTCAGAAAACCTAATAAAATTGAGCTTTGTCAATCAAAATAATATTGAAACAGACAAACTAGTAAACCTAAACTACAAGAGTAAAGTTTTTAAATTCGACAACACTAAAGATTTTTTTTTACATAATTATAAACATGAACGAGATCTGCCAGTAACTAGAATTAAGAAGAATCACGATTGGAAAAATGGTACAAAATTTGAAAGTATAGAACGAATTAATTTGAAGGACAAAAATGATTTACCAAAAAAGAAATCAACAGAAAGACGTCATCAGAAAATATTAGAACAACCCTTACTCGAAGATTCTCATAAACATGTTTTAACAACTATAGATGTAGACAACATAAAACAACATAATATCCCAACGCGGATTAATCAGAATGATGAACAACAGAAAAATATTTTGACTGATGCCGATTACAAAAAACTTTCTTATGCAATGTTAGAAGAATTACACCGAAACCAGAATGCGGAATTAATCACACAAAGTAGAACATCAAAAAGTAGGAATATAACTGCCCCATTCAATTTACAACTAAAGAAACATATACGTAACCAAGATTTTAATAGATCAAGTAGTGCTCCTGTGTCAAAAAGATCGGGTAATAGTTCAAAGTTGTGTTCATTGAAGACAAATAGATTAGATGAAGCACAAACAGATGAAAAAAATATAAAAGATATGTTTGATTTAAAATTGATAAGAAATATTATACCACTGAACAGTTTAAAAAATAATAATACTCAAAAATTAATAAATTTCCCTAAAGAAATTTTTAAAATCAAATATCAGAAAGCAAACAAAATGCCATTTTTTAAATCAAAACCTTCTGTGCAAAATGTTGCAACTAAGCCCATGAGAAATCCAACTCTTGAACAATTGTGTACACAGCAAAATGTAAATCTCTTGAATAAAGGTGACAATACTAATTCTGGTCCTTTATTAACAATAAAGACGACAAGAACTAAAATTTTTAAGATGGAACAGAGAAAACATGAAAATGATGAAAAATTAATAGCTAGCTCATCAGATATTAATTACGCCAAGAGTATGTTAAATATAAAATCCAAAATTAAAAACAAAACTGATCAGGAGAAAATAAAATTAAGTACATTACAAGAAATATTGTCCAGAGACGAACAATATAAACATACTAATGAATTCAAATCTCATATTAACCAAAAGTATGGTCAAACGGCTCTAAAGAAGTGTAATAGATTAGATAACGAAGACGTATGTATAGATTGTTTTCCTAACGAAAGCAAAAAACAAACTTATAATGTGAGGAATAAAGATAGTAGTATACAGGATTCAAATGAGATATCAGAAAAAAATGTTATACAGTTCAAGGAGAATATTCAAACACAATCACCGATTTGTCAAAAAAAGAATCAAAAAGAATTCCAAAAAATACAAAATAATATGAGTGATAAAAATATTATTGTTAACATAATGCTACCGAAGCAAATAAATAATCACGAAAAACTTGAGGAACAATATATTATTAAGTTAAAAAAGTTTATACATTACGCAATTAGCTCAGACGAAATATCTCCATCTCTAGAGAAAAATGGCAAAGTAGATAATAATAAAAATATTATACTGAAAGTAATAATCCCAAAACAAAATCTATGTTTAGTTAATCAAACATCACCTAAATCTTCTAATTGCAATACAACTGATAACGCTAGTTATGCAAATTTTCAAGGGCAGACAGCAGAGAGTAATAAAATAAAGAATGACGGACAAAGTCTTAGCAATAGAGAACATAATGCTAAATCTATGTGCCACAAAGAAGAAACTAATAATATTAACCCAGGTAAGAAAATAGAAAATATTGTTGTAGCACTTAGTAAAGGCTTAAGCATTGTGGAAGTAAAAGACTTCAATTTGGTACCAATAGTTCAAAGAACAAATTCTAAACAAAACATTTTCTTAAATTCAGAGAGTAGTTTAACAGATTTAAAAAAAAAATAGAACTTGATTACAAGAAAAATATAGTTTTTTTGGTGGAGGCAAAACAGGACATGGCGATAAAGGCTCAAGATACACAATGTACAGTTACAGTGAACCACGGTACTAACCAACAAAAATTAGAAAATATCATTGACAAATTTAAAATGAATGCAGAAACTCAAACTGAAAATGATTATCAGCAAGTTTCTTCTGCCGATATTGAAATGCATCAAAAATTTCTTAACCGAATTGCCACAAAAAACAGATTTTATAAGAATGTTAAATCAAAGAGAGTAATAGAAAATCTCGAGCCACAAAATTTTAAATCAGTCAAGGTATTAAAAAAGAGAGATTCGAAAACTGATAGTCTTTTAGTGAATTGCAGTCCAAATAAGGTGGAAGGAGAATATAAACATGTTGGCAACATATCTAATCATCGTATTTCAATTAATTCTTTAAATTCTCTGAATAATTATTCAGCACCAAAGTTAAGTAATCCTGAGATAAAAGTAACCCCTAAAATCAAACATGCTATCAGAAATCAAGTAAAATCTTCATTAAACACATACAGTGGCAAATATTTACTTGAAAAACAGCTAGCTACTGAATTTTTATCGGTAAAAAATAGTAGACCTGAGAATAAGGAACTTTCTATACAAAAATCGAATGAAGAAATACAACTAAGTAAACAGAGATCCACAAAGCAGACTAATCACAACGCAAGTTCATATAAAAAAAATAAATATAAACCTTTTGTAAAAATAAACCTTAAATCGAATTCTAATAACATTGTAGCCAGTAAACTGCGAATTAATTGCAAAAAGGAACAAGAGTCTAAAAAAATTACTTCACAATCAGAAAAGACTAATCTCAAAGCACAAATACTAGAAATTTTATTGAAGGAGGACCAACAAAGATGTCAGTCACAAATCAGTGAAAACACGTTATTAAAAAATTTTAATAAAACCCTCTGGCATATTACTCAACGAAAGACGAATTTGAAAAATGCTAAATCTTTCCCAGCAGCACAAGAAAAAATATTTCAAGAAAATATTCTCCCCAAATGTGTTCATTCAGATATACAATGTAGTTCATTTAAAATCATTTCAAGTAAAGCTGCTTCAACAAATTATCCTGAATATTTTTCTAAATGTAAAAGGAAACATATTATGTACACTGACGGCAGTGATTTTGTTGAACCAAGTATAGGACGAGTTTGTGTTGAAAAAGATTTAAATTTAGGAGTAGAAAAGAAAGATACAAAGGAGGATTTAACGAAGAATATGAATAATAAGTCTTTTAAAGTTTGTACTGCAACTAGAACTACATTAAGTACTATTGATCTAAGTAAACTTCGAAATGACGTTTCAGAACTACCTTCGTCTGTCACGCAAGAAAACAAGCTTGAAAATAAAGACTACTCCTCCTTATCACTGGTTTTATCTGATGAACGGTCTTCACAAACTACAAACGTAAAAATTGTTGATCTTGAGCAGAAAACGAAACGCCATGAGCAGTTACGAAGAATATGGTTGGAATTTATGCAATCACAACACGGGTTAATTCAAAATAAACCATCGGATATACCAAAAACAAATTGTGCAAGTAGAACTAACTGGAGTTCTATATTTCCTTTAAATTTAGAATCTTTACCTCAGGGTAAAATTAATACAATACTCGATGAATTAAATGCTTCTGATAAGCAGAAACCTCAAGAGAAAGTTCAAGACAAATGGGGGACCGACTGTCCAAATTCAAAAGAGCCCGATAAATGATGTATCCCAGCAAAGGTAATAAGCGACCAACAAGTTATTAACTAATACAATAAGCCCATGGTAAATTGTTTTTACAAAAACAGAAATTGTAAATAGTTATATTCGATATTGATAAACAAAAAGCTGAATGATTTTATACGTAACCAAAGAATTATTAACATGCAATTCTTTATTATCAAGAAGTAAAAGTTCTGTATATATGTCGCAGCTTTTTTGTAGTTATTTTAACTATAGGAATATGTTTCGTATTTTATAGTCTAGTAATCTTTTCTGCATTTTTATTTGTTTCCAATAATCTAATTTGTTTCAATACAGAAACAAGTTATTAGTTTAAGTTAATCTTAAACTAATAACTTTGTGATTGAACCCTTGCTCTCATGCTGGACAATTACGATGTTCCGGTTACAGTTTTATAAAGTCAGCTCAGGAAATAAAAAAGACAAAATATAAAGTTTAGACATCTATATTTATACTAATATATAAAGAGGTGAAATTTGTTTGTTTGTTTATAAGTAGTCAACGGATTTTAAAATTTATTTCACTAACAGAAAGCCGCAAGTAAAATAGGCCATATTTTATTTTAATGAAATGTTAGCTTAGGCGATAGGGTGCAGTGGGGTATATATAGTTTATACTTAAATTTAATATTTTGGAATCAAACAGAGTTACCAGCGTGAACATTTGTGTGTATAGTCTTCACCCCAAACAAATAATGACGAGTTTAATACTTTTCCAAAAATTCAATTATCTCATGGGGGCAGATTGGGATTTTTTTTGAAAAATTTACCATTTTTCCTTAACCCCAAGTAATATTCACATGAGAATTAAGTGAAGGAATATGGGATTCGTCATTTGCGAAAATTCAAATATTGAATGGGGGTCACTATTGATTTAAAAGGAAATCAATATATCGGAAATAAAAAGTAATACTCGTGTGAATCTTGATATATAAACTCTTCTAAAATAAATAGAAGGCAGTATTATGATTTTACGACAATTCCGTTATCCGATAGGTGGTAACTGAGGCATTCTTTAAGAAAAACTCGCAACTTCTCCTGACCCGAAAATAATACAAGTATGAGAATTATAATAATAATTCTCTAAAGGGGCGGCTGTCCGCTGACCTACTAACTAGCCTTCCTCCCCTCCCCAAAACCCGCACGGGATGATCTAGTTTAAATCATTTCATCTGGGAAGTGACAACCCCACGGTTCCGAGTTACCCGGGTCACCAGGGTCAATTGATGACACCATCCATGAAAATGGAGCTATGGAGTAGATGCCTCGGAAAAGAGCCGCTGTCTAGGGTTCGCCAGGGCATGTCTGGAGCCGGCGCTGGACATGACAGCATGCGGGACGTCGGTGGCAGGGTGCTGAGGAGGCGGGCCCCTGTCGTCCAAAGAACCCCAAGAACCACAACAACACTCACCAATACGGTCACAGAATCACCGTGACCATTACCAACGGAGTCCAACGAGAACGAGAACTCCACCCGCAGAAAGTGTTGCGCAGGATCAAAAGCCAGCGCTCACTCAAGCGGGACTAAAAAGACAGCGCATGAAATGGACTAGCGCCATGAATGGGTTTATAATGCGCACATTTTACAGAATTACGACCCTTGGCCAGGACAAGACTGGATATCGCCAAATACTCCATCAAGAATTCTGTCGTGAGCACCCAGAGCTTCAAGTTACCGAAAAGAGAGTCGCAGATCAATATCGTGTCATCTCGAGAAATGGCCTTATTTCGCCTGATCAACTGGATAGAATAAAGAGCGATGTGGAGCGCGAACTATTTGGTCGAAATACAACAGATCCAGAGCCTGAAACACCTTTGGCGCAAAGAGCGGACGAGACTCAAGGACTTCAACTAGAACAGCCAGCCAACGATAACCTGCTTGAGAAAATCCAAGCAGAAATGGAAAGAGCTCTTATAGAGTATAGTGGAACAGATTCATTGATTAAACCAACTCTTCCCAAACTAAGATTTTCTAAGAAACTGGGTACTGTCTTGCAGGCCATGAACAAATTTATCTTGCCAAACTATGTTTTAGGTGCTAATACGTTAGAGTCGCTACACACAATCATCTACTGTGCTGCAATTTCCATCTGCAGAACAATAGGGGTCGCAATAAGACCAAAGCAAGACCCAGAATACCATCTTGGCAAAGAAGGCTAGAAGGGAGAATTAATTCTCTTCGGAAAGACATTGGAAGACTGATCGAGTACCAACGAGGGGTCAGGAACAACAGAATAGAAAGACTTGTCAAGACTATTGTTGCGAGAATTCATCCGACAGCTGGTGCAATCGGCTATCAACCAATTCGTGGAAGGGACATTATTCCGATAAATTCTGGGAACTCGAAATGTTTGTCTCTCAACAGGCGGACCGCTGCCGTTACTGGGAATTCCTTTAAAGCTTCCAGAACATGATGGAGTTTCCCGATGGTTCGTGGATATACCAGACAATTCCGAGATAAATATATAAAAGGAACCGCTGGCGATAGGAGGCATTCAGTTTTCGTCTTTCGTATTGTACAGTTAAGATAAAATGTAAATAGTAGTTTCTGTGAATATAAATTTGTGTTAAAGTAGTGGAAATAAATTAGAGTGAAGTTGGACTGTGTTTTTAAATAAATCCAAGAACTGAACAGAACCCGAGTGTGAAAATAAAAAAATTACAGTGGTGTCAGGTGTAAAGTGAATTTGTGGAACTTTTAGAAGTGGAAAATAAATAAACTAACAATGTATAAAACAGTGAGTTTGGACCAATTGAAAGTGACGGACTTAAAAAAAGAACTTGAAGAAAGGGATTTAGAAATTAGTGGGAAGAAAAGTGAATTAATACAACGGCTACGGGATGCCCGAAAAAATCCAGAAGTAGTGGAGTCGAAAATTGGCCTCGAAGGAGCAAGACACAAAATGAAACCTCCACAATTTGATGGGAAATCATCCTGGACTAACTATAGGCGCCAATTCGAGGCTGCAGCAAAGTTAAACGGATGGTCGGCAGAGGAGAAAGCAATAGCACTAACACTCGCCTTAAGGGGAGATGCTACAGATATTTTGCAAACCTTGAATGCCTCTGAGCAAGAAGACTACGAACAACTGGTCAAACATTTAGAACTGAGGCATGGACAAACCCATTTGGAGCACGTTTATCACTCCCAACTGAAAAATCGCTATCAGAAACCGAATGAATCTCTTCAAGAGTTTGAAGCTGATATTGCCCGTCTGGTTCGCCTTGCCTATCCAGCCACACCGGAAAATGTGATAGAAAGGTTAGCAGTGCAAGCATTTTTGGATGGACTTCGGGACCACGAAGCCAGACAAGCATTGACCCTAGCTCGACCGACTCAATTAGTGGATGCACTGGCTCGAGCTCTAGAATTCGAGGCTGCGAAAAATACCTGCAGAGGTCAAGCCAGAGTCCGAATCGTTGACGGAGAATCCGAAGATGGCGGAAACGATGAAGCCTCTGTAAGAAAGATAATAGAAGAAGTCCTTACCGAAAAAGACTAGTGAGATGTCGGAAGTGTCGTAAGGTAGGAGATGTCTAGAGTCGTTGCAAGGAGAGCAACGGAGTCCAGACTTCCTCGGCGGAAAAACTAAAGAAGGCCTATGTAAAGGGACCATCGTCGACCTGTAGCAAACAAGTGTCAACTACCAACGCATATGTCGCTTCGCTACGCAACCACGTTAACAGTGTCCTTGTAGATGGCCTTATTAATAGGAGGCAATTTGCAATGCTGCTGGATACTGGCGCGACGAAAATAGTAATAAGGCCCAACATTGTTTTAGAGACAATGATAAAACCAACAAAATGGCAACTGCAAACAGCGACAGGAGAAGCAGCGAAAGTCCATGGTGAAATAGAGGTTGAAATGACCTTGGGAAACACAACCTTTCTACATCGGGCATTAATGGCAGACATCGAAGACGAAGTAATCATTGGAATGGATGTCATGAGCTCCAAGGGATTCCAGTTAAACTTCAAAGATGGAATTCTGCGAGTGAATGACGAAGAAGTGCTTCATGGAAAAGATGACATAATGCTTCGAGCCATCTTAGCAGAGGATGTCAATGTTCCGGAAAGAGCTGAAATCATTATAGATGCTTGCTTAGATGGGAAAGCTCAAGCTGGAACAGTAATGATGTTTGATCCCGAACTTAATGAGGGAAATGTAGGCAGAGGAGTCGCACTGGGGAAGACTCTGTTTCGTGCCAGGGAGATTGTTCCAGTAAGAGTAATGAACCTGAATCATTACTCGGTTGTGCTAAAGAAAGGAACAACTTTGGGCCATTGTTCAACAGTTTCCTCTGTAGTCAGAAGCACACAGCATGCAGAAAAACCACCAGGTAAACTATCTGAGGAACTGGAAAGACTCATCACCGATTCATCTAAGAATTTGAAACCAAACCAGAGAGCAAAATTGAGGGACATCGTTAGAAACTACCAGGATATCTTCGATGTAGTGAATGGCAAAAGAGGACGAACTGATCTGGTGAAACATAAAATTAATACTGGGGACGCTCAACCTATGCGACAGTCGGCGAGAAGACTACCTCTAGCTAAAACAGAAGAAGCCGACAGGATAGTCCGCGAGATGGAGGAAGAAGGTATTATTGAACCATCCAATAGCCCTTGGGCTTCTCCAGTTGTCTTGGTTAAAAAGAAAGATGGTTCGACCCGATTTTTGCGTGGACTATCGGCAATTAAACCACGCTACAAAGAAAGACAGCTATCCCCTTCCAAGAATAGACGATACCCTAGATACGTTGGCTGGATCGAAGATGTTTTCCACCCTGGACTTGAAGAGCGGTTATTAGCAGGTGGAACTTGCTAAAGAAGACCGAGAAAAGACTGCTTTTACCATCGGCTCAGGACTTTATCAATTCACGGTGATGCTGTTTGGACTGTGTAATGCTCCAGCAACGTTTGAAAGATTGATGGAAACAATGTTAAAAGGGCTTTCATGGAAAACGTGCCTGGTGTATCTTGACGACATTATCGTGGTTGGAAAATCTTTTGAAGACCACGTGAGGAACCTGGAGGAGGTATTTCGGCGACTTCGAAGTTCCTGACTAAAATTAAGCCCGAAGAAGTGTCAGCTGTTCCAAGAAGAGGTGCAATATCTTGGACATGTAGTTTCCGCACAGGGAGTAGCTGTGGACAAACAGAAAAACAAAGCCGTCCAGGAATGGCCGATACCTAAAGATATCCACCAGTTAAGAAGTTTCTTGGGGTTATGCACGTACTATCGTCGGTACGTAGCCGGATTTGCCAACATCGTCAATCCACTTAATAGACTAATAGACTCACAGAGGGGAAGGTGCAGTACCAGTGGAACGAGGAATTTCAGCCATCATTCGAGACCCTGAAAAGAGCATTGACCAGTGCCCCCATTTTAAGTTATCCTTTGCCTGATGGGAACTTCGTTTTGGATACCGACGCAAGCAATGTCGGAATTGGTGTGGTGCTTTCGCAGATCCAAGACGGTCAGGAGAAAGTTATCGGATACTTCAGCAAGACCTTGAGCAAGCCTGAACGGAATTACTGCGTTACTCACAGGGCTGTGGTAAAGGGGGTAGAACATTTCTACAAGTACATCTATGGTAAAAGATTCCTCCTGAGGACTGATCACGCAGCACTGAAGTGGCTCCTGCAGTTTAAAAACCCCGAAGGACAAGTGGCCAGGTGGATTGAGTGTCGATGGCCATTGGCAACCTGAGGAGATCCGGAAAGACCAAAAATTAGATCCAGAACTAAAAGAAGTTATCCGGTGGAAGGAAGACAACCGCAAACCTACGTGGCAAGAGATTTCCCGATACTCACCAACCATAAAGTCGTACTGGGCTCAGTGGAACTCTCTCATCCTGGAGAATGGACTTCTAAAGCGCGTTCTTGAAACCCCAGAGGAAGGCAAGGACAGAAAGCAGATTGTAGTCCCTAAAAATAGGAGACCAGAGGTATTGCGAGAACTACATGACGGTACAACCGGAGGACATCTGGGAGTGACCAAAACCTTGGGGAAGTTGCGAGAACGCTTCTATTGGGTAAACTGCCAAGTAGACGTTAAGGAGTGGTGCCGGAAATGTACGATTTGTGCAGCAAGTAATGGGCCTTAAAAGCGACCAAAAGCTCCAATGAAGCAATATAACGTGGGCAGTCCATTCGAAAGAGTAGCCATTGATGTTGCCGGTCCATTTCCTGAATCCGACTCTGGAAACAAGTACATTGTGGTGGTGATGGACTATTTTAATAAATGGGCCGAAGCGTATGCCTTGCCGAATCAAGAAGCCTTGACCGTTGCTGATGTCCTTGTCAAGGAATGGATCAGTCGTTTTGGTGTTCCCTTGGAGTTGCACTCAGACCAAGGTAGAAATTTTGAATCTACTCTTTTCCAAGATGTCTGCAAACTTCTGAAGATCAATAAAACACGGACGACAGCATTACACCCTCAATCATATGGGATGGTAGAACGGATGAATAGGACTATTAACGGTCATTTGTCAAAAGTAGTCTCCGACCACCAAAGAGACTGGGACCAGTACCTTCACTTGTTTCTAATGGCATATCGTTCATCTGTGCACGAGTCCACGGGTCAGACCCCGGCAAGCGTTATTATGGGACAAGAGTTACGACTACCATGCGATTTGAAGTTTGGATGTCCCCCAGGAGAAGAGACCGCAGGTGAAGACTATGTCAGCCAGCTACGTCAAAAGATGAACGACATCCATGAACGAGTCCGGTTAAACATCGAGAATGCCAGTGCCCGAATGAAGGAAGCCTACGACATCAAAGCCGAGAGCGGAGAATTCCAAGTTGATGATCTTGTTTGGTTGTACGAGTATAACCCGCAACGTCGTCGTGGATATTCGCCCAAGCTACGAGATCTTGGGAGAGGCCGTACCAAATTGTGAAGAAAATCAACGATGTCGTCTACAGAATAAAGAAACTACCTCGGGGAAAACCAAAGGTCGTACATTTCAACAGGTTAGCCCCTTATGCCGGAAGTCATGACGGCGAAGATGACCAAGCCCAAGTCCGCAGCATCCAACCACCCGATGACGAAATGACCTTCGAACAGTTTATGGCACTGTACTCTAATGGGCAGAAAGTGCAGCACGACGTGACCACAAAGGAACACCGAGACCTGTTTGAGGTGCCCATAGAATATGCCCTGGCTCATTGTGTAGCTCGAGATCTCCGGATGTCCAGAGGAATAGCCAAGGTGTTTGCCAAAAAGTACGGCCAGTTTCAGAAGCTACGGGAGCAAGATCCAGCGGTAGGGAAGGTCCTTCATCTCGAAGATAAACAACCAGTGGGTACCAGAGACATCTTTTATTTGGTAACGAAAACATTCTCGCAAGACAATCCAACATATAGCGATCTTTGGAAGACTCTGGTAGAATTGAGGAATGTGATGATGGAGAAGAACCTGACGAAATTGGCGGTCCCAAAGATAGCCTGCGGGTTGGATGGACTGAATTGGAGGGTGGTGAGAAGTATGATGGAAACAATCTTTCGATTCAGTGGCATCAACATCCTGGTATGCTGTCTCAATATTCGCAGCCCAGGTTCGAAGACCGTTGACTGCTATTTCCACCAAACTTCCCGTTGTCGAAATGGAGAGTCCTGCAAATATCGTCACACCAGGAAGGATTCTAGAACATTCCGGGACGAAATGATCTTAAGGAGACTCTGGTAGAATTGAGGAATGTGATGATGGAGAAGAACCTGACGAAATTGGCAGTCCCAAAGATAGCCCGCGGGTTGGATGGACTGAATTGGAGGGTGGTGAGAAGTATGATGGAAACAATCTTTCGATTCAGTGGCATCAACATCCTGGTATGCTGTCTCAATATTCGCAGCCCAGGTTCGAAGACCGTTGACTGCTATTTCCACCAAACTTCCCGTTGTCGAAATGGAGAGTCCTGCAAATATCGTCACACCAGGAAGGATTCTAGAACATTCCGGACGAAGTGATCTTAAGGAGGGGGCAATGTTACGAGAATTCATCCGACAGCTGGTGCCATCGGCCATCAACCAATTCGTGGAAGGGACATTATTCCGATAAATTTTGGGAACCCGAAATGTTTGGCTCTCAACAGGCGGACCGCTGCCGCTACTGGGAATTCCTTTAAAGCTTCCAGAACATGATGGAGTTTCCAGATGGTTCGTGGATATACCAGACAATTCCGAGATAAATATATAAAAGGAACCGCTGGCGATAGGAGGCATTCAGTTTTCGTCTTTCGTATTGTACAGTTAAGATAAAATGTAAATAGTAATTTCTGTGAATATAAATTTGTGTTAAAGTAGTGGAAATAAATTAGAGTGAGTTGGACTGTGTTTTTAAATAAATCCAAGAACTGAACAGAACCCGAGTGTGAAAATAAAAACATTACACTATCATAAGACCGACATTGAACAATTACAACGGAAAGTTCGAGTACTACTAACAAAAGCTCAAAATCACCATCCAAAGAGCTGTGTCGAACGTACAACATTGCCCCGATGTGAAGGAGGAAGAGGATTGGCAGATAGAGGCAATGTAACGGAAATTCCTCATTACACTCTTTAGGAAATTAATTAAACAATTATTAGCATAACATCATCATAAACCATTCTAGGTAACCCCATTAAATTCAGCATGTCTACAAATATTATCACATACACCAAATAGTTGAATTAGCAAAACAATCGACTGATGACACACTTCGACAATTGATGAAAATCGCGAACCATCAGTCGAGTTCAAAATGTAGCGTAGTAATGATTAGATGTAGTTAGTATAGTGTAACCTGTAGTTAGCATAGTGTAACCAAGTAACCAGTAGAAATAAACATGTAGTCTTTACAACTAGTATTATTGGTCGAAGGCCGCTGGAACATTATAATATCACATGGCGATCCTGATCCATAAATAATGACCAATCTTCACAGCAAGTTACGTGATTAACAAATTTCTAATTTGCGTAATCATATCCAGAAACTCGCAGAATTTTCTGATCTACACCGAGTCATATGTCAGGTTGATGAACCAACACCTCTGCGACTGACAGAACAATAAGTTCAAGTATACCACCAGAAGCAACTCAAATAGAAGGAGAAGCCCCTTCATGGAAAACATATAAATGACGTCAACCAAGATTATGTCAACAGTTCAGCATCGAACTACTGGTTGATCTCTCGTCATATGTTTCCTGAAACGGAAGGCTTTATATTGGCAATCCAATATCAAGTAATTCCAACTAAGAACTATCTAAAGTACGTCGTCAAAGACTCTTCTATCAACAACGACAGATGCACATATGGTTGCCAAACATCTGAATCTATCCAGCATATTACACGATGCTGTGGCAAAAATACTGCACCAGGAACTAGCGCTGAAACTTGAGTTATCACAGTCGGTAAGAACACCCTACTATATATACAAACCAGAATCTATTTTAGAAAATAACAACTACAAGCTGTACTGGGACCGCACGATACTAACCGATCGGACAATAGCTCACAATAGATCAGATATAGTTTTAACAGATAAAATCTCTAGGAAAACAACCTTAATTGATACAGCAATCCCTAACAATAATAATATAAATATTAAGCAGGCTGAAAAAATAGCCAAATACAGGGATTTGGAATTTCAAATTAAGACACAGTGGGACATGAACAACACACGAACTGTACCAATTTTTATGTCAACCACAGGAGTAGTCCCAAAACTTCTACTAAATAATTTAAAATATCTCGGTCTGGACGAACATCTTTACTAACTAATGCAAAAAGCCGTTCTGTTAGGAACAGGCCGGACGGTCAGAAAATTCATGGGAGTCTGCCACGACTCCAACCCGGTGTAACAATTTAGGTCCTCCGTCCACCAGTGTAACGGTTTGCTTCTTCCACCAGTGTAACAACCCTATTCCTTATGCTTACGGTGTAAGGAAGAACAAAAATGAATAAAGGCCCTGAGAGAAAAGGGGAATGCTGCCACCACCCGAAGGAAATTTGTGTTGGAGAGAAAGACTCCGGGAACCCTTCTCTGTAAATGTTAGCTGAAAATAAATAATATAAAAGGAACTTTATTGCTCCTTATCTGCTTTGACTCTCAGTCCTTGGTAGCTTCTGGTTTTCGTCACCTAGCCTCCTCTAAGAGGGTAAGTCCCCAGGCTTCGCGAATGCTGGTGGTTTTATGGGAAGAAGGAAAGAGTTAAAAGTAAACAACCAAAAAAAATGACACATATATTGAAGAAAAAAACAAAATGAATGGAAAAAATAAAAATTTAGAAACAATAAAACAATCCCTATATGTAACACAAAACAAAAAAAAATACAAACCACGTAACCTCAATTTTTAGTGGTTAAACAATACTTGAGAACAAATGTAACTCCCCCAATTTATGTTTTTAATTAATTAACCCCAAGGAAATATGAAAAATAACTTTAAGGGACACAATGTTAATTATACCCGCTAATCCTGGGAATGACAGGTACAATTAGACCCTATTTAAGGCCTATCGGTGCCTACTACAATAGGTCTTCCCTTATATCAGCGAGCGTTGGTGAGCCAGTTTATCCAACGCATCCCCCAATAAACATATTATATATATATATATATATATATATATATATATATATAAATAAAAAAAAATCAAACTAAAACAAAACCAAATTTAAACAAGATATCATAAGCCAAGAAAACTAAACTTTTGCCGCTCGTCCCTTTTGCCGACTCAGGGCGTCAGATGAAATCTTTACCAGGTTACAATCTAGCTGTGCGTACTCCGACGCTACTTAGTCCCTATCACGAGGTCTCTTCCCTGCCGTTTGCTGGTCTAAGAAACCTCTACCCTGGGTTCAGAATCTGAACCTACAACTCTACGGACAAACTCACAGGTTTTGTTTGGCACTAACACTCCTCGGTTAGTAAAATATAAAGGTACTCACCGGATGCGATTTATCCGTTAATCCCAAAAGGTTTACCTGTGAATTAAAAGAAATTATACCTCACTGAATTTTTAGCTAGCTAATCACTGTTCAAAACACACTCGCGACTTTCGCGTTTCCCGTCCCTCGACGATAAATTTTATAGTGACTCTATAATTTAGTTCCTAAAACCCTATTTGGAGAGGTGAAACGTTCCTCTCTTAGGAGTCTGGTTTCCACCCTTTTTATGTCCCCTATAAATCCGTCGCGCCACGTACGACTCCTTTTCTTGAGTTCCGGCCCCGAACTAGTTTGGAAATTCTCTGGACCTTTTCCTCGTGAACTTTGGTCCCTCCCATATGGGTACTATCTTCGCGAATAAGTTAACAACAAAACTACCTACCTCGTGAGTTTTTCATTGTCCGATTGGCTGAATCTTCCGCCATTAACCGACGTGTTCTACGCACGTGCCTTTCTTTGGCATTTAAAAAAATTCTAGAACAAACTTTTAATTAAGGACGGCAAAATCAGCAATTTTTCTCTAACTGCGTAAAATTGGCCAGCTTTGGTTTTTTGTTTAAAATGTTGCAACACAATTTGCGTCTACCTGGTTTTTCGCACGTACAAGAGTTCAACTTTCTGCTAACTTTGAATCGACAAAAAAACACAACGGAACGATATGCATAAGCTATTCATTGTTTAAATAAAATTATTATAACATGGAAAATGGGTTAAGTTTCGCAACATATACAAGTGGTATACAAAGGTGAAATTTTATAATTCTAGCGACATGTTTCATATTCTGCAATACGAGCGAATTTTTCTATACGGCGCAAGAGATTTTTCAGTATACTTATGTGAAGAAATATTAAATAACATATATCCGATAAAAGAATAATAAAAAAGTATTATGAATTCTTGTAAACATCCTCGGGATGTTACATCATTCCTCCCTTCGAAAAATTTAAGGCTCAGTAGCCTTGAATTTTCCTGAAAAATTCACAAAACTTCTCGATCTCCCCTCGTAAAGCGAAATTTTTATTACAATTTCTGTTATCGCATTTATACTTAAGTCTATTGACAAAGTTGCACTTTTCCGTTACAAAATTTAATTGAACGCACTTCACAAACACACTCGATGCTTTTGTAGACGCTGCATTTTCTCCCTATCTCCACTACTAAACGCCGCTACATCATATCAGCTGAGACGAGGTAGGTCAAAATTAGTGCAGTCGGTTACAAATTATACGTTTTACGCCACAAGTAAAAGTTTGTTATAGTTTTTGAAAGTTCTGTCACTCGTCCGCGGAAATGTCTAAAATATCAGTCCAATGAGGGGCGAACGGTTTCACGAAACTGACATTAGTGAACGAATCGGTCGACCTGTTTTGGATCAAACGGCATTAATTGGGCTTGCTGGTACTGCATATATTTGGGCTGGCTAATTGGCTGTCCGGGTTGAACTGTGAACTTCGGTTTGTTTTTGGAACTAGTATTAATTTGGATCATTATGGCATCTGATATCTGGAACTTATAATTCGTTATCTGCTTCTCCCTTGGCTAGTTATCTTTTCTGGAACTTATTCTCTGTTAAATTTGGCTGACTGTCGTCCGGTTATTGGCTTCTCTCGCACCAATATTTTATCATCTTTATCTTTATCTCGCTATATCGTATGCGTTTATCAACGCAAATGCCTTTACCCAGGCAAACCGATTCCTAGGACATTTCCTATGTCCGGGAACCAAAAATTCTTCATGGCTTCTGCCATCTTTTATTACAACGCTTCATTGCTTCATCATTGAAACCTGTGTAGCCCTACCTGAACCCGGTGGCCACACTAAACAAAATTCTCCTGGACTTTTCCCAAAAGTCTTGACTTCCACTCTGGAAGTGAACATTACGGATACCTACTCTAGTATCCAAACCATTAATTTGTCATCTGGATTCTCTGGATCCACTTCGACTCCGTGTGTAGATACACTTTTAACCTAGGTGTATCCACACCAATATTATATCTGGACGATTTTTCCTACAGCCTCTTCATCTTATTTACCAAAATTAAATATATTTTTTTTCTAGATAAACTTGATCTGTTTTAACTTGCACACGTTTGACTGAATAGTACTGATTTTTCTCAAGGCACTTCTGGTTCCAAAAACTTCTTCTGCCCAAAATTACCATGTCCATTTACACGATTGACTGGATTCTGACGCGATGACATTCGCGACATTTTATCGTCCCATTTTTTTAACTTGAAATCGAACCATTAAGTCCTTTCGCGACCTTGTAACGCTTTACTTTGCATTTCGAAATGCACGATTGTCCTTCAACGCACTAACGTGAAACTGTTCATAGGCTCTACGCGTACCTCTATTACCGTACTATTAACTGCGGATTATCAACTTTTTGACCATACCCTGTACATGACTTCATGTATCGTGTCATTTTAGCTAAGCGCTGGTAGGAGATCTGCCTCAGGATCTCTGCATCTCCATGACCATGACGATGAAACTGAGGACTTCTTTCTTGAAGCCATACACAAGACCTTTTTTTTTCATGTCTTTAAATTACATCATATTACAATAAAACAATTAATTGCAATAACCAAAAAAAAAATAAACCCAAAGTTATTTCCAACAATACAAACAAAAAAATTTCAAGATTCTATCAAAAGTACAAAATCAAAATAAAAATCAAAACTAACAATGTTATTAAACATTTTCTACGCACATGTTCCCAATAATATTTTCAAAAATCATCAAATTAAAATAAACTTATTTATATAAATACCAAAATCAAAATTCAAAATAATTATCCCAAATCAATTACAATATATAAATAACCCAACTTTAAATAAACATATTTATCAACATTTCAAAATGTCTGAACGTGATTTGTTAAGTTTCGTTTATATCCCAAATAAAATAAGTAAAACATCTATCTCTAACATTTTTATAATTCACCAAAATTAAATCCCACCTATATTCTTCCAAATGATTGCTCTCCCTCATAGCAAACATTTGTGCTATTCATCCAATATCTGACGGATATTGGGTCTGTGAGTCCATCACTGACTCCCATAGTTCGTGACACAAAAATCAAAGAAAAGAAAATCTATTAAAAAAAAACACAAGAGACAATTTGTCTCAGCTCACTACCCCATCTTACTTTATTTAAAAACAAATCAAAAGACTGACTCAATTACTGATCCATTTTCCAAAACAAAACAAAATCAAATTTCTCTAAAGCTTACTCAATTATTGCTATAAAGAGCTGAATAAAACCTTTATCTTTGCTACTCATTAAAGACCCTTCCAACTATCTTTATTTTTACTTGTATATCCACAGTACAGCCCCTGTGATAAATCTTTTATCTAGTCAAAACAATTAGTACTTCAAAATTTCGTACTCTTTATGATCATGCCTCGTACTACTAAAATCCATTGTAATAATTATTCGCTCTTCATTTAAATATAATACAGCTTATGCTGAGGCCGTATTCTTGACACTACAAAATTGTTGACAGCGTACATTCCTTTAGCAAACAATACTCCGTACGTTTACCTTTTATTTATATAGTTTACACTATTTTTCCATGTCCGGTATTGAATTAATTATTTTCATTCATGGAAATAATTTCTTCTCTTAAAAAATATCTCTTCATCTACTTTACTGTCTTTCAAAATACTCTAAGTCGTCTGAATACTTATCTCATTACATTTAATAAAATATTTCATAATTTTAGCAGAATTAACATTGCATTTATGCCACAATGCATAGGATACCATATTATCTTTTTATTTCTGCGGCGATTACATTACGTTACTTAAATTTTCGGACTGACTCAACATGTTTCACTTAAGTTATCTATGTTTTTCGGACTTTAAACTCGAAACTAAAATTTTGCATTTATTTTCAAAAATAAAATTGGTTTACAGTTAACGCCTTTATGTCATATAGGAAAATCTTACTGTTGGAGACAAAAAATTATCTACGTACTACAACAAAAAATTTGTAATCTCACATTTGAACAAAATAGATCTTTGTATTTTAAAATAGAAAATTCTACATAAGATTTAGCCTTCAACGACTTCTCTAGGACATATGAATGGTTATGATAACCTTTTATGGGGGAGAAAAAAAAGTCTGGTATAGACTTCCAGGGGAGGGGGAATCAGGATTTTTACATCCCTCATCCGGGCATGTATTAATTTTGCTTGAATTTTACAGCTAGCCAATACATAAAAGCTGCGAAAAATATTCTCAACCGTTTTTCGCACGGCGATTTCAGGGTAGGGGAATCAGGATTTTTACATCCCTCATCCGGGCTTGTATTAATTTTGCAAGGGTTTTACTGCTGACCAATACAAAAAAGTCGCGAAAAATATTCTTAACCGTTTTTCGCACGGTGATTTCATTACCTTAATAATGAAAACGCAAGGGGGGTTTTCTGGTTCGCTCGGACCTCCGTAGATGACCTTCTATGTCTACTGATTGCGTCCTTCGTCTAGGGTCCTCGGTGCTACTCAGGCATTTCTTCAACTCCTCTTTATCAACATCGATCCATCCGGGGAGAATTACTCGCGGCGTAGGTTGCTCCTCCTCATCTTCAGTCGGATCTCCATCAGTCTCCGCTTCCGAAATCATCGTTTCGACTTCCTCATCGTCGGTCGATTCCACCTTATTATAACCACCTTTCTGGCGTGGTTTAAAATCCTTTAGCCGATTTATATGCACCACTTGGTCATCTCGACCTCCTACTTTTCGAATTCTATACGTCACTGGGCCGATTTCTTCCATTATCCTGTAAAGTCCTACCCAATTCTTGGTCAGTTTTTTTGATTTACCTACAATAGTTCCCATATCCTTTAAATAAACCAAATCTCCTAAGTCATAATGTCGTTCTCGTGTCTTTTTATTGTATTGTCTTATCCGGTACTGCTTGGTTTCTTCCGTATTTTCTTGAACGTCCCGGTATACTCTAGATAATCTGGCCATCATTTCAGATGCGTAATTGTCATCGTAATCATATCGTATTCGTTGCGGACGTATTATTTCATCGACGGGCAAAGTCATGTCTCTACCGTGAAGTAAGAAAAAAGGCGAATATTTTGTTGAGGAATGGATGTGACTACGATAAGCAGCTAATACGTATGGAATAAACGTATCCCAATCTTTCTGATTGTCGTATATATAATGTGACAACATATCTTTTAAAACTCTATGCATTCGTTCTATTTGCCCGTTCGTGGAAGGTGCATAACTAGACGTCTGAATTTTTTCAATTTTTAAAAGTTTACATATCTCTTTAAATAGTGTGGACGTAAAGTTTGTGCCTTTATCTGTTAATAATCTCTTAGGAGTACCGTGACGACATATGATGTGTTCTACAAACGCTCTTGCTACCGTGTCCGCTCTTTGATTTGGTAAAGGTATTGCTTCCGCATATTTTGTAAAATGATCCTGAAAAGTTAACAAGTATTTGTTACCTTGCATTGTTGTCACTAAAGGTCCAACGATATCCATCGAGGTTAATTCCCATGGTTCACTCACAGACGTGAAATGCTGCAGTGGTACTTTCTTAAAATGTGGTGACGTTTTTCGCTGATTACATGATTCACATGTATCACAATATTTTTCAATCTCTGTTTTCATCTCGGGCCAATAAAATCGTGTTTGTATAAGTTGATAAGTTTTTTGTCTTCCTGCTTGTCCGCTCATTATGTTATCGTGAAAATCCCTGAGTACTTTATTAACATAAGTTTTCGGTATCACTAGCTGGTCTCTTTTTAAGTCTTGATTCTTTTATATAGAACACCATCTTTGTCCATAAAATAATTAAGCTCGTCGTCATCTCTATTTCCTGTCTTAACTTCGCTTAAATGGTTTAAGATCCCTTTTCAAAATGTATCTTTATTTTGTTCTCTCACTATCGCATCTCGTTCCCAATTAGGTTCTATAAGTTCTTCTTCAATCATGGCAATTTGACGAATTGTTGATTTAGATGTACCAAAAATACTAATTTTAATTTGTGCGGTTGAAAATATGAAATTAACCATGTCTTTCGTTTCATGCCACAATTCCTCCGTTAAATCATCCTTTATTAAAATTATATTTTGTTCATTATTTTCGTAAGCCATCTTATATAGTTCTTGTGAGCCTGTCCACATAGATTCTAAATTTATTTTCTCATCAGTTCGTTCTCCAAGTATTAAATAAAATATTGTCCTCTGTCTGTCGGTAATTTTAACGGTTTGTCCAGCATCTGCGTTTTCTAAAGCAGTCCCGCGTAAGTGCTCCTTGGTAATGAATTTTACTATAGACAAGTCATCGGGTAATTCAGTTATTATTTCCATATCTTTTATTTGGGGTAATGCGTGTTTCCTGCGATAATCTATGAAATGCAGATAAGACATATCTACATAGTTATCCTCGGTATTATACATGCGACTTAGGGCATCAGCGTTTCCATGTTTTCGACCAGGCCGGTGAATTCCGTCGAAATCGTACACTGCGAGCGAGAGGGCCCATCGCGTCAATCTGGAGCTCGGATCTTTCATTGTCAATAACCATTTTAACGCTCGGTGATCTGTGATTAAAGTAAATTTGGAGTTGGTAAGAAAACACGAAAATTGTCGTACTCCAAAAATAACAGCAAGTAACTCTTTTTCCGTGGTAGAATAGTTTTTCTCTGCTTGATTCATTTGTCGGCTTGCAAACGCCACCGGTCTCTCGTGCCCATCCCTGATTTGACTTAATATGGCGCCAACGCCCGTATTTGACGCGTCAGTGGCTAAAATGAAAGGCTGACTAAAATCTGGGAATATTAAAAGCGTGTCATTTGTTAAAGCGCCCTTTAATTTTTCTATTGACTCTAAAACTTCGGCAGTGATTTGAAACTTCGCGTCTTTCTTCGTTAAATTTGTCAATGGTGTAGTTAATTCCGTTATCCTCGGTATACATCTTCTATACCATCCAACTAGTCCTAAAAATGATCGTACTCCTTTAACATTCTTCGGTATTGGAAATTCTTTGATAGCTCTAATTTTCTCTGGGTCTGGTAAAATTCCTTCTTGTGTTAAAATATGTCCCAAATATTTTACTTTTTCTACGATAAAATTACACTTTTTCGGTTTTAATTTAATATTGGCATCTCTTAGCCTTTCGAACACGTTTCTAATTCGTTTTATATGCTCTCTGGGACCGTCAGAATTATATATCACTATGTCATCCAAGTAAACCATAACCGAATCTCCGGTCAAACCTGATAAGGTAACATTCATAAATCTCTGAAATGTAGATGGTGCATTAACTAATCCGAAGGGCATCTTTAAGTATTCATTATGTCCATGATAAGTGCTAAATCCTGTAAGCGGTATATCCTTTTCCTCCATGGAAATTTGGTGATAAGCTTCTGCTACATCGATCACCAAAAATAAAGCTTTATTTCCCGCCTGATGACCTTGAAGTAAATCAGAAATATTTGGTAGTGGATAATATTCTTTTTTCGTAACACTATTTAATCCTCGATAATCAATACACATTCTAATCTTTTCTTCTCCATCGGGCAATGTCTTGGATACAAGAACAACAGGTCCGGACCAAGGGCTCGCTGAAGGGCGAATAACTTGTGTTTCTAGCAGTCTATCGATTTCATCCTGCAATATCTGTCTTTGTTTATAAGGAATTCGATACGGAGCTTTACAAATTGGCTGTGCTCCAGGTTCTAACGTGATACAATGTTTAACTCGAGACGCGCTTGGTAAAACTTCCCTTTCGCCCATAAATAAATCAGAATATTCTTCCAACAAATTTTAAAGTTGTACTTTAGTATCAGTCTTCAAATGCCCAAGATCAAATTCTTTCAACCATTCTTTATTTGCTAAATTTACTCTTCCTATCGTGGCTGATTTTGATGAATCTTTCATTTCTGTTGCCATCAATGCAATACCCAAGTCCTGTCCTTTTTGAATTCTCACTTCCTGTTCTGATAGATTTAATAAACGTATAGGTATTTTATTTTCATTCGGTACAATTGCACATGCTATGTACGCGGAACCGTGCGCTAATTCGATAGGCTCGCAGACCAGTGCATTGCCGGTTAATTTCTTCTTTAAACGACCGTGACAAACTAATTCCGTTCTCGGAGGTATTGAAATAAATTCTGGCGCTACAATTTTTGTGGCCAGTACGTCATCGCTAGTCATCTCATCAAAGGAACAATCTAATTCATTTTTCTCAGTTATGTTTCGTGGTGTACAGGGTGTTTCGTTAATTTGGGCCCCAATTTCCATATAATTATTGTCTGAAGCATCCTCCTCAGTTTGACCATTATTTTTCTGAAATTTTCTAACGTACATTAACCATTTACTCCAGTTCTCCTGTACATTTAATTGTAATAACATTTCATCATCCATTGCACGCATGTCAATCATTTTACCCCATAAGTGAAATGTCGGTTTTTCTCTGTAATCCAGTATTACTCCATTGGTTGCAAAAAATCTCTTCCTAATAAAACTTGTGTACTGCCTAAGAGTCTATCATCACAAACTACCATTTCAACCATTTCATGAGGACCAGTAGAAGTGGCGCCAACCAAGACTTCCGCGGTTCCATAAGTTTTCACTTTGTGACCAGTTATACTTGAAAGTGATAAATCCCTTGTGCCATGCGGGTTAATGTCTTCTTCCTTGACCAACCCCTTCTGTATCAAGGTTACCGCCGCTCCGGTGTCTACTAAGCATATCTGCCTCTGACCATTTATTACTAACATTAAAACATGTGGAACTTTATTAAAGTTTTCCGTCCTAACTTCAGGAATTTTTTCTTCAAATTTATTTATGAAATTTTCTCTTTGGCGCGTTTTTTCCTCGGCTACAATTTCTTTTGATTTCTGAATATTGTCCTGTCTTTGATTCTCTACTATTTGGGCCTTTACACCTAACTGTTCTAAAACTTGCTTAGTAATTTCTTCAATCAAATTTTTATTAATATTTTGAACATTAATCTCATTTCCCCTATTCTGTGTTTCGCTAGAGCCTTCTAACCGGGGAACATTCGAAGGCGAAATTAGTTTAAAGAACTTGACGCGCCCTTTTTCGCATTCGAGTTCACGAACTCATTCCTTTTCTTAGAAATAGCTCCTTTCGACGTCCCATTTTCAGGGTATCTGCCCTTATTTGTTCCCGTATAATCCAGATCTCTATTATCATTAATATTTCTATTTTCATTTCTATTTCTATTTTCCGACTGTCTATAGTTGCCGTTTTGTCCTGACCCTCCCGGTCTGTTAAATTTATATGAGTCTATAGTTTTTTCTTCATTTTTATATTGCGCCCGCTTTTTGTAACAATCTCTAGCCCAGTGTCCTAATTTATTACAAAAATAACATGGCCGTTCTTCTTTAATTTCCTTCTTCGGCGGTTCCATTCTCGGCTTCCAATGACATTCTTTGGCCAAATGCACTTCCTTTTCACAATTATAACATTGTTCTCCTCTCTGAAATAACTGAAACCTTTGTATTATTACCTTTGCCTTGGAGCATACGAGTAGTGGTTTCCTGTAACCGGACTAACTCTTCCGCTTTATCTAAAGTGAGTTTATCTTCTCTTAGAACAACGACTCCCATATCCTTGAGAAGATCCTTTCTCAACCCCATTTTAAATTGATTCAATAATAAGGCTTGATTCTTTTTCCTTAATCCCGCCTCTTCCTCTGAAGTTGCTCCTTGCAAATCCTCTTGTAAGACGCGTCCACCCAGCGTCTTTAAACGTGTACAAAATGATGAAACGTCTTCATCGTGTCTCTGATAACATCTACTCAAATTTAACTGGTTTTCCCCAGGCAATCGTACTTGTGTGAACCTTGCAATCAGCTTCTTTTTTAAATCGGCATAGGATAACGTATTTAGGGTAGAATCTGACTTAAAAAAACTATAGGCATCTCCAACAAACTTAAATTTTAATAGTCGTAATGTCTCGTCCTCTGACCATCCGTCTAATTTCGAACGTTGCTCCAATTTTTCTAAATATTTTGGGACATGTTTGCCCGAAAAATTATCTAGTGACGCGGCTATCATCCCCAACGAAAATACCATCGGCCATCGTAGGAATCCCTGTTCGGGTGCTACCGGTACGGTAGGAAAAGTAAATTTCCCCGGGCCCGTCGGACTGGTCGGGTTCGATGATTCCTTACTTGGGCCGCCGGCCGTTGCATCTGGTTTTACTACCCCTGGACCGGGCATTATAGTAACACGGATTTATATATATTTAAAATACAAAAAAAATAAATTAAGTGGCTCTAATGTAAATAAAATGTATATAGGGTTTCGCGGTCTCTAAGGATTCTAATGTCACAAAAATTTTATAGGATTTCGCGGTATCTATATCTTGGAAACCTTCCCAAGTTAAATATGATATATCAAATAAAATGTAGTAATCAATATTAATCAAATAATAAAATATATATAAATATTTCATGTAAACTCAGTTTAATTAAAAGCAATGAAAAATAATAAATGTCTTTCAATACATCAAATAAAACCTTTCCAATCAGAAGCAAACTAATAAAATTATTTCAATTATATCAAATAAATATTTCTCAATAGTGGTAACTTAAAGAAAATATTTCAGAAAATAATCAACTATTTCAATATATCAATGGTAAATCAAATGCAATTGAAAATATATATCAATTGGTAAAACTCTACAAGTCAATAACTCAAAAAAACGATCAAAAGTTACTTTGTATATGATATCATTAAATCACAAATCATAAACAATCATAAATAGAATCTGAAAACCGACAGTGCATAATTTATATTTTCACATTAAATTCAACCTTTCTTGCTAGACTTTTCAACCCTGTTATTGTTCAAAAGTTAGTGCCAACCCTGTGTTTGTTTTCCTCTCTAAAGTCCCTAACATCACCACCTAACTTCCTAAAATATAACCAGATCCCACACCGCTGCCAGCCAGTGTAACAATTTAGGTCCTCCGTCCACCAGTGTAACGGTTTGCTTCTTCCACCAGTGTAACAACCCTATTCCTTATGCTTACGGTGTAAGGGAGAACAAAAATGAATAAAGGCCGAGAGAAAAGGGGAATGCTGCCACCACCCGAAGGAAATTTGTGTTGGAGAGAAAGACTCCGGGAACCCTTCTCTGTAAATGTTAGCTGAAAATAAATAATATAAAAGGAACTTTATTGCTCCTTATCTGCCTTGACTCTCAGTCCTTGGTAGCTTCTGGTTTTCGTCACCTAGCCTCCTCTAAGAGGGTAAGTCCCCAGGCTTCGCGAATGCTGGTGGTTTTATGGGAAGAAGGAAAGAGTTAAAAGTAAACAACCAAAAAAAAAATGACACATATATTGAAGAAACAAAACAAAATGAATGAAAAAAAATAAAAATTTAGAAACAATAAAACAATCCCTATATGTAACACAAAACAAAAAAAAATACAAACCACGTAACCTCAATTTTTAGTGGTTAAACAATACTTGAGAACAAATGTAACTCCCCCAATTTATGTTTTTAATTAATTAACCCCAAGGAAATATGAAAAATAACTTTAAGGGACACAATGTTAATTATACCCGCTAATCCTGGGAATGACAGGTACAATTAGACCCTATTTAAGGCCTATCGGTGCCTACTACAATAGGTCTTCCCTTATATCAGCGAGCGTTGGTGAGCCAGTTTATCCAACGCATCCCCCAATAAACATATTATATATATATATATATATATATATATATATATAAAAAAAAAAAAATCAAACTAAAACAAAACCAAATTTAAACAAGATATCATAAGCCAAGAAAACTAAACTTTTGCCGCTCGTCCCTTTTGCCGACTCAGGGCGTCAGATGAAATCTTTACCAGGTTACAATCTAGCTGTGCGTACTCCGACGCTACTTAGTCCCTATCACGAGGTCTCTTCCCTGCCGTTTGCTGGTCTAAGAAACCTCTACCCTGGGTTCAGAATCTGAACCTACAACTCTACGGACAAACTCACAGGTTTTGTTTGGCACTAACACTCCTCGGTTAGTAAAATATAAAGGTACTCACCGGATGCGATTTATCCGTTAATCCCAAAAGGTTTACCTGTGAATTAAAAGAAATTATACCTCACTGAATTATTAGCTAGCTAATCACTGTTCAAAACACACTCGCGACTTTCGCGTTTCCCGTCCCTCGACGATAAATTTTATTATAGTGACTCTATAATTTAGTTCCTAAAACCCTATTTGGACAGGTGAAACGTTCCTCTCTTAGGAGTCTGGTTTCCACCCTTTTTATGTCCCCTATAAATCCGTCGCGCCACGTACGACTCCTTTTCTTGAGTTCCGGCCCCGAACTAGTTTGGAAATTCTCTGGACCTTTTCCTCGTGAACTTTGGCTTATTAAATGCGGGAAGAGAAAAATTGCCTGAAAAAATTAGCAAAAATAAAATTTGTTCAAAATAAATGTATAAATTGATTAAAATGCAATAAAATTTTCAAATTGTTACGAAAAACAATAAAACGTATAATGGAGGAAAATAGTCAGTGTGCACTATTTGCAAACAAATTATGGTAAAAAAATAAAATATAATAAATCGGGAAACTCAAAATATAAGGTATAAAATAAAATAGAAATTGGTATGATTAAAAGATATGGTTCGGGTTTTTGGTCGCCCGAACAGTATGATAACAAATAAAATTAAAATTATTGGTAAAATCAAAATTCCGAGATGATTCCTTTTGTACTCACATTAAATGGAACATCGATATTGTGTTCGTGTTCTGCAGGTGTAGTTAGTTGCCTTGTTCTATGGTTACAGCTGGGATGTCTCGAGAGGTTCTTTCTTTCTTCAAGGGATTAGGATCTGCCGCTACCAGTTCTAGTAACGTTGTGGAATCCTACTGACTGCACCACTTTTTATATCACTTCTTTTCAAATTGACGTTTAAAAAAAATTATTAAATAACAAACTTTAATGACTTGATAAAATAATTTGAGGACAATAATAATCTTAACAGTATAAGTAAATAAAATAATCTGCTGGACTGAAGGTCGTGAATAACAATTTATAAGAAATTATATGCTGAGTCTATATAAAGTTAAACAATGAAAAGGAAAGAAATTCTGTGAAGTCAAAATAACAAATGTGCAGATTTTATCTATGCGAGACGAAAGTAATATAATACGAAAGATTAAAATATGAAATAGGATATAGTACGTGACAATTTAAATAAAGGGTATAATATTACATTGCGCGATAAAGGTATAATGAATTATAATGTTACAAAACTGTTGGATAAAAATATAATATTAGAACTTATTATTATTATAAAGACTCTTTTAAATACCTATATATATATATATATATATATATATATATATATATATATATATATATATTTAATATAGTAATAATAAAATACATTATTTAATTTTTTCTGAGGTAAAATATTTGCTAATTATTTTTATATTTCAGGTGATTATGATATTACCAAAGAAATTGCGCACGTTCTTCAAGATCTATCCGAAGAATTGACAAAAAAATTTCAAAATAATTATAAGAACAAATTGTACTATTCATATGGTCCTTGTACGTATTATGATATGATTATGTATTTAAAAAAACTACGAAAGAAAAAAGAAAAAAAATAAAGCATTTGAAATAAATATATTTGTTGTACCTTGTATAATGGTACTACCAAAAATGGAATGAATTTTTACTTACAACAATTATTTCAAAGTTTAAAATTATTAACACAATAACAGGGCCGGCTTTAATTTCTTTAACTTAATGCCGCCCTTGAGCACCGGAAATAATGTCGCTCCAATCAATACTGAAATTTTGAACTTATAGTTTATATCTTATTTTTTTAAATTAAAGTATCTAATTTAACCTATATACATATGTAAAACAGACTGTAGGTGGCAGCATGCGCTGTTGAAAGTTTATTAAATTCAAAAATTATTTTAAATTAAAATTAATTTGTATAATCGATTAATTATTAATTTTAAAAAAATCATTGATTGATTAATACTTACGTTTAAAAAAATGGAAATATAATTCCAAAATATTTTCAATTTCTCGAAAAAAAAACTACTAATTCAATTTCTTTTATTCCAGAAAATAAAAAAATTGAATATTATTCTAAATCTTCAAGGAAATAAATTTATTAACTCACTTTGATTAATAGATAACTTTTACTTGAAGTGCCAACATTACAATTTGTAAACTCTCTTCGAGGTGTCATTCCTTTGTACGCAAGACAATATACATTATATATAACATATATTGTTTCTGGCCAGGGAGCCTTCATTAGTTGCGCTTCCCATGATTGAATGTCCTCTCGAACACATCTTTATGTATTTGATACATTTCGTGAAACTTGAAGACGCGTGATGTAAGACCGACATCTAGGATTTTCTCGCGTCTTCAAGTTTAACGAAATGTTTCAAATACATAAAGAAGTGTTCGAGAGGACATTCAATTATGGGAAGCGCAACTGATGAAGGTTCCCTGACCAGAAACAATATATGTCATATATAATGTATATTGTCTTGCCTACAAAGGAATGACACCTCGAAGAGAGTATTCAATATCTCTGAAAGGGGAAGTAACTTGAAAATTTTATCGTGACATTCTGTCCTAGGACTTAAGGGAGAACAGCAATTACGCGGAACGGCTCCAGATTCGGAACCTCTGTGTGTTAATTCACTCGAAAATCCTAGATGTCGGTCTTACATCTCGCGTCTTCAAATTACAATTTGTAAATAATGCACTAATTGAATTTCTTGGATTATCAAAATAATTATATTGAGCAATCTTGATAAGAATTTTTTTTCACTTTCCAAATTTTGCCGCCCTTGAAAATTTGCCGTCCTGGGCACCAGCCCCGACTGCCCCTAGTGTAAATCCACCGCTGACAATAATATACGTGTTAATTGCTCGAATGTTCATATCAGAATGAATAAAGTAATAAAAAACAATATGCACACAGATAACTAGACAAGATTAAGTTTCATGGCTGAAATACGCAAATGTTACTACATCATCATAATATCATAATGTACCGTAAACATAATTTATTTATATTATATAGGTCAGTGGTATGATCATAATTCCTCCCATCGAAGACATTTTCCAAGGGTTGAAAAATGCTGGAGCTGCTGTTGGCTGCTCTTTGGTGGATGTTGGGGTTTGTCCCAGCTGTCGTCTCTTGAAGTAGGCTACTACAATTCCCACAGTCAATACGATGAACCATGTTGGAATTGACCAATAATGAGGGTTCGTTTGTCCGACGGATTGAAGTTGCATTTTTTTATTAATTTCTGTTTTATTTGAAGCTCATGGATTTTATCATGTTGGGTTCTTCGTTCTTGAAGTCATTTTCTTGTTTTAGTATCAACAGAGATTTGTTTCTCATTGATAAACGTTTGATCTGCAGTTTTGAAGTTGCATTTGAACGGGAGTTGTATCAGATAATTTCCCTGTAGCGTGGGGATGTCTGATTCTCCACAATCGGTTTCTAGTTTTGTTTGATACAGGATGATTGCTATGTAGTTGGCATCATCCATTTGTTGAAATAAGTTCTTGGATTTCTGTCTGGACAGTAGTATCCTGGGTGTAGTTTTATACAAGGCAAAGATGTACATTGGAAGTAGTCTTCATTCATGATTAGAAAAGTGTTTTTGGGACTGATTATCGTGGAGTTTTGGGTTGGGGCCCAGTATAGGTTGTAATAGGTATAAGTTTCTGGGAATGCAATTGGGACATGAATCACAAAATTTATTTTTGTTCCGGAATGCTTCTAATTTTACAAGTCTGTTGAGTCAAACATTAAATTTTCACGGCCCTAATATTTAATTGTTGATTGTATCATTGATTCGTTAATTAATTAATTCGTTAATTTTCAAAATACTACTGTGAAATGTTTCAAGTCTAGCAAAGCAATTGCATTTTCAATATCTGACAAGATTTGAAAAATTACATTTAAAGATAAAGATAGATTTAATTGATCTATAACATTTCTTATTTCCAAATAATCATTTAATTCCCATATGAATTTATTGAACCCCTTTCAAAATTACTATTTTATTATTTTGTATGAGGGTAACAGTTTTATTATAATTTATATTTAAAAAAGAACCGACTTCAGCTGACTTAAATAAAACCGTTTCGAAACCATGTGTAATCCATCACTATTTTCATTCTTCTTTTTTATCTGATTTAAGATACTTAAGTAATGAGTTCCTTTGTTTTCCTCTTTTATAGGAGTTTGTGTGGAGAGTTACGGACATTGTCCATTTTTAATATTAATACGCTTTCAACGTAATTTTCACCAACTTAAAGAAGTCCAATTTAATTGAAAATTGGCACACGTGTCAAGGGCCGATGACAATACAATTCTTTACAATTCGTCTATTAACTACTGCCATCTAGTTGGCAGTAGTAGGACTTGCTGTAACGAAATGGAAAGGTTACGCAAACATGAAGTAAACTTTTTAATTATAAATACTAAAGACAAGCTTATGAAACTAAAAATGTAGAAAATAATTATTGTTTAAAAAAACTAAAAAAATACGCTTTAATAGCAAACCGAACTAAAAAGCAGAAAATATTTTTATATTATATATATAATTATATTACAGCAGTAGAAAGTCGAACAATCAATCATGATTAATTACCTCAAAATAAAAGTATAATAAAATTTAAGTTATTAACAGAATAATTCCACTAAAAGTAAAAAGCGTGGGGTGCTTGAAACTTACTGTTGAATATTTTAGCGTATTCTTATCTCTCTCTCACTTTCTCCGGCTCTAATTTGTATTCTTTTTCTATATTTTTCAAATATTTTTTAACTTTTATTATTTGGACCACTTTCTATAAGTGTAACTCTAATTCACTCAATATTGCATCCACACTGTGTATTGGTCACTCCTATATAAATTATTTGTCTATCATTTTCTGAATCACCTTGTACAACTATAATTTACCTCCACACAATATTGCAACGTTCCTAATATCCCTGTATAAGTATAATTCCTCTCCACACTATTGCCTTTTTCTATTTTTTCTATTGTTTAAATTATTCCTGTATACCTACGATCTTACTTCGCCACATATGTCTAGCATTCCATTTATGCAACTGCTCATGGTCTACCCTTTATAACAAAATCCACATTTCTGAACCACATTTTATGACTATAATTTTGTTCTACCATTTATTTCAACCACTCGGTATATGCAACCGCTTCTAAATTTTGTTGAACCCATGTCTATAATTATTTTATACCCCGTCCTATAATTCAAATATGTTAACTGCTTATGCTTACATAAGAATTTTTTGATACGAAACATTTTTTCAAGTCCTATAACGCAAATATCCACTCTGTATAACTCTAGTTTTGCTCCACCATCTAATATCATATGCACGCACGCACCCACCTACAACCGTATACCATACACTAGAGATAGTTGGCATAACAAATTTTCGATTCAATAAACTAATTTAATATTTTCTGCCATTTCACGCGACTATAAGCCCCTTAACTTAACTTCTATCGTCTATACTATAATAACAATGAAAACCATTACAAACACCCTGTACGATATACTTTCATGACATATCTTGACATTTAAATTAGATATTTATGTATTTTATCGCGAAACGAATTCCGATATCTAGAAGTTTCAGGAAAATCTTGCGTTCAATGGATTGAAAAATCTCGAAAAGTTAGTATAGTATATAGTTATGATCAAAATTTGACATTTAGCATGAATTATGTAGTTAAAATTCCGTTTTATCATTAATCTTCTAATCTTAATTATATCTTGTCTGTATACTTTCTAATGACTTATTTATGTATCTTTGATAACCAGTAACTATAAATTCAATTCCATACTGTAGAAATTAGACAGTATTACTTAGAACTTTGTAGAGTGCAAGTTATTGTAATAGTTGTTCTCAATAAAATTAGTTTTTAAAAATACGTGTTTCCAATCAAGAAACTTAGCTGGCGCAGTCAAACCGTAGGATCCAGAAAGCAAAATTTCCAAAATTTGCCGTTGATTTCAATCATTTGTCTGGAAACGGCAGAACCTAGGACGCAGAGAGAACTTCGAAAACTTCAAATAAGTGCTGAGTTTCCTCTATTCTCCTTTTACTTCTTCCAAGTGAATTTAAACAATATTTTGAAGAAAATTCTTTTTGATAAACAAAAAATTAGTTTTCTCAAAATATGTAAATTTATATGTATATATATATATATATATATATATATAAATTAACTATAATTTCTATAAATCAATTGCAACTTTATAGTTTTAATTGTTTTTTATAAAAAAAGAGATAATATACTCTTAACTCTTGAATTTTATGTCATTTGACGTTGAAAATTTATTAGTCTTTGAGTCAATTAACATTAAGCACAGAAATGGCTTCTATCCAAGCTGCTAAGGAAATCGCACACACACTCCGTAATTTCAATGGCCGAAACGAACATTTAGAATATTTCATAAATTTAGTTGATAAATTTCATGATAGATATGGTAGAACAAATGATAATAGCCTTAGTGAATTCGAATGTTCGAAAATTGTTGACGAAGCAGGTGATTATTTATTGTGCCTGAAATAAAAAAAGCCCTAAGAGAAAAATTCGGAGACAAAACAGATAGACATGTTTTACAACAACAATTCATTTATTTAACGAAAAATAAAAATGAAAATATAATAGACTTTTTAGATAGACTGAAATTGATTAAAATGCGTTTAAATTTGAAAATCAACTCTGATCCTGATATTGAATTAGCAACAAAACAAGCACTTATTAATCAAAATGAAGTAACATCAGTCACTGTACTAATCTCAAATTCTAATGGCTTAGGACATTACTAATAAATCCAAGGAATATTGTAGAGGCAAATTCTCTCGTCATAAACCATCCCTTACTTGAACAACAAATTAATTTTAGACATCACTCTCCTAAATATGATCAACCACATCGACAAAACAATTTATCATTTAAAACCAAAACTAACTCCACCTAAGTATCCAGCACATTTTCAAAGTAATAATTATTATCGTAATTATCAACCACCAATTAAATTTAGCGAACCAAAATTTCCAAGCCAACCTATTCAATTACAACCCCGTCCAATTCGTCAAAAATTCTCATAAGCCACAACACCCACCTGAACCTATCTCTACTACAAGCAAATTACCGTCTGTTAGACATTTTAATCAAAATTTCAATCAAAGAAATTACTTTCAAAGGACAGGCCCACCAAATTTTACTTTGGAAGAATTAACTAATGTACAAACAGAAAATCCTCAACCTCATTATTCTCGAGACTACCACGGACAAAACGACTATGATTATAATGACTATCCTGTCTACAATAGTAATTACCGCGACATTCCTAATGAATATGTCTCGCACCATCATCAAACTCAAATTTCTGATAATAATGAAAACTTTTGTTTAGACGAGCCACAGACAGACGTCTCATAGACTTAAATAATTTCACTTCTAATTCACTACCCTTTAAATAAATAAAAAATCCTCCTTTAAAACTTCTCATAGATACATCATTGTTAAGACTTTACATTGCAGAAAAATATTTTCCGAACAAAATATATAAATCGAATACACCAATAATTGTAACGGACAAAGTCAATCAGACTCAAAAGCTGAAATTCCTCTTTTTGAAGAATTTAAACCCCTAAAAGGAAATTTAGAATTTGTATTATACAATTTTCTCGATTATTTTGACGAAATAATAGGAATAAGAGACTTAAGAAAATTAAAACTTAATATTGATACACATAATAAACTTTTATTTAATGAACATGTAAAACTTCCACTCTTTTATAGACACGAGTTCGATTTTCAAAAAATAGAAATTCCACCTTTTTCTTCGACCCTGAAACAAATCAAAACCAATCTCCCCGATTGCGAAATTATAATTCCTGCTTTAAATAATGGATCAATTAAAATTCCAAGTTCACTTTTAAAGATGGAAAACGGTTTAACAACTTTAGAATTTTCCAATCCAACATCAGAAACAAAATTAATAGAATTAAGCAAAAATTTGCACAACATTATGATGAAAAATATTTTGAATGTTATACTATAGAAGAATTTAAACCTTTACGTCATTTAGAAGAAACAGCTTTTGATTTCTCTCTTATTAGAAGTAATCACATGAATTCTGAAGAAAAAGAATCTATCAAAAACCCACTTGCCCAATTCAAAGAAATTCTTCATCAATCGAAATCAAAACTAACCTTCACTAATAAAATGAAACAAGAGATTAATACTTCTGACGAAATTCCTGTGCATACATATAGATACCCATATGTACATAAAAATGAAGTACAGAAACAAATATCTAAGATGTTAGAAGACGGCATTATTAGACCATCACAATCTCCCTGGAGTTCCCCGATGTGGATTGTCCCGAAGAAAATGGACGCCAGTGGAAAACAAAAGTGGAGAATCGTCGTAGATTACAGGAAAAGTAATGAAAAAACAATAGATGATCGTTACCCATTACCTAATGTAACAGATATCTTAGATAAATTAGGCAGATCACAATATTTCACTACTCTTGACTTAGCCTCAGGCTTTCATCAAATTGAAATGCATGAAAACTCAGTAAAGAAAGCAGCTTTCAGTGTAGAAAACGGACATTATGAATATGTAAGAATGCCATTTGGTTTAAAAAATGCCCCGGCAACTTACAACGCGTAATGGATGACATATTAAAAGGTTAACAGGGTAAAGTTTGTTTAGTATACATGGATGACATAATAATCTTCTCCACCTCACTTCAAGAGCATATAAATAATTTGAAGTTAGTTTTCCAGATACTTAAAGAAGCTAGACTGAAAATACAACTTGACAAATGTGAATTCCTATGCAAATCAGTCGAATTTTTAGGTCACGTAATTACACCCGAAGGAATTAAACCTAACAAAAAGAAAATAAAAGCTATTGAAGATTTTCCCATACCAAACAGCTAAAGAACTTAAATTATTTCTCGGATTAGTAGGTTATTATAGGAAATTCATACAAAAATTTGCAAAACTCACGAAACCAATGACTCAATGTCTTAAGAAAAACTACAAAATAGAACCCACACCCGAATTCATAAATTCTTTTAATACTTGCAAGAAAATATTAATGAATGACTCTATTATACAGTACCTTGATTTTTCTAAACCATTTGTCTTAACAACCGGCGCATCTAATTTTGCAATATGTGCTATTCTATCCCAAGGTCCAATTGGAATTGATGTCCCAATCGCTTATGCTTCGAGAACATTGAATCCAACAGAAATTAATTATAGTACAATAGAAAAAGAACTTTTAGCAATAGTTTGGGCTGTTAAATACTTTAGACCTCACCTTTTTGGCGTTAAGTACAAAATAATCAGCGATCACAAACCTTCACAATGGTTATTTTTCCCTTAAAGAACCTAATTCTAAACTAGTTCGTTGGAGATTAAAACTTGAAGAGTACGATTACGAAATAATATATAAAAAAGGAAAAATGAATACCTACGCCGATGCACTTTATTGCGTTGAAATACACCCAATTGAATTAGACGACATTGACAATGAATCAATAATTGTTCAAACAGACCCATCAGACTTCTTAAATGCAAATGGAACTGATCAAGTTCTTAAGGAACTTGACTCGAACTCAAATACTGAACAAGAACCGAAGATAATAATATATGAGAACATTATCTTAAAAACCCCTGATGAAAATCAAATAACACTAGTTAATCAAGAACACCCTCCAAACACATCTCAAGAAATAACTGATAAATGAAACTGTCCATTCTAACTACGAAAACCCAATACTAGGTGCTCCTTATACTGAAAAATGTATAAATACTTATAAAAACCAAATTATCTTCTCTAGTAATAATCACTATAAAGTTAACAAAGAAACTATATTTGATAAAAATAGAATATACGTCACAAAAACAGAAACTTGAGAAAACTTAATTAAACTCTTCAAAGAATATTTAGTCCCTAAACAAGTATATTGCCTATATTTTAAAGATAAAATTCTAGAACCTGTAGTTGTAAGAACGCTTCAAGAATGCTTCTTAGCAAATGCTTTCACATTTTTCATATCTAACGTCCTTCTTACTGATGTAACAGATACAGACGAACAAAAACTTAAATTACAACAATACCACGAAACTAAAACAAGTCATCGCGGAATTCATGAAAATCTTAATTCGATTAAAAGATTATACTATTGGCCTAAATAACATCAAGACGTAACTAGTTATGTTAATTCATGTGATATATGCCAAAAAACAAAATACGAAAGACACCCTACAAAATTAATTTTCAAACCAACACCTTTAGGATATGAACCCTTTGATTACATTTATGCAGATACTTACAAGACACTTGGTCAATACTTTGTTACACTAATTGATAGTTTTTCTAAATTTGCTCAAGCGTATCCTATCAATTCCTTAACTGCCATAGAAATTGCAAATAAACTTGTGCAATATTTTAGTCATTTTGGTCTCCCTAGACGTATAACAGTAGATAATGGACATGAATGGAAAAATGAAGTAATTCAAAGTTTATGCAAAACTCATCAAATGGAAATTCACTACACTACCCTTTATACTGGAAAGACAGTATATTATTCAGAAACCAGCATTAAGTCAAATAAATTCCAGTGAAATTTTAATTATTATTTATTATTTTAAATTAAATACTTATGTAATAAAGAAGGGATATATGAAATCAATAAACCCTCCGTTATATCTTTAAACAACTGTAAGATTTCAATTAATGAAGAATTCGTTTTCGAAATACCAGTAATTAAAATACCGGAAACCCACAGCGAGGAAAAGAAGAAAACATTCCATTTAAAGAAAATTGACAGTGCACAAATCAGACAGATTGCAGACAATTTAGATTTAATGGATTTTCCTATCAGAAACAATCCAAACCACCAGTGGATCAATTCGTCCATAATCATATTATTCACCTTTAGCTCAGTAGCAATTACATGTTATCTCAGATTCAACTACCTTCGACGCCAAGGACGCCTAGAGCCGCCAACAGACTGTCAGAAAATAGAAGAACCCCTATTTTCTTCTCTGGGAAGGGAGAATTATGTAGTTAAAATTCCCTTTTATCATTAAGCTTCTAATCTTAATTATATCTTGTCTGTATACTTTCTAATGACTTATTTATGTATCTTTGATAACCAGTAACTATAAATTCAATTCCATACTGTAGAAATTAGACAGTATTACTTAGAACTTTGTAGAGTGCAAGTTATTGTAATAGTTGTTCTCAATAAAATTAGTTTTTAAAAATACGTGTTTCCAATCAAGACACTTAGCTCATGATGTTTAGTTCTTGCATATGTTTTCCCGATTTTCAGAAAATGGTATGTTTTATGTTATAGAAAAATATACGAAATCAAGATGGAACATATCTTTGCAGAATGCAATTTATAATATTCAAATTGCTTGAGCAGTTTTAGAGAAAAAAAAAATTCGTTGAAATTCACTGAAATATATTCCCTTAATTAAATTTGCCAAACCGTTTTTGAATAATCACTGAGCATACATAAAAAAAACGTGACGATGAATTGATAACCTCCTGCTTTTTGGAAGTCTGTTAAAAATTATTTCTTATTTCAGTTGTTAAGGATACTTGCCTATTTAATTTTTAAAAAATTTCTTGTCAATTGTTTTCCAAATCAAAGATTGCTTGATCGTAGTGGACTGCATCTTCAGCATCCAAATTATCTGTGATCGATTTTATTATACTGCCTGAAGCGTTTATCAAACCTCTTTTTTTGTTGTGTTTGAAGGAAAGATCGAATGAAATTTCTCTTTTATTATTATATTTTATTATATGTAGCAAACCATGATGTGACATAAATATTACAAAAGATTTTACAATTTCTAGTCCGGAGGGATTAGTTAAAGAATAAGATTGTGCGTATTTTGAAAAGGTGTCGATTATAGTCAAGTATTTTTGTGATTGTTACATCTTCTTTTAAATTGAGCCAGTAAAAAAGTCTTATGATTCTTGTTTCTGGTTCTAAAATTCCTTTCGGTTTTTGGTGTACATAGGTTTGCTTAGCAAAATATATAGCATAAGTAAATTTGGGATCAATATAATTTTTAAATAATTGTATTACTTCATTTTCTAAATTTGAAGTTGATAGTTAAGCATACAGTCTTTTTTGTTTGGGAAACATTTTGGTTTTGCAGGAGAGTGTAGTACAAAATTTATTTTTATTTGTTGATCAAAAGAATTGAGGCATCTTACTATTATTGGCATTTATTGAATGGGGTTTTCGATTCTCTTATGAACTGTTCCATTATCTGCATCTTCTTCTTCCGCTGATAAGGTTTTTTCAGAGTCGGAAATTATTAATTGAACGGTTGAATTGGAATCTGATTCTTCAGGATTTTCTTCTTCTTCTTCTTCTTATTTTCCGGAAGTTTTTCATATATTTTTCTAGTATTGTTTCTTTAGCATGAATTTCTACGCGTGAGAGTGCGTCCACATATGTATTGTTTTTACCTTTATCATATTGAATTTCATAACAAATTCTTCTGATTTTAGACGCCAACGTATAAGCCTAGAATTTAGATTTTTTAATGATATAAGCCATTTTAAAGGCATGTGATCACAAAAAACTTTGAACTTTCTTCCATAAAGATAACATCTCAGTTTTGTAACTGACCCTACTATTGCCAATATTCTTTCTCGATTGTACTATAGTTCTGTTCTGATTCGTTAAATTAAAGGGTTTCGAAAAATTGGGGTATTGTAAAATTGGTTCATTTGTTAATACTTGTTTACAATTTTTAAAACAATTTATGAGTTCAGAATTATGAATAATTTTTTCATTTTTCTTTAAACATGAAGTCTTTTATAAACTTTCTATAATAACCTAGCAAACCTAAGAATGCTTTTATTTCTTTAGTGGTTTTTGGGATAGGGTAATTTTTATTGCATGTATTTTTTCGGGATTTAGCTTTATACCGTTAGGGGTGACAATATGACCTAACTATACCACTTCTTTTTCTAAGAATTCTCACTTATCTAACTGGATTTTAAATTTTGTCTCGCGAAGTCCCTGAAAAATGTTGGTTAAATGAACTAAATGTTCTTGCAATGAGGCTGATATTATTATTATGTCATCAACATAACATAAGCAATATTCTTTCTGATTCCTCTTAACACGTTATCCATAACTCCTTGAAAAGTTGCCTTAGCATTTTTCAGTCAAAAGGAATTTTGATGTACTCATAATGTCCATTTTCGACGTTGAACGCAGTTTTTGATATGTCCTGTGGATCCATTTCAATCTGGTGAAATCCACTTGCCAAATCTAGTGTTGGTAAAATAATTACAACGTCAGTAATATTGGGTAAAGGATATCGGTCATCTATAGTTTTTCCATTTAACTTCCTGAAATCAACCACTATGCGCCATTTCTTTTTTCCTGATGCGTCTGCTTTTTTCGGAACGATCCAAATTGGTGAGGACCATGGTGAATCGTTATGTCTTATTATTCCTTGAATATTTTTTCGTGATCATTTGCACTATGTAGATCAATGCATTTACATATGGTATTAAATAAATAATTCTTTCGTGGAATTGCTATTTTTTTGTTTCATGTTTATTAAATCTAGATTTAAACAATTCTCGTCACGCTGATCCTCAAAATTGGTGATCAGAGTGTTTTTAATATCTATCCAACTTGTGGCACCTGTAATGCCCACAACTTCCTCAGCTCTTCCTTGTAATTTATTTATAATACCATTTAACAACAGACTATTCTGAAAACTAGCAGTGTCCTGATTATCGTTGTCATGAGTTAAAATGGATTCCGAAGCAGTTATGAATCGGTGTAATTTGTTTGGATTACCATCGAATGATGGTAATTGACAAATTTTTAATGTCTATTACTGGTACTGACATTTTTAATTTATTCACTTTATTAGAAATACTACAAAATTTATTGAAAAATACTGTGAAATGTCTTTATCTAGTTCACTAAGCTCACTATTATTTTCCCTTATGGATACAATAGGTGAGGATTCTCACATGAATTTTTGAAAAACTTACAAAATTATCTACGCCTTGTTTGTCTGGCCTGGTTCTGCCCAAAAACCAGATCTGAACGACTGCGACACTTATATCTGTTGATACAAATATTTGTTTTTTAAAAAACTTTTTTTTTAAATATATGAATATAATAAGAATCCTAGAATATGTATTAAATGTTCGAATGTTCATATCAGAATAAATTTAGAATTACAAAACAATATGCACATAGATGACAAAACAAGATTAAATTACATCGCTGAAAATAAGCGGCGATTACTGCATCATCATATCATAATATAGCATAAGCATAATGTATATAGGTCAGTGATGTGATCATAAATAACTGGAACAAATTGCTAATGCCATGAAGCAACAAACAGAGGCCATAAATAAATTACCACCTGTTAACTCTGAAACTACATTTATAACACCAACTAATAGATTTGAAGTTATTAAAATTATTAAAGAATTGAAACTTCAAAATGGTGGTGTAGATTACATTTCATACAAAGACTATTTTAGGTTTTTGGGAGCACATTGCTGAGCCACTGACTGATTTATAAATCTCTGTATTCAAAAAGCTATATGGCAGTAGATAGAATATGATAGTTTTGGCTCACTTGGTCCAGCACGCATATATATCAGTATTTGAGCCCCCGTAGACCGCCGGCACTGGTCGTGTGGGTTGCTGGGTTTGTTAGGTACCTGTTGAAAAGTTTTGTCAGTTTCATTAATTCGGTTGCAGTATTAAGGGATAAAAATGCAAAGACTTAAATTATTATTGAATAAAATTTAATGTGTGAAATTTCCACCCGTCGGCCACTTCAGCCCCTGGATTCGCTAGTGCTCTGTAATGAACTCGGCGCTCATTCCACTGAGCTATTTTTTGGTGAATACCAAACAGGATGTAAAAGTATAAATGTTGCATTATAAAATTGTTACTTGAAGAATAAAGACGCATACATCATTTTCAGTAATGATATTATTGAAAGATACTACTACTACTGGTTTGTGTTATTAACTTTTATATCACAAAACATTCTATACACAAATATACTACAGTGGGTGGAAAATGTGGCGGTATGCTTTTCCCTGAATTACTCAAATAGATTATTCGGTAATGAGGCGGACATGATGGACTACTACCAGCATATTTTGCAGAATTTCCAAAAGATGGCACCCTATTACGCTACAAACTTACAATTTATTTTTACAATGGCACTGAGGAGTATTTTGATGGATTAACAGCAAATTATTATAATGATTGTCAGCGAAGCCGAGGCGGCAGCAACAACTAGTAGACAACAGCTACCAAATTCACTTCAGAGGGAACTCAATAACTTATTATTATGCTTTGTGTTATATCTTTGATATTATTGCTGGTTAAAGTTATGTTAAAATCTATAACATCTATATACTCGATAATAAAATATTTTTTTTTAAATAAAAATGCGTGTTGTATTTCATTTATTATTGAGGTAAAATCTTATTGATTAACCAATCATAAATATCATTACAATTTTATATAGCAAATTTGTATTCTGCGTATTCTTCATTAGAATCTGTATAGTGATTGTATGTGTCTTGATAGCCAAATCTTTGGGAACAAATTCGCCGTTAAGAATGAAGCCTTGAATGTTAACGATTGCAATTTCCATGGTGAACTGAAGTTGTAATATGAAGATGTGCTCTTTTACGATAGGTTTCGAACAATTTCTCTAAGTGGGAGAAACTCAAACATCAAACAGTCGTGGATGATTATACAGAAGGCACGTGTTTTGTCGGGAAAACCGGTTTGAGATTTAAAGTCCAGGCGTACATCCACAGTGGAGGATTTCATGCTGTATTCACGTCGGGAACAGTCGATTACGAAGAGAGTGTGATTGTTGAAGGTGAGATAGTCTAGTAGCGGGTGCCTTTTGTCGGCACAGCTAAGATAAAAGTCCGTGGAGCGTTTGTAAGCTTCTCTGTATTCCTTCCTAGGGAAATCCAACTGCATTTTTTCGTTCGGCCAGTAGTCTCCATTGAGATGTTGCTATGCTTATTGGTTTGGATGGCAACGATGACGTATCGAGGACTCTTTAGAGCAGCACAAGTTTTGACAGCCCAAATTCCTCGTGTGGCGCCTGTCTTCAGAGCAGGCAACTCATGAAGTTCCCATTTTCTAAACGGAATAATAATGCCGGTATCCTGTTTAACGGCTTGTAGCAGTTCAAATTTCATATCATCGTTGGGGAAAATATGTTGGACTTTGCGTTCAATGCCATCAATCATGACGCTTGCTTTTGTAGATTTATCAGTAATAATAAGACAACCATTATCATTTCTTGCTCGCACTAAAACGTATTGTTTGCTTTTCGCAGGTCACTCGCTGGTAGTCGTTGAAGAGGAAAAACAAATGCTTGAGCGGGATGTACATTCGGAATGATCTGTCTGTTGCAGTCACAAAGGGTTTACCGGGAAAATTCCAGTCAGAAATAGCCCATTCTCTTGAACTGTTTGGATCATAGCACAGATAACCTCGTATGGAACTTACGCGACCGGGATCGCAAACCGATTCCATTTCTTTACCGCTCTGTTGGTAAACAATATTATCGAAGAAAAATGCTCCTGCATTAGGGGATAGGGAAACTTCACCTGCACCTGCCATTACATTAATTTGACCCTTAACGGCCATATACGAGTCCGCCATGGATAATCGGTTTGGTTCACAGTAATCTCCACTATGTCGTGGTTCCCAAAGAACTTTAGATAGGGATAGTAGGTTCTGACTCCCATTCTGCGAATGCTGTCATCGAAATTCGGCTTTCGGAAGATATCGCATGCTTGAGTTGACATGATAGCCTAGCGATTGTATAAATAGTCTATTGGAGAACGTAGGTGATTTCTTCAAAGGTTTCGTTGATACTGACTTAGGTCGTGGTATGTTTGTACTTTTATGAGGATGCTCAAATACGAGTAAGCGTCTCATTATTGCTGCAATAGCTCTTTCAGTTCCAGTCTCACAATGATTTCCTCCCCTCGGAAATTGACGAGTTCAGATTCCTGATTGAGAATTCTCAAAGTTATGTATTGTAGTTCTCTTCGGTTGATAAGCAAATAGATACGATGCTGAGGTGTTTCGTCAATAGCGAAGCCAGGATCAACTCCAATGGCAAATTCGTATATCGTATGTGATGTTACTATCGAGATGGATTGTTCGCACTTTTATGATATTTACTGGTAAATCAGAGCTGTGAAAAACCCAGTATGGCACCGATGCTGTTTTCCGGTTGAAAGTCTATTGCGTATTTACTGCTGTATATTTCATATTTGAGTGTATTATTGTTGGATTTCAATGAGAAAATCTCATCCACATCATTCGAATGCTGCACACCCAAGAGTTTTCTAATGTGCTCTTCAATATCACCAGTTTCGTAGCTGCCTTCAGGTAATTCGATGGTGGTTGGTTTCTTTTTCGAGTCGATCAAATACACTTTGCTACCCTTATCAATGTTCGGGATGCTGTTATAGGAGTTGAAACTCAGCAAGGCTAGAGCGTAGTTGTAGTCGGGATTTAGTTGAATAGGTGGTTGAAAATCAATGAACAGTATTGAAGTACTGAAAATTAATACTAACGCTGAAAGGACTTCAGTTGTTTTTTAGGTAACGCATCACGCATAAATACACCTTTAGAATTTGGTATTTTTAATTGTTTGGTGGATTCAACAAGCTCACTGGTGTAAAGTGCTCGACTGGGTAACTTTATCGGGATTTTTTTATTGTTTCTTCAAATAGAGGCCAAAGCCTCCTTTGTGGGACTTTTTCAAGTAAAGCCCGGACCCTTTCATCCCAATCTCCTCTATAGCTTGAATATGTCGTCGGTCCTCTTCGAGTTTCTTTTTAGCATTCTTTGCTCTATTATGGTCTTATCCAAAGCTGCAGCTCCGCTGGTAGGGATTCCAAGGGCTGAGAGTCCTGCAAATAGCCGGAGTAATGGAAGAATTCCACCAACTTTCGACTCGAAAGGTATCACATGAGGTACTCGAATTTTCTTACGACCATCAGCTTTCTTAATTGCCATCCTAGCCGCTCTCAAAGCCATCAGCGATGACTGTCGTAGACTTTGTTCTGCAGGACAGTTAGCGATAGCTTTATTCTTAGTTAGAATGACATGCTTTCGAAATGAAAAAAGAGTTTTGCGTGTTGAAAATTTTCGGGAAGATTTTCTCACACCTCTACTCTTCTTCCGCTTTTGAGATTTCATCCCAAGACCGAGTTTCTGTTTGGTTTTCATAGTCGTTGTTACGAGCCAAGCAGCTGCTTTTTCACCGCGTGATTTGAATCTCTCCCAAGCCCTATTCTCCAACTCAAAATCTGCCTTATGACGGTCTGCCTGTAAGTGCTTTTATTGTAAGCAATATCGTGATCCCGACCATCTGCGTCGTTTTTGTTTATACCTCGCTGTCCTAGAGCTAAGAGTTTTTTCGAGTTTCGTACCCGGTTCACAAAATTGATAGCCAGGAAGGTGAATTTGTTGATTCGAGTGTTCACTACACTTCCACTACGTTAAGCAGTTAACAAAATACTGACTGACTTATATTTAAACTTCCACTCAAAACACATATATATATATATATATATATATATATATATATATATATATATGTCAGTTTAACTTTGATATGCACATAAAGCAGCAAGACATTCAATTGCCTATAGAAAATCTAGATTTTGTGCCGGAAGGGGGTGGCAATGGTAGTGTGACATCGAAAAATGCGCTGCTCTCGCTTTTGTTCAACGAAAACGGATTGCGATTTAAAAATGTCTACGTGTACTCGAAATCTTTGTACCAACCAAAATACCAACTACTACATGAGGATCTCAAGAGCGTTAAAGGTGTGTCATATTTCACTTTCAGAGTATTCAGTATTTATTTTTGATCATGTGGCTGGTTATAAACAGAAAAAAGTTTAGAATTTCTTTACCATGGGACGTCACCGACACATCGATTCAATGTATTTGTGTCAAACGTACAGTAAAAATCCCAAGCAATTAATACGAGATGTAGATGAACACGTTTCTCCGGATATGTCTTTTGAACAGTTTAAAGATTTGTGTTCAAAGTGTTGGCAGGATCGCTATGGGTTCGTGGTTATTGTTACAGAATTCAATCTAAATGAAGGAAGATATCGCAAAGGTTTCGATAAATATATAAGAGTACAAAGTGAAAAATAATCATTCAGTCAACATAAATGTCCGCAGCAACACCATTGAACAAGCTTTTCGCAAGAAAAAAATCGAACATCTAGCACGGTCAGTGTTGGGCATTAATCAATTAAATTTTCAATCAACTAATTAATCGATTGAAAAATTAATTAATTGAATTGTTAAGTGCATGTTGCAATTAATTTATTTGAATTAAACTACATTAGTTGCAATTGAAATTAACTTTGTCAATTGTTCTAATAGACAATTAAAACTAACAATTATTTCGCTTTGATACAGACAGAAATTTTCTTTTTAAGCGACCTCAAACAAGGAGGATGTTTCAAGATTAATATTCTTAAGTTATCTGCATATATAGTTACTCTCCATAAATAAAATCGGCATAGTTTGAAACCTAAAGATAAAAAGAAGTTATTAATTACACTTATAATAATAATTGTATGCGAGGTTTGTCAAAAAAGATGATATTTCCTTAATAATGAAGTAGAACCTACCATTGCTTTTCGCAACATCGAAACTGGTTATAAATTAAAATTAAAATTTGAAAGAAACAAGTCGCATGTTGGCGATTTTTGAATGGGTAAAACTTACAAATTCACATGTTAATTTGAGGCAAACTTTGGAAGTGAGTTCTGTGTGTAATTTTCATTTCGTTGCAATACATATCGTTACTGTTACACAGGATGATTCCAGAAATGTAAATGTAAATAAACAGTTACATATGCATATCCAAATTGGTTTAAATATAAGCCTCATAGAATTCTAATTATACAGGGTGATTCAAAATATGTTAGAAATTAAATGTTTCATTGGCATTGGGTTCCCAAAAGCAGTTGCATATACAATGTGGTTAAAAAATACAGTGGAGTGAAGTGAAACTATAGTTATATAGGGTGGTTAGAAAACAAATAAAAAAATAATTATATCGGGTAACCCTTGAGCAGTTGAATACTTATGATGGTTGGAAGATAGGACGGCCTAGAATAATTGTTATACAGGGTGGTTAAAAAAATATGAAAGAATGTTGCAGGCTAGTCCCTTAGCAGTGACATTTACAGGATGTTTGAAATATAGGGTAAAGTGAAATTAATCTTATACCGGGTGATTAAAAATATATTAAATTGGGTGGTCATTAGCAGATGCATATACATGGTAGTGCACATATATTCTATTGTATCAATTATACAGTGTGATTTAAAAAATGTTAGTACAAAAATGCTATATTTGGTGGCCCATAAGAAATTGCATATATAGGAAGTTTGTAATATAGGGTGGAGAGGAATTGTAGTTATACAGGGTGGTGAAAGAAATGTTAAAACAATAATAATATAATGGATATGAAATGATGATGGTTGAAATATAGTTTAAAAGAATTATATCAAAAGAAGGTGTTTAAAAAATTACAAAAAAGAGTTTTTAGAATGAACAATAGGCAGGCGCATATACAGCAATGTTGGAATATAGAATGTTATAGTTATACAAGGTGGTTCAAAATGGAAAAAATTGTAATAAATAATACATAACCATATACAGGGAGTGAATATATTATGAAGTTGAATTATTATAAAAAGTGTGCGAATAATAAATAAATAAATAAAGTTATTTCGTCTAGTGAAACATTTGTTCACCTAGCAAATGTTCAATTATTTGGATATATGTGTCAGCATTTTTTACGAAACCTTGAATTTATGAGTGAAGTTCTGTAACCCATATAATAACAACAAAGTACCCTTCTTTTGTCAATATAGATCATTGTTATGTAACAAAGTTGTAAATGCTATCAATTATGCCATCATATCACTAAAATAAATTTTTAAAAATAATAAAAATCATAAAAATGTGGATACATATATCCAAATATTCAAACATTTGCTATGTAAACCATTTGTTCCAAGACGAAATGAGTCATTTTAATTTCGGTTCTATAACATTTATTGAACACTCTTTAATAATTCCACTTTATAATATATTTCAACTACACTGTTAGTGCAATATGGACCACCCATCATATTTTTTTTATATTTGGATATTCCCAAAGACATCGAAATCTTCTAATTCATAAATTACGTCAAACGAGAGCCGTTTACCAGAACCAAATTACCTATATACATATACAAATACCAATAAACATAGATTACTTGCATTATATAAATAAGATAAATTTTAATTGTTAGTTGTTAATCAAAAACATTAAAAAGATTGACAACTGATTAATCTTTAATTGTGGAAACTCACGACAATTAATTAATTGTTAATCGCAGTTTTCACAATTACAATTATTTAGTTGTTAATTGCAATAGACATGAATAACAATTAATTAATTGTTAATTTTTAATTGTCCAACAATTTAATTTTGCCCAACACTGAGCACGGTCCATTCGCAAGAAGTACCTCAGTCTGAAACTGGGTAAGTCAGAAAACGATGAGACCCTCAATAAACTCTTTGAACCGGTGGTTGGACCTTTGAAACAAATAGCTTCGATTGCATCAAAAGTTCTAACCAAAATACCGCCAGCGTCAACAAAATCACTTCCGATGTTGCCATCTATTAAACGAAAAACAATTGTGAAAAAAGAAAAAATAGAGCCGTTAACACCAAAATCAAGTCTATTCCTCGATGAAGAACCAGTCGCAGAGGCTAGTTTTTATACCGATGCTGAAGCGGAGGAAACGGAAGAAGAGGATGATGTTCAGACTAATTACCAGTATCCAGTAATGGTGCAAAAGTACGTAACCGAATATTTCCACAATAGTGATAAAATTGACAACAATTCTGGACCCTCATATGATTCAAAAACCTCCAAATGGTATCTCGGTAATAAGAAATCAACTTCGAAAAGACTGTTGAAGACGCTGCGTTTCGAGGATCACCTGGTCTTTACCAAGTTATTCTACAAGTATACTCCAGATGATCAAATCGTGTACCAAAAAGTTTTGAAGCGAGCATTAGTATACCGGATTGTAAAAGGAGATTTGAAACCACCAGGAATATCCAAATACAAGGATGTCACCTTGTATAACTGTAACTCTACTTCACCCTGTAGTGCAACCATCCTGTATATGTTGCTGTTTATTTTGTCATCCAATATAACTTTTTTTAACACTTGCTTATAACTCTTCTCCACCCTATATTTCAGCTTATGGTCTACGCTATATAACAATTATATCTGATATTTTTTGAGCCACCTTGTAAAGTACAATTTCTCTCCACGCTATATTTTAATCACCCTTTATATGCAACTTTTTCGAACTTTGTGTTCATCACACTCTAAAACTATAATCTTGCTTTGCCCCATGTTTCAGATATTCCATATAGTAGTATGCAACTGTTCATGCCCTATATAACGTTTTTTTTTACTTTTCGATCCACCCTAATGAAAATGCCTGTGGAACCCTTGGTGTGTCACAAATGTAAAAACACCAAACCTTTATTTAAACACTCACCCACACTGCAACTGCTTTTTAGCCACCCTATATAACAATTTTAATCAATTTTTTGAACCGTTTTGTATAACTATAACTCTACTTCCATCTACATTAAAACCATCCTGTATAATGCTGCCAACTGCTTATGGACTACTATATAACCATTTTTGAACCAACCTAGAAAGTATAATTTGTCTGCACCTTATATTTCAACCACCCGTATAAGCAACTATAATTTTACTTCGATCCAAGTTTTGAATGATGTTTGTTCGTGGAAGCTTTTAATTTGTTCGCAATCAGAGTTGAACGTCTACTATCATCTTTTTGTTTTGATAATACATCTCAACCCGGTATTGTTTTAAGAGAATATATTCATTATTACAAAGATAAAATTGTAGTTTTTAATTTTCTGAATGATTTAGCGAAACTTGGTTTCTTTTATAGTGGTTCAGGAGATAGAATCATATGTTATTGTTGAGGCATTCAGATTTCAAACTTGCTGCCAAACGATGATCTTACTGAACTGAATGATTGAAAAAACAATAGAAGATTTAAAAGCTACTAACTTATCTTGCAAAATTTGTTTAACTCATGAAATATCTGTTGTACTTCTTCCATGTAGGCATTTATCCTGCTGCTCAGGTTGTTTTATAAATATTGATAAATGTATCTGCAGATGTGAGACGGTTGGGCATGTAAAGGTCTTTATTTCTTAAAATAAAAAACTGTTTTCAGAATACTTTTTTATTTACCTTACCATTTGATAAAGAATACAATACAATTTAATAGATAATACAAACTTACAAAATCTAAGTACAATTTATCCACCACCATCACCAGCACCGAATCTTAAACAAACTTATACTATTATATATTTTTTAACAAAATAAAAAACTAAAACTATACAATACATACATGTTGGGGCTTTATTACTTAAAACCCTTTTTTAAAAAACAACAGAATTTATTTGAAACACAACTATCACTACTTGTTACAAAAAGGACTATTTTATAATTATTAATACAGCAAATGAACAGACCAAATGTTGTGACTCTGAACAACGTTAAAAGTCTTAAAGTTAATTCAAAAGAGCTTGATGAAGATTATGAGCAAATGAGCGTGTTGTTTAGGAATATTCTCCTATTTATAATTTCTGTTGGAAATGGGGAACTATGCAGAATCATCATTTATGCAGGTGCATCTAGTAGTATAATATAAGTATTGTTTTAGTTTCTGCGTAATTCCTTTACAATGGATTATTGTTTTATTCTAGACATTAATCAGCATATTATTATTTATAAGTCATGAAAGGTGATATGTAACACTCCTCCCCCTCTTATTTAAAATTTGGAGTCTACATTTGACACAAATTTTTTTTTGATTTAAAATTGATAAAAAATTACAAAATTCAAAATTAAAATTAGTAATATTACATTTGTTGAAACTTACAATTTGTTTAATTAGATTGCGGGTTCTTGCATTTCTATTATATTTTCATCTCGGATTGAAGATCTCCTTCGTGGTCTGAATCTTCTTAATAGGCTTCTGGATTGTCCTGGTTCTGCGTTTATTGTTGGGAATATAATTGCTGGGAACTGCTTTCTACATCTTTTTCGACATTTGTAAATAATAAAAATTGAAATAATTAGTACAATTAATACGATACACAAAATTGTTAACCACTGGGTATGTCTTTGAGTAAAAGGTCTATTTATTATATCATCAAGTTCTTCGGAATAATGATCTAACTTATGTTCTGCAATATTAAGTTCATCAAGTTCAAGTTTTTGAATTTTTAAAGGCTTTAATTTAAACACATTTCGCGCACTTTTTGTTTCTTCGCAACATTCATAAGGAATGTTTGGAGTTTCGATGACTCTGGAATCTTCTGATTTGTAGTTTTTGCTTGACTGTATTCTGATTGAACCAACGTAACATATACAATGAGGTTGTAACTTCAGGATTGAATTTGTATTTATATTTATTGTTTTCGTTGTATCTCCTTTACATTGGATACTGATTGGTAAAAGGGCATTGGTGACGATTAACCATTCATTTTCAGATATATGTTGTACCTTGTAGTCTTCAATGTTAACTTCAATGGTTTGACAATTTTCTGGTAACTTTATGGATTTGATTACTTTTATTTCGCAGGGTGCGTGTTCATCGATTGGATATGCAATTAAGTTGTAACATATTTTTGTTTCTGATTCGATGCTTTTGCATTTTTCCAAATTATCAATTGTAATATAAAGATTATTATCTCTGCTAACAGCTATATATTTATATGTGTTTAAGATAAGGTAAGACAATTTGGTTTTTTGATTAAAAATTGGTAAAGAGTAAACATGTAGGAGTTTGTATTCTTCAGGTTCTACTAAAGGAATTGGTAAAATAAAGACGATTTTATTATCGGATTGATAAGCTTGAAGTTTAATTATATCAAGGTATTTGGGAATATTTTCTAGATTTGGCAACATTGGTAAAACATGTGTGCTTAAACTTGTGGAAATTAGTCTTAATTGGAATATAAGGTCTTCGGGTTGAATTACCGATGGATGGATGCTTTTGAGTCTTGCGAATGTGACTGAATCAATGATATCGTTAAGTTCATTTTCTATTAGAATGAATGACTCTAATAATTGTTCGCATATATTTATAATTTGAAGCTTTGAATCATAAAAATTTTGGTTATCTGGATATGTTAAAAATAGCGTTTTCTATTTTGTGAAGATTTTCATTAAATGTTTGCTCGTCTATTTGTAGTTTGCGTATTGTATAGTTAAAGTTTTTTATTACAGAATTAGTTACAGTGATTTGATTTTTCATTAAATTTTCTAGAGCTCTTTCGTCTTCTTCGACTTCATTTATGACTTTATCGTAATATTCACCACCTGTACTATCGAGATTTCCCGTAATTGCTTTCCATACTGAGCCTATAAAATTAAAAGCTCCTCGTTTCGTACGAGTGTTATTTAAATTAAATTCTTTTGGGTCATAAGGGTTGATATCATTTTTTATTTCGCTAAATTTTTGACTGATTGTCATTATTATTTTATTTAACATTGTAATATGAGGTTTGACTTCAGTGTAAAATGCTATAAGTCTTGGAGTGTCTCTTTCAATTAATTGCTTTATGTGATTTAAAATTGAAATATCATTTTTGAAGGAATCTAATAAAATTGTAATGTCTTTGGCAACTAGTAATTTCCATTTTTCATTTGATACTTTTAAGTCTGATTCATAGTAATATTGTATTCCTAAAGTGTTATTTAAAGTTGAAATTTTATAATTACTTGCTTGACTTACTGTGATTAGTACAGCAAGAATGATGACGTATTTCATCTGAAAAGAAAGAAAATCTATTTTAAGATTGAGCTAACTTGATCTGAGTTAATTGTGAATTCTCTGTTCGTTTCTAAGTCTTTGATTTTTAAAGCATTATTTCTTAATATTTGTATCACTTTATAAGGACCATTCGATTTGTTACTTAGTTTATGTTTTATCTGTGACTCTTTTATGAATATAAAATCATTTACTTCAATATCTTTTGGTTTTGGTTTCGCTTTTTGATCGTGACGTTCTTTAGATTTGAATTTTTTCAAAATTGTTTTTTCTCTTGCTACTTTATAAAAATATGAAATTTTATTATTTAGTTCACGTACATATTTCGAAACTAGTTCTTTTTGATTAAATAATTTTTCAGGTGGTCTTGAATTTGTGTGACCAAAAATTAGTTCGTATGGCGTATAACCATGGGTACTACTTATAGAATTATTGTAGCATATAACTGCATATGGGATGCATGTTAGTGGATGATCTCCCGGTTTTTCAGTAACTGTTGATCTTATCATTTCCAATAAGGTACTCATAAATCTTTCGATTGAACCATTGCTCTGTGGATGATTGACTGATGAAAATGTTAGTTTAATATTATAAAGAGTACATAGATCTCTCATTAATTGGTTATCGAATTCTCTACCTCTGTCACAATGTATTCTTAGCGGCGTACCGTAGTGCATAAAATATAATAATAGTGTATTGACAACATTTTTCGCGGATTTATTTTCAATTGGATAAGCTTGGGTAAATTTAGAAAATTCATCTCTTATCACAAGTACATAATTTTTCTCTGGTATTTCTAATATATCGAGGTTAATGCGTTCAAACGGTGTTTTCGGCGTTTCTGTTATCACTAAGGGATTTGATAAATTTTTTCTACAAGCTTTGGATTTAATACATACTTCGCAATTTTTTATGAAATTTTCAACGTCTTTGATTAAATTTTCCCACTGATATTTTCGTTTTATTCTTGTTACTGTTTCTTGGATACCTCTATGCATGTTTAATTTACCTGTATGATTTTCTTCAATAATTATATTTCTTTGTTTTTTTTGCTGGGATTATAATGTTTGGGTTACAAGTTATAAATTCTATTTCATTATCGGAAAAAATGAAAGATAGCATTTCTAAAATTGGTACATTTTTTAATTCTTCCATATAGTATTTATTGTTTTCTAACAATATCTCTTTATTGTAGTAAAGAATTTCAAAGATTGCTTGATCAGGATTTAAATGTGGAAGGATGATAAGGTAATACTTTCGTTTAGGATTGGATTTTGATGTGACGACGTTTATTCTGTGTTCTTCATACATTGTATTTAAGTCAATTAAATCATCAGCGATTTTAAATTGTGAATGAGTTAATTCGCCTGGCTTTAAGAATGATATAATTTTTTTTTGATGTTTATCTAGAAATTTCTCATTAGTAAAATTACATTTAGAATAATCAATTAGTGATTTTGATTCGTGTAGTTTCTTAAAAATGTTATATTCTTCTAAGATTGTTTCATATCCGATTTCTGTATTTGGAGTATCCGGTCTTTCTTCATTTTCTTCTTCTTCTTCTTCTTTCACTGGACTTCCGTAGAATATTTTTGAATAATCTCTGAGATGATTGATTCTTATTCGAGATAAGGCATCGGCATTGGTATTTTGTTTACATAAAGCGGTAATTGCTTCTTTTTCTTCAAAATTTAAATGTTCTAAACGCAAGGATTGTTCGACTCGTTGTTGTCTTGAATATAAGTTTTCTTTTTGTAGATTTAAAATTAATGTTTGATTCTTATTTACTGGACTATTTTCAATAAAAGGTTCAATTATTAATTCATCAAAAATTATTCTTTTCTTTTGTTCGCTTTTATTTAAAATTGACGTTTAGAAATTCACCTTTTTCATTCGTTTTGATTACACAATTTGGCAATATGACATTTTCTTTTTCCTGTGAATGTAAAATTAGTTCAGCATTTTTTTCATTGCAATTTAACTTGAATATTTGTTCGGTTCTTGGTTCTATAGTTATTTCATTGACAATTTCATTTTCTTTGTATAATGGCAAAGTTATATATTTGGTTATTAGTTTCCTATTTTTTAAATCAACTAGACACTCATATTGTTGTAAAAAATCTATACCTAATAAACCATCAAATTCTATATTTAAGTTATGCACGAATACTTCCATTTCGTCATTTTTCAAAAAGAAATCAAAATTTATTGCTTTATTTATTTCAAAAAATTGGTTGGTTACACCTTGAATTCTTATGGGTTCTACACTTTTTATTTTTTCTTGTTCAAATAAATGTGGTTTCAAAATTGATATACCTGCTCCGGTATCAATTAAATAGCGATATTTTCCGTCATGAGTTTTTATATAAAATAAATTATTTGAATTGCTTGTGTTTACGAATTCTGATCTTATTCTTGGCTTTCTAGATTCTGTGCTTGACTGGTTGGAATGAGATGAGTAGAAGCGCCAGTCTTCATTTCCACTCTTTGTTCGTTTAAATGAAATGTTTTTCTTGGAGGATTTTGCATGTTTCTTGTATTTGAAGGATTGCTTTGATAATTATTTTGGTTATAATTATTTTGGTTAGGTGGTCTTTGATAATAATTTTCTCTTTGATTTTGATTATTATTTTCATGTCTATTCACAAAGGTATGATTTGGATTGAAGTTTCTTTGATTTCCCGAATTATATTGATAATTTCGGTTTTGATTATAGTATTTATCATTATTTTGTTTTTTGCGACATTCTGAAATTAAATGTCCCGACTTTTTGCAATAATTACATGTCTTTTTATTTTTGCTTCGAAAGTTTGAGGAATTTACCTGTGGCTTTTTATTTTCTAAGTACGTTAATTGATATTCGGTTTTTACTATATTTGCAGCTTCTGCGAGATTGCAAGGTCGCGATGCTCGTACGATTGCACCTAGCTTATGTTCAAGACCTACTAAAAGTGTCTGTAAAGCTACCTTATCGACTAACGCTTGCTGTGCGGTTTTCTGTTCTCGGGTTAATGTTACTTGTTGATTTATCGCGGCGTATAGTTTTGAATGATGTGCGTTTATGCGATGCACATAGTTTTGAGGATTTTCATTGTTTCCCTGTTTTATTTGTTGTAAATCGTAGATTAGACTTGTTAAATCTCTCGAATCACCGAAGTGTGTTTTTAAAATAGTTTTGATTTGATCCCAATTTTTCAAGTCGCGTGAGTTTATTAGTTGAGATGCTCGTCCTTTTAGTTTGTTTTTTAAATGTACAGTTAAAAGATATGTTTGTTGGTCTGTCGCTACGTCAAATGCTGCGTCACAAGAATTAATAAATGTATTTAATAATATTGAATCTCCATCATATTCTGGTATAATGTGACATAATTCGCTTAATCTATATTCCATAAGATTTAAGTCTTCTTGGCTCATTTTTATTTGTTTAATTCCACCCCAATTTTAATGAAAAACTTCAAATTAAAATTGCTCAAGTTACTTCCGATATTCCCTCGAAAATAAACTCGCGGATCTCGATTCTGCCCGATTTTCGCTCGACTCCAAAATATAACCCCTTTAATGGAATTGTTACAAATTTTTTACACACGTATTTTTTTTATTTAACGACTTGGGAAAATAATTGGATTTAGGGAACAAATATATTGCAATTTTCACAGAATAATAACAAATCTTTACTCACTTTGATTTTCTGGAAGATGCTCTGTAGTGCGTGCGGTTCTTTCCGGTTGAAGGTTTGGAAACCACCAGATCTTCTTGGAATTTCTGCTCTGTTTTTCTTGGATCACCAAAAATCTGTTTTTCCGATCCTGCTGACTGCGCCAACATTAATCAGCATATTATTATTTATAAGTCATGAAAGGTGATATGTAACATACACAACAATAATAATAACAACAAAAAATCAATAATATTTTGTTTTTTTTTGCTGCAGAAAAATACCTTTCCATATCATGCAAAAGGTACTCATCTGCATTACATATCTTAAAGAAGAACTACACCAATGTTTTTGGTATTGATACACTATGTATAGATCTCTACAACAATATCTAAAAGTATCAAAGTGTGGACAAAATTTATAACATCTTATTCTCTGTTGGAAAACACTTTTCAGTGTCTCCCCCCATGAGTTGCATAACAGAAAGTCACCAAATTCAATAACAAAAATAGTATAATATTGAAATGATGCATGGTATCTATCATAAGCGCAGTAATTTTCAAGATCGTAGCGAAATTCAAAAAAATAAGCCTGTGTTGGAATGATAGATTTGTTTCATATTCAAACCCATCGAAAATGGCATCAGTGTCTAGATGGGTATTTGAAGAGAGCTGAACAAGTTGTCTACATTTGTATTTAGGAAAAGTGTACATCACATGAACGATTACCGACCAGGGGAGAGGAGGTGCCCAGATAGCGAAATTGGCTAAGTTCGAAATACTCTGACAGATGGTGTTGATGCAATGTTCTTTAACAGTGTTGGGGGTCGCCATTGTGAAGAATAAAAGAAATTGTTATTGCGGTTGGTAACTTTTTTAATTGAGATCTGGAATTCGTGATGTTGCCGTTGTTGTTGTGTAATTTGTGCTGCTTTTTTCTGTAAAAGAAATAACTTCTATACAAGATGAGCGAATCTAAAAATTCCTAATCTTACTGCTTCTCACACCATCAGCATTAATTACTATTTAATCTCAGTCGGAGGGGTAGAAAGTTTCTAACTCAATATCAGACATATCTATCATGCTTATGCTTGGTGATATCCGTAAAAGATGAACAGTTGATATGAATGATATCTGTAAGTTTTCACGTAGTTTCGATATGTGTGACAATGTTTTCTTGTTTTGAAACTAATTTTTAACTTCCCACAGCATGCGTTGCACAACGGTAAATCAACAAATTTCAAATAGTCTCGAGATTCATCAACAATTGTATTGTATTGAAAAACCGCAGCATATTTTTCAAATCTGGTGTAAGATTCTAACCCCTCACAAAACAGCAGACTGAGTCTCTAGTCGAGTGACAAGTGTTGATGTGATCTTCAAAGCTATCTACGAGAGCCTTGCGATCTACTTCCATGTTGAAATACATTTTCTCAAACTGACGGTATTGGATATTGTTCCACCACATCATCGATTACGGACCAAGGAAGCGGTGCTGAGGTAATGAAGTCAGCAAGATTTGAAACACTCGCTTCAATTGAAAGTTGTTGAAGTGTGGCTGGTGATGCAGTTTGAACGTTGTAGATAGCTTTGATTGCAGATTTTTGTAGTAGCGCTGCTACTGATGATGTCAAAGACATTTTTGTAGTTTCCGTTGTGGTACCTGCAAAAGAGAATAGAAATTTAAATTCATCTTGAATGGCCCCACGGCAAAGTATCGTAACTCTGGGGAAGAAGAAAGCGTTTGTCGTCAAAGGGATTAAGCGCAATTTTCGTTTGCTCAATGCTATATACATCATGATGTTTCGATTGTATAGTGCATTGAGTTTGATGTGGTACGAAGGATTTGTTTGAATGATCTGTAAATTGCTACAGACATCCCAAGTAATCTTCATACTTTATTTTGCGCTTCACCACACTCTTCTTTACGGCCTTGGTTTTCTTAATGTTGCTACCTCCTTGGATCTTAAATATGTATTGTTTCGAACGCAATCCAATAAAAAATAACATAGTTTTACCTTTCACCTCATCTTTCATTAGACCTGGTATTTTACTATTAACTAAGAGAATATTCCAGCGATTATCTGAAAGATAATCGCTGGTGTCATAATGTTCAATATCAGCCTTTATTACCTCTTCATAGAGATCCTCACACTGTATCGCATAGACCAGGCTGTCAGTGTCCGAATACAAAAGTTTGCATCGCTTCAGCGGAAACTAGTGGAACTTAGAAATGCAAAGTTTGGAAATATCAAGAATGCACATCAGATCTTCATCCAAAATAGTTCTACTTTGGAAATTAGGGCTGGCAATTAAGTTTTTCGCTCCCATCCTACCTTTCTATTTTCTAACCAGCTTCACAATTCGATGTTTTCTCACGTTCTGCATGGTTTTCCTCTCAAATTCATGTTTCGCCTGACTTCGCAGTTGAGTGTTGAAGTCGATGTAGGGTTTCAGCCAGGCCGACTGATCGAACTGCAATACTCGGTGAATTTTTTTAAGACTAAACCATGCGCCAAAGCTTGCTTTAGATTCCTGTAATTAATTTTGTATTTTTCTTTATCATCAAGGGTGGTTAATAACTTTTTATTTTTAGAATTTGGGGGTGTTTTGTGTTCGGCACAGAACGGTAGGTCCTTATGAAGATCGTGTAAGCTCTCGGGGTACTCCAAGTCCACTTCAAAAATGTATCACTTTGGCGAATCATCGGGGATGGATCTTATGTCGATGTTTGGGTCAACCCAATTAAACCCACCATAAGGCAGGGGTTGCATCACCCCCCATCCGTACATGTTAATTACGTCGCAGTAAAAAAAGGAATTTTGAGGGTTTAGAGGATTCATAACCCTCTACATACTTATTGTTTGCTACTCCGTACCTGTTGCAGCACATCGAGATACCTCTTCGTATTCCGCGTTCCATAAATAGCAACATGTCAACATCTTGAATCGTTTCGAGTCTACATTGCGTGTATTTCAACATTCCATCCCATGTGAATCCAGGGATTGTATAATCGTTTGCTGCGTCTAAGCCGTATGTCTTCTGGCAGGTGTTTCTAAATGTCTCAAATACGCAAGCTAACAACAAGATATCAGTTTTCAAGTACAGGTCGCTGTACTCACCGAGCGTTTTCAACCCAAATTTCTGCCAAACTAACTGAGCATGTACATAATCCTCATCTTGTATATGTTCATCGCTCAAGCGGTTATAATTTTTTTTTTCGCAGGTAATTTGGTTTCTTGCAATCTCTCAATTTTATCAAGATAATTTGGTACATACCTAAACTGATTATTTTAACGTGGACACCAAAGTGTCCAACGAACACCCCATAAACCTGAAGGAATCTATGTAGCGAAATTTAATTTTAGTATCGTTATCGTGGACGGTGAAACTAATATATTTTTCCTTACTAACCGGCATCAAAGTTATGTAATTTCGTTTAGCCAAGTCGCGAATTGTGAAAAACAAATGGGTGCAACAAAGGATTTCCGGTATAAAAGGACTGATTATGCGAAAAGCCTCTAAAGTTCCCAGAAAGGTGGTCATGCACCCATACTACCCTATCCTGAGGACTAAAAGGTTTTTCGCAAATATGTCAAACCCCCGTAGTTTAGACTGCAGAAATTTTGCCACATATCTTCAGCGAACCAAGACATACAATCAACCCCTCTATAACTTTTGTAGAAAGAATAATCACTATTATAACTACATTGAAAATATTACCCGGCACTGTAAGCTGTATGTTCTTGATATGGCAAACTATTAGTTGATGGTTTCTTGTTACCAGTAACCGGTTCCAAAAGAAATTCAAACTCAGCATAGACGATGAACGGAACTTTTTCTTTATACAAGTGGTTTTTAAATTAAACGTGAGAAAACTTGGGAAATTCAATTTTACATTCATTCAACTTTTCACAGTTATTCAGAATGCTCCTTCAACTTTCCTTCTGAATAAAAATAATTTAGATATCTGTCGCAAATATATTTTTCCCTACATGCTTGGAAACTTGACTCGATAAAGTGACAGATTTTTTATAAAACGATAGTGATACCGGATTTCATAAGTATCATTATCATCATCAAAAACACCCTCCACATCCATATCACTTTTTTTCGGAAAATACTTGTCTTGAACAAGTAATAAATTGACATGTTGCTCTCGCTTTTCTTTACACAACTGTTCAGGAACGACGGTGAACTTGGAACGTGCATCCATTTCCAAACCAAAGACATTTACAGAGATCGACTGATTATGCTTCTCAAAACACCGAAATTTCATTAATTTTGACTGGGACACTTAAACCGGTTAAATTCAAAACTGTGCTGTAACGTGGATATGAAGAAGGCCTATCAGAATTTCTGGCATCATGCAAATACTCTAAAACATCATTATGGCTTTTATTAATTATGACACCTGTTCTAACGCGACTTTTGAAAGCGGAAGCTATGTCTTCCCATTTAACGCGACGATTTCAGTTACTGTTACGTACTGAAATACCCATTCCCAATTTATCAAAATTTTCCAATATGATTTTAAATCTTTTCAGGTGTCCAATATTGGTTTGCAATTTCCGTAACGTTCCCACCGATAAATCCGCATTCCGAATAGCTTTGCTGCATAGAAGAATGTGTTTTTTGACATTTTGTAACCAAGTTTCCACATCCCTTTGCGACAATGGTCTTGACTTTTTACTCAAAATACTTTCTACTTCCCTCATTTTTCGTTCTCTCGTTACCAGATTACCAACACCAGAAAGTTATGAATATTAAACACTTACAATTATTCTGTTATTCTGCTGCTGTTGCTGTAGATGTTCCCTTCTCAATTGAGAATAGCGTCCTCATGTGCTTAGTCCCCCAGTTCTCCTGCCCGGTGTATATCAAGACCGTAGAAAATTTATGTAGGTGGTCTTTGAAAATTGCAGCTACTCTAGTTTTTCCGCACAGTTGGTGGTCCATTCTGTGGAGGAAACTTGGTTAATTTCTTTCAGAAAATTCATCTGAAATAATAAAAATAGCCTTCTATAATAACTTTATGAAAAAATAATAGTAAACTCACTATTGTTAGTTTTTTTCCTTCCACTAGCTACTACTGACTTCTGTGTTGAGCGTGGTGTTATTGAGCGTGATGTTGGCTTGGATGTTATTCTGGTTAGAAATATATCGATTAGTAATGTATCCTGATTAATTATCTACTATAAATATTTAACTAAGAAAATTTCTCCTTACAGAAACTATTTAATCCAAGACAAAATGGAAGTAATGTCTTCTGAATAAAACATTTATGTTATGGAATTACCATGTATACATTAAATTACATTTTCAACCATAAGTTCTTAGATTGCAATTGCCTTGATTTAATCATTTGGATTCCGTTTTCTGTGAGCGTCTCTGAAGCGTCAGGACGGTGTGAGAGAATTAAAATCTGCATTTCCCCAAATTCTCGAGACGCATTTCATAGGTACGATAAGATAACTTGTAACGGTCACCTTGTTTTGTCATGAGAATAATTATATTATTAGATTATTATTATACAGCGCACATCCATTGTGAAGACTAGTTTTAGTTAATTGAATAAATTATATTTTTGTAAAACGCTACCTTATTTCTGACGTGCCTGTAAAAGTGGCGCACTGTCAGTAATTTTGGAAAACAATTTGACAAGATTTGTGGAGAATCTTGGAAACCAAAAATTTGTCTTAATCCAGCCAGCAGATCAGCAGCATTTGTAACCATTACTTTGAGAAAAATAATTTTATGGTTTGAGAAGACGAAAAGAACCTAAAATTTGCAGTAGACGATACAGACATGAAGGAAATGATTTTCTACGGAATAATCTTCGCTTTGTAAGTTTATTGTTTGTTTATTTCATTGATTGATATTGCTGCGTACGAATTCATTTTTATTATTCCACTGTTTCTTATTAAACCCTTTTGTGTATTTTTATTTTTAACATTTTTATAACAATATGACTGATGATAACGCAAATTCATTTTCATTAAGGGAAATGATACCAGAATTTGATGGTGATCAAGCTAGTTTAAATGATTTTATTGAAGCTTGTAATTGTGTAAACGATAACATTGAATAAACATTTTTGATAAAAAGTAAATTAGTAGGAAAGGGTAAAAGGTTTATTTCCTCAAGAAATCTTCACAGTTGGACAGAGATAAGGAAATTATTACTAGGGCATCACGGTGATTGCAGACACCGAAGGTTTATTAAGAGATTTAACTTCTAGTTTTCAAAAACAAAATGAAACACCTAGGGCGTATTGTCAGAGAATTGAAGATTTGCTAACAAATTTGAAATCAGTTCAAATCAAAACACACAGTTCAAGACCTTTTGTACGCAATATATATTGTTTCTGGTTAGGGAACCTTCATCAGTTGCGCTTCCCACAATTGAATGTCCTCTCGAACACTTCTTTATGTATTTAATACATTTCGTTAAATTTGAAGACGCGAGATGTAAAGACCGACATCTAGGATTATCGGGGAAACTAGCACATAGAGGTTCCGAATCTGGAGCCGTTCCATGTAATTGCTGTTACCCGTAAATCCTAGGTTAGACAGTCACGATGAAATTTTCAGGTTAATCTCACCTGTCAGAGATATTGAATACTCTCCTCGAGGTGTCATTCTTTTGTACGCATGACAATATATATATATATATATATATATATATATATATATATATATATATATATATATTGTTTCTGGTTAGGGAACCGTCATCAGTTGCCCTTCCCACAATTGAATGTCCTCTCTCTCTCTGAACATATTTATTAAATTATAGGGATAATAACTTTACAGTTAAATACAATTTTTGTATATAATCTGCGGAATTTCTTCCCCAGTCGGTACTTGTTCTATCTGGCTTTTGTTTGCGGGATTCCTTTCAAGGATAGCAGGGTTTAGTCAAACAAGGTAAATCTTGGCCTCTTCCTTCGTTGACAGTGAGGATCATACTGTAGTTGCCTCTTGAACATCTCATTTAGGTGGTACTCAATCCTGGCGAATGATTTCTTACTTAATGAACTGATGTGTTCTCTAAAGGTACTAATTTTTAAACTTTCTAAAATATGTTTGTTTCGTATAAACCATCGAGAATTTGTAATTATCCTTAAAAATTTTACTCTGAAAAGTTTCTAATTTGTTAAGGTTGGTTTTACAAACTTGAGACCATGTGACAGCAGCATAGAATATTGTTGTTTTAATCACTTGTTTGTAAAGGCTGAGTTTATGACCTATTATCAGCTTACTTTTGCCAGATAGGAATGGGTATAGTTGTATAAATGCTGTTTCTCCTTTTTTCCTTAAATAATCTGTGTGTGCTTTCCAGTTTAGTTTGTCGAACATGACTCCCAGGTACATCGCCGTGTCTTGCCAGTCTAACTACATATTGGATATCCGTAGCCGACTTGGCTTCGAATTTTTGGTAGAAAAGTGGATAGCCTGACTTTTACCGGGATTGATGTTAATTTTCCATTTTTTCATGCATCTGCTAAGGTCATCAACGGCTCTTTGGAGGTACACTGTGCATTGTTCCTGGGACATTGAAGTGGCGATAATGGCAGTATCGTCGGCAAAGATGAGCGTTTCTGAGTGTGTGGTATGGATGGGAATGTCAGCTGTGTAAAGGTTGTACAAGTGGGTGAAAGTACTGCACCTTGGGGGACTGCTGCTCTTATAGGTCTGTAGTTAGTGAAGTGTTTGTTTTGTTTAACCCTGTAATATCTGTTGTTGATAAAGTTTGCTATTAATTTGGTTATATCTGTTCTGACTTGGAAGCGGAGTAATTTAAGGATAAGACCTTGATGCCAAACCCTGTCGAAAGCCTGTGAAACGTCAAGTAATATGGCGCTGGAGTGTTTTTTCTTATTATGGTTACCATAAATGATTTCTGTTGGTCTGCTCCATGCTTTCCTCGAAAACCAAACTGAACATCAGGGATGACGTTTTGTTCTTCATTTGTCTCTATCAAGCGTTGCAATATTACTCGCTGTGTAATTTTGGAGAGTGAGGGGAGTAAGCTGATGGGTCGATGGTTTTTGGGATTTTTGACATCCTTTCCAGGTTTAGGAATCATAATGGTAGTGGCCTTTTTCCAGCAGTCAGAGAAGTATAACGTCTCTAGTATGCTGTTAACAATGTTGAGAATGTAAGGGATATAATTTTATTTTATTCGTTATGCCATCGTGTCCTGGGGCTTTCCTAATTTTGAGGTTACTAATTATTTCTTGTATTTCCGTTGGCTGGACGAATATTACTGTTGACTTTAGTAGATTTGGTAAAATGTTCAAATACAGCATTAGTATGGGTATCCTCGTGGGTGTTTGTTTGGAATTCTTGATGTATGTTGAATTGTTCTTGCAGTATATCAGCAAATATGTTGGCTTTTTCCTCATCTGTGTACATTGGTTTATTATCTGAAATAAGTGGGTGGTTTTTGATTTTGCCGGATAGTCTTTTCCTGATCTTCCATAGTGAGATGTGGTCTTCTTCTGCTAAATCCTCAAGGAGTCGGTCCCATTCATCATTACGATGTTTCTGTAGCTCATTTTGGATTTCTCGTTGTTGGTGATTAAGTAGTCTCCGCAATTCTGGGTCTTGGGTTGTCCATAATCGTTTCCGGGTTCTGTTTTTATCTGCGATCATATTTTTGATGTAGTTAGGAATGCTGTAGGGGTTTGGTGGTCTTTTTATTTTGTTTGTAGTACTGTTTATGGTAGCTGTGATGATTTCATTGTTGATTTTTTTCTATTTCTTCGTTTATAGAAGTAGATGTTATTAGAGGGGTTATAGCCAATTAACTTTGTAGTGTGACTGCTCAAGATGATAAGGAGACCACTGGAGTATTGAGAGGACAATTGGGTTATGGTCGGAACTCAGTTCAGTCGATGTATATAGCTCTATCTGATGCTTAAGATTTTTGATGGCGAATATATCTAACACATGAGGATTTATGGACCCGATCCAAGTGGGTTCACTTGGTCCAATAACCATATATCCGTGCTGATCAGAGTGGTCAGCCAGTGTTCGTCCTCTTGTAGTAGTTAATCTTGAATTCCAGCGTGTATTCTTGGCGTTAAGGTCACCTCCCAAAATCGTAGTCTCATTTGTTATTAATAATAGGTCCAGATCCGTTTTAAGTAAAGGCACTCCTGGATTGGCAACAACTACTCAACAACAATTACTCGAATTTTTTGATTGCTTGTCATATGAATGACTCGTGAGGTATGTTCAAGGTTGAGGGTCGGTTGGTTATTTTCTCTTTGATGTTTGATGGATTTCTTGACTATTATTGGCGTTCCTTCTTTGCTACCATTTAGTCTATTTGTACGATGGGTGATGTAATTAGGAATGTTAAAAGTTTTCTCAGGTTTCAGATGAGTTTCTGCCAGGAGAACTACATCTGGATTTTCTCTTTGAATAAACTCCCGTAGTTCGTTGGTTCGGTCAGCGACTCCGTTTGCATTCCAAGCTATTATCTGTAGTGAATGCGGTTGTCGTGTATTACTCATAGATCATTCCTTGACTCGATATGAAATTTAAAAATTGTTGGAACATTTGTTGAATGTTTTGGCCATTTGCTTGTATGGTGTTATTTTGTGTTGTTTGTGCATAAGAGATTCCTGGTTGAACTTTATTGGCATTTCGGACAAAACTTCTGGGTTTTATCTTTTTCAGTGATTGTTCTTGTGCTTTTTTGGGGGCCACACAACCTCTATAGCTAGCTGGGTGATCTAGTGAGCAGTTTGCGCATCTTCCTGGTTTGTTTCTCTCTTCTGTGCATGTGTGGGTTTCGTGGTACTCTGCACATTTGACGCAGCGCGGCAGTTTTAGCGTATGTGTCCAAAATCCTGTCATCGATGACATTGCGTACTGTTCGTGGTAGATCTTTGCGATTCTATCTTCACTCTTATATAACCTATGGACGTTTCATGATATATTTTATGGTATTTGGCTTCCCTTGGAAGTTGGGCCAATAACATTGGTAGTGGGTGTTTTATCCCATCGCGGCGCCTGTACATTCTGCTAATGCCAAGGATTTCATATCCCATGGTTTTGAGTTCTTCTTTGATGGACTCTGGTTCTATTGTTTCGGGAATGCCTCGGATGACCACTCGTAGTGTTTTGTCTTCAGGCTGATCGAAGGAGTAATACTGCTGTCCTTTTTCCTCAAGGAATTTTGTAAAGTCGCGGTGATCCTTCTCCGTCTCCACAAACACTTGAATTCCCTTTTGTTTAACAGCAATTTGTTTTATTTTAATATTATTATCTTTAGCATACTTCCGGGCCAATTTTCCTTTGGGGTGATTGTAATTGGCGGTACTTTCGGTTTATTATTCAGTGGAATGGTTTTTGTTTGGCTACTATGTGACTCCTGGTGGGTTTGTTTCTGTTGGATGGTATGAGCTGTCGAGTTGAGTATTATTTTGCCTTGGCGGGTTGTAGATCATTGGTTTTCGATGTTGATGGTTCTATGTTTTCTCCTGAGAGAGTCTCGAATCTATTTTTAGTTCGAATTGATGGAGTAAATGTTACCTGTGACTATGGACTTTTTCGTTTCTTTTGGCCCGGCATTGTGAACTCATTTTCCTGATTAGGACTACACTGAAAGTCTTCTAGGTCAATGTCTTGCTGTTCGTTTACATCTTCCATCATTATGTCTGAGTCTATGTGCTTGATCTGGGTTTGTATCCTGGCAATCTTAGTGTTAATCTCCTTTGCTGCTTTCTGAAGTTCATTAAGTTCCGCTAGACAAGCTTCCAATGTCTGTTCTTCGGTATTCATCTTGCATTCGCCGCTACATGCGGACGCACTTTGAATTTCACTATGTCTCCGTCAATTTGAAAATATAATTCAGGGGCCTGAACGCCTGCTGTCGTAGCACTTGCAATGCTGGTTACGCACGCTTGCCTTATTCCAATCACAGAAATGTTTTTTGTCAATTCATCTGTTGTGAATATTTGATTTAAATAAAAGTTTCTAGTGAATATTAGTTTTACAATTTTAATTGAACCCATGAATGAACCCAATATATTAGATCAATTAAATTAGATTTAGCATCAGGTTTCCATCAGATACAAATTGATAAGAAATATATCCCGAAAACCGCATTCTGTGTAGACAGTGGTCATTTCGAATTTTTAAGAATGCTATTTCAAAGAGTCATGAATAGATAGATAGAGCGGCTCGAAAATTTTTTTGAAAGATTGCAAAATTTTATTAATTCAACTAACGTAGTGTGAATTTTTAAAGAAAGGGGTTGGATATTTAGGACATTTAGTAACGAGTGAAGGTTTAAAACCAAACCCAGAAAACATAGAAGCTCTTTTAAAATATCCAGAACCGAGAAATCAAAAAGAAGTGAAATCCTTTTTGGGATTGACAGGTTATTGTCGCAGGTTTATTCAAAATTATTCGGATGTTACCAAACCCTTAAAAGAATTGTTGAAAAAAAAATAATTTTGATGAAAAATGTAGGGAAGCTTTTCAATATTGTAAAGAATTATTAACAACTACTCCAATTTTACAATATCCAAATTTTGAAACCGAGTTTATCATAACAGCTGATGCAAGTGACTATTGGATCTGTATTATCACAAAATAAGATAGGTGAAGATTTACCAATAGCTTATGCAAGTAGGACCTTAAATGGTGCAGAAAGTCGTTATTCGGCAACTGAAAAGGAACTTCTAAGTACTAATTGTAATTTTTGGCAGAAAGGTAAAATTAGTGAGTGATTATGGCTATTTTCTATCAAGGATCCAGGCACAAGGTTACCAAGATGGCGCTTGAAGCTTGAAGAATACAACTACGAAGTTGTTTATAAAAAAGGTAAGGATAATAAAAATGCAGATACTTTGTCTAGGATAAAACTTAATGCTTTGAATGAAAATTCAGAGTCTGAAAGTGAATACGAAAGTAAACTTTTAAATCGAAATGGAAAAAACATATTTGAACAACTTTTTGATAATTTTTGTATAGAAAGAAGAAATAATTCTCTTGTAGACTTGAACATAATTAAACATACAAATGATAATCTAATATGTGGTCTGCATAAAAACATTATTTATTTAATACCAGAAGTTGAATCTAGAGACTACCCTCATAACTATAATGGATGATATTTGTACCAATTCGGAAGAAAAAAAGTCTAAATTTGTCACAATTTTTAACTGTCAAAAATAGTTTAAATGTTCAAAATAGAAAATACTATATAGTTCAATTACCGATAAGGAAAATTTGAGTCTTTCAGTTTGAAAAATTGTTTTAGAATATTTTTTCAACAGAAAAAATAATTAACTCCTAATAATTATTATATTAATTCAAATAAAGATTTACCTTTACTTGAAATTTTGAGTTATATTTTTAAAGATACAGAAGTCACCTTTACAATTTGTCATGATATAGTTACTATTCCTGAAGAGGAAGAAAGACAGCTAATTATTGAAAATTTTCATTCTAGTAAAACTTCAGTTCACAAAGGAGTTAATGAAATTTATGGAAGAATACGAGATCATTATGTATGGAAAAAAATGAAAAATGATATTAAAAATTATATTAAGTCGTGTGATACTTGTAATAAAACAAGAAAAAATGTGTTACTAACTATCGTAGATAATTTTTCTAAATACGTACAAGCTTACTGTATACCGAATAAAAAAGCAACGTCAGTAATAGAAAAGCTATTATTGTATTTCCAACATTTTCCAGTACCCAAAAGAATACATTGTGTCTCAGTTTAATTAATAATAATTATTTGAAAGATTTAGCAAAATTATACAAATTTAAGTTAACTTTTAGTGCTGTTGCACATCCTCAGTCTAATGGTGTAGTTGAAAGATTCCATGCAACATTATTAGACTCACTAAGAGCATATCATTTAGAGAATCCAAGCAAAACAGTCAATGAAGCTATTCCGTTTTGTATTAAGTCTTATAATAGAAGTAAATCAAGTTCAACTAAGTTCACGCCTGAAGAAATAATTTTTGGTCATATTCAGGTATATGATGAGGAAAATGTTTTTTCAGAAGATGAACTTCAAACAAGCTATGTTAATGAACTCAAAAACTTAGGTTCTTATATTTTTGATAAAGTAAAAAGAAATATTGACAGTTCAAAACAAAAAGCGAAAACAAGGTTTGACGAACATGTCTCTCAAAATAGACCACAATATAAAGAAAATGATTTAGTTTACTTAAGGTTATCCCAAATAGGAAATAAAATGAGAAATAAATATAATGGTCCATTTAGAATAATAAAAATAGTAAACGGTAATACAGCAGAATTAGAACTAAATGAAAAAAAAAGTATGTTGTAAATTTCGGTAGGTTAAAATCCTTCATTTTGCCAGGTGTATCCTCGGAACGAGATCAAAAATAGAGAAACACCAACAGGCATATTTTTCCAACAAGAAGGTAGTATCAGAATATCTAATAAAAATTGGAAATTAATAGCCTTCAAGAATATTACTTTATTACGAAATTTTTTCCAGCAAAACGTTAATAGGCAGAATAGTCTAAAAAATATTCTGAATAAAAATGACGTAAATCCTAATTTCAAAATGATATTTGCAGCTCATGTAGCCCTTCATAATACAATGAATTCTCAAATTAAAGACAATTTTTCTGAGATAAACGTATCTACAGAAACAAGAAATAAAAATCTTAAGGGTGGTGATGTTATGGAATTACCCTGTATACATTAAATTATATTTTCAACCATAAATTCTTAGATTGCAATTGTCTTGATTTAATCATTTGGATTCAGTTTCATGTGGTCTCTGAAGCGTCAGGACGGCGTGAGATAATTAAAATTTGCATTTCCGCAAATTCTCAAGAGGAATTTCATAGTTAAGATAAGATAACTTATAACGGTCACCTTGTTTTGTCATGAGAATAATTATATTATTAGATTATTATTATACAGCGCACATCCATTGTGAAGACTAGTTTTAGTTAGTTGAATAAATTATATTTTTGTAAAACGCTCCCTTATTTCTGCTTTTTCTGCCTGTAAAATTTATAAAGGAATATTCAGAAAATATTTATCCATTCAAGAGAAAAAAAATCAACTCAAAAATACACACAAAAATAATGTCATATTTAAAAATTATAAAACAAATAATAGTAAAAAGATAACTTAAAAAACTATTAAGAGAATTACACCCAACTACTTAATAGCCCACTACAAATTTTCTGGAAAAACTATTTACTGCTGAGAAAGTAGTTCTGCGTTCAAACAATCGTGAAGCTCTTCTTCAAGAAGAGTGCAATCAATCGAATCCATTTCCAAAAGATGAAATATCTTTTGTCACTTTTACACCACAAGGGTTTGAACAATTTCTCAGTGAATACAGAGACGATAACAAGGCACTGGTTTCCGAAGATATTAATTTACGGGCCACCATATGGGCAGAGGACGGAGGAAACCACTTATTTATTGAAAAAAATAAAAGCAATAATTATGAAATAGTAATTCCTCTTAATGTATTAGCTCAAATAGATTTACAAAAATTGTATACAATTTTTTTATAATTTTAATAGAACATATTTGTCTTGGTTCGCCGTTAATTTACCGAATTAAGACAAATTTTTGGTTTCCAAGATTCTCCACAAATCTTGTCAAATTGTTTTCCAAAATTATTGATACGTAGTTGTTTGTGTTTACGTATCCTACTGACAGTGCGCTACTTTTACAGGCACGTCAGAAATATGGGAGCGTTTTACAAAAATATAATTTATTCAACTAACTAAAACTAGTCTTCACAATGGATGTGCGCTGTATTATAATAATCTAATAATATGATTATTCTCATGACAAAACAAGGTGACCGTTAGAAGTAATCTTATCTTAACAATGAAATGCGTCTCGAGAATTTGCGGAAATGCAGATTTTAATTCTCTCACGCCGTCTTGACGCTTCAGAGACGCCCACAGAAAACTGAATCCAAATGATTAAATCAAGGCAATTGCAGTCTAAAAACTTATAGTTGAAAATATAATTTAATGTATACAGGGTAATTCCATAACATAAATGTTTTTCTCTTGATGTGGCAGCATTGAGAGAAAATGTCTGGTTAGAAGATTAGATTTTTTATAACATTTATTGGGGTAAATATTTTCTGTATAAGAAAAAAACTTGTCTTGCTAGCTTTACCTGAATATATCTTTGCAAATGTTTTTTTCTCTTGATGTGGCTGCATTGAGAGAAAATGTCTGGTTAGAAGATTAGATTTTTTATAATATTTATTGGGGTAAATATTTTCTGTATGAGAAAAAAACTTGTCTCGCTAACTTTACCTGAATATATCCTTGCAAATGTTTTTTTCTCTTGATGTGGGTGTATTGAGAGAAAATGTCTGGTCAAAAGATGTTATTTTATAACATTTTTGGGGTAAATATTTTCTGTGTGAGAAAAATACTTGTGCTCTTGCTCGCTCTATCTTTATGAATGTTAGTCAGAAGACTGTTGTTCTTGCTCGTTTTATCTGTATGTATTTTTTCTCTTGATGTGGCTGCATTGAGATAAAATGTCTAGTCAGAAGACATTACTTCCATTTTGTCTTGGATTAAATAGTTTCTGTAGGGAGAAATTTTCTTAGTTAAATATTTATAGTAGATAATTAATCAGGATACATTACTAATCGATATATTTCTAACCAGAATAACATCCAAGCCAACATCACGCTTAATAACACCACGCTCAACACAGAAGCAGTAGTAGCTAGTGGAAATAAAAAAACTAACAATAATGAGTTTACTATTATCTTTTCATAAAGTTATTATAGAAGGTTATTTTTATTATTTCAGATGAATTTTCTGAAAGAAATTAACCAAGTTTCCTCCACAGGGTGGACCACCAAATGTGCGGAAAAACTAGCAGATCTAGTGCTGTTTAGAAAGTATGAAATTGTGGCTGCTAAAATAGCGAAAACCAGATACGGGGAAAGTGTGCTACTTGAATTAGAGGACGTGGTGGTATTTCTACCCAAAAGAGTAGCTGCAATTTTCAAAGACCACCTACATAAATTTTCTACGGTCTTAATATACACCGAGAAGGAGAACTGGGGGACTAAGCACATGAGGACGCTATTCTCAATTGAGAAGGGAACATCTACAGCAACAGCAGCAGAATAACAGAATAATTGTAAGTGTTTAATATTTATAACTTTCTGGTGTTGGTAATCTGGTAACGAGAGAACGAAAAATGAGGGAAGTAGAAAGTATTTTGAGTAAAAAGTCAAGACCATTGTCGCAAAGGGATGTGGAAACTTGGTTACAAAATGTCAAAAAACACATTCTTCTATGCAGCAAAGCTATTCGGAATGTGGATTTATCGGTGGGAACGTTACGGAAATTGCAAACCAATATTGGACACCTGAAAAGATTTAAAATCATATTGGAAAATTTTGATAAATTGGGAATGGGTATTTTAGACGTAACAGTAACTGAAATCGTCGCGTTAAATGGGAAGACGTAGCTTCCGCTTTCAAAAGTCGCGTTAGAACTGGTGTCATAATTAATAAAAGCCATAATGATGTTTTAGAGTTTTTGGAAGATGCCAGAAATTCTGATAGTCCTTCTTCATATCCACGTTACAGCACAGTTTTGAATTTAACCGGTTTAAGTGTCCCAGTCAAAATTAATGAAATTTCGGTGTTTTGAGAAGCATAATCAGTCGATCACTGTAAATCTCTTTGGTTTGGAAATGGATGCACGTTCCAAGTTCACCGTCGTTCCGGAACATTTGTGTAAAGAAAATCGAGAGCAACATGTCAATTTATTACATGTTCAAGACAAGAATTTTCCGAAAAAAAGTGATATGGATGTGGAGGGTGTTTTTGATGATGATAATGATACTTATGAAATCCGGTATCACTATTGTTTTATAAAAAATTTGTCACTTTATCGAGTCAAGTTTCCAAGCATGTAGGGAAAAATATATTTGCGACAGATGTCTAAATTATTTTTATTCAGAAGGAAAGTTGAAGGAGCATTCTGAATAACTGTGAAAAGTTGAATGAATGTAAAATTGAATTTCCCAACTACGGGGGTTTGACATGGCGAAAAACCTTTTAGTCCTCAGGATAGGGTAGTATGGGTGCATGACCACCTTTCAAATACAGTAGAACACTCCGGAGAACTTCCATTATTCCATTATCTGTTACAACAATACGAAAAACAAAACCAGCAAAACAGCAATTGTGGTTGCACTACTTTCCACCAACATCTTTAGAAAGAAATTCCATAAGTCCAGGGTAAGCTCCACAGCCTCCTGAGTCATTTCGAAGACATAGAATTGTAGAACCTCCCTTAAAAGTCGATGATATAGCATCAACTTTTTTATATAGATGGGAGTTGTTAAATAAGTTATAAAATCGACTTATAACAAACCATCAAGCAACGGTTCACAGTTGAATCAGCATCCCACGTGTTGTCTCAGGGTACCTTTCGACGACGTACATCTGTGAGAACTGCAAGCGCATGTTATAAATTGTATAATTGTCTTATGTCGATACTTATTATTGTGCTGTCTAGTTAGTTTAACATTAATTTTTGTCCTTTTAAATTGTTGTAAAGTTTTATTATTATTTTCATATATATAGAATATATATATTGTAAGGAAATTAGCCCTCAGCTAAAGAAAATGAAGAAAATAAAACATTGTTCAGAGTTATTTAAATAAGACACAGGAAGAACAGGCAAAAATAAGTATAGTAAAATAGAACCAAATAGTTTCTTTGGGGACGTGTATTATTGTACTTTGTCAAAAGTTTCAATTACAAAACTATCTAATGCCAGGCATAATTTAAAGATATCATGCAATTGAAGTAGAAAAGTATAAATTAGGATAAAGACTTACCAATATTTAGGCAAAATTTAGTAATAATAATGCACATTTCAATAACTATGTGCACAAATAAACATACAGCATATCATCAATAAATAAGGATTCCCAAATTTCTTCTGAACAGTTTGCTGATGTGATGAAGTTGCTAAAAAAGTAAAATAGAGTTCATAAACCATAAAAAATTGCAATACATAAATAAAAAGACAAGCAAATAGGTAAATTTTGGAAAAATAGAATGTAGGAGGAAGCTCCATAAGAAAATTCACTTAATACAAAATAATGTTATAATAGTTTGTACATATAATAATTAGGGAAGTTTAGTGTGTGAATAATATAAAAACACTTGTATAAGAAGTGAAAAAGGTGACCTGAGACAAATAAAGACAATTTTAAGTGAACCTAAAGTGATATAACCTAGCCAAAAGACAAACATTCTCCAGGAGATAAAATAAACACGGTGCCAGCAAAACTCCATATATTTAGGAAATTAGGAAGTTTATAGAATAGAAATTGTATATTAGATTTAAGATTTAATGAATAGTTAGTTAGGAAAATCGAAAAGAAAGTATCAGATTGAAGAAAACTACGAAGGTCAGCGACCACCCTTCCGTACATACAAGGAGTGACAGATCGGATCGGAAGAATCCTTAGGAAAAGCAACATCAAAACTTCCTACAAACCTCATAAGACGATAAAAAGCATTCCAGGCAATCCCAAAGACCAACGTCCACTAGAGAGTCATGGAGTCTACAAGATACCTTGCGGCGGATGCGAGCAAGCTTATGTAGTTCAAACAAACCGTAGGATCGAAGCCCGTATCGAAGAGCACAAACTCAGCATACGAAACAAGACCACAACCTCGGCCCTGATCCAACATCAAAAGAAAACAGGACATAGAATCAACTTTGAGGGCTCTAAGCATCTGGCAGCAGAAAACTTCAAAAGAAGAACAATTAGGGAAGCTATAGAAATTGAAAAGGAAGGAGAAATCAATAACCGTAACAAAGCTGTACACCTGCATCAAGCCTGGAAGAACATCTTACGGGAAAAGAAAAACAAATTAAAAGAGAGCGAAACAATACCACAACGTTGCATTCCGTCACTCGTAGCTAATTATCAGGACGCTCACCCTTCTAACGAACATCTGCGGCCGCCATCGGTACAAACAGAACCACGTCATCGGTACAATTTGCGACAACGCAATGGTGTAACCCAATCAAAACAAACGGCACCGCCCCCTCAACACAATCGGAGGCGGGGTAAAGAAATAGGAGGGGACTCGGGAGATAGCATAAATAGCGGCGCGCCCATATCGGAGCTCACTTCCACTTCAGACGCCACGCAGAACGACCTAGCCGACGATCTCGGATACGAAGTAGTCCGGAAAGGTCCGAACCTGCAGCCACCCTTCGTGTTGGAAGAAGAGGAAAAGCCTTATGAAAATGCCAAGTGAGATTTTGGCGAAACGTCAGGCGACCGTTCTTTTACAGGAGCAAAACTTTCAACGGACGAACACCCGAACCATCAAGAGAGCTACATATATATATGTTTTAGGTGTTTTCCGAGAATTCAACCGCGTAGTTGATAACTGATCTCTGCCGGGATCGATGGTAAAATGACGACGTTTCGGCAGAGTCACATCTGCCCTCTTCAGGTCGGTTCGCATAATTCTCGTAGCCTTCTGCTTTCGCTTCTAGTTACTCGAATACTAAGTTTTCAGAAGCGCTCGAGCTGTTATATAGTCGCGGCTCGGCGCCTATTGGTTGGCACCGTGAACGGCTGCGTGTGATTGGCCCTGGGCGCTCAGTAGGCACGACTCCCGCCAGGTGATTTATTATTTCCGGTTGAGTTGTTATTGGACGGGTCCGGGCCGGTACGGTGTTTAATAGAATTTTCCAACAGTTCGATAAGTTCTGAATTTCATTGCGTGCGTTTAGACTATGAGGCCTCTTCGCTATTTCAATTGCCTCTCTTACGAGTCTTGATTTCGGTTGTTCTATATTTGCCAGTACTCTGGTGTTCTCAAAGTCTATTCGGTGTGACATCGTGGTGGCGTGTTCCGCAATGATGTTGTTTTTTCATGCTTTCTTACAGCGTTCTGGTTTAAAAACAGCTCTGAGACAAAACGGATTTACAGACCGAAATATACAAAGAGCCCTAAAGTCAAAACCGAGACAAACAGACGAGGAGCATGAGACACCAATAACCAAAGCTTATTTACCGTATGTCAAGGGGACCACGGACAGTATTGCAAGAATTCTACGGAGACACAATATCGATACTATTTTCAATACAGCCAGAAAAATAAGCACGGTGTTGAGGACTCCGAAGACAAGGATCCCTTTAGAACAACAGAGAGTGTACGAGATTCCATGTGCAGACTGTCATAAAACCTATGTGGGGCAAACTAATAGAAGAATTCGAGCTAGACGTGATGACCACCAGAACGCTGTAAGAAAGCAGGAAAAAACAACATCAATTTAGTGTGATTATTATTTGTCGAATAAATGTTTAGCCCACATTTATTCCCCCTTTTGGATCAAACCCGACATATATATATATATATATATATATATATATATATATACTAGTGGTCGCTCAGTGGTTGAAATCGACCCTATTTCATCAAATTGTGAAGATTATTGAGGTTCGTTTATCAAAAGTATATGCCCATCAGAAATAAAGTGGAAGTGAAACCGGCGAAGACTTCATAAAATCCCCCACCCCAAATCGTTCAAGTCATATTGACAAATCTATTGAAATAAGAAAAATATATAAGAATTTAATCAAATAGAGGTATTCCAAATAATTTTGAAAAATGCGTGACTACCCAGTTTTTGCTGGGATTGCACTTTGTAACCTAAAAGTATTTGTCATTGGCAGTTTCAATCGAGTTCATAAAATAAAAAAATAGATGTCCAACAACCTTATAAAAACTACAAATTTTAATATATATTTTCTCTTTTCCACTGATTGTCAATTTGTTACACCACACCGGAAGATTTTGAAAATAATATAGTAGTAAAATAATTAAATTCACAACAAACACTTACAGAATAATCAAAACCAAAGTTACTGCTACTTGTCCGAAAAATCAATACTGATCTACTAAATTGACTATTTCGCTACTGAATAATAAACAACGCTTCATGATGAACTATGAAAGGTGGTTCCTCCATATATAATTACTCAATAGTTTGACACTTTTCGAAGGAAAAATATGTTGAATAAAAATATATTTCTCTGAAAAATAGACGTATGTACCTAACTTACCATAACAAATCAGTAAATGCATTGAATTTCTTTATATTTTAAATACACATGGTTAAAATGTCAATGACACGTTTATTGTAGGTAAAAGTCTTGACTTGTCTTGAATGGAACCATGTATTAATAACTAAATTGTTTATTAGATAAAATGCATGAACAAAAACAGAAACTAAACGAAATAAAAACCTTCATTCTGGCATTTCACAGTTAACAATCTCAGCTCGTAAGCAGAAAATGAAATCAACCAACCAAAGTAAGTATGAAGGTGATATACCTACTATTAAATTCCAAATAACTACAAAATATAAATACATTATAGGTTTGTTCCTACCTGCAGTTTCCATACCGCCATAAAACTGCCAGGAAATTGCATGCATCGAATTTGTGCGCAACTGCGAGTTTAACACCGTTCAACGTACTACCATTGTATAGTCACAAAAAATATTATGTAGTTGGAACGGTTTTCTGACAAGTTTATGATCTGAACTCTGTGAGCTGCATTCCATAACCTTAATTTATTGACAGTTTCTACTGCGCATGATTAATAAGAATCACCAAACGATTCTTGCTCTTCACCAAGGATTGAAATGATGCGAGAAACGGTACATTATTTGGTTGGAACACCGTGATGCATCGTATACTGAACAGTCATAACTTGGTTGGAACAGGGTTTCTTGAATGCGCATGACGGTGATCGTCACAAAAAAATCTTAAGATTCAATATAAGTTCATTAACTTAAATGAAACACATAGTAGACAATGATTATTTCTGTTTTGTATGGAAAATATAAAGAAATATAAGGACTTGCTATTAATTAATGATAACTAAGTAATACTCACATTTATTAAAAACTTTTCGCAGTGAATGAAGCTTCAATCTTGAACTTTATACATTGAATTTACAACTTATCTTTACCATAGTGCTATAATAATCTTACACCAAACAATATTCTGAAATGTCAAAATACAAATCTAGACGCCACATCAGAGATAATCATGAGTTCAGGCCTGCCAGATCTAACTATTTGTCTTGAATATTACAATAAGTGCATTTATAGGGTAAAAATTAAAAGAATCTTTAAATTGAAAGTATGACATTAAAATTAATTAAATATTATCAGAAATAAATTCATCAATTGCAACATAATTCTTGTTTTAGTTGACACACCATATTTACAAAGCAGTGAAAGTTGCAAACTTGCGAGAGCTCAATGAATGGCAATTATTATGTAATATAAATTTGCCTGGGTTCTATTTCAATAGCATGACGATGTAGAATAACTTTAGGAACGTGTCAAAATTTGTTGCTTTTTAGTTTGATTTAATTCGTCTTTCACGTTCGAGTCAATCATACGATTTTCTCTCCAGGCAAACGGGCAACACTGTTACTGTTATCTGTTTGGCATTGACAGTATGGACGTAAATGTTTTTTTATTATATTTTACGTAATGAAAGAACAAATATAAATTAATTTTAGCATTCTGCACTGAAGGTCGTTAATTGCTACTAAACAAAACAAAAATAAAGAAAATCGGTTGACAGACAGAGGAGAAAATGGTATCTAACCGTTTTGTCTTTGCCTATTTATATATAGATATATATTTGTGTGTGTGTGTGTGTGTGTTTTTTTTTTTTTTTTTTTTTATCCGAAGAGGGGGGAAATACATTCCGTACTTAGCTAGCACGTGCTGGCCGTCGTGCGGGACTCCCGATGTAATGACTTCAAAGCAAGAGTAAATCGTTGCATTGAAACCAGTATACCGTATACCCGCTAAAACCCTAACCTCTTTCTCCTACAACCATGGTCCCCTGCGGCACTCTTAGTCAATACTACTTCGCAAGGGTGGTTCATTGCAGATGTTTACTGCTCTTACATTGAAAGCCTCTGAAGCCTACTCCTCGAACGTATTGCGGAGTTCTTTGAGGATAGTCTCCGCGTAATCCGATACCAAGTTCCAGGCTTGGGGGCCCTTCAGCATGGCTTCTACTAACTGTTCTGGAACGATATTAGTCTCCAGAATCCTCTCCACTTCAGCACGTTGATCCTGAAACCGGGGGCAGGAGAAGAACACGTGTTCCGCGTCCTCTATCACGTCCGTACACTGTGGGCAGTTTGGGGAGTTTGCCCTCCTGAACCTGTGCAGGTATGCTCGAAAGCATCCATGTCCAGTCAGGAGTTGAGTGATGTAGAACCCAACCTCCCCATGCTGGCGGTTGACCCAACGACTGATGTTAGGTATCAATCGATATGTCCACCGGCCTTTAGTAGAGCTGTCCCACCTCTCCTGCCATTGCCCTAGACTCATGGCTCTTTCATCGCTGTTTCCTGTCGGTTGGTCTTTCTCTAACTTTTTGCGATAAAGCCGTCCCCTTTCTGCAGCCAGGATGTCGATTGGTAGGGTAGAGGCAATCACACTCACCGCCTCGTAAGACACAGTGTGGTAGGATGATGCCACTCGAATCGCTGAGAGCCGCTGGACTGATTTCATTTTCCGGCGGTACGATGGTAGCTCGAGCGATTTCTCCCATACCGGTGCCCCGTACAACAAAACAGAAGTAGTAACTGTTGCCAGTAGCTGTCTTCTTATCTGTCTAGGGCCTCCGACATTCGGCATTATTCTAGATAATGCCCCCTGTACCCCAGCTGCTTTCTTGCTGGCCGCGAGTATGTGCTCTTTGAAGTTGAGCCTTGTGTCCAGGAGCATCCCAAATAGCTGATGAAGGGCTGCAACTGTATGTAAGTGTCACCTATTTTGAGGGTGATGGTTTCCCTTGCCTTTCGACTGCTAACAAGAAGTGTTTCGGTCTTTTGCTCTGCTAAACTCAAGTCCGCTGAGAGCATCCAATGCTGAATTGTGGCTATAGCGAATGAGAAGGTTGTTTGTATCTCCTCTATGTGCTTGCGCACACATCACATCATCTGCGAATGCCACTAGCCTGACGCCCTCAGGCAGACCGAGCAGGAGCAGGTCGTTGTACATTACGTTCCATAAGAGGGGGCCCAGAACAGAGCCCTGAGGTACACCTCCTGTGATCTTATAGTCTACTTGCCCATTTTCAGTTTGGTACAACAAGATGCGGTCCTTGAAATACGCTGAAACCATTCTGCGCAAGTACTGAGGAACCTCCATCCTGGCAAGAGCCTCCAAAATGCGGTCCCAGCGGGCCGAGTTAAAGGCGTTCTTGATATCCAGGGTGGCTATTAGACAGTACTTTTTTCCACCTCTTCTCCATCTCTTTCCCGAGATAGCCTCTCTGGCGATGTTGGTAACGAGTGTCACGGCATCGATGGTTGATCTCCCCTTTCTGAACCCGAATTGGTTGGTGGAAAGTTTCGGCTCAACGTAGGGCTCCAGCCTATCTGCTATTATCCTCTCAAGGAGTTTACCCGCAGAGTCCAACATACAAAGGGGACGATATGATGACGGTTCGTCGGGAGGTTTCTTTCCCCCTTTAGGGAGGAGCACAAGCCTCTGTTTTTTCCACTTAGTCGGGAAAACCCCCTGCTTTAGGCAGGTCTCATACATGCGTAGAAACATGTCAGGCCTATTGGCTATGGCGCATTTTAGCGCGATGTTAGGTATGCCATCTGGACCGGGAGCCTTACCGTTTTGGAGCCGGTTGCACGCGCCCATCAGCTCATTCATAGTCACTGATGGTATATCTTCGTCCCTCACCTGCCACGCAGGATAAGCGGGTAGCTCAGGTTTCGCAGGAAACAAGTGAGTGACAATGCGGTGCAATGATTCGGGGCAGTTCGTTGTTGTCATGGGGGGGGCCTTAATTTTATGCATCACGATTTTATACGGTTTTCCCCATGGATCTTGATCAACTTCGTCACACAACTCCTTCCAGTAGGATCTTTTGCTTGAGAGAATGGCTCTTCGTAGTTGTTGTCTTTTGATCTCATAGTCGAGCCTTAGTTCTTCTGTTGTGACCCTGTCGCGTCTCCGTGCTCGTTGATGCAGCCTTCGTGCTTTGAGACACTCTCGTCGGTGTTGTGAGATCGTGTCGTTCCACCAGTAAACTGGTGGGCGGCTGTTGTTCTGCCGTCTCCTTGGCATGGAAGCATCGCAGGACTTGACAACGCTTGTCATTACCTCTTTGGCAGTGGCTTCTGCGCTTGTTGCTATTGACAATGGTTCCTGCTCCATAACCAAGGCGAATGAGTCAGCATCGAAAGCATTTTTGTTCCAGCCGACTGGCTGTGACCTCGCACGACTGACACACAATCTTCGTTTGGGAGTGGTGTTGATTTCCCAAATAATAGCTTGGTGGTCGCTATTAGTAAACTCCTCATCGACCCGCCACTCACAGCCCCCTTTAATTAGGTTGCTGCTAACGAATGTTACGTCGATAATGGAGCTGGCAGTGCCTTTGCGATATGTGCTTACGACTCCTGTGTTGAGGAGTACCAGGTTGAGCGAAGACATGGTCTCGAGGAGAGCTCGTCCTCTCGCGCTCGTTTCCCGGCATCCCCAATCAATTGCCCAGGCGTTGAAATCACCTGCGATGGCGACCGATTCACGCTTCCGTACATCCTCCGCCAAGGTGTCCAAGAATAACTCGAACTCCTCGAGTTGTGCACTAGGAGGTGCATAGCAGCTATAGACCCCTCCCACTTTGGCTCTCACAAGCCATGGTTCGGGGGTATTTGGGAGTTGTTGGAACGGAAGTTTACCGCAAGCCCATATCGCTGCTCTGTCCGTTGTGTCATTTACCCAGGACAGGGTGTCGAAGTTTTTGTACTGCTCGCAGATTATGGCTACGTCGCAATCCAATTCCTGCACCCGCTGTACCAGTAGGTCTTGGGCTGCTTCGCAATGGTTGAGGTTGAGTTGCAGTACTTTCATTTACGGGCTTGTGCTGCTCTCATCGCCTGTTGGTAGATCGGACATTTCCAACTACCCGCAACGTGCCGGCAGTCTGACTTACTATCTTTCTCTTTGCAGAGTAAGCACTTGGCAGGTTGTTGACACGCCGAGGCATTGTGACCAGCGCCTCCGCATCTGTGACAACAACTGCTTCGGTCAGTCTTGCCTCTGCACGCCTGGGCGTTGTGCCCAAAGTGCCAGCATTTGAAGCACCGTCGAAGGCTGATCCTCTCGCGAACACGTACTGTGCCCCACGCAAGTTTCAGCTTTCCAAGTGCGATGGCTTTCTTGGCCTGGACCTCTGGGAGACAAACAACTGCCGTTTGTGTTGATCTATATGCCCGTCGAAGTGATCTCTGCCAGGCCGTCGATATTATCTTTGAGCAGGTTTACTACCTCTTCCTTGGTACTGATCTCGTCCAGGTCTTTAATTTCAATCTCGATTTGGGGTATTCGAGATTGTACAGTGGCCCCGCTTGGGAGTTTATTCTTGATGGCGTTACAATAGCGCTCCATCTCCTGAGCGTCTGCCTTCGCGAATAAAAGCAGGAGATCTCCCTTAGCTGTTCGTCGGATCTTATTGACTTTTTTGCCTATATCCTGCAAGGTGGGATCATTCTTGATACCTCGCAAGATATCTGCATGGGAGCTCTTCTCGCCTTTCTTTATAAGCAGCGTACAATGTTGGGCTGGTTTTTGCTTATTGGTCCTCGGGGCCTTTTTCCTCTTTACCACTTGCCAGTCAGTCGACTGGTTTGAAGGTTGTTTTTTGGTCTGCGGTTTAAACTTGGGTTTTAATCCATTGTTTCTCTCCGCTTCTGAATTGACCACCCTACTTGTTGTTGCCTGGGTGGTTTGCCCGATGTTCTGGCAACCTTCTTTACCGGGCTTTAGCTTGCTAGGTAGCACCGGTTTAAGAGTTTTAACTAGTGGTGCCTTACTTGATGGGGCTACTGAAGGCGAGGCCTTCGGTGGCGAGGTCCTTGCTACTGAGGCTACTTTTATTGAAGCCGCCTGCTTTGGGGCCGCCGGTGTTGATGCAGTCGGTTTTGAGTTGGCTGCTTTTGAGGCAGCCGCTTTTGGGACCTCCTTTTGCTTTTCACCTTGTGTGTGAGTGTTTGACACCTTTACTGGCGATGTCTGTGTTGTAGCAGGTTTCGCTACAGGAGGTGGCCGCGTCGTTGACGTCTGATATTTGTCATATTCTGACTTAATGGCGTGTGCCAGTTTCTTGATCTCATGATGTACATTGTGCCTAGGCCCAATGAACTTCAAGAGCTCATCGATCTTTGCTCCTAATTTGTTTGGAGCGCCACTCTCAGTTGTGGCCCTTTGGGAGGCGTCAACTGCACTATCCGCCTTTTGGAGGACTTGGCTGAATAGTGTCTTGCTGCCAGCTCTAGTTTTAATGGTCGATGTTGTACCATTAGCAGTGTTCTTATTCTTCTTGTCACCATGTGACGGAACCAGTGATAATTCGCTCCCCCCAGAATCCGTGGAGCGTGCACCGGCCACCGAGGCTTTCACTCGATCGGAACCGGTGGTGGGATTATCCTCTGCAGAGGTACCCACCTGGGGTATTAAGTTGACCTTATCACCCATATCCATGAATGGTTTATTTTCGGGGTTCCTTCCCCTATCTGGTTTTGGTCCGCCCTGAGGAAATCCTCAGTACTCCCCATTGCTGGAGAGCGTTCCCCTATCCGCCACCTGGGGAGGCGCCCGGTAGTGGACCAACAACCACCCCGGGTGTGTGTGTGTGTGTGTATGTGTGTGTGGTGTGTGTGTGTGGTGTGTGTGTGTGTGGTGTGTGCGTGCGTGTGTGTGTTAGATGGTTTCCGGGAATTCATCCGTGTAGTTGATAACTGATCCCTGCCAGGATCGATGATGAAATCGATGTTTAACACTCTGTGTCTCGAAAACTAGTAATAGAATCTGTTTGAGCTCATGAACTCTTTTTGTTAAAACGTCAACTTCTACAACATACCAAAATTTCACACAATTTGACGGAGGTCCATTTTTCCATAAGAAAGGTGCCTGGTCCTTTGGAAGAACCTTTTCTTCTCACCACCGACACTTTCGCAATTGATGCAGTTCTTTCGAAAGGTCGCGTAGGAAAAGATCATCCTATCGCTTATGTCTGTCGCACTTTATGTGCCGCCGAAACTCAATATTGTCCTATCGAAGGGGAATTGCTTCCCATAGTGTCGAGGCATCCAGGCAGTAGACTTGTCAGATGGTGTGGGAAACTCGAAGAGTACAATTACCAGATTAAACACAAACCCTGGAAAGATAAACAAAAACGCGAATTAAAATCAATCACTTCCACCAACTAGCCAATTTTCAGTCAAAAATCCATGCCTTCAATGATACCGAGTCAGAAGACGAACCTGAACAAGAACCTGAATTAAACGACGAACTATCAACTAACGAAATTGACAAATTTGTCGACTTATATAAAACAAGATCAATAATTGACTACTCGAAAATCAAAACGACAAATTCCCAACTTCTGGATAAACAAATTATTACATTCTTTTGGCAAAACATGTTAACTGATCTACACGATCGGATGACATCTTCGAGGAAGATATTAACTTTGAGAACTATTCTCTCAACACCTTTGTCAGTAAATCAGTCAAAGATCGTAAATACTTTACAATCCCCTTGCCATTTGACCCAGAAACAGTCGTGCAATATCTGTTTTTCATCATTTACAAATCACATAATAAATTTGATCCCGAAACTACGTACTACGTCGAAAACAATTTGGAACTTCCAATCCTTGAAACTTTTTTATTATATCTTTGCAGACAAAGACAGTAAACTGAAAGTATGTCAAATTTTATATCAACACCCTCAAAGGAGGAAATACCTAAAATTTTAGAAAACTATCAAGGAAAAAATCTTCATCGCGGAATCAACGAAACCTCAGAAGAATAAAGGAAAAATATAATTGGACTAGTTTGATAAAAAATGTCGAAAATTTCATCAAGTCTTGCCAAATTTTCAAAAAGTCAAAATATGTCGAAAGCATTTAACATAAAACTCTAGTTATAATAGAAACGCCGAAAACACCTTTCAAACAATTTAACATTTACGTTTTTGAATACCCATCGCGAAATTACGCTTTGGGAGTTAGAGACGAGCTAACAAAATTCACACAGGCATATCCAATAAAGGACAAACAGCAAAAACCGTCGTTAAAACGCTTATCCTTTATTTCCAACATTACAACACTCCACTGAAAATTCACTGTGACTGCGGTGGTGAGTTTAATAATGTTCTAATCAAAGACCTCTGGAGCTTTACGACATAAAACTTACATTTTCAAGTGTGGGTCACTTACAATCCAATGGTTTTCTCGAACGATTCCACTCAACATTATCGGAAATGTTCAGAGTAAATATAGCCGAAAACCCAGACGAACATCCGTTTAACATTCTGCCATATGCAGTGATCTGTTACAACAATATCAAAAATAAAACTCATGGCTTCACACCCTATGAGCTCATTTTTGGTCATACGTCTAGTAGACCCCCGGAAACGCTCTATAAGCAACAGAACATCATTTCCAAATACATAAGAGATCTCAACAATCGACTTTTACAACAACAAGTACTTTTACAAACTAGCGCGTTCAAAAACTCAATTACAAAAAGAAAAGGCAAAAACTCGATTCGACCAACACGTACCTGAAAACCGACCAAATTATAACATAGGCGATAAAGTATATTTGAAAGAATCGCAAATGTCTAGTAAATCCCAAAATAAATTGAATGGTCCTTTCCAGATAACTGAACTCTTTCAAAATTCTGCAGTCTTACTAAATCCCGAGACAAATCAATCTACAAAAGCACATTTCGACAGATAGACACCGTATTTTGAGCGAAAATTACTTCTTTTCAGGTTCCTTGAACTCTTCACAATCGCAACCATCTCAATATTCGATAACACCCATAAACAACACCGTAGGACCCTTCTTTCATGAAGGAATCATGAAATGTCGAATGGCAAGTGGACATTGCTTGTCTACAAAGATCTCTACCCATTCGGCGACGCAATTTCCAATAATGACAAAATTCAAAAACTTTAGTTGACACTATCCATTCAAACTTAACTACTCTACTTAGTTCATTCAAATCACAAGTACAAACACATGCCAGCCTTCTCAAACAAATATCATACTCCGTAAACTTGAAATATCAAGAGATATTCGTGGACACGAAACTTCACTTAAACCGACAGAAACGCGGACTATTAATGGGTTAGGAACAATTTGGAAATCAATAACTGGTACTCTGGATGCAAGCGATGGTGAATATTGTAATAACTGTATTAATAAAATACGTACGACAAACAACAAATAGAAAATGTACTGAAGAACCAAATCTCTGTTACGACGTCCGTAATCAAAAATTTCAATTCAACGGTTCGTAAACTCCAAATAGACGAGGAAACCTTTAATAAGCATATTAATGAAATCAGGCAAGCCACTGCGTTTATTGCAGACGATCTGCAGTTCTTTGAGACACTAGTCAAAACTCTACATTTATGCGAATCATTAATGGAAAGTTATGTCTTTATTCAAGATGCCCTTAATGATTAGTTATCAGCAATATCTTCCGCTCGCATTAAAATGTTACATAGTTCAATCATTACACAGGCAGATTTGGTCGGCTCCCTTCAAATTATCTCTCACTCTTTGCACAAAACAATTTGCCCGTATCTATTAATGCCCAAAATATTGCACAATATATCGACATTTTCAATTAGACACGTAAATAATTTTTGTATTAAGAATCCCCTTAGTAAACCTTGAAACTTTTACCCTTTTTCGTTTATATCCGATTTCGATACTTGACTCCCGAACAGGTTTTCATCACATTTTACCAACCGTTTATTAAAAAACACATGCCGTGGTTTACAATTTTATCAATTATATTAATCGTTTTATTAATCCTTATCTACATTTTCTATAAATTCAAACCCAGAAGACAATCCAGATTGTTAGCCATAACAACAACCGGCGACGATCACCGTCACCTTTACCAATGCCATGTCGTAGCGAAACCAGAAACTTCAGATTCCTCCCCAGACAACGTCCAAGTATTCTAGTACAGGAACCAATATTCAGAAGAGCTAGACAAATTAATAAACCAACCGTTTATTAAAAAACACATGCCATGGTTCACAAATTTATCAATTACATTAATCGTTTTACTAATTCTTATCTACATTTTCTATAAATGCAAACCAAGAAGACAATCCAGATTGTTGGCCATAACAACAAACGGCGACGATCCACCGTCACCTCCACCAATGCCATGTAGTCAAGTCAGAAACTTCAGATTCCTTCCCAGACGACGTCCAAGTATTCGACTCCAGGAACCCATCGAAGATACAGAACTCACAAAGATGGTCTGTAAAGTTGAAGCATAGCATCAACTTTTTCAGGAGGAGTGGAGTTGTTATATAGGTATTTAAAAGACTCTTTAAATAATAAGATCTAATATTATATTTCATAAAAATTTTATCCAACAATATTCTAACATTATAAACTCCATTTAAACTGTCACGTTCCATATCTAATTACATATTTTAATCTTTCGTATTATATTACTTTCGTCTCGCATAGATAAAATATGCAAATTAATTGTATTTAAGAAAATAATTATAAAGTGTGTTATTATATAAATATATTTTTTAAAGTGTTTTTTAAAAGTAGTAATATATGTTATATCACACTTCCAAAATTTCCCTTTTTAAAAAAGACTTTATTTATACTTCACAAATAATTAAACTTTTAATATAAACATGAAAATAATAAAAAAAAAATAATAAGACTTTATAACAATTTAAAAAGGACAAAAATGAGCGTTAAACTAAACTAGACAAATCTGTAAGTAGCTATGAATAATGATACAATGAAATTATACAATTTATAACCTGCGAATGCTGACTCAGCTTTCGCAGCGCTTGCATTTCGCACGGATGTTCGTCTGCAGGTAACTGGAGACGACACGTGTATGCTGATTGAGCTGGGAACTTGTTACTTGATGTTTTCATATAAGTCGATGGAATAACTTATATAACAACTCCCATCCATAATAAAAAGTTGATGCTACAGCATCAGAAAGGAGGGCAACCACAATTGCGGTTGTTGCTATTGTGATGATCGTAAACCAGGAGGTGTGTTTCTCCGAGAATGGTTGGTCTATGAGCTTTTCCAATTCCCTGGAGTATTGGCTAAGCTTATGGTTGGTGATATTCAGGTCTCTGGCATCCAATTCCTGTAGTCTCATGGGTTTCAACTTTGGAAGTTGACTGGGTGACTCTTAAGTGTGATGTTGTCAACGTTGTTGGTGGTCCTTCTGGCATGGACCCTGTTGTTACCGATAAAGGCATTGCAACTGGGTTGTATGATCTTCGGAACACTCTGTCTTTTTTGGGTTTAAAAGAGACAGCCTTTATACTTACATATGTATATTCTCAATTGCTTGGAAAAAACTCTTTGCCTTAGCGCAATCGCAGTAAGAAGAAAATGAGACTAGTTGCTCGTCTCTCTCCATTACGGACCTCTCCTGAAATTCTCAAGGAAAACGTTTCCCTATATGCTCGCTAGTGCAACCCCAAAGTGCGTGTGCAGCTATTACGCACTTATCGTAAACCCCCTCGTGAGTGCGCATTGTCCAACAATATAAACTAACGACATCTTCTCCCTTGCACTTGATGTTGATGGGCAACTGTCCGGAAATCGAGATTAGCCAAAGGTTCGGGTCAATCTCTTGAATATTATACTCTTCGGCATATAATATTAAAGGCTTGCAAGTTGAAGGAAGGGCTGCTGGCTTTCTAAGAAGCTGTGCTTCACAGAGGGCTTCTTTGTCTATGGTGTGTGGAATAACTTTGGAACAGATCTTATGTTCTTTAGATAATGGCTTACAGTCACTCAGGTCTTCGAAAGATGCGTACAATATCGATTCGTCATCTCCCGCGATATATTTTAATTTTGTTGGAAGAATATGGTGAAATCCTGTTCGATTATCCAAAACTGGGATATGATACATGCGGTACAATGTATAAGTTTCAGGATTGACTAAGAGAATTTTTAGTACAAAAACAATTTTAGTATTGATTTGAAAAGTTTCCAATTCTATTAGATCGATGTATCTAGCAACATTTGAACTATGACTGTGATATTTTCTGAAGGGAATCGATCAAATCTACTGGGTTTACAATTGAACTATGTAAAATTTTTAGACGGGCGAAAGAGACTGCAGTTAATACATCGTTGAGAGTATCTTCAATGTATACGTAACTTTCCATTAAGCTTTCACACAAATCCAAGACATTGGCTTGAAGTTCATAAAAAGCAAGATCGTCTGTAATGAACTCAATTGACTTCCTAATTGCTTCAATATTTTCCAAAAATATTTTTTCTGCGGACTGAAATTTTTGTATTGTGGTGTTAAGGTTCTTATAATGACCGAAGTTGTTACTGATAATTGTCGTTTCATTAAGTTCTCGATTTGATGTTGGTCTTTAGTAATTTTGTTTATAGAGTCACTAAAGTATTCTCCGTCTGTTGCATCTAAGTTACCGGAAATATATTTCCAAATTGATCCCAGTTCGTTAATGAGTCCGCGTTTCTTTCTGTTGGTACTGTAAGTCTCAGTGTCAGCGAAAATTTCGGTATATTTGATATTAACAGATTTTGATATTTGTTTCAGGAGACTTATGTGAGTCTGTACTTTTGATATGAAGATTTTAATGTTAGTTTTGTTGTCGTTAATAGTATCTAAAAGTGTGTTCAGTATATTGTCGTTGTTTAAAATAGCGTCTCGAAAGGGGCTTGATCTTTGTAAACAAGGAGTGTCCATTTCTCATAAGAAATTTTAAGGGTGCCTTCTTCATGGAAGAAAACTCCTTAGTATTGTTAACCGGTTTAATGGAATACTGTTGGAGGTTTACGACTGAAAATAGTCCACAGAATCTGAAAAGAATGGATTTATTCAAAATAAGGTTTTAGTCTGTCAAAGTTAACTTTAGTTATTTGGTTTGTTTGCAAATTTATGACTGTGGCAGAGTTCTTTCGTATAGCGGTAATTTCGAATGCGCCGTTGAATTTGTTTTCAGCTTTGTTTTTGATTTGGGACACTTTTACGTAGACTTTGTAATCAGGTTGTTTAGTAGAAACGTGTTGGTCAAATCGCACTTTAGATTTTTCTTTTTGTCTTTCGGTTTTAGCACGGGTGAGTCTGTAATAATAGTCCATTCTGTTATTTAGGTCTCTTATGTATTTCGAAATAAGTTTTTCCTGGTTGTAAAGGGTTTCTGGAGGCCTACTTGAAGTGTGCCCAAATATGAGTTCATAGGGCGAGAAACCGGTGGTTTTATTTTTCGTGTTATTATAACAGATGATGGCATAAGGGAGAACGTTAAATGGATGTTCGTCTGGATGTTCCGCTGTATTTGCCCTTATCATTTCTGCTAAGGTCGCGTGAAATCTTTCAATAGAACCGTTTGACTCGGGATATTGAACGCTGGAGAATATCAGTTTTATGTCGTATAGTTGGCATAAATCCCGCATTAAGGTGTTATCAAATTCACGTCCATAGTCACAATGGATGCGAAGTGGAGTTCCGTAATGTTGAAAGAAAATCAGAAGGGTATTTACGACAGTTGAAGCTGTTTTGTCGTTTATGGGTTAGGCTTGCGTAAATTTCGTGAGTTCGTCCCTAATAGTCAGTGCATGATTTCTAGATGGATACGCGAAGATGTCAATGTTAATACGTTCGGAAGGAGTCTTGGGTGTTTCCTTAATAACAAAAGGTGCACAAGTTTTTCCTACAGAACTTCACCTTTTGGCAAGTTTCACAGGATTTGATAAATTGTTCTACAGTTTTAATTAAGCCGGTCCAATTGTATTTTCCCTAATACGTCTGATGGTTTCGTTAATGCCACGATGGAGGTTGTTGTATTACAGTGGTATTGTTGTATTATTATAGGAATTTCGACTTCAGTAGGAGTTGGAACAATGTTTTGGCAGATTTTGAGTTTGATTTCTTTGTCGGAGAGAATGAAGGATAAAATTTCAAGAATGGGAAGTTCTACGTTATTTTCTATGCAGTATGTTTCGGAGTCGTTAAATTGATCTTGGTTGTTATAAATAATTTTGAAAAGATGTGAGACGACAGTTTCAGGGTCATAGGGCAAAGGTACAACTAAGTACTTTCTATGGTTGACAGTTTTACTGGCCATGATGTTAAGAGTGTCATTACTGAAATTAGGTTCTTCTTCGAAAAAAGTCATGAATAATTTTGTCGTGTAAGTTAATTGGATATTTCAATTTTAGAGTAATCGATTATTGATTCAATTTTGTAGATTTAAACAAATCGATTAAACTCAGCGATAATTCTTTCATCATGTTCGTCGTCATTGTCAGAGTTTTCAGGTTGTTCGGAGTCAGTTTCGTTGTTAGCGAAAATTTTGATTTTGGAAAGGAAATCAGCACATTGCTTGAAATGGTTGATTTTGATGCGAGAAAGAGCATCTGCGTTTTGGTTTACCTTGCCGGGCTTGTACTCGATCTTATAATTGTATTCATCTAGCTTAAGGCGCCATCTGGCTAGACGACTGCCAGGATCTTTGATCAAAAAGAGCCAAGTAAGCGGACGGTGGTCACACAGAAGTGTAAACTGTCTCCCAAAAAGATAAGGTCTGTAGTGCTTAACAGCCCAAACTATGGCCAACAATTCTCGTTCGATGGTGGAATATCGTGTCTCTGCAGCACAGAGGGTACGAGAAGCGTATGCAATAGGGAGATCTCTTCCCACAGGGCCTTGAGAAAGAACCGCTCCAATAGCAAAAGCACTAGCATCAGTAGTGAGCACGAAGGGTTCTTTAAAGTTTAGATATATCAGGATTGGGTCTGATACAAGGGCTTGCTTCAGTTCATTGAGGGAAGACTTGCAATCTGCGTCAAAGATGAATTTGACGTCTTTTTGGAGTAATTTAGTCAGAGGTTTAGAGATCTTCGCAAAATTTGGTATGAAGCGTCTATAATACCCAGCAACACCAAGAAAAGATTTGATGTCTTTCGGAGTTTGGGGTTGCGGAAAGTTCTGAATACATTCAACCTTTGAAGGGTTTGGTTTTACACCTTCTTGTGTGATAAGATGGCCAAGATAAGCCACTTCTTTACGAAGAAATTCGCACTTATCAGGTTGAATTTTTAGGTTAGACTTCCGAAGTCGTTCTTCTTCTGTCAACCGGAAAATATGTTCATGGATGGTCGGAGTGTAGACGATGATATCATCCATGTTGACGAGACAACGTTCATTCTGGATACCCAGAAGAAAGTAGAAGGTGCATATTTTAAACCAAATGGCATACGAACAAATTCGTAATGACCATTTTCGACAGAAAAGCCAGTCTAAAGAATATCTTCCTTTTGGATTTCCAACTGGTGGAACCCGGAAGCGAGATCCAGTGTCGAAAATATTGACATTTTCCAAGTTGGTCAAGAAGATCAGAGATATTTGGCAGAGGATGTCTATCGTCTACAGTCAATTCATTTAATTTCCTGTAATCGATAACAACTCGCCACTTTTGTTTACCAGAAGCATCGAGCTTCTTGGGGACGACCCATACAGGGGGTACCAAGGAGAAGAGGAGTGCCTAATGATACCTTGTTCAAGCATTTTTCCAATTTGAGTTTTCACTTCCTCTTTATGAACTTGAGGATATCTATATGATTTAGTGAAAACGGGCTTTGCGTTATTCGTATCAATCGAATGTTTAACCTCGTTAGTGAAAGTCAAGACGTCATCTTCAAGATAGAAAATGTCTTGAAATTCCAAACAAAGATTAGTGATTTGTTCGCGTTCTTCGTCATTTAGATAATCAGTTCTAATTTTTTGTCTAATAGTTGAGTTTCTCTCTGTGTATTGGGAATCATGATAATCGTCTGTATTGAAATTCAGAAGACGGTGAGTTTTGTCAAGTGGTTCCAGTTTTAAATCAGAAACAGTTACTGTTTTGGGCATCGCGTTAGCGTTGATGATGGAAGTTAGAAATTGGCCATTTGCGTTAATGTGTACGAGTGCGTTTGGAAGTCGTACTCTGTCAATTTCTTGAGTTGGTAAGATGGCGTCGATGTTAGTTAGAGAGATCGCATTTAAGTTTAAAGATCTTTTCTGTGCGTGCCTCAATGGTTATTTTGTTTTGTGTAGGTGTTTGTGAAGTAATATTTGGCTTAACATTGGGTGTGTCGGGTACATCAGTCAAGGGTTGATCGTTATCGGGAACTTTGTGTTAAGGGATGGTTTTAAAATTTGTTATTAGCTGTTTAGATTTTAAGTCAACTATGCATTCATAGTGTTAAAGAAAATCTAAACCTAGTGTGCCATCAAACTCAATGTCCAAATTGTATATGAAAACTTTATGTGGGTTACGTGGAGCGAATGAAATTAGGGTAGATTGTGAAATAGGGATTTTTTCATGGGTAATACCTTGAATCGTTACCCTTTCAGGAGATCTTTGGGTGAAATTCTTTACGGTATGTTCTTTGAAGATAGAGATACCAGCTCCGGTATCAATAAGTAGTTTGAATTTAGAAGAAGCGTCAAGAATGTAATAAAGGTTTTTAGAATTAACGGTAAGAAGAGGACTTAGTGAAATAGTTGCTCCGGGAAGTTCAGTCGGGGTTCAAATCGTCCAGATTCAGATTTTGAATTTGGGTTTCGACTTCGCACAAAGTTGTTGTCGAATCGGGAGGTTGGTCTAGCCTCGGAAGCGCTAGAAAAATCCTGATAATCGTCACAATTAAAAGGCTCGACAGGGGTATCGTCAAAAGTTTCTTCGAAGCCTGAATAATTTTGACTATCATACTCATAGTCGTAAGTGTTGTTGTTAGCGGTATAGTAATCCGAATATTGTGAGTAAACATTATTTTGATGTTGATTGATTGATTGATTGATAAGCATATGTTTTGAAAACATAAGATAGATAATTTCTATTATCTTAGTACTAATTTTCATCAACTAACCTGATAGGATCACTATAAAATAAATAATATTTTTCAGGGCGGTTATTTGGGTCATTCTGTATAACAGAAGGACGAGAATAATTTGGGTTAATTTGAGACCTTAAAGGGGGTCTCTGGAAGTTTTGTGGACGAAGCTGTTGTCATTGTTGAACCGGGGGATTGTTTGAGGGGAAGTTTGGCCTTGTTGGTTGGTTAGGCCCAACAGGATTTGGCCTATGGTTTTGATTGAATGTTTCAGAGTTGTTTTGTGTTTTCAATCGGCAGTTTACGGCTATGTGGCCTAATCGACCACAATGAAGACACTTTAGAGGTTGTGTCGGCTTTCGTGCTTGGAAGTTGGGTTTGAGAGGAACAGATTTGTTCGTTTTCTGATCCTCGAAATAAGAAAGTTCAAGCTCTCTTCTAATCCGGGAATGTGCCTCAAGAAGATCTTTTGGATTACTGGCACGTATTACTTGACCTAAACCGGGTTCTAATCCCGTAAGAAGGGTGTTCATAACCATTGTGTCCACTAGAGTGGTCTGGGCGTCTTTTTGTTCTGGACTAAGCCCAGCAGTTTTGTGGATACAGGAGTGCATTTTCGCACTCAAAACTTGGAGTCGATTCTAAAATGTTAGTGGGGACTCGTTTGAAAGTGAGAATCTCCAAAGTGTAGGGTCAGGAGTTGTTTGATTTCAAGGTATGATCCGCGATTCCTTGAATTTATTAACTGCGCCGCTTTCCGTTTGAGTTTATTTTTGTTATGGATCACTAACAAATATTTTTGATCCGCCGTGGACATATTATATGCGCAATTACGATTGTTTGAATGATAGACCAGTATGGTAACCAATTAAAATAGTAAACTCAAATAAATCAGTTATTCAAAAAAAATCAATGAAATAAGTAAATCAAATATACCAATATCAATAAAAATAAATCAAATAAATATATCAATAAAATAAAATAAATCAGTTAATGAAATTAATCAATATTTCATTTGAATCAAATATATCAAAATAAAAATCAAATTGATAAATGTGTAAAATCAAATAATAAAATAAATCAAATAGTATTTACTTAAGACGAATGACGATTCACCATTATTTACATAAACAGGAACATTGAAAGCGCCGTGTTCTACGTTTGATTGCAGTGAGGACTTCTTTCAGGTTCGTTGTTCCGTTGAGGATAGGAATCCGCCGCTACCAGTTAGAGTACCCGCGTTCTAGTAACGTTAGACGGATCCTACTGACTGCGCCAATTTGTTATAATATATATATAATGAAAATAATAAAACTTTATAACAATTTAGAAAGGACAAAAATGAGTGTTAAACAAATCTGTAAGTAACAATGAATAATCATATAATGAAATTATACAATTTATAATCTGCGAATGCTGACTCAGCTTTCGCAGCGCTTGCATTTCGCACGGATGTTCGTCTGCAGGTAACTGGACACGACACGTGTATGCTGATTCAGCTGGGAACTTGTTGCTTGGTGTTTTCATATAAGTCGATGGAATAACTTATATGAATATAATATATATATATATATATATATATATATATATATATGTTTCAGGTGGTTTCCGGGAATTCATCCGCGTAGTTGATACCTGATCCCTGCCGGGATCGATGGTAAAATGACGACGTTTCGGCAGAGTCACATCTGCCCTCTTCAGGTCGGTTCGCATAATTCTCCTAGCCTTCTGCTTTCGCTTCTAGTTACTCGAATACTAAGATTTTCAGAAGCGCTCGCGCTGTTATATAGTCGCGGCTCGGCGCCTATTGGTTGGCACCGTGAACGGCTGCGTGTGATTGGCCCTGGGCGCTCAGTGGGCACGCCTCCCGCTTGCAGATTTGTAATTTCCGTTTGAGTTGTTATTGGACGGGTCCGGGCCGGTACGTTGTTTAATAAAATTTTCCAACAATTCGATAAGTTCTGAATTTCATTGCGTGCGTTTAGACAGTGAGGCCTCTTCGCTATTTCAATTGCCTCTCTTACGAATCTTGATTTTGGGTGTTCTATATTTGCCAGTACTCTGGTGTTCTCAAAGTCTATTCGGTGTGACATCGTGGTGGCGTGTTCCGCAATGGATGTTGTTTTTTCCTGCTTTCTTACAGCGTTCTGGTGTTCATCACGTCTAGCTTGAATCCTTCTATTAGTTTGCCCCACATAGGTTTTATGATGAGTCTGCACATGGAATCTCGTACACTCCCTGTTGTTCTAAAGGGATCCTCGTCTTCGGAGTCCTCAACACCGTGCTTATTTTTCTGTCTCTATTGAAAATAGTATCGATATTGTGTCTCCGTAGAATTCTTGCAATACTGTCCGTGGTCCCCTTGACATACGGTAAATAAGCCTTGGTTATTGGTGTCTCATGCTCCTCGTCTGTTTGTCTCGGTTTTGACTCTTTGTATATTTCAGTCTGTAAATCCGTTTTGTCTCAGAGCTGTTTTTAAACTGTCCATTTCCTGTTTGATGTTATCCTGGTCAGCTAGTCTTTGTGATCTGGTTACTAAAGTCTTGACGACGGCTTGTAGTTGGGCTGGGTGGTGATGGGAATTACCATGAAGGTATCTGTTGGTGTGGGTTGCTTTCCTATATACTGTATGGCCAAGGTTTCCATCTTCATTCCTATTTATGAGAACGTCAATGAACGGCAGTTGATTGTTGGCTTCAACCTCCATGGTAAATTTTATTTTGTGATGGATACCATTAAGGTGGTCTAAAAAGTATTGAGGTATTCCCTCCCATGAGGCCAAATCACAAATGTATCATCCACATATCGCAACCATAAACTGGGTTTAAGAGTTGTTGTTCTTAGTGCCAACTCCTCAAAGCTCTCCATAAAAAGGTTCGCTATAACTGGTGAGAGTGGCGATCCCATTGGAGCTCCTTCCACTTGTTTGTATCGTTGGTTCTCGTAAACAAAATAGGTGTTTATCAGACAGTGCCTTGTTAAGTCTACAAGGTGTTGAGGTGGTTTGTATTTTTCTATTATGATATCCAAGGCTTCGTCGATAGGGATGTTGGTGAAAAGGGACACTACGTCAAAACTTACAAGAAGGCACTCTTGTTGTAAGACCGTTTTTCTAAGTATTTCGGTGAAATGTGTCGAATTTTTCACATATGAGTCTGCCTCCTCTGCAAACGGTTGAAGTTGTTGGGCTAGATATTTGGCTAGGTGTTGTGTTGGAGATCCAATTGAGCTTACTATTGGCCTCAAAGGTGCACCTTCTTTATGTACTTTTGGTAACCCATAGAATTTCGGACATCTCGATGACTTTTCACGCGGAATGAGTTGCAGTTGGAGATTTTTGTCGATCCTACTTGCTTGGATTTTGGCCTTGGTTGTTTTCTCCAAATAAGTTGTTGGGTCAGTAGTAATTTGTTTATATGCTGGATCTTGTAGCAATGTTTGAATTTTTTGAATTTTTATCAGCAGGTAGAATGACAATGTCCTTTTTGAGGCGAAGTTGTTTCAAGGCCTCGCATCTAATTTTCTGATAACTGATCCCTGCCGGGATCGATGGTAAAATGACGACGTTTCGGCAGAGTCACATCTGCCCTCTTCAGGTCGGTTCGCATAATTCTCCTAGCCTTCTGCTTTCGCTTCTAGTTACTCGAATACTAAGATTTTCAGAAGCGCTCCCGCCTGCAGATTTGTAATTTCCGTTTGAGTTGTTATTGGACGGCTCCGGGCCGGTACGTTGTTTAATAAAATTTTCCAACAATTCGATAAGTTCTGAATTTCATTGCGTTTGTTTAGACTGTGAGGCCTCTTCGCTATTTCAATTGCCTCTCTTACGAGTCTTGGCTAAGGGATTCAATTACGCTATTGCTCCCTCTCACATACCAACAGAGAGCATAATATGTGGTGTGGAAACAGCAGTTTCAAAATTAGATGCGAACACCGCTGAAATAATTAGACAAGATGTGTCACATGTTCTAAGAAAGTCTAAACCACCCAAAAGGAACCTATCTGTAGAAGAAAATGAGGCCTTGAAACAACTTCGCCTCAACAAGGACATTGTCATTCTACCTGCTGATAAAGGAAATGCGACTGTAATTTTAGCTACAGCGGATTATTCAAACAAAATTCAAATATTGCTACAAGATCCAGCATATAAACAAATTACTACTGACCCAACAACTTATTTGGAGAAAACAACCAAGGCCAAAATCCAAGCAAGTAGGATCGACAAAAATCTCCAACTGCAACTCATTCCACGTGAAAAGTCATCGAGATTTCCGAAATTCTATGGGTTACCAAAAGTACATAAAGAAGGTGCACCTTTGAGGCCAATAGTAAGCTCAATTGGATCCCCAACACAACACCTAGCCAAATATCTAGCCCAACAACTTCAACCGTTTGCAGAGGAGGCAGACTCATATGTGAAAAATTCGACTCATTTCATCGAAATACTTAGAAAAACGGTCTTACAACCAGAGTGTCTTCTTGTAAGTTTTGACGTAGTGTCCCTTTTCACCAACATCCCTATCGACGAAGCCTTGGATATCGTAATAGGAAAATACAAACCACCTCAACACCTTGAAGACTTAACAAGGCACTGTCTGATGAACACCTATTTTGTTTACGAGAACCAACGATACAAACAAGAGGAAGGAGCTCCAATGGGATCGCCACTCTCACCAGTTATAGCGAACCTTTTTATGGAGAGCTTTGAGGAGTTGGCACTAAGAACAACAACTCTTAAACCCAGTTTATGGTTGCGATATGTGGATGATACATTTATGATTTGGCCTCATGGGAGGGAACACCTCAATACTTTTTTAGACCACCTTAATGGTATCCATCACAAAATAAAATTTACCATGGAGGTTGAAGCCAACAATCAACTGCCGTTAGTTGAAGATCTCATAAATAGGAAGGAAGATGGAAACCTTGGCCATACAGTATATAGGAAAGCAACCCACACCAACAGATACCTTCATGGTAATTCCCATCACCACCCAGCCCAACTACAGGCCGTCGTCAAGACTTTAGTAACCAGATCACAAAGACTAGCTGACCAGGATAACATCAAACAGGAAATGGACAGTTTAAAAACAGCTCTGAGACAAAACGGATTTACAGACCGAAATATACAAAGAGCCCTAAAGTCAAAACCGAGACAAACAGACGAGGAGCATGAGACACCAATAACCAAGGCTTATTTACCGTATGTCAAGGGGACCACGGACAGTATTGCAAGAATTCTACGGAGACACAATATAGACAGAAAAATAAGCACGATGTTGAGGATTCCGAAGAGGAGGATCCCTTTAGAACAGGGAGTGTACGAGATTCTATGTGCAGACTGTCATAAAACCTATGTGGGGCAAACTAATAGAAGAATTCAAGCTAGACGTGATGAACACCAGAACGCTGTAAGAAAGCAGGAAAAAACAACATCAATTGCGGAACACGCCATCACGATGTCACACCGAATAGACTTTGAGAACACCAGAGTACTGGCAAATATAGAACACCCGAAATCAAGACTCGTAAGAGAGGCAATTGAAATAGCGAAGAGGCCTCACAGTCTAAACGCACGCTATGAAATTCAGAACTTATCGAATTGTTGGAAAATTTTATTAAACAACGTACCGGCTCGGACCCGTCCAATAACAACTCAAACGGAAATTACAAATCTGCAAGCGGGAGGCGTGCCCACTGAGCGCCCAGGGCCAATCACACGCAGCCGTTCACGGTGCCAACCAATAGGCGCCGAGCCGCGACTATATAACAGCGCGAGCGCTTCTGAAAATCTTAGTATTCGAGTAACTAGAAGCGAAAGCAGAAGGCTACGAGAATTATGCGAACCGACCTGAAGAGGGCAGATGTGACTCTGCCGAAACGAAAAATGATTATTCATTGTTACTTAAAGATTTATCTAGTCTAGTTTAACACTCATTTTTGTCCTTTTTAAATTGTTATAAAGTTTTATTATTTTTTTCATTATTTTCAAGTTTATATTAAAAGTTTAATTCTTTGTGAAGTATAAATAAAGTATTTTTTAAAAAGAGAAATTTTGGAAGTGTGATATAACAAATTGGCGCAGTCAGTAGGATCCGTCTAACGTTACTAGAACGCGGGTACTCTAACTGGTAGCGGCGGATTCCTATCCCTCAACAGAACAACGAACCTGAAAGAAGTCCTCACCGCAATCAAACGTAGAACACGGCGCTTTCAATGTTCCTGTTGGTATAAATAATGGTGAATCGTCATTCGTTTTAAGTAAATATTATTTAATTGATTTTATTGAACATTGATTTTTAAGATTTGATATAATTTATTTGATTTGATTGAAATTGATTTATTTTAATATTTGATTTTACACATTTATCAATTTGATTTTTATTTTGATATATTTGATCCAAATGAAATATTGATTTATTTCATTAACTGATTTATTTTATTCTATTGATATATTTATTTGATTTCTTTTTATTGATATTGGTATAGTTGATTTACTTATTTCATTGATTTTTTTTTGAATAACTGATTTATTTGATTTTACTATTTTAATTGGTTACCATACAGGTCTATCATTCAAACAATCGTTATTCCCATTAACGTATTCTACAGTTTATTAATTTTCTATACGTTTTAATATTTCATTTTTACATCCTTGTTCCATTTCTTTTATATCGATTAATATAAAAATTGGCACAAGCTTCTCCAACACCGGTTACCACCGAAACCGAGAGATATCGGTTAACGGAAATATTTTCCGTTATACCCGAATTTGAAGGCGACCAAATTTCCTTGGGAACCGTTATAGATGCGTGTAATTGCGCATATAACATGTCCACGGCGGATCAAAAATATTTGTTAGTGATCCATAACAAAAATAAACTCAAAGGGAAAGCGGTGCAGTTGATAAATTCAAGGAATCCCGGATCATACCTCGAAATCAAACAACTCCTGACCCTACACTTTGGAGATTCTCACTTTCAAACGAGTCCCCACTAACATTTTAGAATCGACTCCAAGTTTTGAGTGCGAAAATGCACTCCTGTATCCACAAAACTGCTGGGCTTAGTCCAGAACAAAAAGACGCCCAGACCAATCTAGTGGACACAATGGTTATGAACACCCTTCTTACGGGATTAGAACCCGGTTTAGGTCAAGTAATACGTACCAGTAATCCAAAAGATCTTCTTGAGGCACATTCCCGGATTAGAAGAGAGCTTGAACTTTCTTATTTCGAGGATCAGAAAACGAACAAATCTGTTCCTCTCAAACCCAACTTCCAAGTACGAAAGCCGACACAACCTCTTAAGTGCCACATAGCCGTAAACTGCCGATTGAAAGCACAAAACAACTCTCAAACATTCAATCAAAACCATAGGCCAAATCCTGTTGGGCCTAACCAACCAACAAGGTCAAACTTCCCCTCAAACAATCTCCCAGTTCAACAATGACAACAATTTCGTCCACAAAACTTCCAGAGACCCCTTTTTAGGTCTCAAATTAACCCAAATTATTCTCGTCCTCCTGTTATCCAGAATAACCCAAATAACCGCCCTGAAAGGACACATCATTTCAATCAACATCAAAATAATGTTTACTCACAATATTCGGATTTCTATACCGCTAACAACAACACTTACGACTATGAGTATGATAGTCAATATTATTCAGGCTTCGAAGAAACTTTTGATGATACCCCTGTCGAGCCATTTAATTGTCACGATTATCAGGATTTTTCTAGCGCTTCCGAGCCTAGACCAACCTCCCGATTCGACAACAACTTTGTGCGAAGTCGAAACCCAAATTCAAAATCTGAATCTGGACGATTTGAACCCCGACTGAACTTCCCGGAGCAACTATTTCACTAAGTCCTCTTCTTACCGTTAATTCTAAACACCTTTATTACATTCTTGACGCGTCTTCTAAATTCAAACTACTTATTGATACCGGAGCTGGTAACTCTATCTTCAAAGAACATACCGTAAAGAATTTCACCCAAAGATCTCCTGAAAGGGTAACGATTAAAGGTATTACCCATGAAAAAATCCCTATTTCACAATCTACCCTAATTTCATTCGCTCCACGTAACCCACATAAAGTTTTCATATACGATTTGGACATTGAGTTTGACGGCACACTAGGTTTAGATTTTCTTTAACACTATGAATGCATAGTTGACTTAAAATCTAAACAGCTAATAACAAATTTTAAAACCATCCCTTTACACAAAGTTCCCGATAACGATCAACCCTTGACTGATGTACCCGACACACCCAATGTTAAGCCAAATATTACTTCACAAACATCTACACAAAACAAAAAAACCATTGAGGCACGCACAGAAAAGATCTTTAAACTTAAATGCGATCTCTCTAACATCGACGCCATCTTACCAACTCAAGAAATTGACAGAGTACGATTTCCAAACGCACTCGTACACATTAACGCAAATGGCGAATTTCTAACTTCCATCATCAACGTTAACGCGATGCCCAAAACAGTAACTGTTTCTGATTTAAAACTGGAACCACTTGACAAAACTCACCCTCTTCTGAATTTCAATACAGACGATTATCATGATTCCCAATACATAGACAGAAACTCAACTATTAGACAACAAATTAGAACTGATCATCTAAATGACGAAGAACGCGAACAAATCACTAATCTTTGTTTGGAATTTCAAGATATTTTCTATCTTGAAGGTGACGTCTTGACTTTGACTAACGAGGTTAAACATTCGATTGATACGAATAACGCAAAGCCCGTTTTCACTAAATCATATAGATATCCTCAAGTTCATAAAGAGGAAGTGAAAACCCAAATTGGAAAAATGCTTGAACAAGGTATCATTAGGCACTCCTCATCTCCTTGGTCGTCCCCTGTATGGGTCGTCCCCAAGAAGCTCGATGCTTCTGGTAAACAAAAGTGGCGAGTTGTTATCGATTACAGGAAATTAAATGAATTGACTGTAGACGATAAACATCCTCTGCCAAATATCTCTGATCTTCTTGACCAACTTGGAAAGTGTCAATATTTTCGACACTGGATCTCGCTTCCGGGTTCCACCAGTGGGAAATCCAAAAGGAAGATATTCTTAAGACTGGCTTTTCTGTCGAAAATGGTCATTACGAATTTGTTCGTATGCCATTTGGTTTAAAAAATGCACCTTCTACTTTTCAGAGGGTCATGGACAATATTCTTCTGGGTATCCAGAATGAATGTTGTCTCGTCTACATGGATGATATCATCGTCTACACTCCGACCATCCATGAACATATTTTCCGGTTGACAGAAGAAGAACGACTTCGGAAGTCTAACCTAAAAATTCAACCTGATAAGTGCGAATTTCTTCGTAAAGAAGTGGCTTATCTTGGCCATCTTATCACACAAGACACCTTCAAAGATTGAATGTATTCAGAACTTTCAAACTCCAAAAGACATCAAATCTTTTCTTGGTGTCGCTGGGTATTATAGACGCTTCATACCAAATTTTGCGAAGATCTCTAAACCTCTGACTAAACTACTCCAAAAAGACGTCAAATTCATCTTTGACGCAGATTGCAAGTCTTCCTTCAATGAACTGAAGCAAGCCCTTGTATCTGACCCAATCCTGATATATCTAAACTTTGAAGAACCCTTCCTGCTCACTATTGATGCTAGTGCTTTTGCTATTGGAGCGGTTCTTTCTCAAGGCCCTGTGGAAAAAGATCTCCCTATTGCATACGCTTCTCGTACCCTCTGTGCTGCAGAGACACGATATTCCACCATCGAACGAGAATTGTTGGCCATAGTTTGGGCTGTTAAGCACTACAGACCTTATCTTTTTGGGAGAAAGTTTACACATCTGTGTGACCACCGTCCGCTTACTTGGCTCTTTTCGATCAACGATCAACTGGAGACGACACGTGTATGCTGATTCAGCTGGGAACTTGTTGCTTGGTGTTTTCATATAAGTCGATGGAATACTGAGCGAGCGCTTCTGAAAATCTTAGTATTCGAGTAACTAGAATCGAAAGCAGAAGGCTACGAGAATTATGCGAACCGACCTGAAGAGGGCAGATGTGACTCTGCCGAAACGTCGTCATTTTACCATCGATCCCGGCAAGGATCAGTTATCAACTACGCGGATGAATTCCCGGAAACCACCTAACACATTTAGTGCCGCGAAAACTTAAAAACAAATATATATATATATATATATATATATATATATATATATATGTTATATAAGTATTTAAACAGACTTTATATTAAATTAACTTCTAATTATAAGGTCAAATACTGTCATTATTCCCACATTGTAATATGATACTTGTTAGTAATTTTTATCACGTTCGACCTTTTTCATTTATACTTGGTAACCAAAACTGTACACTTCTTATTTTTCAGTTCACATAAAAACTGATGACCATCCATTTTGAAACGACACGCTTAAATTGTCTTTGTTTAACACGCGTGTCGACTCATCATTTTGTAATGTTATAAATACTAGTGTAGGACCTTCAGTCGTTAGATGATTAGTTGACTTATATTCTTATAGTTGAAAGTTGTTATTATTATTTTTGTATTTAATTAAATAAATTGTTTTTAAAAAGTGAATTTTGAAAATCGTAATATAAAAAGTGGCGCAGTCAGTAGGATTCCATTACGCTGCTAGAACCGGCGTTAGAAGAAAAGCTTAACTGGTACCGGTGGATTCCAATCCTTTGAAGGAAGAAAAGAACCTCGAGACGTCCCAACTACAACACGTAGAACACGGCAACTTCGATGTTTCGATTAATGTAAGTACAAACAATTAAGTAATCATCTCGCAAATATTTGTTTTACCAATTTGAATTTATTTTATCGATATATAATTTTGATTTTATTTTATTTTTACTGTTCGGACGTTCAATATCCCGGAACATTTTAAACCGAATTGTACTATTTTCCATTTGGGTTTATTTTACTTTGTGCACAATTTTGTAATCTTCTACATTCTTAAAACAAAAACGTGGTAAACGTTTTGATAATTCTAGATATTTTCTTTAATTTTGAACATTTTTATTACCGTATATTTTTAATCAACCGAAATAATGGCATCTCCCCAAACTTCAGCAGATCCGGAGACTGAACCCTACCGGCTTTCAGAAATCTTTTCCATTGTCCCTGAGTTTGAGGGCGATCAAATCTCGCTAGGGACATTCACTGATGCGTGCGACTGCGCGTATAATATGTCAACGGGCGACCAACGCTATCTTTTACTTATACACATTAAAAATAAGCTGAAAGGCAGAGCGGCCCAATTAATTAATTCACGCAACCCCGCGTCCTATTTGGAACTTAAACAACTTTTAAACTCTCATTTCGGTGATTCTAGAGATTTGACATCTCTCATACAAGATTTACAACGTCTAAGACAACTTCCCAACGAATCGCCTCTCACATTTTATAACAGATTGCAAGTACTTACTGCAAAAATGTATGCCAATATTCAGAAAACCTCGAATTTGAATGCAGATCAGAAGACAGCCCAAACGAGTCTAATAGACACTATGGCGCTGAACACTCTTCTGACCGGTTTAGAACCGCGTTTAGGGCAAATCATCCGCGCCGGAAACCCGAAAGACCTGTTAGAAGCCCACGTACGAATTAGGCGTGAATTACAACTGTCCTACTTCGAAAACCAAAAAACACCTAAACAAATTCCCCCTAAGCCTAATCAACCCTTTCGAAAGCCTAATCCGCAAATTAATAAGTGCCTATCATGTGGAAGATTCGGACATCACACGTCCGAATGTCGCTCTCGAAACTACCAGACACCAGTCTATAACAATAGTAACGGCAATAATAATAATTTTAGACCAAACCCTTTTACTAATAATTTCTCACAAAATCAGAATCAACAACCTAGGCAAAATCAGTCACCCTTCAGACAAAACCAGTTCTCTAACCAGCCAAGAACGTTTCAGCAAAGTACGCAACAACCACGCCAATCGGTCATCCAACGGAATCCCGGTTTTCGCCCAAATCCAAATGAAACACATCACTTAAATTATACGAATTACCCTAACCAGGACGATGATTATTATACAGTTAATAATCAACCCTACGATGATTACAATAGCACTGATGATCAAAGGGAATATGATTATTATAGTCAGTCATGCAATCCAGAAGCAATTAATATTAATTATCATACTGCTGATAACTATCAAACTGTCGATTTAGATCCCTTAGAGAATCAAAACTATCAGGATTTTCTATCTCTTCCAAATTTAGACCACCCTCCAGACATAACGACCAGCCTCGCAACACAGATCCAAACTATCAATCTCGAGGACCTGAACCCGAATATAAACTTTCCGGAACAGACATTTCTGTAATTACTCTCCATACTGTAAACTCCAAAAATCTGTACTATATTAACGATGCGACTGGAAACTATAAATTACTAATAGATACTGGCGCAGGAATTTCTATCTTTAAAGAGCATACCGTCAGAAATTATTCTGAACGATTCCCGGAAAATGTCGTTATTCAGGGAATTACAGACAAAAAGATCCCCATTTCTCAGTCAACCCTTATACCATTCACTCATGGTAACCCCCATAAAGTATTCATATGTAACCTCGACATCGAGTTTGATGGCATTTTAGGGTTAGATTTTTTAGAACATTATGAATGTGTAATCGATCTAAAATCTAAACAACTCAAGACAAATTTCAAAGATATCACTCTTCACAAGGTCTCCTCCTTGCCCCTTTCAGATATCACTCCCTCGACAGTCCCCAACACATCGTCTCAAAAAAATTTCTCAAACTATATTTCTATAGAACCTCGTACAGAAAAAATATGTAAACTACGTTGTCACCTTTCCAACACCGACGCTGTTTTACATACCATCGAGAAAGAGAAAGTCAGACTACCCAATTCCTTGGTATATGTAAACCATAACGGGGAATTTCTAACTTCAGTTATCAATGCCAACGCCATCCCAAAAACAATTAACTTTGAAAACATAACAATAGAACCCCTTGTACAAACACAACCCTGTTTTAACTTTAACGACTCGTACGAAACTCCAGATATCGACAGAAACTTACTCATAAGACAACAACTCCGGACTGAACATTTAAACGACGAAGAAAAAGACATGATTACCAACCTTTGCTTAGATTTCCAGGATATATTTTACTTAGAAGGAGACTCACTATCCTTTACCAACGAAATTAAGCATTCAATCGAGACTAGTAATTCCAGACCCATCTTTACTAAATCTTATAGGTACCCTCAGGTACATAAAGAAGAGGTTAAAGACCAAGTAAGCAAAATGCTCAACCAAGGTATCATTCGTCACTCAACTTCCCCGTGGTCTTCCCCAGTTTGGGTTGTTCCCAAAAAGCTAGACGCCTCAGGCAAACAAAAATGGCGTGTCGTCATTGACTACAGGAAACTTAACGAAGTCACAGTAGACGACAAATATCCATTGCCTAACATCTCCGATCTTTTAGATCAACTAGGCAAATGCCAATATTTTTCTACATTAGATCTCGCCTCCGGTTTTCATCAGATAGAGATCGATTCCAAAGATATCCCCAAGACAGCATTTTCAGTCGAAAACGGCCATTACGAGTTTGTTCGTATGCCGTTCGGTTTAAAAAACGCCCCGTCCACATTTCAACGTGTCATGGACAACATCCTCCTTGGAATTCAAAATGAACGTTGTCTAGTATACATGGACGACATCATTGTATACTCCCCAACAATTCACGAACACATTTCACGGTTGACCGAAGTCTTCAAACGTCTTCGCAAATCAAATCTTAAGATTCAACCCGACAAATGTGAATTCTTAAGAAAAGAGGTAGCGTATCTTGGCCATCTAATTACGCAACAAGGTGTAAAAGCGAACCCCGAAAAAGTCCAAAATTTCCCAGAACCAAAAAATCCAAAAGACATTAAATCTTTCTTAGGATTGGCCGGATACTATAGAAGATTCATCCCCAACTTTGCCAAAATGTCAAAACCACTTACAAAACTTCTCCAAAAAGATGCAAGATTCTTCTTTGATTCTGATTGTAAGTCATCATTTAACGACTTAAAGAAAGCTCTCATTTCAGACCCCATTCTCAACTACCCCAATTTTGAAGAACCGTTTCTTCTCACCACGGATGCCAGCGCTTTCGCGATTGGTGCAGTTCTTTCGCAAGGTCCTGTAGGAAAAGATCTTCCTATCGCTTATGCCTCTCGCACTTTATGTACGGCCGAAACTCGATATTCTACCATCGAAAGGGAATTGCTTGCCATAGTGTGGGCAGTAAAACACTTCCGTCCGTATTTATTTGGCCGTAAGTTTACTTTAATTACCGATCACCGCCCGCTTACGTGGCTTTTCTCGATCAAAGATCCAGGCAGTAGACTTGCCAGATGGCGACTAAAACTCGAAGAGTACAATTATAAGATTGAACACAAACCTGGAAAGATAAACAAAAATGCAGACGCTCTATCGCGAATTAAAATCAATCACTTCCACCAAATAGCCAATTTTCAGTCAAAAATCCACGCCTTCAACGACACCGACTCAGAAGACGAAGGTGAACAAGAATCCGAAGAACCCGAACTTAATGACGAACTACTAACTAACGAATTTAACAAATTTGTCGACTTATATAAAACAAGATCTCTAATTGACTACTCGAAAATCGAAACGACAAATTCTCAACTTCTCGACAAAACTCATAAACAAATTATTACATTCTTTTGGCAAAACAAGTTAACTGATCTCCACGATTGGATCATGGATGATATCTTCGAAGAAGATATTAACTTTGAAAACTATTCTCTCAACACCTTTGCCAGTAAATCAGTTAAAAATCGTAAATACTTTATAATCCCCTTGCCATTTGACCCAGAAACAGTCGTTCAATTTCTGTTTTTCATCATTTACAAATCACAGAATAAATTTGATCCCGAAACAACGTACTATGTCGAAAACAATTTGGAACTTCCAATTCTCGAAACCTTTTCTTATATCTTTGCAGACAAAGATATTAAACTGAAAATATGTCAAAACATTATAAAAACACCTTCAGAACACGAAATACTGCAAATTTTAGAAAACTATCATCAAGGAAAAAATAATCTTCATCGCGGAATCAACGAAACGGTCAGACGAATAAAGGAAAAATATAATTGGACAGGTTTAACAAAAAACGTAGAAAATTTCATCAAATCTTGCGAAATTTGTCAAAAGGTGAAAACATGTCGAAAAAACCTAAGTTCCCCTTTAGTTATAACAGAAACGCCGAAAACACCTTTCGAGCGAATTAATGTCGACGTTTTTGAATACCCATCGAGAAATTACGCTCTGACAGTTAGAGACGAGCTAACAAAATTCACACAGGCATATCCAATAAAGGATAAAACAGCAAAAACCGTCGTTAACACGCTTATCCTTTATTTCCAACATTACGGCACCCCGTTGCGAATTCATTGCGACTGCGGCCGTGAATTTGATAATGTTCTAATGAAAGACTTCTGTGAGCTTTACAACATAAAACTTACATTCTCAAGTGTGGGTCACCCACAATCCAACGGTTCCATTGAACGATTCCACTCAACATTATCGGAAATGATCAGAGCAAATATAGCCGAAAACCCAGACGAACATCCGTTTAACGTTTTGCCATACGCAATAATTACTTATAACAACACCAAAAATAAAACTCATGGCTTTACACCCTACGAGCTTATTTTTGGCCACACGTCTAGTAGACCCCCGGAAACGCTTTATAACCAACAGAACCTCATTTCCAAATACGTAAGAGATCTCAACAATCGTATGGAGTACTTTTACAAACTAGCGCGTTCAAAAACTGAACAACAAAAAGAAAAGGCAAAAACTCGATTCGACCAACACGTACCTGAAAACCGACCAAATTATAACATAGGCGATAAAGTATATTTGAAAGAATCGCAAATTTCTAGTAAATCACAAAATAAATATAATGGTCCTTTCCAAATAACTGAACTCTTTCAAAATTCTGCAGTCTTACTAAATCCCGAGACAAATCAATCTACAAAAGCAAATTTTGACAGATTGAAACCATATTTTGAGTGAAAATTACTTCTTTTCAGACTCCTCGGACTCTTCTCAATCGCAACATCTCAATATACGATAACACCTATAAACAACACCGTAGGACTCTTCTTTCATGAAGAAGGAAGCATCAAAATTTCGAATGACAAGTGGACATTGCTTGTCTACAAAGATCTCCACCCATTCGGTGACGCAATTTCCAATAATGACAAAATACTAGACACTTTAGTTGACACTATCAATTCAAACTTAACTACTCTACTTAGTTCATTCAAACCACAAGTACAAACACACGTCAGCCTTCTCAAACAAATATCAGACACAGTAAACTTGAAATATCAAGAAATATTCGCGGACACGAAAATTCACTTAAACCGACAGAAACGCGGACTTATTAATGGATTAGGAACAATTTGGAAATCAATAACTGGCACTCTGGATGCAAACGATGGTCAATATTTTAATGATTGTATCAACAAGATTACTCATGACGAACAACAAATCGAAAATCTACTGAAGAACCAAATCTCTGTTACGACTTCCGTAATCAAAAATTTTAATTCAACGGTTCGTAAACTACAAATAGATGAAGAAACCTTTAATAAGAATATTAATGAAATCAGGCAAGCCATTGCTTTTATTTCAGACGACCTTCAGTTCTTTGAGACACTTGTCAAAACTCTAGATTTATGTGAATCATTAATGGAAAGCTATGTCTTTATTCAAGATGCCCTTAATGATGTATTATCGGCAATATCTTTCGCTCGCATTAAAATGTTACATAGTTCAATCATTACACCGGCAGATTTAGTCGACTCACTTCAAATTATCTCTCACTCTTTGCACAAAAACAATTTGCCCTTATCTATTAATGCCCATAATATTGCACAATATATCGACATCATCGAATTGGAAGCATTTCAATTAGACACGAAAATATTATTTTGTATTAAGAATCCCCTTAGTAAACCCTGAAACTTTTACCCTTTTTCGTTTATACCCAATTCCGATACTTGACGACCGAACAGGGTTTCATCACATTTTACCAACCACAACCAAATATATTGCGAAAAACGATGATTCACTATTGTATACTACATTTCGGAACTTGGACAACTGCAAGTCCTTAAGCCAAGTTCAATGGATATGTTCAGACGTTCTCCCGTATCCTATAGATAGCGATTCAACTTGTGAGGCCCAGCTGTTGAAGCAGTCCACCTTCCTTCCAAAGGTTTGTCAGATTTCCATATTCTACGCCAAGGACTACAATGTATATAAGATTAGCTCAAACTTTTGGCTAATTACTGTTTCTGAGATTTTACCTATCACCATAAAGTGCAGTGGAAACAGCGTTGTAACACTAACAATTACAACAAACTCAGTCCTAAATTTGCAGGCCGATTGTAACGCATTCATTGGCAACACTCGAATTCATTCAAGCAAACTGATTGACAATTTCCAAAATATCACATACAAGAGTCATCCAATTCAAATACCGTACAACTGCTGCAAATCTATACCACCGAAAAACTATGTCCCAGATCTAAAGCCACTCAGACTAAACAAGATCGATGCAGACGACCTCAACATAGCTCAACATAAGTTGAACCAATATTCAGAAGAGCTAGACAAATTAATAAACCAACCGTTTATTAAAAAACACATGCCATGGTTCACAATTTTATCAATTACATTAATCGTTTTACTAATCCTTATCTACATTTTCTATAAATGCAAACCAAGAAGACAATCCAGATTGTTGGCCATAACAACAAACGGCGACGATCCACCGTCACCTTCACCAATGCCATGTAGTCAAGTCAGGAACTTCAGATTCCTTCCCAGATGACGTCCAAGTATTCGACTCCAGGAACCCATCGAAGATACAGAACTCACAAAAATGGTTTGAAAAGTTGAAGCACAGCATCAACTTTTTCAGGATAAATGGAGTTGTTATATAAGTATTTAAACAGACTTTATATTAAATTAACTTCTAATTATAAGGTCAAATACTGTCATTATTCCCACATTGTAATATGATACTTGTTAGTAATTTTTATCACGTTCGACCTTTTTCATTTATACTTGGTAACCAAAACTGTACACTTCTTATTTTTCAGTTCACATAAAAACTGATGACCATCCATTTTGAAACGACACGCTTAAATTGTCTTTGTTTAACACGCGTGTCGACTCATCATTTTGTAATGTTATAAATACTAGTGTAGGACCTTCAGTCGTTAGATGATTAGTTGACTTATATTCTTATAGTTGAAAATTGTTATTATTATTTTTGTATTTAATTAAATAAATTGTTTTTAAAAAGTGAATTTTGAAAATCGTAATATAATATATATATATATATATATATATATATATATATATATATATTCTTTGTTGTAACCCCTGTACATCCGTTTCTTAAGAAAATGGAAATGTACTAAGCATTTCCATTTATTGGTTGTGTAAGTAACAAACAGTTTACTTATATTGAACTGAGCCCCTCTTTAAATATTAACGGGGAGTACGCTAGATGTTTAATATTAAAGAGTAGCAAAAATACATTTCATTAAATTATATTACTCGAAATACATACAAATAAAAATTGTATAGTCGTTAAAAATTGAATTTTACAATATTTTTGTTAGTCAAGAATACATCACATATGGCAACATCGAAAAGACTGTTTTACTGAAAGCGCGTTTCCATAAACTTCAACCATACCTTCTTGAATGATATTTATCATAGTAAAATATACTTTGTGCCAATCACAACTAAAATTGGAGAAGATTCTGAAAATAATAAAAATATCTCTTAATAATAGTTATATACCATTAGAAGGTCAGATTGATATTTTATTAAAACCTTAAAAAGAGTTGAATAATTTGAAAATTGATTTATTATAAAGTACATGGAGAATTTAAAGAAACATTACTAGATAAGCAAAATTATATGCTTGAAGAAACAAATGTCTTTTGTGAATACCATCTACTTATTCTTCTGTGTCATACTGTGTCCTACCGAAATAATACCCTTTATCAAAATGTTGTTACTTTCACTATAAAATTTAATACCAAAGCAGGTTTTCTTCCTTCCTATATCATTTATACAAGGTTCGTTCCTTCAACGCAGATAACCGATTCGCAACTGTTGCCAACTGATTTCCTGTTCCATCAAAAGCGAATCGTTCACTAAACGGTTAGTCATTTGTTCCATGGCATCGATGATCGATTGCCAACCAGTTATTGTACGGTTATTTCAGTAATCACCGTCAAGGATGAATCGTTTGTACTGACATGCGCGTTATACCGTTTTTGTTTTGTTGTGTTCCGGTAACATTTGAAACCTAAAATATTTTTTCTATTTTTAAATTAAAACGGATGATTCCGATATTGATTCAAGTTTATGTAGCTATATAGTATACAGAAGAGAATACAGTGGGAACGAGTATGATGATTTGGACTTACTAGAGGCTTACAAAAAATTTGAAAGCATTTCGTTTTCTTAGAGAAATATTTTTGGAAAAATTTAGAATGTCAAAATATTATTAAATGTTTGACATTGTTTCTAAGCAATATCAATATACAAGTAAGAAAATAGCCAATCCAAAATAAGTAGATCCGTATAGAACATTTAGGGATAATGGTTTTCCAAATTTTATGACAGCTTGAATGGCTGCCACATTCAAATTGATAAACATGAAGATGCTGAGTCTTATATTAATGGGAAATGTTATGACCAGTTCAAGTAAGGTGCTGTAACAATAGCGTTATTTTAGTGTAACACCCATGTATATTTTTTTAGATGTAAGCTGTTTGTAGCAATAAATGAAATATTTGATATACCTGTAGGTTAGCATGGGTCAGTGCATAGTAACTGTGTATTTCAGAACTCAACCCTCCATAACAGGATTGAAGAGAATATTTCATACTAGCTGACAGTGGTTACTCATTAAACCCTACTCAATATAAAAATAGAGGAAATATTTCTTGCAGTCAACTGAATTATGTATTATTGTATCAAAAATAGATGTGATTGAGCATTGCATTGGCATTTATACCACATAAAGTTAATTTGTATTTATCTTATTATGTGTTAAGAGCTGTTTGTGTTTTATGTTTGCCTGGAAGATATCAATATTGAAAAGGAAGATGTGCATGTTCACAATGAAGCACCAAATGGTGGTGTATTAGATAATGTAGTTAAGATTAATGTTCAAGCAATAAGGAATGAAGTAGTTAATAAATTAACAATATGAAATTAAGTATTTATTTACTTGTAATTGCAAAGTATTTTTTTGAAAATTCATTTATTGTAATAATAAATGTTATATCACTGAAGTTATCCTTTATCATATCATTATTTTATTCATTCATATTAATTTGGATTAATTTAAAGTCAGTCATACTGAAATATAATCACAAGGCAAAATAAAATAAAATAGTTTATTATATACAGTTCTAAAGCTATAGAAAAATAATATCTACATTAAATATTCTTTTATTAGTGAATTCTTTAATCAACAGATTTCTCTATATTACATTATGGCTTCGTTCCTCTCTTCCATAATTTATATTTTCTACAGGTGTATTTTATTTGCCCCTTGTACTAAGTCTGTTTTCGTCTGGAATATTCTTCTCCATAATACTGTCATCAATGGATTTACTGGCTTACTAGTACAGGCTTAAGCTTATATACAAAATATTTTATTTCATGACCCGTACTGGTATGAATTCTTTGTAATTTCTTTCAAGCAATCTCCCCTGATTACTGCATTTTGTTGTCACCAATATTGACGTTTGCATTTGCCTGGCAATTTCTCATCACAGATAATTTTGATTTTTAATTGCGTTATTCCTATATTTTTTACATATCCGTATAAAGCCAACATGCATTTTGTTGATTGACCTCTCAATTTTTGAGTAATAAATAAAATATAAAAATTATCTGACAGAACCTTTATTAATAGCACTTTGTGTACGGTTTCGTCGTTGCGTGGATATGTTCTCTGAAACAGTAATATTTTAGTCATCAAACTCTTCCATCAGACGATTTGGTTAACCGATACATGAACCCGTTGCGAATTAGCGATTCATGTACCGATTCATGATCAGTTATCGACGATTGCTGAAGGAACGAACCTACAGTGTTTTTGTTAATTAATTCACAATAATCAGCCATCTAAAAATTGGTTGAAGTCATTTTTGACTAATTCACAACATCTGCTTAATTTTTTCTACTCAACGACACATAGCTATAAATTGAGTTATAAGTTGAGCTATAATTTATTTTTAATTTAATATCTAAGTCGGGCTTAGATATTAAATTATCATTCATATCACAGACCTTTTCAGAAAATTTGAAATTAATAGGATGTTGCCTTTCACATTTTGTAATTATATGACAAAAACGAATAGGTGTAGTTCTGGAATATTTTTTTATTGGAAATATATATCACATTTCAACAGAAATTCTGTATATTTAAAAATATCAAACGTTAGCAGTTCTCGACCAGAGCCTAGAATTACAATGAAATACAAACTGGGACAATTGGGCCTGTTATTATTAAACATACTGTTTTTTATATAATGTAATTATTTTATTTATATATTCTCAATCGTTGAACCCTTTTATATAAAAATGTACAAATCAAATACAATTACTGTTGTTTTGTGAATGATAGTTGTGGCATCTCTAGACTGTATTTATAGAATTTCCTTTGGAATAACACCATAATTACTGGAGCGTCACATAAATTCTGAATTTTCAAATTATGATAATTTGAAAGTAGCTTTGTCATTTCATATGATCTATAGATTTTTTATGTGCTACCTTGTTCATATCAAATTAGCAGTAAATTCTCTCAGTCAGTTTATATTGTCAAATATTTTAATATAAGATTTTAATGCAAGAATTGTTACTGCGAACTTTTTTAATTTTGTAATTTCTTTAATTCAATGTGTTAATTTTTATATTACCATTGAAAATGGGTCTGTATTAGATCCTGAAACATATGGAATATTTAAAAGATACACACTTTGTACACATTTTTAAGTAATTATGGTGTTATTCCCAATTCTAAAAATACAAACAATTACTTTTCGTCCAAATTACAAACACCACAAATCTTAAATAACAAAACATACTATTTAAGTAAATTACAGTAATCAGGTTAAAACAGTCTTTTAATAGTCATTCTTCAATTTCTGACCCGAGATTCCAAATATACCAAGACGGTACCGAAATAATTCTGCTTGTGATTCTAGTTAACGAATCGCTTATCCTATAGTTAAAGATAGTCGTATAATGACTCTTTAAACAGTTGAGTTACCCTACTCCGATTGTCCGGCAGGTAAAACGATAACCAAAAATTTCCAGAACTCATAAATATAGTAATGCTTTTTACTTTCATATCAATCACCAAATTTTTAGTAATTTGTTTTCCAACCAATGAACACATTACGGCCCAATTTATGCCGTTTTCTTAAAGTGTCAGCGCGAACTTCACTTGAGAACAAGAACTTCTTAAAAATTACATTTAAAAAAAGTTTCCTACAATGCAGGTCATAATAGCAAAAGTTGGACTTATTTTGGCACTGAATATGCAAAATGCTAAATTCACGGACATCTGTCATATGTTGCATGACATTACGGTGATATCACAAAGAGCAGAATATTAAACGTATAGTTGTTTTAAGTAAAGGCAAAAAGAAAGTAAATATAACGTCAGTTATGTGTAAACGGAAAAAGTACTTAGAAAAAACACACTAAAGATGTAAACAGAGTCAGTACTCTAATTATGTTAGCATTACCTATGTAAACTGTGGCATATGGTAAATATTAGCTCAAGTTTCCTGTTAATAACAAATGTCTGAAGATGTTCTCCAATTAATATTGTATCCGTTTCTTCCGGTTTTGAGAAACTACTAGACCATTTTTCAATAAGCAGCTTCATTTGTTCCCAGGTCATTCCTTTAAACGGTGACGTTGCGCAATCAGTTTCTGAAAATAACATTCAATATTATATCACAATTTTTAAGGAATTTAAATAATGAATAACTTAAATTGATATTTAATTTTCACTTATCATATGTTCACCTATTTATTCAGGTTGTCAATCAACAAGTAAACCCGTTTTCACCAGTTAGGCTTAAAAGATTTTGTCTAGCTAAGCTCATTAAATTAATGTTTTCTTAAATTAAATTGAGGTTGCATCGTAAAGTTCCCAAAAAACGTATTTCCTTTGTTCATTTTTAACATTTTCATTTAAAGCCAGTTGGCTAATTTTTCATAGAAGAGAAACAGTCCATCCCTAAAAATGTAATTAATAATAAAAGAACTCCTCTGAGACAAGGATCTATAAATTCCACTTAAAAAGCAATTCCTAAATGTGGAACTGGTGGCGATACCACGGCACCAACAGCTCATGAACCAATATTTGATCTAATTCAGTGCATAATAAATAAACAGTCTGTGTGGAGTTGTTTGTCACCCATAGCACGCATCCCCGGGTGGTGGATAGGAGCAACCACTTAAGGGGGAAAAGGATCCATCCTAAAAATGTCAGAAAACCTCAAAAAAATCCTGGTTCGCCTAGTCAGGGAGTTGGGTCACCAATCTATTGTCGGAAAAATATAAAAAAATGCTAAAAATCATACACTACACCTCGGAATAAGGACGGTTTTAACCAAATGACTACGGCTATAAAAACTGACTTTGGTGTATGGAACGTGGAATATACCAGGAATCACAACAAACTTAAAACAAAAACTATATGTTGATCTATCCGAAACAATCGCTGCTCAAAAAAGCAATATAACCAGACCATATCCAGGTGAGTAGTAGCAAGCGAAAGATTACTAAAAGTTAACGTAAACTTGAAAAGATACACAATAATTATAACTGCTACTTATCGCACCAGTGATGACGCGCGAGTAGAAGAGAAAAAAATATACTCTAAACTCCTAAGCGAGATAATATCTCAAATAGGTCAGAATGGAGAAATAGTAATTCTAGAGTATTTGAATGTCAGAATTGGTAATAAAGTAAACATGAAACAGCAAGCCCTCATGGAAAAATACCGGAAATAATAATGGATAAGTTAATAACTGTATGTCAACAACACGCACTTAGAATAACAAACGGATATTTCAAACGAGATCCACAAATATACATACACCCAAAGTACGAGAAACATAGGATCAGTAATCGACCATATTATGAGACAACAAATCAGAACAAGTATACACCACATCAGAGTATACAGATCTGCAGAGTGTGGAAGTGACCACTATTTATTAAAACCTAAAGTAATAATGCCTACAAACCGAAATAATTCAGATTAAAAGGCATCGGAATACCAAAGTACAATTTGGTGAGGTTTAACAAAGAAAGTACAAACAGAGGTACTCCCACAAGAATATAAACTCGAAACAACAGAATATCTACATAAAATGTTAATCGAAAGCATGTAAAAGAAAGTTTAGGACATACAAAGCTTATGAGAAAATCTTGAATTTTTTTGATGGAAAGATAAACTACAAGAGATGAAGGACCAGTAAACAACAGCCATATCACAAGACAACGGTAAAAAAAATAGAACAGTTCTAGCCACGTTTAAATTTGCTGTGGCAGAAACGAAGAACCAAAGCTGGGAAAGTATTTGTCAGGATTTAGATAGTTATTTAGGAGACTGACAATTAGGAATCATGGAATTGTACAAAAAACATTAGATCAGGAAGGAAGGCAGAAAAGGGAATAAATTCCATGTCAGAAAAATGACAAATCTTTGCTGGTAGAACATAGAACCGAATACAATACATTACCTTATTATGATATGAAATACAGATTTACACAGAACCAATAACTATTAACATCGAAAGAACAAAACAAGGAATAACGCAGCAAAAAAATGGACCTACCCCTGGCCCAGAAGGAATCACTGCGGCCTTAATAAAGAATGGAACAGGTAAATTATTTAATATTCTCGCAGAAATCTCAATAGACACCTACACGACGAACCAGTACCAAAGACATCGGAAGAAGGATGAATTACGGCCATAGACGAAAAAGGAAAGGAAAAAGGAAGTTTGTAACACATAACTACATTGTCACAACGATAACTAGTACAATTAGTAGATGGCAAGGAAAAATAATAAATGAGATTATATGTGAGGAATACCACAAATATGGCTTTAGAGCAGGCCGGTCTACAATTGATAGTACATTGATAGTTATCTCAAATAATAGAGATGAAAAGTAAGCTCACACGAGGTGCACCTATTGCTGGTTGATCTGCAGGAAGCATCTGACCCGTGCCTGTTTTAAAACTACGGGAAGGTCTAGAAAACCAACAAAAATGCAACACTAATAGACGCTATTAAAGAATTACATAGACACCCAACAGCCGGACTTAAATAGGATTTAAAGTAACATGAATTCACTAATAGGGCAATTATATGTCCTCAATTTTGTTACGTGGATGAAAATTTAGGAATATGTAAGAAAAAATGTTGCGGTATCGAAATGCCTATTATGGATACAGCTCTGTATGCCCTATATTAGGCGAATGACCAAGTAGTAATTGCCCACGATAAAGAAGACCTAAAATAGATTTCTAGAAAATTAGAGGTCACAAGTGAACTCCAAAAATACGCAGTATAGATGCAAATGAAGAGAAAACTCTCCTGAAGATTTAGATCTGGAAGGGGAAAAATAAAATAAACATCAACGGGACAAAGTGAGGAGACAATTAAAGACAAAAATAGCTAAAGGAAAAAAAGGTTATATGAGCACTGAATTCAGTATTATGACAGAAAAAAATCAGAATATAAACAAAAAAGGGTATGTATGGTTCTGCAGTTTGGCAAATGAGACAGAAAAAAAAACAACTTCTGTGCGGTTGAAATAGATTTTTGGAGAACAGCAGAAACGAGATCTATATAACTGATATGGTTGGGACATGTGAGACAAATGAGCAAAGAACGACTTCTTTTCCCTCCGAAAAAATGAAAACTATGTAGATCACTCGCAATACGAAAACAGGGGATTACCAAAGCAATGTTAGAAAGAAATCTAGGCGACAATGACTGGCAAAATAGACATGCATGGCCATTATAAACAGGATTTTAACAAATAAATAAATAAAAATAAATATTATATGTAGCTATATATCTGGGTAATAACCAATAAACAATTAATAAACAATAAACAAAATAAGTTCATAATTTGAAATTGAAATGACAGAAAGAAATGCATGAACTGCTGAAAGAAAATTTGAAAGTTAAAATTAAATTTAAAAAGATACAAATTGAAAATTTACAAACAGGTAAAAATTTTATTAGGTTTTCAAGTTATTTGTAATTTGGGTTTCCACACATCCACCATTCATGTGGACGACTACCAACATTGATAATAGATAGGGTTTAATCTATCAGTCAATAGACCGAATTTGATTTCAAAATTGTAACGGGTGAACTGCCGTCCTCCCTGTTACACTAGTATAAGTCCCAGTATCTTTCATCTACACTCTCATATGTTTTTTGCTTTCCAATCTTATTTAATTTTGATTTTATTTGTACATTTGATTTATATATTTTTTATGTCCTAACTCACTACCAGTTATTCTTTTGTAGGATTGACCCAGTTTGCCAGAATTTGAGTCTATTCTCGGCGCTAGTTTGTACAAGTCACATAGAAACCCATATCTGCTTATTAAAATTTCTGTTAACTTTTACCGGATTAAGCATTTAATTTGAGTTTTATTTTATTAAAGTATTGAAATAATAGTTGCGTTTTGAGCTTCACTTACCAGTGATAGTAAATTGAAGGGTTCAATTTAATTTAGAATAGTTTCTATAGATTGGTTTTTGTATTAAATTTAAGAGGACTTTTGAGTTTTTGTTTTGAAAGATTGATTCTTTAGTTAGTTTGGAACCATTTGCTTATCTACTTTTAATTGTAAAGATTCAGTAACTTAGAGTGAAGAGATTAGTTACATCACCTCGGTAGTGTGCCATTTGAGTAACTTGTTTGCCTGTTTGCACTGAACACTGAGTTTCAAGACTGTCAGTTAGGGGAGATTCAGATTTTATTGTGGGCCCATTACTAATTTACCTGAATATTTTCCATGTACGTCCATGGAAATGGGCTCTGAGAACTAGAGCTGACAAGAGATTATCACTGCCAGCTGGCAATTTGGCCTCAACTAAAAGGCTACACCCTCCATCACTCAATTTAGTGCTCTGTGAGGATCTGAGCTACGCCCCTAGGCCACCGGCTCATCTGGAACCCAACGAAGCAGTGCTCAACTCCATTCTTCGGACTTTCCAAGGGCCATAACCGTAAAGACCTCAGTTGGCAATAAATCTATTACTTATCTATTGTGACTAAATTTGTGAATTATCAATTTTGTGTACTTTTCTTTGTTTTGTTGTATTGACCTGGCGACGTAGTAAATAAGTATTCAAGTTGACGTCAGTTACATTCTGTGAACTCACGCCCACTGTGTACAACAGCCTATAGGAAAAATACCGCCATAACTTTCAGGTGCTACCCTTTTACCGCTATAATATATTTATTAAGGCCGCTAAATGTCACTTAAAACTCTTCGGATACTGGACTATGTGGTATGGTTGAAGTCTTTCGGCATTTGCGGATTCTGATTTTTTTACGTTTATATAGTACTATTAATACTGTCAACTTGTCAATTACTGAAAGTTCCTGCCAGCGAACGAGCCGAAACCATCAGTCCCTTGCATCAAGTCGCGCTCTTGAAGTTACCGACTTCTGATAGGACAGATCGATGGAAAACACCTCAATAAATAAACTGATGGGAATTCATCCTATATTTCGTAGAATCCGAAATTTTGTTGGTTTGACGACCCGATGTCGGCGGCTGGCGCTATGGAAATTCATCGAATTTCATCGAATGATCGAGAAACCCTCTAGAGAATTCCGAGAAGAAATATATAAATACGGAGAGCTGTAGAAAAGATTCATTCAGTATTTAGTCGCCGTTTAGTAAACATCAAGTGTTCAAGATAAATTGTAAATAGTTGCATGAATATAAAAGTAGTGGAAATAAATTATAGTGAGTTTCGACTCTTCGAAATCCAAGAACCCGAAGAGTAAATAAAAACAATACAATAGTATTAATACCAAACAAACAAGAGTCAATAATATTATTCATTCTCGCACAATGTTTTGGTAGCTCAGAGAATTGAATGGATATAATTTCATAAAAGACACTATTTGCAGAAGGGTAAGAGATAATATAATAATATAAATTAGAGAAATGCATCGTAAACCAAGTAAAATTGTAGTAGTGTATTTTTTTAATTTTATTTTGCAGTTAATTTTATCTAATGTACGTACCTTTATGTTCGCTGCTAAATTCGGTTTCTTCAGTTTCCTTGATTTCATTAGGTTTGTCTAAATCATATTCAGTTATAACATCATGCCTGATCTTCTCTGGTAAATCCTTTAAAATATCGGGGTCAATATGAATTTTGAAAAGGGGACCCTATAAAACACTAGTATCAATACATTTTCACTGGTTATTGTTTTGTTGTACTCAGGTTCAAGAAGATCTATGAATGAAAAAACCCTTTTTTATCGATTGTGAGGTTTTCTAGCCATTAAACTATTATGCGAATGATTAATACAGTTTTCCACTGTATTTGTATGTAAACTGTAAAGTTAAAATTACTGTCAGTTACTCCGTCTTCTATATTTTTAATCGACACTGGGCAATATATTCTATAGATATGATAGAAACATTGTTAATTATTGTTTAAAAATGGAAGGCTCATATTCAATAACACCTTACTCCTCTGGCTCTGAAGAAGAAGAAAAAAGTGAATTGTTCTGCTGATGGTAATTTGTTTCATAAGAAATAACCGTTGGCATAAATACATTAATACTTTTTTTCTTTTCCTTATTGCCAATATTTTAATAACTTGAAAGTAAAAATAAAAATTATTATCTAATCAGAGTTGAAGATATAAATACCAAATGAACTTTACAATACTCGTATTTCCTGATAACCAATGTAGGAAGAATTAGTAAACACTCAAACAGTAGCGCGTTTGAATCAGTAGTTCAGAAAGGTTTTAAATAATGAACATTGGCTCGATTATAAACATACATATAGGTATATAGGACAATTACCAAACAAAAAAGTTTTCAGCATGCTGATCAAGGGTTCTAATAGTCCCAAAATCCTGCTATGCGTAGTTTTCGAGATATCAGGCCTCGAAGTAGGTGTTTTAAGTGTTCTCAGAGGGGGTACAACTGATTAAGTCTCACAAGTTAAGATTCCTTTTAACAATATCACAAGACTAAGTGAACGTGTATTTTGGATTTGGAGGTCGCTAAATTCTATTATCGTATTTGCTTAGCCAAGGTCACTTAGAGGTCATTTCGAGGTCGTTTCAAGGTCATTTGAAGGTCAAACCAAATACAATAGAACACTGCCAGCTTTTAAAGTCACTGAATCCCATTATCCGATTGGCTATGCACTTTCACTTAGAGGTCATTTAGCAGTCGTTTCAAGGTTATTAATAGTTCAAATCAGTATGCCTTGCTTAAGTTTGTCAGTCTTTATGTTGAACAACTAATTTAACAAACAGCAATCCTCATTCACATCTGCAAAAATACATAGATATATACACAAATACAAATGAAGTCAGCAAACCGTCACGTACACGCCGCTGACTCTGCTTAAAGCTAAGAGCGGCCTTAAATTAGTACAAGTGAGGATTGCTGTTTGAGTGAACTAGTTTTTCAACATGAAGGCACTTTTCAGCGACAGGGCAGCGACCTCTAAGTGGCCTTGCTTGGTTACGCATATACGAGAATAGATTTCAGGGTACCCTAAAACCAGAGAGGGAGTCGATTCAAATGAACCACCCTTATGTTAGCTCTTGGTAGTAAAACTAAATATGTGGATAAATATCTGTATATATATTTACTTTTGTGTTTTTATATAAAACACTCGAACCATCTGTCAAGAGTATGGTATATGTTATAGCATAGTATGCCTTCATATACTTAAATTACTCACTAGACGGTAGATGTCACCGACATCTATTAGGTTCAATACACTGATGGGAGTAGACCATAGACTGATGAATAGCTCAAGGATTGATTGTCGTATCTTTTGTCTAGTATTGCAAAATTACCTTGTTCATCCGCTGGAATGGTTTGAAGGAACTCTAGTGCCGGATCTCTTAAAGAGAGATTACAATAAGGTAAATTTTTCTTGGTTCACTTTGTACTGTTTTTTTTAATTGAACTGATTTCAACTTTTACCTGGCTGTGGATGGAATCGATGTCACCTGCTCTGGTTTCAAGAGTATCCACGGTATTTTTTATGATCTTAATGTCATGGTTTATCTCTTTTATGTCTGACTCTACTATTTGCATTCTCTGATTAACTGCTTCATTAACTTATTTGCATTAATTTGTTCATATTGATGTTGATTTTTTAATTCATCAGTCTGTCTCTTTAATTCAGTTTTTCTTCGAATATTTTAAATTCATTTTATCTCTTATCCTCTAATATTTTAAATTCCGAAAATAACCCTTCAATTAAATTTTATTGTTGACTTTTCATCAGTTTTGTTGTTTTTCATCTATGTTAGAGACTCATTTTTATGTTTTTCATCAAAAATTTCGCTAACCTTTGTTGGATTTCTTCTTGATTTTGTTTATCCTTTTTGTCACGGTTTTCCAGGATCTGATTATTCTTTTGTCTAATTTATCAGTAACCTGTTTGAATATTTTTTTGCTGGTCTTGTCCATTTCTGCCGTACTTCGAGTTGTAGCCATAAATCAACTTGGGATGTTAACTTCACTTAATCCCACTTGAACTGACAGCAAATTGCAATAGATTCTATGGGTTCAAATCAAATTTACACAAATATTAACTTTCAGTTTCCTTGGACTTACATCGTCTTGAAATGATCTCACAACGTTTCAATAGCTTTGGATCTGTTATCGTCATCAGGTAAATGATGGGAAATTCAGATTATCCGTTGCATTTATACCCTTAACCGGTCATGCTCATTTGATCAATTAATCCCCTGTTTCGTCTAATCGGCGTCGCCGTACCTGGCGATTGGTTGTCGATGATGCGCAGCGGCAGTGGCTCAAGAAGAGGTCTCCCAAAGTTTTCAATTTGGACGCTAGGCTCGCTGATTATGTTCTCATTAGAGATTATGTATGCCGTGTGTATGAATTTTATTGTATACCAGTGCTATTCTTTGTGAATTACCCTTGCCGGGTCGCAGTTGATGTTAGCTCTCCCCTTTGAATAGCTATTTCGGTGCTGCTTAACCCTGGTGTCAGGTCAGTGGTCGCTTAGTCTTCCCAATGTAGAGATTGCCACATTAACAGGGTATGCTGTATATACATTTTTTTTCTACTGCAGGATTATCCGGCTTTGTTTTTGTGATCATGCTCGTCAAGTTTTTCCGACAAGCCTTTAGTGTATGGTAGTAATACGGTAGCTAACGTTGTTTCCTCTTCCTGCCTAGGTAGTTTCTTCAGTTGTTCAAATGCCCTGTTAATAATGGTTTCCGGATATCCATTTGACAAAACGTCTTCTATAAGTTTTAGATGTTCTTCTTTGAGGGGCTCTGGTGTACTGCAAATATTATTGGCTCTATGGACTAATGTTTTGTTGATGCCAAATTTGGTTTATGATGGGTGGTTAGAGTTGTAGTGTAGGTATAACCCTGTATGTGTAGCCTTCCTCTACACTGTGGTTTCGATTCCGGTCCCTAGTCCTTTGGCACTTCACGTCTTCGAACTATTCCATGTAGATGTTGGCGATGGTTGGCGATAACGGGGAGTACATAGGCAATCCATCTTCTTGCATGAAGAACCGGTCCTTCTCCTGAAGGTAGCAGTTTTTGAGACAACATTGCAGTAGGTCCATGATTGAATCTATTGGCAGGTCCGTCCTCTCCACCAGGGTTTCATCCTCGGCAAGTTTTTTTCTCGCTATGTCCAGAAATTCGTCTAATGGTACGTTCAAAGTGTTACTTCTCTAGAAAATGATTTTGATTACATATCTGTATTCAATACTGTTACGAGAATTCATCCGACAGCTGGTGCAATCGGCCATCAACCAATTCGTGGAAGGGAAGTTATTCCGACACTTCTGGGAATGCGAAATGTTTTGTCTCTCAACAGGCCGACCGCTGCCTTTACTGGGAATTCCCTTAAAGCTTCCAGAACATGAAAGAGTTTCCCGATGGTTCGTGGACTTACCAGACAATTCGAAGAGAAATATATAAATATGAACAGCTGGCGATAGGAGGCATTCAGTTTTCGACGGTCGTATTTTATAGTTAAGATAAAATGTTAATAGTAGTTTCTGTGAATATAAATTGTGTTAAAGTAGTGGAAATAAATTAGAGTGAGTTGGACTGTGTTTTTAAATAAATCCAAGAACTGAACAGAACCCGTGGGTGAAAATAACAACATTACAGTGGTGTCAGGTGTGGGGTTTATTTGTGGAACTTTAGAAGTGGAAAATAAATAGACTGACAATGTTTAAAAATGTGAATGTGAACCAATTGAAAGTGACGAACTTAAAACAAGAACTTGAGGAAAGGGATTTAGAAATTAGTGGAAAGAAAAGTGAATTAGTACAACGGCTACGAGATGCTCTAATAAATGAAGGTAACGATCCCGATACTTATTTGTTTGAGATTTCTGGTACTGGGGACATGAGCCTGCTATTAAAACAAATGGAAGAAAATTCTAAAAACTTGAAAGAGGCCTTAGAAGATAAACTACAAACATTACAAGATCATTCTAAAATCATGAAAGAGACTCTAGAAGAGAAATTGCTAGAAAATTCTAAAAACTTAAAGGAGACGCTAGCAGAAAATTGTAAATCTTTGGAAGACCAGTTACTAGAAAATTCTAAAACACTAGAAGACAAATTAGTGGAAAATTCTAAGTCCTTAGAAGAAAATTTGATAAGCATGGTACAGAAAAATTCAGAACTGCTCGAAGAGAGAATAGTTGAAAATGAAGCTCGCATGGAAGAGCTAAAGCAGACAATAGTCGAAAATGAAACGCGGATAGAAGAGCTAAAACAGATAATGGAGGGTGAGAACAGCAAAATAAAAGAACAGGTTGGCATAATGCAAAGGGGAGAAACAATCAAAAACCGTAAGCAGAAACAGTCTAGAAGTAGTGGACTCGAAAATTGGCCTCGAGGGCACACGACACAAAATGAAACCTCCCCCCAACTGGTCAAACATTTAGAGTTGAGGTATGGCCAGACACATTTGGAGCACGTCTACCACTCCCAATTGAAAAATCGGCACCAGAAATCAAATGAATCCCTACAAGAGTTTGAAGCTGATATTGCCCGTCTGGTTCGCCTTGCCTATCCAGCCACACCGGAAAATGTGATAGAAAGGTTAGCAGTACAAGCGTTTTAGGATGGACTGCGGGACAATGAAGCCAGACAAGTTTTAACACTTGCCCGACCGACTCAATTAGTGGATGCACTTGCTCGAGCGCTAGAATTCGAGGCTGCGAAAAATACCTGCAAAGGTCAAGCCAGAGTCCGAATCGTGGACGGAGAGTCAGAAGACGGCGGAACTGATCAAGCCTCTGTAAGGAAGATAGTAGAGGAAGTCCTTACCGAAAAAAGACAACTGAGATGTTGGAAGCGTGGTAAGGTAGGACACATTCGGAGTCGTTGCAAGGAGAGCAATGGAGGCCTGACTTCCTCGTCAGAAAACTAAAGAGGGTCGATGTGAAGGAGCCATCGTCGACCTGTAGCCAACAAGCCCCAACTATCAACGCCTATGTCGCTTCGTTACGCAACCACGTTAACACTATCTTTGTAGATGGCTTTATTAATAAGAAGTAATGTGTAATGCTGCTGGATACAGGTGCGACAAAAACAGTTATAAGGTCCAACATCGTTTTAGAACAAAAAATGATAAAACCAACAAAATGGCAACTGCGAACAGCGACAGGGCAGGAGAGGCAGCGAAAGTCCATGGTGAAATAGAGGTTGAAATGACCTTGGGCAATAAAGCATTCCTACATCGGGCATTAGTGGCAGACATCGAAGACGAAGTCATCATTGGAACGGATGTCATGAGCTCCAAGGGATTCCAGTTAAACTTCAAAGATGGAATTCTGGGAGCCATCTTAGCAGAGGATGTCAATGTTCCGGAAAGAGCTGAAATCATTATAGATGCTCGCTTAGATGGGAAAGCTAAAGCTGGAACAGTAATGATGTTTGATCCCGAACTTAAGGACGGAAATGTAGGCAGAGAAGTCGCACTGGGGAAGACTCTGTTTCGGGTCAAGGAGATTGTGCCAGTAAGAGTAATGAATTTGAATCATTACTCGGTTGTGCTAAAGAAAGGAATAACATTGGGCCATTGATCCACAGTTTCCTCTGTAATCAGAAGCACATAGCATGCAGAAATACCACCAGGTAAGCTGTCTGAGGAACTGGAAAAACTCATCACCGATTTATCCAAGATTTTGAAACTAAACCAGAAAGCAAAATTGAGGGACATTGTCAGAAACTACCAGGATATCTTCGATGTAGGAAACGGAAAAAGAGGACGGACTGACCTGGTGAAACATAAAATTAATACCGGGGACGCTCAGCCTATTCGACAGTCGGCGCGGAGACTATCCCTAGCCAAAAGAACAGTCCACGAAATGGAGGAAGAAGGTGTTATTGAACCATCCAATAGCCCTTGGGCTTCTCCAGTTGTCTTGGTTAAAAAGAAAGACGGTCCCACTCGATTTTGCGTGGACTATCGGCAACTAAATCATGCAACGAAGAAAGATAGCTATCCCCTTCCAAGAATAGACGATACCCTAGATACGTTGGCTGGATCGAAGATGTTTTCCACCCTGGACTTAAAGAGCGGTTATTGGCAGGTGGAACTTGCCAAATAAGACCGCGAAAAGACTGCTTTTACCATTGGCTCAGGACTTTACCAGTTCACGGTGATGCCGTTTGGATTGTGTAATGCTCCAGCAACGTTTGAAAGATTGATGGAAACAGTGTTAAAAGGCCTTGCATGGAAAACGTGCCTGGTGTATCTTGACGACATTACCGTGGTTGCAAAATCGTTTGAAGACCATGTGAGGAACCTGGAGGAGGTATTTCGGCGACTTCGAAGTTCCGGACTAAAGTTAAGCCCGAAGAAGTGTCAGCTGTTCCAAGAAGAAGTGCAATATCTTGGACATGTAGTTTCCGCACAGGGAGTAGCTGTGGACAAACAGAAAATCAAAGCTGTCCAGGAATGGCTGATACTTAAAGATGTCCACCAGTTAAGAAGTTTCCTGGGGTTATGCACGTACTATCGTCGGAACGTAGCCGGATTTGCCAACATCGCGAAGCCACTTAATAGACTCCCAGAGGAGAAGGTGCAGTACCAGTGGAACGAGGAATGTCAGCGATCATTCGAGACATTGAAAAGAGCATTGACGAGTGCCCCCGCATTAAGTTATCCTTTGCCAGAAGGGAACTTCGTTTTGGATACCGACGCAAGCAATGTCTATAAGTACCTCTATGGTAAAAGATTCCTCCTGAGGACTGATCATGCAGCACTGAAGTGGCCAGGTGGAATGAGCGGTTGCAAGAATTCGATTTCGAGACTGAACATCGCGCAGGAACAAGCCATAAGAATGCGGATGCCTTATCGAGGAGACCATGCCCTGATGATTGTAAACATTGTCAGCGAGCTGAAGAAAAAGGGAGATCCAGAAAGACCAAAAATTAGATCCAGAACTAAAAGAAATTATCCGGTGGAAGGAAGAAGACCGTAAACCTACGTGGCAAGAGATTTCCCGATACTTACCAACCATAAAGTCGTACTGGGCTCAGTGGAACTCCCTCATCCTGGAAAATGGACTTCTCAAGCGCTTCCTGGAAGCTCCAGAGGAGGGAAATTACAGAAAACAGATTGTAGTTCCCAGAAATAGGAGACCAGAGGTTTTACGAGAACTACATGATGGTACAACTGGAGGACCTCTGGGAATAACGAAAACCCTGGGGAAGTTGAGAGAACGCTTCTATTGGGTAAACTGCCAAGTAAACGTTAAGGAGTGGTGCCGGAAATGTAAGGTTTGTGCAGCAAGTAATGGGCCTCAAAAGCGACCAAAAGCTCCCATGAAGCAATATAACGTGGGCAGTCCATTCGAAAGAGTAGCCATTGATATTGCCGGTCCATTTCCTGAATCCGACTCTGGAAACAAGTACATTGTGGTGGTGATGGACTATTTTAGTAAATGGGCCGAAGCGTATGCCTTGCCGAATCAAGAAGCCTTGACCGTTGCTGATGTCCTTGTCAAGGAATGGATCAGTCGTTTTGGTGTTCCCTTGGAGTTGCACTCAGAAAAGGTAGAAAATTCGCGTCTACTCTTTTCCAAGACGTCTGCAAGCTCTTGAAAATCAATAAAACACGGACGACAGCATTACACCCGCAATCCGATGGAATGGTAGAACGGATGAATAGAACCATTAACCCCCATTTGTCAAAGGTAGTCTCTGACCACCAAAGAAACTGGGACCAGTATCTGCACTTGTTTCTAATGGCATATTGTTCGTTTTGTGCACGAGTCCACGCGTCAGACCCCGGCCAGTATTATCATGGGACGAGAATTAAGACTACCATGCGATTTGAAGTTTGGATGCCCCTCAGGAGAAGAGACCGCAGGTGAAGACTATGTCAGCCAGCTACGTTAAAAGATGAACGACATCCATGAACGAGTCCGGTTAAACATCGATAATGCCAGTGCCCGAATGAAGGAAGCCTACGACATCAAAGCCGAGGGCGGAGAATTCCAAGTTGATGATCTTGTTTGGTTGTATAACCCGCAACGTCGTCGTGGATATTCGCCCAAACTACAGAGATCTTGGGAGGGGCCGTACCAAATTGTGAAGAAAATCAACGATCTTGAATAAAGAAGCTACCTCGGGGAAAACCAAAGGTCGTACATTTCAACAGGTTAGCCCCTTTTGCCGGAAGTCATGACAGCGAAGATGACCAAGCCCAAGTCCGCATGATCCAACCACCCGATGACGAGATGACCTTCGAGCAGTTTATGGCACTGTACTCTGATGGGCAGAAAGTGCAGCACGACGTAACGAGAGAAGAACCCCGAGACCTGTTTGAGGTGCCCTGGCTCATTATGTGGCTCGAGATATCCGGATGTCCAGAGGAATAGTCAAGGTGTTTGCCAAAAAGTACGACCAGTTCCAGAAGCTACGGGAGCAAGATCCAGTGGTAGGGAAAGTCCTTCATCTCGAAGATAAACAACCAGTGGGTACCAGAGACATCTTTTTTTTTGGTAACGAAAACATTCTCGCAGGACAAGCCAACATACATCTTTGGAAGAGGAAGGAATGTGATGATTTGGAAGAATCTGATGAAATTGGCGGTCCCAAAGATAGACTGCGGGTTGGATGGACTGAATTGGAGGGTGGTGAGAAGTATGATGGAAACAATCTTTCGATTCAGTGGCATCAACATCCTGGTATGCTGTCTCAATATTCGCAACCAAGATTCGAAGACCGTTGACTGTTACTTCCACCAAACTTCCCGTTGTCGAAATGGAGAGTCCTGCATATATCGTCACACCAGGACATTCCGGGACGAAATGGTCTTAAGGAGGGGGCAATGTTACGAGAATTCATCCGACAGCTGGTGCAATCGGCCATCAACCAATTCGTGGGAGGGGCCGTTATTCCGACACTTCTGGTAATGCGAAATATTGTGTCTTTCAACAGGCCGACCGCTGCCGTTACTGGGAATTCCCTAAAAGCTTCCAGAACATGAAGGAGTTTCCCGATGGTTCGTTGACTTACCAGACAATTCGAACAGAAATATATAAATATGAACAGCTGGCGATAGGAGGCATTCCGTTTTCGACGGTCGTATTTTATAGTTAAGATAAAATGTAAATAGTAGTTTCTGTGAATATAAATTGTGTTAAACTAGTGGAAATAAATTAGAGTGAGTTGGACTGTGTTTTTAAATAAATTCAAGAACTGAACAGAACCCGTGTGTGAAAATAAAAACATTACAATACGTTTAAGTTTTATCGACAAGCCTTTAGTGTATGGTAATAGTAAAGTTACTATCGTGTTCCTTCTTCCTGCCATCAGCAACGAAAACAGGCATTATCAAAACGCTGGACACATATCAAAATTGTTTTCAAGACCAACAACACCTTGATGAGCATGATCACAAAAACAAAGCCGGATAATCCTGCAGTACCAAAAAAACTGTATATGCAGGATTCCCTGTGAATGTGGCAATCTCTCCATTGGGGGAGACTAAGCGATTACTGGACACCAGGGTTAAGGAGCACCGAATAGTTACTCAAAGGGGAGAGCTAACTAAGTTTGGATTAGCTAATCACACAAGGACCAAACACCATAATGAGAATATAATCAGCGAGCTCAGCGTCTAAATTAAAACGTTTTCTTGAGCCATTGCCGCTACGCATCACAGACAACCAATCGCCAGGTACGGTGACGCTGATTAGAGCATCTCGTAGCCGTTGTACTAATTCACTTTTCTTTCCACTAATTTCTAAATCCCTTTCCCCAAGTTCTTGTTTTAAGTTCGTCACTTTCAATTGGTTCACATTCACGTTTCTAAACATTGTCAGTCTATTTATTTTCCACTTCTAAAGTTCCACAAATAAACCCCACACCTGACACCACTGTAATGTTGTTATTTTCACCCACGGGTTCTGTTCAGTTCTTGGATTTATTTAAAAACACAGTCCAACTCACTCTAATTTATTTCCACTACTTTAACACAATTTATATTCACAGAAACTACAATTAACATTTTATCTTAACTATAAAATACGACCGTCGAAAACTGAATGCCTCCTATCGCCGCTGTTCATATTTATATATTTCTCTTCGAATTGTCTGGTAAGTCCACGAACCATCGGGAAACTCTTTCATGTTCTGGAAGCTTTAAGGGAATTCCCAGTAAAGGCAGCGGTCGGCCTGTTGAGAGACAAAACATTTCGCATTCCCAGAAGTGTCGGAATAACTTCCCTTCCACGAATTGGTTGATGGCCGATTGCACCAGCTGTCGGATGAATTCTCGTAACAGTATTGAATACAGATATGTAATCAAAATCATTTTCTAGAGAAGTAACACTTTGAACGTACCATTAGACGAATTTCTGGACATAGCGAGAAAAAAACTTGCCGAGGATGAAACCCTGGTGGAGAGGACGGACCTGCCAATAGATTCAATCATGGACCTACTGCAATGTTGTCTCAAAAACTGCTACCTTCAGGAGAAGGACCGGTTCTTCATGCAAGAAGATGGATTGCCTATGTACTCCCCGTTATCGCCAACCATCGCCAACATCTACATGGAATAGTTCGAAGACGTGAAGTGCCAAAGGACTAGGGACCGGAATCGAAACCACAGTGTAGAGGAAGGCTACACATACAGGGTTATACCTACACTACAACTCTAACCACCCATCATAAACCAAATTTGGCATCAACAAAACATTAGTCCATAGAGCCAATAATATTTGCAGTACACCAGAGCCCCTCAAAGAAGAACATCTAAAACTTATAGAAGACGTTTTGTCAAATGGATATCCGGAACTGAAGAAACTACCTAGGCAGGAAGAGGAAACAACGTTAGCTACCGTATTACTACCATACACTAAAGGCTTGTCGGAAAAACTTGACGAGCATGATCACAAAAACAAAGCCGGATAATCCTGCAGTAGAAAAAAAATGTATATACAGCATACCCTGTTAATGTGGCAATCTCTACATTGGGAAGACTAAGCGACCACTGACCTGACACCAGGGTTAAGCAGCACCGAAATAGCTATTCAAAGGGGAGAGCTAACATCAACTGCGACCCGGCAAGGGTAATTCACAAAGAATAGCACTGGTATACAATAAAATTCATACACACGGCATACATAATCTCTAATGAGAACATAATCAGCGAGCCTAGCGTCCAAATTGAAAACTTTGGGAGACCTCTTCTTGAGCCACTGCCGCTGCGCATCATCGACAACCAATCGCCAGGTACGGCGACGCCGATTAGACGAAACAGGGGATTAATTGATCAAATGAGCATGACCGGTTAAGGGTATAAATGCAACGGATAATCTGAATTTCCCATCATTTACCTGATGACGATGGCCGCTATTGAAACGTTGTGAAATCAATCATTTCAAGACGATGGAAGTTCAAGAAAAGTTTGAGGAACGAGTTACATTGTTTATCAGCTTCTAAACTACTCGACTCGTTTAAATAGCAAGCAAGCGCATAACATACGCGAATACAATGATTAAGTCTTTGTTGTCGGATATAGTATAACTAATGAATAAATTCAAGTGTTGTTGGACTTTACTGATATGTTCCGATCTCTGCTGGTGCAATAACTTTCTATAAAGTGCAACACAATATTATTAATATTGCAGTTCCACTGTGTATGTGTGTGTGTGTTCTTACGCTGACCTTGTGGTACTGGACTAATAATATAGACCGGGAGTCCATGTTAATTTTTTTTTATTAATAACAGGCTACAAATTTTTGAGTGGGTTAATTTCGCCGAGACGCCCAACTTTTACCTCTCCGAAAATTTTTGAAACAGGCAGCTAAGAGAGCTACCAGGTGTTGAACACGTCAAAATGGTGAGTGCAATTTTTTTTATTAATAACAGTTAGTTTTTTAGATAAACCTTTTAATAATTTGATAAAAAAATACGAAAACACTCTTGTCCTACACCCCGCTGGTACGGCCACTGTGTTCCCCGCTCTAAACATGTAAATTTAACGTGAGCAAAATATTTACTAATAACAGCCTAATTTTTTCACTATTGCTTGGTAATTATTATGACAATCGAATGCCTCCTTTGTCCTATAAGTTAAATGGAACGTTTTCCTAGTCATACACGTAAAACATGTCCGTTTTATGTTTGTATGTGATAAGATTTTACAACTGTCCTACAAAAAAAGGTATGTATTGATAAAAAATGAATAAAACTAGTATTAAAATTTGTATAACAGTGCATAGAGATTCTAATTTTGATTTAGACATTAAAATACACATGCACACACACACACACACACACACACACACACATAAATTTATATATATATTTCATAATATAAAATTATTTTAATAGTCCCGCCTAATTTCGGTTATTTACCTTGACAACGAGAACTAAGGACGATAAATTGACAGAAGAGATGCCATTACGGGAATTTTGTGAAAACTCTGTGGCTGTCACCTACACGTTTTTGTATCTACATCAGAGTAATTATGTTTTTTTGTGCAATGGGTTACGCAATAAACCGAAGTTCAGGGAAAAAATATATTACGAAGACAAATGAATTATAAAGAACAAAAATAGACAACAAATGTCTTTTGATTAGACGAATTACATAAAAAAATATATTAGATTGTACATAACTTAATGACTTTGTTTATTATATAAGGGTGAGCGGATAAAATTGCAATACTCTGTCATTAAATGCCAATGGTATTTGCAAAAAAAAACAATAGAAAGCGTAGCCTACAAAATGCATCGTTTTGAATCCTCGGAACATAATAAGGGTATTTAGTTTATTATTATTAGGGGTTGGTATTATTTTTGGGTTATTTTGGGATCATTGACTAGTAATATATACAAATAATTTTACAAATATGCAAATGCATCTCATCGAGAAATAATATAAAACATTTATTTATCAAATCGGATATTTGGCCTTTTAAAGGATGGGTAGCATCACGTATCGGTTGTTTGGGAATTACTTTTGTTCGTTAAATATTAGTTGTTATAAATGTCACGCGTTAATCAAGATGAACTTATATATGTCCATAACAACGCAACTTTATAGTAATACAATCATAATCAAACATTGTATCGTTATTATGTGAATATGACAACTCATAAATACTTATTAATTGGATTATTAATATAAATATGAAAGAACATCTGACGGCCAAAATTAATTCCTAAACCAACCGTTACTTGGTGCCACCCATCGCGGAACAACTTGAATTATTACCAAGTAGGCATATCATACTTTTCTTGTAGGACTATAGGGATACATACCCATATTTTTGTAGGACATTTACTTTTTTGATCAGTCGAAAACACTAAGGAATCGTGTTATTACTGTATTCGGCGAGCCCATAAAACCGACATGTTTCGCGTGTAGAACTACGATAACATTCCATTTAACTTGTAGGACAAAGATGCCATTCGATTATTATAATAATTATCAAGCAATAGTGAAAAAATTAGGCTGTTATTAGTAAATATTTTGCTCACGATAAATTGGCATGTTTAGAGCAGGGGACGCGGCGGCCATACCAGCGGGGTGTAGGACAAGAGTGTTTTCGTGTTTTTTATCAAATTTTAAAAGATTTAACTAAAAAACTAACTGTTATTAATAAAAAAATTGCACTCACCATTTTGACATGTTCAACACCTGGTAGCTCTCTTAGCTACCTGTCTCAAAAATGTATGTCGGAGAGAAAAAGTTGGGCGTTTCGGCGAAATTAACCCACTCAAAAATTTGTAGCCTTTTATTAATGAAAAAAAAAATTGTAACGTGGGCTCCCGGTCTAATAATATATGAATCAAGAGCAAAACATTATAATATATATTTTCTTGGAGGTTAATATATTTGATATATTTCATTGAAATATACACTATTCTTAAAAACGCATTTATTTTACGTTTAACTTCAAAATATGTATTTAATTGTTGCAGAATATTACTTCTTGCTCTTTAGTTACTTTTGTGTTTTTTAAAGCCAGGTTATGTTTTTTTAATTTATTTATTTTACAATTTTTAGTAATGGGTATATTTACTAAGAATGCATTGCGAATTATTAAACGAAGACCTGTGGAAATGGAAGATGAAATAATTTGGTCAAGTGCGAGTTGGACTCGCATACTAAGGGTTCCGTACCACCTTCAAGATTCTAATATTCCAGTTTCAAACAAGCAGGGAATGAGTGCAAGTAGTTAAACAAAAAGAGTTCTGGACCGGAAGTGAGCATAAAGGTATCCAGTCATCGAGTTCTCGCCGGGAGCTGCTGCTGAGCGGTTGGTAGTTGTTGTTTGGATAAGAAGAAGACATTGGGCAGAAGAAGACATTGGGAAGAAGAAGACATTGGGGGTGGTCGTAAGGGTGCCTGAAAGACATTTGGGTGTGTAGCAGAGGTGCGCGCCATCTGTTGTTAATAAATGAAAGCCATTGTATTGTGGGTTGCGTGTGTCGCAGGGGTGCACGCCATCTGCTCTTGGTTGTGGTGGTTAGAAAGAAAAAAAGCTAAATACTTAGCCGGGTATCGAACGCGGCTTGTCTGACTACAAAGTCAGGTGCCCAGCGAGCTGCGCTAATGCAGTTAATCGAGAAATGTTTATTTGAAAAGGTAAGTATATGCCCGTTACGCGGGCGCGTGTTTTTGGGCGTTGTTCGGTTGGCGGGTTGGATATTTGATACTAGAATTTGGATGGGGGGATATGGTATTTTGTCTGTAAAAAAAAATTAAAATCTTTTGCTAATTGCATGCATGCGCGAGACCGTCCACTCCTTCGAGTCTCCGATTTTGTTGGATGATTAAAGGGCGAGCGTAATAATTTTGAGACTTGAAAAAAATGAATGAATCAAGAAGCTTTTTAGAATAAAGTAACGCACGAGGTTCAAAATGAGCATAGTGTCTCACCAACTAGTGTTGAACGCAGATCGATAAAAATGACTTTACTTAATTAAATGAATCTTTATAATATTCACATTAATTTTGAAAAATGTCTTGTATGTTAATATACCTTATGGAACCAAGGATATGGCTGTATGCCCTTCAGGGAACTGTTTGAACAGCTCTAACTATACATTAATGGATCGAGATAGATTAAACGATGGACGGTTGCCTGTATATTTTGCTCGCCTGTCAAACACAACAAAAAATTTCAAACTGAAGCTGATATTTTCTGAAGACACTGAAGGTGACACTGATTGGATTTCAGAAGCATCTTGCCCAGATGAAAAAACTTTACTATCGAACAGCTCAATGACTTTACGTGATGCCAACCTACAAGAGGAGCTCCACAAAGTGCAAATTCTTATTTGTGTAACACTCTCTACAATTACAATATTATTACTTAAATTAATTATGAAATGTATAAGAAAAAGAATGAATAATTAAAACACATAGTCATATAAAATTTATTTATGTAAAACACTATTCAGAAGCCAATAATAAACTACATCAACATTTTCTTTTGCACATCGTACTGAGTCATTGCAGCGACAGTGAAAAATGCATGGAGAGTCAGAAGATTTCAGTTCAACGGTGCCTTTGAAGTTTTCCAGATTGATTAGGTGATAGTGTGATTGTTCATCTTGGTTAAGCAGTTTTCTCAAATTGTGAATTTTCAGCTCTTCAAATAACTTGATAAATAAAAAGTCATATTTCTGATGGCCTCGTACATATATGTGCGTGCATTTGGTTAGGAAAATTCTCAAAATGTCGTTCATAGTATTAAAATCGTAGTGGCCATCAGAGTCCATGTAGCCGTTCTTCCAAATATCGTACTTGCCTTTTGTCTGCTGCTGATAGATAGTTAAACGGTTTGGGTGGTTTAAACAAAAACACACCTGTGCGTTTACGTGTCTTTATAACCAATTCCTTGGTAACAAATCTTCCCTCGATTTCGAAGTCTTGAATGTCGACAATTGCAATTTCCATGGTGAACCATTGAAAAGCTGAACCAAAACTGAACTAAACAGCTGAGTGATCTAATATAAGCTTCGAACAATTTCGCTGAGTGGGAGAAATTCCATTAGGCAATTGTGGATCTTCTTTGATGTTGCTGTGGCGATCCGTTTGGAAGGCTTTGCAGTGCGGTACACGTCTTCACAGCCCAAATTTCACGAGTAGCACCTGTTTTGAGAGCAGGCAACTCATTTAGCTCCCATTTACGAAACGGTAAAATTATACTGGAATCCGCTTTGACGGCTTGCAGTAAATCCAATTTAACGTCATCGTTTGAAAAAATGTGACGGACTTTGAGTTCGATGTTGTTTATTGTCACTTTGCCCTTGGTAGCAGCATCCGTGATTATAAGGCAATCATCATCGCTACGGCTTCGCACCAGACGAATTGTTTGTTTACCACACATCACCTGCTAATGGTCGTTGAAGATGAAAAACAAATGTCCCAATGGAATGTACATGTGAAAAGTCTTATCGGCGGCATTCATATACGCTTTATGTGGAAAATTCCACCCGGCTATGAATAGGTCCTTTGAACTGTTGGGGTCGTAGCACAAGTATCCACGAATTGTACTCACGCGACCAGGGTCTCTCACGGTTACAATTACCTTGCCGCACAACTCGTACGTAACGCTGTCGAAGAAGAAAGCCCCAGCATTTGGTGATAGAGAAACATTCCCATTGCCTGCTGCCTTCACCACTTGTCCCTGGATTGAGATGCAGGAATCAGCCATGGAAAACCAACAATCTGTTTGATTGATGGTGATTTCAACGATATCATTGTTGACGAATGACTTGACGTATGGATAGTAGGTTCGCAACTCCTCGCGTCTTACACTATTATCAAAATTTGGTTTGCGGAAGATATCGAACATTTGAGGAGTTGACATGGTAGCCGAGCGTTTGTAGAAACAATCTGTTTGAGAGCGTGAGTGATCTCTTGAGAGGTTTCATAGAAACTGATGGTGGTCGAGGAGGAGAGGTTGACTTCTTATATGGTTCTTCATCAAATACAAATCATTATTATTGTAGTTGTTTCAGCTCAAGTCGAATGATGATTTCTTCACCACGAAAATTCACAAGTTCAGAGTCTTGATTCAAAATTTGCAATTTGAGGTTATGTATTTCGTTTGTGTTAATCGGCAAATAGATTAAATGCTGAGGTGTTTCGTCGATGGCAAAACCTGGATCAACGGCAACGGCAAACTCGAAAATGGTGTGTGAAGGAGTGCTGTTGTAGAATGCTCCCGATGTGATGTTGCTATCAATGTGGATGGTGCGCACCTTGATAATGTTCACTGGTAAATCGGAACTGTGAACTTGATTGCGTGGTAGCAGTTGTTTAGAGAAGCCCAGAATATCACCGATGCTGTCTTGCGGTTGGAAGCCCACAGCGTACTTGCTGCTGAAAAGCTCACATTTATTGTACGTCCTTGCCAAATGAATGCCAAGTGCCTTTCTAATATAAGCTTCGATGTCACCAATTTCGTATGAACCTTCAGGCAAGTCGATGAATGTTTGCGTGTTGTGATCGTCAAACAGGTAGATCTTGTCACTTCTCTCAATGTTTGGGATGCTGTTGTACGAGTGAAAACTCAATAAAGCTAGTCCGTAGTTGTAGTTGGGATCCAACTGAATAGGTTGAAAATCAATCGACAGTATTGGGCTGCGACCTTTCAATGTGATGATCACAGACATGACTGAAAATTGGCTGCTTGTTAGCTGCTAATATAGGTAAAGGTAAAACAACAATAATGCAAAATATTTATGTTTTATTATAGAGAAATTTCAAGCATAAATGGCCACAATTTGATTGATTGTACGTCTGAGAAGAGTCATTGTTGTAGAGGATTTTCAGTCCATTGCCAAAGTAGTTGGCTAATTCTCGGGGTGGTTTCAAACATCCAAAGCTATCAAAGTACTGAACGGTGTTTCCATTTCGCACATGAGCTACCCAATGCGTACCGTGACGCCTGCTGGTATCCAAATTAACGATGGCAGACTCCCTTGTTTGTGAATGTTTAGGTAAGGCGTCTCGCATAAATACTCCCCTAAAGTGGGGGATCTTCAAATGTTTGGCATATTGCTCAAGCTCGTGATTGTAGAGTGCTCGATTGGGTAGCTTTATTGGGAGTTTTTTTGCTTTAAGTAAAGCCCGAAGCCGTTGCGGGACTTTTTAAGAAAAATACTGCTTCCTTTCTTCGCAAGCTCTTCCATGGCTTGATTATGGCGCTGATCCTCCTCCAACTTCTTGCGGGCGTTCTTTGCATCTATCACGGCTTTGGCTACTACACTGGCTCCGCCGGCAAGAGCTCCAAGTGCTGACAACCCCGCAAATAGGGGTATTAGTGGGAGAAAACCACCAATTTTCGACTCAAAAGGAATGACTCGAGGTACATGGATTTTCTTGCGACCGCCTGCCTTCTTAATGACTGCTCGGGCTGCTCTCAACGCCAATAACGATGTCTTACGGACATCACTTCCAGATCCGGCAATAGCTCTCTTGATTCAATTCAATTCAATTTATTCAATTTGTTCAGTTACAGTTACTATTACAATTATTACTACAATTATAATGGCACATATACATATCAATAAATAATTATATATTTGGAAAATATTTCACTTTATGGTTTATCCGCAGGACAGAAACGTTCAATTCAACACCTAAGCATGAAATGCTTGTTTTGTGTATAAGTGATCAAGTCCACACAGACCAACCATATTTGTAATAATGTATTAACAGTGTTAAACAAAGCATACAATATTCACTAAATTAATGGCATGTGAAAGAGGAGAAAGGCGAGAAATTTGTCAGTGATCGAAGCTACTAAGAATACAAAATACCAAACTAGACCGATAGACTCCTAAACCCAAAACTAGAAAGTGTCAAAATTTTTTACTTTAATCTTGAATAAAAGTTGTTGTTAATAAATATTTGTGAAATTCGGAGTCATAACTTTTAATAAAAGCTCTAAGTTCGTTTTTAAATTTGTTTAAGGACCTCACCGTTTTAATGTGAGCGGGTAAAGAGTTAAAAAATTTTGGTCCAAAATACCATATACTTCTTTGTGTGTGACGTTTTTTAAATAGTGGCGTTATGAGTTGCTCTGTAGCAGTACTTCTTGTAAGGATATTCGGTAATCGAAGCTCAAAGTGATGTTTTTTAATATAAATACTAGACATTGAAGTATATATAATTGGGGAATAGTTAAAGTGTTTGATTCTTCCATCAATAAATTTGTAGGGAAACGTCTATCCTTATTTAATATAATTTTTAAAATAGTTCTATGTAATACGTTAAGACACAACAATGTAGTACTATAACAACCACCCCATACGCTGATGCAATACCTTAGGATCGACTCGGCCAAAGCATTATAAACTATTATCATATTTTTCCGGTCTAAGATATTATTTCTGAGATGATAAAACTTAGGGATTAGAGTTCTCAATCTGGTTGACAAGGAGTTTACATGTTCTTTCCACTTTAGGTGCTGATCAACTATGACCCCAAGATATTTAATATTTGTCGTTTTGTTTATATATTTACATGAACAAGTTGAAAATTTTTTACATGAGTTTTCATGAATTTTGATTTTTTTCGTTATCCAGCTGATCTACACTGTCTATAGAAAACGTAATAAACCTGGTCTTAGATAGGTTTAAACTTAAAATACTTACATCTAGCCAACTTTTAAGAGTTTGCATTCCAAGTTCTGCTTTTTCGTAAACATCCTTCCAAGATTCACTTTCAAATAAAACTACTGTATCGTCAGCGTAAGATATAATTTTTCCATTTAATGAAAGGCTACCTAATGAATTTATATACAGAAGAAATAAAATCGGGCCTAATATTGTCCCTTGTGGAACGCCCATGTTAACAAGTAATGGATGGCTAATCGTATCATTTATTTTTACTACTTGAAATCTATTCGATAGGTAGCTTTGGAAAATCTTAAGAACTTTTCCTCGGACACCAATTTTTTCCATTCGTATAAGGAGCAGCTCATGATTTACCGTATCGAATGCTTTCGCTAGATCGAGAAACACTGCTAGACACTTTTTACCAGCATCCATATTTATTAAAATATCTTTTGTTAGGGACAGGATTACATCTTCAGTGGAAATATTCTCTTGAAATCCATACTGATTAGGGTTAAGTATCTTGTTTTTTGTTAAATAGTTTAATAATCTATTTTTTAGACACAATTCAAAAATTTTTGCAAAATTGTTTATTATAGTTATAGGTCTGTAATTTGTTAGTTCCTTTTTACTTCCGGATTTAAATATAGGTTTCGTAATGGAATTTTTAAATTCTGTTGGTGTAATACCACTATCAAAGGCTAAATTTATTATATACATTAATGGATTTAATAAATATTTATGACAAGTTTTAATAAATCTACTTGATATATTGTCTGGACCTGGTGCTGCGTTACTTTTTAAGTTATTAATAGCAATAACTAATTCGTCTTTGGTGATCAGAGTCAAAAACATGGAATCTTTTCTTGTGATCACTTTATTATTCACATTAGTTACCTTATTAATACTTTCCGACATTTTTTTACCTATTTTTGTAAAAAACAAATTGAAAGAAGTCGCTATTTCAATATCGTTGGATAATTTTGTGCCCAAAGGACATTCTATATCATATTTCTCTGTATTTTTTTGTTTTTGATTGTTTGAGACTTCGTTTATTATTTGCCAAACTTTTTTATAATTTTTTTTAGCTAAATTTATTTTGTTTTTATAATAATTGTTTTTTTTTTGTAACTTAAGTAATGAATTTAATTTGTTTCTGTAGACTTTGTATGCATTAGATTTCTCTTGAGTAAAATCCGCTGTTAGTCGTTTTTTCAGTTTGTCCCTATTGTTTATTGATATAACGAGTCCTTGGGTGATCCAGGGTTTTAGTTTACGTCTATGTTTATTTACCTTTTTAGTAATTGTGTTTTGTCTGATATAAAAATTTATTTTTCGAATGAATCTATAATAACTTTTATTTACATCGTGTTCTTCAATAACTTCGTTCCAGGTTTCAGACTGTAAAGCTAAGTTAATATTTTTCTAATCTATTATATCGTAACTTTGGGCCGGAGTAATACTTTTGTAAGAGTTATGTAAATTAATCGATAAAATAGTAGTGTAATGATCACTTAAAGTTGTTTTAATTATAAAAGATTTCATCTTCATACTTTCATGTTTATTATTCACAAAAATGTGGTCAATGATGGATTTACTACCCGCTTGCACCCTGGTAAAAGCATTGATGTAAGAAACAAAGCCTTGTCCATTTAGCATACAAAAATAGTTATTTACAATATTACCTACATCTTTATTGTGAAGGTTAATGTTAATGTCGCCTATAAAAATTTCCGTTTCTTGTCTATGGATATTTAAAAAATGATTCTCTAGTTCTTTTATAAAAAGTGAACCATTTGTCGAGGGCAATCTATAAGACGCCGTTAAGCCAAACGTAAAGTTTGCCAGCGATATCTCAATACGCAAAAGTTTCGTTTCCGTTAATACTACAGTATGCAGATTAATGACGTGTAAATCATCTTTTAAATATACCACCATACCGTCATTTTGATAAGATTCATTATAGATAATATTAAAACCCATGATTTTAAAACAACTTACCTCTGGAATTTTTCTTGTCTCCGACAATACTATCACATCAATGTTTTCATATTTAAAACTTTCTAGATACACTAAGAGTTCATCAAAATTTTTTGCAAACTTCTAACATTAAAATGTATTATATTTAGGGATCTACCAGATAATGAGCTAATTTTACCTAAAAATTCATCGTTTATGTAATCGAATTCCTCTGCCTCAATCTCCCCCTCACTAAAATTAGTAAGAACATTGTTCATTTTTTGCAAGAAACGTAGGAAATTTAAATGTACTATTTACAGTGAAGGAGAAGAAAATAAAAAATTTATAGTATATATTTTTACAGTGCATGATGTCAGAGTTAAATCAAAAAATTTACTTTTATTACATTATTTATAATTTTTAATAGTTTTAGAATGGCATTTCTTAATACGAAAAATTATTTAGATTCTAATTCTTGGAGTTGACGCAAATCACTGATTTTTATAATTTTGTTGTCCATCTTGGTTTGGACTGAACCATTTACTGTCCATACCTTCATTTTTCTTAGCTTTTTTGCGGCGTTTAACAAATCTAACTTCACTTTTGTTAAATCTTCACAGATAAATAAGCGATTGTTTTTAAACTGTGTGCAATTCTTCATAACGGTCTTCTTGTCTTCCAAAGTATTAAACTTTATAATCACTGGACGAGGTTTTTCACTATGTAATTTTTTACCAACTCGGTGTGATGTTCTAATTCTTTGTGCAATGGCTTCTAAGCCTGTTCCCTGGAGAGTGCCTACAATCTTATTGCTCAAATGATCATTGTTTTCTTCTGGAATTCCATAAATGCATAAATTGTTTGTTTTGTCGGCCTGCATCAAATCGTCAATTTTTTTCTCTAGTGTGTTTACTTTCAGCTCGAGAGTTTTTATCTTGCTATTTGTTTCTGCTACATGGCTGTCGATTTTTTTGTAGATAGCATTAAAAATCGACTGGACAAATAATTCATCACTAAACAGTTCTTTGATTGAGTCTTTGATAAGGTCTTTTAATTCATTTTTTTCTTGATGGCTTCTAGTTGGCGGCATGTTTCTAATACGTTTCAACAGTAAATTTCTAAACACGTTTATGATGTCTGCTTCGACTTTCTTCACTGTGGAATACTTTCGAAATAAAATAATTCTTTCGGAGCTCGTTTCGCACGTGTTTACGCTTTGCTCATTCGACTACTACTACTGAACCACATTCTGTCGAAAAGATTTTTTTCCACATCGTTTTTTGATTCCAAGCCCCATCTTGCGTTTAGCCTTCATACCTGTAGTTATAAGCCAAGAAGCTGCTTTTTCTCCAAGTGAAGCGTCCTTTGACTTGAATCTCTCCCAGGCTCGATTTTCCAACTCGTAATCAGCCTTATGACGATCCGCCAAAGACTTCTATTTACTGTAGGCGATATCGTGCGCTCGACAAGCAGCGTCTGTCTTGTTGATTCCCTGCTGACCCTTGGAGAGACGGTCTTGAAGTTTTGTACCGGGTCCACAAAACTGATAACCAGGTAGATGTAGTTCAAATGGTAATTTATTGATTGTGCTATTCAGTAGACTACCTCCTTTGGGAGTTAGCATGATACTGATTGAAACTGAGATAGATTACTGTATTTAATTAGTATCCGCAATAAGAATGTCAGTATATCGTAAGATGTATATGAAGCAACAAGATGTCCAACTGCCTATCGAAAATTTGAACTTTGTTGAAGAATCGTCATCAACAAGTCGACACGGAAAATTGTTACCAAATTCCCTAGGAGCAGCATTCTGCGGACCTAGTGGTTGCGGAAAGACCAACGCATCATTATCACTGCTATTCAATGAAAACGGCCCACGATTCGAGAACGTCTACATCTATTCCAGGTCACTCTACCAACCAAAGTACCAGCTCTTACAAGACGTTCTAAAGCAGGTTAAAGGTGTATCGTATTTTCCCTTTAAAGACAACGAAGAAGTAATTGATCCGAGTGAGGCACGCGAATGTTCAGTATTCATTTTCGATTATGTGAATGGTGATAAACAAAACAAGATTCAGAATTTTTTTTCGATGGGAAGGCACAGGAATATCGATTCAATATATTTATGTCAAACGTAAAACAAAATACCTAAGCAACTAATTCGAGACAATTGCAACGTGATTGTCATATTCAAACAAGATGAAGTAAATTTGAAGCACGTCTTTGATGAGCACGTGTCTCCCGACATGGACTATGATAAATTTAAGGCAATGTGTTCGGAATGCTGGCAAAATCGTTTTGGCTTTATTACAATAGCTAAGGACTTCAACTTGAATGATGGTCACTACCGTAAAGGATTCGATAAATATATAAAGGTTCAATAAAGATGATTGCTATTAGTAGATAAAAATGTCTTCATTGAGTAGCAACATTGCTGCCACTGCTCGAAAGAAAAATATCAAGCAATTGGCACGTTCTATTCGCAAAAAATATGTCAGCCTTAAACTGGGAAAGTCGGAACATGACGAAACATTGAATAAGCTTTTTGGACCGGTAATGACACCGCTACAAGATATTGCCTCAACTACGGCAAAAATTCTCACTAAGATGCTAACACAGACCATTAAACGTAAAGTAATTAAACAAGAAGTGCATGAGCTGCCACCAGTCAAAAAACATGAGTTGGAAGAGACACCATATCTCGATGAAGAACCAATCGCTGAAACTAGTTGCATACCAATGATGATGTTCATGATGAGGTGGAGAACGAAACCTTTTACGAGGATCTCTCTAACGAAGCAATAGAGGACTACATGGATCAGTATCCTCCAGTTGCACACAAGTATCTTGAAGACTATATCACTAAAAGCGATGATATTGACAACATATATGGACCTACATATGACGCTGCAAGTTACAAATGGTTTCTTGGACATCGTTGGTGGGCTACAGTTTCGAGGTACTCCAGGGCTATATCAATTAATATTTTACAAGTCACCTGATTATGCTCCCGATGATTTAGAAGCATACCGAAAAGTGTTGGTAATGACATCAGCACACAAGAATGCAGCAGGTCGTTTGAAAGCTTCAAGCCTATATAAATATACTGAAATTATAAAGCCAATGTTTCCTCCTCAGTCGAAAAAGGAGAGTTTTGCTGGAACTGGTATGAAGTTAACTTACAATAACAAGCCAATGGAATACGTCTACTGGGATGATTCCAACGAATTGGTTGAATGGTTGAAACTACTTATTGCATCCAAGGAAGCAGGCAACACCTCTCACGACAACGAAATAATTGCCATTTTAAATGAACTTAAGGAAGCTAATATTATACGAGATAAATAAATTTCGAAATTGAAAGTGTATATTATTCCTTATCCTATGGCAAACATGTCAGTTTCACGATGAATTTAAACAACTTTGGGCGTGGTGCCCATCAGCAACTAATGTCATCAGCATCACATAACCTAGCTTTTATGAAAGTACCTTTTTCTTTTACCGCGGAGGGAAATATTGATGCTGAGAAGCTGAAAATTACCAATGTCGAAGTACCAACGAAGGCCATGGATGCCGCCAACAAGCAGTACGTTGATAAGAAAATAGCAAACGGACTGCAATAACTACATAGTGATAGCTTTCAGCAACTACACTGGAGAAGTTCAGCAAACCTTATCTGTTTGAAGACGCGAGATGTAAGACCGACATCTAGGATTTTCAAGAGAATCAGTACACAGAGGTTCCGAATCTGGAGCCGTTCCGTGTAATTACTGTTCTCCCTTAACTCCTAGGACAGAATGTCACGATAAAATTTTTCAGGTTACTTTACCTGTCAGAGATATTGAATACTCTCTTCGAGGTGTCATTCCTTTGTACGCAAGACATTATATATATTATATATATAAATATAATATATATTGTTTCTGGTCGGGAACCTTCATCAGTTGCGCTTCCCACAATTGAATGTCCTCTCGAACACTTGTTTATGCATTTGATGCATTTCGTTAAATTTGAAGACGCGAGATGTAAGACCGACATCTAGGATTTTCAAGAGAATCAGTACACAGAGGTTCCGAATCTGGAGCCGTTCCGTGTAATTACTGTTATATATATATATATATATATATATATATATATATATATATATATATATATATATATATATATTGTCTTGCGTACAAAGGAATGACACCTCGAAGAGAGTAAACTTTATCTGTGTTTAAGCAAAACCAAAAGGTTAGCGAGGAACGTGGAGCTCAAAACTTTGCTGCAATGAATACTCGCATGTTGAAAACCGAACAAGCTATGGAAACCCAACTACAAAATATATCGCTTCTCATTTCAAAATTCAATACATTAGAAGCTCAGTTGGAATCTGACAGGAAAGAATATAAGGAAACCATCACAAAATTTGAAGCCTCGTTTAATAATCTGGAACTTTCTATGAAACAAGCTCCTAAAGGTGTTGATGCTGTAGAAGTATTAAATATTGTTCGAAAAGATAAGTCTAAAGATCTTTCTGATCTAACTGAACTTAGAGACAAGATGACAAAATTAGTGCCTGACCTATACGGAGATATGCAAAAACTACATGATAATATTGCAAATCAAATGTTGGAACAAAATCAAAAACTTGAAGCAATCGCAGACAGTATTGCTGTAATTACAAAGCATCATTAGGGTCAATAAAAACATGCCTTTGTCTATTTTTAAGCAGTATACATGATGGCTCCTATAGCGAAACATTCCAAAGAAAAAGTTCAAGTCAGGAACTGCATAGACCTGTGAGACGAATGTTTCCTCGCCGACGTGTAATAATCAAAGGTTTCGATGACTCCTGGCAGTCTGACCTCGCGTAAATGGATCTATGCAAAATCCAATCGTAATTTCAAGTTCTTCCTCGTGGTGATTGATTGCTTTTCAAAGTACGTGTGGACGAGACCGCTGAAAACGAAATCCGGTGAAGAGGTAACTCGTGCCTTTGAGAGTATTATCAAGGAAGGATGGCACCCGAAAAATCTCCAAACCAACCAGGGTAAGGAATACTACAATAGTTGCTTTCAGAAACTAATGAAGTCATACGGAATCAATCATTATAGTTCATTTGGTGGACTGAAAGCCGTAATAGCTGAACGAGTAATTAGAACGCTGAAAGAACGGCTCTACAAGTACTTTAGTTTGAACGGCACCTACAAATGAATGGATATTCTACCAGAAATCGTTAAGGACTACAACCATCAAAAACATTCCAAGACAAAGATGAGACCTGCGGACATTAATAGGAAAAACGCTCGAGATATTAAAGTATACAATAACTTGAAAATTGCTGGACCAAGAAAACTGAAAGTCGGAGATGTTGTGCGAATAAGTAAAACCAAGCACGTTTTTGATAAAGGTTACCTTCCCAGCTGGAGTACGGAATTGTTTAAAATTACGCAGGTTAAAATAACTAATCCAGTTACGTATAGTTTGGAAGATATGTCTGGTACACCGATTGATGTGTATCAAGGGAGCTTTTACGAAGAAGAATTGCAAAAGGCTGCCTATCCTGATGTGTATCTCGTCGAGAAAATTTTGCAACGAAAAGGCAACAAGGTTAAAGTTTGGTGGCTTGGGTTTGATTCGAGCCACGACAGTTGGATTGGCACTGAAAACAGACTATAACACCAAGTAGTTTCTAAATGATTGAGGAGGTAAATGATTATTTTGAATGTTCATCTAGGATTTTCTCTCCTCGCAATGGTTTCTGAAAAATACAGATACGTTAAGTACATGAATATCAAGGTTTAGTATCTAAGGGCAGTTTGTGGAAACTGCCCGGAACACTAGTTGCCCTCTTATAGAAAAAACTGTCCCGCAGGATTAACTGTGAGAAAGTAGGTCTACAGATTTGTCAACTAGTATTCCAGTATAATATGTTGTGTATTTTGTGTTGTACTTATCTGTTTTTTTTGTGACGTTTGTGACGATATAGTTGTCACTGTCTGCACCAATTTGATTAACCGTTTTGATGAATCTCCACCACTGTAGTTATTTGCTGATTTTATTGGGTCTGATTGCTGGCAATACTAAACATAAAATGACGTTAATTTAAAAAAATATTATTCTTATACATATTGCAATTATTTACTACAACATTCAGCTAAAGGTACTACAGTAAATGAAGCTCATCATAGGCAAGTTAGTCTAATATTGGAATGGGCTCTTTAAAATACAATTCCAGCTAATCTGGTATTTCAATAGGTACAAAGTCTAATTTTTAATATTTCTAAAATATTAATGTTACAATGAAATAAAAATTCCCAATTATTTTATTTATCAACATCGAACTACGTCATTTGCGTATAACGAAATTTCCGTTCGTTCTAGAAAAACAACTAATTAATGTTTATCACTTGGGAACTTTATCAAACCACAGCTTCCGGTAAGTTCATTTAGCTCGGTTTCATTTAGCGTAAACAAGATATCACAGTTTCCTTTCGCTGCGGTCATTTCCGTTGCGGTTTCGATATCTTACATACCAGATGTAATGTGAATTTATTATCAGGAATTTTTAAATAAATACGGATTCATGATTTATATTATTTTTCGATTTTATTAACATTATTTTTAAATAAATACAGATTCATGATTTGAGAATTTATTATCAGGAATTTTTAAATACAGCTTTATGATTATTTGTGATTTTATTGACATGAATTTTTAAATAAATACAGATTTTTATTCATCCCTCAAGACGTAAAAAATTCCTGGTTCCACCACGAGTAAACAAATCGTATCTGGAAACCCCCTAATTGCTGGACGTTGAGTTCTACCTCCTCCACGGGGAAACTGAGCCTCTATGAAATCAGTACGACCGCCCATACCTGCACGTTTCATTTGGGGTGGTCTTATATCTATTTCAACTCCATTTGGTAATCGATGGCTAAACAAGCAAGTATTTCCAAACGGATATTTGGCTTTGCTTTTTCGGAAATACCTACATCGTATTTTCTTCATTTTTTCGTTTTTCTCAACTATATAACGTTCTTTTTCTGCTTTCTGGTAATAAACCTCGATTGGTAGACATAAGGAGACACAATACGGCATTCTGGGCAGCTTCTACGAATATTCAAATCAAAGTCTTTATTTTGATGCCATCTTTTTACGCATGGGAAGCAGAAACAATAGTCCAAAATTGTTAGTTATCTCTTCCAAACATATTCCACACCTTTTATTCATAGTGAATTGAATAAGACTGCACCTATAGCCACAAAAATCTAATATTTGTAGTGTTTCCTGTCGTCACACACTCACGATAATATGGAAAGCCTCTGCGAATATTCAATTAAAAGTATTTATTTTGATGCCATCTTTTTACGCATGGGAAGCAGAAACAATGGTTACAACTTGGCAATAGTCCAAAATTGTTAGTTATCTCTTCCAAACATATTCCACACCTTTTATTCACAGCGAATTGAATAAGACTGCACCTATAGCCACAAAAATCTAATATTTGTAGTGTTTGCTGTAGTCACACACTCACGACAATATGGACAGCCTCTGCGAATATTCAATTCAAAGTCTTTATTTTGAGGCCATCTTATTACGCATGGGAAGCAGAAACAATGGTTACAATTTGGCAATAGTCCAAAATTGTTAGTTATCTCTTCCAAACATATTCCACACCTTTTATTCATAGTGAGTTGAATAAGACTGCACCTATAGCCACAAAAATCTAATATTTTGTAGTGTTTGCTGTCGTCACACATTCAAGACAATAAGTTAAAAGAATTTATTTCTTTTATTCAGTCTTGAGTTGAAGCTGTAACAATCCAGACATTAATTTGGAAAGTTTAGTTGATGATTAAGAAAGATTTAATATGAGTGCAGTGCCAACGAGAACTATACAGCCGAAAGATTTAACTGGAAAGCTAAATCCCAAAAATGGATGTTACATGGTACCAGACGTTTTAACAACTGTGATTACCTACAACGGGCGCACTTGCAAATATGCGGCAGTACCAGAAATTTTAACAATTAATATTACCGATACCGAGACCACTCTCAAAATTGCTGAAACAATTCTACATTTAACGGTGGAGAGTTAGACGGTTCTTAAAAAATACTTGGAATTTGCATATGTTTTTCATAACGATCCTTCACATGGAAAGGGTGAACCTGACACTGTATGGGCTGATTGCCAGCTTTGTTCTGATGGTATTTCTTTGGATCTGAGTATGTGGCTGGATGATGGCGACCTTACTATATATTGTACAAAAACAAAACAACAAATAGGTTTAATTATTAAGGATGTTCTGAATATTCATAATATACTATATGCTAATAAACTTATTTAAACAATTGTCTAGTTTTAATATATCCATTATTTTCACCTTAATTAAAATTCAGACGTTTGAAACAAATTTTTCCAAGTCTCAAAATTATTACGCTCGGCCTTGAATCATCCAAAAAATCAGAGACTCGAAGGAGTTGCCGTTCTTGCGCAGGCAGGCGCTCGCTTAGGAAAACTATAGACTCGAAGGAGTGGACGTTCTCGCGTATGCATGCAATTAGCAAAAGATTTTAAATTTTTTTACAAACAAAATATCATATCCCCCATCCAAATTCTAGTATCAAATATCCAACACGCCAACCGAACAACGCCCAAAAACACGCGCCCGCGGGGCATATACTATACCTTTTCAAATAAACATTTCTCGATTAACTGCATTAGCGCAGCTCGTTGGGCACCTGACTTTGTAGTCAGGCAAGCCGCGTTCGATACCCGGCCAAGTATTTAGCTTTTTTCTTTCCAACCACCACAACCAACAACAGATGACGTGCACCCCTGCGACACACGCAACCCACAATACAATGGCGTTCATTTATTAACAACAGATGGCGTGCACCTCTGCGACACACCCAAATGTGTTTCGGGCACCCCTACGACCACCCCCAATGTCTTCTTCTTCTTATCCAAACAACAACTACCAACAGCTCGGCAGCAGCTCCCGGCGAGAACTCGATGACTTGTTACCTTTATGCTCACTTCCGCTCCAGAACTCTCTTTGCTTATCTACTAGTGCATTTTCTTATATTTACCGTAATATCTTTTAAAGGAAGCGTTTTAAATTTATAAAAAAATATACACTTTCATTTTCCACACATAGACTCTTTATTTCATCTGCTTCAGGATTCGCTTGATTTTTATAAAAATACATATGTATTTAATTTTTTAATTTGGGCCCCAAAATTAACATTAGAGTTTTATTTTACTAATAAACTTTCAGGGAAGCCTTTTATAATCTACTGTCTGAATTTAGAGGCTCTGTAGATTGAAAGATAAAGGGCAAAATATAGTTTTAAATTATAAATTATTAAATCTGTTATTCAAATTATTTAAAAATACAAATAAAATATATTTTTCAAAATTTAAATAGTGTAGTTTCTAAAGTGGGAATTAAGTCGATGTTTAATATTTTTGTTAATATCTTTTAAACAAATGATTTAAAAATATTATATATTTGTAATTCACATAATGAGCCTTTTATCTGATGTAATATATCATATAATAGAAAATATGAAAAATATATATTTGTATTCCTCATAATGAGCCCTTTCATTTGATTTATTGCATGATGCGTTAAAAAACATTTTTTCATTTTCCGTTTAATTCTATAATTTGACCCCCAATATTGATATTAGGGATTTCTTCGTATTTTTCCTGTAAATAAAAAAAATTAGGTCTTATAGTTTGGGGAATAAAGGAGGAATGGGTAATTTTTTTAAATATATTTTTTTAAATATATTTTAAAATATTCATTTTAAAAAATTAAATAAATACATTTGTATCCGTCATAATGAGCCCTGTGATTTGATATATTACATGATCCGTTAGAAACAAGTTAAATTTTTTATTTTTCATTTTATTCTGTCATTTGCCCCCAAAATCAATATTAGGGGGTTTATCCTTATTTTTCAGTAAAGTTCATGTGAGGGGCTACACCTCTATTTTTTTTAAATGTTTGCGTCTTATAGTTTCGGAGATAAGGGGGGAATGGGTAAATTTTTTAATATTTTTGTTAATATCTTTTAAATAATTTATTTTAAAAATTTAATTCTATAATTTGCCCCCCAAAATGAATATTAGGTTTCTCCTTATTTTTTCAGTAAAGTTCAGATGAGCCGCTATACCTCTATTTTTTTTCAAAATTTTACAGCTTATGGTTTCGGAGATAAGGGGGTGGGGGTAATGGGTATTTTTTACATATTTGTTAATATCTTTTAATTAATTTATTTTAAAAATATGAAAAAAATATATTTGTTTTTGTCATAATGAGCCTTTTTATTTGATATATAATATGAAGCGTTAGAAACAATTTTAATTTTATATTTTCCATTTAATTCTGTAATTTGCCCCCCCAAATTAAAAGTAGAGGTTTCTCCAGTAAACTTCAGGTCAGACCCTATACCTCTACTTTTTTTTAAATTGACGTTTTATAGTTTCGGAGATAAGATCCCCCCTTATCATATTTACCAATCAAAATTTACCCCGACGGGTAAATTTTGGTATATTTGCGATAATATCTTTTTAACTATTTTTTTAAATATGAAAAAAATTTATTTGTGTTCCTCAGAATAGGACCTTTCATTTGATGTATTACATGATGCGTTTGAAAAAAATATATATTTTTAAATTTTCATTTAATTCTATAATTTGCTCCCTAAAATTAATATTAATGGTTTCTCCTTATTTTTCATGTAAAGTTCGGGCAACGTTGTATATTTCCTATTTTTTTCAAAATTTTAGGCTCAATAGTTTCGGAGATCAGGGGGAGAATGGTCGATTTTTTTAGTTTTCCCCCCAGAAGTACCCCTAAAATGAAAATTTCTTCTTTTACGATATGTACTCCTGATTTCGTCACCACACTATACATTGATACCAAATTTCAACCTCTACAGTAGTTTAAGAGAAAATTGCTGTGATGTGACAGAGACAGAAATCCGGAGTGATATTATAAGGGTATCCGTATATTCTATATACATATATCCCTAAAAACAAAATGCTTAGAATAAAATAGAACCAGAAATGTAAGAATTATGGGGTCATCATAATACAAGTACAGCAAATTTCGCTGAAAGGCAATTTCCATTTGAAAACAATTTTATTACTTTATATTTTTTCCTTTATAATGTTGTAAAAATCTAACTAGGCCGTCCCTGGCTTCATTCCGATGAGACATCAATCGATGGGTTATCGAAAAGTTAGAACTGGAATTTTCGAAATGGCGCCAAACAGTATTTTCGACGCTGGCAGAAAAATGTAGTACCATCGAGAACGAGAATTTACGCCATATAAAGAGACATTAATTTCAGGAGTTAGTTAGACAGTGAATATTGGCTTTTAAAATTAATTAATGGAACCCACGGAGTTTATAACAATAATATCACCCACATTTGAGGGCAGTTCATCTTGGCTTATGTAAAAACGACAATTTGAAGTTGTGGCTGTAGCCAACCGCTGAAATGGCCAAGAAAGTTTACATTCTTCGAATTTTTTTTCAGATGTGCAGCATTAGAACTTCTTCAGAGTATTTAAAGTAGGTAACAAGATGATTTCAGTCCTCGATCAGAGATATGACACTCAATCCTTGTGTCAAGTATACCAAGTTCAGCTTATTGGGGAAATACAAAAACATAGTCTACAAGAATTTGAAACAGACATTAGAAGTTTCACATATTTTCCGTATCCAGATCTATCAGAGAACATTGAAGACAAATTGGCTACACAAAGTTTTATAAATGGCATCAGCGATCTTGAAGTTTATTAAAATCTGACTTAAATAGACAAAAAGACTAGTACCGAGGCTTCGCGCGAGACCATTTGACACATTGTAGAACATAGATGCAGAAATAGTCAAGATGGACTACCCGTTGTACAAATGTTACTAAGCACGTAATAGATACTAGGAAGGCTCAGCCCATGAGAACTCCACCTACGCGACTACCAGCAACAACAACAGGCAGTCGAGGGAAATACCGAGACATGTTAAAAAACAGAGTTATTGACTCATTTATCAACCCATGGTCTGCTATAATCCTTCTAGTGAAAAAGAAGCATATAACTAACATATTTTGCGCGAATTATAGGAAATTGCCCGATGTCACGAAGAATAATTGATCGAATTGATGAAACTCTTACCACTATAGTTGGTTCCCATTGGTTCTTCATCCTAGATCTAACGAGATATTGGCAAGTTCGGCTTCACGAAAGCAACATATAAAACACAGAACTTTCCACAAATAAAAGGATGTTTCGGTTATGTAATTAGAGATTAATAATGACCGGGTTGACATGGTGGACATGCATAGTGTATCTCGAAGAATTTCATGACCACTTGTAGAAACTCAGCGAACAATTGTCCAAAATTAGGAATGCCAACTGAGTCTCAATCCAAAAGTTATTCCATGTTTCAGAAAGAGGTAAATTTTTGCGCTGAGTCAGGAATTAGGACTAATGAGGATAAGATAGAAGACATTCGTTATTGATCTGTCCCTAGAGACTCTACTATTACTATACACTTACGGCTTGTCGGTAAAACTTAGAAATATTGGACACAGATATGGTATCAAAATGAGAATGATTACAAAAGCAAAGCCGGATACTCCTGCAATACTGGATAACTGTATATAAAGCATACCATGTGAATGTGGCAATCTCTACACTGGACATCAGGGTTAACGATCACCGCATAACTACTCAAAGGGCGGAGCAAACGATTTATGGGTTCGCTAATCAGCCATCGACCGAACACCATAAAATCAACTGGTACCAGGTCAGAGTAATTTTCAAGGAGGCGTACTGGTATGAAAAAATATATAAAGACGGCATACATAATCTCGAACGAGAATATAATTAGCGAGCAAAGCCTGCACGCTACGCATCACCGACAACCAACCGACAGGTAAGGCTGGTCTGATTGATGATGATGATGATGAGCATGATCAGCGATTTCTTATCATTCACCTGGTGACAATAGCAAATTAAAAACTATTGAAACGTTGTGAGATCAGCCACTTCGAGACAATGGAGATCCAAGGAAACGAGATACTTTGTGTACCAATTTCAAATTAATACAGGCGGTTAGTCACTACATGAGCAGAGCTCCGTAAAAAAGACCTTTCGCTGGAATGTCAAACATCGTTTCGATAACTGAAAACGGTATTATGCTCCACTCTACTTCTACTTCTAGCGTTCCCCACACAGTATGGTAAGTTCATCCTAGACACCGATACCTGCCACACTGGTTTGGAGGCCGTACTTTACCAAGGGCAAGATGGTGAGAAGCACATTATCGAATACTACAGCCGTAGATCGAAACCAGAAATGAAATACTGTGTCAGAAGAAAAGAACTGCAGTGCTGTGGACCAATATCACAAATGTCCTTATACTCGTTACGTCTTAGTCTGAAATGATCATGTAGCCCTCAAGTGGCTGTTGGTCATGAAGACACCAAGGGACAACTGTCCAGGTGAATAGAGAAATTTGAACAATACTATTTCAAGTTAGAGCACTGTTCTGTCCGTTTGTATAACAATGCAGATGCCTTGTCAAGAAGACCATGTAGAACGGATTCTGAACATTGCTTGAAGATGGAACGAGTGAGTATCTCCATCCGATTGATTCGAGTACAGGTGAATTAAGACTGGACAATAGAACAATGTAAAGGAAATCAAATGGCCGCACCCAGATATTGAATGGAACTTTTAATAGGATTTGGGAGAGTAGTAATTGACAGCGAAACTAAGTCCCAACTAGTAGTCCCAAATAAAAAAATACCCGCCATCCTGACCGAAGTTAATAATAACATTACCGGAAGGCATCTTGGACTAAATAAGACTGTCGATAAAATTCGTTCACGATTTTACTGCGTAAATTACTTCGAAGAAATCAGCGCCCAACATGGGCGTTCGATTCGATAGAATTGCTGTATTTTCTCCGTAATTCCTCGAATGTATGCCAAAAATGCTTAACGTTGTTCATCTGTTTCAGAAGGAGTTGTGGTATTCTTCGGTTGTAGCGATTTTGTTTTGTGTGTAATCAATATCTGTGAGTCGAAGAGATCTAAGAACTAAAGTTTTCATGACAGAATTCAATTGGGCAGGATGATGGTTCTTTCACTGGACGTTAGGTTCGAATTAGCCAGGTACCTGGCCAAAACTCTTCAACCCATCACCTCTTCCTTCTTAGATACATAATGCTTTTATAGAGTTTCGGAAAATCATATAAAATATATTTTGGTTAGTTTCGATGTTGTAACTCCCTTCACTAACGTTCCTATTCTAGAAACGCTAAATATTCTAAAAGTCAAACACATTTCCTCTGGCATTATCAGTCTCGTGCAACACTGTTCATTCAAAACCTATATTTATACTTGCCAATATTCTTAAAACAAATCGAAATCCAAGCTCTATACTTGACCACCTTAAAACATTCTTGTTGGCTTACATATATTGATGGCAGTTTTGTCAATAGGCCTCATGGTCGAAACCATCAGACTCTTTTCTGCAATATTTAAATAGTATATATACATATACCTCCAAATATCCAGGTCACTAATAGAGTACAATTTTTCTCTTCAGTTTCATGATGTCCTTATAACAAAAACTAATAATGGAACCGGAAATCAATCCACACAAATAGATTCCTTAATTCCCAATGACACCATCTTCCTGTCCAATTGGAAAAATCGCACAAATCGCCACCACGACGTCAGACTGAATAGACTTTAAGAATACGAAAGAGCTGACAAATATAGAGCTGGAAAAAAAAATGGATTGGGATCGCGAAAAGACCTCACAGTCTAAACGCACGCAATGAAATCCAGAACTTATCGAATTTCTGGAAAATTCTATAAAAACACCGCACTTACCCGGACCCGGCCCTGGCCTATAACATCTCAACAGGAAATAACCAATCAGCGTGTACACTGAGCGCCAAGGGCCAATGACACGCTGCTGCAAACTGGATCAACCAATATTCCTACTATATAACAGCACTCCGATTACTATATATCTTACTATTCCAATAACTAGAAGCGTGAGCGGACAGGTACGAAAATTATGTGAACCGACCTGATGAGGGGAGATCTGACTTTGTCGAAACGTCGTCATTTTACCACCGCTCTCCGAAGTGATTATTTGTTGGCGTGGAAATTAGTCAGGTAGTGTGTCAACAAATTCAGTGACAGAAAACGAAGAAATTAGTTTCAATTCATCATAATAAAATAAGTATAATTTTTTTATTGAAGACTAAATAAAATGTGTTTTAAAGATTTGAATGGCAATAGAAGTATCACTCACCTTACTATCGCGAATTGGAACTACCGAAGTGTTATCTGTATTCGTTAAGTTATTCTTCAAGAATTTCCTGATTCCTTTCGAAGTTACTTCTTCTGGATCAATTAAATTAGAACTGCGTTTAAACGCTGTTTTAGCTATTTCCCTTACTGTAGTTTTATTATGTACAGTGTTATTTTTAACAGCAGGTTTCTTGATGGAGGACTGTTTAAGAAAATTAAGTATTGCCAGGTTAATTGGTCCAATTTTTTCCAGTTTATTAAGTTGAATACCAATGCCTCGTAAATCTTTACAACAAGGATTCATTTTGTTGTATAATGCAACGACTTCCTTATAAATGTCTTGTGAACTGTTTATAACTACATTGGAACTACTTTTTGTGAGACTATCACAAATTCCATGACCTAGAAATTTTGCTGTTTCCTGAAATCAAGAAATATATAGATAATATTACGATATAAAAATATTTAGTTCCCGGGTACTTCAATTAATGATTGAAGGTTTCACAAAAGTGTGGGTACGTATATCCAAATTATGAGACATTTACTTTCAGTTCTCTAACATTTATTGAAACACTATAATAATTCCACTTAATAATATATTTCAACCATCCTGTACATGCAACTACGTATGGACCACCCAATATTGAATTTTTTGAAGTATCCTATATTCCAACCACCTTGTAAATGCGACTGCCTATGTTCTAGCCTATGCTAAAATTTCTTTACCACTATCTCTGTATTTGAGTAACTAGAAGCGTAAGCAGAAGGCTATGAGAATTCTGCGAACCGCCCTATATATATATATATATATATATATATATTCAGTCTTTTAAGTAATTGTGAACGTATTGATTCATAAAAGAGGACAAATTAGTAAGAATAGATATACATATGAAAAGAAAATATTAATCACCTATACATTTTCATATATACGATTAGTATTGGCTGTAGAATTAAAGATCTATAAAGTCATCAAGATATCAAGGGCGACATTTTTTAAATAGAAAATTTACCATGGCCTAGTCCTAAATTCATTATTCATATAAAAACGTAATAGAGTAGTAATAGTACAAAAATGAAAATGGTATAGAACAAAATATAGGTTTTTTCTTTTTAAAATAGTCGAATAAATTAAATGTGATACTACGATCGACTTTAAACACTTTCAAAACTCTTCTTCCACGGTATATGAGCTGTAAGGGTTGTCTTTGGGCGTCGATCATAATTATCATTCTAGTTCACACTTAAATTTTCTGTCACATATACACACGATTCTGAGGCAGCCTACCCTCCCCAAACTGTGCCTTCAAACGAAATTTGTGAGGGTTTAACGCCTTTACTGGTTAACAACTTTATGTAAATCTGTTGCGCAACAGACGAATATATCTTACTCGATCATTACTGTACTATGTACTGAACACTAATCATAACAATAGGTACTGACGACAAAGCCAAGCTTACGCGCGCGCCCGGCTCGTTTTCCCACTCCTCAAAAACCAAACATCTACTCCACACAACATCATCTACCCCGAAACTGCATTCTAAGCAGAATAGCAAAATTACGGGTTATATTTGATTTACCCTCGTTTATAATGTAATTTCCCTGAGAAAAGCATTTTAAACGTTGTCAATTCAATGACATGCTATTCGTATTTTACCGTGAGGGGAAATCATGTTCCCCTTCAACTAATATTTATGCGTTGTCGAATACCAAAATGCAGAATATCAAATTAAATTTGCCTCTATTAGAATAAACACGAAAGAATATTAATATATGACGAGTTGTGCCGAAAGATTGGATAATTACTGTGTTCAATTCAGAGTTATAAAAAAGTAATTTTAGACCGAATGGCAGCATTGTAAACATCAACAAAAATAAAGAGCTCTCGTAAAAAAATACATTTGTGAGAAAACCCTTAAAGCCATGAAGCTGAAATTTTGAATAGTTATTTTCGACATGCAAGCAGGGGCGGCTGTCCCTTAAGTGCACTCGTACGCTGAACCACCAAATTTAATAAGCTTTTAATAAGTTTAAAACTTAACACAAAATGTTTAATAAACATAATTTCAATACCAACGAATTTATCAAAAAACAATTTAAGCTCTAATCCAAACTCGTATTAAGACTTATATTCGCTTGAAAGATTATTTCACCGTGCACTTCGCCTACCGCACGGTGAAACTTACATAGCTTCTATGTGATACGATATAACACGCTTAAAGCGTGAAATAGAAGATAGTTAATGCAAACTAGATGGAGTAATGGGCTGATTCTCGTACGCCGCCCGGAGACACTGAGCTCTGCTGATATTGACCGGACGTATCCAAACGTTTCAATAATTCAAATTTTTGTTTACGTGATTTAATTAGTGGTTGCTTTGTTTTTGTCCTCGTAGTCTATGAAGGAATATTTAATATCTGTGTCTGTGTGTGTTTACATAACTGTGAAAAAGAGTATCAACTTTAACATTGACTATATTAAAAACAATACTAAATCGTTTCAAAACAAATTACATATAAAATTGGCAGGTCCACCTAGGCCATATATTAATTGAAAACAAGAGGGCAAACTGAAAAATAAAGTATTTACACAAAGTTTTAAAAGTGAAATTTATAATAAAAAGAAATGATTGTATGGATGTGATGGCATCAATACATTATTTTGTTTTCCTTGCATTATTTATGGCGGGGAATCAATTTGGACGCAAACATGAGCGAAGTATTAAAACGTTTCTTAGAAATACGATGTCTTAGGACTGGCTAAATGCTCTGTCTGTGCTTAGTATTGAAAAAAATATATTCAATCAATGCCAGACTTTAATAAAAAGGTCACATTTCGGTTCCGAAAAAAGTCGACGAATATTTTAAATGATAAAAGTTAAATGCAGTATTAGCAAAGCTATAGTTTGTTATATTGCATCTTTGAATCCTAATATTTGACCAGTAAAGTGCACCACCAGTTTCATAACCCACCAGCCGCCACTGCATGCAAGTGGAACTGTTTGCCATGTTTCATCGTTCTAAATTTTTTTAGGCAATAGCTACGAATGTTTGAAAAATGTGCATTTTTTACAATTTTCTCGAATAACTTACTTATTAATTAATCAATCCTATCGATCAATATTTATCTCATTTAGTAGGTTCTAAAAATGCGCATACAATACACTTACCTTTGATACTGTATATTTTTATTCTGTTGCTGAGAAGTCACAAAACGCCCAAAATTACCGTTTTTGTTATTTTAAACACCTCGTATAGTTAATTAAAAAGCAAAAATCTGTTAACTAAACTTTTTTGTGTTGTGCCGTGTACCTTCTTCAAGATAAACCATTAAAACACCTGTGGAATTTTTTTGCAAAAATAGTATTAACATAATGGTAAGTTTCCTACTATAAATGGTTTATTCTTTACAAGAAAGAATTGAAATAATATTTATTTTTGGAGAAGAACAACGCTGTGCACGCAGAACTGCTCTTGTTTTTCATCAGAGACATCCGGATAAAATATTGGGTATCATTATGTGTTGGATTTAGTTCATAAATTTCAAGAAACTGGAAGTATGAGGAATAAATTTGTCAGTGTTAACTGAAGCTGCACAGGGTGAGATTTCCGTGGGCTCTGTGCATAAAACGTTACGCCTAAATAATTTTTTTCCATACCAAATACAGCTTTTACAACAGCTGCCGAGGTTGATTTTGACAGAGGGTTAGAATTCTGCGAATTAATGACCCAAGGGGCAAATGCAGGCCCTAATTTTATTAAAAATATTTGTTTTACTGTCGAAGCAGGTTTTTTTCAATGGATTTGTCAATAAACATAATTGTAGATACTGCGACAATACCAATCCACAATTTTTTTGGCAAAAGCACAACTAACATCTTCAAAAAATCAACGTATGGGCCGGAATATTCGGAAATAAAATTATTGTTCCTTTATCGGTGAAAGAAAATGTTACTGGGGAATTGTATTTGGACAAGATGGAACTTTGTTGCTAGACGAAGAAAACCGATTTTTTTCAACAGGACGGAGCACCTCCACATTATGCCTTGCCTGTACGAAATTGGCTTAAAGACACATTTCCAGTTAAATGGATTGGAAGAAGGGGCGCTATAGAATTGCCAGCCAGATCACTCGACCTAACGTTTAAGGGGACATCTAAAAACTGTGGTGTATATAACTCAACCTCGCGATATTCTTGAACTTAGAATAGCGTAGAATAGTGGAGGAGTGTGATCGGATTACACCAGAGACGCTTCAAAAAGTGCGGGAGGAATTCGAGCTGCGACCTTACCATTGTCTTACCAACAATGGCGGACATTTTAAACAACTAATTTAAGTACAAGGTAATTCGAACGCTAATAAGACCTCTATATGGCATATGTGGACTACAAAAATGCATTTGATTCAGTTCCATATGACTGGCTCATTAAGGCACTGAAACTCTATAAAGTGAATAATTTTAACTTTTTAGAATAGGCCATGTCCACCTGGCAAACCCAAATCTCACTGAATGTTCGATACGAATTGACCCCATTCCAATCAGAAGGGGTATATTCCAAGGAGACTCTCTTAGCCCGCTGTGGTTCTGCCACGCCATGAACCCTCTCTCAAACTAACTGAACTCGACGAATTTTGTGTACAGTTTCAAACACAACAACATACAAGCATTAAAGATAAACCATTTATTATACATGGACGACTTACAGTTGACAAAACAACAGCTGCATGGTATGCTTGAAATAGTAGAAATCCATATGAAATTTGGCCTAGACAAATGCCGAATTATTAATATAGTTAAAGGCAAAATACAGCAGGGGAACTACGAAATGGGAGATGGCACCTCAATTGAATCTATGGGGGAAGGTCATACTTATAAATACCTTGGAATAAAGCAGGCTCAAGGTATTGATCACTTGACCATGAGAAAGGACCTAACAGCAGAGTTTTAAGGGTAAGACGACTGTTGAAAACCAAACTTAACAATAAAAATCTGTTTCAGGCTATTAACACCTATGCCTGTTCAGTTACTCTTTCGGTATAGTTAATTGGTGCAAGACTGACATTGAACAATTACAACGAAAAGTTCGAGTTTTACTAACAAAAGCTCAAAATCACTATCCAAAGGACTTTGTTGGACATACAACTTTGCCACGGTATAAAGGAGAAATAGGATTGGCAGATCTAAGCAAACAATTAGATCAACAAATTTCTATTTTGCGTAGTCATTTCCTCAAACTCGCAGAATTTTCTGATCTGCACAGAGTCATGTGCCAGATTGATGACTCAACACCACTGCGACTGACACAACAACACGTTCAATTACACCACAAGAAAGAAACTGCTGAAATGGTTACTACTGGTTGATCTCTGGTCTTATGTTTCCTGAAACGGAAGGCTTATTGGCAATCCAAGATCAAGTAATTCCAACTAAAAACTATCTAAAGTAGATCGTCAAAGACCCTTCCATTAACAACGACGGATGCAGGGACGGTTGCCAAAAATCTGAATCTATCCAGCATATCACTGGAGGTTGTCAAGATTTTGCTGCAACTGAATACAAACAACGACGCGATGCTGTGGCAAAAATACTGCACCAGGAACTAGCACTGAAATGTGAACTATCACAGTCAGTGAGATTACCATACTATAAATACAAACCAGAATCTGCTTTAGAAAATAACAACTACAAGCACGAACTGTACCAATTATTATGTCAACAAACGGAGTAGTCCCAAAACATCTATTAAACAATTTAAAATACCTCGGTCTGGACGAACATCTTTACCAACAAATGCAGAAAGCCATCCTGTTAGTAACAGCCCGGACGGTCAGGAAATTCGTGGGAAACTGTCGCCACCACCCCAACCTGAAAACCTGGTATGGGCTCCCACAGAGCTAAATCCTTTTGATATCTAGGATATCTGGGGTTTAGTAAATGTTCGCCTAAAGACACGCTATGCGAGAGCGAGTGTGCTGCCATACATTGTATGGTCAAGTCGGGATGTAAATAATAATTATTTTAATTTGAAAGTTTAAAATGGCATTACTCTGTAAAAAATAATCAGACTTAAAAAATGATGTTCAAAAGATTGGCAAAAAGAGACCTTTAAAAAGAGATACGAAATGGTATACCTTTGTGATATTCACCCCTCCTTAGGGGTTGAAACTGCAGGGTGATCGATACGTGTAAAATTTGTGTTTTTATGTCTTTTTCGTTTAACGATATTTTAACCGTTATATATATATATATATATATATATACCACGGAGATTTAGGTGGTGCAATACGTCAAAGTGACAGCCGCAAACTATTAAACACATAAAAAGAATTAATTTTGTCCTTACTGGAAAATAAATTCGTTCGATTGTAGCGATTTTTTTTGTTGCATAGTTTAGTTGATTTGTTTTAGCCTTCAGTTGAAGTTCATAATTGTGTCATTGACGTCTCGCACCGCGCGCATCGCGCATATCGCGTTTAGGTGGGACACGGATTACAAAGTGAAATATACAAAGAGCCCTAAAGTCTAAATCGAGACCAAGAGATGAGGAATATGAGACACCAATAAACAAGGCTTGTTTACCGTATGTCAAGGGTACCACGGGGAGTATTGCGAGAATTCTACGTAGGCACAATATGGATACTATTTTCAATACCCACAGAAAAATTATCATGGTGTTGAGGAATCCGAAGACAAGGATCCCGTTAGAACAACAGGGAGTGTATGAAATTCAAGGTGCAGCGTAGTGAGAGATACAAACTAAAAATACTTTCACCGGAATTCCCAGACATATACAGGGTGATTCATATTGAAGTTAATTTTTTTAAATTGAACACCCTGTATATTTTTACATATTTGGATTCCTCTGTCAATTCTACTAAGACTTTATACACCATGTAACCGAAAATGAACCGTTTGGGGGTTATTCGATATTTTGTCAAAAAGTTGACATCTAGAAACATGCGAATATTAGATCTGGCTGGTATCCTAGAAGGCTTTAATTGGGGGAAACTATTGACCACCCTCCATACGCCCAAGTAACAGAATGACAATGACGAACTCTTTATATTGTGCGGCATATCGTCACCCCCATTTTGAACAGTTTAACTATGAATAAGTTCATTTTTTAAAATGGACCCCCCAATTTCTTTCACCTTATCTGATTAATTTACTTTCCTCCGGTATAAGGTTATGTGTATCTGTTTCTCACAGTTTCTGCAGAAACCAAAAAATCAAAATGATTCATGCTTTTTGTGATTTCTTATTATTCCTAAATTATCTTGGATCTTAGAAGGCCGGGGAGTTTAATTTCCATGCCATTTCATGTGAAATTTATTTACCTTTCCAACGTTATTTTGTATATCTATTTCTAATATTATCCTTTTAATCCTCAATTCAAAAATTAGTATGGAACTCAGAAGTTGGCCATTGAAAACAAACATAAGGTTCATTATAAATCTTTTTGAAACAGTCAAATAAATGAACAAGAATTACCAATAACCTCGCTAGTAACAAAATGGTTCAGCAAATAAATAATTCATAACATCATAACTTCAAAGTAAGTGTTCAAAATGGTGACCTTGTTGAAAGCAAATATGAATTCGTTGACGAAAGGAATTCTGAACCCTCATAAGATTTCTTGGGTGATTGTTGCCAAAACATTCCTTATTCTCATTTTCATACCTTCAGCTGTCGTTGATTGTTGAGTACATACTTTTTGTTTAACGTACCCTCACAAAAAATCAAGAAGCGTTATTTCCGGCGATCTCGTAGGTCAACGTCTTTGCCCATTCCTTCCCATCCAGTTTTGATGGAACGCATTATTAAGTCATGCAGTCACACCACGAGCACGGTGGTGCCCGATTTGCTCAAAATACATATCTCTTAATTGGACAAGAGGAACACCTTCTAGGAGTTCAAATAAATGGTTATCTAAGAAATTTAGGTACATGCTGAATTCAAAATGGACCAACAACACGGTTGCCGAATATTCCTGCCAGACATTAACCGTCTATCTTTCCTGATTATCTACGTAGAAAAGGTCTGGGTTTTGGTCTAGGTAATAATGAAAATTATTAAAATTCTCATTCAATTGTTGTTCTACCGAATTGCAAAAATTAATTTTGTTTTGAAATTTCAACATTTGAAGCTCTTGGTATAATTAGACATGATAAGGTTGAACTTTATACTTTGATATTATTCTCCTAATAGAGGTTTTACTTTTATCAAAATCCCTCTCAAGTTGCCCGGTACGCACATGGGGATTTTCCATTAAGGCAGTGAGAATACTGAATTCGTTATCTTCGGTTATTACTGATTTAGTCATTTCTTGTTTTTGAGAGCAGCAAACACTTCCTATCGCACTGAATCTTTCCAAAAATTTTTAAATTTTCTCGATGTGAATATCTTGTTTTGTATGTTCGACTTGCCAATAATGGATTTTTAAAGTATGCTCCAAGAATGAAAACCATTTCATTTTGAGTTTTTCAGTAACGTAATTTAGCAATAAAAACTAAAAATATCGTAGAGAACAATTATTATTGTGAAAGTGAAATTGAGATAACAGAACTTTTCCATGGCCAACTTTACTTATGAGTCTTGGAAAAAACTCCATAGTAATAAGGAATTGAAGATTAAAAGGAAAATAGATATAGAAAATATATTGTAACGTTGGAAAGGTAATGAAATTTCACATTTGATGGCATGGAAATTCAACTCCACGGCCTTCTAAGATCAAAAATTATTATGAATCACACAAAAAGCATGAATCATTTTGATTTCTTGGTTTCTGAAGAAACAGCTAGAAACAGATACGCATAACCGCATATCGGAGGAAAGGAAATTAAATGGGGGTCCCAATTTAAAAAATCCATAGTTAAACTTTGCAAAATTGGAGTGACGATATCTGGCACAACAAAAAGAGTTGGGAGTATGTAGGGTGGTCAATAGTTGCCCCCAATTAAAGCTTCCTAGGATACTAGACAGCTCTCTTTATTGAATATGTATTAATATAAAATACTTACCAATGGAGCGTCTGCAGATCTAACCAACAGTTTGAGAGTTACACATCTAGCCTTCATATTAATGTCGCTCAACCTTTTGTAAACTTCGCCAGATAAGCTTTGTAAAAATGTTTGGCATTCTTCCAGTGAATTAAAACGGATCCCGTAATTAACTTCAGCAGAAACGGATTTTCTTTCATGGAAATAACTCAAAGGTTTCCTGTCAATGCCCATAACCTGTTCTTTAAGTGTTTCTCCAGCTTTTTGACCAATTTCCCTTTGAAGAACTTTTAATGGTATTTTCTGAAATATTTTAAAAATTATGTATACATTTTATTGTTTTTAAATTATACAACTTATAATTTAGTTTTATCACAAGATTTTGTTCACTATTTTAAGATTTTATTTTGGCCAATTTTATCTTATTTATTATAGGCATTCCCGCGTACGAACTATTGAAGACTGAACAGATGACCTTACACATTCCAGATTTACTATATATAAATATAAACAAACATAAAATTAATTCCCTGGGACGCTCGGCTTATTCGACAGTCGGCGAGAAGATTACCGTTAGCTAAAAGAGAAAAAGGGGACAGGACGGTCCAGGAAATAGAGGAAGCAGGTGTTATTGAACCATCCAATATCCCTTGGACTTCTCCAGTTGTCTTGGTTAAAAAGAAAGATGGTTGGACCCGTTTTTGCGTGGACTATCGGCAACTAAACCACGCTACAAAAAAAGACAGCTATCCTCTCCCAAGAATAGAAGATACCCTAGATATGTTGACTGGATCGAAGATGTTTTCCACTCTGGACTTGAAGATAGCAATTGGCAGGTGTAAATAGCTAAGGAAGACCGAGAAAAGACTGCTTTTACCATTGGCTCAGGACTTAACGAATTCACGGTCATGCCGTTTGGGTTGTGTAATGCTCCAGCCATGTTTGAAAGACTGATGGAAACAGTGTTAAAAGAGCTTTCATGAAAAACATGCCTAGTGTATCTTGACGACATGATCGTGGTTGGAAAATTGTTCGAGGACCACGTGAAGAACCTGGAGGAGGTATTTCGGCGACTTTGAAATTTCGGACTAAAGTTAAGCCCGAAGAAGTGTCAACTGTTCCAAGAAGAGGTGCAATATCTTGGACATGTGGTTTCCTCAGAGGGAGTAGCTAGGGATAAACAGAAAATCAAAGTCGTCCAAGAATGGCCGATACGTAATGGTATCCACCACCTAAAACGTTTCCTGGCGTTATATACTATCGTCGGGATGTAGGAGGATTTGTCAATATCGCCAAGTCACTCAGTAGATTCACAGGGGGGAAGGTGCGGTACCAGTGGGAGGAGGAATGCCAGCGATCATTCGACACATTGAAAAGAGCATTGACCAGTGCCCCCATTTTACGATGAAAAAGAACCGTATAAATATCTCTATTTGTCTGAGATATACCATAAACAAAAAAAAAGATCGAAATTTGAAATGTGCACCATTTCAACCCCATTTCCACCCCTATAATAGTGGATGATGACATTCTAAATAATTTTCTCTTAATCTACATAACCTAAGGTTCAATTTAAAAAAGAATTGTTTCGATATCTCTATTTTTGCTCTAGATATTAGGTTTCCGTTAAAAAAATGCCATTTGACCCATAGTGCGTCGTCGTGGATATTCGCCCAAGCTACAAAGATCTTGGGAGGGGCCTTACCAAATCGTAAAGAATATCAATGATATGTTAACAGGATAAGGAAGCTACCTCGAGAAAAAACAAAAGTGATATACTTCCACAGATTAGCTCTTTATGCTGAAAGTTATGATGTCGAAGTTGACCAAACAAAAGTCTGCAGCATCCAACCACACAATGAAGAGATGATTTTCGAACAGTTTATGGCCCTGTACTCGGATGGGCAGAAAGTGCAGCATGAGGTGAGAGAAACCCCGAGACTTGTTTGAGGTGCCCATAGATTATTCCCTGGCTCGATATCTCCTGATGTCCAGATGAATAGCTAAGGTAGTCACAAAGAAGTACGGCTAGTTTCAGAAGCTGAGGGAGCAACATCCTGTGGTAGAGAAGGTCCTTCATCTCGAAGATAAACATTCAATGGGCACCATAGACAAATTCTATTTGGTAATGAAAAGATTGTCGCAAGACAAGCCTACATATAGCGATCTTTGGGAAACTTTGGTAGAATTGAGGACTGTGAATATGGAACAGAACCTGATGAAATTGGCGGTCCCAAAGATAGCCTGTTGGTTGAATGAACTGAATTGGAGGAGGGTGAGAAGTATGATGGAAACTATCTTTTGATTCGCAGCCCAGATTTGAAGGCCGTCGACTGTTACTTCCACCGAACGTCCCGTTGTCGATATGGAGAGTTCTGCAAATATCGCCACACCGTGAAGGATTCTGGGACATTCCGGGACGAAATAGTATTAAGGAGGGAGCAATGTGACGGGAATCCGAAATGTTGGTCTGTCGATCCGAGGCCGGCGGCTGGCGCTATTGGAAATTCACTGAATTTCATCGAATGGTAGAGAAAACTTCTAGAGAATTCCGAGAAGAAATATATAAATAGGAAGAGCGGGCGATAGGATAAATTGTAAATAGCTGCGTGAATATAAATAAAATTATTGGAAAAAATATATAGTGAGTTCGACTGTGTTTTTAAATAAATTCAAGAATCCGAAGAGTAAATATAAACTTTATATTATATTTCCCACATTTTCTATTTTTTTTTTAAGATTTCATTGGCATTAATCCAATAGTGAATAACTTTCAGTTCCCATCCCCGTCTATTAATTCACTATTGGCAAAATGACGAATAATGTTTCTATGTATTTAAAGCGGAGTCAATTTATCAATCCTCTTGCAATGAATAAATACCCCTCTTAACATTTATCGGGTACGTGATTTTCGCCTGTGATTAAATTCATCTCAGGGGAAGAGCGTACAACTTTCACACCTGCCTCATTTTTTGTACCCTAAAAATTTCTTAAACACATCCCCCCATTCAATAATAGAATTTTCGCAAAATGTATTAATTTAAAGAGTTAATATAATTCTTATACCTGTTTTATTTTCGGTTCCCGAGAAGTAGTAAATTTTTCTTACAAAATACCACACTTGCCCCCTATCGGATAACTGAATTTTCACAAAGTCATAAAACCCGGCTATATCTATTTTAGAAAAGTATATATTCAAGATTTACACCAGCATAACTTTCCATTTCGGAGATATTGAATTCTCTTTAACACAGTTGTAGTGACGCTCATTTCTCCCATTCAATATTTCAGTTTTCGCAAAATGACGAATCACGCATTACTCCACTTAAAGAAAGGAATGAGTCTCTTAATTCTCATGGCTGTATTACTCTAGGTTCCCAAAAATAGTTTTCTATTTCAAAAAATATTTGCCAACCTGCCTCTCATTAATCATTGAATTTATGCAAAAAGATTTTTTATTAGTCTAAAAATAATTTTTAATGGTTCCCTTTAAATTGTATTATATTGATTAGTTGAAGAAGCTGAATAAAATTCAGACAAAACGTACTAATTGTCAATAAATTGCTTATGTACCAACTTCTATATATAATAAAATATTATAATGACGACCGTGGGATCGCTTCCTTCACACGATGCGTTCCCACGTTAACATCGAAGTACCAGGAAGCTGTCAGCGTAATACGATACCGTTGCATGTTACAACATCAACTTTTAAATCAAATTGGGCTGTCCATCTGGGATCCATCTTGAATCGCAGGCCTCAACTTTGTCACGAGTCTAGACAGTGGTTTAGGGAAGGTCCTTAGGTTGTCTGAAGTGGAGTTTTCATCCCTTGGTGACTTCTTGACGTGTTTTACGATTTTAACTGAAATGTATGCAACAGCAGTGATTATGATTATTGTAATCGTAGCATATGTAAACCAGGATATGTTCCTGTTTGCGAATGGCTGGTTGAACAGGTCGTCGAGATCACTGGAGTATTGATCTAACTTATGGCTGGCTATGGAGAGTTCTTCCATATTCAAGTCATCGAGCTTTAGGGGCTTGAGTTCTGGAATATCTCGTTTTTCGGGGTGAGAACTGCAACAGTTGTAAGGGATTAATTAATACAGGGTATGAATTGTCGGAAATGTTTATAAATTTTTGAGGTTCCGCTTGTATTTTTGTGATTCCCACGAAAGCACTGCAGTCTGATTGTAAGGACATTGTATGAATACTACGGAGCTTTGGCAAGTTTCCGGCACACTACGGATGTTCTTCAGAAGTTGCGCTTCATAGGGTGCGTTGGAGTCGATGGGGTAGACATATAACTCAGAACACAGTTTTTGTTGTGGAATTAGTGGCTTGCATACACTCAAGCCTTAATGGGTATGTACATTAGAGAATCATCGTTCCGCGCGAAATATTTTTGGGTGAATGAAAGAATATGATGAAAACCAGTTCTGTCATGTAAAATTGGGATAGGATATAAGTGGTAGGCGGTGTAGAGTTGTTGCTCTACAAGAGGAATTGTCAAAACAAAGGCTAAATCTGAATTGGTTTGAAACGCTTCTAATTCGATTACTTCCAAATATTGGGCGACACTTGAATATCTGACAGGGAACGGTAGATTGTTTTTGACAAGATTTTGCGAAATTTCCTCTAGTGACTTGATCTTTTAGTGACCATGAATATTTCTGAGAATTTAGTTTTGATTGAATCTGAAATTAGGGATAAGAGACTGATGTGAGTTTGTACATCAATTCGGAATGCACTTGTGTCATGAAATTTGAAACCTGGGATGGGATCGACAGTGTTTTCTAATGTTTTGAGGATTCTGTTGTAGTTTCCGAAGATTTCTTTAAGAATCGTCAACTTACGATGAATTAGTAGTGTCCATTTATAGTTGGAGATGACTATTCTAGTTTCGTCGTGATAATAAGTACCAAGAGTGTTGTTTATTGGTTTGATGTTGAACTGTGAGACTACTGATCCGAACAGCAGTAGTAACCTGAAAAGAAAGTTAGTTTTCAGAATAGAGTTTCATTCTTTCAAAGTTAACTTTCGCTCGTTGGATTGTTTTGAGATTTAAGAATGTGGCTGAATTATTATGAATACCAAAAATTTGGAATGGACCGTTGAATTTGTTATGAAGTTTGTCTTTAATTTGGGATTCCTTGACGTAAACTTTGTCACCAATGTTAAATTCGGGAAGTTTGTCGGAAACGTGTTTATCAAAATGTTCTTTAGCCTTTTGCTTTTGTAAGTCAGTTTTTTCGCGGGCTACTTTGTAGAAATAGGAAATGCGATTGTTCAAATGTCGCATATATTTACCAAACAATTCCTTATAGTTGTAGGTGGTTTCAGGTGGTCTGCTAGACGTATGTCCAAACACTAGTTCGTAAGGCGAAAAGCCTTGAGTTTTGTTTGTCGAGTTATTGTAAGCAATAACCGCATACGGGAGTACATTTAGGGGATGTTCATCTGGATTTTAGGCTTTATGGATTCAAATCATTTCTAACAAAGTAGAATGAAATCGTTCTCCAGAGCCGTTTGTTTGCGGATGTCCTACGCTCGAATAAGTGAGTTTAATGTAGTTTACACAAGTCTGTGAATATGGCGTTGTCAAATTCCCTACCATAGTCACAATGGATATGCAGTGGCGTACCAAAATGTTGGAAGTATAACATCATAGTACTGACAACTGATTTGGCTGCCAAAGCATAAGCTTGTGAGTGTTTCGTCAGTAATATGTCGATAGTAATTCGCTCAAACGGTGTTTTAGGCGTTTCCGTAATGACGAGGGGATTGTCTAAGTTTTTGCGACACGCTTTAGTTTTTTGACAAATTTCGCAGTTCTTAACGAAGTTTTCAATGTCTTTTGTGAAACTTGGCCAGGTATACATTTCCTTAATACTGCGGACGGTTTCGTTAATGCAGCAGTGCAAGTTATTTTTCCCGTTATGATATTGTTCAAGGATCAGCGGTATTTCGTCTTTTTCGGGGGTTTTTGTAACGTTTTGGCAAATTTTCCATTTGATTTCTTTTTCAGCGAAAATGAAAGAGAGCATCTCTAAAATTGGAAGATCGAGATTGTTTTCGACACAGTATGTTTTATATGGAGATAAAGTGTCTTGATGTTTGTTGTCTATTGATGCAAAAAGAACTTCATTTACAATGTCAGGATCATTTGGAAGTGGGATTATGAAATATTGCCTTCTGCTTACGGTTTTGCTGACGAATACATTAATTTTAAAGGTTTCGAAGTCAGCGACTTCTTCGAAAATGTCGTGATGAAATTCCTGAAGATTGGATGATTGGGGGAAAATTAAAATGTTTTTATTTGTTTTGTCTAGTAGTTGACAGTTAGAGAATTCAATGTTGCTATAGTCAATTAACAAAAGTAGTTTTATAACGTTCTATAAAGGTTTTAAATTCTTCGGACATAGTTTCAAGAGATATTTCATTTTGTTCGGATTCAGGACTGTCGTGTTCGGATTCGTCGTTTAGGGGAAGAACTTTGAAGGGTGTTAGTTTCGATTTTGACTGAAATGATAAACATTCGTCAAGATGGTTAATTTTAATTCGTGATAAAGCATCAGCGTTCTTATTAACTTTACCAAGCTTGTAAATAATTTCGTAGTCCTATTCTTTTAGTTTGAGTCATCATCGGGCAAGTCTACTATCGGTGTCTTTTATAGAAAATAGCCAGGTTCAAGGGCGATGATCGGTGAGTAGTAGGAACTTACGGCCATAGATTATTGGACGAAAATGCTTAAAGGCCTAGACAATGGATAAGAGCTCTCGCTCAAAGGTGGAGTACTGGGTTTCGGCTTTAGAAAGGGTCCTAGAAGCATATCCAATCGGTAAATCCTTACCTATTGGCCCTTGAGATAATATGGCGCCGATAGCAAAAGCGCTGGCGTCTGCAGTCAGTACAAACGGTTTGTCAAAATTTGGGTAAATGAATATAGGGGTGGAAGGCAATGTTCGTTTTAATTCATTAAGGGATTTTACTCACTCTTCGTTAAAATTGAACGGTTGGTCTTTTTGTAATAGTTTTGTCAGTAGTTTGGAGACCTTTGCGAAGTTAGAAATTAATCTACGGTAGTAACCAGCAAGCCCTAAGAAATATTTTATGTCTTTAGGGTTCTTCGGTTGTGGAAAGTTTAAAATACACTCTACTTTTGATGGATTGGGTTTCACGCCGTCTTTAGTTATAAGATGTCCTAAGTAAGCGACCTCCTTGCGAAGAAATTTGCATGTCAGGCTGTATTTTAAGGTTAGCCTTTCTGAGTCTGTCAGACGTGATAGGTGGTCATGTAAACTAGACATCTTTCATTCTGAATTCCCATAAGAATTTTATCCATCGCTCTTTGAAAGGTTGACGGAGCATTCTTCAATCCGAATATCATGCGGGCAAACTCAAAATGTTCGTTCACGACTGTGAATGCAGTTTTCGCGATGTACTTTGGGTCTATTTCTATTTGATGGAAGCCAGAGGCGAGGTCAAGAGTCGTGAAATACTGGCATTTGCCTAGTTGATCTAGTAGGTCTGAGATGTTAGGTAGAGGGTAATTGTCGTTGACTGTAAGTTCGTTGAGTTTACGGTAGTCTACGACAACACGCCACTTCTGTTTTCCAGGGGCGTCTAATTTCTTTGGCACCACCCATACGAGAGAGGACCAAGGCGAATTACAGAGTCGTATTATTCCTTCATTGAGCATTTTTGCTACCTGGGACTTAACTTCTTGTTTGTGAATTTGGGGATAACTGTAGGATTTTGTATAAATGGGTTTCGCGTTGTTGGTATCAATACTATGTTTGATTTCTTTTGTGAATGATAAATAATCGCCTTCGAGGTAGAATATGTCTGAAAAGTCAAGGCATAATTGTAAGATTAAGTCTGAATCTTCGTCGTTTAAATGTTCTAGTCGGAGTTGTTTAACAATTCCTTCTTGTCTGCCGGGTTCATTATAGTTCAAAGGAGTAGTTTGTGAGAGAGAATTCACAGAAAAGTTTTGTAACGGTTCGAGTTTTAGATTTGAAAAATTTACTATTTTAGGGATGGCATTCGCATTTAGAATAGATTTGAGAAATTGGCCTTTGCTGTCTACTGTAACAACAGCATTAGGGGGGTGGACTTTTTCAATTTTCATACCTGTTAGTAAGGCTTCGGTGTTTTTTAGTTCACAGCTAAGTTCGGTACGGGGTTCGATCGAAATTGTATTAATGGAAGTATAGGAAGGGGAACACTGTGTTGATTCACTGGCATTGATTGTGTGTCACTTTATATAGCGGAAGTGTCTTAAAGTTGGTTATTAATTGTTTTTTGTCAAAGTCTATAATGCAGTTGTGGTGCTCGAGAAAGTCAGAGCCTAACAAAGCGTCGAATTCTATGTCGAGGTTACAGATGTAAATCTTGTGCGGGTCTTTTATATTGAAAGGAACGAGGGTCGATTCTTTTATAAGGATTTTCTGGTTGGTAATTCCAGGAATTACGACGTAATTCCCTGAATTGCTACGTTTTCCTGAAATCTTTCTCTGAAACGGGTGCAAGTGTCTGGTTTGAAGATAGAAAGACCAACACCGGTATCTATTAGGAGTTTATATGTGTTAGAGGAATCGGTGATGTAGTAGACATAGATTTTTAGAATTTACGGTCAGAAGAGGTCTTATTGAAAGCTCTGTTCGGGGAAGTTCAAATTCTGGTCGAAACTGTCTAGATTTAGTGTTTGAATTTGGGTCTGAAGTTCTGAGATTTCCAGGGGTTCCGTTTGGAAAGGGAGGTTCTGAAAATTTACGTGGGAAAATTCGTGTTCGTTTTCAACATAGTTGTCACATTCTGTGTTATCTGTTTTTGAGTAATAGTCGTAATCAGTATGTGTCGAGTCGCAATAGTCTTGGTCGTAACTTTCGAAATCGGTATTTTGGTATTGACTTTCGTATACGTTAGCATTGGGTTAGACGTACCCATTATTATAACAATTGTTCAAGTGATGCGTTCGTTGTTGGCGAAAAAAGTTTTGATTAGGTTTATATTGGCCTGAATTTGGGGGGTTGCGCACTGGTGGAGGGAAGAGGTTGTTGAAAGTTTCTGTTCTGCTGGAAATTCTGAGTATTGGGTTAGAATTGAGGCCGGTTTTGCCGGTAGTTTTGATTTTGTTGCATTTGTCTCGATTTAGCGAGACATTCGTTAACAGTATGCCCCATTCTGTTACAGAATGAACATTGTTTTTGTACTGGAAACTGGTTGGGCTTTCGAGGAGGTGGACCTTGGTCTCTAAAATTTGAAAATTTTTGAGATTCTAAATGATGGAGTTGGAGTTCACGTTTAATGCGTGAAACGACGGTCAGAATGTCTTTAGGATCGCTAGCACGAACTTCATGTCCTATCTTCGGCTCTATACCTGTTAGTGGGCTATTTAGTGCCATGGATTCGATCAAGTCGATTTGTGCCTTTTTTTCTTTTTGAGTCAATTTTTGTTTGTTAACCGCAGCAAGCATTTTTGCTTGGTGAGTTTGGAGTCTGGCTGAAAATGTTATGGGGGATTCAGTATTTAATTACCTCATTCGCTGAAGATCCTGAATCAAGGCTGAGAGATATCTAGGATGTCCAAAGTGGTTCTCTAAGAGTGTCTGAATTTCTGTTAATTGAGTCGGGTTGCGAGAATTTATTAGTTCTGCTGCTCTGCCGCGAAGTTTATGTTTGATGTGCAATATTAAAAGCACTTGTTGGTAGTCAGTTGCCATACTATATGCAGTTTGGCATGAAGAGATGAATGTGTTTAAGAATATAGGGTTTCCGACATATTCCGGAATTATTGAGAAAATTTCAGAGATTTTGTATGGCTCTACAGCAGGAGTCGCAGCACCTTGCCTTGTAGTTGCCATTTCAGGTATTCAAGTGGTACGAAAATAAAAATTAAATAAAGCAGTAAAATGGAAGCAAGCAGTCACATAAAAAATTATCAAAATTCAAAATTATGGTATGACTAAATTGGTTAAAATAATAATAAATTCAATAGATCGCGAATATAAAGCGAGATAAATAATGGAGAATTATTCAATAGCTTAAATGTGGTTCAAAGGAATAGGAAATATAGGGAAATTTTAAACGAGAGAACTGATAATAATCTGCGCAGGATCAACAGCCAGCGCTCACTCAAGCGGGACTGAAAAGACATCGCATGAAATGGACTGGCGCCATGAATGAATTTATAATGCGCACGTTTTACAGAATTACGAACCTTGGCCAGGACAATACTGGATATCGCCAAATAATCCATCAAGAGTTCTGTCGTGAGTACCCAGAGCTTCAAGTTACTGAACAGAGAGTCGCAGATCAATATCGTGTCATCTTGAGAAATGGCCTTATTTCGCCTGAACAACTCGATAGAATAAAGAGCGAAGTGGAGCGAGAACTATTTGGTCTAAAAACAATCGACCCAGAGCCTGAAACACCTTTGGCACAAAGGGCGGAGGAGACTCAAGAACTACAACAAGAACAGCCAACCAACGCTTACCTGCTTGAGAAGATCCAAGCAGAAATGGAAGGAGCTCTAGAGAGTATAGTGGAACAGATCCACTGACTAGACCAGCTCTTCCCAAACTAAGATCATCTAAGAAACTGGGTATCGTCTTGCAGGCTATGAACAAATTTGCCAAACTATGTTTTAGGTGATAATACGTTAGAGTCGCTACACACACTGTGCTGCAACGTCCATCTGCAGAACAATTGGGGTCGCAGTAAGACCAAAGCAAGACCCTCCCCAATTTAGACAAACACCTCGAATACCACCTTGGCAAAGAAGACTTAAATGGAAAATCAATTCTCTTCGGATAGACGTTGGAAGACTGACACAGTACCAACGAGGAGTCAAGAACAACAGAATAGAAAGGCTTGTCAAGACTATAATGGACAATAACCGAATACACTCCCAGTGGGATGGAGAAAACATCACATCTCAGCAGTGTCTGGACAGTCTACGACAAAAGCTCTCCGTCTACACAAGTCGATTGAGAAGGTACAAAACCAGTAACCAACGGAAACTAGACAACACACTCTTCCGACAATCAGAAAAAAGGTTTTTATAGAAAACTTAACAACAACAATAATAATGAAGCCCCTAGTTACCCCAGTAAAACAGACATTGAGGAATTCTGGAAAACACAGCTTTCACAACAATCTCCTATAACTCCAGAGCCAGATGGATGAATGAGGAGGAGGCTGCATCTCAGAAATGTGATGCCATGCAACACCAACAATTTACAAGGGAAGACACATCCAACATAATGAAGCACCTCCAAAACTGGAAAGCACCAGGACCAGATGGTGTACAAAATTACTGGATAAAGAAACTGTACGCAACCCACGAAACACTAACAGCCTTTATAAATGACGTAATTACCCACCCACACAAGATGCCTAGTTTCCTTACGCATGGTGCTACATACCTCTTACAAAGGACAACCTATGTGCACAGGACCCAGCAAAGTACCGACCAATCACTTGCCTTCCAACTTTATACAAACTTATAACATCGTGCATTAATCATTGCATTTTCAAACATTGTGAGCTGAACAACATAATTACTCAACAACAAAAGGGATGGGCAAAAAAATCGAAGGGTGCAAAAAACAACTGATAAATAATTGATTCCGTTGTCTGCAATCACGCCCACGCCAAACGGCGAAATCTCTACATGGCACATGCAGACTACAAGGCCTTTGATTCAGTTCCACATGATTGGCTCATTAAGGCACTGAAACTCTATAAAGTGAATAATTGTATTATTAACTTTTTAGGACATGCCATGGCCACCTGGCAAACCAAAATCTCACTGAATGAAGCCAACTGTTCGATACAAACTGACCCCATTAGAATCAGAAGGGGTATATTCCAGGGAGACTCTCTTAGCCCGGTGTGGTTCTGCCTTGCCATGAACCCTCTCTCAAACAAACTGAACTCGACTAATTTTGGGTTCAGTCTCAAACACAACAACGTACAAGCATCAAAGATAAACCATTTGTTATACATGGACGACTTAAAGTTGACAGCAGCTACGAAACAACAGCTGCATGATATGCTTAAAATAGTAGAAGGGTTCTCTAGTGAAATCCATATGAAATTTGGCCTAGACAAATGCCGAATTATTAATATTGTTAGAGGCAAAATACAGGAGGGGCACTTCGAAATGGGAGATGGCACCTCAATTGAATCTATGGGGGAAGGTCATACTTATAAATACCTTGGAATAAAGCAGGCTCAACGTATTGATCACTTGACTATGAAAAAGGACCTAACAGCAGAGTTTTATAGAAGGGTAAGACGACTGTTGAAAACCAAACTAAACAGTAAAAATCTGTTTCAGGCTATCAACACCTATGCGTGTTCAGTGCTCAGTTACTCTTTCGGTATAGTTAATTGGTGCAACAAAAGCCCTACATCACCATCCAAAGAGCTCTGTCGAACGGACAACTTTGCCACGGTATGAAGGAGGAAGAGGATTGACAGATCTAAGCAAACTATTCGATCAACAAATTTCTATTTTGCGTAGTCATTTCCAGAAACTCGCAAAATTTTCTGATCTACACAGAGTCATGTGCCAAGTTGATGACTCAACACCAGTGCGGCTGACACAACAACATATCCAATTACACCACCAGACCACAGATCAGAAACTGCTGAAATGGAACGAGAAGCCCCTTCATGGAAGACATAAAAATGACGTCAACCAAGATTATGTCGACAGTGCAGCGTCGAACTACTGGTTGATCTCTGGTCATATGTTTCCTGAATCGGAAAGCTTTATATTGGCAATCCAAGATCAAGTAATTCCAACTAAAGGTTAGCTGCAACTGAATACAAAGAACGACACGATGCTGTGGCAAAAATACTTCACCAGGAACTAGCACTGAAACTTGAATTATCAGAGTCGGTAAGATTACCATACTATAAATACAAACCAGAATCTGTTTTAGAAAATAACAACTACAAGCTGGGACCGCACGATACTGACCGATCGGACTGTTGCTCACAATAGACCAGATATAGTTTTGGTAGATAAAGTATCTCGGAAAACAACTTTAATTGATATAGCAATTCCTAACAACAATAATATAAATACTAAGCAGGCTGAGAAAATAACCAAATATAGAGATTTGGAATTTCAAATAAAGACTCAGTGGGACATGAACAACACACGAACGGTACCAGTTGTTATGTCAACGACAAGACTAGTCCCAAAACATCTATTAAACAATTTAAAATACCTCGGTCTGGACGAACATCTTTACAAACAAATGCAAAAAGCCGTCTTGTTAGGAACAGCCGGACGGTCAGGAAATTCATGGGAAACTCCCGTCACGACTCCATCCACGGGTCTGAAAACCTGGCAAGGGCTCCCACAGAGCTAAACCCTTTTGATATCTAGGATATCTGGGGTTTAGTGAATTTTCCCCTAAAGGCACTCATAGTGTGTCTTAGAGGGAGTGTGATGCCATACATTGTATGATCAAGTCGGGAATATAAAAATCGTATCAATTATTATTAAATCAAGAACGAGATGTTTCTACATACGTTATTACCCCTGACATAGGACTTGTTCTGCGGAAGTGTCAACTGGTTACCCGTATCGTTGCGTGTTCCTGGTCTTCGCTGCTACAGTTTTTGTCTCATACAGGTAGGTCTTGTCCAAGATGATTTGGAAATCGCCACAGTCAGTTAGTATGCACGAGTTCTGTGTTGGACAATCCTACTGACTGCGCCAATTTTATATCTTTGATTTCACTTAAGGCTTTTTAAATAAATATATTTTATTCAAAACATGAAAATAAAAAATTAACACTCTTAACTTGTAAAAATAATTAAATGTAAATTGAATATAAAAACTTCCTTTTTAAAAAAATATTTATTTCACGAAAATTTATATTCATGTTATAAAATACAATATTATAAGTATGAAGATATGTGAAGATAATGAACGCTGTGAATAGTTTGCGGTTACATTTATAACATAAAAATGCTGACACAGTTCTTACGTAAACAAAGCATCTACGTGATTTCTAAGAATTCTAGGAAGTTGTAATATGATACTTGTGTGAAGTCAATTATGGTTCAAGCACCTATGGTATCTTTAACGTGTGAAGTAAGTTCGTACACTTCTCATATAACAACTCCCCTTATACATGAAAAGTTGATGCTTTACATCATAAAATATGGGTAAAACATATGAAAATACATTATTATAAATGAAATGTTTATACAGTTGTCTCTGTAATCGGATTTGGTTTTAATACTGGCCTTAGTTTAGGCAGCAATCTTAGAGACGATGAAGGCGTCGTCGGTTGGTTGGTACGTTCTTGGGCTTTTTGGTGCTCTTCAATTTCCTTTTTGATGATGTTGAAAATCATGATCGCTGAAATGATCATGACAACAGCTATTATCGTATATGTAAACCAAAAGATGTTCTTGGTTAAGAAAGGCTGATTTATAAGACCATCTAGGTCTCTGGAGTACTGTTCTAACTTATGGTTTGCAAAATCCAGTTTCTCCACGTTGATGCTGCTTATGTCGAAGGGTTTCAGTTCGGAAATTTGTACCTTTTCTGGAATCGTATCACAACAGTTGTAAGGTACTGTAAATGTGTGATAGCGTTAGGAAAGGGTTGTTTGTTTTCCAGACTCAGCCTGGACCTTAGTCACATCTACAAAGGCACTACACTCCGATTGAAGTTTTAGAATGGATTTGCGCACTAGAGTTAAAGTAGTTGAATTCTTTTGATTGCAACTCACCACAACACGTAAAGGTTCGGAGGTCACGACAAGCCACATATTTTGTTCAAGTTTTTGGACACTGTAACCCTGACTAAAAATTACTGCACTTCTGCAAGTTGCACCTCGCACGGTGCGTTAGAGTCTATAGGATAGGTATATAGATTGGGATAGAATTTACTTCCGATAGCAAGCGGTTTACACGCGTTCAAGTCCTTGATTGAAATAAACATTAAAGAGTCTTCGTTTTTCGCGAGATACTTTTGAGTGAAAGACAAAAGGTGATGTAACCCAGTTCTGTCATCGTAAATTGGGATAGGGTATAACTGGAAAAGGGTAAATGGTTGTTGTTCTACTAATGGAATTTTTAAGACAAAAATAAGATCTGAGTTTGTTTGGAAAGCTTCTAACTCGATAATTTCCAGGTAATGATCAATGCTTGAGTATTTTATTGGTAGTGGAAGATAGTTTTTTATTAGGTTTTGTGATATTTGTTGCAAAGCTGTAATGAGATGTTCGGGCGTTAAAATAGATGTATGTATGATTTTAAGACGCGCGAAAGTAATTGAATTTAGCACATATTTTAGGCTTCCAAGTAAAGGTAATTAGTTTCTCGCATAATTCGAGCAACATAAGTTTCGTTTCGACGTAACCGACTTTATCGTTAATTTTTCCGATTGTGTTTTCTAGTTTTTTCATATTGCTGTTAAAGAGTTTTTCGTCAATTTGAAGTTTTTGGACGGTCTAGTTGAAGTTTTTAAGGACAGAGGTAGTAACACAGATTTTGTTTTTGAGTAAATTTTCTATTTGTAATTGACCCTGATTGAGCCTATTTATACTATCAGTAAAATATTTACCGTCATCCGCGTCTAAGTTTCCGGTAATTGCTTTAAAAAGAGTACCTGCGCCATCAAGTATGCCGCGTTTTGGTTGGTGGCCATATTTACTTCGATAAATTTTTCCTTAATTGTGGTGAATATTTGGTTTAGAAGATTTATATGAGTTTGTACATCTGAGCGGAAGTAATTCATCCCGAAAGATTTATTTTATAGTTAACAGTTTCGACAAGGGTCTGTAAAAGTCTATTGTTTGTTGTCAAAACGTGTTCGAGGGTCGAAATATTTTTGTGGACCAAAAGTGTCCATTTATTGTTAGAAACGATTATTTGGGCTTCGTTGTGGTAGTATATCCCTAATGTGTTATTTATAGGTTCGACTTGATATTGGGCTAGTGCTGATCCGAACAGCAGGCACGACCTGAAAATTTACTTTAGTTTTTTGTTTGGTTTCTGGATTTTGTGAATCTCCAGGATTTCGAAAGAACCATTGAATTTATTTTGGAGTTGGCCTTGATTTGGGATTCCTTAATATAGACTTTATCGCCTATTTGATAATTGGCGAGATTTTCGGAAATATGTTTATCAAATCGGGCTTTCGCTTTATGTTTTTGAACTTACGTACTTTCACGAGCGATTTTATAATAGTATGTGATACGGTTGTTGAGATCTCGGATGTATTTAGTTATCAATGATGAAATAGCTCACACAAATCTCTCATTAGTGCGTTGTCGAATTTCATGCCATAATCACAGTGTATACGTAATGGGGTACCGAAGTGTTGGAAATATAGTAGTAAACTACTAACAAAGGTTTTTGCGGATTTGTCGGCTATGGGGTGAGCCGGAGAGAATTTTGTTAGTTCGTCCCGGATAGTTAATGCGTAGTTTTTTGTCGGGACTTCTAGAATATAGATGTTGACACGTTTAAAGGGTGTCCGTGGAGTTTCAGTTATGACAAGCGGGCTGTCGAGATTCTTTCAGTAAATTTTGCTCTCTGGCAAGTTTGACAGTTTTTGATAAAATTGTCAACGTCCTTAGCCAGTCCTTGCCAATTGTATTTTTCTTTTATTCTACGGATGGTTTCATTGATACCTCGATGTATATTATTTTTGCCGTTATGGAATTGGTCGAAAATTTTGGCTTTGGACGATATTTTGGCAAATTTTCCATTTAATATCGATTTCAGAAAAGATGAACTAAAGCATTTCCAGAATGGGCAAATCAATGTTATTCTCAACACAAAATACTTCGTTTTCGGTGAACACATCTCTACTATTATATAAAGATGGAAAAGAATCTCGTTGACTACTTCTGGGTCAGAAGGGAGAGGGACGATGTAATGACATCTTTTTCTGACATTTTTGCTTGCAAAGCCATTATATATGGCTATTATAAGTACGGAAATCAGCATTTTCCTCAAAGATGTCTTCGATGATGTCATGGTGAAAATCTTTCATGAGAGAGCCTTGGTAAAATACTAGAATGTTTTTATTTCCTCGGTCTAAGCGTTGGCAATTAGAAAATTGAATTTTGTCGTAATCTATGAGTGAAACGGTTTGATATCGCTCGACAAAAGTTCTAAATTCTTCAGAGATTTGTTGAAGATTAATGGGACTTTTTGTCTGGGGTTCTTGTGAGTCATCGTCAGTTTCGTTTGTTGGGAGTGAAATGATATGTATCCATTAAAGTTGTTAACTTTAATGCAAGAGGGGCCATCTTGCAAGTCTACTTCCAGGATCCTTTATAGAAAACAGGCAAGTTAACGGGCGGTGGTCGGTCAAAAGTAGAAACTTAGGGCCAAAAATTATTGGTCTAAAGTGTTTAACTGCCCACACTATTTGTTAAAAGTTCTCGTTCTATAGATGAATACTCAGCATTGCAGAGAGTTCTGGAGGTATAGGGTACGGGCAAATCTTTACCTACGGGGCCTTGAGAGAGGACTACGCCGATAGCAAATGAACTGGTGTCAATTGTAAGAATAAATGGCTCTTCAAAATTAGGGTATATGAGTATGGGGCTAGAAGTATGTATTTTTGAAGTAGTCTTGCCAAAGGTTTCGAAATCTTGGCGAAATTGGGGATGAATCCCCTGTAATAACCAGCTAACCCTAAGAAGGACTTGATATCTTTTTTGGTTGGGAAAAATTTAGGATACAATCAATCTACCTTTGAAGAGTTAGGTTTTACGCCTTCAGGAGTTATAAGGTGGCCAAGATACGCGACCTCTATGCGAAGAAACTCGCATTTGTCGGGTTGGATCTTTAGATTAGCGTTTCGCAAGCGTTTGAAAACTTCAGAAAGTCGGGCTATGTGCTCATGTATAGAATAAACGATAATGTCGTCCATATAGACTAAACATCTCCCGTTTTGAACACTTAAAAGAATATTATCCATTACCCTTTGGAAGGTGGATGGAGCGTTTTTAAGACCGAAGGACATTCTAACGAATTCGAAATGACCATTATCAACTGTGAATGCTGTTTTTTGGATGCCTTTAGTATCAATTTCGATTTGGTGAAACCCTGAAGCTAACTCTAGAGTGGTGAAGTATTGGCATTTACCCAGTTGGTCAAGTAAATCCGAAATGTTTGGTAGGGAGTATTTGTCATCAACAGTAGGTTCATTTAGTTTACGATAATCGACGACGACATGCCATTTTTGGGTATCAGATGCGTCTAGTTTTTTGGGAACTACCCAAACCGGGGATGACTATGACGAATTAGACGGATGTATAATGCCTTGGTCAAGCGTCTTTGATATCTGACTTTTTACCTCTTGTTTGTGGATTTAAAGGTACCGATATGACTTTGTGAAAGAGGTTTTCGCGTTATTAGTATCTATTGAGTGTTTAATTTCGTTTGTAAAGGTCAGTTGGTCTCCTTCTAAATATAATATACCGGAATATTCAAGTTAAAGTTGAGAAATATGTTCGGCTTCCTCATCGTTCAGATGTTCTAACCGAAGTTGTTCCATAATTGTAGTTTGTCTATCAGGCTGGGTTAAGTTTTGGGAGTAATTTTCGGAAAGAATATTTACGGAAAATTAAAGTAAGAAATTGGCCTTTTTCATTAATTTTAACAAGGGCATGGGGAAGATAAACTTTTTCTATTTCGGCAGATGATAGGAAAGCCTCAGTATTAGTGAGATTACATTTTAATTTACAGATTTGTTCTGTTCGGGGTTCTAAAGAAATTGTATTTACTGGGATGCAGTTATTGAATGTTGAAGGATTCTGAGTACGCATGACAGTATCATCCGTAACTTTGTAGAGAGGTAAAGTTTTAAAATTGGTCACAAGCTGTTTGCTGTTGAAGTCTATAACGCAGTTATAATGTTCAAGGAAATCTGAACCCAGTAATTCGTCGAATTCAATGTCGATGTTGCAAATATACAACTTGTGTGGGTCGGCGGCATTGAAAGGTACAAGGGTGGATTCGTTGATTAAGATTTTCTGATCCGTGATTCCTTGGATGACTACGTTTTCAGGAAATGGTTATTTAAATCGTTGGCAAGTTTCGGGCTTAAATATTGACAGTCCTGCTCCGGTGTTAATAAGGAGTTTGTATGTATTGGAAGAGTCGGTGATGTAGTAAAGGTTTTTCGAATTGACCCAAAGAAATGGCCTTACAGAAAATTCTATTCGGGAAAGTTTAGATTTGGACGAAATTTCGGAGATCTCGTGATCGGGAGGTTTTGCTTCTCCAGGGATAGTCTGAAAATTTTGTTGGGAAGGAATCCGTTCGTTATCGTAATACTCAATATATTGTTGGTTATAATTATAATTACATGCGTTTTCGTTTGGATGATATTCGAATCTCTCATGTTTGTGTGTGTCCGGGTAATAATTGCCTGATAAGGTTTCGTATTCAGTTTGTGTTTAAACATTTTGTTGTTCATCGTATGAAAAATTATATTTGTGATCATATTGATCAAATTGTTGGTTATTTAGGTGGTGAGTTTTCTGTTGTTGTTTGAAAAAACTCGGATTTAGCCAATAATTACTAGAAGTTGGAGTTGGTCTACTTGTTGAGGGTTGTTGTTGTTGGTGAGAAAATTGAGGCATATTATTAAAATTCGTGGGTTAATTAGCAGACTGATTCGCATAATATGGGCGATGGCCCGAGTTATTTGGGTGAGAACTTTGGTTAGTCTGGGATTGTCTCATTCTGATGAGACATTCGGTGCTGAAATGTCTGATCTTTTTGCAAAACGAACATTGTTTTGGGGGTGGACCATTATTCGGTGTACAAGGCGGTTGGGGGGCATTTCGGTTGACTGAGAATTTTTGAGTTTCCAGATTAGACAACTGTAATTCTCTTTTAATACGGGAAATAGCGGTCAGGATATCTCTGAAATCACTGGCCCGCACAATTTGGCCAATTTTCGGCTCTAGACCCGTAAGTAGGGTAGTTAGAGCCATTGACTCGATTATGTCAATTGGGGGCCTGTTTCTCCTTGACAGTTAGATTTTATTTATTAACAGCTGCTAACATTTTAGCTTGGTGCGTTTGAAGCCTAGCTGAGAGATCCCTTGGATCTCCAAAATGGTTTTCTAATAGGCTTTGAATGTCCGCTAAATGGCGGGGGTAACGTGAATTAACTAGTTCGGCTGCTCGTCCACGAAGTTTGTTCTTAATGTGGAGAATTAACAGAACTTGTTGATTATCAGATGCCATATTATATGCGGTATTGCAAGAACAGAGCTTGTAGGGACCTACATTTTATGCTAAGGCTCTACTTTCTGTCATTTTGTAATTTTACTCAAGATTGTGCAATATTAGGAAAATACAAAGCTTGGAAAAGCGAAGTAAATAATTGTGATTGCAATTAAAATGAACAAAAATATAAAAAATAAATTTTTGTTACTGGTTCTAAAATAAATACAAGTCGAATAAAGGTATAAACATAAGTAAATATTTGGAATTTCTTAAAACTATCATACTAAAATACGAAATAAAATTTCAAGAGTAGTTCTTGGGTAAATATTTAGGATGGTTCACTTAAAATAGGAAGGATGATAGAACTGGTTGTTCAAAAATTGTTAAATGTTATTACTTTTTAAGGCTTACGTGATTATTCCTATCATAGGACTTGTTCTATCCGTCACTGGACACTAGTTTGCTGCTGCTTGTTCCCTTGTTGAGCCACATATTTCCATCCGTGAAACAGTATACACAAACAAATATATATATATATATATATATATATATATATATATATGTTTTAGATGGTTTCCGGGAATTCATCCGCGTAGTTGATAACTGATCCCTGCCGGGATCGATGGTAAAATGACGACGTTTCGGCAGCAGAGTCACATCTGCCCTCTTCAGATCGGTTAGCATAATTCTCGTAGCCTTCTGCTTTCGCTTCTAGTTACTCGAATACTCGTATTCGAGTAACTAGAACATTTTACCATCGATCCCGGCAGGGATCAGTTATCAACTACGCGGATGAATTCCCGGAAACCATCTAAAACATTTAGTGCCCGCGAAAACTTAAAAACAAATATATATATATATATATATATATATATATATATATATATATATAGGTGATGTAACGGCTGAATTAAACTATAAAAGTTAATTAACTGGGAAGCAGCCAATGGGTGTTAATGAAATACTCTTACTCTTTATTTCTTTCGAAAAGCTTTCGGAACAAATTTATTCCTTCTTCAGTTCAAAGATATGTAATCCAGAGGATAAAGGGGAGCATATCTTATGAGTTCATATTAATAATAGATATAACAAATTATAAAGCTCTCATAATGTTAGTAGTATTGTACTGACATTATAATGATTTTATATACATATAATATATATATATATATATATATATATATATATATATATAAATAATATTCTGAGAGGCTTCCGCAGTCATTATTATGAACTAGGCTAGGTTCCGGGTGAGAACCGCGTCTGAATTAATTAAATGCTCGACGTTTCGACTTCTGCTTTGAAGCCATTATCAAGAGACAAAAGTGAAAAAGAGTTTCAGAGTCTAGATCGAACTCGAGGCCTCAAAGTTCCTTCTCCCCAAGAGTCACTAGGTAACTGAACTGAATTTGAATTTGCTCTGTTTCTTTTATTTATAGTTATCGGTCGGTTAGAGGGGGATGTCAGGTGATGAAGGGGCTGTGCTGTGTTAGTGGGCGTGTCTGCTTTGTTTAATAGCCAAATTTTCTGGTAGTTCTGTCATTGTTCGCACAGCGTCCAGTTCTTGCTCATTTTGAACACTCTAGAAATACTGTTTTTAAACTGTTTTTATACTGTTTTTACGTTGCTATCGCCAGGGACGGAGTGGATAATTTTATAACACCTGCTGAATAGCTGTTCTACTAGCAACGTCCCTATCGTGGTTGCCTGTTGATTGGGTATCGCTTATGCCTCAGGCCATTTGCTAAAGTAATCCATTGCAACCAGAATTTATTTGTTCCTCCTCTCAGACTCGAGAAACGGACCGGCGACATTGATGGCAATTCTCTCAAATGGGACACCCACATTGTACTGCTACATTCTGCCCTTAGTCCGGGTCTTCGGGCCCTTACTGGAGGCACAGGTGTCACATTTCCGGCACCAAGCTCTGACGTCTTCGAAGTAATTTACCGAGTAGTACCGCTGGCGAACTTTGGATTTTATTCATGCCCAGATGGCCTCCGGTAATCCCATCATGTACTTCGGTCAGGATGGCTGGTACCTTTTTCTTCGGAACTACCAGTTGGGACTGAGTTTCTCGGCTATCAGTGCTTTCTAAACTCGCTTGAGCATTCCATTCTCTACTCTTAGAGAATCCTATTGGGCCCATAACGATTCAGGACGTCCGAGTATCTAGCTACCTCGTCCCATCGTGGCCTGGGTGCCCCTCTCTTTTTGAGTGACAGGCTTGGTTCATGTCTGGATCAGTCATCCTGGATGTACTGTTCCGTTGTCCAGTCTTCATTGGCCTACACTGGGAACTGTCTGATGGAGATACCCTCTCGCTGTTCCGTCTTCAGACTATGTCCGCATTCTCCTTAGGGTCTTCTTGATAGGGCATCGGCATTATTATGCAAACGGCCGGCACGGTCTTCCACCTTGAAATCATATTGCTGTAATTTCTCCATCCACCTGGCCAGTTGTCCTTCCGGTATCTTTATGTCCAGCAGCCATTTGAGGGCGGCATGATCTGTTCGGATTAGGAAATGACGACCATAGAGGTATTTGTGGAAATGGTCTACAGCCCTTATTATTGCAAGAAGTTCTTTTCTGGTGACGCAATAATTTCTTTCCGGTTTCGAGAATCCACGGCTGTAGAATTCGATCACCCTCTCTTCACCATCTTGCACCTGGCATAGGATGGCCCCCAAACCTGTGTTGCTGGCATCGGTGTCTAAGATGAATTTGCCGGACTGTGTAGGAAATGTTAGGATTGGGCTGGAACAGAGTGCCGCCTTCAGCCGTCTGAATGATGTTTCGCAATCCTGATTCCAAGGGAAGGTCTCTTTCTCAGAGGTCTGTCGATGTAGAGGCACGGCAATGTTGGCAAATCCTTCCACTAATCGCCTCTAGTATGAACAGAGACAGACAGACAGTATGACAGAGACCCAAGAAGCTTCGGAGTTCATGCTTGTCTCTTGGGATTGGCCAATCATGAATGGCTTCTATCTTGTACTCCTTAGTGCAGATTCCGGACTCGGAAACGACGTGGCCCAAAAACTCTACTTCTCTTTGGAACATGGTACACTTCTTCGGGATGAGTCTCAGGTTGGCGTTCTCAATTCAGGAGAATACTTCACCCAGGTTCTTCAGATGGTCGTCGAATGTTTGACCCATGACCAGAATGTCGTCGAGGTATATTAAGCACGTTCTCCATGTCAACCCGCTCAATACATACTCCATTAGCCTCTTAAATGTAGCGGGAGCATTACATAACCCAAAGGGCATGACCGTGAGTTGAAACAGCACTTTACTGGTGGAGAACGCTGTCTTCTCTATGTCGTTTTCGTGTGAACCAACCTACCAATATCCACTCTTTGGGTCTAGTGTGGAGAACCAACGGGACCCGGTTAGTGTAGTCAGAGTGTCATCGATTCGGGGTAGTGGATAGCTGTCTTTCTTCGTGACGTCATTCAGTTTTCTGTAATTCACGCAAAATAGGATGGTTCCATCCTTCTATTTAACTAGCACGACGGGAGCAGACCATGGGCAGATGGATGGCTCAATAACTCCATTTTGTAACATAGACTCGATGTTTTCCTCGACTGCCTGTTGTTGCACCAATGGTAGTCGTCTAGGTGGTATTCTGATGGGTTGAGCCTTTCCGGTATCTATTCGGTGCTGAATGATGTTGGTGCGACCGGTGGTTCCATCTCGACTGTTAAAAATTTGCCAGTGCTTTGTGATAAATTGCTTGGCTTTCTTCTGTTCCTCTGGTGTAAGGTGTGTCAAATGATCAGCAAACTGTTGTAGGAACTCTTTACTGGGCCCTGTCTCCTTCACCGATGCCTGGTACTCTTCTTCGCAATTCATAATGGTCTCTACTAGCCCGAAACAAGCGATCTGTTGACCATTGGCAATTCTGATGTCGTTGTTGGAGAAATTCATGACTCTAATGGTATATCTCGCCCGGTTTTAACTATAGCCCGTCCAACTAAGTAGTCATGATCTGAGTGTACGGGCTCCACCATTCCAACGCAGCTCCCAGGATTGCTTTCTAGCTGCCCATGAATAATCTGTTCCGATCGACCGGGAATTCTGGCTGAGGATTTTGCCACAATTTTTATGGAGTTGGCTGAACTGTTGACGGGTCGTGTCAATACAAATTCCTCATTTAGAAATCGAAGAACATCGTATCTCGGGTCGAACATAAATCCATGTTGGCTTATTAGGTCCATACCAAGTATAAAATCGTCCTCAATATCCGCTACCAGGACCCTATGCCAGATTCTGTTGTCCCCCATCTGCACTATGTCTGCCTAACCCTGTATTGACATGGACTCGCCGGTGACTGTTCTGAGCTGGATGTTATTGCTAACTGGACGGATTTCCGATGCCTTCAAAACTCTGGACTTGGCAATGGACAAAGCGGCGCCGGTGTCGATGGTGATGGTAATTGCTCGGCCATTGATGGTGCCCCTGATGACTAGGCTGCTGCTATCTCGGCAAAATCCCCGGATGGATACTGTCTTGAGGGCTGGTGGAGGGTTAGTCAGCATTCGCCACCTTATGCTGACTGGCTGACGGTTCCTGGACATGTTCTCTGGTCGGTGATCGTTCCGATAGCCTCACCCTGAAGTCTCGTTGGAAGTGTACTGTCCGACCACAACGGTAACATGCTCTTCTGGTCTCAGTTCTCTGTGAGTGTTCCAGTAGTTTGTTCATACCAGCCAAAAGTATTTGAAATGGTGACCCTGGCTCTTCTTGGTTGAACTCTCGGCTTGGACATGTTCATGACGGCCTCTACCTTCAAAGCCCGGAGCAAAACTTTGTTGCTATTTTTGATGCCACTAATTCTTAGATTTATTTTTACTTCCACATCTCTGATACCGTTTATGAAGCTCTGCGTGTCCAATTGAACCTTAGTTTCCTCTGGCAGGTCTGGGTAGGAAAGGTGTACTAATCGTCGAATTCTTGCAGACCCTCGCCGGATTTTTGCGTTTTTCCACTGAGTTGGACTTAGTATACCTGGCTCAAAGACTTTATTGTCGTATCTTTTGTCCAGGATGGCGATGATCTTGTCGAAATTGCCTTGTTCATCGACTGGAATGCTTTGGAGGACTTCTAAGGCCGGACCTCTTAAGGAAATTACAAGAGAGGTAGATTTTTCTTGGTTATACCATCCATTAGCTGTAGCCACGGCTTCAAATTGCCGTTTATACATGGGCCAAGATGAACTACCATCAAATGTGGGTGGTTTACTAAACGAACCTTTGGTACTCACGGTGTGTTGGTATTTCCCTCTCTGCAAATCTTGTTGTAGTTGTTTAATTTAGGCTTCCACTTTGTTTTGGATGGCACTGATTTCAAATTTCACCTGGCTCTGGATGGAATCGATGTCATCTACTTTGGTTTCAAGAGCCTCCACATTATTTTTTAGGATCTTTATGTCGTCATTTATCTCTTTTATATCTGATTCCACTATTTGCATTCTTTCATTAACTTGCGATACTATTTGCATTAATTGTTCAAATTGCAGTTGTCTTTTTTCTTCAGTTTGGCTTTGTTTTTCTTCAAATATTTTAAAATCACTTTGTCGTTTTTCTTCTAGTTTCGAGAATAATGCCTCAATTAAATTTTGTTGTTCAGTTTTCATCGCGGAAACAAGATTTTTTTTGTTTATTTTCCATGGAAGTAACAAGTTTTTGTTGTTTTTCATCAATATTAGTTACAACATTCTCTAATTCTATTTTATGTTTTTCATCAAAGGATTTTACTAACTTTTGTTGAATTTCTTCCTCATGTTGTTTCTCTTTTTTTTTCTAGTTTTTCCAGGATCTGCGTTATTTTTTCGTCTATCCGTAACCTGTTTGAATATTTTTTTTGTAGTCTTGTCCATTTTTTCTTTTCCCATTTTTGGGTTTCCATACATCAAATTAATTTTTAACCTCAATTAATCCTTTACTTCTGATCACCAAACTGCAATAAATTCCGTGGGTTCAGGTTAATTAAATTTTAAAACGTAACTTACGTCAGAAATCAAATAATACATATTGTAAAATATTTTAATTTATATCTTAGAATTGTGTCTTTTTTATCCAAGTTTCATAATCATTGACAACGGGGTATGACCTAGACCCCGAAACGTTTGGAACATACACCAATTTTCTTAACTGTGGTGTTATTTCCCAAGAAGTACTTAGACATTAAATAGGCTGAACGCACTAAACTGACTAATCAAATTAATATGGCCTTTTATAGCGTACGCCGAATTTCTGGTAGTTCTACCTTTCTAGATTGATAGTTCTTGCTCATTTTGAACACTCTAGAAATTGATGTTTTTGTGTTCTTTGGGATGAATACTGTTGTTACGTTGCTTTCGCCAGGGGCGGAGTGGATAATTTTATAACAATATATATATATATATATATATATATATATATATACAGTGATGGGCAAATGTGTGGAAGCAAGCAAATATCTCTGGAATTATTAGCGATATCTAAATGAAATTTGGAAGGTGGATACTGCAGTAGATTGTCTATTTGTTTCCAAATTTTTTTACAATTTTGAACTTCCTATTTTACCGGAAGTAATGTCGTTTTTAAAATTTGCAATGAAACACCATGTATAGTATTTTAGTTTCTGATGAAACATTTTATTGCGAATACAAAAATATCGGGTTTGATATTGTTTACTTCAATACCTACCGAGATATTAACGGAAAAGTAACTAAGGAAAGGAAAAATTCGGTGGTAGCTAAACTCGGTTCAGATTTCATTTACGCCCGATATAAACAAACCGCTCGGTAAGGATTTGTATTTCTATTGGCCAATCGGTGGCCTTATACCGTCACAGCCAACAGCACTGCTTGTTCCATAGTCGAATACACTTGCGTTTGTTTAAATCAGGCGCAAATTAAATCTGAATCAAATTTAGTAGTCCATGAAATTCATTGCAGAAGTGACAGTAGTTGTCAAAATAAGTTATTAGTTTTTTTATTTGAACGTAAAAAGATTGTATTGTTTTAATTTGATCGTAAAATGGCTGAATTAAGTGAAAGAGAAAGAATAGAAATATTAATGATGATTGGGTATGGGGAGAGGAAAAGGACGCATCAAGAAGTTTGTGACCTTTTTAACATTGTTCATCCGAATACACAAATATCCCGTTCAGTAGTGACGAAAGCTTTGCGAAGGTACGACACAAGTGCAATAGTTAGCAATTTACCAAAAAGTGGACGGTTAAAAAGTGCAAGTAATGAAGGTGTAGCTCAAAATGTTGCTATATCTTTGGAAGAAAATACTCACTTATCCACTACCGACCTCGCCAATATGCATGGAATTAGCCGTCGTTGAGTAGGAAGGATATTAAGGCGAGAAAAATATCAATCATACAAAATTCGCCTCGTTCAAGAACTCTCCGAAGACGATTTCGACAGACGTTTCCAATTTTGTGAAACGATGATGGATATTTGTAACCGTGATAATAATTTTATAAGAAATGTGGAGTTTTCAGACGAGGCTACAGTTTGTTTAAATGGTACGGTTAATCGACATAACTGCCGCTACTGGTCGCAAAGTAATCCTAATTGGGTACAAGAGGCTCATACACAACATCCCCAAAAATTGAACGTTTGGGCCGGCATTTATAACAACAGAATCGTGGGACCCTTCTTCCTACAAGAAACTTTAAACGGAGATAGGTATTTACAGCTCTTGGAGAAACAAGTTATTCCGGCATTGGAGGTAAATGGACAATTACCAAATAATATCTGGTTTCAGCAGGATGGAGCACTACCCCATTACGCTCGCATTGTTCCCGTTCAGTAGTGACGAAAGCTTTGCGAAGGTACGACACAAGTGGAATAGTTAGCAATTTACCAAAAAGTGGACGGTTAAAAAGTGCAAGTAATGAAGGTGTAGCTCAAAATGTTGCTATATCTTGGAAGAAAATACTCACTTATCCACTACCGACCTCGCCAATATGCATGGAATTAGCCGTCGTTGAGTAGGAAGGATATTAAGGCGAGAAAAATATCAATCATACAAAATTCGCCTCGTTCAAGAACTCTCCGAAGACGATTTCGACAGACGTTTCCAATTTTGTGAAACGATGATGGATATTTGTAACCGTGATAATAATTTTATAAGAAATGTGGAGTTTTCAGACGAGGCTACAGTTTGTTTAAATGGTACGGTTAATCGACATAACTGCCGCTACTGGTCGCAAAGTAATCCTAATTGGGTACAAGAGGCTCATACACAACATCCCCAAAAATTGAACGTTTGGGCCGGCATTTATAACAACAGAATCTTGGGACCCTTCTTCCTACAAGAAACTTTAAAAGGAGATAGGTATTTACAGCTCTTGGAGAAACAAGTTATTCCGGCATTGGAGGTAAATGGACAATTACCAAATAATATCTGGTTTCAGCAGGATGGAGCACTACCCCATTACGCTCGCATTGTTCGAGATCATTTAGATAGGACATTTCATCACAGATGGATTGGAAGAAGGGGTACTTATGAATGGCCTGCACGAAGTCCCGACCTTAATCCACTAGACTATTTTCTGTGGGGTTACTTAAAGTCTAAGGTTTATATTGATAGACCAAATAATTTACAAGAATTAGCTGCAAGAATAACTCAAGACATCCAGAGAATTACACCAGAAGTAATAGCTAATGTTACTAGAGAATTTAAAAACCGACTTGCTTATTGTCAAGAAGTAAACGGTGCTCAGTTTGAATATCTAATTCATTACGTTTAGTTACGTTAAGTTTCAATGTTTTGAAAGTCACTTTGATTTAGTTAATAATTATGATTATGTATTTCTTTAATGGATATTAGATTTTTCCTTTCCTTAATTACTTTTCTGTTAATATCTCGGTAGGTATTGAAGTAAACAATATCAAACCCGATATTTTTGTATTCGCAATAAAATGTTTCATCAGAAACTAAAATACTATACAGGGTGTTTCATTGCAAATTTTAAAATCGACATTACTTCCGGTAAAACAGGAAGTTCAAAATTGTAAAAAAATTTGGAAACAAATAGGCAATCTACTGCAGTATCCACCTTCCAAATTTCATTTTGATATCTCTAATAATTCCAGAGATATTTGCTTGGTTCCACACATTTGCCCATCACTGTATATATATATATATATATATATATATATTGTTACGAAATTTACCCAAAGCCGACCCTGTGTCCTTTCAGCACAACAAACGCTTTAAGATAAAAAAATACGATTCTCGAAAAGACTCGGCAGCGGAAGGAGCGATGATGATTTCTACTGGAGAATTCTACGCTGGTGATATAAAAGAAGCACACCACGATCGCCAAGCAGATATACCGCGACGACTAGCGTATATGAGAATGTATTGAGAATCAGCTGTTTTAAATGTAAATAAAGTTCTAGAAAAGTGAAAGTAAATAGTAGTTGTTATAATTTTAAATTGAACCCACGAATTATATTACAATATATATATATATATATATATATATATATATATTATATATGTGTGTGTGTGTGTGTGTGTGTGTGTGTGTGTGTGTGTGTGTTTTTAAGTTTTCGCGGGCACTAAATGTTTTAGGTAGTTTCCGGGAATTCATCCGCGTAGTTGATAACTGATCTCTGCCGGGATCGATGGTTAAATGACGAAGTTTCGGCAGAGTCACATCTGCCCTCTTCAGGTCGGTTCGCATAATTTTCGTAGCCTTCTGCTTACGCTTCTACTTACTCGAATACTAAGATTTTCCATATTAGAGGGTGGAGTGTATTGCTTACCTGTAGGTGGATATCTAAGAGTTTTGTATTAAGAACATCCAAATCTCTTCTGACATTACGTATGGCTTCCCTAAGTAGGGGAATTCATCCGCATAATTGATAACTGATTCCTGTCGGGATCGATGGTAAAATGACGACGTTTTGGCAGAATCACATCTGCCCTCTTCAGGTCGGTTCGCATAATTTTCATAGCCTTCTGCTACGCTTCTAGTTACTCGAGTACTAATATTTTCAGAAGCGCGCGCGCTGTTATATAGTTGCTCGGCGCCTATAGGTTGACACCGTGAACGGCTGCGTGTGATTGGCCCTTGGCGCTCAGTGGCCACGCCTCCCACTTACTGATTGGTTATTCGGTTGAGTTGTTATAGGGCGGGGCCGGGCCGATACGGTGTTTAATAGAATTTTCCAACAATTCGATAAGTTCTGGATTCATTGCGTACGTAGACTGTGAGGCCTTTTCACAATTTCAATTGTCATTCTTACGAGTCTCGATTCCGGGTGTTTGTGAATTGGCCTCATGGGAGGGAACACCTCAACACATTTTTAGATCACCTTAATGCAATCCATCACAAAATAAAATTTACCATGGAAGTTGAAGCCAACAATCAGCTGCCATTCCTTGATATTCTGATAAATAGGAAGGAAGATGCAACTCACAACAACAGATACCTTCATGCAAATTCTCATCACCACCCGGCCCAACTACAAGCCTTCGTCAAGACTTTAATAACCAGATCACAAAGACTAGCTGACCAGGATAACATTAAACAGGAAATGGACAGTTTAAAAACACCTCTGAGACAAAACGGATTTACAGACCGACATATACAAAGAGCCCTAAAGTCAAAACCGAGGCAAACAGACGAGGAGCATAAAACACCAATAACCAAAGCTTATTTACCGTATGTCAAGGGTACCACAGACACTATTGCAATAATTCTACGGAGACACAATATCGATACTATTTTCAATACAGACAGAAAAACAAGCACGGTGTTGAGGACTCCTAAGACGATCATTTTAGAACAACAGGGAGTGTACGAGATTCCATGTGCAGACTGTCATATGTGGGGCAAACTAACAGAAGAATTCAAGCTAGACGTGATGAACACCAGAACGCCATAAGAAAGCAGGAAAACACAACATCCATTGCGGAACATGCCACCACGACGTCACACAGAATAGATTTTGAGAACACCAGAGTACTGGCAAATATAGAACACCCGAAATCAAGACTCGTAAGAGAGGCAATTGAAATAACTAAGAGGCCTCAATAGAAAATAGTAGTTTGTTCTACGCTTAGTGAGTGACAACATCAGTAATCCAGAGGAAGATAAGTGAGATCTCATTGAAACGTCAAAAAAGTGTCCTTTCTAAGACAAACAAGAGAAACACACGAGATTCCCGAGAACAGTCAATTACATCTACAGGGTGTTCCTAAATTGGAGGTACAAACGAAAAGGGGAGATTCCTTGAATAGTTTTAGGAAGAAAAAGTCCCATAAACATGGGTCCGCAAACGTTTCGTTTTCAAGATACAGAGTGTTAAAGTTTAAATTTATTCATTCACCACAGCCTACTAGGTAGGTAACTAGATTTCTATGACAATTCGGAATTTTCTGAGGATTTCAAGAGAATCATTCAAAATTTTTTTCTCGAAATCGGTAGTAGATACGACAAAACTACAAGAGAACATAAAGTTTGCTATAACAACAAAGCTTATCTTTACAATTTTTGAAAGTACCAGTAGCTCTGAAGGACAACAGTGGACAGGGTTCCCGAAAAAATATCACCCTGTAGATTTGCAATCGAAATTGGCATGTCACAAGGTTTAAACTCTTAATTGTAATATCTATGCCAAATTTCATTTGAATATCTTGTGAAGTGCAGATACTATGAGAAAAAAATTCAAACTTTAACACTCTGTATCTTGAAAACGAAACGTTTGCGGACCCATGTTTATGGGACTTTTTCTTCCTAAAACTATTCAAGGAATCTCCCCTTTTCGTTTGTACCTCCAATTTAGAAGCACCCTGTATATATATATAGGGTGTAAACGGTTTGAGTGCAAAGATTTTGAAGAACCATACTTCAGGCAAAAACAAATCAAAAAGCTTTATAACATTTTCTAAAATAAACTATAGTTTTGCACACACACATAAAGTTAGATTTTATGTAGCCCTTGCTACAGTGAATAATACAATAATTTCGATTTCAAAATGTCGGTAAATCTAAATATGTAAATACTCAATAGCTTATACATCTTTAATAGCCACATTAAAAATGAAAATTGATTATTTAAACTCGAAATTTGCTTTTATAATTTAGTGTAAGTTTCTCCGAATAGATATGGCAACGTGGCATACAGACCAACTTATTTACTGCATTCTTTACTTTAACGACGACTGAGAGTTACGATTGTTTTTTGCGATTTCGATTCTTGTAAACAAGAATAGATAAACTGTAAAGTGATTTGAATGATATCTATTTGATGGAGATTTCGTGGTTTGCTTTCCATTTAATATATTTTTTAAATAAATAAAATCGGTTGTGATTAGTGTGTAAGTTCGAAAATTAAGAATAGTGCGACAGTATTTATTTGTGATACATAATGACCGACTATACACTTAGGGAAAGACATGACATGCTCTTAATTTCTCGCATACGTGAAAATTGGATTAAACGGTGTCGTGCTTGTGTCGATAGTAATGGTGAGCATTTTGAACATTTGCTGTGAATAATCCGTTGTTTCAACTCAGTTCTATCATTATAAGAAATTCGGTAAGTAGGATTACATATTTACTTGTCTAATATAAATAATATTAATCAAATCAGTAATAATGACTCTTCGAATAATTTAACTGCTAAAAAACTACATATACAGATCTCTTGAGTTGAATATCATATGTATTTACCCAACTTTGTATAATTGCATAAAAGAAACCGCCAAAATACAAAGTCTAACGTAAATATTTCAACAAAATATTTCATACATTTTTATTTAATTCTAAGGCCAATATCATCAGTCATACAAAAACACAAGTGTTTATATTTTTTTTGTCGGCGTAGTCATTCCTTTATATTCGCGCTAAGAGTGAATCTGCTTCGAACGCGAACGACGTTGCCGGATTGACAATAATTTACTAATATGTTTAGGGATTTTCTTGGTTATTAGGCCTACTGACCTAGTGGTATAAGAGTTTTTTGTTAATTTGGTGTATACTACCTCCACCTAAAATATATGCACTCAAACTATTTACACCCTGTATTATATATATATATAATATATATATATTATATATTTTGAAAACAAGTTGGCACGGACGGAACTATGTGTAGCTCTTTTGATGGTCCGGGTGTTCGTCCGTTGAAAGTTTTGTCCCTGTAAAGGAACGGTCGCCTGACGTTTCGCCAAAATCTCACTTGGCATTTTCATAAGGCTTTTCCTCTTCTTTCAACACGAAGGGTGGCTGCAAAAAAGAGAGCGCAACAATACCACAACGTTGCATTCCGTCACTCGTAGCTAACTATCAGAACGCCCACCCTTCTAACGAACATCTGCGGCCGCCATCGGTACAAACAGAACCACGTCATCGGTACAATTTGCGACAACGCAATGGTGTCACCCAATCAAAACAATCGGCACCGCTCCCTCAACACAATCGGAGGCGGGGCAAAGAAATAGGAGGGGACTCGGGAGATAGCATAAATAGCGGCGCGCACATATCGGAGCTCACTTCCACTTCAGACGCCACGGAGAGCAGACCAAGCGGAGAACGACCTAGCCGACGATCTCGGATACGAAGTAGTCCGGAAAGGTCCAAACCTGCAGCCACCCTTCGTGTTGGAAGAAGAGGAAAAGCCTTACGAAAATGCCAAGTGAGATTTTGGCGAAACGTCAGGCGACCGTTCCTTTACAGGGACAAAACCAGCCAGAAGAGGGCTAATGCGCGAGGAAATACACCGGACAAGACGACACTTAGGCATGACCGAGAGGGATCTACTGACTTCACACTTGCAACTCAGCAACACCCTCCACGGACTAATCTGGACGTCAACAGAACAAGTAATTTTCTTTAGAACAGAAACAGACAAAGAACTCAAAACAGCCAGACTAAACAAGAAACATCAAAACCTTGCTAGGAAGGCCGTACAGATCACAAATACTAGGCCGCTAGACTATCGAAGATATCATCTCTGGCGTAGAATCAACACTACACCACGTCGCACCGGAGAAAGTCGAAGAAATAAGGCAAGACGTAGCAAGAATCCTGCGGTCTGCTAAAAAACCAGAGCCAAACGTATCCAGGGCAGAACACCAAGCACTCACTAACCTCAGGAAAAACAAAGACATCACAATCCTACCAGCGGACAAGGGAAACGCCACGGTAGTCATGAACACAAATGACTACAACTCAAAAATGAAAGAAATTCTACTGGACCAAACCAATAAAGAGAGACCCGACAACCTACTTGGAAAAAACAACCAAATCCAAGATTCAGGCTCTCATACCAGATGAGGACATACGCAAAAGACTCATCCCGAGAGAAAAATCCACTAGATGCCCCAAGCTGTACGGTCTGCCAAAAATTCACAAGGAAGGAGTCCCGATGCGCCCGATAGTCAGTGCTTTCAACTCACCTCTTCAACAACTCGAGAAGTACCTCGCAGAACACAAACAAGAGGAACTAAACACCATCTCACAGACTTTGAGGAGGAATGGGTACAGCAACAACACCATACGATGCGCCCTGAATCAACAAGAACTACCAAGGCACGAAGAAACCCAACAAGACCCCCCAAAGGCAGCGACCACCCTTCCGAACATACAAGGAGTGACAGACGCCACGGAGAGCAGACCAAGCAGAGAACGACCTAGCCGACGATCTCGGATACGAAGTAGTCCAGAAAGGTCCAAACCTGCAGCCTCCCTTATGAAAATGCCAAGTGAGATATAGATATAGAATTCGACGGTTTGTTAGGCTCTGACTTTCTGGAGCACCACAACTGCATTATAGATTTTGACAAAAAACAATGAAGAACCAACTTTAAGGCACTTCCGCTCTATAAAGTGACAGACGATACAATCAATGCCACTGAATCTATACAATATTCCCCTTCCTATACTTCCATTAATACTATTACAATTGAACCTCGTACGGAACAAATCTTTAAACTTAGCTGTGAACTAAGAAACACCGAAGCTTAAAATAGGTATGGAAATGAAAAAGTCCACCTCCTAATGCTGTTGTTACAGTAGACAGCAAAGGTCAATTTCTCACATCCATTCTAAATGCGAATGCCATCCCTAAAATAGTAAATTTTTCAAATCTAAAACTCGAACCGTTACAAAACTTTTCTGTCAATTCTCTCTCACAAACTACTCCTTTGAACTATAACGAACCCGGCAGACAAGAAGAAATTCTTAAACAATCTTACAATTATGCCTTAACTTTTCAGACATATTCTACCTCGAAGGCGATCATTTATCATTCACAAACGAAGAAGTTAAGTCCCAGGTAGCAAAAATGCTCGATGAAGGCATAATACGACCCTCGAATCGCCTTGGTCCTCTCCCGTCTGGGTGGTGCCAAAGAAATTAGACGCCTCTGGAAAACAGAAGTGGCGTGTTGTAGTAGACTACCGCAAACTTAACAAACTTACAGTCAATAACAAGTACCCTCTACCGAACATCTCAGACCTACTAGACCAACTAGGCAAATGCCAGTACTTTACGACTCTTGACCTCGCCTCTGGTTTCCATCAAATAGAAATAGACCCAAAGAACATCGCGAAAATTGCATTCACTGTCGAGAACGGACATTTTGAGTTCGTCCGCATGCATTAAAGAATGCTCCGTCTACCTTTCAAAGGGTGATGGATAACATTCTTATGGGAATTCAGAATGAAAGATGTCTGGTTTACATGGATGACATAAGCATTTACTCGCCTACAATACATGACCACCTATCACGACTGACAGACGTATTTAAAAGACTCAGAAAGGCTAACCTTAAAATACAGCCTGACAAATGCGAATTTCTCCGCAAGGAGGTCGCTTACTTAGGACATCTTATAGCTAAAGACGGTGTGAAGCCCAATCCATCAAAAGGAGACTGACTATTTTAAACTTTCCACAACCAAAAAACCCTAAAGACATAAAATATTTCTTAGGGCTTGCTGGTTACTACCGTAGGTTCATTTCTAACTTTGCAAAGATCTCCAAACCACTGACAAAACTATTACAAAAAGACCAACCGTTTAATTTTAACGAAGAGTGCGTAAAATCCTTCAATGAATTACGAGGGTGAATCAAATATGAACCGGACTTTTGTTTTAAAAATTTTATTGGTACGATCAATACAAATTAAATTAAATACATATTATTTTTCTACATAGTCTCCTCTCTTATCTATACATTTTTCCCACCGAATCGGAAGTTTTTTAATACCTTTCTCAAAGAATGAAACTGGTCGTGTCGATAACCAATTGCGCACAAACGTTTCTACACCTTCGTTGTCCTCAAAGTGGTGGCCTCCCAGTTGTTCTTTAAGTGGCCCAAACATGTGGTAGTCACTTGGCGACAAATCAGGACTGTAAGGCGGGTGTTCAAGGGTTTCCCAATGCATTTTGTTCAATTTTCCGTGAGTCAATGCAGCTGTATGTGGCCGAGCGTTGTCATGCAACAGAATCACACTTCGGATAGACATATCCCGCCTCTTTTGCCGATAGGCAAGTTTCACTTGTTGAAGTAGTTCGCAGTAATACTCAGCATTAATTGTACGGCGTTGGTGCAGAAAATCGATCAGCAGTACGTCTTTCGAATCCCAAAAAACTGTTGCAAGAATTTTCCCTGCAGAAAGACGGGTCTTGGCTTTCCGCGGTGCTGTCTCTCGGCCATCTGAAAACTTTTTGTGCCAGTCGTACACTTGGGTCCTTGAAAGTGTTTCATTGCCGAACTGTGCAGTTAGTCGACGCAAAATTTCAGACGGTCTAACGCCCTCCCGCGCCAAAAAATTGATAACAACACGTTGCGCAACAGACGTATGCACCTCTTGCTCTGACATGATGCTACTAACAGCGCATCGACTACGCCTTGCCAAACCGACGAACTCCCCTCTTCTTAACATCCCTACCTAACATATATCGAGACGTCACGCCACTCGAATTACCTACAGGGCGAGAAACAGAAAAGTCCGGTTCATATTTGATTCACCCTCGTATAACGAACATTGACTTCCACCTCTATACTCATTTACCCAAATTTTGACGAACTCCAACTGTCAACTACTAGACAAAACAAATAAAAACATTTTAATTTTCCCCCAATCATCCAATCTTCAGGAATTTCATCACGACATTTTCGAAGAAGTCGTTGACTTCGAAACCTTTAAAATTAATGTATTCGTCAGCAAAACCGTAAGCAGAAGGCAATATTTCATAATCCCACTTCCAAATGATCCTGACATTGTAAATGAAGTTCTTTTTGCATCAATAGACAACAAACATCAAGACACTTTATCTCCATATAAAACATACTGTGTCGAAAACAATCTCGATCTTCCAATTTTAGAGATGCTCTCTTTCATTTTCGCTGAAAAAGAAATCAAATGGAAAATTTGCCAAAACGTTACAAAAACCACCGAAAAAGACGAAATACAGCTGATCCTTCAACGATATCATAACAGGAAAAATAACTTACACCGCGGCATTAACGAAACCGTCCGCCGTATTAAGGAAATGTACACCTGGTCAAGTTTCACAAAAGACATTGAAAATTTCGTTAAAAACTGCGAAATTTGTCAAAAAACTAAAACGTGTCACAAAAACCTAGACAATCCCCTCGTCATTACGGAAACGCCTAAAACACCGTTTGAGCGAATTAATATTGACATACTAGAAATACCTAACAGGAACTATATCTTATCTGTAAGAGACGAACTGACAAAATACTCACAAGCTTATACTTTGGCAGACAAATCAGCCGAAAATCCAAATGAACATCCCCTAAATGTACTCCCGTATGCGGTTATTGCTTACAATAACTCGACAAACAAAACCCATGGCTTTTCGCCTTACGAACTAGTGTTTGGACATACGTCTAGCAGACCACCTGAAATCACCTACAACCATAAGGAACTGATTAGTAAATATATACGAGACTTGAACAATCGCATTTCCTATTACTACAAAGTGCCCGCGAAAAAACTGACTTATAAAAGCAAAAGGCTAAAGAACGTTTTGATAAACACCTTTCGGACAAACTTCCCGAATTTAAAATTGGTGACAAAGTTTACGTCAAGGAATCCCAAATTAAAGACAAACTTCATAACAAATTAAACGGCCAATTCCAAATTTTAGATATTCACAATAATTCAGCCACACTCTTAAATCTCAAAAAAAACAACGAACGAAAGTTAACTTTGACAGAATGAAACTCTGTTCTGAAAACTAACTTTCTTTTCAGGTTACTACTGCTGTTCGGATCAGCAGTCTCACAGTTCAACATCAAACCAATAATCTCCAACTATAAATGGACATTACTAGGTCATCGTAACTTGTCGAGACTTAAAGAAATCTTTGAAAACAACAACAGAATCCTCAAAACATTAGAAAACACTGTCGATCCCATCCCAGGTTTCAAATGTCATGTCACAAGTGCATTCCGAATTGATGTCCAAACTCACATCATTCTCTTATCCCAAATTTCAGATTCAATTAAAACTAAATTTTCGGAAATATTCATGGACACTAAAAGATCCAACCGAGGACTAATTAACGGTGTAGGAACTATCTTTGAAGCCATCACTGGAAACCTTGACGCAACCGATGGTGCATTTCTCACAGATAGTATCAACAAACTTAACAAGGAACAATTACAAGTAGAGAATCTCTTAAAAAATCGAATAAACGTAACTACTTCTATTATCAACACTTTTTTCGCAAAATCTTGTCAAAAACAACCGTCAGATATTCAAGTGTCGCCAATATTTGGAAGTAATCGAATTAGAAGCGTTTCAAACCAATTTAGATTTAGTCTTTATTTTGAAAATTCATTTTGTAGAGCAACAACTCTACACCGCCTACCACTTATATCCTATCCCAATTTTAGATGACAGAACTGTTTTTCATCATATTCTTTCATTCACCCAAAAATATATCGCGCGAAACGATGATTCTCTAATGTACATACCCATTAAGGACTTGAGTGTATGCAAGCCACTAACTCCACAACAAAAACTGTGTTCTGAGTTATATGCCTACCCCATCCATCGACTCCAACGCACCCTGTGAAGCTTAACTTCTGAAGAACATCCGTAGTGTACCGGAAAGGTGCCAAAGCTCCGTTGTATTCAGCGTAGGATACAATGTCCAGAGACTAGAAACTAACACGTGAATTGCTATAGTGTCCGAGCCCTTACATGTGACAATTAATTGTGCGGGAATAGATACTAAGACAATAGTTTTAACAAACAACACCATTATTCGCTTACAATCAGACTGCAGTGCTTTCGTGGGAATCACAAAAATACAAGCGGAACCTCAAAAACTTATAAACATTTCCGACAATTCATACCCTGTAATAATCGCTTACAACTGTTGCAGTTCTCACCCCGAAAAACTAGATATTCGAGAACTCAAGCCTCTAAAGCTGAATGAGTTGAATATGGATGAACTCTTCATAGCGAGCCATAAGTTAGATCAATACTCCAGGGACTTAGACGACCTTATCAACCAGCCATTTGTAAACAGGAATATATCCTGGTTTACATACTACAATTACAATAATCATAATCACTGTTGTTGCATACATTTCAGTTAAAATCGTAAAACACGTCAGGAAGCCACTAAGGGATGAAAATTCCACTTCAGGCAACCTAAGGACCTTCCCAAAACCACTGTCCAGACTCGTGCCAAAATTGAGGACTGAGATTCAAGATGGATCCCAGACGGACAGCCCAATTTGATTTATAAGAACTCCTGGTCATTGGAAGAAGCTGCCATAGCGAACGCAAGTCTGAAACCGAAACTATGGGTTCGCTACGTCGACGATATCTTCATTATATGGCCTTACGAAAAAACAGAACTAGATAGTTTCCTAACCTATATGAACTCCAGGCACAACAATAATAATTTACGCTACAAATGGAACAGAACAAACAGTTCCCTTTCCTAGACAAACTTATTACAGATAGTTGCATGGCAGTTCACACAACCAACCGGCACAGATCCAAGGGGTAGCAAATACACTTATCACGATCAATACACCTAACAGATGCACAAACAAAAGAAAAAGAACTAGCTTTCATGAAAGAGACGCTAAGAAAAAATGGCTATACCAAATATGTCATCAATAAAGCTATAACTAACAACAAGAAAACGAAAAGTTAAAAATCGAAGACCAAGACAACGTGGACCAAGTCAACTTACTCTATATCCGAGGCACAACCGACAAGATTGGGAGAAAACATAACATTCAGACAACCTACAGACTAAACACAACAATAGGAAAGCTGTTAGGGAACCCAAAAGACAAGATACCACTGGAGAACCACGGCGTGTATAGCATATCGTGTGGAGACTGTCCAGAATCTTATGTCGGACAGACAAACAGACGAATATCCACTCGTCGGGATGAATACAAACTGAATATAAAAAACAGACGAGTAGTACAACAGCAGGGTCGCTGGACCACCAACCCCCTATCCTGTCCTATGGGATTTTTGGACCAGCAAATTGGTCTAGAAAATCCTATGAAAAATAAATGAGACAATGGGGGGCTGGAGGGGGAGGCAGAGAGTGTGTGTCTGTTTTTGAAGTGATGGATTTTAATATCTGTGACGTGGATATTTGATTTGACTTTATTTTAAAAAATATATATATATATTTTCTGGGAAAGATATATTTCCTAATTACCCATATGTGAACGCCACTGAACAATTCAGCTAAAATCATAAATCTAAATTTCCCGAATATATTTTCAGGACCATCAAGGAGGATCTAGTCAAATCAGGCAACATCAAATTCTTAAATTTTAAACAGATTGTAACTGGATACTCACTAATCTATTCTCGACGCAATCGACAGGCTTCCAAATGAGTAAACAAACTGCACGCGCTTCAGTTTTTAGTCGATTCTATTTAATTTGCATTTCTAAATTTAATATATAATGCAGAAACTCTATACACTTATTACTGGTACACTTATAATAACCCGCCTCTGATAAACTTTTTATTCGAATTTTGCACACTCCTTCGGTTAAGCAAAATATTTATTTTATAAGAATAGCGTCTAGTTTTAACCGCATATGTTTTAAACAGATGCTGTAATGTAAAAGTAGTAGATTACGCTTTTCTTAATTAAGTTTTTTTATTCAATTGAAAAGTAGAAAATGTATTATATTTTATTGTTTTAAAATGTACAGTGTAGTTTGTGTGAAATTGGGACGAAACAGGATTTACTCATTGTCCAATTAAGAAGGTACGTAAATATTATTACCTGATTTAATCAAAATAATGAAATGAATGTAGTATATTTTTCCTTTCCATCTTGAAATTAAAACTTATTAGGATGAATTCAAAATTAGGTATATTATGAGAATAGCATTTCTTGTTGAATAATAAAAATTCTATTTTTAGTTATATAAACATGGATAGATATACTTAACTTGGGTGTGGCTCATAAATGTTATTTAAACTATGACGATGTTTTTTTATATATTAAAGAAAAAAAGAGGAATTTATAGTGACTCTTAAAAGGACATAAAAATTATTTTTAATTGATTTCCGAAAACAGTTTTTCAGTAACAATTGTTTCTATTTATCTAAATCAGGTAGAACCTGAATATAAATCAGTTAATAATGTTACAAAATTAATTAGTTTTCCGGTAATACTCGTTTGTTTATGTTATTATTGTTTTATATTAAATAGTTTGTTTTTATTTCATTTTTTCCTGTGCCAAATTCGAAGATTACTCTGATTCTGTGACTGCAAGGAGCAACTATCTGAGTCAAGAAAATTTTTAAACTTCCAAGTTGGGATTGATAAATTTGATTACATAACAAGCAAGATAAGTTTGGTTTTTGTCTGTTTTATTTGTTATTAATATTATATGAAAAGAGCTTGTTTTAAAATTAACCTTTCAACTACTATTGATGGTTGTGTGTTGTATTGCTAATTGACAAACTAACTAACAAATCTAAATAATTGAATAGTTTTTTCTTTATTGGTTTTCTGTTACATGTAATCAATATTTAACATTCAGTTATAGTTATAGGTTTTTATTAAAACACCTTTTATTTTATAGTTTTTATTAAAATTTCTTATATACATTTTAAAAATATACTTGTTTAATATTGCAGGTGAATGGATTTTCTGCATAGGCCTTTTCGGAGTCTACTTCACTAGTTGGATTAGCAATTTTTCATGGAATACTTTCCACCCTTTTTGTAATGTGTGATCGTCCAGGATACATTTAGAGAAACTGTGCAAATTTGAATGATCCATGGTAAACATCAAGTACTTTCACACCATACAGAGAAGTAAATTGGAGGTTTTTAGCTCAGTGATAGCTAAACTGAAGTCAATGCATCAAATAGTAAGATATATAAATGGTCTATTTGTTCATTACATTACTTGATATTCTCAAACACAATTTTGCATTATTTATTAAGTTGTTTAATCCATCTTATAAATATTTGGATATTTGTTGACTATTTCCTTTTTAGTTGAAATTTTCATTCATAATTTGAAATTCTCATTTTAATTTTTTATTTCTTAAGTGGAATTGGTGATTGAAACTATGTTTGTTAACGTTGTTAATAGAAACTTAATTTTATGTTTGTAGGTGGAACACATGTGCTTTTAAAAAGTTGTGCAGAAAAACACATGTACGTGGTGGGTTTTATCTTGCATCTACTGGAAAACTACATGAAATCTATTGATCAATGGACTCCTTTTTTTGTCTTTGTTACTCACTTGAAATTGGTAAGTTTAACTATAAAATTACTTTTATCAATCGAAATTTTGTTTTTAGATCCAAGATATTGAACTAGATATTTATTTTTAGACATTTTAATAATATCAATTAAATAAACATCTGGGTGTTTTGTTTTCTGTAATTCATAATCATAAAAAGAACCCTCTATATTTCCACCATGTTTATCACTCAGTAAATAAGTCCGTGGATTAGTATTCTGCATTTTTCTGATAGTAAAAACTTCACTTGACCAATTTCCTTTATATGATTTTTTAAATTTTTCTCTAAATTTGCTTATACGAACTGAGTAATTTCATTTAAATTTAGGTTTCTTGGGATCTACAGATTTGATGTTTGTACATTCTTCAATAAATACTTTTCATGTTTTTTCTTGGTAATTGCTGATGTTCTAAATCTGTAATTCTATGTTTAGTTTTGTTGTATGTGCTCACAATTTCTGGTAAAATATTCAACCATTTATAGTGTCCTTGTAAACTAAACTGCTTCCAGATTGCAGTCTTTGGAGTTTTTATAACCCTTTCTACGATTGAGGCCTTCATAATTGAAAATGTACTCAATTATGAAAGCCTCAATCGTAGAAAGGGTTATAAAAACTCCAAAGACTGCAATCTGGAATCTATAATAATGTATATTCCATTTTTCCATTAAAGACCCAAAGCATTTGTTCCAGAATTCTGAACCTCTATCTGTTTGTAGTAAATTTGGTTTATATTTTGCTTTACTTAGGATGTCTTCAAATGCATTGGTCACTTCCTTTGCTGTTTTATTGTGCACCATACAAATTTTGAGAATGCATTTAGGACTACTAAGATGTATTTATTTCCCTTATTAATTCGTGCAAAGGGAATCATTTCAATCAAGTCTGCTTGGTACAAATCATTAAGTCCTTTAAGTATTACCTTGTGCCTTGGAAAATTATGTCTAGCAGGTCTGTGAGTTTCATCTACCACATCATTTCTCACTTTTCTGTTCATTTTGACTAATGGAACATTGCAGGACAATTTCAACTTAGAGTTTTTTGTAATGACAGTAGATTACTTGCTTTAAAATATAATTTGTTTCCTTTTTGTACTTGTTTACCTATATGTTTAACAGGAGCTTCATAAAGGGTAGACTCATTAAGCAGAATTATGGTATCAGAAGGATAAATGTTTATTTGTTCGATTTTACCATCCACTGGAAATTCATAGAAATATTCCTGGTTCTCCAGGAGAAAAATACGTTTAATAGTAATGTTTGATTTAGAAGTGGATTTTTTTATTTCCAACAAGAACTGCTTGAATGTTTTCAGGTTCACCACTTAAAATTTTTATAACACATTTACTATATTGTGATGCTGGACATAAGTATAATGGAGTTTTTTTAGTACTGATATCACAATATTTATTTCATTTTGTAAAAAGTGTCTTCCTGTATTTCCAGAAATTTTGGATGCCATTAGAAGACTGAGTCGGTCAACAATTTCACTAAAATTATCAAAATACTTATATTCAACGTTTCCATTAAAGGAAGTTCTCCTTCCAGTTTTGACTGACTTCTAGTTATAATTTTGGGAGGTTTGATTATTGGCATAGAATCAGTTCTGGGTCTTGTTTCTAGTTTGGGTTGGATAATAAACATATGTTTGTCTCTAATATCTCGGGGAATGACTCGTTTCTTCTGCTTAGGGTCATTATCAACATAAAGTGCATTTGTCCGTCGTAATATGTCAACATAATTAGTAACATTTGTATTCACAAATCCTGTAGGATTTTTCTTGAATAGTAATTCATATAACCCAGGAGTCACTATGTAATGAATGTCTTTTATTTTTAAATCAGGTCCAGCTAATTTATTTCCAGGATTATTGGGAACGGGTGAATCCTTGAAATGAATTTTAGAATCACCTATAGTAAAGTTTTCTGTCAAATAATCATGACCTGCATCCAATATATATCAAATTCATCTTTAACATCATGAATGCTTTCTCCTATGTAAGTTCTAGGAATTGATGCATACTGTGATAAATAGTCTTCAAGTCCAGCTACAGTTGTTTCATTTAAAACATCAATTAAATTTTGAGGGAATGTTTCATCAATTAATTCCATATCAGGAACGTTAGTCTGAAATGTCTCTTCATCTTCCAGAAATCTTGTTTCGTTTTGTAACATGCTAGAGCTTGGAACAGTTGCTTGAGCTGATGATTCGGAGAATTGGACAACATCTTTCAAAGGTTTATGTAGTGTTTCTCTTTTCCTAAATGAAGGTAGTGTTTCGGCAGAAGATAGTTCAGACTTCTCTTTTTTTGAGTAAATTGTTGTCCTTTGTTTTCAGATCTTGCAAAGTTTGATAAAAGTTCTTTGAGTGGTTTAGTAATTGGTATTTTCCAACTGGCTCTGAGCTTGTTTAATTTCAGATTTTAGTTCTTCGTATTTGTTGTTTATATCTCTTCTAGTTTTTAACAATCTTTTCTGAAGTTGGTGATCCATTTTAGAGCAATGGTTGCAAACTAGTTGTATGATTTTTAAAGGTTTATAAAATGGTCAAATCCTTTGCGATATCGCCCATCATTTAAAGGACTGTCGTTATCTATAGTCAGAAAATCAAATTTCTTTTCCCAACAGTGTTTGGATATATTTTTAAAATCGCCAAATGACATGTCAACACTTATATGATCATCATAAATATGTTTTAAATTTGTCATGTCTTGTTGAAATATGATTAATAAGTTAGCATTATCCCTTATAAGTTGTTTGGGTATAGAACTATAGGTCTGAGATAGATAACAAATATCGATTTACCGAAACAAAAATATTGTTTCACAATATTTTGATCACAGGTAATGACATCATCAAAAATGATAATGGAATGCGGTTGAATCTTTTCAGGAGTTATTACCTCATCTCCATCATTAAACTCAAAGTAACCTATATCTTTTATGCGGTTCATAAGTGCTCTTAAATACTCGTATTTGGGTTGATATAAGAATTTTGAATATAAGTAAATATTTGTAAACCGAAAACCATTAGGGTGTTCAAATAAACTAAGCAATACATTTGTTTTTTCACAACCTGAAACGCCTATGATTAAAGCCCGCTTTGAATCAATGGAGTTAAATAAAACACCATGTTTATTAATTCGATGTTGTTGAAAATCATGGTGATTTTCAGCTAGTAACTCTGCTTTCTGCTTTTGTATGTGTAACATTATACTTCGATTCGTTTGCATTACTACGACATTGTGAGTCTTTACTTCGGTATATAAAGGAAACACAGCTCATCATAGCATCACAATGAGTTCAGTCAAAAGTTAGAAATGAACACGTAAAGGTCGTGGAGTTTTAAATAAAGTAATTGACAAATTACCCTTTGAATTACACATTGCTGGTTATAATTATTGCGGACCAGGGACAAAACTCAAGGAACGTTTACGAAGAAAAGATCCACCAATAAATCAAATTGACTTAGGCTGTCAGAAACACGACAAATTCTATTCTGAATTTAAGGAAGATAAGGCTAGACTTATAGCTGATAAATTAGAAGATACAGCTTTAGCAAAAGACGCTAGTTTTGGTGAGAAGTTAGCTGCTTTGAGTGTTGCCGCTGCTATGAAAGCTAAATCTTCACTAGGGATGGGGCTAAAGAAAGAGAAAAGAAGGCGAAAAAAAAACAGAAGAAGAGTCAACCACGAGGAGCATTGCAAAATAAAGTTATCCGACCTAAAAGGAAAAGGATAATTCCTGCTGCAAAAAGGGGTGGATTTTTACCCTTCCTTCTACTTCTATTAGCTGCAAACAACCAAAACCAAAAACAATTAGAGGAACAAAAGCGTCATAATCAGGCTATGGAGCAAGCTACAAATGGAAATGGTATATACTTGAAACCATACAAAGCTTTTGGTTATTCACAAAATCAAAAAGGCAAAGGAATGTATTTAAAACCTTATTCAAAAAACTTCCAATAAAATTACCTCGAAAAGCACAAATAATTTATTTTGATAGTTACGGTAATCTACGTCCGCCTATAGAAGTAGCTGCATATTTCATAAGTGATTCTTCTACAAATAAAATTAAATATAATTATGAATCTTTTCAAAAATTTAATTCATATATATGTGGACACTTATGTTTAACATTTTTATATAACCAGTACCATACATGAGATTTTTTCAATTAAAAATAAACTACTGAACAGCAACAATGTCTTTTACATTTACATTAAGTGGAACTTCATCTACTTTAAATTATGACTGTTCTCCACCTATTTATTTGCATGATGAATTCGATTATGAGATAGGTCTGACAAACTTTGATAGTTATAATTCTATACGGAATATTGACAAAACAAATAATAACTTTGTTTGGAAAAGGCTTTCAAATAATTCAGTGAAGATTCCAGAAGGATCTTATGAGTTTGAAACTCTAGCAACATATATACAAGACTATATTCGAAGCACAGATGACGAAGCTGTAATTAGAATTTCAACAGACAAAAATACTTCAAAAGTAATGATAAGCAGCAATGGAGAGATAAGCTTTGATGTTGAGAACTCATTGGGTCCAGTTTTAGGTTTCGGTAAAATATTAACTGCTAACAATACACATAAATCGATTCATCAAGTAAAAATTTTGAAAGTGAATACAATACTAATTGATTGCAACATTGCATTGGGATCATTTTTAAATGGAAAGCCTGTTCATATTATTCATCAGTTCTTTCCCACTGTACCTTTTGGATATAAAATAGTGGAAACACCATCAAATATCATTTACTTTCCGATCAATGTGAAAACTATATCAAATATTTCAATTGGCATTCTTGATCAAGACAGTAATCTTATAAACTTTGAAGACGAGATAATTACCATAAGACTTCATCTTCTTCAAATAACATTGTGAAAATGGTGTTGTATTTTCACGGCAATTTTTGTCACCAATCACTCCCACAACAACAACAACAACAACATAAAAAACAACAACTCAGAATTAGAAAAAAGCGAAAATATAAAAATCAAGTGAAGCAGACAAGAAAGTCCAGTTCTACGCCAGCATCAGAAAAATTAACATCGGAAAATAGGCAATTTCTACAATCCTTAGGATTTGAAGTTCTAGTATAATGGAGTTGTTAAATATAACTGGACATCCTTATAATGAAACAACAATAGAGTCTGACGAGTTTCATACTTATATGCCTTATATACCAGGAAATCTCAATTACAATGATGAAATAAGAATACCTATTCAAGAACTTGATGGATACAAAGCACCATGTAACAGTTATCTGTATTTGGTTCGGTTTCTACCAAATTGCAATTTGTAAATAATGGAATTTCTTTCATTTTTCGATAAATTCGTTACGAATTAAATGGGGTAGTAATTGATTCATTCAGAAATGTTGGAGTTGCCTCTACAATTAAAAATTACCTGTCTTTCAGTGAAAATGAGAGTTCAATACTGAAAAACGCTGGATGGTTTCCGAAGAGAAAGTTTTAGTGGATGAGTTTGGTAATTTCAATGTTTGCATTCCACTAAAATTATTTTTTGGATGCAATGACTTGCGCAGATGACACAGAAAAGCAAAAAATTGTAATAGAGATGTTATACTGGAGGGTACCACATGTAAAACTAAACATTCCAGGACAACTGAGAATCAATAATATTGTTGCTAAAGGATTAGAACTTTCCATCGCATTTCGATCTTGGGAACTTATTGAATATCCATCCCTAACGCAGACGACAAGACATACATGGCCTGTAAAAACGACAACCAAAGTAGAAACTCCTAGACATATCGTGATTGGTTTTCAGAAACATCGTAAAGGAGATCTAAAGCAGGATATGAGTCAATTTGATCATTGCGACTTAAAAAACATACGAATTTTTCGTAATTCAGAAAGGTATCCAAATAATGATTTATTCCTAAACTTTATAAATAATAAATTTTCAGACCTCTATGAGATGTTAGCCAATTTCCAAGAGTCTTACTACAAGAATAAAATTAATTATCCAATATTCTCCCCTGAAGAATTTAAGAAATTTGCACCAATTATACATATTGATTGCTCTCGCCAGATGGAGTCTATTCAAACAGGATCTGTTGTCATGAGGATTGAATTTGAGATAGATGGGAATGCTCCACCAGATACAACAGCGTATTGTCTCATTTTACATGAAAAACAGTTTACATATAATCCATTGGCAAAAATTGTGAAACAACAATAAAGACGCTTTCGTTGTAGTTCATATTGTTTTCAGTTTGAGACTATTTTTTAATATTTATTGAAGTGAATCAACATACTTATATTCATTGTTTATAGTACTAAAACACCGGTTGTAGTAAAATAAGTTTATGATTTATTTTTCCCATAATGGTACTTATCATAGATTTCCAAGGGTTCAAAGTGGAAAATATCGGTTTATTGTAAACGAATTAGCTGCATTTGATGGAACTAGAGTATGTCATTTTTTATTCCAACCACCATTTTCATTTAGATATTTATCAAGAGCATATAAAAAGCAAGCCGTTTGGTTAACTAATCATCATCACTGTCTTGATTGGAATGGAGGCTTCATCCCCTTGCACAAATTAAAGGAAATTCTTTAAACAATTATTACTTCTTTACCAACGGAGTTTATGTGAAGGGCAAAGAAAAAGCAAATTATTTAAGAAGTTTATTAGGAACAACTATTTTTGTATAATTTAATGAACAACCTGCATTAATTAAGGATACACCTAGATGTTTTTTTCATTTAGAATCTCATTGTTACTGTGCGCTTACAAATGTTTATTATCTGTATGATATTTTAATGAATAAAGGTGTTTAAAAATACTTTTTTATTCTCTAAAGGGGAGGGGGGTCATTATAATAAAACAAATTTCAAGTAAAAAATCAGTTTGTATCACACCAGAAGCAAATATGCAGTCTGATAATAGAAAAAAGAATAGTGATGATTGTATCGATGAACCTAACACTTGTTATTGGAAACAATTTGATGACTATTATAAGAGATTTTTGGAAGACATTAAGAATGAGGGTCCTTTTATTTTAAGCTCTCACTATGCTGTTGATGGTTCACCATTTGAACTTGAATGTGGAATGAGCATGGCCCGCAATAAGAATAGTGAACACTCAAAACAAAACAAATATCTCTTTGAAATATTTTGAATGGAGAGAATTTATTACACAAATTGATCAATTGATACCAACATACTTCAAGTCGTCAGTTGAATACGATCCATTTGAAATTAATATAGAAAGTGATGAAGGAATAAAACTTTTGAAAACAAAATTCATGGGAGTGAAAATTTTGAAAATATTTAATTACTAATTAATTATTATACAACATTTTATTTCAAAGAAGAGGTTATAAACAAAATACTAAAAATTGATGCAACACTAATCTCATTAAAAATTTCTATGTTGCAAAATTTAAATTTTATTCATTATTACACTGCATTTACTGCAGTACTCAGAGGATTGTCAAACCAATTAGATGGACATGTGGACAGACAAACTATTCTCAAAGCACTTGCTAACTGTTTCGATAGAACTTTAGAATGTTATTCTATGAAAGAATGTTTGATATATTATTTAATGTTTAAATGAAATAAATCATTTACGGTTTTTAGGATTTTTCTTTTAAACCTAATCAATAAAAATAAAGCAATTAGTAAGTTAATAATTTTATTCAAGTATATACTGCAATATTGTCAACAGTTTTTCATACAACACTTTTATATAACAGCAATTTACTTATTTAATTAAAATCGTTTTTTTAAAAACGGTATTGTTTAGAAATTAAGATCTATTTACTATTAAACAGTTTAAACAGTTTTAAATACAGCACTTATATGTTATTTAACAATTAAACAGTTTTACAAACAGCACTTATATGATATAGTGATTAACAATTCTATTTAATACCACTTATATACTTGGAACAAAGAATTAGTTATCTTTTGTTTTAGGGATAACATAATGACCCCAAGGAAGTGTATCTACAAAATTTTCTAAAATATATCTCTTGTCGTCTTCGGGACTTAAAACAATTTTACATTGTTCTGTAGAATAAACTTGATGAAGTTTTGAAACAATGCTTCGTTGCGTTTCGTATTTTAGAGAATTATTTCTTAAACAATTTAGATAATCTTCAAATGTAATATTTTGTTTCATAACATAGTTTTTGGCACCTTTACTTTTCTTAATACAATTTTTACTTGAACCTACGTTTGAGACATTAAAATTTAAATCTTGCTCTACTAAATATGCTTATTGTTTAGATCTAAGCCCTACAAAATCCGTCATAATTCTCCCGTTATTTTCATCTTTCATTATTCCAATAATTTTTCGATTTTGAGGTAGACTGCCATAGGGATTTTTTATGTCATATTCACTAGTGTCAAACAAATCGTGATCTTTTTTAATCTCTTCATAGACATCTTCACACTCTATTTCATACAATAAACTGCCTGTGTCTGTGTATAATAAACTGCAATTTCCTGGAAATTTATTCAGTATATAATTATAATGAAAGTTGTATATCACAGTTTTAGATAAATCTAAAATGCTCATTTCAACATATATTGGTTTATTAAAAAGTATATTTGTTTTCTTCAACTCAATGGCTACCAAGTTTTCATCAAGGATGGTTCTGTTATGGAAGTTAGGACTAGCTATTAAGTTTCTAGCACCGTACCTGCCAGACCAAGAGTTAGTAATTTTGACATTTCGGTGTTTTTTGACGTTTTTCATCGTTTCAATTCCAAATCTATTTTTAGATTCAGAACGAAGTTTAGAATTTAAATCTATATAAGGTTTAAGCCAACATCACTGATTAAATTTTAAAATACCATGGATTTTGGTGAGAATCAAACCATTACATAAATATTGCTTTAAATTTCGGTAATGCAATATATATTTTTTTATCGTAACGAGTTGTCATGAGTTTAAGAATTTTTGAGTTTGGTGGAACTCTGTGTTCTGGAGCTAACGGTAGATCTTTATGAAGGTTGTGTAAACTTTCAGGATATTTCAAATCGACTTCTAGTATGTAACCTACAGAAGAATCGTCTTCTATGTTTAATACATCAAAGTTATCGGTTTCGGTTACCCATTCAAATCCTGTAGGAAGATTTTGTCGCATAACACTTCCATATAAATTGTTTACATCAAAATATACTAAATATTTGGATTTTTTATCAGATTTGAATTCAGACATATATTTATTGTTAGCCCTAGAATATTTTTTGCTACATTGACTAATTCCACCCCTTACTCCTTTCTCAAAAATAGTAAAATATCAATATCTTGAATGGTTTCAAGTTCACATTTGGTGTATTTCAGCATGCAGTCCCATGAATACCCAGGAAGAGTGTAATAAAACGCTGGATCAAGCTCCTAAATTTTGTGACACATATTTCTAAAATTTTGAAAGATATCTGATAAAAGAATTACATCGGTTTTCAGATATAAATCCGAATATCCCCCTAATGTTTTAATAGAAAATTGTCTCCAAATTTGCTGTGCGTGACGGTAGTCTTCATCTGTTATGTGACAATCGAATAGTTTATTGTAAAATTGTTTTTGTGTAGGTAATTTAGTTTCTTCTAGTTTTTCTAAGGAATCTACATTGTGGTAACAAAATACTCCTTTTCTGCATAATAATTTAAAACATTTTTCATCCATATCTTTAAATTATTTTCTCATATTTGTCATTTCATTACAATCGAGAAAGTTAGTCAGTTGGTCCAATGAAAATGATAAAAACCTAAATGAGTCAACAAAACGGAATTTGATATTTGTCTCTGAATTTGTTTGAGTGAAACTAATATATCTTTCTTTGTAAATAGGTAAAATGTAAACATGATTTTCTCTTGCTATATCTTTGATGATGAAATGACTGTCATAACCAGTCAAGTTATGGAAAAATAAAGGAACAACAGTGGGTTTTTTATAATATAAATTACAAGAAGAATAACAGAAGCCCCTAAATTTTGAATTAAAATGATTTCAATAACTTCTAAAAAATATTCAGTAACTTCCCTACATTATACATTTCCCACGACACATATTTGATTATCAAAGTTCCCAAATACAGCAATGTAACATAATCGTTCAAATATCCACGTTACAGCTATTAAATTCCATCACTACAAAAACAGACACACACTCTCTGCCTCCCCCTCCAGCCCCCCAAAATCACCCAGCGAATTCCTAGACCACGATACCATTGAAAACGCCATATAGTTTCTGGACCACTGTCTCATTGATTTTTATATATATATATATATATATATATATATATATATATATATATATATATATTGATAAATATAAAACCCGAATCATTAGAGAAGTCACCGAGATTGAAAGACCAGGTACCCTAAATAAAAGAGATGAAGCCATAAATTATCTCCTATTTGGAAGACCATCATCCCAATTAGAGGCAAAATGAAATTAAAGATCCATTAAACTCTGATAATCGGATTAGTATAATGAGCTACGACACGAGCAAACACTCTAATGATCCGGTAAGTGACCTGCGACCACCCCAAACGGATGAACATAATACACTTATCCTCACAGGGTCGTACTTACCCAACAACCAAATATTAATGAGGGATTAGGAGGAGGAAAGTATAAATTAAGAAACAGAAATAGAAACACTTCAGTTAGCAGCTTTTGAAAATGCTAGATAAGATTTTGGCGAAACGTCAAGCAGGAATTCAGCGAAATTCAACAGACGGAAGAAATATATATATATATATATATATATATATATATATATATATATATGACGACCTGAAGAGGGCAGATGTGATTCTGCCGAAACGTCATTTTACCATCGATCCCGGCAGGCATCAGTTATCAACTACGCGGATGAATTCCCGGAAACCACCTAACACATTTAGTGTCCGCGAAAACTTAAATAAATATATTTATGTTCTGAGAGGTCTCCGGGGTCATTATTATGAACTAGGCTAGGTCCCGGGTTTGAACCGCGACTGAAGTTATTACGCGATGTTTCGACTCTTGCTTTGGAGCCATTATCAAGAGACAAAAGTGAAAAAGAGTTTCAGAGTCTAGATCGAACTCGAGGATTCAATCTGGTTATCTGGCCATATAAATTTTGTCTTTTTTATTGTTAACGCTGTAATGTATGAAGCCTTAGATGCAAAATTTGGGACATATTTCCTAAAATAACTTGCGAGATCAAAAAATTGCCGGACTTGTTTAACATCCTGTGGGACTCTACTTTACACGACGCTTCTACCCTCCTTGTGGATGTACTTATATCATCGAAATATTCAATCTTGGTGTGCAAGAAATAAACACTTATCTATATATCTATATCCAGTAAAAACTCTGGGGATTTTGAAGGTTCTAATATAATTTCAAAGTTATGCATTTATTGTTTGAGATAGAATTAAAATATCCTCAAGGTAAACCGGAGCTATATCATCTTTTAGTGTACCCAGAGCAGCATTAATTGCCCTCTGGAATACGGCTGGTGTATTTGCTTACCCGAAAGATATACGCATATATTCATAGTTCCCATCTGGTGTAATGAACCTCGTTTTCTCAACTGAATTGATGTTGACTGGTATTTGATAAAATCCTAAATTCATATGAAGTGAAGGGGAAATATTTTCCCTGGCCTAACTAATGTACTCGGTCATCAATTCTAGGTAAGGTACAGCCTACCTATCATGTACGGCAGGCGAATTAAATAATTCATTCTAATCTACTACTAACCGTAAGCTCCGTTCTTCTTTTTTACTAATAGAACTGGACTCGCTTAAGGCGAACTACTCTCGCGAATAGTAATTTTTTAACAAATAATTATTTATGTTTTTTAAAGGATATCTTTTCTGTATTGTCAATCGGTATGGTCTCAAAATCATAAGTTCAAGACCGTTTAAAATTATTCCTAATGAATCTTAGATATTTATTGAGCAATAATTTAATTTGATCAAGATGTTGATTTAAAGCATTATATTTCATATAACTACATAGAAATTTCTGCTTTCAAAGAATATAATTCTTCTGAAAAAATTAAACTCTACCTGTCAAGTTTCATAGTTATTTCAATGGTTGGATTAGTTATGATCTTCTGGCAAAATTAGGTATTCAATTTGATTTTCCTAATTCAAAATTAATTACAAATTCAACAATTATCCCAATAGAACGTTACGAAGTAAAGAAAAATCTTCTATTTTTCACTGGAATAGAACCACATACCGCAATTAAAATAAAATTCCTGTCCTCACCGAAAATGGCCCAATTATTATTCTGACATTAAAATTTTAGGATAGTTTATTTATTCCTAGTTCTTTTTCAGTAGCAGAAAATAATTATGCTCTAACATCATTTCATCAACCGAAAACGTGAACGAAACTGACTGAAATTTTTCATATTGTTACTTCTGACGAATACGGTCAAAAGACACCTGACATTTGAACCATATGAGCACAGAATAGAAAAATCACGTTCTTAATTTATGTTACAAATATTATGGCATATTCTTTAAAGAAAATGACCAACTTACTTTTCTAACAAAATCATAGACGAAATTCCGGTATACACAAAATCAGATACATACACTTTCGTTCATAAACCTGAAGTTGAACAACAAATAACTGCCATGCTCGCACAAGGGTTCGTCCCAGTGAACTCCCATGCTCTAGCCCAATCTGGATCGTACCGAAAAAACCGGATGCATCAGGGATTCAATAAAACATTAAAAAATATATAAAGGACTTTTACCTATAACTAAAAAGCTAAAAATAATTATAACAAAATACAACTCTAGCAAATAAACAACACATTCAATGTTGTTAGGTACCTACCCAGGAAGTAAAAAATGTAAACATTTAAAGGTGCTCATTCTGTACAAATTAATTACCTACCAATCTAGTATATTTTTGAAGTCGGTGCCAAGAAAATCTAAAATCCTTCATTACGTACTTATCTACTAATTCATCAAACTTGATTGTTGCTTGGCACCGACTTCAAAAATATACTAGATTGGTAGGTAATTAATTTGTACAGAACGAGCACCTTAAAATGTTTACATTTTTTACTTCCTGGGTAGGTACCTAACAACATTGAATGTGTTATTTATTTCCTAGAGTTGTATTTTGTTATAATTATTTTTAGCTTTTTAGTTATAGGTAGAAATCGGTTATATATATTTTTAATGTTTTATTTTCATCTTTTTAGTATTTTTGAACTCAGGTAGTTTTCATTCTTTATTTTTTATTTTGTATGTATAACCTTAATAGACAGAACCAGGTAACTTTAGACTAACGAACATACTAGCTTATCCTGACTTCTACAAACCCTTTAACTTAACGACCGACGTAAGTAACTTTGCCTACACGTCAAGACCACTGGTTTCAGGCTCTACGAACTTATTTTTGGGCACACTTTTAGTAGACCCCCGGAAGCAATTTTCGATCAGGAGAAACTCATTTCAAAATATGTTAGGGACCTTAACAACAGAATGAACTACTATTACAGATTCGCTAGTGCCAAAAAAAACAACAAAAACAAAAATCGAAAGTTAGATTTGACAAACATGTTTCGAATAACCAACCGGAATACATATTAGGCGACAAAGGTTACGTGAAAGAGTCTCAGATTAAAAGCACATCTGAAAACAAATTCAATGGTCCTTTTGAAACTTTACCACCATTATGAACTTACAGACTATCCAAATCAGTAAAATTAACTTGGACAGACTAAAACCCTAATTGAATAAATACCTTCTTCTTCAGATTCTGTGGAGTGTTTTCAGTCGTGAACCTCCAACAATACTTTTTTACACCTGTTAACAATACAAAATAAGAGTTTTCTTCCATGAAGAAGGCACCCTTACAATTTCTAAAGACAAATGAACACTTCTTGTCTTCAAAAACCTCAGCCCTTTCAGAGATGTTATTTCAAACAATGACGCTACACTAAATCGAATTGTAGAGAATATTAACCAAAACACAACAAACTCAAAATCTTTAAACCGAAAACACAAACTCATGTGAGCCTCTTGAAACAAATTTTTAAATTCCTTATCTCTAAATATACAGATATCTTACTTACCCTACTGACATGAGAAAGCGCGGACTTATTAACGGACTTGGATCAGTTTGGAAAGCTATTTCAGGATATTTAGATGCAGCGGGTGGTGAATACATAAATGACTATAACTAAAATTATTAAAAACCAAAACCAAATTCAAGACTTAGTAAAAAAACAAAGATATGTAACAACTTCAGTCATTACGAGCCAACAGAAGGGAAAATAGTCTCAAATAATATCGAGAAAATAAGACACTTTTATACATTTCAAATGAACTAGATTTTCATGAACTCCAAATCAATACCTTTGATGTGTGAAAGCCTAATGGAGAGTTACATAGTTATCGAAAACACTCTCAACGATGTTTTAACTGCAGTCTTTTGCGTCCGCTTAAAAATTTTACATAGTTCGATCATAGGCCCAGAAGATTTGGTCGATTCCCTTCAAAAAATTTCTCAGTTACTCCTTGAAAATAATTTACCACTTCCTATTTACAGTTCCAATGTTGTTCAGTACATCGATTTGATAGAATTAGAAGCTTTTCAGATTAACACTAAACTCATATTTGTATTCGAAATTCCATTAGTTAATCCTAAGAATTAAACCCTTTATCACCTTTATCTTAATTTTGAGTGATCGAACAGGGTTATCATCACATACTTTCAATAATACAGCAAGGGAAGGAAGTTGCCATCGTAGGTACGTACCTCATACTTTATCAAACGGAGAAGGGGATAGACAAATTGTTTTTTTTTTCACCAAATGTCTACATAAATTAGAAACTAATCCAGTTTAAGACAAAATTTGGAAGAATAGATTACATTTAGTTTTTTCTCTCAAAATAGTTGCTGTGAAGTAATTCCAAATATTCATTTCAGATGGGAAAATCCACATGTATATTGTAAAGTGCAAGAAAAAAATCAAATACGAATCTCTGTTAAAATAACAGCGGTTTGGCAGCATAGAATGTATTCCACAATCAACTTCCAATAACCGATCACTCATTCTAAATTACAGTAAATAAGTATTTTGACTATTAGTAAATAGATGTTAACATATTAGAATACTGCAGAAACAATTCCATAGTGACTATATATTTCAATCCACTAACCTCAGTAACTCTTCATAAATAATACTATTTTAATTCAAAATAACATAGTTTTGGGTGGTTCCATCCACGACATGCCGATTATATTAAAGAAAAAGCTAGTTATTTAAACACTACTAGAAGACCAGATTATTAAAGTACTGCTTGATTGAACCACTTTCAAGCACTTTATTGAATCATCATTAATTTGAAGGGTTCAAATGTATCATTCAATTTAAAGACTGAATTATGAATGAACCCTTCAACTTAAAGAATATTGCCCAATATAAATAAACGTGTGGTTACCTGAATATCACGGCACGAACTAAGATCCAAATTTCGCAATTTAGCCAGTGTAGCTCTACCAACACCTGGTAAATCTGTCAATTCAATTTCGGCCATGTACGCCTCGACATCATCGGCATTCAAATAAAATTTCCCATTCGGTTTAGCTTTCCTAGTGGCCAGTCTAGCTTGTAAACGATTAGAACCAAAACCTAATTCAACAAAGATATTAACTAAATTACTAAATCTGTACTAATATACAAAAATGTTTTTTTGTTACTTGTATGTGGGGGTAAAATGTGGAAATTCTACTAAATTCTAAATTTTCATTATCTATATTATTATAAAATTGTTGCCTCTCTGTTTCTTTGATTGTTCGGGCATCACGTAAGAACTACTGAACTGATTTTCTGAATCTTTTTTTGTTGCAAAGCCTATGGTTTGACTTAAGATCAGGCATACATTTTATCTGCCTACATTGGCACACAGTTACTCTGTTGGTTCCACCCAGGGTGTATAAAGGTGGACCGACGTCAATACCATTACGTTAATTTGCAATGACACAAACTATGCATGCTTCACTGATTATGCGGAAGAGGGCGCTAACAATAAGGAATTTATGTTTTGATGTATTTACAGGGTGTTTGTAACACAATTTACATTTACAAAATTAATATTTAATTTTTCATGTTTTGACATTTTTGGTACTGAACTGGTAAATTATCATTTACGATTTTTGGTAGTTCACCTCTTATGTGACCAAAAAAGTGCATTTTGTTTCTGATGTGTTAAATGAAGAATATTCAATTTTCAAAAACATCTACTTGTAGCTAAAATTGAGTGCTACTCTTGAAAAAGATGCTAACCTTTTACACCTGTGGTTGAATAAAATTGTTTTCCTACATAAAATCTAAAATTCAATGGATTATCACAAAATGAAACGAATTAAATCTGAGTTGCTTAATTATAATTACACGGTGTAAAAGAACCATCACTGCTTGAAATTGTATAACCCCATGTATTTCTTATTAAGTTGTATATATGAAAACAAACCTTATTTATTACATTTCCTTTTCTCTATCAATTATATCTAGTATTTGTTACCAATTAAAATATATTATATTTAAACCTTTTACACCGATTCACTGTAATTTTTAATATTTAAATAAACTATGAGTTTGATAAAATAAAATGCATGTCTATGTTCGGTAGATTTAGGGTTCTTTTAAATTCAGTTGAGCTCAATCCAATGATACATCACCGTGACTTGAAGGTTCTCACAATTTCAATCATTATTTGAGCATGTTCAACCTAAAATTATAAATAATAATCATAACCCCTGTAATTATTTGCTGATTATTTAACTTAATGTATTAATGTTTTTCCTTGTTAACGGCACAAAGTTAATCACTGATCTTTTAAGTCGAAGCCCTGCAGGTGGTGTTTTCTTTGTTCTTCTTTCTTCAGAGGCTAGCCCCGCAGCGGCAGGAACTGTTTTAGAGCTTCGTCTGGACAACACGTTACACAAAAAAATAGCGACGTAATGTTCATTGATTGAGCAAACAAAAAATGCGGGTTTAACAAACAAATGATGCGCTTTTGTTAACACAAAAGAAACAAATGAAAGCGGTTTAGTGGTTGTTACGACCTGAACTATAACTCGCGAAATCGTAACACAATAACAACAAAAAGCGGCCGTCTTAAGACAGAATCAAAAAAGCGTCTGAATAGCTCGGAAGTCAATACACGAAACAAGAATTTTTATTTTATTTTACACGCAAAAAACACTTAAAATTAGCATTAGCGCGACGGAAGGTTTTGGAAAAGGTGCAGAATATTAAAAATCAATGAAGTAATTCAATCAAATCTAAACAATACACTAAACAAATTACGGGAACGCAACATTCCGCCAGCCTTGAATTACTTTAATTTCAAAACTAAGGGCCCACTGGCAGTGGACAGAGCTTGACAAGAGGTCGCATCAAAGTACCACTTGCAGTTCTAACTGTAGCAACGCGTACAACACCATCACCTCCCGGATGCACGTCCATAATGCGCCCTAATGGCCAATTCAAAGGAGGGGAAGTGCCTTGCTTCAAAATAACAAGAGTACCGGGCTTAACAATCTCCGAGGGATCAGTCCATTTTTGGTCCGTTGATGAAGAGTATGTAAATATTCTTGCGACCAACGTTTCCAGAATGCCTGATGCAATCGACGCAGTAACTGCCATCTGTTGAGACGATTAGATGGGACAGATAAGAAATCAGATTTAGGAGGTGCTGTTAAAGGTTCCATTGTAAGAAACATTCCAGGACTCAAGGCGGTAAGATCCGATGGATCGTTGCTACAAGGGGTTATAGGTCGCGAGTTTAAAACTGCTTCGACCTGCGCAAATACAGTAGAAAGTTCTTCGTAGGTTAGGATTTGATCTCCAACGACACGTCTTAAGTGAGCTTTAACGGATTTAATTCCGCTCTCCCATAGTCCTCCAAAGTGAGGAGCCGAAGGGGGATTGAAATACCAAGAAATGGTTTCTCGTGCGGCAGTAGCTCTAAAAGCTTTCAAAATCTGCTTGTGTACACACACAAAATTAGTACCACAATCACTATAGATATGGCTACATCGACCACTACGAATTACTTCCTTTGCGGATAGAATCCAAAATCGTTGCTGCAAAAGAAATTGAACAGTTGGGATTCCTGCGTGAAGATTGGTGACATGACAATCTTCGACAATTAGATTAGTCAAACGACTTTTACTTGGTAGCAGTGCGGGAAATTTAGTATCAAACGGCAATGGGGCATTAGCCAATCTACTACCAACTTTAAGAGTTTCCTGTTCATCAAGAAACGGCGAAAGTTTACGAAGCGATTTAGGCAAAAGTTTTCGTTCTCGAAGAAGGGAAATCTCTTTAGAAAAATATTGATCTTGAACATATCGAACAATGCGAAGCTGGATTGCGAGCGTTATCAACAAAGCGACAAATATGAGCTACAATGCGGGTAATGCGATTAATAGAACAATGTTCTGCTAACAAAGTATCAAATAAATTAGGTGAAGCGGTGACTTGAAGCGCCACTATACAAGCTTCAGTCATAACTAGCGGCGACATGCTTGAGTCTGAGCAAGCATGTGGCAAACAAGCGGTAATCAACAATTGTGGGCTTTTCCACCAAAGTGCATTGCTTAACAACTCCGATGGCAAAGTGCCGCGGGAACCCAAGTCAGCGGGGTTATCACAAGATTGAATGTAAAACCAATGCGAAGAAGGAAATTTTTCCAGAATGTAAGCAACTCGATTACTTACAAATGTCCAACAGTGCGGGGAAAAACTAAGCCATGAAAGGACTACCGTGGAATCTGACCAGCAACGAATCACCTTGAACAACAAACGACTATTGAATTGCTCATAAACATAATGAGCCAACTTAGCGGTAAGAACTGAAGCACCCAGCTCCAATTTGGGAAGTGACAAAGTTTTCAAAGGGGCAACTTTCGATTCACCAAATGCGTGAAGTTCACAACTAGAAAAGTTTTCTACAGCAAGCAGGCGAGGCAAAACTAAATTCTGCAAGGTCAACAAAATAGCGACAATATCTTGCTGCAACTGGGGACCGATAAACAAACAATAATTCAAAGATAACCGATGAGGTATCTTAGCATTTTTCGTTAAATTTGAAGTCGGTCCGTGTCTTCAAATTTAACGAAATGTATCAAATACATAAAGGAGTGTTCGAGAGTACATTCAGTTGTGGGAAGCGCAACTGATGAAGGTTCCCTGACCAGAAACAATATATGTTATATATAGTATATAATGTATATTGTCTTGCGTACAAAGGAATGACACCTCGAAGAGAGTATTCAATATCTCTGACAGGTGAAGTAACCTGAAAATTTTATCGTGACATTCTGTCATAGGAGTTACGGGAGAACAGCAATTACACGGAACGGCTCCAGATTCGGAACCTCTGTGTGCTAATTCTCTCGAAAATCCTAGATGTCGGTCTTACATCTCGCGTCTTCAAATTTAACGAAATGTATCAAATACATAAAGAAGTATTCGAGAGGACATTCAATTGTGGGAAGTGCAACTGATGAAGGTTCCCTGACCAGAAACAATATTTGTCATATATAGTATATAATGTATATTGTCTTGCGTACAAAGGAATGACACCTCGAAGAGAGTAAGTAGAAGGTCTATTCATTTGTAATTCTGGGTTTTCGTTAAATTCTTGAATGTATTGAAATATTGGGGGAGTAATTCGTTCGGTTTCGTTAGGGTAAATTAGTATTTTTCTTACCTTTCTTGTGAACTATTTCATAGTCAAATTCTTCTAAACGTAATCTCCAACGTACTAAACGTGAATTGGGTTCTTCTAAAGACATGAGGTAGGTCACTACCAATAGGGCCTTAACTAAGTATAGCACTTATTGCTACGTTGCTCGCATCTGTGGTTAGAATAATTTTTTTCAAAAAGTCTGAGTATTGCAAAATTGGATCGTTTGTCAGAAGTGATTTACATTCTTCGAAAGTTTTAATATATTCAGGGTCATTGATATTAATTTTAGCACCTTTTTTCAAACAAGTTGTAAATGGTTTTGTAACGTGAACGAAGTTTTTTGAAGAACTTCCTATAATAACCTAAAAGTCCTAGGAATTGTTTTATTTCCTTCGTTGTTTTTGGAATTGGGTAATTTAAAATTGCTTTAATCTTATCAGGGTTAGGTTTAATACCTTCAGGAGTAACAAAATGTCCGAGGAAAGAAACTTCTCTACACAAAAATTCTGATTTGTCAAGTTGGATTTTTAAATTGTGTTCTCTAAGTCTTTGGAATATTTTTTTCAAATTAACAAAGTGTTCTTGAAGTGAGGAGGTAAAACAAATGATGTCATCGACATACACAAAACAGATGTTATTTTGTAAACCTTTTAAGACATTGTCCATGACTCTGGAACGTTGCGGGGGCGTTTTTTAAAACAAACGGCATACGGAGATCCTCGTAATGACCGTGTTCGACATTGAAAGCTGTTTTCTTGATATCGTCGGGATGCATTTCAATTTGGTGAAAGCCACTCGCTAACTCTATAGTTGTGAAATAATGGCATTTGCCAAGTTTATCAAGAATCTCGGAAATATTTGGAATGGGATAACGATTATCAATTGTTTTTTCATTTAGTTTACGATAGTCTACTACTATTCGCCATTTTTTAATACCGGAAGCATCGGCTTTTTTTGGAACTCTCCAGATCGGGGACGACCATGGAGAATTACTTGGTCGAATAATTTCATTATCGAGCATTTCTTTGATCTGTCTTGGAATTTCGGGTTTATGGATAAAAGGATATCGATATGATTTTGAATAGACTGGAATTTCGACAGAAGTTTTTATTTTGTGTTTTACTTGGTTAGTGAAAGTCAGGGGTTCATCACTAGTTTTGAGAATGTCAGAAAATGAATGACATCATTTTTCAATGTGATATTTTTCTTCTGAGTTCATGTGTTGAGTTCGGATTAAGTTCGTAATGTCATTTTGGAAAAATTGCAAAGGCATTTTGATTGAAAAGTTTTACAGATATGGGAGAATATAATTTTATTTCTTGGGGATCATCAGTCTTATTTTGAATTTCCACATTGACATAACCATTTATTGCGGTTGTTATACCTCCTGGGATAAAATAATTACCTATTTTAATTGTATTTATCTCAATTTCGCCATTTTGAATGTAAACTGGAACTTTAAGGGTTTCAATGGTATGGTGTTCTAATCGGGCAAAGAATTAAAGCTTGTTCTTTGTTTCATAATGATCTAGATTAATTTTGGAAGTTGGAGTTTTCAAAGTAAAATTTCTTATATCAATTTGAACATTGAGGTCTTTCATTGTTTCATAGCCTATTAAGCCGTCAAAGAAATTGTGAAACTTAAATAAATAAAATTGAATATTTTTCTTAGAATTAAATTCTGAAAATGCTGGAATTTCGATACAATAATTTTTGGTGGTTGTTTGAAAAATTGAAGAAATTGTAAAGGGTGCTTTCTTTATGAAATCTGAAAAATAGTTTTCTGCTACTTCGGGAATCAAAAATGATTTTGTTGCACCCGTGTCTATTAAAAGTTTCAATGGAGAGTTGGATATTTTTATATAAGGAAGGTCCATTTGGTCATAGATAGAATGTAGTTCTATGTAGGGTTTTTCGTTGAGGCAGTTGTTGGAAAATTTGCTTCTTCTGAACTTTGTTCTGGTTCTTGTAAGTTGATGTCAGTATAGTTTTCATGAATATTTTCATTTTGAAAATCTGTTTCTGGAATATTTTCAATATAAAATTCGGGGTTTTCATAAGAAGGGTCAAATTGTTCAAGATTGTGTACTTCATATGGGTTTTTTGGTTTTTGATAAAATCTTTGATTTCTAGGATTTTGTGAATAGGGTTTTATTGTTGAAACACCACTCATAGGAACAGGACTTTGTTGTGGGATATTACCTCTTGGTTGCCACACGTTAATCGAGTTTATTTGCTGTTGAGGGAAAATTGGTCTGTTTGTGAAAACTTGTTGAGGAACCGGTCTTTGTTGAATTTGTATTGGTGAAAATTATTTAGTAGAAATTGACTTGGAATGTGATTTCTATTCAAAGATTGAAATTGATTTTGCATTTGAAATTGATTTGGGTTTTTTTTGAAATGTTGGTTGTGATTATGTTGTTTTTGATGTTGGAAATTGTTTTTATGATGATTGTTTTCAAAATTGGAAGGTCTTTGTAAGTGTCGAATATTATTTTCGGCAATAATGTATTGTCTGGCTTCAGCTGTGCTGGGTTTCATAGCTCTAATAGTAGAACCTAAGGGCTCTTTTAGTCCTGCTAAAAATATTTTTAAAGCGTGGGTGTTATAAAATGTCTTTTTGACTGTTCTATTTTGAACAAGATTTTCGTGAATGTCAACATAGTTATGTAATGTGCTTAAATTGGACATACCTCATTTATAAAATTGTAAAGAAGGTTCATTTTGAAATTGTCTTAATTGATCTAAATCAAAAAGTAAACCATTCTCATCGCGCTGATCTCCAAAATGTGCTATTAACGCGCTTTTGACAGTGTGCCAATCTTTAGCAATGAAAATACTGTAAACTTCTCTAGCTTTACCAATTAGTTTAGAATAAATGCCATATATAATTGTTATGTTTTGTACGCTTTGGATATTTTCTGGGTTTGGATCCCAATACTGATTAATGATAGTATTAGCAGTGTTAAGAAATGATGACAGTTCTAATGGGTTTCCATCAAACTGTGGAATTATTTGTAGTAATTTGGGTTCAAAAACTGGAACATTACCTGCTTGTCTGTTCGGATTCATATTTATAATATTTGAATCAGTAACTGGACTATTTGAAATGTTTAAATCGGAAAATAATGTACTCAAATCAAATTCAAAATTTTGTTCTCTTAAAGTTAACTCGTTTGCACTGTTTTCTCTTAATGAATCAGACAATTCGAAGAGATAGACATAAACTGGGTTAATAATGTGAATATAAGGAAATAATATATATAAAACAAGGAAAGCAACTTTTCTCTACTCACAGTACCAAGGAGAGGATCTTCATTGGATTTCTCTGGTCTGCAGTGGATCGTTGTAGATGTTCTTTTCTTCACTTGGATTTTTCTCTTCTTTTCGGAGTTCGGTTCACTGAATAAACAGTTGGAAAATTGACGTTTTTCTCGAAGAAATTCGTTCAGACCCGAATGACTGCGCCAGTAATATTTTTGGTTTTCAAAAATAACTTTTTAAAAAAAATCAAAAGTGTAATTGACCGGAAAAATATTAAAAGTTTAAATTATTAACTCAATACAAAATTATACGTCTAATCGCTACAAAGTTTATGTCTATTCTGATCGTAAAAACAAATACATCATGATATGATACTTCACTAGAAACTATGCTGAATTGGCTGCACGTGTTGCTGATATTCCGTTTCTTTTTGTTATTGTTCTCTTATCGGAACGGGATGCATAACTGCAGTTGCTTATACAGGGTGGTTAAAATATAATTAGGTCAAGTGCGAGTTGGACTCGCATACTTAAGGTTCCGTACCACCTTCAAGATTCTAATATTCCAGTTTCAGACAAGCAGGGAATGAGTGCATTTTCTTAAATTTACCCTTATATCTTTTAAAGGAAGCGTTTTAAATTTATAAAAAATATACACTTTGATTTTCCACACATAGACTTTTTATTTTATCTGCTTCTGGATTCGCTTGATTTTTATCAGAATACATATGTATTTAGTTTTCTAATTTGGCCCCCAAAAATTAACATTAGAGTTTTATTTTACTAATAAACTTTTAGAGAAGTCTTTTATAATCTACTGTCTGAGTTTTGATGCTCTGTAGATTGGAAGATAAAGGGCAAAATAGGTTTTAAATTATGAATTATTAAATCTGTTATTCAAATTATTAAAAAATACAAATAAAATATATTGTTCAAAATTTAAATAGTGTAGTTTCTAAAGTGGGAATTAAGTCGATGTTTTATATTTTTGTTAATATCTTTTAAACAAATGATTTAAAAATATGATATATTAGTAATTCACATAATGAGTCTTTTATATGATATATTACATGATGCGTTTGAAAATTGAATCTTTATTTTCCATTTAATTGTATAATTTGTCCCTAAAATTACTATGGGGGGTTTCCTAATACTTGATTTTCCGTTTTGGCCCCCAAATAATAGAATTAAGGATTTTTTTCATATTTTTCTTATAAACAAAAAAATTTAGGTCTTATAGTTTGGGGAATAACGGGGAGAATGGGTAATTTTTTTAAAATATTTTAAAATATTCATTTTAAAAAAATTAAAAAAATATATTTGTATTCGTCATAATGACCCCTGTGATTTGATATATTACATGACCCATTAGAAACAATTATAATTTTTTATTTTCTATTTAATTCTATAATTTGCCCCAAAAATGAATATTAGGGGTTTCTCCTTATTTTTCCAGTAAAGTTCAGGTGAGGGGCTATACTTGCATTTTTTTTTTAAATTTTTCAGCTATGGTTTCGGAAATAAGGGGGGGATGGGTAAAAATTGTTATATTTTTGTTAATATCTTTTAATTAATTTATTTTAAAAATATGAAAAAAATATATTTGTTTTCGTCATAATGAGCCCTTTCATTTGATATATAACATGATGGGTTAGAAACAATTTTAATTTTATATTTTCCATTTAATTCTGTAATTTGCCCCCAAAATTAAAAGTAGAGGTATCTCCTTATTTTTCCAGTAAACTTCAGGTCAGAAACTATACCTCTAATTTTTTTTCAAAACTTTTTATAGTTTCGGAGATAAGGGGGGGGGAATGGGTAAATTTTGGTATATTTTCGTTAATATCTTTTTAAATAATTTTTTTAAATATGAAAAAAATATATTTGTGTTCCTCAGAATGAGACCTTTCATTTGATATATTACATGATGCGTTTGAATTTTTTTTATTTTTAAATTTTTATGTAATTGTATAATTTGCCCCCCAAAATTAATATTAATGGTTTCTCCTTATTTTTCCTGTAAATTCGGGCAACGTCCTATATTTCCTATTTTTTCAAAATTTTAGGCTAAGTTTTTTCGGAGATCAGGGGGGGAACGGTCGATTTTTGTAGTTTATCCTCCAGAAGTACCCCTAAAATCAATTTTTTTTATTTTACAATATGTACTCCTGATCGGGTCACCAAACTATACATTGATACCAAGTTTCAATCTCTTCCGTCCAGTAGTTTAGGAGAAAATTGCTGTGATGTGACAGAGAATGGTCGATTTTTTTAGTTTTTCCCCCCAGAAGTACCACTAAAATGAAAATTTCTTCTTTTACGATATGTACTCCTGATTGCGTCACTACACTATACATTGATACCAAATTTCAACCTCTCCAGTAGTTTAAGAGAAAATTGCTGTGATGTGACAGAGGCAGAAATCCGGAGTGATATTATAAGGGTATCCGTATATTGTATATACGGAACCCTAATAAGATGGAGTGGAATTATAGATTATAGGGTGGTTAAAATATATATTTTACAACCACAAATAGTTGCATATATATGATAGTTGAAATATAGGGTGGGGTAGAGTTATTGTGAATTAGCATGAAGATATCTGTTGGTGTGAGTTGCTTTCCTATATACTGTATGGCCAAGGGTTCCATCTTTCTTCCTATTTATCACAACAAGGAATAGTAATTGATTATTGGCTTCAACCTCCATGATAAATTTGATTTTGTGATGAATTCCATTAAGGTGATCTGAAAATGTGTTGAGTTGCTCCCTCTCATGTGGTCAAAACACAAAGTTATCATCCACATATCGTAACCATAAACTGGGTTTAAGACTTGCTGTTCTTAGTACCAACTTCTGAAGATTCTCCACAAAAAGGTTAGCTATTACTGGCGAGAGTGGTGATCCCATTGGAGCTCTTTCGACTTGTTTGTATCGTTGGTTCTTATAAACAAAATAAGTGTTCTTCAGACAGTGTGTTGTTAAGTCTACAAGGTGTTGCGGTGGTTTGTATTTTTCTATAATGATATCCAAGGCTTCGTCGATGGGAAAGGGACAATACGTCAAAGCTTACAAGAAGACAATCTGGTTGTATTTAGATGAATTGTGTCGAATTTTTCAAATATGAGTTTGCCCCTCTGCAAACGGTTGGATTGTTGGGCTAGGTATTTGGCTAGCTGTTGTGTTGGGGATCCAATTGAGCTTACTGTTGGTCTCAAAGATGCACCCTCTTTATGTACTTTGATAAACCATAGAATTTCGGACATCTCGATGACTTTTCACGTGGAATGAGTTGTAGTTGGACATTTTTGTCGATTCTACTTGCTTGAATTTTGGCGGATTAGAATTATGGTTTTACAGGGTGGATCAAAAAATGTTTAAACATTGTTATAAATATAGGATAGACCATGCACAGTTAGTGTTTAACACATTGTTAGAAAATGCTCCATAGAAAGGTGGCTAAAATATAGGATGGAGAGAAATTTTACTTTACAAGGTGGCTCAAAAATTGTGAGAAATAATTGTTATATAGTGTAGACCATAAGCAGTTGTATGGCTGAAATACAGGGTAGATGAGAGTTATAGTTAGGTGTTTAAAAAATGTTAAATTGGCTAACAAATAAACAGGATGGTTGCACTATAGGGTGAAGTAGAGTTACAGACAACCACATTCTTCCATATCCATGGTGGGTTTAATGAATCACTTATTTATTAGAATTGCAAACATATATTTTTACATTTTTAAAAATTATACTTTAAAAACGTTAATATATTAAAAACATGAACCTTAGCCTTTTTACTGTATGATGGATCTTAATCAGGTAGAAACAACTTTTTTATTAATATTAATTATAAATTTTCATACAGCAGAGTTATATAGATATTCAGAACAAAGCCCAATTCGAACCAGGAACATTTTCTTTAAAATTTTATAGCTAACTCACCATCAGCGCTATACTTGTATTATTTAATAACGTATCAAACATTCATTATTTTACATCATCCATTATTTACCTGTTGAACAAGGACATCTGGTAGCTGCGATAATTTCACTTCGAATGTGATCAGCCCATTCATCTACACTAATTCCAGTTTCTCTTAAAATGGTTGTAATGTCCACATACATTTCATCACAACTTACTGCTTCAATATCTAAAGTATACGAAGCTACAATATTATATAGTGCATGTGATACTTCTTTATATCCCTAAAAATATAAAATGCAGAAAAATTATAAAAATTTACATATTTAGTAAGTTATTTTCAGAAAAATGTGCATTGAAAAGAAAACAAATGCTAATTACACAACCCCATATTTTATATACATTTGCAACGTTTCTAATAGAGGAATTCTTTCGAAATTTATGTATCAAGAAAAGTACTGTAATATTGATTGTGCATTTCTGATGCGGAAATAATTTTTTTTCGGTGTTAAAATTGTTTTTGAATCCACAGAAAATTTATGCGGAGTATTTGTCTAAGTATTGTAGTATTTGATTGGTCATTTTTGGGTGGAAAAAGAAGATTCTTTTCAGTGTTAAAATTGTTTGTTAACCCACAGAAAACATCCGCTAATAAGAGTGAAAGTGAGATTAGCATTCATGTCCAGGTTCTGAAATCTAATGAATCGAATTAAAATTGATTTTTAATGTGTAAGTACTAACGTCTATTCGATAGATTTGAAATGCACGCTCACTTGAGGGTAAAAACTATCCCATATTTTGGAAAAATAATAAAGTAGTATATAAAAAATGACTATAGGGTCTTCCTTTAACTGAAAAACTACCCCGTTGTGGAGTGAAACTATCCTTAAATTGAAATTTTATACAAAAACTAGAGGAAAGTCTAAAAACAGTTGTATTTTTATGCATGTTCAAGTCCATGACCTTTAGTGAACATTGTATCAAAATATCTGCGTTGTTGAATCTCACCCCGAGATACGGGTACCCCATACAATATATATCGTGAAAAAAGCTGTAGTGACAGGTGAAACTTGAAACCTTTAAGCATTACTAGGGGGATATAAAATATAAATAACTTTTAGGTTAGCCAGCCCTATATTAGAATGATTTTTTAATTATATTTGCCTTCATTATATTGTTAGGTTTATTCTATTGCTCTACTGATCGTGCAAATGGGTCTTATTGATTACACGTTGTATCAATAAGCTCATATGTCCGAAGCAATAAGGACTCCGTAACCCTTATCCACGGCGCACTTCCTCATCAAGACTTAAAAGCCTGGTTTCCGAAAGTCTATGAGAGCACCTACATCGGCAGAACAAACTCAAAAAACGCCTAATCAGTAAGACCCACTTGCACGACCAGTCAAGCTATCACAAGTCCAATCATAACACAATAGAATAAACTTAACAATATAATGGAGAAAATATACTAATAAATAAACTAATAAAAACATAAAACTGGTGAAAAATGAACCAATAAAAAAATAAAACTAGCGAAAAAAAACATAAAACGAAAACAAATATATTTGAAAAATAACTCTAATTTAGGAGCGGCTTCTAAAAATTATATTGGGGTCGTTTTCAAGTTCAACCTAAACCTTTAATCGCATTTGCAATGCTTGAAAGTTTCATGTTTCATCACCTGTCACTACAGCTTTTTTAAAGCTATATACTGTATCTCGGGGTGATATTCAACAACGCTGATGGTACTTCAATGTTCACCTAATGGTCATGAACTTAAGCATGCATAAAAGTCAACTTGTTTTTAGACTTAAAACGTTTTCCTCCTGTTTCTCTAAAATTTGAATTTAGGAGTTTTTCCACCCACGGGGGTAGTTTCCAGTTAAAGAAATACCCTACTATAGTTTTTATTTACTTTAACTGATTGAAACATCAAGTTGTTTTTCAGCGATTAATATTATTTTTTATTAATTTTCCTAAACATGAGGTAGTTTTCACCACTCAGCTGAAAGTCCATTTTAGTTAAATTTATTACATTCCTAAAACTAAACTTGAATGCTAATTTCACATTCACCCTTATTAGGAGTTACTGTTTTTTGGGGATTTACAGCGTTTTTTGCCTCGGATTCGCTTCCAACATCAAAAAATAAACCTACCTCAAAGTCGTAGGGCAAGGTTTTCAAATCTGGGCACATCTTAATAGCTTGCCCTAAAAACATTCCATTTCGCAAGCCATATTTCCTTGCCTCATAACTGCAGCTAGCAATTTCCGATAAACTTGAATATGTATCAATTTTGTCAACACGTGAAGTCACCCCAACCGGTAACCTCTCACCGTATAATGCAAATTCCTGTTCTCGATTATTCTTTTGTTCTGCCTTTATATTTAATATTTCTCCATTACGTGCATGTGCTATTGCAACTGGTTTGCCTTGAAGCTCTGGATGGTTCCTTAAACTGACCGATACAAAGAAGCAGTCCATGTCTATATGCATTATAATCGGCTCTATAATACTTTGGCAAGTTCTTTTTCCTAAGAAATGTAATATTTGAAATCAGTATACTAAAAAAATCATTTACTATTATTTTAAGAGGAATTAGGTATATTATTACAAACAGTGAGGACTGATTTAATATTTTGTCTTCAAGGTTTAGAGAAGGATTTTTTTTTAATACAGAATGTGATAATGAAATTGTTCAGTTATATTATAAGAGCAAATTCTTTTTAACATTAAGAAAAACTGTTTCCTGAAGTATAATTGTGTCATAGTTTGCCAATGTTTAAGCACTTTTTTGGGAAATGACACCACATCTCACGAAATTACTGCATATTTCCAAACATTTCGGGGTTGAAAAAAAGGCACAATTTTTAAATTTTAAAATTAAAATATTTGACAATGATATTTGATTTATGTCGTAACTTTGAGAATTTATTTTGATAATATACCGAGTGGCACAGAAACTTCCATATAATAATAATGTTCATTTCAAATTGGAAGAAAATTAGATCTTCAGAATTTTATGTGGCGCTCCTGGCGACTTTGTTATACGATAGTGCATTCGCCAAAAATGCGATCAAAAAATATCGTTGATTCAGTGATCCCATTAAAGTCACAAGGAAAAACCTTATGAACTATCCCAATATTGGGTTGTTCAAAAGGACATGACCTTTAGCAATTATGGAGTCATTTCCCAAAAAAGTGATTTAATGTCATTACACATTAATTATTTTCTTATAAAAATTAAACCATTGATCAAAAAAACTATAAAGATATAAAGCTTGGAAAAAAAATCAGTTTTACACCCTAACACCAAACCTCTATTTAAAAAACTCAACGTCGTTTCAGCACATCTAAGTTGTCATCTTCATGAAGTAAATCAAAGTTTCTTTTTTTACAATTATGACACACCAAAGCATCGCCAACATAAAGCTTTAAAATTCACAGATCTTAATTTTTAGACTGTCAATATTTTAATTGAATAATACATTCATATCAAAACTAAATTGTACAAAAAATATCACCTAAATATTTAGTATTTAATTTTCTTTTGACTACTATATATTTTATTTTTTAGAGACCTCTTTTCATTGTATAGAGTGTTTCTATAATAGGGTTCAAAACTTCTGCTGTGTATAGAACTTATTATAAGCCAGAAAATAGGTATAATCATGTGCCCTAAACGCACCCTTAGGAAGTTATATGCCCTTAAAAGGGCTCAAACACAACTGCTTTTTTTTTCTGTTACTGACAAAACGGTTGAAAATAAAAAATGTATGGGTCTTACATAACTTTTTACATTAAATAACATGTGCTACTCCGTTTTTCAACATGCAAATCATAAGCGTACTATTTAGGTTGGTTAAGCTGGTTTTCGGCCAGCATTTTTTTATTTAAAACTTTTTTACAATGATGAACTGCATGTCGAAAAACGGAGTTGCACACGTTATTTAACGTAAAAAGTTTATGTAAGACCCATACATTTTTTCTATTTATTTTAGACCTTTTGTCAATAGTTTTAGGGCACATGTATATGTGTTTTCCTTCTAATGTAAAGATTTCTTTGAACAACTAAGCGTAAAATTTATACCATCTATTTTCTAAGAACTACTAGAATCAATATTGTTTCTTTATATTTCATAGGCTTAACTAGAATTACCTTCTAATATGCAATAGGAGCTTAATTGGCTTTTGGAAACTTAAAATCTAAATCTCTTAAACTTATAGCTAGTTAAAGTGTTTGACTGATATTCAAGAATATCTATTATCTATTATCATTTAAACTAGCTTAAGCACTATCAACTTCTGGTTTCATGTTTCACTGATTCCCCTACTATTAAAGAATTAACTTTAACTAGTGTTGCAATGAAAAAATAAATTAGTCATAAACAATGAGAAGTAATAAACAATATAAGAAAATATAATAAATCTGTTGAATGAAAAACTCTAACAATGTACATAGAGTGAATACCACCATAAAAATAATTGGTTTCAACAACAGAGGTTATTTGTTGAAGCTATCAGGTAATATCGACCGGGTACTTGTATTGTAACGGGCATTCATTATCCGATATTTCTGGAAATCAGGAAAGCAGTATGTCCAGCGCCTAGAGGCCTGCGCCTAGCACTTTAAAGTCCCTGAATGTTCGACAATTCATGGAAGACGGGTATTTGATCTTCTAGATCTTTTTGAGAAGAAATATATAAAAACGGTAAGTCGACGAAAGGGATTATTAAGTATTCGGTCTAGTACCCAGAGTGTAGAAAACAGTGAAGTATCATTGTGTTCATTATACCGACCTGGTCTACTTATCTAAAGCACATATTATAAATTTTGCCTAATTTCACCTGCAATCTGAACTAATAATCTAACCTGATCACCATCTTACTTCCAATATAAATGCCTACTTATAATCTTGGATAGATAATTTTGTTTTAATATCACAATTATTTTAATAGTCTTTACTATATTACATATATGACCAATGTTAGCAGCAAATGGGGAAAAATCACAAAATGTCTAAATTAAGTATATATGTTTTTTGAATATTCCGATAAACTGAGTAATTTAACAGCGTCTGTATTACATACAATTCGTCTTGTTTGTTAAATTAATTTAACGCTACAATTTGGTTAGCTTTGCAATCACTTCAAAATGCTCTGATTTCAGCATTAATAATCATCAAGCAGTTAGATTCCTTAAGCTTCTTCTTTTACATTTCCTTTCATTAAGATCTTAGTTATATCACAGTCGCTGGTTACCATGTGGTTGGCTAAGTTTGATGCTTCCACAAGTCTAGTAGAAATGTATTGGTGATCATTTTTCCTTACTTCTATAGCTGTGTGTGCAGTGTACCTTGCGGCTGCGGTCATACCTACATGTGCCGAAAACGTGGGCAAATCAATCTTAACCAACCAGCAGTCATAGGGTAGATTGGGTCAAGGGTAAGGGCTCCATGAAAAAAGCAAACTCTAAAAAGCGAAAAGTTAAGTAATCGCATGGCATAATGCTGAAACTGTACCACCTTCAATAAACCTGAATAAAAGTTGCGAACAAATATTGTCAGAGGAAACAAAAACGGAACCAGCAGTATAAATTGATCGCAAAAGGCTGTGAAACGCTAACTGACAAAATGGACGAAAAATAAAAAATATAGAAAATAACAAATTTAAAGAAATAGCACAAACTATATAAAATGCACTTATTTTTACACGGAAAGATGGTTGATAATATTGAGATTTTTTTCTCTGAGAACATTGTATGTAATGAAGACTTTCTGTTAACACAATCAGGTATTGGGGCAACATTTTGAAATTTTCGTACCGTTTATGTCTGTTACAAATACTTATCTATTACAGGAAAAAGTGGAGAGTGAATTTGTATGAATAAATTAATCCAAATTAAATTTATTTGTAAAATATACCTGTTGCTAGCAGCTTTTCCCTCGCCGGAAATTTTCCGTTTGATTTCTCCCTTAATTGGTTTACTAACTGCTTGTATTCAGCACCAAGTGTTGAAATTAAATGTAATCTTGAATTACCATAAAATTCTTCTAGAAAACTAGGGTCAGCTGCAGTCTTCGTTGAGGCTCTCGTTCTAGAACTCAATTTCGTTTCAGGTAATTTTCGTTGTGCATTTAAAATATCATGTGTACTAGGAATGGGTAAATTAACTGAGATAGTGTCATTACCTTTTTGGTTTTCAATTTCAGTTAACTTATTCAGATTTGGTGGACTGTCCCCAAAGTTTGAAATAAAAAAGGATTTTTCAAAGAGTGAAACATCTGATTTATGCTCATCAGTTGGTGATAGACGACGTTTCAAACAATCACTAATAGATTTAGAATTATTTTCATTTTGTATTTCATTCTCAGTTAAGGTATTATCGAGATTATCATTTTTTTCCGCAGAATATAGTTTAAAATTTAGCTCTCTATCCGTTTCATTGATAACCTCTTTCTGTATGGGCGTTAGATCCTCATTTATATTTAAATCAACTACACCGGATGGTTTATTTACTAATGGAAACTCTAATCTTGGCTGTGAAAGGCTTTGATTGGTATATAAGAGATACTTCTTGTAATCAAGTAATTTTCCCATGTCCACACTATCAGTAACCCATGACGGTTTTACTATAGGAACAGGCCCCAGTTGCTTTATCTGTTAACAAAGTTGTTATTTTTAAAACATACTAGAAAATAAATGTGAAAAAATTAATACAATACGACCTTACACAAGGTGTTCAAGAGTTTCGCATTTGGTTTGACTTTATAGTGAAACGCGGCAACAGTGGCTGCCTTAGTAGAAATCAAATTGTAAATCGGTTGAGCAAATTTTAATTACAATGCAATAATACAAAGGGAAATCAGGTACTGAAGTATTTCATAACGGAATCAGAACAAAAAAAAACTGAAGGAATACACTCCTAGCTTAGAGACTTTGAGCCCACGTTGTATACCCCGCGCATTTGTTCCATTCGTATACGATGTATAGACGGTGACTAATAGCTAGTAAAGTTATAGTATTTCCATTGTCAAGTGAAATTGGATATTGGAACAGCCTTGGACCGTGCTGAAATTACTTTGTATGTCTTAGCGATTTTCAAATAATAATAATTTACGAGCCTTTGTGAGTCCCCTATTGGAATACCAATAAGCCTGATGAAACATTCAAGACATCACGCTGGTTTAAGAGAAACTAACAGTTTTATCTATTAGGTTGTCAAATCAGTCATGACCTTTCTTTCAGGGCAGTATTTTTAAATTTTAAACGATTATATATAGATACACTAGCCGGTACCAGTGGTTGGCTTGTTCAATTCTATGCAAAAAGAAATAGCTTCTGAAACATGGAGTACTATATAACAACTTTTTCAAATTTGTGAACCACCCCACATAACAATTAATTAATTAATTAACCAATCCCGAATATATTTCACCCAAACTGCAAGTGCTTATGGGCCACCCTATATAACAGTTTTATTCGATATTTTTTTAACTTGTATAACTGTAACTCTACTTTACGCTTTAGTGCAACCATCCTATATATGCTAGTGTTTATTTGTCACCACATACAACATTTTTTAAAGACCTAACTATACAGTTATTCCACTATATATATATATATATATATATATATATATATATATATATATATATATATATATATATACAGGGTGTAAATAGTTTGAGTGCATATATTTTAGGAGGAGGTAGTATACACCAAATTAAACAAAAAACTCTTATACCACTATGGTCAGTAGGCCTTAATAACCAAGAAAATTCCTAAAACATATTAAGTAAATTATTGTCAATCCGGCAACGTCGCTCGCGTGTGTTTTTGTATTGACTGATGATATTGACCTTAGAATTAAATAAAAATGTATGAAATATTTTGTTGAAAATATTTACGTTTTTAATACAAGGTATTGCAATTAGAATTTGTATTTGGCGGTTTCTTTTATGCAATTATACAAAGTTGGGTAAATATGATATACAACTCAAGAGATCTGTATATGTAGTTTTTTACCAGTTAAATTATTCGAAGGGTCATTATTACTGATTTAATTAATATTATTTATATTAGACAAGTAAATATGTAATCCTACTTACCGAATTTATTATAATGATAGAACTGAGTTGAAACAACGGATTATTCACAGCAAATGTTCTAAATGCCCACCATTACTATCGACACAAGCACGACACCGTTTAATCCAATTTTCACGAATGCGAGAAAAAATTCCTGGAATATTTCGGATTTCGTCAGCAGCGTCAAAAATGCGTTGTCTAAGGTCATTCTCGTCAATAATTTCGTGCGGATTTAACTCATACCACGAATGCGTATTATGAAAATGTATTATACCATTCCTATTAAAACTTGCTTCATCTGTTGTTAAAATATTGTTCATAAAATTAGGAAATTGTCGATGTTTTCTGAGGAACCAACGACAGAAATTGAGTCTTGGTTGAAAATCATCAATTGAAAGCCCTTGAACCCGCTGCATGTGATATGGATAGAGCAATTGTTCCCGTAATGTTCTATGAACAACAGTGTGAGAAATTTGCAGCTCACTTCCAATACTCCGTGTGCTACGATATGGGTTGATGTCGATAAGGTCTAGTATTTGATCCTCAGCAGTTAAGATACGATTATGTCGCTGTGGTCCGCGATTGTTTATTTGTGGTATTACACTACCTGCTTCCAGAAGCCTCTGCGAAACAGCTACGAATGTCCTAGCATTGGGCAGGCGTCTGTTTGGAAACCTTTCCCTGTATAACATTCTGGCTGTTCTGCAATTACGTCTGCTTTCCCCATAAATTAAGAGCATGTCATGTCTTTCCCTAATTGTATAATCGGCCATTATTTATCACAGATAAATACTGTAGCACTATTCTTAATTTTCGAACTTACACACTAATCACAACCGTTTTTATTTATTTAAAAAATATATTAAATGGAAAGCAAACCACGAAGTCTACATCAAATAGATATCATTCAAATCACTTTACCGTTTATCCATTCTTATTTACAAGAATCGAAATCGCAAAAAACAATCCTAACTCTCAGTCGTCGTTAAAGTAAAAAATATAGTAAATAAGTTGGTCTGTATGCCACGTTGCCATATCTATTCGGAGAAACGTACACTAAATTATAAAAGCATATTTCGAGTTTAAATAATCAATTTTCATTTTTAATGTGGCTATTAAAGATGTATAAGCTATTGAGTATTTACATATTTAGATTTACCGACATTTTGAAATCGAAATTATTGTATTATTCACTGTAGCAAGGGCTACATAAAATCCAACTTTATGTGTGTGTGCAAAACTATAGTTTATTTTAGAAAATGTTATAAAGCTTTTTGATTTGTTTTTGCCTGGAGTATTGTTTTTCAAAATCTTTGCACTCAAACCGTTTACACCCTGTATATATATATATATATATATATATATATATATATATATATATATATATATATATATATATATATATTAGGGATGTTATGGATATGTAATTTCGGATCTGGATACGAATACGGATATAAGGATAATATTATATCGGTTTCAGTTACGGTTACGGATATAAAATTATTTCGGATTATCCGATAGTTTCTGATAGTTTCAGTTACGGATATTGGTTTATTTTGAATTGGAGAAACGTAAAAACAAATAAAAACAAGGCAACGATTTTACTTTATTTCTAGATTATTTGGTACTACAATCACAGATAATAAAAAAATCAGTCTTAAAATTATAATAAACAAAATAAGGATATTAGTTCCTACCATGTAATAAAAATCTCAACTAATTCTGGGTTTATAAGAAGACAAAAATAATTGACATAATGAAAGTCAACATTAACAAACCATTCTATTAATCTATATTGTAAGAGCGTTACTCTGTATTAAATAGTAGATACAAAAAGTAAATTACATTGGAATTGGTCCATACCATCCATCTTTGAAATAAGCCATAATTTTCTTCTTAATTAATGATTGTTAGAAAAGAAACGGTTTTATAATATTTATAAGGTCCAATTTTGTAAATTTTTTAAATACAAAATAGTCAAAACTGAGCAACGGTAAATTATACTTAACAGAAAGCAACTTTGCAGCTTTATCACCGGAAAGTCGATTTCTCAAGGAATTAAAATATCACAAAAATTGACCACCCACTAATATGGATTATGGATGCAATAGAAATATTAAAACTTCGAACAATGCAAGCGACGCAGCTACTGTATCTGCTCGGCCGGATCAAAACCAGGCATAAATAAGGTTTGTTCGAACGCGATAAATAACTGATGAACAACCGGACACAACCCGTTATTGTAAACGGAAATTCGTCAGCGCTCACTCATTCTTGTAAAGTGTCTCATTTCGATAAAAATCTGATTTTATCCGAAATTATTCGAAACTTTTATATCAGATTCGGTTACGGTTTCGGATAGATTTTTATTTCGGATATCCGATAGTTTCGGTTACGGTTACTGAGCTCCATAACATCCCTAATATATATATATATATATATATATATATATATATATATATATATATGTACATCAATTATGCAACTGCTTATGATCTATGGTATATAACAGTTGTTTCTGAAAATTTTTGAGCCACCTTTTTGAGTACAAATTTTCTCCACCCTATATTTTAACCACCCTTTATATGCAACTTTTTCTCACATTGTGTTAAACACACTGTATAATTATAATTTTGCTTCGCCCCATATTTCAGGTATTCCACACAGTAGGATGCAACTGTTCATGGTCTATCCTATATAACATTTTTTTAAAGATTTTTTGATACACGCTGTAAAACTATAATTCTACCCCGCCCGCGATTTCAACCACCTTGTATATACAACTACCCATTATAACATTTTCTGTACCACTCTGTGTAACTATAAATTCACCAATGCCCAACACGATTCTCCAAAACTGCAACTACTTACCACCCAATATAACAATTTTATTCATTTTTTTTAACCGTCTTGTATAATTATAACTATAATTATTCCATCTTTATTTAAACCATCATGTTTATACTGCTGTCAATTAGTCAACCATTATAACTTATTTCTCCATGTTTTTGAACCATCCTGTATAACCATAATTTTACTCTACAAAATATCTCAATCTCCTTGTATATGCTTTGCTGAGGGTCTACCAAACATAACTTTTTTTAAACACTTAACTATCACTATGCACCACTATATATTTCAACTATCTTATCTATCCATTTTTATGATATTTTTTGAGCCACCCTGGAAAGTATAATTTATCTCCACCTTATATGTTAACCCCCTCTTATATGTGACTTTTTCTAACATTCTTTTCATCACACTGTATAACTATAATTTCACTCCTCCCTCTATTTCAACTATTGTATATGCAACTTCTAATTGGCCACCCACCCACATTTTTGTACCACCCTGCATAAATATAAATCCACCAATCACCAAAATATTTCACTCAAACTATAATTGCCTATTGGCCACCTTACATATATTTTTCATTGAACCGCCTTGTCTAACTACAACTCTACTTCCATCTATATTTATACCATCCTGTTTATAGTGCTGACAATTAGTCAACCATTATAACTTATTTGTCTATCAGTTTTTGAACCATCCCGTATAACCATAATTTTACTCTACAAAATATTTCAACCACCCTGTATGTATATACATCTGCTTAGCGAGCACCAAATATAACATTTTTTAAAACACTTAACTATAAGTCTGCTTGACTCTATATTCCAACTATCTTATACATGCAACTGCTTATTGAGCCAAGTGAATAAAATTTAGTAAATGCTTGTACTAGGGCATTTGTAAGTAAATACTTAGGATTGAGTGAATAAAATGTGAAGTAAATACATAAGATTAAGCATGTACTTCTCCTTGTAGTAATTACTTAGCATATGTAGTAAAACCTCAAATTTTTCAAGTATTCACTTAAAATTGAGTGAGTAATGTGAAGTTAATACTTTCTGTTGTTAGTAAACACTCGATAATTTGTAAGGTAGCTGAACAGTGTACTTAACGTTTGATAAATGGCAGATTTCGTGCATATACGTGCGAGGAAAAATTATCGAAAAAGAATGAGTGTTGGTTCTAGTCATCCGAAATGTTTGTTAAGGTTTGAATCTGAAGATGTGGAGTTTTTATGTATCGAGTTTTTGCTAGAAAATAATGAACGCAGAGATGGAGCACTATCATCAAGACAAAAAATGGAGATATTTCTTCGCTGTGTAAGCGATCCAGGCTTTCAGAGCGGAGTAGCAGAAGACTTTGGGTTTCATCGAACTACAGAGTGCAAAACAATAGAAAGGGTTCTTAATAAAGTATGCAAGAAGGCAGACTGCTGGATCAGATTTCCAACAACTGTCATTGAACTAAATGAAGCGAAAGTAAAATGGCAATCACGTTTCACAATTCCTACTGTGATCGGTGCGTTGAATTGCACTCATGTAAAACTAAAAAAGTCAGGACGATTTGCTGACGAGTATGTAAATTGGAAAGGCTATTTAAGTATAAATGTACAAGCTACCTGTGATGGCAGTGGAAAAATTTACAGTGGCCCGGAAGTATACAAGACGGCAGGATTTGGAGGCAAAGTACAGTAAATCTAATATTATCACAGTTTAATGGATTATTTTGTCTGCTTGGATATAGAATCTCTCCATGATTCTTGAATTAATTTAAACCTGCAAGAAATATACAACAAGAAAGGCTTAACATATTACATTTTCGGTAAAGGGTGATAATAGAAATGCTATTCGGACAACTCAAAATGCACTTTCCTATACTCAGTAATACTGTCAGAGTATCAACTGAAAATATAAGCAAATACTTAAATTGTTTCGTTTATAATTAAATACTTCCAAGTAATCACTTAAGTAAATTTTGCAGCAAATACTACCTAGTAAAAGTAAACGATTATTCTCTCTAAATGAAGTATTTGCTTTTACTTGCCAGACTTTACTTTACTTAATAGTAAATACTTTTCAGTGTTTACTACTTTTTATTCACTTGAATCATTGACTACGCAATATAATCATTTTTCTCATATCTTTTAAAACACCCTGGAAAGTAGAATTTGTCTCCACGTTTTATTTCAAACACCCCTTATATGCAACTTTTTCTAACATTGTTTTAATTAAACTGTATAACTATAATTTTACTTCGCGCTATGTTTTAGATATTGCATATATGCAACAGTCCATGTTATATCGTACACAATTTTTAGAACATTTTTTTATCCACTCTGTTTCACTATAACTCTACTCCTCCTTCTATTTCAAATACCTTGTATTTGAAACTATTCATCGGCCACCCAGTATTGGCATTGGCCCACAATGTTTACCTATAAATATAAATCCATCAATTCCCAATATATTTCACCAAAATTACAGCTGCTTATGGGGCACCCTATATAACAATATTGTTCAGAATTTTTTTGGATCACCTTGTATATATATCTCTACTTCAACCTGTATTACAATCACCGTGTATATGCTGCTGCTTATTGCTTACCCAATATACCGTTTTTTATTTTTTATATATTTTTTAAATGCTTTACTATACTTCTAGTCCATTATATATTTCAACTATCCTATCTGTGCAACTGATTATGAGCTACGCTATTTCACAATTTTTCCTCATAATTTTTTAAATACCCTTCATTTGAAACTTTTTCTAACCTTGTTTGAGTCACACTCTGTAACTATAACTTTACTTCGCCTTATATGCAACTGCTCATGTTCTACCCTATAAAACAATTTGTTTCTACTAATTTTTTACCCACCCTGTATAATTAATATTATTATTTAATTCTACTCTACCCTATAGTATAACCTTGTATATATAACTACATATGGGCAACCCAATATAACATTTTTGTACCACCTTTTATTTTTAGAATTCTACTCCACCATATATTTCAACCGTCCTGTATATGATTCAGCTTATAGATCATAACATTTCTTTGTAATATTTTTTTAACCCACCTGTATAACTGTAATTATACTCCGCGTTATATTTCAATCATCCTATATAAGTAATTTTTATAACTACCCTATAAACTATAATTCCACTCCATCTTATATTTCAACAACAATTTATAAACAACTGCTTCCAACACTTTTATATTATTATTATATTTTGAATTTATTATATTTTGAATTTTGTCATCGTAATCAATCTTACTTAAAATTACTGTTGCATTGCCTTTGTCAGCAGGTAAAATTTTTATAGAATTGTCATTTTTTAAATTTATATTTGGACATAATTCATTATTAGTAAGGTTATTTGTAATATTCACAGGTTTTTCTAGTTCAATTTTTGCTCTTATTCTATTATTCCTGAGCATCACTAGAATTTAGTTTATTTGCGGTTTGTTCTATGGCACTTATTATATCAAATTTAGGAATTGTTTTTGGTGTAACTGCAAAGTTTAGTCCTTTTTGTAATACTGAAGTTTCAGTAGCATTTAGCTGTTTATGTGAAAGATTTATGAAAGTTTTTGTTACAGTAAAGGTTTTTTCATGTCTGTTATTTTTTGTTATGTTTCTATTTAAAAGAAGTTGGTTAAATTTATGTAAATGTCTTTGTTTTTGTGAAAGGAATTCTTTATTGTAGCTATTAAGAGTGCTGTTTTTAATTCTATTGAACTCATTCTCTGATATTCGACAAGAAAGGAAGTTGTATACATACGCAATATCACGTTCTTATGTTTATTTACCTGTTTAACTAAACAGGTAAATAATTATAGGGAACTGGACTCTTATGAAAGCATTATGATTTATAAAAATAATAAACTAATGAATTCAGATAAGGATGCTATTCCATACAGTTCATTGTATAGTTTACTTTGTAAGAATCCATAAAATAAGTATTAAAAATGACATTACTTAATAATGTAGCATAAAAGTAGGTAGGTAATTTAGGATTATCCTAATTTACATATTTGCATTATATAAAATCTGCCTTATCTTTGAAATCTGTTAATTAGAACTCAGGTCCTTAGGATTTACCCCTTGTACTAATTACTTAAGTAATAGTTTAGTGGTAGGTATAAATTAGAGAAAATTGTAATTTCGATTTAGTTTGGGTTTACTCCTTGAAGATTAAAATAAAGGTTTGGTGTTAGGGTGCAAAACTGTGTTTTTTCAATTAAAATTTTAATTAAATTTAAAACAAACAATCGAATTTTGATATCGATCTACAAGCTGTGCAGAAATTGCTTATCGTTAATTTTCGTGAACTCTTACAAGGCTAAGAAAACAGTTTTTTTTTTCAAAACTACTCCCTCTGCATTGCAAAAACTAAATTCATAAATTTGCAAAAACCAAAAATTCATTTTACTTTCCGATCATGGTTAGACGGCATTTATCAGAGCCAATACATTCGTCGCACTGGACAAGGTCATCGTGTCACGACTGCTCGCGAGATCGAGCAGTTTTCCGACAAGTTGAACGTGAGCCTTTCACCAATGCGAACATCGTGGCAAGAAATTTTCTAAATCGAGAAAAAGTTGAGGAAGTTTCTTTCTCAAGGAATGTCTCTAAGACAGAACTATTTCACTCAGCCAGTGATTTATTCACGGATAAAGCAACTTTCTGGTTTAGACAAGTCAAATATTGTTAATGATTGGGACTCCTTAGTGTCCAAACTTAAGAAAGACTTTTTAATAAGACAAATTTCGCATGCAGGGAAAAACTGAACGAATAATTTTTGTAGCTTGTATGGAGGCATTATTTTCTAGATTATCTCATTGTCCGGCCTCTACAACAAAAATTACAGGTACAACCTTTCAGAAATGTTTGGCCCATTGAGACTTTAGTAAGACGTAGAAGCTTGAAGAAGCTGATGTTTTGAGTATTGCATCGAGTAGATACATCTTTATTCTATAGATGCTTTTTTGTCAAGTCCGGAGTGTAAAGTTTGTTTTTAGTCAGTCAAAAATCTAAAAAACTGGCCCAAATTACCAACCACACATAGGACACAAAAGATATTTTGAGTAAAGATTGTAGCTGCGCACCGTAAATAGTAGGTTTGAGGAATGGGTTCTCAGACTAAATAGGAACCGTTTTGTGAGCATTTAAGTTTTATAGAAATATATTTAGGAAACCTTTTGAGAGAAACCATGTATTTAGAAAACAAAAAATTTTGTTTATAGGCAACCTATAGAGAGAATAATGTTTGTAGGATTGGTAGGCCTAATTTTTTTGATAGAGATGAATAGAATCATAAAGTGGGGTTAATAGTAATTCAGTTTCACCTCTTTTTGTGTGTAAGCCTTTTGATAATAGACAGTAAAATCAATATCATTGCTCTTTTAGAGCGGAGATGACATTTCTAGTTGGTGAAAAAGGCTAGATATTTTAAAACGTTGTGGTTTAAAAATTAATCCGTAACTTTGCGTAGGACAGCTAAACCGAACAATCTGGTTAGTAGTAAAATTAATGAAAATGCACAGATTTATTTTAGTGGTACCTTCATTCATTACCTCTTAGTTTCATTTTCGGGAGTGATTTTTGTAAACGATTTCAGATTCTTATTAACTTCAAATGTTCTCGCTGGGAAGTTCAGAGTAGAATTGCGAAAAGTGAAGTTATAGTTTTAAATGCCCAGACACTTGACATTAGTGTTAATCTTTCAACGCTATTAGTAGTGAGAATCGTTTAGGGTAGAACCAATAAAATCACAATGTGTATTGATACCGGAGACGCAAAGCTATTTAAACAACGCCAATATCTTAAGTCCCCTTACTTCTTAAATATTTTAAATAAAGAATTAGATGAAATGTTATCATTAGGAGTTGTTGAACGGTCAGCAAGCCCTTGGAATAGTCCAGTTCTTTTAGTTAAGAAATCTTCTGGTGAATATCGTTTTTTGATGGACGCAAACTAAACGAGCTGACTAACCATGATAGTTATCCTTTACAGCGAATAGATCGCATACTTAACCTTCTTAGAGACGCAAAATACATATCTAGTATTGATTTAAGGAAAGCATTTTGGCAAATAGGTCTTAAAGATAATGAATCTAAAGAAAAAATGCTTTTAGTGTACCTGGTAGAGGTCTTTTTCAATTTACAGTAGTACCTTTTGGACTGTGCAATAGTGCTCAAACTCAACAGAGACTATTGAGCAAAGTATGAGCCTAATATTTTTTCTTATCTTGATAACATAATCATAGTTTCGAAAACCTTTGTGTGAAGCTAATCTCACAGTTAATCTTGAAAAGTATATATTTTTTTAAATTTCATTAAAATTTCTGGGATATGTTCTTGATAAAGATGGTATTAGGACTGATCCTGAAAAAGTATCAGCCATGGTGAACTATCCCCGTCCAAAAACTTATACGGAAGTTAAAAGATTTATAGGTCTCTGTTCATGGTATCGTCGTTTTATAGATAATTTTGCTGGTCTTACTGCACCTATTAATGCATTGTTGAAGGGTAGGAAGAAGAAAAAATATATTGAATGGAATCCTGCTGCTGAAGAATCATTTTTGAGTATTAAGAAAGCCTTAGTTTCAGCACCAATTCTTTGTTCCCCAGATTTTTCTAGTCTTTACCATTCAGTCAGATGCCAGTGATGTTGCGATAGGAGGTGTGCTTACACAAGAAGTTGATGGTTTTGAGAGAGTGATAGTGGTTTTGAGAGAGTGATAGCCTATGCTTCACGGACCTTGTCCCGAAGTGAGAGGAATTATTCAGTGACAGAGAGAGAGAGCTCTTAGCTGTTATGTTTTGTATTGAGAAATTCCGTGGTTAAGTAGAAGGAACTGAATTTAAGATTGTCACAGACCATGCAAGTTTGCAATGGTTGAATGGATTAAAAGATTCTTCAGGTAGATTGGCCAGGTGATGTGTAAAACTTCGTCAGTATTCATTTGAACTCATTCATAGGAAAGGAAGTAGTAATGTAGTCCCAGATTTTTTGTCCCGAATTCCTGGAATTGAAAAACCATGTTGTAGCATTATAATGTAAATATTTCTCTTGTTGATGTTAATCCTATAGACTCTGACCGTTGGTATTTGTCTTTACGTGACAAGGTACAGAGTAATGCTAACCTTTACCCACAGTTTAAAGTAGAAGATAACCTGCTGTATAAATATATACCTTCTAGGTCACCTCATCAATCAAATGAAAGTGTTTGGAAATTAGTTGTACCAAAATCACAGAGGAGATTGATTAAACAATCCTCTCATGATGTCCCTATGTGTTCTCACTTTGGTTTTTATAAGACTTTATGTCGAGTTCAAGAACACTACTATTTTCCCAAAATGCGAGCAGATATACTTAGATATGTGAAGTCATGTAAAGTTTGTCAGTCACAAAAGTTATCTAACACAGCTCGTTTAGGTTTGATGGGTTCAGAAAAAACAGTTAAGTATCCATTTCAAGTGATAGCAGTAGACATCATGGGACTATTTCCCAGATCGTCTAGAGGTTTCTCTTATCTGTTAGTAGTAGGTAATTGGTTTAGTCTTTATTATGCCCAATGAGAGATGCTACGGCGAATAATGTAGTTAAGATTATGGACAATCAAGTATTCTTGGTTTATGGTGTTCCGCAATTCATATTTTGTGATAATGGTCCGCAATTTGCTGGAAAGACTTTCAAGCGCCTTGTAGAAATTTATCAAGTGTAGAAAATATGGTATAGTCCGAGGTATGCAGCCCAATGCAATTTTGTGGAAAGAAACAACAAGACAATAGGACAAGCGATTCGGAGTTCCGTTGTAGAACATAAAGATTGGGACAGGGAGCTAGCTAAAATTCAATCTGCTATAAACACTTCCACACATGAGGTTCATAATAACACGCCGGCATTCATTAATTTTGCTCGTTACGTACCCGCTTCAGGTAAACATCAAGTACTAAAGACTTTGAGTTAACTCTTTCAGTAGGGATAAATATATTGAAGATAATTCAAATCTTAAGGAAGTATATAGTCAGGTTAGGGTAAAATTGCATAAAGCATTCAAAAATGTATAATTTGCGGAAAAAAGATTTTTCATTTGAAGTAGGTTATAAAGTATGGAGGAGAAATCGTTTTCTCTCCAGTGCAGGTAACAAGTTCATGGCTAAACTTGCACCTAAATATATTTTGAGTTTTGTAAAGAGGAAAGTTTCCAAGCTAGTATATTTACTAGAAAATTCAAATAGGTCCATAACTGGTGAATTTCACATAAAGGATTTAAAACCTTATTTCGGATCTAATTCAGATGTATCAGTAAGATAGATAACTGACAATAAAATTAGAGATTTTTTTTTGAAAGTAGTCAACTTTTGTAAATTTTGTAAATAAACAGTAGATTAGAATTAGTTTCTTGAAGATCACTTTTGTAAAGCAAATAACTTAAATATATTTTTTTACATCTCAACACTTAGTTGGAAAGACTTATCCGATTTTTGACTATTCTAAATTTGACTTAACTGAATTGATTTCCTTTTGGACGTATAGTACGCGTAGCTACTAAGCCAACATAATATAGATTTTAATATACAGGGTAATCCGAAAGTTTTTGTTAGTAATGTTTAATTAAGTTAGGAGTTAGTTCATAGCTTTGGCTAGTTGAATTATTTTGATTTTTTTGAACTTCAATTTTTTTTAAGACATTCTCTTAAAGAAAAGTCTTCGTCTTTTTCTTATCGGGGGAGGCGGGTGTGTAACGTGTAAAAAATTGAAGCCTTATTGAGTAATCTTCTGATTTAGTTGATGGAGATATAATTTCTCTTTTGAGTATTATTTTGTCTGAAGCCGTTCCTGTGCTGTAGACATTTACGCATGTTTGGTTCGTTTGAGTAGGGTGATTTTGAGACTCGTAGAACGCAAACGGGGAGGACAGTTCTTTTCGCCTCGAAGCGGACTGAATGCGTTTGCCTTGCTGGTGCAGATTTTTAGGCATTAAAATGGCGTTCCTTGAAGTTGGCGTATGAAAGTTTTCTGTGGTCAGAAGACGAGGGCCGAATGGCATTTTTCGAGGGCGAAGATTGTGTTTAAAAAGAGACGATGATGGCTAAAATATTTATGGATTAATCCCTTGTTGAGAAAGGTAAGCACGTGCCAAGCTGTTGGAGATAAAGTCTTCATGTACAAATTATATTTTAGGGTGTTATGGTGCATTGTTACGGTGCATTATTACGGTGTATTCTTACGGTGCATTCTTATGGAGAATTTTGAGTTACGGTGGATTTTTCCACATTCTGAATCCTGCTTTATGGTGGATTCGTTTTACAGTGGAACATGTTTCCTGTGGTTTCTTTTGAGTTTTGTTCTACGTTTGGAGCCATGTTCTAACTAAGAATTTTTAAAATTAGAATTTTCTACGTTAATTTTGAGATGGGATTTTGAAGTTACTATTTGGCATGGAACCGATTTAACCGTTTAAATGGAATCTGACTGACGTCCAGTCGGTAATGAATTAGTTGGAGATATTTGGCTTTGAGTTTCCAGATTCAAGAGTACAGTACAAATAGACATTAGGGTAAATTTGTGACGATAGCAAATTCAGAACATTTTTGTAAAGGTAAGGTTTATTTTCTGTCGACAGATTATACCATTATCTTTTTTGATAAAATCATTTTAATTAGGTGATTATTGTTGAGTACATTTTTCGTAGATTTCAGATCTACATTTTGTTGCATAAACATCTAAATTTTCATTGTAGTTTTAAATCAGATTCTTGAATATTCCGTTATGTAAATTTCAGATTTTACTCTTTAATTACCACTATTAGAATTTATTTTGAAACAAACTTATTGCAATTTTTTTGTACTATATTAGTTTTTTGATTTTTTTATTAAACTCTCTGTATCTACATTTCGCATATTTTTTTATACACCTAACCTATCGATTGTGAAAGAATTGTTGGAAGCACCATTGGAAGTATTGAATACATAATTTTTTAAACAGAATCAGATTTTTAGCAGTTGTTGTTTATAAGGAACATACGACATCACTATAGCCGGTGTGATTACATCATAACCGCATACTATTTTTTGGTTTTAAGGTATGTTCACTTAAAGGTTTTCAACCAAATGGCGTCCAAAAAAAAATAATAAATAAATTTTAATTTTACTTTCTTTTACCCACGACCTTATGTTCTCCGATAAACAGCAGCCGCTAGCACATGTGAACAAATCAAGGTAGGTTTTATGTTGATTTTTGAGTTTTCCAAATTTAGGATACAAGGTTTGTGTCACAAGGTTATAATCATTTAAAGTCAAAATCGTGATCCTTTAATTTTTTTCGAAAATTCGATCGAAGAAAACAAACAATCGGCTCGATGGATTGAAATGAAACTCTGTGGGGTTTTTGTGGGCATATTGAACTGTAAAAGGCACACTTAACATTACTGTTTTTCTCGATATTTCCTATTTAGGGCCAGATGATCCCAAAAGCCACCAAAAATCCTTTATTTCTTGATTTTTCAAATTAATGTAAAGAACTTTTTTTCAAAAAAGCGTAGCTAATTTTTGTGGGATGTTTATTCAAGATCTCAAAACCTTCCTTAATTTTCTTGTGCGAAATGTTATATTTGGTGACATATAAGCAGATGCATATGCAGGGTGGTTGAAATATTTTGTAGAGTAAAATTATGGTTATACAAAAACTGATAGACAAATAGGTGATAATGGTTGACTAATTACTTGTTTTACTGAAAAAGAAGTATGGAACCAACGGACTATGGGTCAATTATAGGAAATTGAACGACTTTATAAAGAAAGACAGCTATTCACTCCCTGGATATGATGACACTTTAACCACAGTAGCAGGGTCTCGTTTCTTCACCACGCTTGACATAAAGAGTTGATATTGGCAGGTTGGACATCACGAGTGCGACAAAGGAATGACAGCGTTTTTCAAGAGTAAAGAGCTGTTTCAATTCATGGCCACGCATTTAGTAACACTGGAATATGTATTGAGTGGCTTGAGATGGAGGACATGCTTAGTATAAGTGTTCCATGTTCCAAAAAGAGGTAGAGTTTTTCGGCCATCCAATTTCTGAGTCAGGAATCCGTACTAACTACGACAAGATAGAAGCCATTCGTGATTGGCCAGTCCCCAAATGCAAAAATGAATTACGAAGTTTTTTGGGGGTCGGGGTCTGTTCGTACTGTAGGCGATTGCTGCACCTCTACATGGGCAGACCACTGAAAAAGGGATCTTCCGTTTGCATCCGAATTATGCATCAGCATTTAGACGACTGAAAGTGACACAGGTTGGGGGCCGTCCTATCCCAAGTACAAGAGAGGGTGATCAAGTACTACAGCCGTGAATTCTCTAAACCAGAAAATAATTACTGTGTCACCAGAAAATATCTTCTGGCAATAATTAGGGTTGTATACCATTTCACAAATATCTGGAAGGTCGGCATTTTTTAATCAGACCCGATCACGTTGCCCTCAAATGACTGTTGGACATGAAGACACCGGAGGGACAACTGGTCAGATGGATAGAGAAATTACAGCAATACGATTTCAAGGTTGAACATGGTCCTGCCCGTTTGCATAATAATACCGATACCTTGTCAAAAAGACCCTGTAGAGCAGATTGCGGACATTGCCTGAAGAGGAAACAGCGAGAAGGTATTTCCACCCGACAGATTCGTGCGCAGGTGAACGAGGACTGAGAAAGTACCCGTCGTCCTGACCTAAGTACATAATGGAATTACTAGTCATCTGGGCATGAATAAAACTCTAGATTAAAAAAATGATCACTGATATTACTTCAAAGACGTCAGAGCCTGGTGCCGGAATTGTGAGACACATGCACTTAGTAAGGGCCTGAACACCAGGAGAAAGGGGAGAATGCAGCAGTACAAGGTGGGCGTTCCGTTTGGAAGAATAGCTATAGAAGTCGCTGGTACATTCCATAAGTCAGTGAGGGGGAACATGTACATAATGATCCCTATGGATTATTTTTGCAAATGGCCTGAGGTGTATGCCATACCCAATCAAGAGGCAACCACAGTGGCACCAGTGTTGGTGGAACAGTTTTTCAGCAGGTTTCCAATTGAAGTTACACTCGGACCAAGGGCACTGCAATTTTGTATGTGACATATTCCAGAAGGTCTGTAAAATGTTGGGCATCCAAAAAATGTGAACCACACCTTTGCATTCACAATCAAACGGAGTGGTGGAAAGATTCACCAGGACCTTGGTACATCTATCCAAGGTCGTCAGCAACAACTAGCATGATTGGCATGAGCCCATTCCCCTATTACTGTTAGCTTATGGCTCAGCTGTATACAATGACACAGAACTGGCTCCAGCCAAAGTACAATTCAGAAGGAAGCTGATACTACCATGTGATTTGGCCAAATGCCCAAAAGAAAAACCATCCCAAGAATAACAATTATGCTGACCAACTGTGAAAAAAAAGCATGCTGACCAACACAAACTAGACTGCACAGAGATGGCAACCAGCGATGGAATGAAGACAAACTACGATCTCAAGGCAAATTCAGTCAGGTTCCAAGACAGAGACAAGGCTGGCTATACAACCCTCAGAGGAGTAAGAGCTAGCCTCCAAACCTCACACCAGCTTGAAATGGGCCATATGAAGTAGTTAAAAGGATCAACGACGTGGTCTATCACATTCACTGGAATCCGAGGGCCAAGATGAAGGTGGTCCATTTGGATCAACTTGCTTCATATCATGGAGAAGACAATTCTGATCAGCCCAATCAAAATTAATGGGGTCAGTGTTACAATGTTTAATTTGATATTACTAATTACTCACCATAATAAAACCTAATTCTAACATAAATAATATATTGAGCAAAAACTATTCTTACTCTTTATGATTGCAGATATGAAAAAGTACTAAATATGTCATACTATGAGAACAATCAAAATTAATGGAACAGGATGTGCATGACATTCCCATTTGAAATACTAATATTTTGGATTTTACAAGTTGTAACTTGTAAAATAATTTTGTTGAATTAGGAAAAAAATTCTACAAGTTACAAAACTCTATAAGTTACAAATTGATTATGAAACAGGCCCCAGGCAGGTGCTGGAATCAAAAAGATGTCAGCTCTGGTGTGTAACAGCAAGTAAACAGAACTGATATGTATGACTTCCTTCATCTTCAGGACATGATACTATACAGTTAATCATGGACATACCAAGGGGGGAAGGTAGCTGTCCCTGTGAACCTGAAAAACCTGCAGTGAGCCATTAAACCTTCCATAAATTTGCTGAAGTGTGTACCTGGACCAAAAATTTTCAAAACTGTCCCTCTCTCCACGATAATTTTTTTCCTAATTCGCCCCCTTCTTGGATTTTTTGTATTTGCCCCTCCCTAAACGAAAACCTGAGTATGCCCCTGCAGTTAATTCACAGATTTCAAGAGAACATTCAATTAATCATACCTTGAAACAGTAAAGAATGTCCTAACTAATGAGATAACTAGACCCATAATCACATTACAATTAAATTAAAATTCAGTAAGTTGTTACTCAACCTCCTTAAAATGCATTGAAAATTGAGAAATCTTAATGCCAATTCTTACCTTGACATTAGCTAAGTTTGAGGCTATTATATGAGTTGTACTAGAAACTTGATAAGCATGAAACAATCCACCATGAGCAGCCATAGTATTTTTTAAAACCTCTATAGGTGGTTTTGTTAAGCCATTAACATGTATTGCAATTCCATCAAATATATTAGAAACTCTCTCTACATTTGTTTCATAAAACTGTTCCATTAGTTTAGCCCTTTTTGCTTCCATATATCCACCCTAATAATAAAGTTTTTAGGGATAAAGTAATAAAAATTACAAACAAGGAGCATACCCACTCTCCAAATCCCATATCCGCATCTGCAGTTTTTCTATCTCTGATTTTCCTAGTTCCATTTTGTTGCCTAACCATTTCAAAATTAAGATAAAAGTTTCTTAACAGTTACTGTTTTTTTTTTCAAATGTTTAAGATCAATATCATTTAATTTGAACTTCAGGGTAGGGGTGAAACGATACGAGTAAATACAAGCACAGATCAAACACGAGAATCACAGATCATACAATAAAGAGAGAATACAAGTACATACTCGATACTTTTCTCCGATACCAAGAACTTTTAGTATCGATACTTTGCAATTAAGTATCGAGTAAGTATCGGTCAAAAGCAGTGGGTAACTACCGTGGTAACTACCTATACTCAAGCTCCGTGAAGTACGCTCTTTTTTCTCAAGAAGCTAAATGAAACATGTACTAATCGATAGAGTATCAAAACCTCGTCCTAGATATATAAATTAATTAATTAATTGCTAGTCCTCCGGTTTTTGAAAAAATCAGGATTAACATTAGTGCTCTTTGAAACTTTAAATCAGTGTATCTTTGTTCTTATTAACAATATACTACTGTAAGAGGCATGAATCAATTTCTTGTTAATTGCTAGTGTATTCCTAGAGAGTAGGGATGCTCGATATGTATCGATATATCATAATATATCGATATATGCTGTCGATATATCGAATCAATCGATATTATCGAATCAAATGATATCGATATATAATATCGATATATTTTATCCGATATATGAATATCGTAGAAAATTAAAAGCATTTCACAATGACAATTTTCAATTATTCTCTATTTAGTACTTCATATAGACCGTTACAAACTTTGTAACGCGCGTGCGAGTTCGCTATGTTGACAAGGCGGTAATTCGAATGTTTCGGACTTTTTTTCAAATTTGAATACTGAACAGACTTCATTGCCCTTATTAACTATGAAATTGAGTGAAATATTAATTGATGGTGCTTCATTAGTGCATTCTACAGTAGACACATACTTGTATTCAATTAGGACGATGGTTAAAGTGCTATCGTCATTCACAAGGTGGAAATAAGCCAGAATTAGTTGACAGGTTAAAAAACATATTAGGTTTAAAATAATCTTTCAAAATAAATCAATATATTGATAATTACAAAAAATACAAATTATTTGTAGCTAACCTTTAAAAAAAGTCAATTTCAAAATTTGGAAAATTTTTATTTACATGCCAATGATGAGAAAACCGTCCGAAAAAAATGACAGACGTTGACGTACGCGCACAAATAATTTTCGAATATGAAAAGGCCTCTTGTATGAGGGCAGCACTTGTAGTACATACCCAGAGTGCGTATAAGAAGAATATTGCCAAGGTACAGGCTAAATGCTGATTGGTTCTGCCATTTTTTGGACTAATGTCCGGTTTACTACAGCAACGGGAGAATAGATGTTTAGTATTTGTGTTGCTGTGTGCTGTGTTGCCAGATCTGATGATTTAAAGTCAATCTCACGATATTTGTATAATTTTATCATTTTGGTATTCTTAGTTATATTTTATTAAATTTAAGCCTTAAAAATAAAACCACCTAAAGTATAAAATTTTGACAACAGTATTCAATAGTTATCAGAAGATTGCAACATCAACCCGCTTTTAGTAGACAAATTGGATATTACAAAGTATTGAGAGTTGCTGTTTGCGTACTTAGATAGTCGTGGAATCTAAAAATAAAACTCACTGCCCCCATAAAGGTATTCAGAAAATTTTTAATAACTCTATTATCAATATTTTATTTTTAAGATTAAATTGGTAGGTTCACGAACTTGTTTATTAGCTATCATTTTACTTTGTAGGTAATTAATTTTAATATCAATTTTTTATATCAATGGCTGATCTCTTGAATGATATTTTTCATATATGGAATGCAAAAGTTATTGATTTTTTATGAATGTTCTCTTCAAGCAATCTGGCAACCCTGCATGATTTTTAAAAATTAGTGGGATATGTAAATAAAGTTGATTCATTTCTTAAACCCGCTGTTCCTTATTTACACATGATAAACTGCAACTCTTCCTTTTCTTTATTACATACTAGTTAAATACAAATTACATACGATATATCGAAAATATCGATATATTTCATCGATATATCAGAAAATATCGATACAACATTCCGATATATTATATCGAAAAAAATATCGATATTTTTGGCTCATGAACATCCCTACTAGAGAGAAGCTTATCATCTGTTATTAAAAATATCCTGTAACCTGTAATTTAATAAATAAATTAGCCCACATATGAAATAAAAATCCGTCAATACGCATGCGCAATAGGCGGGCAGTTTGTCACTTGTCAATCATAGAACATTTTTGGCGAAGACGATGATCAAAAGAAGAAGAATTCTATTTCTATACATATAGCACGAAGTATAGATACAAGGAGTCCGAACGTAATGTTAAATAAATGCTGTTTTCCAATTAGCGCACAATTGAGCACAGTGCTAGCACTGAGTGTTCCAATTACAGCACTGGCTCGCACAAATGAGCACAAGAAATAACTGTGCCTTTGGGATGTTTTATGTAGGTTTACTTAGTAAACATAAAACTTTATCATAAAACATGAAGTATGTTCCAATTAACGCCCGAAAATTACGGTAAAGGCCGACACAAAAACATTTTGTGCTCTAGTAATTGGAAAACATTCATTATTGAATTATTCTGTAAATAATTTATGTACTCATAAACTTCAATTGATAACTTATGAGTAATACACTTTTAGCCTTATGGTGATCAGTGTACTCTACCGGTTGGTTTTGAAAAAAACATGTTCCAATTAACGTCCTAAAATTGCCGCACTGTGCGGCACAAAATCGCTTTGTGCTCTGGTAATTGGAAAACAGGCGATAGCATTTTAGGGAACAGAATGTTTTGCCGGTAGAGCGCGCCACTTTTGAGGAAGTACTCGTTTAAATCCTTACGCGGGTAATCTTGTTGATACTGACAGCCACCTGACAGCTCTGAAAATATTATTTCGATAATCTGCAAAGCTAAAAATGTGTGATATTAGTAAATAAATAAATACAATTAACCAGCAGTAAACAATTTTATTTATAAAAATAAATTAATGTTATCAACAGTTCTTTAAGAATTAAAATTATAGTTCATGTTTTGTCTCTACGTGTTAACTATTAAACAAACCGTAAGTGAAGTAAAGAATTTAAACATTGTTTCTGCAAATTAAGTAGTAAATATAAATTCAAAAATGGTTAAATACCTATTTATTTCAGTATTACAATGCTTGATAATAGGAAAGTAATTAATTGATTACAATCAAATATATTATTTATTAATCGTATTAGTTATAAATAAAAGACGTTTAACATTTAAATACCAAACAATTTAGATTTGACAAATACACTAGTGTATTCAATACAATATTTATTAACAACACTGATGTTTAATATTATTTTTAGGTTACTCACTTTCGGAACTTTGAGTATACCCACTTTAGCCACATTTACACTTGCCTTTCGGCCACTGAGGCAACTTTGAACTGCACAACACCTTCCCATTTTTTTATTAAAACTATTTTTAAACAATTACATTAATATTTTATACTTAGTTTTATAATTTTAATAATTTCGACCTTCGACAGCGCGTATTTACGTTTGATAATAATAATAACATGGGTACGTCCTGAACATTTGCGCAGCTAGTGGTAGAAAAGAGAGCTATAATCTGGGTTTAATGGCGGCACTTCACTTGGTGTTAGCGTATTTTTGTTTTGTATCGCTATATTCGTCCAAATATTTGATGTATTCGCAAATATTCCAAACGTGCCATCCACACATATCGCAAAACACTCAAACATGCCAAATATGTTTGAATACCAGTAAATGTGACACATGACTCACCGTATTTGACTCCTTTGAAGTGCATTGAAAACCGACAACTGGACGGTAAGCCGTATTTGCTCTTAGCGGTATTCGACTTATTTGTTCAAATAAGGCAAACATTGGCCGATAACCTCTCCACACATGACCATTTTTGGACAAATATAGCAAATAGACGAATACGCTACACCAAGTGAAGTGCCGCCATAATATTGTATACCACGTATACTGCGGAAAAGCCTATACCGTTCGGACTCCTTATGTATCTATACTCCGTGATATTATAGGCTGTTTTCCAATTAATAGAGCACAAAGTGATTTTGTGCCGCACAGTGCGGCAATTTTAGGACGTTAATTGGAACATGGTTGTTTTAAAACCAACCGGTAGAAAACACTTATCACCATAAGGTTAAAAGTGTATTACTCATAAGTCATCAATTGACGTTTATTTGTACGTAAATTATTTACGAATAATTCAATAATGGTTGTTTTCCAATTACTAGAGCACAAAGTGTTTTTGTGTCGCCTTGTACCGTAATTTTCGGGCGTTAATTGGAACATACTTCATGTTTTATTATAAAGTTTTATGTTTACTTAGTAAACTTACATAAAACATCCCAAAGGCACAGTTATTTCTTGTGCTCATTTGTGCGAGCCAGTGCTATAATTGGAACACTCAGTGCTTAGCACTGTGCGCTAATTGGAAAACAGCCAAGTACTAAAGTTACCGGAAATAGATTTCCAAATTGATCCCAGTCCGTTAATGAATCCGCGTTTTTTTCTGTTGGTACTGTAAGTCTCAGTGTCAGCGAAAATTTCTGTATATTTGATGTTAACAGATTTTGATATTTGTTTCAGGAGGCTTACGTGAGTCTGGACTTTTGATTTGAAGATTTTAACGTTAGTTTTGTTGTGGTTGATAGTATCAAAAAGTCTGTTCAGTATATTGTCATTGTTTAAAGTAGTGTCTCGAAATGGGCTTAGATCTTTGTAAACAAGGAGTGTCCATTTGTCATTAGAAATTTTAAGGGTTCCTTCTTCATGAAAGAAAACTCCTATAGTATTGTTAACAGGCGTAATGGAGTACTGTTGAAGGTTCACGACTGAAAACAGTCCACAGAATCTGAAAAAAGGGATTTATTCAAAATAGGGTTTTAGTCTGTCAAAGTTAACTTTAGTTATTTGGTTTGTTTGTAAATTTATGACGGTGGCAGAGTTTTTTCGTATTGCAGTAATTTCGAAGGGGCTGTTGAATTTGTTTTCAGCTTTGTTTTTGATTTGGGACTCTTTTACGTAGACTTTGTCACCTACTTTGTAATCGGGTTGTTATCGCACTTTAGATTTTTCTTTCTGTCTTTCGGTTTTAGCACGGGCGAGTCTGTAATAATAGTCCATTCTGTTATTTAGGTCTCTTACGTATTTCGAAATAAGTTTTTCCTGGTTGTAAAGGGTTTCTGGAGGCCTACTTGAAGTGTGCCCAAATATGAATTCATAGGGCGTGAAACCGGTGGTTTTATTTTTCGTGTTATTATAACAGATGATGGCATAAGGGAGGACGTTAAATGGATGTTCGTTTGGATGTTCCGCTGTAATTGCCCTTATCATTTCTGCTAAGGTCGCGTGAAATCTTTCAATAGAACCGTTTGACTCGGGATGTTGAACGCTGGAGAATGTCAGTTTTATGTCGTATAGTTGGCATAAATCCCGCATTAAGGTGTTATCAAATTCACGTCCATAGTCACAATGGATGCGAAGTGGAGTTCCGTAATGTTGAAAGAAAATCAAAAGGGTGTTTACGACAGTTGAAGCTGTTTTGTCGTTTATGGGGTAGGCTTGCGTAAATTTCGTGAGTTTCTTCCCTAATAGTCAGTGCATGATTTCTAGATGAATACTCGAAGATGTCAATGTTAATACGTTCAAAAGGAGTCTTGGGTGTTTCCGTAATAACAAAAGGTGCACTTAGGTTTTTCCTATAGAACTTTACCTTTTGGCAAGTTTCGCAGGATTTGATGAATTGTTCTACAGTTTTAATTAAGCCGGTCCAATTGTATTTTTCCCTAATACGTCTGATGGTTTCGTTAATGCCACGATGGAGGTTGTTTTTACCAGAGTGGTATTGTTGTATTATTATAGGAATTTCGTCTTGGGTAGGAGTTGTAACAATGTTTTGGCAGATTTTGACTTTGATTTCTTTGTCGGAGAGAATGAAAGATAGAATTTCAAAAATGTGAAGTTCTATGTTATTTTCTATGCAGTATGTTTCGGAGTCGTTGAATTGATCTTGGTTGTTATAATTAATTTTGAAAAGATGTGAGACGACAGTTTCAGGGTCATAGGGCAAAGGTACAACTAAGTACTTTCTATGCCTGACTGTTTTACTGGCCATGATGTTAAGAGTGTCATTACTGAAATTAGGTTCTTCTTCGAAAAAGTCATCAATAATTTTGTCGTGTAAGTCGTTAGTTTTGTTTTGCCAAAAGAATGTAACTATGCGTTTGTGGGACTTGTCTAAAATTTGAGAATTGGATATTTCAATTTTAGAGTAATCGATTATTGACTCAGTTTTGTAAAGTTGAACAAATCGATTAAACTGAGCGATAATTCTTTCGTCATGTTCGTTGTCATTGTCAGAGTTTTCAGGTTGTTCGGAGTCAGTTTCGTTGTAGCGAAAATTTTGATTTTGGAAAGGAAATCAGCACATTGCTTGAAATGGTTGATTTTGATGCGAGAAAGAGCATCTGCGTTTTGGTTTACCTTGTCGGGCTTGTACTCGATCTTATAATTGTATTCCTCTAGCTTAAGGCGCCATCTGGCTAGACGACTGCCAGGATCTTTGATGGAAAAGAGCCAAGTAAGCGGACGGTGGTCACACAGGAGTGTAAACCTTCTCCCAAAAAGATACGGTCTGTAGTGCTTAACAGCCCAAACTATGGCCAACAATTCTCGTTCGATGGTGGAATATCGTGTCTCTGCAGCACAGAGGGTGCGAGAAGCGTATGCAACAGGGAGATCTTTTCCCACAGGGCCTTGAGAAAGAACCGCTCCAATAGCAAAAGCACTAGCATCAGTAGTGAGCAGGAAGGGTTCTTCAAAGTTTGGATATATCAGGATTGGGTCAGATACAAGGGCTTGCTTCATTTCATTGAAGGAAGACTTGCAATCTGCGTCAAAGATGAATTTGACGTCTTTTTAGAGTAGTTTAGTCAGAGGTTTAGAGATCTTTGCAAAATTTGGTATGAAGCGTCTGTAATACCCAGCGAGACCAAGAAAAGATTTGATGTCTTTCGAAGTTTGGGGTTGCGGAAAGTTCTGAATACATTCAACCTTTGAAGGGTTTGGTTTTACACCTTCTTGTGTGATAAGATGGCCAAGATAAGCCACTTCTTTACGAAGAAATTCGCACTTATCAGGTTGAATTTTTAGGTTAGACTTCCGAAGTCGTTTAAAAACTTCTGTCAACCGGGAAATATGTTCATGGATGGTCGGAGAGTAGACGATGATATCATCCATGTAGACGAGACAACGTTCATTCTGTATACCGAGAAGAATATTGTCCATGACCCTCTGAAAAGTAGAAGGTGCATTTTTTAAGCCAAATGGCATACGAACAAATTCGTAATGACCATTTTCGACAGAAAAGCCAGTCTTAGGAATATCTTCCTCTTGGATTTCCAACTGGTGGAACCCGGAAGCGAGATCCAGTGTCGAAAAATATTGACACTTTCCAAGTTGGTCGAGAAGATCGGAGATATTTGGCAGAGGATAGTTATGGTCTACAGTCAATTCATTTAATTTCCTGTAATCGATAACAACTCGCCACTTTTGTTTACCAGAAGCATCGAGCTTCTTGGGGACGACCCATACAGGGGAAGACCAAGTAGATGAGGAGTGCCTAATGATACCTTGTTCAAGCATTTTTCCAATTTGGGTTTTCACTTCCTCTTTATGAACTTGAGGATATCTGTATGATTTAGTGAAAACGGGCTTTGCGTTATTCGTATCAATCGAATGTTTAACCTCGTTAGTGAAAGTCAAGACGTCACCTTCAAGATAGAAAATGTCTTGAAATTCCAAACAAAGATTAGTGATTTGTTCGCGTTCTTCGTCATTTAGATGATCAGTTCTAATTTGTTGTCTAATAGTTGAGTTTCTGTCTATGTATTGGGAATCATGATAATCGTCTGTATTGAAATTCAGAAGAGGGTGAGTTTTGTCAAGTGGTTCCAGTTTTAAATCAGAAACAGTTACTGTTTTGGGCATCGCGTTAACGTTGATGATGGAAGTTAGAAATTCGCCATTTGCGTTAATGTGTACGAGTGCGTTTGGAAATCGTACTCTGTCAATTTCTTGAGTTGGTAAGATGGCGTCGATGTTAGAGAGATCGCATTTAAGTTTAAAGATCTTTTCTGTGCGTGCCTCAATGGTTTTTTTGTTTTGTGTAGATGTTTGTGAAGTAATATTTGGCTTAACATTGGGTGTGTCGGGTACATCAGTCAAGGGTTGATCGTTATCGGGAACTTTGTGTAAAGGGATGGTTTTAAAATTTGTTATTAGCTGTTTAGATTTTAAGTCAACTATGCATTCATAGTGTTAAAGAAAATCTAAACCTAGTGTGCCGTCAAACTCAATGTCCAAATCGTATATGAAAACTTTATGTGGGTTACGTGGAGCGAATGAAATTAGGGTAGATTGTGAAATAGGGATTTTTTCATGGGTAATACCTTTAATCGTTACCCTTTCAGGAGATCTTTGGGTGAAATTCTTTACGGTATGTTCTTTGAAGATAGAGATACCAGCTCCGGTATCAATAAGTAGTTTGAATTTAGAAGACGCGTCAAGAATGTAATAAAGGTTTTTAGAATTAACGGTAAGAAGAGGACTTAGTGAAATAGTTGCTCCGGGAAGTTCAGTCGGGGTTCAAATCGTCCAGATTCAGATTTTGAATTTGGGTTTCGACTACGCACAAAGTTGTTGTCGAATCGGGAGGTTGGTTTAGGCTCGGAAGCGGTAGAAAATCCTGATATTGATGACTATTAAAAAGCTCGATAGGGGTATCTTCAAAAGTTTGTTCAACGGTAGGATAATTTTGAAGATCATCCTCATAATCGTAAGTGTTGCTATCCTCGGTATAGTAATTGTAGTCTGGATAGTGGGAATAACCATCATTTTGATGTTGGTTGAAGTGGTGCGTCCTTTCAGGACGGTTGTTGGGATTGTTCTGTATGACCGAAGGTCGAGAATAATTCGGGTTCATTTGAGACCTAAAAGGGGGTCTCTGGAAGTTTGATGGGCGAAATTGTTGTCCTTGTTGAACGGGGGGATTGTTTGTAGGAAAATTTGGTCTTGTTTGTTGATTAGGCCCAACAGGATTTGGTCTATAGTTTGGATTAAACGTTTGAGAACTATTTTGTGTTTTCAAACGGCAATTTGCGGCTATGTGGCCTAATCGACCACAATGAAGACACTTAAGTGGTTGTGTCGGCTTTCGAGGTGGGAAATTTGGTTTGAGAGGAGCAGATTTGTTCGTTTTTTGGTCCTCGAAATAAGAAAGTTGAAGCTCTCTCCTAATCCGGGAGTGTGCCTCTAGAAGGTCTTTTGGGTTACTGGCACGAATTACCTGACCTAAACTGGGTTCTAATCCCGTAAGAAGGGTATTCATCACCATTGTATCCACTAGAGTGGTCTGGGCGTCTTTTTGTTCTGGACTAAGCCCAGCCGTTTTGTGGATGCAGGAGTGCATTTTCGCACTCAATACCTGGAGTCTATTGTAAAACGTTAGTGGAGACTCGTTCGAAAGTTGCTTTAGACGTTGTAAGTCGTGAATAAGGGAAGAGAGATCACGAGAATCTCCAAAGTGTAGGGTCAAGAGTTGCTTGATTTCAAGGTACGATCCGGGGTTCCTTGAATTAACTAACTGCGCCGCTTTCCCTTTGAGTTTATTCTTGATGTAGATCACTAACAAATACTTTTGATCCACCGTGGACATGTTATAAGCGCAATTACACGCGTCTGTAAAGGTTCCCAAGGAAATTTGGTCGCCTTCAAATTCAGGTATTACGGAAAATATTTTCGTTAACCGATATCTCTCGGTTTCATTGGTAACCGGTGTTGGAGAAGCTTGTGCCATTTTTATATTAGTCGATATAAAAGAATTGGAACAAGGGTGAAAAAAATGAAATGTTAAAAGGTATAGAAGATTAATAAACTGAGGAGTACGTTAATGGAAATAACGATTGTTTGAATGATAGAACAGTATGGTAACCAATTAAAATAGTAAAGCAATTAAAATCAATAGTTTAAATCAGTTAATCAAATGGATAAATAAATCAATAAAATATGTAAATCAAATATATCAATGTCAATAAAAGAATTCAATTAAATATATAAATAAAATAAATCAGTTAATGAAATAAATCAATATTTCATTTGAATCAAATATATCAAAATAAAAATCAAATTGATAAATATGTAAAATCAAATAATAAAATAAATCAATATCAATCAAATCAAATAAATTATATCAAATATTAAAAATCAATGTTCAATAAAATAAATCAAATAATATTTACTTAAAACGAATGACGATTCGCCATTACTTACATCAACAGGAACATTGAAAGCGCCGTGTTCTACGTTTGATTGCAGTGAGGACTTCTTCCAGGTTCGTTGTTCCGTTGAGGGATAGGAATCCGCCGCTACCAGTTAGAGTAATCGTGTTCTAGTAACGTTAGACGGATCCTACTGACTGCGCCAATTTGTTATATCACACTTTCAAAATTTCTCTTTAAAAAAAGATTTTATTTATAGTTGCACAATTATTAACTTTTAATATAAAACTTGAAAATAACAATATAATACTTTATTACAATAAAAAGACAAAATGAGTGTTAAACTAAACTAGACAGAACTGTAAGTAAAAATGAATGATGTTACAATGAAAAAGTATAATTTATAAACTAAGAACGCTGACTAAGGTGTCGCAGCGCTTGCAATTCTCACCGATGTTCGTCGGTGCGGGTAACTGGAGACGACACGTGTTATGCTGACTCAGCTTGGGAACTGTTGCTAGGTTGTTTCATATAAATCGATGGAATAACTTATATAACACACATATATATATATATATATATATATATATATATATATATATATATATATGTTTTAGGTGGTTTCGGGCAATTCATCTGCGTAGTTGTTAACTGATCCCTGCAAGGATCGATGGTAAAATGACGATATTTCGGCAGAGTCACATCTGCCCTCTTCAGGTCGGTTCGCATAATTCTCGCAGCTTTCTGCTTTCGCTTCGAGTTACTTGAATACAGCATTCCTTTTTGTTACTAAGTCATATTTACATATTATAATAAATTAAATTTAACTGAATAACAAAACCTATTTGGCTTAATTTTATTCTGAAATAAAGTTTTCAATTAATTTGAAGGTCTGTTATTAGAGTTCAAAAGTACCTTTATATAAGACCCTGGTTACTTATCTGTATACTAATTTTTATTTTCTTGAAATTTTTAAATTATGGTAAACAAACAAAATTGTTATAGTTGCTATATTATTATTAATGAGAATTTCATGTTTTAATACATAATATTATGCTGGAACATTGTTTCCTGCCAAAAACATCTTTTTTATATCTAATTTGAACGGAATTAGGATTTGTTTGTACCATATACTAATAATAGAATTAATTATATAATTTGTACCTACTGAACAGCAGCTGCTGAGATTATTGTACTTGAGGAACAGGGCTCATTAATTGAGATTATTTACATTTTAGCTGTGAATAATGGGAAAAACAATACCATTAGTTGTTTAACTGCTTACTACTTATCATTTGTTGAAAATACATTTACAAACAATAAATATGGAAAAATTATGGTAAAAGGCTCCTGCCATTGAGGGAAAATGACTACATGTTTTATGGGCAAGTCAATTATGTTTGAAAACCCAAAGGAAATAACATTGATAATTTATTAGCAGTAATAGGTTTACCACTACCTATACTAATGTACTTGTTATTTACTTTGAATTTGAAATTAGATTGTTGTTCATATTTAACATTATCAAGAGATAGAACAGCATACCTAATTAGTTGAGAAAGACCATAATAAAAAATAAAGTGATTTATAACTCATTCAAAACAAATTGAAAATGTGAAAAATAAAACAAACACCAAAAAGGGAGAAACCAACTTTTGTATTCTAAGAGTTGTATATATTTTTGGATGTAATGGAAATAAAGAAAAACTCATTAATAACAATGTTATCCAAAGTCATATATTTTTTTATTTTACATTTTAATATATAATATCATACCTAATTACATTTTTTTGTTGTGTTTTTTGAATAACCATATTCTCTGTATTTTTATAATATAATGTTTTAATCTGCACTTTTCTGCATGTAGTATTATACGAATGAGACCAGTTAATATATACTGTTCTTTATTTATAACAAGTGTGGCTGGCACATCTGAAACATCATATAAATCATTTATATTTTCAAAGTTCACTGCCAAATAAGCATCCGTTTAAATGTTTTGTACACTGTCGCAGTGTCCTGTTTACACAAACTGCATTTTTGATCAAAAGTATTTTTAACATATTTTCTTATATAATTTGCCAGATTTCTTACATTATTTACTTTTAACTGCAATAAATGAATATTTGTGGAAACTATGTCGAAAGAGCAAGCTGTGCAAATCTTAACTTTTCTTATACTGTAAATGTTTTCCATCAGTTTACCAAAAATTGATTCTATAGAGTCTGGATGCTTTATGAGATCACCAGTAACTATACTTAAATTAAACAAAAGTTTAAATCTGAGAGCATATATTTCATTTAATTTTGCGCCTGTGGAATATTTAAAAACAATATTAATAAAAGAATTACTATTTTGATTAACAATATTTGTGCAATATTCATTGAAAGGTTTAATAGAATTGAATACTTTTGAGAAAAGTTCTAGTATACTATCAAAAATACTGGTATCTTCATATGAATACTGTATTTTTTACTTTTGTAAAACCTTGAATTTCCATTTATTATAATATGATACTTAAAAAATGACCTTATTAGTTTCTCATAATAGTATTTAAGCTCTTGGAACTTATCAATATAAATTGCTGCTTTAACAGCTTTTGCTTGCTTAGTATCCTCTAGTGAATTATATGTTGAGGCTGTATCTATATAACTTATATTTTCATTGTTGCACTTAGTACTTTTTTGAGAAGAAATACTGTAATTATGGTCAAGTTTTATAATATCATCCTCAGAATCTGAATCCATTTCTGGAAGAAAATTATTTACTGACATATTCAGCACAATAAAAATTTTGTTATTTAGCTTACCAATCTTTCTTTCTCTATTTGCTTTTCCTCTCCAATTCTCTTTTTCATCCAAATATTCTAGAGTTTTGACACTGTTGTTACCATCTGACAATCTAAAATTTGTTCTTTCATGTTCTGAATTATTTTCAGAAGAAATACTATAATTATGGTCTAGGTTGACTGACTTTGTTATTGACATTAATCCTAAATTCATGGCTGAAAACAGTTTAATCATATATTTGCTACATTGAAAAAATTAACATTTTTAAAATTCATTTCACTTACCCATTGTTCTTTCCCTACTGTCTTCTCTTTCCAAATTGGGTTTTGCATTCAAGTATGGTTTGTATATATATATTTGTTTGTTGGTATTTTTAGTATTTGTCCCCCTTAATATTATTTCTTTATTGTTTTGTATATGTTTAATAATGAAATAATCTACTGGCAATAAATTATCAGTAAATAAGTCATTGAAATATATCTCTGATGTACAAAAAATATCTTTATAGTCAAAAATTTTCTTTATCGATTTATTTATTATGTCTGTCCAGGTAACATAATAAGTTAAAAAGTTTGTAAATGCTGGCATAAATGCTAAATTTTTGTAAGGATTTATCTTAGCTATCATCATCATATGCAATGCAGTAATTTAATGATTCTTGCTGGGGTGTAATAATATCTATATATAAATAGGCAAAGACAAAACGATTAGGTACCATTTTCTCCTCTGTTTCTCAATAGGGAAGCCCATTAGCGGTTGAATTTACAGGGTTCTTGGAATAGAAGGTGCAGTAAAATTACAGTTATACAGGGTGGTGCAAAAAATGTTATACATAGATGCATATACAGGGTGGCGGAAATGGAAATGCAACATTTCGTAACCCATAAGCAGTTGTATATATAGTTAAGATGAAATATAGGGTAAGAGGAATTATAGATATACAGGATGGTGATAAAAAATGTTAGAAAGGGAAATGATTTATAGAGTAGACCACGAAGAGTTCCATATATATAATGATTGAAATATAGGTCGGAGTAGAATTATAGTTACAGAAGATAATTAAAAATTTCATAAACAAAAAGAGTAAATATGGTGGGTCATAGGCAGTGGCATATACATAATGGTTTACCCGGTGGTTGAAAAATGTTAAAAAATATTATGCGTGGTCCATAAGCAGTTGCATATACAGGGTGGTGGAAATATATATTGAGATGGAATTATTATAATGAGGATTTTAATAAATGTTAGAGAAATTGAGTGCAATTATAGCTATACAGGGGGTTAGAAAAAATAAATATGTAGGGTAGCCCATTAGCAGTTGAATTGTTGTCATATTAAATTAAGAATTACGAATTTGAACACAAATAAAGTTGTATGAATTATATCTGAAAAAACCTGAATTTCGTTACTTATTTGTAGAAGCGAGATGTAAGACCGACATCTAGGATTTTCGAGGAAACTATCACAGAGAGGTTCCGAATCTGGATCCGTTCTGTGTAATTGCTGTTGTCCCTAAAGTCCTAGGATAGAATGTCACGATAAAATTTTCGTGTTACTTAACCTGCCAGAGATATTGACACAATTGGTCGAATTTCGACCACTGGGCGATAGCTAGTCATTGAAAATGTTTGTACAGCTTGGAAAATTAAAAAGATCAATTTTTGTTTCAAAAAAGTATCTTCTTTAAAATCACTATCATTACTACTTCTGACATATCTTAATTGATTTATTGCAAATTCACCTTACAACTCTTGCCAGATTCTCATAATATTGCCATCTTGGCATTCACTTTGCATAATTGTGAAAAACAAATTTAATTTGTGGTCAAAATCTTGTTTTGTAGAGCATATGCTTAGCTCATATATACAATTTTTATAAAATTCATGAACAATTACATTGTTTTCTGAAGGATACTTGTGGCATCTTTTTCAATGTACTGAATTTGAGAGACATGTGTTTCCTCAGTTATTGTATGGTAAAAAGAAGTTATAACATTGCCATCATTACCAATCAATGAAAAAAAGGTTAAATTCTTGCTTATATATTTCCATACAATTTAACTTTATCCACAAAGTTACTCTTTAGAATTAAAATAGTTGCTATTCCAGAAGAGTTATTTTCATTATAAATATTATTCTGCTCAGGACCACTATATATAATGTGAAATGGTCGTGCACTTATTTCTTTAACTATTACGTTGTACTCAACATTAAATTTAATATCAAGTAAGGAGTGGATAATATTTTGTGTCGGTTCTTTGATTTTTTTTCACGACTTTTTTTTCTTCCTTTATACTACTAATGTTAAAGAACAGCCTACAAAGCTCTTGAAAGATATCTTCCGTATTTTTCCGTACAAACTAATATAAATTTGGTTTCTTCAATTTATTTTGGAGTTTTCCCACAGCTTCATCCCACACTGGATCAGTCATTTTTTTAATGAACCATCCTCTTTAAAAATCGGCAAATTTTTTAAAACTTCCAATATACAAGTTTTTTGTACTTTCCGCACTGGTCCCGGTTTTTTCTTTGGCGTGTCCATTATATCGCTATTATCACTAAATTTATGTATGCTGAATTAAAAACTTATTTTAAATAAAGTAGCGTACACAAAACTAATTTAGAGAATATGTCATACTAGTGCTGCCACACGTACGTACCTGTCACTACCTGTTGGTTTTCGGTGGACCACCTATTTTCAAGTAGTTCTAACGTTCTAGGGATCTCTTGTAGTCTAAAATCCGGGATTAAAAAATTATACCCTCATCTGTTAATTGGATGAATTAATATTTTATAGACTTACTAGCCGTTACCCACGGTTTCACCTGCGTATAGAATGTAGAATTCTTTGCAAAAAAATAACTTATGAAACATAGGGGCTATCCAATATAACTTTTTTTTTCTAACTTTGTTGAATCACCTTACAAAACTATAAAGCTACCAATCCCGAATATATTTCACCGAAACTGCAAGCACTTATGGGCCACCCTATATAATAATTCTATTTAACATTTTTTGGAACCACCTTGTATAACTCTGCTTCACCCTATCGTGCAACCATTCTGTATAAGCTGCTATTTATCAACCAATAAAACATTTTTAAATTACCTAACTATAATTCTACTCCACCAATTATTTCTGATAATTTTTCAGCCACTTCGTAAAATAATTTCCCTCCGCCCTATATTTTAACCACCCTTTATATGCTCCTTTTTCTTACATTGTGTCAAACACAATATATAACTATAATTTTGCTTCGCCCCATATTCCATATATCAGGATGCAACTGTTCATGGTCTACTTTATACTTATACTTATAGGCCACCCAATATTACTTTATTTGTACCACTCTGTATGACTATAAATCCACCAATCCTCAACATATTTTACCCAAACCGCAACTTTATATGGCCACCCTATGTAACAATTTTATTCACTATTTTTTTGAACTGCCTTCTATAGCTATAACTCTACTTCTATCTTTATTTAAATCATCTTGTATATACTGCTTCCAATTAGTCAACCATTATAACTTATTTGTCTATCATTTTTTGAACCATCATGTATAACCATAATTTTATTCCACAAAATATTTCAACCACGCTACATATGCATCTTGCTTAGGGGTTACCATATAGGTATAACATTTTTTAAACACTTAACTATAACTCTGATCCTCTTTATATTTCAACTATCTTATCGATCCTACTACTTATGGACTACGCTAAATAACCATTTTCTGGCATTTTATAACCATCCTGGAAAATATAATTTGCCTCCACCTTATATGTCAACCACCCATTATATGCAACTTTTATTAACATTGTTTTAATCACACTGTATAACTATAATTTTATTCACCCCATGTTTCAGATATTGAATATATGCAACATAGCTCATGTTCCATTCTAGAAAATTTTGAACTTGGCGTTTTTTGGGTAATAATAATAAAAACAACGAATATGTAAAACATACGGTTTGTACTGCCAATTTTTAAAATTATTCATTTTATTGTTTAAGAATTACAATAAAGGAATTTTATACAACAAATAAAATAATTTAAGCATATAAAAACTTCACGGTAAGTGTAAAATATTGCTGTAATTTTTTTCAGGGGTACATTTTTTAAATCCTTTTACCGAAAACCTCTGATTTTTCTTTTCTTTTTTTTTCTTTCTAAAACTAAGTATTCCAGAATATTCGATAAATTCATGTAATAAACATTTGAAGGTGAAAATTATAAATAAATGTTTTGTTAATTAATTATTCATTATTAATTGTAGCAGAGTTATGGTGGCAAAAGTTGTTTACATACATTCATTACATTGAAATCAGCGTATAAAACATTATTTCATCCAATTAACACCTGAAGGTATATATTTCTAATCCCGGATCTTATAGTCTAAGATCAAATCGTCTCCCTCTCTCTCTTGTCAGAACATGTTTTGTTAAAATTTTCGAAATTTAACTTTTTTTATAAAGGCTGCAAACGATTTCAAGGTACCTGCAATTATTTAAGAACTTTCTAAACATGCTCATATTTTGTAATTAACATATGAGAGAAATAAGTTACATTTATCTACCTGTTCACACCTGGCTGCAGCTAAATACAGCAGTTGTAGAGATGGGTGCCTACCACAACAGGGTTTACAATATAAAATATTTAAATTTTCTGCTTAGTTCATGTATTTAACATGTGAAGGTAAAAAATATAAACAAACTGATTGTTAATTAAATAATTATTATTATTAATTGTGGCAGAGGTTGTTTACATCAATTCAGTACATTGAAACCAGTCTATAAATTGTTATTTCATCCCATTAACAGATGAGGGTATATTTTTTTAATCCCGAATCTTCAACTATTGAAATTAGTGAAATTCATATAAAATTTATCGTTTTAGGATAACCACGAATTAGTAATTTTTGTAATTTCTCAAAAAATCTATACAAAACGTGAAATTCTGGCAACATTCAGTATAGATATGTTTATAATTTTAACACACAACTAGGAAGTAAATTAAATACTTGTCGTAATCCTGAAAAATGAAAAGAAAAAATCCAAAAACCGATTTCTGCATATGTCCTTATTTGTTTCTCGGGTTGTTTATGTAACCAAACATACAAGTAGTATACGTGGCAGAACACTCGTCCGATTTTCAGTTATTAAAATTGTCGACATGCATTCTACACTAGAATAAGCCAGCACTTTATATACTACATATTAAAAATATTTTAATTTACATCTTAGAATTGTGACTTTTTTATCCAAGTTTCTTAACCATTAACAACGGGGTCTGACCTAGACCCTGAAACGTTTGGAATATACAGCAATTTTCTTAACTGTGGTGTTATTTCCCAAGAAGAACTTAGACACGACATATTAAGTTGAAGGTAGCAATATTGAGATGACAACTGGTTTGCCATTAAGTATGCGGTAAAAGGGGTACAGATTCTTTACTGCCGAGCCTCGCCCAAGACGCTTCTATATGCTAACAGCAGTACTAGCTACTCCGTTAGGAAAAGTTGAAAACAAATGCATATAGTGTAGTAGTAGTCTTTATTTAGCAAATGCTGTTACATCATATTGCATGACATTACATTACGTACATTAGAGGATGCCAATTTTTGTACTACATCCTTAGAGTGATCCAAATTCAAACACTCATACCCACTTATACGGTGTGTCCGGTTATGGACTAGCGATAATCTAAATACATGTAAAGCAACTATTTTAATACACAAATACACCATAAACCAGGGCTCAATACCAGACCCCACCATATGGCATCCATTTTGTTTTTTTAATAACCTATTCTCTACGTGTGAACAAAAACGTTCATATCTATTAAAGTTTGGGTCTTACTGAGATAAAAATAGGCTTATTCGACGGACAATAATACTGTCTATCAACAACATTTCAAAACAAAGTGTTAACGTTTTCTTAACTTTTGAGAAAAAGATGAAATGCAAAAAAAAGGTCAAAAAACTATGCAAATCAACAAATTATTGCAAATCAATGCAAAAGCAGTCCCGATAACCTTTCATTTTTTTTTTCACTAAATCCAAAGTTTTTGAGTTGAGCTACAATACAACATTAAATTCACAACTGTATGTTTATTACTTTAGGAGTTATTGTTGTTTGAACATAGCGTATGCGCAAGCACTAAAAACCTTTGTTGGGACTTTAAACAGCTAAACATTAAAAACCATATAAAATTTTTATTACTTTTTATTTGATACTTTTACAATCTTTTAAACACATTAAATGTCATCCTATAGCAGCTGTTCAAAGTGCCCACCTCCAGCTGGCACACAAGTTAATGCTCTGTGTGCTATCTGGTCAGTTGAGCGCTTAATTAGTTTTAAGTCTGATCTTACTTCTTCGGAGAGTGCCATAATTTTATCGACGAGGTCTTCTCTGGTGTTTGGAACTGTAGCATACACCTTTTGCTTCATTTCACCACAAAAAAAATAGTCCAAAGGGGTCAAATCGGGCGAGCGAGCTGGCCACGCTACTACACTACCGTGACCGATCCACGGTGCATGGTTATTGTTCAAATAGTCTCTCACTGCTCGAGAATAGTGCGCGGGTGCATCATCTAGTTGCAACCACATATGTTGACGGTATAATAAAGGTAACTCTCTTTTGCGCTTGCGCATACGCTATGTTCAAACAACAATAACTCCAAAAGTAATAAACATACAGTTGTGAATTTAATGTTGTATTATAGCTTAACTCAAAAACTTTAGATTTAGTGAAAAAAAAATGAAAGGTTATCGGGACTGCTTTTGCATTGATTTGCAATAATTTGTTGAATTGCATAATTTTTTGACCCTTTTTTGCATTTCATCTTTTTTTCAAATGTTAAGAAAACGTTAACACTTTGTTTTGAAATGTTATTGATAGACAGTATTATTGTCCTTCGAATAAGCCTATTTTTTTCTCAGTAAGACCAAAACTTTAAGAGATATGAACGTTTTTGTTCACACGTAGAGACTAGGTTATCAAAAAAACAAAATGGCTGCCATATGGCCGGGTGGGGTATTGAGCCCTAGTATATGGTGTATTTGTATATTAAAATAGTTGCTTTACATGTATATAGATTATCGCTAGTCCATAACCGGACACCCTGTAGAACCTAAATTCCTAAAATTTTATTTTAACATATTTTCTACAATTTTTTTAAAATTATGATCTCATTTTTCTTTAATTCCATGATTTTATGCTTCACTTCCCATCCCAGCCAACAGACAAGTCAAAAATAGTTAATTTACAAATTACGCCTTAAAGTATTTTCATAAGTCTTAACCAAGAGCCCTGGAAGACATATTTCTGAGTTCTGAAGAATTCGGAAATATCATTTAAAAATATATATATAACCGATTATAACTAAAAAGCTAAAAATAATTATAACAAAATACAACTCTAGCAAATAAATAACACAATCAATGTTGATAGGAAGTAAAAAATGTAAATATTAAAAGGTATTCATTCTGTACAAATTAATTACCTACCAATCTAATATATTTTTGAAGTCGGTGCCAAGCAAATCTAAAATCCTTCATTGCGTACTTATCTACCACTTCATCAAACTTGATTGTTGCTTGGCACCGACTTCAAAAATATATTAGAAATATATTAGATTGGTAGGTAATTAATTTGTACAGAATGAACACCTTTTAATATTTACTTTTTTTTTACTTCCTGGGTTGGTACCTAACAACATTGAATGTGTTATTTATTTGCTAGAGTTGTATTTTGTTATAATTATTTTTAGCTTTTTAGTTATAGGTGGAAGTTGGTTATATATATATATATATATATATATATATATATATATATATATATATATTGTTTAATGTTTTATTTTCAACTTTTTAGTTTTTCCGAACTCAGGTAGTTTTCATTCTTTATTTTTTATATATTTTTTTAATGTTTTATTTTCAACTTTTTAGTTTTTCTGAACTCAGGTAGTTTTCATTCTTTATTTTTTATTTTGTATGTATAACCTTAATAGATAGAACCAGGTGACATCGAAAGCCTCAACATTACACATTGATACATTTTCATTTAAATTAACAGGTAAATGTTTACCAACAAAATGTACTAGTACGCGTTGACTTAATAAGCCCAAAATATATTTATGCCTTATGGACCACGCCATGTAACCTTTTTTCAACTTTTTTTGACAACTCTGTACAACTATAGATAATTCCACTCTCTCCCTATGTACCAACCATCCTGTACATACGACTGGCCATGGAGAAGCATAAATTTGTGCTGCCTTCTGTAAACTATAGGACGAAGTAGAATCCATCCCATATTTATAACCATACCATAGTATATAACTCCTTATGGGCTACCCCATAAATTATTTCATTTTTAACATTTTATATTATCGCCCGGCAAACCCGTAGCCAGCGGGGGGGGTCTGGGGGTTCAAACCCCCCGAAATTTTGGAATGTTTGGTTTCACGATTCAATTTTAACCAATCAATCATGTTTTTCATAGAATAAATTTTATATTTATATAATTTTATATATTCTTGAAATACATGAACAAAAATATACATTTTGCAGTCCTAATCATCCCCTCACCAATCAAAAAAATTATTCAGCATGTATTTCAACCATCCTGTATATGATTTGTTTACGTCCACATCATATAACAGTTTTTTAATTACCCTATATTATTTTAATTGCACATTTTTTTCAATTTATACCATCAAACGTCCACTCCACCCTATATTCCAACCATCCTCCGTCCTATATTTCAGTCATCATATAAATGCAACTCCTTCTATCACTTTACTTTGTGATTTTGTTTGCTATAACTAAACACCCTGTCGATAAACGTACGAAATAGCAGTTTAAAGTTTGACATGTGTTGTCACTGAATTTTCTATTAGGCCGGGAGAATGTGACAACTAAAAGCACCGTCTTCGCAAAATTGAAAAATTTGCATTTAAATAGGTATTTGCCTGGTATACAAACAAAACGAATTTGGTACTCATTGATTTAAGGAACCGAAAATACTATGCTTTACTACCTATATGCTTGAAATGTACAAAGAAAATTTTCAAATTCGCAATTAAAACTTCCAGTGCCTAAAATTCTCGCACTATTACGTTGAAATTAAAATATTTGAGGAAATGTCCATTATGTCATTTCGATGAAATTTTTGATAAGAATTTTGTAATTTTCGGCGATTTTCTGCAAAACTTCAAGTTACACGTCGCAGAAAAGTATATGAGATCACCTAGGGATCTTCCTTAATAGACTACACTTTAAAAAACTATACACATTCATAAGGAGTTTTCGAAAAATCGACCAATATGTTAGGGATATTGGTCGATTTCCATTCACGCATGTGTTCATTCACAAATTTCAGGGCTTAACCAATAAAATTCTTTTCCAAGATTTGAAGTTTCACCAATCCGGATATATACTTTATTAAACAAGACCATATTCATCCAAAACGGTTCACTACAGGAGAAGAAATCCGGTAACATACATACAAAAAAAAACGCGACGAATTGATAACCTCCTCCTTTTTGGAAGTCGGTTAAAAAATTGTCTGACTTTTTAAGTAAAATCTGATATCTGGTACATTTTTTTAATTGTCACTGTCGAAAATTTTTGAAACACAAAAATGTAGGGAAGATTTGCACATATAATTCAAGCTAAAACATATATAGTGCTTGATAACGACTTCAGATTTGAAGTTGATGCGCTTCCAAACACAGACAGATATCCCACAATATACATAAAACTTATTTATACAGAGTATATTCTGGAACGACTAATCACTGTCTCGAAAACTTATTCTTTATTTATATCTATTTTCTATACACCTTCCAAAAGGTCTGACGGCAGGTTTACTTAATTTTCACCCCCTGAAGTATTTCCACTTCTCCAGCCTACCTTTACCGGAATGTACCTGGATAGCGTGAACAATTATGCCACTATTTTTTACAGCCAAATTGTTTACCCAATCCTCGTACAGAATACTTCTGACTCCCCCCATTTTTATTTCGACTTCCAAAGTAGTAACTAGGTAGGTATTAAGTCTTGAAATTTGAAACTAGGTCGCGGGCTGGATGAAGTATTTCCACGGGCCACATGATGGCCCAGGGCTGAATGTTGGACGGACCCTTTACAGGGAACGATCTCCTCCTTAATTCCCCCCTCATTCGATCCACACCAGTGATTGTAAGCAATAGATGAATAATATCATATCTGAACATTGCGTAGAGAGTTACAAAAGCATTTAACAAAGTTCGTACAAAGATAATCATTCTCGCCTCTCCTTAGAGTTTTAAGTTCACAAATAGGCATAAAGTGTCATTATGCCTTTCGTAAAAGTCAAGTCTACAAATCTATCAAAGACAAATGGTTTGACTTTTATGGTTGGTGTAGTGAGTGTGGAACATACATTTATGGAGTATGTAAATCAAAACCAATTAGAAGTAATGAAGAGCTAAAAATCAATATCAATACATATGATACTCACTCAATACTTCATCTAAAAAAGGCATTTATTTGGTGAAAAAATAAAAGAAGTTATGGAGCAATTAAAAAATGTCTCAGCATACCAGTATAGACTTGAAGCTATTGACAAAAATATGGAGTTTTCAAATCATATACCACCTGATATTCCTTCCTTGGAAGTTTTACGCAAAGTTAGAGAAGAAGCTATCACTGTGCATCTTAGATTAAAGGGGCCTAAGGATCCCATACAGTCACTGATTTTTCATATGAATACTCATGAATTTATTAGATAAGTTTCAGCATGGCCATTTCAAGCCTGGTACCATTATGAAGCCCAAGATGAATTGTGGAACCATACAGCTAACATCAACTCTACTATTATGATTGATGCCACTGGTAGCCTAATGAAAAATATAGTTTCTCATGGGACAAAAAGTAGTCATATAATGTTTTATGAACTCATTAAGAGTGAATATGCTCCTCTGGACCAAACTTAGTTACTACAAAACAAGATACAAATACTGTTAGAACTTGGTTCAGTCACTGGGTTAGCAGAAACTCTAAAAAACCTCTCCAAACTGTGACAGATTGCTCTTTGGTATTATTAAATGCACTTTGTTTAGAGTTAAATAGGTGTTCCTACAAAGAATATTTAGTAAAATGTTTAAGATTTTTTACAATCTAAAGGTGGAGAATTTGATCCAAAACTAAGCACATTTATTAGATTGGATAGAGCACATTTTATTAATGCTGTTAGAAATTGGAAGTTGCTAAAATCTGAAAAAAACTTTGCTGTGAATTGTTACAGTCAATACTTTCAAGGATATGCGAACATTAATGCTGGCAGCATTCACTATAAGCAACAGTAAGTTTATTGTTGAAAATTCTCGTATTAATGATTTATATACCTGGCTACTCACATGTTTCACTACTTCTGAAGAAAACATAAAAGAACTGAAAGACAATACATCACAAAATTTAAATGAAATCATGATTGAAAACTCAGTTCAGGAAATAGGCGAAACTTTTTAAAATGATATGATGTCAATTTTTATAGATAATGTAATTAGAATAGCAAGTAGCTATGTTAAAGAATGTAACAGAACCAGTTCCCCAAAAATTATAAATGTTTTCTATTTGCCAAGTATTGAAAATAATTTCAAAAATATTTTCACACATTTTCCAGTTTTTAGTTTAGTGATGGAAAATTATTTTACTGAATCAAATAAGGTAGCTACTACTTCTCGATCGGAATCCTACATTAAGGACTTAAAACAAAACTTCAGCTTTAAGGCGCCTGTAAGTGCTAACAAATTTGTTTTATGGCATGGTAAAGTTGTTGGGGCACAAACAAAACTATGCTTGGCTTCTGTTATAGAATATGAAAACTTAAAAAAAAACAGACAAAATATGATGATGAAAAAAAATGCATACCCTTTATTCTGTACCAAGTAGCAAATTTAATTATAGGGAGAATCAAAAATTGAAATTAGCCAGACACCAAAATCCAATTGATCATAAAAAAGCTACTGACAATATCAATTTAGACGAAAATGATGATGTTTCAAACCTGTGTCTCAGTGACAATCAAATTATTGGCTTAGATGAGATAGATTTATTGCAAGGAAAAGAAATTAAAAAGCACAAGAAAACCTCTACTTGTCATTTGAGTGATTATGGATACACTGACATCAGTTGCACTTCATTGATTCCAACAGATCACAGAGAAGAATTATATTTCAAAAGTAAAGGTCACATTCGCAATGGAAGTATGTTATCTACACCTGTAAATGGAGTTAAAATAAACTTAAGAAATACTTGTGCATTTGATACAATCTGTGAAATTTTAAGTTATTCAATTTTAACTGTTCCAAAATTTAAAATATACATACAAACCCTTCAAAATCATTCAATATCTGCAGAGTATAAATGATTTGCTTCAGCACTATTAAATTACATTACATCTGGAACAAATTGTAGTTTTTATACTTATCGTGCTCATATATTACAGAATATTTTTTGTTCAAATTCAAACATAACGGATTGCAACATAAATATTACAAATTTATTTTCTCATATAATGTGTGAATACGAGAATATAAAGGAAATCATAACTTGTGTTTCCTGTGTATCAAACACGGAACGTAACTTCTCTGGACATACCAAATGTTCAAATTGCTTGGAATAATTTTACAACTTTGGAAGTTGCTCTAAATGAACTGTTCACCCTAGAAAATGTTGTAGATTGTGATAATTGTAAAGAAGTTACTGCCCTTCGAAAATACAGTTTAGATTCTTATCTTTGGTTGGCTACTGAAGATGCATATCATGATTGAGCTTATGCTAAACCCTCAAAAATTACAGCAAATTTGACAAAAATTCCAGTGAACCTTCAAATATTACAACACAAATATCTTTTAGGTGGAGTTGCTGAATATCAACCACCACTATCAGACAATTCTATTGGTCATTATGTAGCATACTGCAAAGACGTAAAAGGATTTTGGTATCAATTGGATGATATGCAGCATTCTCATAATGAATTATTAGATAGTGCACTGCCAAACATGAAGATTGCTGCAATCCTTATATTTCAATCTAATTTTATGTTTGCATTTCATCTCAAGTCCAACTGGTAACTGTAGGTACTCTTCTTGTATTTACTTGTGAACATTGTGATAGTTAATTTAAATAAGTTTGATAAAGTTTAGTGTATTAAGTGAAACTTTTGATTTACATGACTGGTATTTAGAATTTTATTTGAAATTAGGTAGTTTTTAACTTAACTTTGATATGTATAAGCAGGAATAGAAAGCAGTGAGAAGATCTAGCAAAAATATATAGTTTTAACAGCTGCAAAAACATATATTATTGCAAGATATGTACAGTGCAAAAAACTAATTGGCTATTGTGGGAACATCAAAAAATATGCAAGATATGTTAGAGTGGGTGTCAGGTCATATCTTACTAAATGTTATGTGGGAGTAAGTGGGTGTTTAAAAATTAATATATGTACTATATTTTAAATAGTTTTTTATTCATTGTTTATGCCTTTTACTTTCAATATCCATTGAACAATTATAATTCTACTAGATCCTTTAAATATATGGTTATAAAATTACCTGTGTTTAATTAAGTATATAATAACTGAATCCTTAAACTAGAAGCGAAAGCAGAAGGCTACGAGAATTATGCGAACCGACCTGAAAAGGGCAGATGTGACTGCCGAAACGTCGTCACTTTACCATCGATCCCGGCAGGGATCAGTTATTAACTACGTGGATGAATTCCCGGAAACCACCTAAAACATTTAGTGCCCGCGAAAACTTAAAAACATATATATATGTTTAATCCACGAGGGAACGTCATAAAATCTACCACAGGAGTTTCAAATTATACGAACAATAGATAATGTTGATGATCAATTTATCTGGGGTGCCAACTAACATAAGTTCGATCGGCGTAGCGATATGATATCATTAATTTAAATTGGTACGCAAGGTATTCTACTCGGAACCGCGGCGAAATCCCGATTACGCGATAGCCTTCTACGATCTGACCACGCTCGAAGTTCGAACAGAACTGACTTCGTTTGTCTCGATATGATTCTCATCAAAAGCATCTTGCATAACACCTGACTCACCCGCTATCGCGTAATCAACAGCTCGCCGGGTGATTACTCGTATGAATCACCCACGATCCCTAGCTGGCGAATTGGCGAATTTGTAATAAAATATAATAAACGCAATAATGGCAAACAAAAGTACGAAAGCATAAATATCCTGTTTCTGATAATATAAACTATATAGTCTTTAGACCTTCGCCACTTGAAAAAACAACTACTTCGTTATCTCCGATACGGCCATCCTAACTAACACACGTCCTCGGGTGTATCTCAAATGTCATTCCCATGACATTAAACTCAATATTACAAGTACTCGTACTTATCCATCAATTCAAATATCTAATTCAATAGCAAGAGGAAGTGAAATGTGTTTAAGGAATTGACTTCATAATTACAAGTATTACAAGTGCCATTTACAATCCTTGGAGTCATTTGTTACGGAACAACTAGTTCTCTCAAGTTATATCGCTAACATTTGGCCAATATGGAAATACTCCAAGAATGCTCGATCTCACATTGAACCACATCTAAATTTCTTTAGACCACACTGCCAAAATGGTCACGTGTGAAAATAATGTTCGATCTTGCACTTCAACACCTCATATTGCCAACACTAGACCAATATGGAAATACTTTACGCATGTTCGATCTCACACTGAACAAAATCTAAATTTCTTTACACCACACTACCAAAAAAGGCACATGTTAAATCAGTGTACGAACTTGCACCTCAACACCTCATATTGCCAACACTAGGCCAATAGGCCTTTTCATTTTCAGTGCGCATGCGTTCGCATCAGCCATTTTTTTCGTACTGTTATTTGTAAACAAACGTGTTAAAGTGCCCACGTACTAAAACTTAAAATTAATAAATACTATTATAAATGTGTTTATGATTTAAAAAAGTAATAAAAGTAAAGTAGTAAGTGTCAGGATTCAATACAGCAATTTTGCTGTAAACTATAATTATGTTGTCTGTACGAAAAGGTACAACAAAGCGGTGTTGTTATGGAGTATGCAAAAGTGATACACGGTATAAATCTTTTAAAACAAATACCTATTATTTTATAAACTTTCCAAAGCCTTGCCTGGAATATCGCAAGAAAGTAATTAAGTCATCCAAAAAACTACATATTAAAACGTCAAAAATGTTCTAAATGTGATTCGTGGGTGAAAAAATGTGGCCGAAGTGACAGAGGATTTAAATCTATTGATGATGTTACTAAGGACACTTATATTTGTTCATTGCATTTTTCTGGAGAAAGTGGTCCAAGTGAACAAAATCCTGATCCTTTATCAACATTTGGATCGACAGGTATATTATTTCTTATACCAATTTTTACCCTGAAAATAATATTTAATATTTTATATTCAACATACTTATTTTTTATTGAATACATCTTCGATTTAATTAATTATAAGATATAACTAATGACAATTATTGAATTTAGCTTGCATATATGAACATTATTTTAGTCTTAGAATTTTCAACTCCTTTTTAAATGTCATGTTGATTTTATAAATATTTTATTATGACATTAGTTATATTTGTTAATTTTTATATTAATTAAGGTGCTTTTACATGCAAATTCGAATGAAATCATGATTTTTATTTATTTTTTCTGATTTTTTACAAGAGTAAATACAAGTATTGATACCTAACCTCTCAACCAGCACACTTTTTTTCCTTGCTGTGAACGTCCGTGACATTTTAACCATCTTTTTAATTGCTCACAGCTATGTGCTTCCACAGAGTTATAAATAAGTGAAGCACCATCAATTAATTCTTCAAGTAATTTATTATTTGGCAGAGATATTATTGCATTCCCAGCCATTGTTAACTAAAACAGTACGAAACTTTTAAATTACGGCTATTTCAAAATGGCTGCAGCGCTTGCGCAATCACCTGATGAAAAGGCCTATATGGAAAAACTATACGCATGTTCGATCTCACACTGAACAAAATCTAAATTTCTTTAGACCACACTACCAAAATAGGCACATGTTAAATCAGTGTACGAACTTGCACCCCAACACCTCATATTGCCAACACTAGGCCAATATGGAAATACTATACGCATGCTCGATCTCACACTGAACAAAATCTAAATTTCTTTAGACCACACTACCAAAATAGACACATGTTAAATCAGTGTACGAACTTGCACCTCAACTCATCATATTGCCAACACTATGCCAATATGGAAATACAATAAGCATGCTCGATCTCACATTGAACCACATCTAAATTTCTTTAGACCACACTGCCAAAATGGGCACGTGTGAAAATAATGTTCGATCTTGCACCTCAACACCTCATATTGCCAACACTAGGCCAATATGAAAATACTATACGCATGCTCGATCTCACACTGAACAAAATCTAAATTTCTTTAGACCACACTACCAAAATAGGCACATGTTAAATCAGTGTTCGATCTTGCACCTAAACTCATCATATTGCCAACGCAGCACAGAAACATGTGTACTCATGTCGTAGTTGTCACTGTCCGCTCTGCAGACATCCGACTCACTAGGAATGTAACTCTCCGGCATTTTCTCGATTTATCATAATTGTATCTTTATGTTTTTATTTATTTTCATCTCATAAATATCGAAACTATCTTATGTGAACTTCTGGGGGGTAAAATTTCACTACCACTCATTATCTCATATTGTCAATAAATATCAGAAATAAAGTGAAAGACCATCCCCAATATAAAACTCAATATTAACAGTTTGAAACTCAGTTACATTGTTAGAACTACATTAATAGTCTTTATCGAAAATCTTAAAGCTAGCGATTCTTTTATTAATGAGCACTCGGCCCCAGAATCGAAACAAAATGGAAAGGACTCACCAACGTTTTAGTGTACCAAATCAAATTGCATCCTTAGTCACAGCACCACTGGCAAGTGATGTGCATTCCACACGATTATCGTGCGATGTTAATCGAAATATAAAGTCCTCTTACTCTCGACTAAGTTATAACTCCTCAAACATAACTGGAACTAGCCACGGTGAAGACAAACCTTCGAGAGCACGAGTTAACACAGAAAATAACATGCCACCCTGTAATGGACTTTCCTCCATCACAGGATCAGTAGCTAAACACCGCACAGCCGCGTCAGAACCACCAATTTTACAACCAAAACGCAGCACCCGCAGCTCCACTGCTTCCTCAGCACTACCTCACTAGTTATCGCGTGGATATACCGGACACTGATCCCACTTCTGATGTCAGGTTCGATTCACGAGGGAATGTCGGGTTTGATCCAAAAGGAACTAAAATCTACCACTGGAGTTTCAAACTATACGAACAATAGATAATGTTGATGATCAATTTATCTTGGGTGCCAACTAACATAAGTTCGATCGGCGTAGCGATATGATATCATTAATCTAAATTGGTACGCACAGTATTCTACTCGGAACCGCGGCGAAATCCCGATTACGCGATAGCCTTCTACGATCTGACCACGCTCGAAGTTCGATTAGAACTGACTTCGTTTCTCTCGATATGATTCTCATCAAAAACATCTTGCATAACACCTGACTCACACGCTATCGCGTAATCAACCACGATCCCTAGCTGGCGAATTTGTAATAAAATATAATAAACGCAATAATCCCAAACAAAAGTACGAAAACATAAATACCCTGTTTCTGATAATATAAACTACATAGTCTTTAGACCTTCGCCACTTGAAAAAACAACTATTTCGTTATCTTCGACATATATATATATATATATATATATATATATATATATATACATGATGTCCTTTGTTGTATCCAGTGTACATCTGTTGCTTGGTTTGTGTTCTGAAAAGAATTTTTGGAATTTGGTCAATATGTGTTTATTTAGGATTTACTATAAATAACCATTTGGTAATACTAGTTTTGTGATATACATATAAATGTCTAGTTGTTAAGTTAATGTAATCGAAATATAAAAATTAGACCTTTTAATTCATGACAATATTTGTGAAAAAGGACACATGTAGGTCAGAAACGTTCATCTAAAATAAACACATATTGATCATAAACCCAGAATTTAATTATGCTATGAGTAACTAATATTTTCATTTACCAATAGGACTTATGAACTTCATAGCAACAAAATAAGTATAAACCTTATAGCGGCACTTCACTTTTAGGCTAGGCGCAAATTGAGACGCGTATAGCGCGTGTGACATGACACAGCACAGCGCGAACTTTTGTAACCTATCGTATTGAATGGAGACACAGTTTCTCGTGTCGTGCGTGTAAACAAATTGTTAAGAGTTATGAAAAATGGTAAGATGAGACCTTAATGGAGGCGGTAAAATACCATACAGGGTACTATGATACAAAAGATACTAATTATATAAAGACAAAATTGAAATATCAAATTTATTAGTTCGTAAATCATACATTTTCTGACGCAATTGGGTACGAACTGCGTCTCAATATGCGGATCACCACGCGACGTGTGTGAAAGGTTCGGGTGGCGCCATTCGTGTCATGTCACCTCGCACGCGCTATACGCGTCTCAGTTTGCGCCTTGCCTTAGCGTATTTTTGTTTTGTATCGCTATATTCGTCCAAATATTTGATGTATTCGCAAATATTCCAGACGTGCCATCTACACATATCCCAAAACACTGAAACATGCCAAATATGTTTGAATACCAGCAACTTTCTTGATTTGCTTTAACGTCAATTGTAAATGTGACACATGCCTCATCGTAAAGATAAATAAACAAAATTAATGAAAAATGTTTTTATTTATTCTTTACCTAGCTCAATATTCGTAGATGGGTTGCATTTTTAGATGGCTCCCAGAAAACTATTCATATATTTGTAAGCAAACAAGCAAACCATGTGGGTTTGTATACGCTAGACGTGCCTGCTCCTGATGTTTCTGATTTCTTACTTCTTGTGTTATAACCCTTGAACGCAGACATCAAAGATTCCTTCTTTTTGTTTAAATCAACAATTGTGCATGACTGTCCCATATTGTTTTGCATATCTATCCATGCATCATTTATTTTATTTTTATTTTTGTGGTTGGTATGTTGTATCAAATGCAAGGATGCATTTGGTACAACTCGAGAAACTTTATGATGTTATTGTTCGAGCACCCCATTTTGCCACAAACACTACTTTGCCATTAAAAACAACACTAGTTGATCACCAGTTGATCACGATCGAAGCGCCGCGTGCAACTGTATGAACTATGAACCAAGTGTGGACGGCTAAAGCAAATATTTGGCTTATTTGACTTCTCTATTGTATGGTCTGTGATTATACCTATTTGTGGTTATACCACAGATCATACAATAGAGAAGGTTTATACTTTTTTATTTGAAATTTTGCTTTGGCTATACATAAAAAACGCCACCTAAAACTTATCTCAATTTTCCAGACGCAAAATGGTCTCTCTCTCCTTTTGCTAGTTTTACCTCAACACTGTATAGAATGGTTCTTCTTCTTTTGTTCATCATTGACTCCGACAAAAAAGTTTCATAATTGACAAGTGACTAAACCTCTTTGGGACAAACTCTTCACGCGCCGCACATGCGTCTTGGCTAATTTTTATTTCATATATGGGCTAACTTATTTATTAATTTACGGGATGTTTTTAATAATAAATGGTTAGCTGCTCTCTAGGAATACACTAGCAATTAGCAAGGAATTGATTCGTGCCTCTTACAGTGGCAGATGATTATTCGGACCGAAAATATACCTATTTAAAGTTTCACAGCACTAATGTTAATCCTGATTTTTTCAAAAACGGAAAGAATAGCAATTAATAAATTTATATATCAGGGACGAGGTTTAGCTAGAATTTTGTATATACGCTAGTAAAGTATCTTTGACAATAGACATTTGCGCCATCTGGTGTTTTATTTGTGGAGCGCTGGTTCTGTCAAAGCCGTAATTTATGTTTCCTGTGTTATAGATTAAAATTTAGTTATCCCATAAAATGGAAAGAAAAACATCAAACCGAAAGTGCGGTGTAGTTAATTGTAAAAATACACCAAGAAAAAATCCAAAATTACAATTATACCACTTTCATGGATTTCCATAGCAATTAGAGATGAAGAAAAAATGAATTTCACCAGTTCGACATCATGGGTAAATAAATTTGATTTCCACATTGTTAGTCATTATTGTATGTATAGAATTAATCATAACTGTTGTTCTATTAACAAAACTGTGATTTTTAATTACAGCAGTGGGGCAATCCATCTCAACCAGAAACAAATTCAATGATTTGCAGTGGTCAAATTGTTTGGGAAAAAAGTAAACAATGCACATAACAAAAGTTACAATCCAACTATATTTCCTGCAATATGTATATAAAAAAGCAAAATCTTCATGCTGTTTTGTGGGCTGAAAGATTACGAGTACCTACGACAAGAAAAAATTGCATCTTCAGGACTCAATGAAGCTCCAATTAAGATTAACAATAGTAAGTAGTAAGTAAATATATATATAAGAAAAAAACAAATTAACTTTATTCATTATATATAATTTATTGGTAGATTTCACTGACAATGAAGTTTTAATGGACCAAGATAAAAATTTTGAAGTTCGAACAAGCATAATAAAGCAACAACAGATGCAAATATACATGTTAATTCACAAAGAAATGAATATTAATTATATATTATTTAGGTAGGACTTTTATATCTTTGTGCGCGCCTATTTTTACGAATTTGTCAGAAAACCTTAAAAAAGGCTTAAAAATGCTTCCACGACACTTTTTTTCACAAGAAAACCCACTTTTTTTAAAAAAATTCACTTGAAATTTGTCATATATAACCTACATTTATGCAATTTTTGGAACAAATTATATAGAAATGCCATATATTTTGATGTTTTAAGGGTTCCTGTCACTGACATGGAACACAAATTTTGATGTTAACCTCACAATTGACACTTAGAGCAGATACTCCTGGAGGTACCACAAATACTCCACTATGTAGTTGGGGAGGGCATCCGAAATGGAACAGAAAACACAAAAATTACAATTTTAAATGCAATCAATGAAAACATACTTACCTTGATTTGTTGAATCAGCCGATGAGAGAAATGGGAAGCTGGGAGGTGAAGCAAGTAACACTGAACTAAACACCTTATGTGGACTTTAAGGCTTCGATTAATGCTATAAATGCATCCCTCTTATCCTTCTTTACTTGTCTTCTCCACAAATACCCCATTATGTAGTTGGGGAGGGCATCCGAGTGGTACGAATTGTCAACCTTGAAGAACTGCTTCACAACTCTCCACTGGGCCTCTATCCTCTGGGTATGCGTACCATCAGGTGCCACAAAGGGATTGTCAGGGTCACTATGATTGACCTTTTTGTGTATGTACCCATGCTCAGCCAGACAATCATAGGCCCTCCAATAGTCTGTGTGGATGATGGAATCCTGTGCGACATGCTTCTGGATAAGAGGTAGCAGCACTTCAGCAGACCTGACATTGTCAGGGCAAACTTCTAAACGTAAGTCTTCACTTCCGTCTTCAATGAAGCCGATTACCCAATTGCCCTCAATGTGTCGTCCTGAAAGTCATGTGTTACTTATCGAAATTAATCCAAAAAAATCTTTTTGTTACCTACACAACAGAACATTGATTTCATTTTGTATTTTGGTGGTGATCTTGTGTCACACTATTGAATTGAAAATTGTTGTCTACAGGAACGGCAGAGCAAAAGGTAAATGATCACCCGCGCGGGGGGAGGGGGGAGGGGGGAGGGAGAGGGAGGGGGAGGGCTGATCGTTTACCTTTTGCTCTGCCGTTCCTGTAGACAACAATTTTCAATTCAATAGTGTGACACAAGATCACCACCAAAATACAAACTGAAATCAATGTTCTGTTGTGTAGGTAACAAAAAAAGACTAAATCGCACTGGAAAATATTTCGTTGTTAACTCAATAGCAGTCAATAACGGAATAGGACGAAGCCAAAGAAAGCAACCTTTAAATACACGAAATGCTACATAAAACACGAAATGGCTGTTCCGTGTTAAATACTGCATTATTCACAGCTCTGTGTCGTAACTGTCGTATGGTATGTCAGTTGTCAGTAGTAATGGACGACAAATACGCATTTTAGATGTCAGAAATCGATGTTTTTTACAAAATTATGAAATGTTAAAATTGCAGTTTTCTTGTGAAAAAAAGTGTTGGAGAGGCACTCTTAAGGCCCACTAAACGTTGTTTAACAATTTTTGAGTGCAAATTCGCGCACAAAGATATAAAAGTCAAGCCTGTTATTCATTTAAAAGAGTATATATATTGATATATTGCAGGTAAGATAGTTGAATTGTACATTTTGTTATGTATCTACATTGTTTGATTTTTCTGCTCCATCGAAATGAGCAAATCCTTGAATATGTTCCTGGTTGCCATGGCTTATCATCCCTCCTATAACTAAAAAGTTACTTTTTTTTCGATATTGCTAAAATAAAATCTTATTAATTAAAAAACTAAAAATTATATTAACCTCAAATTTCAATTTATTTTGGAAAGAAAAGTATTTACATTATTAACTTATCTGATTACAAGAGTTCTTGAATCTCATTTTTGTTAACAGAACAACAATTGTGATTAATTGTATATATTTAGTAATGACTAAAAACGTGGAAATTTAATTTAATTGCTCTTGACGACGAACTGCTGTAATCCATTTTTTCCTTCCTCTCCGATTGCTATAGAAATCCAGGAAAACGGTAGAATTGTAATTTTTTATTTTTCCTTGATGTATTTTCAAAATCAACTACACTGCACTTTCGGTTTGATGTTTTTATTTCCATTTTATGAGATAACTAAATTTTAATCTATAACACAGGATACATAAATTACGGCTTTGACAGAACCAGCGTTCTACAAATAAAACACGAGATGGCGCAAATGTCTATTGTCAAAGATACTTTACTAGCGTATGTGGCGGCCATTGTACCCTTATATTCAGTGGCGCTACTTTGCGGTTGATGTTTCGTGAATCTTCCTCATAATTGGTCTACTTTAATTTATGGTTGAAGGTTGAGACATATCACTGGGTGCGTTCAGCAGATATAAACTGTTGTCAACGTTTGCTTACGTTTCATGTTTTGTGCTGCACAAAACATGAAACGTGCAGCACAAAACATGAAACGTTAGCAAACGTTCACAACAGTTTGTATCTGCTGAACTCACCCACTGGTTGAGACTGTGGTTATTGTATGATCTGTGCTGTGGTTGAGACCATAGATAAGAGATTTATATATGTATATAGATGGGAAACTCTCCGTGCAAAACGCGTTCACTAGATTACAGCGCTCAAGTGAGTGGTTGAAAAAACATACAAGGCGGGAAAATTAAATACGGATTAGCATTAAATACATTGTATTTTTTTAATTCTTAGTCATTCTGATTTCTGACTACATCTTTTACCAAGATGCAATCAGAAATGCAGGATGACTAATTATTATGTTTAAAATGTTATAAAAGGAAAGGAAATACAATAGTAAACAATTTTTATTGAAGGTTACATAGTTTGTCTTATTCCAATCGAACTTTTTTTATTCATCCATGATCTTGCCTTTAACAGTTCTTAGAAGGTGAGATGGCCTCCTGATATCCTGATAAAAATATATTTATATATTAAAAATATAATTAAGTTCTAGTAATATTTTTACCTCTTATATTTTTTGCTGTTGATATATTTCCATGTTCAAAATTAGCAGCAGGTGGTGTTGCAAAAGATAAATCTAAGCAAATATTATCCTATTCACTTTCCAAATCCAGGTTAACATTCTCCTTAGTTTTCTCATCTAAGAAATTTTACAATAATGTACTGTATTGACATCAAAACTATTATGAAATAAATTACATACCATGATTATGAAATAATGAAGGAATGGCACCAAATTTCAAGTTCGATTTCCTTCTTGTTAAGCCCTAACAAATCTTGCTTTCTGAGGAACAGTGAGCATCACACACTCTGTAAGACATCCTAATTTGTTGGGGCGTTTTGTTCAACAGTTTACTGCTATATATTAATCTGGTTGACCCAAATTTGAAGTAGCTGCAAATATTTTTCTTTTATTATACAAAATATAAATATTATTTAGTAAATACAGTTACATATTTTCATGTAATTATTTTATTTACCTCAGTTTCTTTTGTGAACCGATGCATCACTGTATTTAAATTAGTATTTCCACAAAAGGGAACACAGCAATAGATTACCATGATTTCAATGAATACAAAATAAAATTAAATTTGAGAGCATCAACTTAACTTACAACAATTCACAATTCAATAAACAGAAATTAAAAATTGAGAAAATAAAACACGGAACAAGTTTACCTACACTTTCACAAAACAATAGTTTCTTTATTTCTAAATGTTTGTCCTTTATTGTCTATATAAAAGTAAGAGATAAATATATTCATGGACACAATCCACGCAACCATTAATAACAGAAAACTTATTCTATTTGTCAAATAGCGGCGACTGAGGTTTTTGACAAAGATCGATATAATTGGGGGTATATCTGTCTTTATCAACCGACTGGTTGAAACTCTGAACGGACAATTCCTATATAGTTACCCGTGCATGCTAGGGACCACACTAGGGACACGCAAAAAGTATCGATACTTTCAGGTATCGAGTACTTTCTTTTCGATACCGATACTTTTGTACTCGATACTTTGCATTCGATATTTTTACTCATTGAGTACATTTAGATAGGTATCGTATCGAATCTTAGAGAATTTACTTTCTAGAGATAGCCTGCAGTGCACAAATGTCGTGGTAAGACTAAGGAGAGAGAGGGCAATAGAGAGGGCAAGAGGCTATTTCACTCGGTTGGCAGCTGCTTCCAATAAAGCATGTTGTTCATTGGCTGCGTCCACCTACCATCCACCCACTAAGTGAAATGGCCTCTTACTGTCTCTATTGCCCTCTCTTTCTAGCGTTTCCACGATTTTATGCTTGACAGGCTATATCTAGATGGTAAATGATCTAAGTATCGAATAAATCTTAAAGTTTACTGGTACATGCTCAAGTGTTTACGGTGACACCATCTAGAGCAATCACATCGAACTGTTTAAAATATCCCATTGCGTTTGAAAATTGAGGAAATATTTGACGAACTAGTTCATGTGGCATTGACATTTGGAGTGATATGATGATAGCACGAAGTATAGATACCAGGAGTCCGAACGTAATGTTAAATAAATGGTAGCATTTTAGGGGACAGAATGTTTTGCCGGTAGAGCGCGCCACTTTTTAGGAAGTACTCGTTTAAATTCTTATGCGGGTAATCTTGTTGATACTGACAGCCACCTGACAGCTCTGAAAATATTATTTCGATAATCTGCAAAGCTAAAAATGTGTGATATTAGTAAATAAATAAATACAATTAACCAGCAGCAAACAATTTTATTAAAAAAATAAATTAATGTTATCAACAGGTATTTAAGAATTAAAATTATAGTTCATCTTTTGTCTCTACGTGTTAAACTATTAAACAAACCGTGACGGAAAGAATTTAAACAAATTAAGTAGTAAATATAAATTCAAAAATGGTTAAATACCTATTTATTTCAGTATTACAATGCTTGATAATAGGAAAGTAATTAATTGATTACAATCAAATATATTATTTATTAATCGTATTAGTTATAAATAAAAGACGTTTAACATTTAAATATCAAACAATTTAGATTTGACAAATACACTAGTGTATACAATACAATATTTTTTAACAACACTGATGTTTAATATTATTTTTAGGTTACTCACTTTCGGAACTTTGAATATACCCACTTTAGCCACATTTCCACTTGCCTTTCGGCCACTGAGGCAACCATGAACACTATGAACAGCACAACACCTTTCCATTTTTTTATTAAAACTACTTTTAAACAATTACATTAATATCTTATACTTAGTTTTATAATTTTAATAATTTCGACATTCAACAGCGCGTATTTACGGTTGATAATAATAATAACATCGGTACGTCCTGAACATTTGCGCAGCTAGTGGCAGAAAAGAGAACTATGATCTGGGTTTAATATTGTATACCACGAATACTGCGGAAAAGCCTATACCGTTCGGACTCCTGGTATCTATACTTCGTGGATGATAGGTTCGTTCCTTCAACCGATTGTCGACCAATCGGCAACTGGTTAATGCATCGGTACATGAACCGTTTATTGCGCAACTCGATCCATGTACCAGTCGGCAACCAAAGGCCTGCAGGAACGGTTTAAGTACTAAAATATGACTGTTTCATAGAACTCGCCGACGAAACCATAGAATTGCATGCAGATTAAAACAATTCTATGGAAATTTATTTTATTACCTTAAGGGCGCAAGTACATGCTAGCGTTTTGTCCGCTGGCGGCATTATTTTAAGGAGTGGGGAACATTAACTGAGGGGAATGAAAGACGTCAGCGGGAAGCCCAAGAAGTTCGTTTGTTTTAACTTTTTTGCGGAAGACGCTGTAAAAACCGCCATATTTGAATACTGCTTTGATAATACAGATAAAGTACATGAATGAAATTTGTATATTATGTGAATATAAATGCAAGTAACGGTACTTCATTATTTGAATAATTAATTAATACATTTCCAATGGAATTCGGACAGATATTAGTGAACATATTTATTTATATTTTTAGGTTTCATAACCTAACCTCAAACTAAATAGCCATGTAAATCGAATTTAAACAAAGTCGAATATAAAACTTATACAGTGTTGTCAGATATTTTTGTAGCTAACACAAAAATTAACAGATCTTTGGAATTATAAAATATTTTATTTAGACGGATTGTTTAGGAGAAGAAATATCTCTCTCAAAATATAAAAATAAATACGTTCTTCACCATCCTTATCAATCTTAATTTATTAGATAAATACATAAATTTTATGATTATTATTTCTGTTATCTGTTATACATATATTGAAATAGTAGGTACTTTTCTAACTACAAATACTGTAATATCTTATATAAAAGAATTAAATATTTTCTACAATTGATCGACTTACACTCATTTTATTGGGTAAAATTTCAAAAATAATGTCGAAATTGTTGTCAATGATTATTCCTTCCATCTAACTGGGTTTTCTCTCCTCACTTCTTTTTTGTAACATAAGTATTTGACAGTAGCATCGTGTATACTTATGCACAATGCTTGTGCAGACGTTTTAGCTCTAAGTCTGGGGTCGTTGTTAATCACTGAATGAACTATTTATGCGTAATTTATTGATTTGCTGATTATCACAGAAACGAAAATTACGCATAAATTGTTCTTTCAGTGATTGACAACGACTCCAGACTTGGGGTTTGTACTCAGGAAGTCTGTAGAGATGTCTTTCTCTCAAACAACTGTGAGCTGTGCATAGGCGGATCCAAAGGGGGGGGGGCGATGGGCGGATCGCCCCCACCGACAGCCTCAAAGTTAGTAAATTTGTAATTAAATCGAGGTAATCTTAACTCCAAGAGCCTAGAAAAAAGTAGCTTCTATGAGTTTTGGCCTCAGAACGACTATTTTTAATGTAATAGCCCAAGGAATCTAGGTTTAAAATTATATTTAGGTAAATTTAGTACAGTATCGCCCCCTGAAGCATGAAATCGCCCCCTTGGAAGCACGTGACTGGATCCGCCCTTGGAGCTGTGAGGAATACTTGCTGTAAGAGAGAACAAGTTATCCAGGTAATTTGTTCAAATTACCTCTACTATACTTTGATTCCACTTCAAATGCTTATCTATTACAAAAAAGAAGTAAGTAAGGTAACTAATTGTGTTGCAGTTTTTCTCCTGCGATTGAAATGTAAATTTCGTGGCAAATAGCTGAAATATTATCTGTTGGTCATGTATTCTGTTTTTCGGTTTTTAAGAAAAATGTCTAGAGAAAATCTTTTCTACATTCAACAAGGTATGAGTAGCAGACTAAGCTTATTAAAAACCTAATCACATAATATTGGAAAACAGCTTTGTTTTAATCACCAAAAAAATGTCATTTAGATCACGAAAGTTATATGAATCTTTGAAATATATTTTTGTAAATAGGTGATTTAAGTATGTACTGTTTCCACGTTCGTAATATTCAAAGAGTATTTTGTAAATCGTGTTAAGAGTATAATTTTCGAATTTCAAATACTAATAGTTTTGATTTTACAAGTTATAACTTGTAGAATAATTTTGTTGAATTTCGAAACGAAATTCTACAAGTTACAAGTTTATTATGAAACAGGCCCCTGTGGCCGTATTCTGTAACTCGTTATCTTCGTAACGTTTCGATATGAATATCGACTGTCGTTATGTACGACAGGGTTGCCAGAAGATTTTCGTCTAAGTCCCATGTATGCCCCAAAGGTACCAAATAAGCACACTTCTTTCTCATTATGAACATATATTATCATTTATTTTGAATTTGGATATGACTGATTATCGAATGTATAATGTCAGACAACATTTAAAATATTAAAATAAGTTGTGAGAACTTGAAAAATTTCGGATGTACCTGCCATGTGGCCCAACATTTAAAATATGTAGATAAAAAGTTGAGAATATCCCGTACCTACATTTTTTAATTCAACGCTAGTGAAATGGTAACAAATATTACTCAACTGCACCTCCGAATAATGATTATCCTTTGAGTTTTCTAAATAATCTCAGTAAATCGAATTTGAATTTAATTAAAATGATATATAAATATGACTTCAATTTAATTGCGAAGACTGTCAGTAATAAGTGGCTAAACTGCTATTTGTAGACAAAATCGCCCAATTCGCGATAAATAGTTCAGTTTGGCAAGTATGTAGTGCAACTTTAAAACATATCGAATGTTTTATCGATACTCAAACGACGTTGTTGTTATCATTTCGAATGAAACGGAATGGACATTGGGTGCGTTCAGCAGATACAAACTGTTGTCAACGTTTGCTTACGTTTGATGTTTTGTGCTGCACAAAACATGAAACGTGCAGCACAAAACATGAAACGTTAGCAAACGTTCACAACAGTTTGTATCTGCTGAACTCACCCATTCCGTGGTGTAAAATTCTTAGAACGCAATGTTATTAATTGTTTTGTGATTCCGTGTCTACTATTGTCTTGAATCAAGACTCTTTAGATCTGACACCAAATTCAAATTTGAAATATGTATTTGTAAAACAGATTTTAAGTTTGCCAACACATTAAAATTAATGGTGGAAAATGAGAAAGAGAGAAATCAAATTTTAAAAGTCTCTTGCAGTTCACAGTTCTCTAATCGAGACACTCTCAAAAATTGTCTCATGGATATTAGACTAGGTAAATTTATATATTAGATGGTAATAGAATGTTATATTTGTGATATAAATAAATAGTAGTTTATATTTCGCTGTTTAGAATGTACATATCTATTTGTTAAATAAAAAACTCTTGAAAAATTGTTTTCATATTTATTTAATAAACAATTTACTAATGGTTTCCCATTATTAAACTAGTACAATTTGCCATAAATATGCAACTGTTGAGAGGACAAAGCAATATGAAATTAAAATAAAACAAAAAATGGTATTTGATGCTATCAAAGTATTGACCGATCTAGCCTTCAGTAGAAAGAACTCACACTTGTACCATAAAAATGAAGTTCCCCACAATCATTATTTGCAAGTCTACACAGCCTAGTTATAGGTCTGTGCATACTGTAATTAGTTAAATGGAACTGAACAAAACAGAATTCATGAACACATATTTATTGAGCATAAAGTAAACATTCAGAGTATTCAAATGTATTAACCATCATTCACAAATATATTAAATAATATTAGAGCTAAATGCACTCCCTGAGAGACGTTCGACGTGAAAGCAATTTTATTGAAGAAGTATACACAACATCAACTTGTTACTTCTCCAAAGTCCACAATAGGTGAGTATCAAACTTGAGGTAGTAGAACACCTAGCAGCTTTAACATTATTAAACTGAGTTGGTATCCTAATTGCATTAATATATTATAAATATGTCCAATGATACATATTTCTGAAATTGGGCGAAAGTTTTCAGTAATGGACTTTTCTCCATTGACACATGTTAGTCCGCTTCTGCGTCTGCATAATTCGGAAACCTCTCAGCCATTATTTCTATCATGTGCCAACGTATGATCTGTGCTGCCAACTCCTGTAGTTCCCGTTGTGCATCATCATCTTTGCCGTCGAAAGGAACAATAATAATAATAATTTTAATTGATCACGGTTAAGTGTTAACCTCACTTTGTTTGACACCAATGACACTATACGCACTATCGACTATCGACTGGATAGGTGAAAATGACATACCGTTTCGATTCGTTTCGACTCATAACGACTTACAGAATACGGCTGCAGGTAACAACAGAGACAAGACAATAAATCAATAAATCGACTGTTACAACAGTAAACCTGGCAGCATTGAACTGACACGGAAACTTAGATCATTTATCAAAATAAATGCTCTAAGGTCTTACCACGACATTTGTGCACTGCAGGCTATCTTCAGAAAGTACAGGCTCTAAGCCCGGAAATGAGTGCCGAAATCCATAGACATATTATATATAGTCCCATAGACAAATCATATGATATAACCAAGTAACAATAGTAACAGTTTTTCTTTCCTATTCGTTTGATCTCTGTCTTTCCTAGGGAGTTCATAATTTCTCTTCCGTTTGGTAATATCCCTTATGTAATATTCGTTTGTAAGGGCGCAAGTACATGCGAGCGTTTTTCCGCTGGCGGAATTTTATTTTTGAGGGGAAGTGATTTCGATCATAGACATATATATTGCCATAGACTGAGCATGCAAACAATTTTTAATGAGAAGATGATTCGCACAAACGAATATTACATAATGGATATTATCAAACGGAAGATAAATTATGAACTCCCTAGGAAAGAGAGAGATCAACGAATAGGGAGGAAAAACTGTTACTGTTGTACTTGGTTATATCATATGCTCAGTGTATGGGAATGTATATGTCTATGGATTTCGGCACTCATTTCCTTGTCAGTTCAATGCTGCCAGGTTTACAGTTATAACAGTCGATTTATTGTCTTTTCTCTAGTGTTACCAGGGGCCTGTTTCAAAATAAACTTATAACTTTTAGTTTTGTAACTTGTAGAATTTCGTTTCGAAATTCAGCAAAATTATTCTACAAGTTACAACTTGTAAAATCCAAACTATTAGTATTTGAAATTTGCAAGTTGTGTACATGTCTAAAACTTCTCTTGTGTGATCGATAAAAGTTATTTTTTACACTTCGACAAGTTTTTTAATAATACATTAGAGAAACTATAAATTCGAAAATTATACTCTAACACGATTTACAAAATACTCTTTGATATTACGAACGTGGATTGGAACTACATGCTTAAATCTCCTATTTACAAAACTACATTTCAAAGACCCATATTACTTTCGTGATCTAAATGACATTTTTTTGGTGAAAAAAAAAAGCTGTTTTCCAATATTATGTTTTTAATAAGCTTAGTCTGCTACACATACCTTGTGAATGTAGAAACGATTTACTGTAGACATTTTTCTTAAAAACCGAACAACAGAATATATGACCAACAGATAATATTTCAGCTATTGCCCGAAATTTACATGTCAGTCGCAGGAGAAAAACTGCCACACAATTAGGTACCTTACTTATTTTTTGTAATGGATAAGCATTTGAAGTGGAATCAAGTATAGTAGAGGCAATTTGAAAAAATTACCTGGATAACTGGTTCTCTCTTACAGAAAGTATTCCTCACAGCTCCAGGGCGGATCAAGTCACGTGCTTCCAGGCGATTTCATGCTTCAGGGGGGCGATATTGTACTAAAATTTACCTAAATATAATTTTAAACCTAGATTCCTTGGGCTATTACATTAAAAATAGTCGTTCTGAGGCCAAAACTCATAGAAGTTACCTTTTTCTTGGCTCTTGGAGTTAAGATTACCTCATTTTAAAATTAAATTTACCAATTTTGAGGCTCTCAACCTTGGATCAGCCCATGTAGATAAAAGTAAATCTAATAAATAAATGCAAGGTTTGTTTTCAATATACACTTAATAAGAAATACATGGGGTTATACAATTTCAAACAAGTTATAATTGTTTGACACTGTGTAATTAAAATTAGGCAACTCAAATTTAATTCGTTCCATTTGGTGATAATCCATTTAATTTTAGATTTCTGGTGCAAAACAATTTTATTCAACTTCAGTGTAAAAAGGTTAGCATTTATTTCAAAGGTAGCAATCAATTTTATGTATTGTGTGTGTATTGTTCTGAACTTTCACAAAAATATGTAAGGTAATAAAAAAAATAGGACAGTAAAAACAGTATATTAGAGCATGAGGTAAACATAAACAATAGAAAAAAGAAAGCATCTTAAGAAATATAATTCCTGTCTCTAGTTATCTACCTGTCTCTGTTTCTCTTTGTGTCATTTTTACTAATGGAAAATTAAAATAATTGTAACTTATCTTATTGCGATTCAAGTATTACTCACAGGGGCGGATTCAGACTCGTGCTTCCGGGGGGGATTGATGCTTCAGGGGGGAGGCGATCCTTGACTAAATTTACCAAAATATAATTTTAAACTCATATTTCTGGGGATATTACATTAAAAATAGTCGTATTGTGGTTTAAACCCATAGAAGTGACCTTCTTCTAGGCTCTTGGAGTTAAGATTAAATTTACTTTGAGGCTGTTGGTGGGGGCTATCGCCCCCCCGCCCATGCACAGCTCACAGTTCTTTAAGAGAAAGACATCTCTACAGACTTCCTGAGTACAAATATGAGTATTTCAACTCCAAGTCTGGAGTCGTTGTCAATCACTGAAAGAACAATTTATGCGTAATTTTCATTTCTGTGGTAATCAGCAAATCAATAAATTACGCATAAATAGTTCATTCAGTGATTAACAACGACTCCAGACGAGTTAAAACGCCTCCACAACAGATAAGTATAACTGCTGTCAAATACTTATGTTACAAAAAGAAGTGAGGAGAGAAAACCCAGTTAGATGGAAGGAATAATCATTGACAATTATTTTGACATTATTTTTGAAATTTTACATAATAAAATGAGTGTAAGTCGATCAATTGTAGAAAATATTTAATTCATTTATGCAAGATATTACAGTATTTGTAGTTAGAAAAGTACCTACTATTTCAATATATGTATGACCAGATAACAGAAATAAAAATCATAAAAAATATGTATTTATCTATTATGATTGATAAGAATGGTAAAGAACGTATTTATTTTTATATTTTGAGTGACATATTTCTTCTCCTAAACAATCCCTCTAAATAAAATATTTTATGATACCAAAGATCAGTTAATTTTGTGTGTTAGCTAAAAAAATATCTGACAACGCTGTATAAGTTTTATATTCGACTCTGTTTAAATTGGCTTTCCATGGCCATTTAGTTTGAGGTAGGGGTGTCCATCGAGAAAAAACATCGATGTTTTCATTCGATGTAAAACATCGAAACCCTGCATCGATGTTTTTCGATACATCGCTAAAAAACATCGATGTTTTTTCAACATCGAATACTTTGTGTAATAGTTTGATATTCGCCATTTCCAATTACTTAAATGCGTTAAGTTCCACTTTTGTGAACATTTAGTCAGGGTATCAGAAGTGTAGTGCTAATAGCTGCAACAATGTATTTAGTTTTTTAAGTATTGGTTAGAAGTTCAATTACATGAGCGCCATATATTATATATTCATAAGTGAACTAAAAATGCAAATAGAATTATTTTACTAAAACAACAATTACAAAAAACATTACTATTAATTTGTATACCCATTTTCCTGGATGTTTTTAGCCCTGATGAAGCTTTGAATATAATAAAGCGAAACGTTGGCAAGCATTTAACAACCTGTTTATTTTGATTGTCCTATTCGGACTAGTCTTTTTGGCTTACTGACACCAAGGACACTAAGAATTTCCTAAATTACTATTAAAGTTTAATTTACTGCTTAATTTTCATTGAATTATGTCAATTTTCATAGTAGAGCCGTCGAACGGTAACAAGAATCGAGGCTGAATAGTGTACTAAAAACATAGGTATTCTTCTCAGCCATTTTTGGTTCGTCTATCACTTTTGCCTTGTACCTATTTACAATGAATGCATTTTGGCTCCCCTTTAAGTATGAATTAATAATTTGTAGATAAACATTGAAACCTGAAAAATATTAAGTAAGCTTCTAAAGAGGGTTGGATTTGAGTTGTTGAGAACGCAGGGCGACTTGTGTTAGGCCATTGATTATTAACTCCTTTGACACGAGCAGAACTGTTTGTCGGCCTCTAAAATGTTATTTTATAAAGTTTTCTCTTTAAAACTAAGTTTAAAACCTAAAAATTTAAGATTTTTCCTTTAAATTATTATTTTCTTAATTTAATTACCCGGTATTGAATTTTGGAATAGTACTTACAGAAAATAATGTACAATTTAATAAGCAAAACAAAAAAGAAAAAAAATATATAGTTGTTGAATTTTTGGGAGATGATAACAAAGTATTTCTCATAAACGGGATTAGGTAGGCTCTTTGATAGCCAATTTCCTTCCTGTCCCATATGTTGAACCCATTTCATACTTTTAAGGTTATCAGTGGGATATAGATATATTTTTCAATCAGTTTGATTTTTTACACATAATAAGTGTTTTTTTTTTCAATTCCTCTGTAGAAAAACATACCGTGATTTTTAACATGTAAAATTCATTATCAAAACACTAATTTTTTCAAAAAAAATGTAGTTTTAATACAATTTTTTATGAGAACCTTAACATACGTTTACTGCTTCATTCACTGCATATTTTCATTGATTTGAAACTGAGGCCTAAAAAATTGTGAACATGGAGAAGCAGTGGCAGCTGGACCCAAAATGGTTGACGAGAATAATCATACTTTTAGTACCTTAGGTCCAATAGCTGCTCACCGATGTCACCCAGTGTTAATTAAAATTATTTGAAAATTAATAATTTGATCTTGAATAAATTAACTAATATTATAAGATATTTTTAATGTTCTATTTCATTATTAGTCAAACAGATAGTTTTTTTCATTGATTCGATGTTTTTTATAAAAAACATCGATGCATCGAATGGAAAAGTTCTTTGTCAAAACATCGAATCAATCCGATGTATCGTATGGTAAACATCGAATAGATTCGATGCATCGATGTTTTGTGAATATCCCTAGTTTGAGGTTAGGTTATGAAACCGAAAAATATAAATAAACATGTTCACTAATATCTGTCCGAATTCCATTGGCAATGTATTAATTAATTATTCCAATAATGAATTACCGTTACTTGCATTTATATTTACATAATATACAAATTTCATTCATGTACTTTATCTGTATTGTTAAAGCAGTATTCAAATATGGCAGTTTTGACAGCGTCTTCCGCAAAAAAGTTAAAACAAACGAACTTCTTCGGCTTCCCGCTGACGTCTTCCACACAGATCAAACACAGGGTCTTCCATTCCCCTCAGTTAATGTTCCCCCACTCCTTAAAATAATGCCGCCAGCGGGAAAACGCTCGCATGTACTTGCGCCCTAAGAGATTTATGTAAGTTGAGACAACTGTCGAAATCACTGATTCGCAAAGAATTTTTCGAACCATTGGGATTATTGGCAACTAACTGGTCTGTGAACTGGTCTCTACGAACAAACCAAAGTGTCAACTTCATCGTTACTGTGACAACCAAATTGTATTAAAAGTATCAACATCAACTAATTTCAGACCTAAACTAAACATTAAAATGTTAACACAGTTTATTAAACAGTGTGTTTTAATTTATTATCCAAGGTAACTCAAAATGAATTTCTCTATTTGGTGGATATATGAGTACTACTTCCGCCCTATACTCAAATGGTTTCTTCGGAAAACTACAGGCCTTTGTGAACTCCAACGAATTTGTTACGGTGAAGTAAGTGGGGCCCCAAGAATTCATGGTGTAGAATATTCTTTGACAATGTCAAGATCTCTACAAATTAAGCAATTAATTGTTCATTTAAATGAAATGTCTGACAATCAGCATTTCACTGGGGCTAATGAAAGAGAAATATTAAGGGGAGCTATAAATACTGTGCTCTTGGTAAAAAAGATTAATCCCAAAATTCATCCCCAATTTGTAACAAGTGTTGGCAAGTGTATAGAACAAATCTGGGGCTATCGACAGCTTGTAGCACAAATTGAAGAATTAAGGATTACAGCATATGATTGTGATAATTTTAAACATGAAGAAAAATTGTATGCTTTGTGGGAGAAATTAATGCCTAATGAAAAATTGGAAGGTAATATATGTTACATTTCTTAAAATCTTAATCTATGTTCCATGTTGTTTTGAGAATGTCCACATTTGAGCAAAAAATATTTCTAAGCTCCAATCCCCAATTCAAAGTATATAGAAGGGTGTTTCTATGGAAATTATAATGAAATTGCAAATTTTAAATAAAATATTTTGTAATTTAATGAGTTTGTCAACAATTGAGTTAAAAATATCAAGCCTAACTGTAAATGTTTTATAAATTAACTTGGAAACATTTGAAGGGAGAAACTATATATATGACATTAATAATTTTATCACTAATGAAACATATATTATGGACCCTTATGTACATTTTATCAATATGATGCACTGATGCATTTGTTTTCTAAATTAAATTTAATTGTGACAAAAAACTACACATCGTGACAGAATATTTTAAATAATAACATTCAAACTGAATCACTTTTAGTTTTACTGTGGACTCATTAGAACTTGTTTAATAACAGATTCCCAACATATTTTTGACTTATTGCATTCCTGAAGTAGATTTTATCAATGAATATAGAACCTATATTTTATCAATTAGAAATTGGAAAAACTGCAACCCCTGCTTACTATAGAGATACAATTTTGACAACTACAATATATTGTTTAATTCTTCTTGAAGATCATTGAATTCAAATTTTAATAATTTGTATTCAAGCATATTGTCTGAAGTCTCTTACATTAATTTCCTAGTATTTTGGCATCTTTATCTTTGAGATACATGACTGAAAAATTGAAAACATTTGGTATGGGTTTGCATAAGTGTAAATCATTCATTACATGAATTCAGAATTATATCCAAATTATTGTAATAAGTAAATTTGAAATATGTTTTCTTCGATCGAGGGTTCATCTTATCCTTTATTTGCTCCTCTGCAGGGTTGTATAACCTAACCTTACCTCCCTGTTGGAACCCCACTGAATTTGCCTTCAAAATGTGACGTTTTTTTTTTCTGATCACTGGTTGCAAAGATGCCTGTGGTAATTCCATTATGTACTTCAGTTAAGACTGCAGGTACCTTTTTGTTTGGGTCTACTAGTTGGGACCACTGCACTGCTATCACAAACTTTTTTCAACATTTCATTCTCTACCTTTAAGGAGTCATAATGGGCCTAGAATAACTTCAGACAGCTCAGATACCTTGTCCCATCGTAGTCTGGGTATCACTCCCTTCTGGAGTGAAAGCATAAGGTTTATTGTCTGGTTCAGCCATTTGGTTCTGGTTACATAGTTCTGTTTTCCAGTCTTCACTTAGCTGCACTTGAATCTGCTGGATGGAGATGCCTTCATGCTGTTCCATATTCTGGCAATGTACACAATTTGCTCAATTGGGTTTTCTTGATAAGACATCAACATTATTGACTGGCTGGAGCAGTGTTTAACCTAGAAGTCATTTTGTTGAAATTTCTCCATGCACCTGACCAGTTATCCCTTTGCTGGCTTAGTGTTATACAGTTACTTGAGGAGGTAAAATATAGACAGTATTCGTCATTCGTGTTTTGTATGCCGAACTATACGGACACTTTTGATTCCGTCTGAAGAGACGGCCTCTTTTTGTTGTTATAGTGTTACGATTCCGCGAGTTATTAGTTCCGGTCGTAACAACCGCTAAACCGCTTTCATTTTGTTTCTTTTGTGTTTACAAAAGCGCATCATTTGTTGTTAAACCCGCATTTTTTATTTGCTCAATCAATGTACATTACGTCGCTATTTTTTGTGTAATGTGTTGTCCAGACGAAGCTCCGTCTGCAGAGCTTCGACGTAAAAGGTTAATGATTAACTTTATTTGGTGAATTAAAACACGCGACGGCACGTGTTTATTGATTGTTCCGCTAAAGGTCCTTCGTCAATTATATACTTGCATTGAACCAGCATTGAACTAAAACCGCAACATCTAATTCATACTACATTTTTTTTTGATATTATATGTAATGTGTCATGGAAGACATTCCATAATTTGGTCCAACTTCGAGCCGGATGCAATTTGAGATAATTCCGTGCAAAGTTTAACGATCAAACCATTGATTTTTCGTTGCAATTATTGTTGAAAACCGCATTGAATTTTCGTTTCTTTATTTGTTAAAAGAGAAAGCAAGTTCGGGATATTCACTCATTCCGTTGGAAATAAATTTCGCATATTTTTTTTGCCCCATTAAAAAACTTACAAGAGCTCGTTTCGTTTGTTTGGTTATTTTGCTAAATCGTTTTGAATTTATTTGACATTTGGTCCGATATTTTGTACTTCAACAGTAAAAAATTGTAGATTTTTGGAATAGTATTTTCGTTCTGTCGTGTTAGATTTGTTCAGGATTGGTGAAACTTCAAATTTTGGAAACGAATTCTATTGGTAAAGTGATAAAAAATTTGTGAATGAACACATGCGTGCATGGAAATCGACCAATATCCCTAATATTTTAGTCGATTTTTCGATAACTCCTTATGGATGTGTATAGTTTTTTAACGTTTAATCTATTAAGGAAGATCCTTAGGTGATCTCATATACTTTTCTGCGACGTGCAACTTGCAGTTTTGCAGAAAATCGCCGAAAATTCCAAAATTCTTATCAAAAATTTTATTGAAATGACATAACGGACATTTCCTCATAAATATTTTAATTCTAACGTAATAGTGCGGTAATTTTAGGCACTGGAAGTTTTAATTGCGAATTTGAAAATTTTCTATGTACGTCTCAAGCATATAGGTAGTAAAGCATAGTATTTTCGGCTCCTTAAATCAATGAGTACCAAGCTCGTTTTGTTTGTATACCAGGCAAATACATATTTAAATGAAATTTTTTCCATTTTGCGAAGACGGTGCTTTTAGTTTACACGTTCTCCCGGCCTAATAGAAAATTCAGTGACAACACATGTCAAACTTTAAACTGCTATTTCGTACGTTTATAGACAGGGTGTTTAGTTATAGCAAACAAAATCACAAAGTAAAGTGATAGAAGGAGTTGCATTTATATGAAGATTGAAATATAGGACGGACTAGAATGATAGTGGTCCGTAGGCAGCCGTATATACAGGATGGCTGGAATATAGGGTGGACTGGACGTTTAGTGGTATAAAAATGTTGGAAAAAATGTGAAATTAAAATTATATAATGGTGATTAAAAAACTGTTATATGATGTGGACATAAGCAAATCATATACAGGATGGTTGAAATATATGCTGCAGTTGAATTACATTTATACAGTGTGATTAAAAAAATATTTCTTTTATAGCCCATAAGAAGTTCCATAAAGTGTGGAAAGGAACTAATGTTACACAGGACGATAATGTAAAATGTAAAAAATGAACTAATTTATGGGCTAGCCCACAAGGAGTTATTACTATGGTTGAAATATAGGACGGATTTGACTCCGTAAATATGGGATGGATTCTACTCCGTCCTATAGTTTATAGAAGGCAGCTAACAAATTTATGCTTGTCCGTGGGCAGTCGTAGGTACAAGATGGTTGGTACATAGGTTGGAGTCGAATTATCTGTAGTTATACAGGGTTGTCAAAAAAAGTTGAAAAAAGGTTACATGCCGTAGTCCATAAGGCATAAATATATTTTGGGCTTATTAGAAAGTATAATTGTGTAATGTTGAGGCTTTCGATGTTACCTGGTTCTGTCTATTAAGGTTATATATACAAAATAAAAAATAAAAACTACCTGAATTCAAAAATACTAAAAAGTTGAAAATAAAACCTTTTTAAAAAAAATATAACCGACTTCTACCTATAACTAAAAAGCTAAAAATAATTATAACAAAATACAACTCTAGCAAATAAATAACACATTCAATGTTCTTAGGTACCTACCCAGGAAGTAAAAAATGTAAACATTAAAAGGTGCTCATTCTGTACAAATTTATTACCTACCAATCTAGTATATTTTTAAAATCGGTGCCAAGCAACTATAAAGTTTGATCAATTAGTAGATAAGTACGCAATGAAGGATTTTAGATTTGCTTGGCACCGGCTTCAAAATATACTAGATTGGTAGGTAATTAATTTGTACAGAATGAGCACCTTTTAATGTTTACATTTTTTACTTCCTGAGTAGGTACCTAACAACATTCAATGTGTTATTTATTTGCTAGAGTTGTATTTTGTTATAATTATTTTTAGCTTTTTAGTTACAGGTAGAAGTCGGTTATATTTTTTTAAAAAATGTTTTATTGCTAAACTGAAATCTGTTCAGAATTCTACGCCACAAAATATAGCTCGGGAACAGGAATTGATTTGCCTTCATTTAGTGGAGACATATTAGAATTTGGTACTTTTATCGATTTGTTTGATTAATTAATTCACAATAATGAAAACTCAATGCTATGCAGAAGTTCAAATATTTGCAGTTAGCTTTAAAAGGGCCTGCTTTTGAGGCTATTAAGAATTTTAAACTAACACAAAACAATTACGTGAGTGCTTATGAAACACTTTTGAAAAATTCAAGCGAACTCGTTTAATCGCGGAGTCTCATTGGTCAGCTTTAGAACAATTCCCCCAACTAACTTCAGAGAGCCCTTCAGAGGTTCGGAAGTTATTGGATGACTTCAGTGATAATTTGGAAGCACTGAAGAATTTGGGTTTATCAGTAAATCAGTGGGATTTTTGTATCGTTCAGATGATGTTGAAACGAGTTCCAAAGAATTTAGCCGCTAAGTTTGAACTTTACCATGGTACTGTGACCGCTCAAGATGACTTTCCGATCGCTCGGAAGTTGTTGATTTTTTGTCGAAGCCTTTGAACATGTTGAATTATCCCGCAAGGCAAAGCGAAGTGTTGACAAAAAGTTAACATTGAATTCAAAGCAACATTCTTCCCGTTTCACTACATCTTTGTTTGTCACTCAGAATAGAAATTGTTTAGTTTGTAAATCCGATCATGCGATTTACAAATGTTCTGAATTCTTGAACAAATCAGTATCCGCGCGGTTTAAGTTTGTTAAAGATTTTAGACCTTGTTTTGATTGCTTGAGCGATTCTCATCAGTTGAATCGCTGTAAATTTTATCCACTTGCCGCAACTGCGGACAACGCCATCACACATTGCTTCATTTTGTAAATCGTGGTGATTCAGGCATTCGGTCTGAATCTAGTGCTCCCCCGCAAACCTGGCTTCCACATCTGGTGGATCCAGTACCATTAATACTGTTGAAAGTCCCGAAACTTCTCTACCGCAGACTTCTTGTCATAGTTCACCTTTGTCATACAATTCAAATGTGTTGTTATCTACCGCTTTAATTGAGGTATTAGATAAGCACGGTTCTTATCAAACTTTGCGATGTCTGCTACATTCTGGTAGCATGACATCATTAATTGCGAGCAAGGCTGTGAAACGCCTTGGCTTCCGACCTATGCCCGCTTCAATTCAACTCAACGGGCTAGGTTCTGTGCAGAGTACCTCTGCTGAGGGCTCTCTTACCCTTTCTCTTCGCTCTATAGTAAAGAGTGAGTGCAATTTTGTTGTTGATACTGTTACGAAAATTACCCAAAGCCGACCCTGTGTCATTTCAGTACGACAACAAACGCTTTAAGATAAAAAAATACGATTCTCGAAAAGACTCGGCAGCGGAAGGAACGATGATGATTTCTACTGGAGAATTCGACGCTGGGGTTATAAAAGAAGCACACCACGATCGCCGGGGAGTGATACCGCGACGACTAGCGTATATGGGATTGTTATTGATTTTACATCAGCTGTTTGAATGAAAATAAAGTTCTAGAAAAGTGAAAGTGCAAATTAGTTTAATAATTTTAAATTGAACCCACGGACTATATTGCAATTTGGTGTCAGAAGTGAAGGATTAAGTGCAGTTGAAAGCGTAATTTGATTTATGGAAACCCGAAGTATGGAAAAAACCGACGAAACTACCAGAAAAATTATCAAACAGGTTACGGAGGGACTAGACGAAAAAATTGCACAGATTCTAGAAAAACGTGACAAGAAGGAAAAACAACATCAAGAAGAAATTCAACAAAGGTTAGTAAAATCTTTTGATGAAAAACGTAAAATAGAATTAGAAAATCTTGTCACTACCATGGAAGAAAAACAACATAATTTAATTGAAGGATTATTCTCGAAATTGAATGAACAGAGACAAATTGATTTTAAAATATCTGAAGAAAAACGAGAAAATGATTTTAAAATATTTGAACAAAAACAAGATCAAACTGAATTAAAACGACAAAATGAATTTAAAATAACTGAAGAAAAAAGACAAATGCAATTTGAACAACTAATGCAAATAGTATCACAAGTTAACGAAACAGTTAATGAAAGAATGCAAATAGTAGAATCAGATATAAAAGAGATAAACGACGACATAAAGATCCTAAAAAATAATCTGGAGGCCCTTGAAACCAAAGTAGATGACATCGATTCCATACAGAGCCAGGTGAAATTTGAAATCAGTGCCATTCAAAACAAGGTAGAAACAGAAATCAAAAAAATGCAACAGGACTTACAGCGAGTAAACCACCCACATTCGACGGCAGTTCATCTTGGCCCATGTATAAACGGCAATTTGAGGCCGTGGCTACAGCTAATGGATGGGATAATCAAGAAAAATCTACTTCTCTGGTAATTTCATTAAGAGGTCCGGCCCTAGAACTCCTCCAAAGCATTCCAGTCGATGAACAAGGCAATTTCGACAAGATCATCGCCATCCTAGACAAACGATACGGCAATCAATCCTTGAGCCAGGTATACCAAGTCCAACTGAGTGGAAAAACGCAAAAATCCGGTGAAAGTCTTCAAGAATTCGAAGCAGAGATTAGACGGTTAGTTCACTTGTCCTATCCAGACCTGCCAGAGGAAACGAAAGACCAGTTGGCCACACAGAGTTTCATAAACGGCATCAGAGATGTGGAAGTTCAACGAAATCTAAGACTAAGTGGCGTCAAGAAGAGTAATGAAGCTCTACTTCGGGCTTTGGAAGTAGAGGCCGTTATGAACATGTCAAAGCCGAGGGTCCGAGCAGTATCCTTCAACCGGGAAGAGTCAGAGTCACCATTTCAAGCGCTGCTGGCTGGTCTGAACAAAATATTAGACCGGTCACCAAGAACTGACACCAGAGGGGCATGTTACGGCTGCGGACGGACAGGGCACTTCCAACGTAATTGTCGAGTGAGGCCACCTGAATGATCACCGACCAGGGGTAACCAACAGAACAGCCACATATCCAGGGACCGTCAGTCAGCATAGGGGGGCGAATGCTGACTTTCCCTCCACCAGCCCCCAAAGCAGTATCCATCCGGGGATTTTGCCGAGATAGCGGCAGCCTAGTCATCAGAGGCACCATCAACGGGCGAGCAGTTACCATCATCATCGATACCGGCGCCGCTGTGTCCATTGCCAAGTCCAGCTCAGAACAGTCACCGGCGAGTCCATGTCAATACAGGGTGAGGCAGATGTCGTGCTACAGATAGGGGACAACATGATCCGGCATAGTGTCCTGGTAGCGAATATTGAGGACGATTTTATACTGGGAATGGACCTAATTGGCCAGCATGGATTTATGTTCGACCCGAGATATGATGTTCTTCGGTTCCTGAATGAGGAATTTGTATTGACACGGCCCGTCAACACATCAGTCACGCCCATAAAAATTGTGGCAAAGTCTTCAGCTAGAATTCCCGGTCGAACGGAACAGATTATTCATGGGCAGCTAGACAGCAATCCTGGGAGCTGCGTTGGAATGGTGGAGCCCGTACACTCAGCTCATGACTACTTTGTTGGACGGGCTATAGTTAAAACCGGACGAGATATACCAATCAGAGTCCTGAATTTGTCCAACAACGACATTAGAATTGCCAATGGTCAAGAGATAGCTTGTTTCGAGCCAGTAGACACCATCATCAATTGCGAAGAAGAGTACCAGACGTTGGTGAAGGAGACAGTGCCCAGTAAAGAGTTCCTACAACAGTTTGCTGACCATTTGACACACCTGACGCCAGAGCACCAGAAGAAAGCCAAGCAATTTATTACAAAGCACTGGCAAATTTTTAACAGTCAAGATGGAACCACCGGTCGCACCAACATCATTAGCATCGAATAGATACCGGAGAGGCTCAACCCATCAGAATACCACCTAGACGACTACCATTGGGACAACAACAGGCAGTCGAGGAAAACATCGAGTCCATGTTACAAAATGGAGTCATTGACCCAACCATCAGCCCATGGTCTGCTCCCGTCGTGCTAGTTAAAAAGAAAGATGGAACCACCCGATTTTGTGTGGATTACAGAAAGCTGAATGACGTCACGAAGAAAGACAGCTATCCACTACCCCGAATCGATGACACTTTGACCACACTAGCAGGCTCCCGTTGGTTTTCCACACTAGACCTAAAAAGTGGATATTGGCAGGTTGGTCTGCACGCAAACGACAGAGAGAAGACAGCGTTCTCCACCAGTAAAGGGCTGTTTCAGTTCACGGTCATGCCCTTTGGGTTATGTAATGCACCCGCTATATTTGAGAGGCTAATGGAGTATGTACTGAGCGGGTTAACATGGAGGACGTGCTTAGTATACCTCGACGACATTCTAGTCATGGGCCAGACATTCGACGACCATCTGAAGAACCTGGGCGAAGTATTCTCCAGAATTAATAACGCCAACCTGAGACTCAATCCGAAGAAGTGTTCCTTGTTTCAAAAAGAAGTAGAGTTTTTGGGCCACGTAGTGTCCGAGTCAGGAATCCGCAACAACGAAGACAAGATAGAAGCCATCCGTGATTGGCCAGTTCCAAGAGACAAACATGAACTCCGAAGCTTCTTGGGCCTCTGTTCATACTACCGGCGTTTTGTTGAGAGATTTGCCACCATCGCCGCCCCCCTACATCGGCAGACCACTGATAAAGAGACCTTCCATTGGAATCAGGATTGCGAAACATCATTCAGGCGACTGAAGGCAGCACTATGTTCCAGCCCAATCCTAGCCTTTCCTACACAGTCCGGCAAGTTCATCTTAGACACCGACGCCAGCAACACAGGTTTGGGGGCCGTCCTATCCCAGGTGCAAGATGGTGAAGAGAGGGTGATCGAGTACTACAGCCGTGGATTCTCGAAGCCAGAAAGAAATTATTGCGTCACCAGAAAAGAACTTCTTGCAATAATAAGGGCTGTAGACCATTTCCACAAATACCTGTATGGTCGCCATTTCTTAATCCGAACAGATCATGCCCCACTCAAATGGCTGCTGGACATAAAGACACCGGAAGGACAACTGGCCAGATGGATGGAGAAATTACAGCAATACGACTTCAAGGTGGAACACCGTGCCGGCCGGTTTCACAATAATGCCGATGCCCTATCCAGAAGACCCTGTTGAGCGGAATGCAAGCATTGTCTGAAGACGGAACAGCGAGAGGGTGTCTCCATCAGGCAGATCCGAGTGCAGGCCAATGAAGACTGGACAACGGAACAGTGCATCCAGGACCAAATGGCTGATCCAGACATCGAACCAATCTTGTCACTCAAAATGAGAGGGGCACCCAGGCCACGATGGGACGAGGTAGCTAGATACTCCGGCGTGCTGAAATCGTTATGGGCTCAATGGGACTCTCTAAGAGTAGACAATGGAATGCTCAAGCGAGTTTGGGAAAGCGCTGATGGACGAGAAACCAAGTCCCAATTGGTAGTTCCGAAGAAACAGATACCAGCCATCCTGACCGAAGTACATGATGGAATTACCGGAGGCCACCTGGGCATGAATAAAACCCTAGATAAAGTTCGTCAGCGGTACTACTGGGTGAATTACTTCGAAGACGTCAGAGCTTGGTGCGGCAAATGTGCCACCTGTGCCGCCACTAAGGGCCCGAAGACCCGGACCAAGGGCAGAATGCAGCAGTATAATGTGGGCGTCCCATTTGAGAGAATTGCCATCGATGTCGCCGATGTCGATGAGGGGGAATAAATACATTCTGGTCGCAATGGATTACTTCAGCAAATGGCCTGAGGCATATGCGATACCCAACCAAGAGGCAACCACGGTAGCGACGGTGCCAGTAGAACAACTATTCAGCAGGTTTGGCGTCCCGATGGAATTACATTCAGACCAGGGGCGTAACTTCGAATCGAATGTATTCCAGAAGGTCTGCACGATGTTGGGGATCAGGAAAACGAGAACAACACCATTACACCCACAGTCAGACGGAATGGTGGAAAGATTCAACAGGACCTTGGAACAACACCTATCCAAGGTCGTCAGCAATAACCAGCGTGATTGGGATGAGCATATTCCCCTATTCCTGTTGTCATATCGCTCTGCTGTACATAATAGTACAGGCCTGACCCCAGCCCAGATGTTGGCCACCAGTGACCGGATGAAGACGCGATACGACCTCAAGGCCAATTCAGTCTGGTTCCAGGAGAGGGACAAAGTCTGGCTGTACAACCCCCAACGGAGCAAGGGTAAATCCCCAAAGCTTACACCCGCCTGGGATGGTCCATACGAGGTGGTCAAGAGGCTTAATGACGTCGTCTACCGGATCCGTCGAAACCCCAAGGCTAAATTGAAGGTGGTTCATTTAGATCGACTCGCTCCCTACCATGGAGGGGATGTTTCTGATCGAGACGATCAGAATTAAAGGGGGGGCAGTGTTACGAAATTTACCCAAAGCCGACCCTGTGTCATTTCAGTACGACAACAAACGCTTTAAGATAAAAAAATACAATTCTCGAAAAGACTCGGCAGCGAAAGGAACGATGATGATTTCTACTGGAGAATTCGAGCCTGAGGTTATAAAAGAAGCACACCACGATCGCCGGGGAGTGATACCGCGACGACTAGCGTGTATGGGATTGTTATTGTATTTAAATCAGCTGTTTGAATGTAAATAAAGTTCTAGAAAAGTGAAAGTGCATATTAGTTTAATAATTTTAAATTGAACCCACGGACTATATTGCAATACTATTGTTTTACCCCGCATTTGCAATGATATGCCTGTTGCGCCCATTAATATGGCTAATATGGCATATCTAACCAATTTGAAACTTGCTGATCCTGGTTTCAATAGTCCAGGCGCTATTGACCTTTTGTTAGGTGCCGATATATTCTCTCAAATTTTGTTGGATGGACGCCTTCTGGGAAAGGAAGGTGTTCCTGATGTTATTAACACTGTGTTTGGTTACATCCTTATGGGTAGAGTGTCTTCGAATCTGTTAACTCTCACTCTCAGTCAGTCATAAACCCAACTTTGCTTTTTTGTCAAATTGAAGATGTAGTATCATTAGATTCACTCCAAAGGTTCTGGACAATGGAAGATGTTCCTACCGCACTGGTTCAGTCCCCTGATGATGTTATCTGCGCAAAAATATTTTCCGAGGGATGCAGGAGATTGGATTCAGGTAGATTCGTTGTGCCCCTTCCTTTTCGAAATACACTTCCTGCTTTTGATGGAATGTATAATCTCGCCGTACAACGTTTCTACTCTTTAGAAAGACGTCTTCTACAGCAACAGATCTCTACAAACAATATTGTGATTTTCTCAAAGAGTATTGTGATGCTTCTGAGAAAGGTTATGCCGCTGTTGTTTATTTTGTGTTCGAAACCGCATCTGCAGTTCGTCAAAGTTTTTTTGTGTTGTCTAAATCGAAAGTTGCCCCTTTGAAAACTTTGTCACTTCCCAGATTGGAACTGTGTGCTTCAGTTCTTACCGCTAAATTGGCTCATTATGTTTATGAGCAATTTAATAGTCGTTTGGTGTTCAAGGTGATTCGTTGCTGGTCAGATTCCACGGTAGTCCTTTCATGGCTTAGTTCTTCCCCGCACCGTTGGAAGACAATGGTCAGTAATCGAGTTGCTTACATTCAGGAAAAATTTCCTTCTTCGCATTGGTTTTTTCATTCAATCTTGTGATAACCCCGCTGACTTGGGTTCCCGCGGCACTTTGCCATCAGAGTTATTAGGCAATACACTTTGGTGGAAAGGCCCACAATTGTTGATTACCGCTTATTTGCCACATGCTTGCTCAGACTCAAGCATGTCACCGCTAGTTATGACTGAAGCCCGTATAGTGGCGCTTCAAGTCACCGCTTCACCAAATTTATTTGGTACTTTGTTAGAAGAACATTCTTCTATTAATCGCATTACTCGCATTATAGCTCATATTTGTCGCTTTGTTGATAACGCTCGCAATCCAGACCGTAGGGGCTCTGGATCATTTTTGGCTGCTGAGTTATATCAGGGTCAGCTTCGCATTGTTCGATATGTTCAAGATCAATATTTTTCTAAAGAGATTTCCCTTCTTCGAGAACGAGAACTTTTGCCCAAATCGCTTCGTAAACTTTCGCCGTTTCTTGATGAACAGGGAACTCTTAGAGTTGGTAGTAGATTGGCTAATGCTCCATTACCGTTTGATACTAAATTTCCCGCACTGCTACCAAGTAAAAGTCGTTTGACTAATCTAATTGTCGAAGATTGTCATGTCACCTATCTTCACGCAGGAATCCAAACCGTTCACTTTCTTTTGCAGCAACGGTTTTGGATTCTATCCGCAAAGAAAGTAATTCGTAGTGTCATTTATAAATGTGTTTCTTGTTGGAAGCTTAATCCTTCTACTTACCAACCCTTCATGGGAAATTTGCCCATTTCCCGCGTTTCACAATTGAAACCCTTTTCTCATGTTGGAGTAGATTTTGCTGGTCCCTTCACTATAACCATGGCTAAAACTAGAGGGTCGAAAACTTTAAAGGCCTATATGTGCCTGTTTAAGTGCTTTGCAACGAAAGCTGTTCATCTAGAACTCGTATCAGATTTGTCTGCTGATGCGTTCTTGGCAGCTTTGCGGCGATTCATTGCACGTCGTGGTCGATGTAGCCATATCTATAGTTATTGTGGTACTAATTTTGTGTGTGCTCACAAGCAGATCTTGAAAGCTTTTAGAGCTACTGCTGCACGAGAAACCATTTCTTGGCATTTCAATCCCCCTTCGGCTCCTCACTTTGGAGGACTATGGGAGAGCGGAATTAAATCCGTTAAAGCTCACTTAAGACGTGTTGTTGAAGATCAAATCCTAACGTACGAAGAACTTTCTACTGTATTTGCGCAGGTCGAAGCAGTTTTAAACTCGCGACCTATAACCCCTTGTAGCAACGATCCATCGGATCTTACCGCTTTGAGTCCTGGAATGTTTCTCACAATGAAACCTTTAACAGCACCTCCTGAATCTAATTTCTTATCTGTCCCATCTAATCGTCTCAACAGATGGCAGTTACTGCGTCGATTGCATCAGGCATTCTGGAAACGTTGATCGCAAGAATATTTACATACTCTTCATCAACGGAGCAAATGGACTGATCCCTCAGAGGTTGTTAAGCAGTAATCTTGTTATTTTGAAGCAAGACACTTCCCCTCCTTTGAATTGGCCATTAGGGCGCATTATTGACGTACATCCTGGAGGTGATGGTGTTGTACGCGTTGCTACAGTTAGAACTGCAAGTGGTACTTTGAAACGACCTCTTGTAAAGCTTTGTCCACTGCCGATGGACCCTTAGTTTTGAAATTAGTAATTCAAGGCTGGCGGAATGGTGCGTTCCCGCAATTTGTTTAGTGTATTGTTTTCAATTTGATTGAATTACTTTATTGATTTTTAAACTTCTGCACCTTTTCCAAAACTTTCCGTCGCGCTAATGCTAATTTTAAGTGTTTTTGCGTGTAAAATATAGACAGTATTCGTTATTCGTGTTTTCTATGCCGAACTATGCGCACCCTTTTGATTCCGTCTGAAGAGACGGCCGCTCTTTGTTGTTATAATGTTACGATTCCGCGAGTTATTAGTTCCGGTCGTAACAACCGCTAAACCGCTTTCATTTTGTTTCTTTTGGGTTTACAAAAGCGCATCATTTGTTGTTAAACCCGCATTTTTTGTTTGCTCAATCAATGAACATTACGTCGCTATTTTTTGTGTAACGTGTTGTCCTGACGAAGCTCTAAAATCTGTTCCTGCCGTTGCGGGGCTAGCCTCTGGAGAAAGAAGAACCAAGAAAACACCGTCTGCATAGCTTGGACGTAAAAGGTTAGTGATTAACTTTATTTAGTGAATTAAAACACGCGACGACACGTGTTTATTGATTGTTCCGCTAAAGGTCCTTCGTCAATTATATACTTGCATTGAACCAGCCTTGAACTAAAACCGCAACATCTAATTCATACATTTTTTTGGATATTATATGTAATGTGTCATCAAAGACATTCCATCCTGCATAGCATATTTTTGCTAGTTTCCTTAAAAAGTGTGTAAAAAGTGTATATTAAGATCAAAACAAACATTCGGTTAGCCTTAGCGAACAGAAATTCTACACGCTTTTTTGTCATTTTGATATTATTTGGTAAACTCTTGCCATAGGCGTCTCGTAAATTGGGTAAACAGTGTTGAGTTGATTTAGTACAATCGTATTATGCCAGTTATTAGCCAAAACATTTTGATTTGTTCTTTTTGCAATAAGCAATGTGATAAGCTAACGTGCGTCGAGTGTTCGGTATGTAAAAAGTTGTATAAGAACAGCTGTGTTGATCTTTCCCAATCGGAGGTGCGAGTTATGAATAACGTAAATAAAGGTTAGGTTGATTGGTCTTGCATCAACTGTAGAGTCTTTAAAAGTGATATGAACGAGTTGAAGGCATTAATCTTTAGTCTACAAGAAGAAGTGAGATCTTTAAAAACCCAATCAGCAGAAAACGTAAAACCTCATCAATGGGATGCTGTTAATTTTGAAGATACTGTTGCTGAATTAGCTGACAGAAACCGTCGTAAAAGTAATATTGTGCCTTTTGGAACCAATGAGCCTGACCAAAATCAGAAGGCAGCTTCGCGTAATGAGGCTGACAAAGTCAACGTTATGAAAGTCATAAACAAAATCGATTCATCCGTTACATTCGATAACATAAAACCCTTAAGACTAGGAAAACAAAATTCGTCCAATCCAAATAACGCTAAAGGATGAACATCAGGCTAAAGCAATTGTACCAAATTCTAACAGGATCAGACAGCATGAAGCTTACGAAAGTGTTTATGTATCTTTTGACAGAACACCAAGGTAGATCTCACATTATAAAAACATAAAACAGCAGCTTACCGATCGTCAAAATGCAGGTGACAGGAATTGTTAAATTAAATATTTCAACGGTATCCCTAGGATAGTGTCAACTAGAAATTTAAACTACGTACTCCCAACAGCAAAAACTTCCAACTATGATCTTCTTCTTTACTATCCAAATGTCCAAGGCCTTAACACCAAAGTTATGTCGTTTTATTCCTCTGTTTTGTGCAATGACCATGATATTATAGCTCTGACGGAAACATGGCTTCAGGATGGAATCTCTAGTAGTGAACTGTTTCCTGATTCATATACAGTGCATAGATATGATAGAAATTTAGTCACAGTGGGGTTAAAAACCAGTGGTGGTGTGTTGCTGGCATGTAAAAGTGATCTAAAGCCAGAGCGAGTGGATGTGTCGTTAGTCACTGATGGTTTTCCGATTATAGATTTGGTATGTTGCAAATGTTGGATTAAAGCACCATACGTTTTTACATGCTATTAAAAAATTAAAAGATAAGCTTACTTCGGGACCAGACTTAATTTAGTCCTTTCTAGTTAAAGATTGTGCATATGTGTTGGCTCTTCCTCTAACAATATTGTATAATTTACCGTTGAAAACATTGACATTTCCGGAAAAATGGAAAAACGCAAAAATATGTCCAATACACAAAAATGGTGATATCACTGAAATCAATAATTACAGAGCAATATCCATGCTCTGCAATTTTTCAAAGGTTTTTGAAATAGTTTTGTTTAATGGGATAAATCCACAAGTCAACTCCATTATTTCCCCATACCAACATGGTTTTATTCGTAACAAATCTACGCTAACAAATTTAACAGTTTTCCCTCAATATGTCTCTGAAGCAATTGATTCTTAAGCGCAGGTTGATGTTATATATACAGATTTTTCAAAGGCTTTCGACCGGGTGGACCATAGTATCTTATTGAAAAAGCTTGGTGCTTATGGGTTTTCAGAAACTATGATTGGCTTTTTTTCAGTCTTATTTGCATCAAAGACAACAAACAGTTTGTGTTCTTTAACAACCACACTTCATCAAATTTCATCGCAACATCAGGTGTTCCACAAGGGTCCAATTTTGGACCATTACTTTTTGTAATATTCATTTCTGATCTATGCAGCTTATTGGACTGTCAACGAGTGATGTACGCTGATGATTTAAAATGATGTAGTATAATATAAGGTTCAACTGATTCCCAAAAACTTCAGTCAAATGTAAACCAAGTGTCTCAGTGGTGCTCAATAAATAATTTACACTTAAATGCAATATCATGTAATTTACGCGGAAAAAGACCACTGTTAACTACTGTTATATAATAGATGACTTACCGCTGAGTCGACAGTGTTCTGTTAAGGACTTGGGAGTCACATTTGACTCAAAACTAACCTTTGTAAACCACATAAATGACAAATCAAAGGAAGATCTGAGATTATTGGGTTTCACAATTCGTAATTGTAAAGGCTTTAACAATATAGTACATTGGAGAACGTAAAGCGAAAAATTTTTAAATTTCTTTTTTTTTTCTATTTATAATGCGTATCCTGAAAGAGGTTATGATCAGGCCACTTTATTAAGATTATTTAATGTCGACAGCTTAGAACTTTTTATTTTATTTTTATCAGTTAAATTCTTATACAATTTTATTCACAATAAAATAAACTGTCCTGATTTGCTTAGCAAACTTAACTTTCATGTTCCAAGATCTTGTATAAGGACTAATAACTTTTTTTATATATGTCAGAACCAACATCATGATAAAGTCGCTGTCATATAATAAGTGTAGCGCTTTTAATAATATTTGTGATATTTGTGATATTAATGTTAGTGCTCTAAATCACATAATAACATGTCTAAGAGAACGAATTTGACATTATTTACAACTAGTTATATATTGTGTTCCTCTGTATTTTTTTTATGTAACCCTATAAATGGGAGTTTTGTCCTGTCCCTCTAAGGCACGCTATACGGGAAAATTCACTAAACCCCAGATATCCTAGAAATCAAAAGGGGACCCCTTGCCAGGTTTTCAGGCCCGTGGTTGGAGTCGTGGCGGCAGTTTCCCATGAATTTCCTGACCGTCCGGGCTGTTCCTAACAGGACGGCTTGTTGCATTTGTTTGTAAAGATGTTCGTCCAGACCGAGGTATTTTAAATTGTTTAATAGATGTTTTGGGACTAGTCCTGTCTTTGAGATAACAATTGGTACAGTTCGTGTGTTGTTCATGTCCCACTGAGTCTTTATTTGAAATTTCAAATCTCTATCTTTGATTATTTTCTCAGCCTGCTTGATATTTATATTATTGTTGTTAGGAATTGCTATGTCGATTAAAGTTGTTTTCCGAGAGACTTTATCTACCAAAACTATATCTGGTCTATTGTGAGCAACAGTCCGATCGGTCAGTATCGTGCGGTCCCAGTACAGCTTGTAGTTGTTATTTTCTAAAATAGATTTTGGTTTGTATATATAGTAGGGTGTTCTTACCGACTGGGATAGCTCAAGTTTTAGCGCTAGTTCCTGGTGCAGTATTTTTGCCACAGCATCGTGTCGTTCTTTGTATTCAGTTGCAGCGAACTCTTGGCAACCTCCTGTGATATGCTGTGATATGTCGTTGTTAATAGAATGGTCTTTAACGATGTACTTTAGGTAGTTCTTAGTTGGAATTACTTGATCTTGGATTGCCAATATAAATCCTTCCGTTTCAGAAAACGTATGACCAGAGATCAACCAGTAGTTCGACGCTGCACTGTCGACATAATCTTGGTTGACGTCATTTATATGTTTTCCATGAAGGGGCTTCTTTTTCCATTTCAGCAGTTTCTGATCTGTGGTCTGGTGGTGTAATTGAACAAGTTGTTGTGTCAGTCGCAGTAATGTTGAGTCATCAACCAGGCACATTACTTTGTGTAGATCAGAAAATTCTGCGAGTTTCTGGAAATGACTACGCAAAATGGTAATTTGTTGATCTAATAGTTTGCTTAGATCTGTCAATCCTCTTCCTCCTTCATACCGTGGCAAAGTTGTACGTTCGACAGAGCTCTATGGTTGATGATTTTGAGCTTTTGTTAGTAAAACTCGAACTTTTCGTTGTAATTGTTCAATGTCACTCTTGCACCAATTAACTATACCCAAAGAGTAACTGAGCACTGAACACGCATAGGTGTTGATAGCCTGAAACAGATTTTTACTGTTTAGTTTGGTTTTCAACAGTCGTCTTACCCTTCTATAAAACTCTGCTGTTAGGTCCTTTTTCATAGTCATGTGATCAATACGTTGAGCCTGCTTCATTCCACGGTATTTATTAGTATGACCTTCCATAGATTCAATTGAGGTGCCATCTCCCATTTCGAAGTGCCCATGCTGTATTTTGCCTTTAACTATATTAATAATTCGGCATTTGTCTAAGCCAAATTTCATATGGTTGTCACTAGAGAACCCTTCTACTATTTTAAGCATATCATGCAGCTGTTGTTTCGTAGCTGCCATCAACTTTAAGTCGTCCATGTATAACAAATGGTTTATCTTTCGATGTTTGGCGTGGGCTTGATTGCAGACAACGGAATCAATTATCAGTTGTTCTTTGCAGCCCATCCAATTTTTCGCGCATTCCTTTTGTTGTTGAGTAATTATGTTGTTCAGCTCACAATGTTTGAAAATTCGATGATTAATGCACGATGTTTTGAGTTTGTATAAGGTTGGAAGGCAAGTGATTGGTCGGTACTTTGCTGGGTCCTGTGCACAAAAGTTGTCCTTTGGTAAGAGGTATGTAGCACCATGCGTAAGGAAACTAGGCATCTTGTGTGGGTGCGTAATTACGTCATTTATAAGGGCTGTTAGTGTTTCGTGGGTTGCGTACAGTTTCTTTATCCAGTAATTTTGTACACCATCTGGTCCTGGTGCTTTCCAGTTATGGAGGTGCTTCATTATGTTGGATGTGTCTTACGTTCTAAATGGTTGGTGTTGCATGGCATCACAGTTCTGAAATGCAGCCTCCTCCTCATAATCCAGCTGGCTCTGGAGTTATAGGAGATTGTTGTGGAAAGCTGTGTTTTCCAGAATTCCTCGATGCTGTTGTACTGTGGTAACTAGGGGCTTCATTATTATTGGTGTTGTTAAGTTTTCTATAAAACCCTTTTTCTGATTGTCGGAAAAGTGTGTTGTCTAGTTTCCGTTGGTTACTGGTTTTGTACCTCCTCAATCGGCTTGTGTAGACTGTCCAGACACTACTGCGATGTGATGTTTTCTCCATCCCACTGGGAGTGTATTCGGTTATTGTCCATGATAGTATTGACAAGCCTTTTTATCCTGTTGTTCCTGACTCCTCGTTGGTATTCGGTCAGTCTTCCAACGTCTTTCCGAAGAGAATTGATTTTCCCTTCAAGTCTTCTTTGCCAAGGTGGTATTCGAGGTGTTTGTCTAAATTGGGGAGGGTCTTGCTTTGGTCTTACTGCGACCCCAATTGTTCTGCAGATGGAAGTTCCAGCACCGTAGATGATTGTGTGTAGCGACTCTAACGTATTAGCACCTAAAACATAGTTTGGCAAGATAAATTTGTTCATAGCCTGCAAGACGATACCCTGTTTCTTAGAAGATCTTAGTTTGGGAAGAGCTGGTCTAGTCAGTGGATCTGCTCCACTATACTCTCTAAGAGCTCCTTCCATTTCTGCTTGGATCTTCTCAAGCAGGTCAGCGTTGGTTGGCTGTTCTTGTTGTCGTTCTTGAGTCTCGTCCGCACTTTATGCCAAAGGTGTTTCAGGCTCTGGATCGATTGTATTTCGACCAAATAGTTCGCGCTCCACTTCGCTCTTTATTCTATCCAGTTGTTCAGGCGAAATAAGGTCATTTCTCAAGATGACACGATATTGATCTGCGACTCTCTGTTCAATAACTTGAAGCTCTGGATACTCACGACAGAACTCTTGATGGAGTATTTGGCGATATCCAGTCTTGTCCTGGTCAAGGTTCGTAATTCTGTAAAACGTGCGCATTATAAATTCATTCACGGGGCCAGTCCATTTCATGCGCTGTCTTTTCAGTCCCGCTTGAGTGAGCGCTGACTGTTGATCCTGCGCAACACTTTCTGCGGGTGGAGTTCTCGTTCTCGTTTGACTCCGTTGGTGATGGTCACGTTGTTGTTGTGACTGTATTGATGGGTGTTGTTGTGGTTCTTCTGGTTCTTGGGCTGTAGCTCTTTGGACGGCAGGGGCCCGCCTCCTCAGCACTGGCTCCAGACATGCCCTGACGATCCCCAGGCAGCGGCTCTTTTCCGAGGCAACTACTCCTTAGCTCCATTTTCATGGGTGGTGTCACCAATTGACCCTGGTGACCCAAGTAACTCGGACCCGTGGGGTTGTCACTTCCCAGATGAAATGATTTAAACCAGACCATCCCGTGCGGGTTGTGGAGAAGGAAGGAAAGGTAGGTAGTAGGTCAGCGGACAGCTGCCCCTTTAGTCGCCTCATACGACAGGCGGTGGATACCGTGGTGCTATTCTAACCCGGCCACCACACGGGTTATATATTATATATTATATTATTATTATCCCGACTTGACCATTCAATGTGATTTCCAAATCATCGTGGACAAGACCTACCTGTTTGAGACAACAACTGTAGCAGCGAAGACCTGGAACACGCAACGATACGGCTAACCAGTCGACACTTCCGCAGAACAAGTCCTATGTCAGGGGTAATAACGTATGTAGAAACATCTCGTTCTTGATTTAATTATTTATCAATTGATACGATTTTTATATTCCCGACTTGACCATACAATGTATGGCATCACACTCCCTCTAAGACACACTATGAGTGCCTTTAGTTGAAAATTCACTAAACCCCAGATATCCTAGATATCAAAAGGGTTTAGCTCTGTGGGAGCCCTTGCCAGGTTTTCCCATGAATTTCCTGACCGTCCGAGCTGTTCCTAACAAGACGGCTTTTTGCATTTGTTTGTAAAGATGTTCGTCCAAACCGAGGTATTTTAAATTGTTTAATAGATGTTTTGGGACTAGTCCTGTCGTTGACATAACAATTGGTACAGTTCGTGTGTTGTCATGTCCCACTGAATCTTTATTTGAAATTCCAAATCTCTATATTTGGTTATTTTCTCAGCTTGCTTGATATTTATATTATTGTTGTTAGGAATTGCTATGTCAATTAAAGTTGTTTTCCGAGAGACTTTATCTACCAAAACTATATCTGGTCTATTGTGAGCAACAGTGCGATCGGTCAGTATCGTGCGGTCCCAGTACAGCCGTATATCGGTTTATTGATAAACTAGGCGAAACTATATTTCAGATCCTGGAAAAACTTGACAAAAAGGAGAAACAACATCAAGAGGAAATCCAACAAAGGTTAGTGAAATCTTTTGATGAAAAACCGAAAATTGGATTAGAGAACTTAGAGAATATCAATTTTGTTTAAAAAACCTCGTTTCTACGTTGAAAAGTGAACACCAAAATCTTGTCAATACCATTGAAAAAAAAACAGCAGAATTTAATTGAAGGGTTCTTTTCGAAATTTGAAATAACAAGACAAAATGATTTTAAAATATTTGAAGAAAAACATGAACAATCTGGAAACAAAATTGAGAAACTAATGCAATTAGTAATTCAAGCTAACAAAAATAGTGATTATAGAATCAGACATAAATGAGATAAACGATGACATAAAGGTCCTAACAAATACCGTGAATATTATTGAAACCAAATTAGATGATATCTATTCCATCCAAAGCCAGGTAAAAGTCGGAACCAGTTCAATTTAAAACACAGTACAAAGTGAAGTACAAGATAAAATCTGTGCTATCCAAATCAAAGTGGAAACAAAAATTAAAAATATGCAGTAAGATTTACAGAGACGGAAATACCAGAACCCCGTGGGTATCAAAGGTTCCTTTAGCAAACTACCCACATTTAATGGTAGTTCATCTTGACCTATGTACAAACAGCAATTTGAAGCCGTGGCTGCAGCTAATGACTGGGACAACCAAGAAACATCTACCTCTCTCGTAATTTCTTTAGAAGGTCCGGTATTTGAGCTCCTCCAAAGCATTCTAGTGGATGAACAAGGTAATTTCGACAAGACCATCGCAATCCTAGACAAACGATACGACAGTAATCTTTGAACCCGGTATACTAAGTGCAACTCAGTTGAGAAACGCAAAAATCTGGAGAAAGTCTACAAAAATTCGAAGCATAGATTAGACGATTAGGGCACCTGTCCTACCCAGATCTACCAGAGGAAACTAAAGGTCTATTGGCCACATAGAGTTTTCATAAACGGTATTAGAAACGTTGAAGTACAAAGAAATCTAAGCCTTAGTAGCATCAAGAAGAGGAATGAAGCTTTGCTCTGGGCTTTGCACGTAGAGGCCGTCATAAACATGTTCTCGCCGTGGGTACAAGCACTTGCTTTCAATCAAGACGAACCAAAACCGTCCGTTCAGGCAGTGTTGACCGGTATAAGACAACTCCTAGAACAGTCACAAGAAACTGACACCAGAAGAGGTGTTACCATTGTGGACGGATAGGGCATTTTCAACGTGACTGCAGAGTAAGGCTATCTAAACGATCAGCGACCACGGGTAACCAACCACATGTTCCGGAACCGTCAACCAGTCAGCATAAGAAATACTTATAAAATGGCAAAAATATGATTGAAGCAGGATATTTAAGCTACTTACAGACAATTCTCAATAACTCAATTGTGCTTTATTTATATATTCATCTGTGGAAAGTGTTGTTGTAACTGTGGCTGGAGGTCATGATTTTTAATAAAAGTAATTCTGAAAGCTGGGCTGTTTTATTTTAGTATTATTTAACAGTTCCTCGAAGTTTCCTTGGACCTCCATCGTCTTGAAGTGGTTGATCTCACAACGTTTCAATAGCTGTGTATCTGCTATCGTCATCAGGTGAATGAAGGAAGGTGAAGTCCAAGGAAATTTCGAGGAACGAGTTACATTGTCTGCCAACTTCAGACTATTATTTAACAGGGCTGTAGTTGAAATCTAATGAGAAAATTTTTAATTAGCTTACTAAAAACGACAAGAATCAAATTTTGATAAAACATCTTCGTTACCGTTCAGATCTTAGTAATTATAATTCAAACGTGTTAACAAAAAATTTTAAAATTTTTTTAGTAGTAACTATTCAACTTGTGACTGAACATTCGATTTAGCAAACTTTCACCCTTTTAAATTAATTAATATCGAAGACTTTATCATTTAGTGTTCTATATAATTGCAAACGTGAACGCACTGAATAATTATTACATGAAGAAACAATCTGATTGTAAGAATGGTAACGTATGATACTTTTACCTCATAAGAAAAAAGCGCAGCAAAACGATTAACCGTAAAAATTGCCAAATTTCAAGATGGAATCTCTGATTTCGTACAGTGCCCAAGAAAGTTTGCGTACGTTTCGAGATGAAATCAGAGATTTGCTGTAGAAATCACGAAAGTTTCTTCATTTGGATTTTGGTTGTGCGGCCCTAACTAATTACAAGAGAAATGTAATCAGATATATCCTTAATTTCATGTAGGGGATTCAGATAAGCTAATTCGGCTCTGTCTTCAAGCAGCCAGAAAATTATCTGACAGTTAAATCTGAGATTAAGATTCATAGTTAATGAGAATCTACTGTAATTATCAAGAAAGTAGATACTTATCGATAATGGCTTGTTTTTGTTACTTTTAATTGACTATAACAAGAATGGAATAATAATGGGGTGCAGCACGGCTATTTATTAGCAAATTATAAAAACTGTAACAACCTGCAATTAAGAAATGTCATGAATTAGCTAAAAATTAATTATTTTACTGTTTGCTTCTTCTTAAATTTCCATGCAGATTCGTCAGTGAGTATTCATCTTCTTTAGTATCAGATGGCCGTGTTAATTGCAGCGGTTTTAACTGCAGCAGTTTTTCTGATTATTCCCTCTTTTCCACTTTCAATGTTTAAGCACTTTCTCGGAAATAACACGAAATTTCTGTATACTCCCAAACGTCTCGGAGTCCAGGTCAGACCCCGTTGTCAATGGCAAAAACACTATGAAAAAAGTCACAATTTGAAAATGTAAAATTAAAATGTTTGACAATATCTATTATTTGACTTATGACGTAACTAAGATAATTTAATTTCATAATATACAGGGTAGCACAGAAAATTCTAGAGATGATATAATAATAAAGTTCTTTTCAAATTTGAAGAATTTAAAAGGGGCGATCTTCAGAATTTTATTTGGCGGTCCTAGGTGCAACTTTGTTATAATTTACACTAAAACTTAAGCAGAATAACAAATTATCTTTCTAGACATTTTAACTAAAACAGAATCGATATTTCAAACAGAAGTTTATAGAAAACCGACTCACACTAACAGGTATCTCAACTTTTACCCGAACCATCCAAATTCAGTAAAAAGATGTATCATGAAATGTATATTTGACAGAGCAAACCAACTGTTCTTAAATTTAATGAATAAAAACTTTTATAAAAACGTACTTTCTGCCAATAATTACCCAGAAAAATTTATTTACAAAGAGTCTTATCCAAATTCAGTAAAAAGAGGTATCATCACATCTCTATATGATAGAGAAAAAAACAGCTGTTCTAACATCAATCAACTCAATGAAGAAAAAACGTTTATAAAAAATGTACTTTCAGCAAATCATTACCAACAACAATTTATTAATAAAGAGTTAAACAAAATCGAATACCAAAACGATCGCTAACAACCAACACCAAACTTCACCAAGCAACATTGACTCCCAAGATAATCACATCACTACAATAACTATACCATAGATACAGGGTCCCTCAGAAAGCAGTCAGTGTATTGAATTTAATAGATGTCGGTGACATCTATCGTCTATTAAGTATATGAAAGCATACTATGCTATAACATATACCATACTCTTGACAGATGGTTCGAGTGTTTTATGTAAAAACACAAGTAAATATATATACAGATATATGTCCACATATTTAGAACTTTATCATTCAACGTATGACAGGAGTTCTCGTCAGATACGCTTCGTTGAATGACAAGTTTGACAAGTTCTAAAGTGAAATACTTGGATGTTATACACATCAGTAAGACAACAGTCAGTGTATTGAACCTAATAGATGTCGGTGACATCTATCGTCTATTAAGTAATTTAAGTATATGAAGGCATACTATGCTATAACATATACCATACTCTTGACAGATGGCTCGAGTGTTTTTGATCGTATTTTTGGCGAATGTACTATCTTATAACAAAGTCGCACCTAGGAACGCCACGTGACATTCTGATGATCACCCCTTTCAGACAGCTTTATTATTATTATTACTATCTTGTCCTTGTTAGTCTGGAGTTCTGACCCATACACGTCGTGGCCCAAAAACTCTACCTCTTTTTGGAACATGGAACACTTTTTAGAGTTAAATCTCAGTTTGACATTCTTAATCCTAGAAAATACTTCGCCGAGGTTCTTCATATGGTCATTGAATATGTGACCCATTACCAAAATGTCGTCGAGGTGTACTAGGCAAGTCCTCCGTGTCAAGCTACTCAGTTACATAACCTTAACGGCAAGACCGTGAATGAAACAGCCCTGTGCTTGTGGCAAAACGCTGTCTTTTTACCTTGAATTACTAATTGCATTAGTCATTCAAATTGTTTCTTATGCTTTTTTTTAATAATATTGCCTTTTTTTCTGCTAAATTGTTTTTCCAGGATCTTAGTTTTTATCAAGTTCTCTGTGACCTGGATTGGATATTATCTGTTCGACATGGGGTTGGAGTTCTTTGGCTAGCAATTTTGCCAAAAGTTGTGTCAAATACCCAATTGAGCTCTGGGACCGATTCTTGAAACCATTCGACGGCTCTACCACTCGACTTCGGACGTATGTCGTATGAAATCTGACATAATTGAAGTTTAAGATATGGGTTAAACTTCATTTATCTCAACTTTTCATGCGACTTACGTCAAAAGTCGTATAGTAGAGGTGTCGAATGGTTCGAGAATCGGGCCCCTGGCATCTTAATGATTTTTCTCTTGGATCATTTGTTTCTGAATATTTTTTTTTATTTATGGGACTGCTTTTAATTTTTGCTCTTGTTTTATCTAAGTACGGTTTATAAGCAACAATGAAAGTAAAAATAAAAACAAGTTCCATAAATAAAGAAGTTCAGAAAACTCCAGAGATAAATCTTCAAGATGACAGTTGTATGGAGTTCCGAAAATTCACAAACCTGGGTCCCCAATAGTGAGTTTAATTGTGTCTCCAACACAACTTGTGACGAAGTCCCTAGCCAAAAAACTCCAACCCCATGTTGGACAGATGACATCTTATGTCAAAAACCTTGTATATCTCCTGAATATAATCCAGGATGTGAATGTAGATAATGACAATATATTAGCCAGTTTTGATGTACTCTCACTTTTTACAAAATTCCCATTAACAGAAGGCTCCCACTACATTGAAAAGAAATACCATTCACCAGAGCACATCATCAACCTAGCAAATCACTGCCTAACAAACACATCTTTTACATATGCGGTTCAAAAGTTGAAACATATTGAAGGGTCAGTACTGGCAAACGTTTTCATGGAAAAGGTCGAAATACGAGCTGTTTGCAATACGTAGATGACAACTTCATAATATGGCCACATGGAGAACAACAACTACACAATTTCTTAGTGCTTTTAAATAAAGTACAATCAAAAATCATTTTAAACATGGGAACAGAATAAAACGGGCAGTTCCTATATCTCGACCAACTCATATAAAGAAACAGGAAAATTACCATATTACCCATACCTAAACACAAACTCCCACCACTATCCACCACAGTTATTCACAGTTATGAAAACATTGAGACACAGATCCCAAAATCTAATTGACAGTGAAAACCGCATCAATGAAATCACTACAATACAGAAGGCATTAGCATCGAACGGGTACAATTATACCATTATACGGAGAGCACTTGCACAAACTACGGATGATATTTCGTCAGCTGTTCACCCCTTTTTACGAAGAACAGAATTGGGAAGATCCTAATGAGGAATAAACTAAAAAATGTTGGCTACACTTAACTCCTAAGGATCACATTACTTTTGAAGACCAAGGTGTATTCCACCCACCTGGAGAGTTGTACTGGCGGTTCGGTATATTTCTGACAATAATCCAGTAGCACAAAGAAACAGAGAATCTACTCACGACAACGAACAATACTCCAATCACGAGCGGACCATTGACCCCGTCTAAGAACGAGAGCTCTGATTGGCCGAAACACACCGCCCATCTCGACGGATCGCATAAACGCAAAGACGTGCAACACTGTAACATGGAAAACAAAATAGGGAAATAAGTACCAAACTATGGACTAGCAATAAGAAATTTGTAAAAACAATTTATAATAAAGATATGACTAACTAAATGGCAACAGTGACGATATAGTTTTTACCACGCTCACAGAAACAATTTTCCGAAGATGAGTGCGATCTCGTCGAAATGTTAATCAGTGTATGTAAATAGTAAAATTAAGAGATTATAGAGTGGAGATGTTTGCGACGTTATTTTACTTGCTGCTAAGTACGGCCTCTTCGATCCTTATGGATAAACCTAGAAGTGAAATCAAAGGCTATGGTAAAATTATTTTTACCAGGAATAAACTCAATGGACAACTCCAGCCTCTACTGAAATTATATTATGCCGATAAACCTTTTTAGTTGTTTTCAGAATGATATTTCTCTACTTTTCATTCGTGATTTTGTTTTGTAATAACACTAAAGTTCGGAAAAGTCGTTATGTTTCAAATCGTTTCAAGGTCTAAATGAGACCCCGCTCTCAATTGCAAAAAACAATGAAATTAAAATAAAATTAAGTTTGGCTATGTCAATTATAGAAAGTGCCCACTCCAAAATGTTTTGAGACAAAGACAAAAATCAGTCTCCTCCTTATTTGTAAATGTCATCATTCGAGAATTAGATTTGACCTTTCAGAGAATATATTTACTGTTTTTTATTTAATTTCAGGTAGACTAACCAAGCAGTGGCAAGACATCGGCTTTCAGGGTGATGATCCCAAAACTGATTTTCGGGGAATGGGGTTATTGGGCTTGGAAAATCTCTTATTCTTCGCCACTGAATATCGTACACCAGCTCAACATGTTTTGTCACATTCACACCATCCTGTGCATGGTTATTGTTTTGCAATAGTAGGAATAAATTTAACCAGTTTAGCATGGGTACTACTTCGAGATGGTAGCGCGAAAACTTATATTTATAATATTTCTAAAAGTTTACCATCTGTAAGACTTTTTCACCAATTTTACAGTTATTTATTCTACCAATTTGATAGGTTTTGGTTAGAAAGTAAACCTAAGGATATTATGGAATTTTCTAATATTAAAAATAAGTTTGAAAATAATATTAGAATTAGTCTGAAAGATCCTAACACGGTGTTCAGGATCGGGGTTATAGTGGATAATGTTTAAATTTCATTTTGCAATTGTTGTTGGTAAGTGTTAAAGTACAATTAGTAGAGACTTTAAAGCAATTTGACACTTTTATTTTTTTAAGTTACTTAATAGTCTCTATACATGTGATGCGATGTAGAAAATGGCAAGAAATTTCGAAAAGACTGTCGAGGAGTTATTTGATTATTTTGCCTGTTCTTTAATAATTAAGTATTGTAAATAGCGAATAAAGTGTAGTAAGACAATTTCAAAGTTATGAGGATTACTGGTTCTCTGTACAGAAATTCGTCTCCATTGATAGTCTAAGAGAAATATATGTCTAGAGTATGATCAACCAGTATTCCGGTATTTAAGTAGTGTTTTCTATATTGTGTGATGCTTATCTGTGTTTGGAGATGTTAAAACTCCAACTCTAGAGCCGTCGTCAATCGCTGTGTGTTATGGCTAGCGGTTGCTTCTTAAATTTTCGCTTTGATAAAAAAAATTATTACTGTCAAAAATGTGAGAAGACAAACCCCAAATGAACAGGTAAAATAAACAAATAACAGAACTATAAGAGCTATATTAATCGAGTTAGGACAATTGTTTAGAACCATAAAATCTATTCATCAGGTGGTGACAGTATCATAACGATACATTCGATTTTGCCGAATATATTACAACACAGAAAATTGCAGTTTCTGCTACTTTTTACATTTGTATCATTTCCAGCATAACGTCAAGCATTCATTCATGCCATTAATTTGGAATATATTTTGTTTATTGTTTCCATCAAGAATGTATCTCACAATATCATATTTTCATTTTATGCACTAAACATTTTCAAAATAAAATGCCATTAAATCAAAATGTTGTCTCAGAGACGTTTTGAAAACTGTTTTCATTGGAAGGATTTGATTAATACCTTGAGTCAATTATATAATTTGTAATTCTAAATTTATTTTCAAAATAGCTAGTACACATAAAATTATGGGAAGCAGTGAAATTGTATTGACGAAAACTGTGATGTATTGAATGACTCTGTAAAACATAACTATTAATGATACTTTAATTATTTTTAATCTTGCCACATAAAAAATCATCTTAACACTATTGTATGAATTGTATTTTTTATTTTAGTAAATTATTTCCCCCTATGACACAATTTTTTTACTTACAAAGAATACCTAAACTGTTTCTGAATTTACATTCTCTGTCCTAAATTATCAAATATCTTCTGTTGTCGGTAATCATTTTTCAAATACTAGCATATGGAATAAGACGCTCTAACTGATAAGAGTTAAAATTAAAGAAAGTATGAATACCCAAGTTTATTAAAAAGCTTTAACTATTTGCTGAGAAGACAAACATATGTGTAGAATTCAACACATCCCATTGAATACTTAACACAATAGACGTTTTACAATCATATTTTTCTAGTAAGCTTTAACATAGTGCCCTTTTCTATCAACACTCCTTTCGTTAAAAGAGTTGATATCATCATACAAAAATCTCAACACCTTCTCAGTAACAGTTATCTACGAATGACAGTGCTAAAACAAATTGAGAGACCTACAATGCAATCACTTCAGGAACAGTGTGTTACTTGCTAGTAGATGTAAATCTAAAAGTTTTTATTAGTGTTAATATCTAGATATTATTAACACTAAGGATGTCATTTGTTGCTTCTAGGTTTATGTAAAGCTTCTTCTGAATACTTCGAGTTTTTTTCTTAATCTCCATAGATTCAAACCAGTTCAAACTCCAACAAAAACCTAATTGGATACGTAAAATTAACATGAAACTTATGCGAGTGTTTGGTGTTGAAATTCAACATGTCACACACAACACACAACCAAAGTAAATCTGAACTACCCAGAGATGAAACAATGACATTAAAGAGATTTAACAAAAATAACGGAAAAAAGAAACGCTACCATAGTTTTAGATACCTACAAAATAAAAAATTGTTTTAATCTGAATGAATTTTCAACATGTTGAGACCGAAACAATCATCACAAAATAAAAACATTTACACATAATACAAGGACAGGCAAATTGCTATAAACTGGACAACTCACATGGAAAAAATTACCAAGACTAGATGCGTGTTTATGGCAGAAACTTCCGAGCAACACGTATGATGTTCGGATATAATACTTAAGTTGCGAGCATTTCGACACATGGACGAACTGTATAATAGCTCGTTTACATTATGCCTCAATCCCCGCTGCTCGAGCTGCCGGCAGGCTACCGGAATTATTGCCGAAATGGGGTCGAAATCTCGTCTATTTTATGCCGAAGTGGACCGGAAAGTAGGCAGGTAAGTATGAAGAGCAGTATGTAAACACCATACTTCTCCTAATGTTGCGACTGCTGCTGGCACTGCTTAATGCTCCCCAAAAGAGCGGTTTTTGAGCGACAGACAAAGGACTGACCCGTTCATCGATCGTTTATAGTTCAGGTAATTTAAATAAATGCTGAACAAAATTGTTTTCTGGTCTGGCTTCGGCCCGTTCATCGGTGATTTATAGTCCAGGTGATTTAAATATATGCTGGACAAAATTGATATCTGCAAAGGAACAATTGTAGGCATGTGCCACAAAATTCAATATTTTTTATCAAGGGATATTTTTTATTAAACAATAAAAACCTTCAAATAAGGCCAAACATTTAGTTTATTATTTTGCAATATCTAATCGTAAAATCGTCTGGTAAAATGGACATTGTTGAAGATAATTAAAAAATCCACAAAATAAGCTACACTAAGTTTAATTTCTTCATTTTTTAAATAAAATACTTTAAACAAAGGGCAAACAAGGCAATTTTTTACTTCTAAGCTGTTTAGTTTTACTTTTAACCTTTTTTAATATTAATAATGTAGATTTTAACAAACCCAATCTACGCTGTTAGTTGTAGGTTCAGTAGTTTGATTAAAAATATTAAGTTAATTTTAATTTTATATTTCAATGTTATAAGAGAATCCAAAGATTAAAGCTATAATTAGGTAATATGAGTTATATAATATAAAATCACTATTAAATAAAATATCAAAAACTAGTGTTTAAAATAACAGATATTTGCTTATTTTATAAATAAACCCCAGAGATAGCATAATTAAAATATGAAATTATTTTTGGAGTTGTATTTCTTGCCTTGTAAAGCGGTGTAATTGTAAAATTCTAAAATATAAAATAAAATCAGCTTTTGTTTTTTTTTTCTAAATTAAGTGAAAATTTGTGAAATCAGGAAAATGAAAGTTTCTCGTAGATCACTTCTAAAATGTATGTTAGAGTAAAGCTTATGAAAGTTGAAAGTAAGGTCTATCGAATGACAGCATCAAAGTTGTAAAATATTGTTTTGTTGCTGTGCATGTTGCAAAAAACCCTTGAATACTGAAACACTGTGACCGCTTTTGTGTTGCGAAATTATGCAAGTCTCTACAAAAAACAAAACCTGATTTTTTAAAATATTTTCGATTTTTCCATAAACATCGTTTTAACATGCAAGAAAAACAAGTAAAAAATATAATACAACAATGTATCGGTCTTTCACTGCCTTTTCGATATTGTAAAAAAAGTACAGGTCCATATTAAAAAAAATAACGACCATTTATTATTTTCAAAGGTACTGTGAAAATATTATTCCTGGAGATAAAAAAAAATATTGTGAAATTAAGAGATGTATCCTTACGACTATAGGTTTTTTAATAATAATCGCGTTTCGTTACCCCAAACAGTAAATTGACATAATACGAGTTTTCTTGTAATGATGCCTTAAACATTGATTTGTTTTTTCAATTTTTTGATTCGATTTTGGATTTTTGAAACTACCAGAAATACTAACATTTTTATTGATCAAGGTATTTACTCTTAAAGGAAATTGAATACTCTATAAAAGACATTTCTTAACATTTTTCATTAAATTCACTATTTTTATTCTTATTCAGAAATAATTTTGAATTTAATTTCAACTTCGAATAATTTTAATGTTAATAATGTTTTTGTAGAATATTAAATTTCCTTCAAGAGTAAGTATTTTGATTAATGAAAATATATATATTTATGGTATAACTAAAATCCAAAATCGAACACTGGCTGAATGTAACACTCACTCTCGCCCGTACTGCCAGTCAGTCCTTTGACGTAAAAACCGCTCTTTTGACGAGTATCAGGGAGTGCCAACAGCAGTGACATTAACTAGAGAAGTATAGTGTTTACATTCTCACACTGCCGGCTGCCCTGCGTAAATCGCTGCTCACTTCGGCATAATCTAAACGAGCCATAAGAATAATACATTTTCATTTAAATTGACACCTAAAAGTTATACGAATAAAATGAACGGGTACGCGTTGACTTAATAAGCCAAAAATATGTTTAACTAGTTAACCTGACAGACGTTGCCTTGTCCAAACGTTTTATAAAAATTATTTGGACGCCATCACGCGTACGTTTAACACAACTTAACCTCTGAATAACGTGTGATTATATTTGTACACTGTTTTAATTAATAGTAAGAAAGAAAAAAATCAAAATATGTTTCTGACAGGTTCATCTAAAATATGCATATGTATTATTATATTACATATCTCAAACAACAACGCCCATAATTAAAAATTAAAACAAGATACATCTCCATAGAGGAAGAAAACAAAGTGATAGAATATCAGTGATCAACCTCGCCCCAGAAGTATTCTTCAAGGAATTGAACTCAACAAATGTAGGAGTTGCATTAAATGAGTAAAGGAGAACGGCTCTCAATTTTAAGATTCACAGATGATGTGGTCCTAATTGCCGTAAAAGAAGAAGGATATTAGAACTAGGAAATGATTCGAGAAATATAAGACCAAAAATTAATGTAAATAATACGAAATTATGAGCTCAGAAGAGATACAGATTACAATAAATGTATTCTATGGACAATATATAGTAATTGGTAAACGAAACAACGACAGCGAAATTAAAATAAGAAAACTCTTAGGATGGGCTGCGTTCGGAAGGCTCACAGATTAAAAAATAAAAAGATACCTTAACATAACGAATCAACTAAGACTAACAGAGAGGGTAATGTAAAGATTGATGTTGAACATATCACTGAGGGACCAACATCGTAATGATTTAATTGATAAGGCAAAAAAAAACAAAATCAGAAAAAAATGAGAGAATTACTGGTATGAAGTGCGGGGAGATGGTATGATGGTATAAAAAGAACGGCAGAACTGAGATGGATAGAAGGAGCATAGAACAGAGAGCTGGAGGAGAAAGACCTATGCTCAATACGAGGCGCAAAAAGTCTCATACAAAATTATCTGAAGCCCATATTAGCACTGTATGACTTTTATTCCTTGAGCTATTCCCTACTTACCTTAAAATTTCATCTCAGTTCGTCGAATGAAATCGGAGCGGAAAACTGCCAATACCTGCACTTTTAGTTCACCATTATATCTTTTCCAATGCTTCCAGAATTACTTCATTTTTTCCTACCGTGAGTAGCCTACTTTATAATTCACAGTACTTTCAAACGTTTCGGAGTCTAGGTCAGACGTAAGTAAGAGAATTTAATTTGATAATATACAGGGTAGCATAGAAACTTCTAAAGATCGTATAATAATAAAGTTTTTTCAAATTTGGGTGGTGCTCCTAGACCAAAAATGCGATCAAAGAATATTCTTGATTCAACAAACCCATTAAAATCATAGGAAAAACCTTGTGAACTATCCCGATATTGGGTTGTTCATAAGGACATGACCATTAACAATTTCTTCCTTAATCATCGGCAACCAGGAACAATTGAACTCCACGGAGGTTGTAGCGATACAATCATTTAACAAAATTAAAGCACTCTATTAGTTTTCGTTTCGTGTTGTGTTCTTCTTTATGTAACCAATTCATGGAAGGGACATTATTCTGATAATTCTGAGAATTTCCCGATGGTTCGTGGACTTACCAGACAATTCGCAAAGAAATATATAAATATGAACAGCTGGCGATAGGAGGCATTCAGTTTTCGACGGTCGTATCATATACTTAAGTAGAAATAAATTGTAAAATAGTTGTGTTAAAGTAGTGGAAATAAATTAGAGTGAGTTGGACTGTGTTTTTAAATAAATCCAAGAACTGAACAGAACCCGTGTGTGAAAATAAAAACGTTACAGCATTTTATGACCAAGGTCCCAAGCATGATCACAAATTTTGAATTTTTCAAACTGTCGTTTTTTAATGTAATTTTTGTGTTCGTTTATTCAAACATTTAGAGGTATAGAGGTTTCTCCAATATACAATTTATTACAATCACAAGGGATTTTATAAATGCAATTTTTTGTATTTTGAGTTTAGTTTCTTGGTTTTGTTTTTGATATAATTGATTTTAGTGTACTTCTTGTTTTAAATGATGTTTTTAACCGACTTCCAAAAAGGAGGAGATTATCAATTCGCCGCGTATTTATTTGTTGTATGCATGTTACCTGATTTCTTCTCCTGTTATGCACCGATTTGGACGATTATGGTCTTGTTTAATAGAGTATATATCTGGATTGGTGAAACTTGAAATTTGGGAATAGAATTCTTTTGAGAAAATGCTGGAATTTGTGAATGAACACATGCGTGCATAAAAATCGACCAACATACTTAACATATTGGTCGATTTTTATAAAACCCTTTGTCGATGTGGATAGTTTTTAAGTGTAGTCTATTAAAGAAGATCCTTTTCTGCGACTTGCAATATACAGTTTTGCAGAAAATCGCCGAAAATGCAATATTCTTATCAATAATTCCATCGAAGTGACGTAACTGACATTTCCTCATAAATATTTTAATTCCAACACAATAGTGCGGGAATTGCAGGTACTGGAAATTTTAATTGAGAATTTGAAAATTTTCTATGTACATCCCAAGCACATATCTCCTGAAACCAATGGGTACCAAGCCCATTCTATTTGTATACCTGGCAAATACCGATTTAAAACAAAGTTTTTAAATTTTGCTTTTGGTGTCACCTACTCCCGGCCTAATAGAAAATTCAGTAACAACACATAGCAAGCTCTAAACTGCTATTTGGTACGATTATACACAGGGTGTTTAGTTGTAGCAAACAAAAAAAAAGTAAAAAGTAAAAAAAAAAAGTAAAGTGATAAGAGCAATAACAATAGCACAGATTCATCGGTCGAATTCATATCGATATATAAAATAACTAATTTATCATTTCTTAGTGCAAATTTCACAGTGGATTCAATTATACTGTAAACTTTTCCAGAAGTGTTTGTTCATCACAGTAAGTTAAGAGCAATCACTCCTAATATTAAAAGTTCAATTTAATATGTAGTTTTGGGAAGTTCTGACTGCTATGATTGACTAATACAAAGTAAATAATACACATACATACTGTTATGAGAATTCATCCGACAGCTGGTGCAATCGGCTATCAACCAATTCGTGGAAGAGACATTATTCCGATACTTCTGGGAATCCGAAATGTTTCGTCTCTCAACAGGCCGACCGCTGCCGTTACTGGGAATTCCCTTAAAGCTTCCAGAACATGAAAGTAGTTTCCCGATAGTTCGTTGACTTGCCAGAATAATTCCAAGAGAAATATATACATACGGACAGCTGGCGATGGGACTCATTCTGTTTTCGACGGTCATATTGTATAGTTAAGATAAAATGTAAATAGTTTCTGTGAATATAAATTGTGTTAAAGTAGTGCAAATAAATTAGAGTGAGTTGGACTGTGTTTTTAAATAAATCCAAGAACTGAACGGAACCCGTTTGTGAAAATAAAAAACATTACAATACAGTGCAAATAATTATATAACGTATCCGTCAGTAGTTGAATATATATGATAGTGAAATTATAGAGCGGAGTAGAATAGGGTGGTTAAAAAATGTTAAAATAAAGGTATACGTATGAGGTAGAGTATTAGCAGTTGAATTTATAAGTTGCTTAGAATATAGATTGGAATGAAATTACGGGTATACAGGGTTATTAAAAAAGTTATATTGGGTGGCAATAATTAGATTTTTTTCTTTTAGTGCGTAGCCGAACTTTCAATAAGGGTGTAGAGGAGTTATTGTTATACAGGGTGCAGGGGTACAGGCAGCCGTATGTACAGGATGGTTCGAATATAGGGTGAAGTGGGCGAAAAATGTGAAATTTAGGGCGGAGAAAAATAATTGTTATACAGGGTGGTTAAAAATGTTAGAATAATGTGATACTTATAAGGTAGTAAACAGAGTGGTTGAGATATATTGTGAAGTGCAATTATTACAAAGTGTTTTAATAGAAGAAAATTGAAATTAAACTGATTCATTTCGTCATCGAAACAATTAGTTTACAGAGCAAATGTCCGCTGCTAAAATTGTCGTTCTTTCTATTAATTAACATAGTTTAAAATTTATATTTAGCACATTAAAGCTTAAAGTATACAGATATATATACACGTTATTCATAGGTTAAGTTGTGTTAACGTGATGGCGTTCGGTATTTTATTGATTTCTTTCATATAATGTCATCAAAACTGTCCAAATAATTACAATCTTTATAAAACGTTTGGACAAGATCATGTCTGTCTGGTCAGTGAGGAAAACATATTTTTGGCTTATTAAGTTAACGCGTACCAGTTCATTTTGTTACTTACTTTTACCTGTTAATTTAAATGAAAATGTTTCATTCTGAAACGTTTGGGGTTTTCGATATTACTTGGTCTATTAAGGTTATACATAGAAAATAAAAAATAAAAACTACCCGAGTTGAAAAAAACTAAAGTTGTAAATAAAACATTTTTTTTAAAATATAACCGACTTCCAAGTATAACTAAAAAGTTGAAAATAATTATAACAAAATACAAACCTAGACAATAAATAACACATTCAATGTTGTTAGGTACCTACACACAAAGTAAAAAATGTAAACAGTAAAAGGTGCTCATTCTATACAAATTAATTACCTATCTAGTATATTTTCGAAGTCGGTGCCAAGCAAACATCAAGTTTGATGAAGTTGTAGATTAGTACGCAATGCAACATTTCAAATTTGCTTGGCACCGACTCCAAAAATACACTAGATAGGTAGGTAATTAATTTCCAAATCCAAATCGTCAGCATTGAAACAAAGTATTCTTGAGATAAGACTCCAACAGTTGTTTCACTGCTGACGAGGCGTCTGCAGTAATATTATAAATACAGGACACTTATAGTTTCAATTATTATTATTGTATTAACTTTTCACATACGAGTATCTAGTTCAAGTAAATTTTGTAACTCAGTTTTTGAAATAAAGTTTAAAAAAAAATTTGAGTAAGCGTTCTAACATGTATATCTTTTCGTTCTTTTCTATTATAGCGTTTTAACTTTTGGACAGGGTCTAACACTATAAACATTACTTGCCTCCGTTACAACCGAATTATCGTGCCAACGTACAATTAAAATTTTTGATACAGATTCATATGCTGAAATATACGATCTGCGGTCTTTCTTACCAAATGATTTACAATTTTCCAATGGACACTTATTTGTTCTATTTTCTCGGATTGTACTGGTGACAAAATAACCATTGTTTTTAAATGTACGAAAAACTTAAATGAAAAAAAAAGTTGTAAAAAATTTCGTGATTCAGTGGCTTATTGACAACAGAAAGTAGATTGTATGATCTGTGAAGTAGACTCATGACAACATCACCGCCAAGACCAAGGTTAGAATGACTTTGACTTTGAGCAGCACCATATGGAAGTGAATAAAATAGGTACCCTTCAGATGAACAAAGGCACCACAGTTTGAATCCAAAACGAAATGGTTTTCCATTTATAAACATTTTGCAAGAGTGGCGTGCAAAGTAAAGTACCATTTGTTCGTCTATGGATAAGTTGAATGAAAATATTTCAAATTGTAATTTTTTAAATTTATTGTATCAAAAAGTGGTCTAACTTCCTTTGACCTCATCAGTAGACTAATAATGCTGAATATGTGGCGATGAATGGTAACCCGAGAAAAGCAAAATTCCTATAAAATTTAAAAGTTCGTTTTTTGAAAATGAGAATTCATGGCGGTTATAGAGCATATTTTATAGAAAAATTTAAAATCAAATCTATAACTTCGTCATCAAATATATATATTTTATATTCACTTTGATTCAATTCACTTTTTAAAAAAAATTATTTATTTAGAAACATACAATATTAAAAGTGAACAATTAAAATAGTTAAAGTACTTGAATAACTTAATGCTATAAATGATATTATTTGAATGACTTAGTACTAAAAGAGATATTATTTGAATGACAACACGAGAACGTTTCCAGTTGCTTTTATAACATTAACAAAAGTGCTGATGCAAGTCAGCGTTTTTACTGGGTAAACGGACTCGTGTAGGTTTCCGGGAAGTTTTTTGCATATAATTCAAGATGAAATTTGATATCCCTGAGAAGTCACGTACGCTTTAAATTCCGTTGACTTCTCGACTGTGTGAACTAAGTGCTGATATATTTTGCATATAACAACTCCCCTTACATATCAAAAGTTGATGCTATAACATCAACTTTTTGGAACAGAAACATAAAATAATATAAAATGATGTTTGAATGGTATGAAGAATAATAAGTAATAAGTGTATAAAATATGAATAAAATAAAGTAATTGGTAAAAATCAAATTGATATTTGTAAAATAAAATCAAAATATGTTAAAATAAATGAGCAATAAAATAATACGAGTAATAATTAAATGCTTAACCTAAACATATCAAAAAAATAAAATATAAAATAAAAGGAAATGTGAATAAAAATAATGTGTAGAAAAATAAAAGGTTAATGATATAAATCAATATTAAAAATGGTGTTTTTAGAGAACATAATTGGTATACCTAAACTTGCGTCTCTAAGCTTTGTTCTGTTTTCAAAACAGGCCTAAGCTTGGGGAAGAATTTGAGTCTTGGCTGAGGCACTGAAGTCTGGTCAGGATTGCAGTCCTTTGGAGGTTTTACCATCCTCTTTTTGACAGCTTGGAAGGTGATGAGTGCTGCTATGATCATGAGAGCAGCTATGGTTGTATAGGTAAACCAAGAGATATTTTTGGTTACAAACGGCTGGTTTATGAGACCATCGAGGTCTCTGGAATATTGTTCCAATTTGTGATTTGCTACGTCTAATTCTTCTACGTTAAGCGTGTTCAGCTTCAGGGGCTGAAGTTCAGGAATTATAATTTTTTCTGGCACTGCGTCGCAACAGTTGAACGGCACTGTTACTGGTTGGAAGGTTTCTAGAACATCGGTTTGTTTACCAGATTCGGCTTGAACTTTTGTAATTCCTATAAACGCACTACACTCTGATTGAAGAGTCAATATGGAGTTGAGGGAGATTGTAAGAGTTTTTGGGTTTGTTTGAGCGCAATTCACTGTAACACTTATGGGTTCAGAAGTAATTATGAGCCATGTATTGGGTTCTAGTTTTTGAACGTTGTATCCTTGAGTGAATATTAGTGAGCTTTTACAGTTGTCGGGTACCTTCTGGACATTCTTTAGAAGTTGAGCTTCACATAACGCGTTTGTGTCAATAGGGTATGCGTAAAGTTCAGAACACAGTTTCTTACGAGTGGATAACGGTTTACACGCACTTAAGTCTTTGATCGGAATAAACATTAAAGAATCATCATTCTTTGCAAGATATTTTTGAGTGAAGGATAGCATATGATGTAAACCTGTTCTTTCATCGTATATAGGGATAGGATATAAATGAAAGACTGTGTAAGGATGTTGTTCGACTAAAGGGATTCTTAACACAAATATAAGATCGGTATATGTTTGAAATGCCTCTAGTTCAATAATTTCCAGATATTGTGCGATGCTCGAGTACTTTACAGCCAATGGAAGGTTACTTTTGACTAAATTTTGCGATATTTCCTGTAATGAGGTAATAAGATGTTCTGGTGTTAAAATTGAAGAGTGAATTATTTTCAGACGCGCGAATGTGATAGAATTTAAAACATCATTTAAATTATCTTCTAAGTAGAGATAATTCTCCATAAGTTTTTCACACATTTCAAGTAGTGCGAGTTTTGATTCGACGTAGGCGACCTTATCATTAATTTTTCCGATAGTGTTTTCCAGCTTTATCATGTTATCGTTAAATAGTTTCTCGTCAATTCTAAGATTTTGGATAGTTTCGTTGAAGTTTTTAATTACGGATGTGGTGACACTTATTTGGTTTTTTTGTAAGTTCTCAATTTGAAGTTGGCCTTGATTTAAGCGGTTTATGCTTTCGGTAAAGTATTTTCCGTCGGCGGCGTCTAAATTGCCGGTGATTGCCTTAAAAAGGGTACCTGCCCCATCAAGTATACCTCGTTTGTGTCTTTTAGTGTCCATGTGAATGTCAGTAAATTTCTGTTTGATTGAGTTAGAAATTTGATTGAGAAGGTTAATGTGGGTTTGTACGTCTGCGCGAAAGTAGTTCATAGCAAAAGAATTGAAGTTAACAGTTTTTACAAGAGTTTGTAATATTCTGTTATTTGTTGTAAATACTTGTTCTAGTGTAGAAATGTTTCTGTGTACTAAAAGTGTCCATTTATCATTGGATACAGTTATTTCTGCTTCGTTATGGAAGTAGATACCTAAAGTATTGTTTATTGGTTGTATTTGAAATTGGGGTACTGCTGACCCGAACAGCAGGCAAAACCTGAAACAGAAATTAACTTTCTGAGAACGGTTTCATTCGGTCGAAATTAACTTTTGATTTTTGGTTAGTTTTAGGGTTTAGTACTGTTGCGGAGTTTCTGTGAATCTCCAGGATTTCGAAAGGACCATTGAATTTATTTTGGAGTTTGTCCTTGATCTGGGATTCTTTAATATAGACTTTATCGCCTATTTGATAGTTAGGGAGATTTTCAGAAACGTGTTCATCAAATCTGACTTTCGCTTTATGTTTTTGGATTTCCGTTCTTTCGCGAGCAATTTTATAATAGTGAGAGATACGATTATTGAGATCTCTGATGTACTTAGTTATCAGGGCTTGTTGGTTGTAGAGAGTTTCTGGAGTCCTACTCGAAGTATGTCCATAAACAAGTTCGTAAGGGGTGAATCCATGAGTTTTGTTTACAGAATTGTTATATGCAATGATTGCATAAGGGAGGATGTTAAAAGGGTGTTCGTCAGGATTTTCTAGTTTATGGATTCTAATCATCTCTAATAAGGTCGAGTGGAATCGTTCTAATGAACCGTTTGACTGGGGATGTCCCACACTAGAATAAGATAGTTTGATGTCAAATAGTTTACACAAATCTCTCATTAGTGTGTTGTCGAATTCCCTGCCATAATCACAATGTATCCGTAATGGAGTACCGAAGTGTTGGAAATAGAGTAGTAAGGTACTAACAACGGTTTTTGCGGATTTGTCGGTTATGGGGTATGCCTGAGAGAATTTTGTTAATTCGTCCCGGATAGTTAATGCGTAGTTTTTTGTCGGGACTTCTAGAATATCGATGTTGACGCGTTCAAAGGGTGTCCGTGGGGTTTCAGTAATGACAAGTGGGCTGTCGAGATTTTTCCGGTAAACTTTTGCTCTCTGGCAAGATTGACAGTTTTTGATAAAATTGTCAACGTCCTTAGTCAGTCCTTGCCAATTGTATTTTTCTTTTATTCTGCGGATAGTTTCATTGATACCACGGTGTATATTATTTTTGCCGTTATGGAATTGGTCGAGGATGATGGGTATTTGGTCTTTCTCAACCGTTTGGACGATATTTTGGCAAACTTTCCATTTGATATCGATTTCGGAAAAGATAAACGAAAGCATTTCCAAAATGGGCAGTTCAATGTTATTCTCAACACAGAATACTTCATTTTCAGTAAACACATCTCTACTATTATACAGAGATGCGAAAAGAATCTCGTTGACTATTTCTGGGTCAGAAGGGAGAGGGACGATGTAATAGCGTCTTTTTCTGACACTTTTGCTTGCAAAGACATTTACTCTAGGGGTACGGAAATCGGCATTTTCCTCAAAAATGTCTTCGATGATGTCATGGTGAAAATTTTTCATGAGAGAGCCTTGGGGAAATACTAAGATGTTTTTGTTTCCTCGGTCTAGGAGTTGGCAATTAGAAAATTGAATTTTGTCGTAATCTATGAGAGAGACGGTTTGATATCGCTCGACAAAAGTTTTAAATTCTTCGGAGATATGTTGGAGATTAATGGGACTTCTCGTCTGGGGTTCTTGTGAGTCATCGTCAGTTTCGTTTGTTGGGAGTACTGTAAATGGTTTTAGATGATTATTTGCTTGAAATGATATGTATTCATTAAAGTTGTTAACTTTAATGCGAGAGAGCGCGTCGGCGTTTTTATTTACTTTGCCCGGTTTGTAAATTATTTGATAGTCGTACTCCTCGAGCTTAAGGCGCCATCTTGCAAGTCTACTTCCAGGATCCTTTATAGAAAACAGCCAAGTTAACGGGCGGTGATCGGTCAGAAGTAAAAACTTACGGCCAAAAATTATCGGACGAAAGTGTTTAACCGCCCACACTATTGCAAGGAGTTCTCGTTCTATGGTTGAATACTTAGTTTCAGCATTGCAGAGAGTTCTGGAGGCATAGGCTACGGGTAAATCTTTACCTACGGGGCCTTGAGAGAGCACTGCGCCGATAGCAAATGAACTGGCGTCGGTTGTAAGAATAAATGGCTCTTCAAAATTAGGGTATATGAGTATGGGAGTAGAAGTAAGGGCTCTTTTTAATTCGTCAAAAGATTTGACACATTCTGAATCAAACTGGAAAGGTGTGTCTTTTTGAAGTAATCTTGTCAAAGGTTTTGAAATCTTGGCGAAATTGGGGATGAATCGCCTGTAATAACCAGCTAACCCTAAGAAGGACTTGATATCTTTTGGGTTTTTTGGTTGGGGAAAATTTAAGATACAATCTACCTTTGAGGGGTTAGGCTTCACGCCTTCGGGAGTTATAAGGTGGCCAAGATACGCGACCTCTTTGCGAAGAAACTCGCATTTGTCGGGTTGGATTTTTAGATTGGCTTTTCGCAATCGTTTGAAAACTTCAGAAAGTCGGGCTATGTGCTCATGTATAGTCGGAGAATAAACGATAATGTCGTCCATATAGACTAAACATCTCTCGTTTTGAACACCTAAAAGAATATTATCCATTACCCTTTGGAAGGTGGATGGAGCGTTTTTAAGACCGAAGGGCATTCTAACAAATTCGAAATGGCCATTATCAACTGTGAATGCTGTTTTTTGGATGTCTTTAGTATCGATTTCGATTTGGTGAAACCCTGAAGCTAAGTCGAGAGTGGTGAAGTATTGGCATTTGCCAAGTTGGTCAAGTAAATCCGAAATGTTCGGCAGGGGATATTTGTCGTCAACAGTAAGTTCATTTAATTTACGATAATCGACGACGACACGCCATTTTTGGGTACCAGATGCGTCTAGTTTTTTGGGAACTACCCAAACCGGGGATGGCGAATTAGACGGACGTATAATGCCTTGGTCAAGCATCTTTGATATCTGACTTTTTACCTCTTGTTTGTGTATTTGGGGGTACCGATATGACTTTGTGAAAGAGGGTTTTGCGTTATTAGTGTCTATAGAATGTTTGATTTCGTTTGTAAAGGTCAGTTGGTCACCTTCTAAATAGAATATGTCGGAATATTCGAGGCAAAGTTGAGAAATAAGTTCGGCTTCCTCCTCGTTCAGATGTTCTAACCGAAGTTGTTCCATAATTGTAGTTTGTCTATCAGGCTGGGTCAAGTTTTGAGAGTAATTTTCAGAAAGAATGTTTACGGAAAAATTGTTTATCGGTTCGAGTTCCAAATTGTCGAAATTAACAGTCTTGGGGATAGCATTTGCATTTAAAACTGAAGTAAGGAATTCGCCTTTTTCATTAATTTTAACAAGGGCACGGGGAAGATAAACTTTTTCTATTTCGGCAGATGATAGGAAAGCATCAGTATTAGTGAGGTTACATTTTAATTTACATATTTGTTCTGTTCGAGGTTCTAAACAGATTGTATTAACCGGGATGCAGTTATTGAAAGTTGAAGGGTTCTGAGTACGCATGACAGTATCATCCGTAACTTTGTAGAGAGGTAAAGTTTTAAAATTAGTGACAAGTTGTTTGCTGTTAAAGTCTATAACGCAGTTATAGTGTTCAAGGAAATCTGAACCCAGTAATCCGTCGAATTCAATGTCGATGTTGCAAATATATACCTTGTGTGGGTCGGCGACATTGAAAGGTACAAGGGTGGATTCGTTGATTAAGATTTTCTGATCGGTGATTCCTTGGATGACTACGTTTTCGGGAAATCGTTGTTTGAAGCGTTGGCAGGTTTCAGGTTTAAAAATTGAAAGTCCTGCACCCGTATCGATAAGAAGTTTATAGGTGTTTGAAGAGTCAGTAATATAATAAAGATTCTTTGAGTTGACGGAAAGAAGGGGTCTTACAGAAAGTTCTGTTCTGGGAAGTTGACATTGGGGCTGAAGTCGTCCAGATTCATTGTCTGAATTTGGGTTTGAATTTCTGAAATTTCTTGGTCTGGGGGTTCTGACTGAGTGGGGGTCAAATGAAAATTTACTTGAGAAGAATCAGGTTCGTCAGAATAAAATTCGTATAACTGTTCGGTATTAAAATATTCTGGTTCATTGTTTTGTTCGAAATCATTAGGGTGATAATCTTGTACGTTTCCGTACTCATCGGGTAAAGAGGTGTAATGATTTTCGTTTTGAGAGTAGTTATAGTCATTGTGATATGGTCCGAATTGCAGATTGTTCAAGTGATGAGTTTTTGGTTGTTGGCGTTGTTGATGTTTAAAGAAACTCGGGTTCGGTCGGTAATTGCCAGACATTTGGGGTTGTCTACTGGTAGATGGACGAAATTGTTGCTGTGAAAATTGTTGACTGGGATTAACATTTGTAGATTGATTAGCAGGTTGATTGGAAAAATGAGGGCGGTAATTCGAATAGTTCTGATTAGAATTCGGGTTGTGTTGAAATTGTCTCATTCTCAATAAGCATTCGTTGCTTAAATGGCCCATGCGTTTACAAAAAGAGCATTGTTTTGGAGGTGGACCGTTATTTGGTTTACGAGGGGGTTGTTGGAAACTTCTATTACCTGAAAATTTCTGGGTTTCTAAATGTGATAGTTGTAGTTCTCGTTTAATTCTGGAAATGGCAGTGAGAATACTGCATGGGTCGCTAGCGCGAACGAGTTGACCAATTTTGGGCTCTAAACCCGTAAGAAGGCTATTAAGAGCCATTGACTCTATTAAGTCAATCTGTGCTTGTTTTTCTTTGATAGTTAAATTTTGCTTGTTTATAGCTGCTAGCATTTTCGCTTGATGCGTCTGGAGTCTAGCAGAGAAAGTGAGGGGGGATTCATTTGGAGTTTGCCGCATTCGTTGCAAGTCCTGTATGAGAGCCGAGAGATCCCGAGGATCTCCAAAATGATTTTCTAGGAGGGTTTGAATTTCGGCTAGTTGACTAGGGTTTCGCGAATTAATTAACTCAGCCGCTCTACCGCGTAACTTATTTTTGATATGGAGAATTAGCAGTACTTGCTGATTATCCGTTGCCATGCTGTAAGCAGTATTACAGGAGCATATGAAAGTATTCAAAAATATCGGATTACCATCATACTCAGGAATTATGGCAAATATTTCCGAAAGCTTATAGGGTTCTACAGTTGGTGTAGCTGCCTGTCTAGGCGTTGCCATTTTTAAAATTGTATAGATTCGCACAATAAATCGAAATTAAACGTTGAATAAAAGTTTTAAATTGAAATGGTAGAAAATATACGGTTTATCGATTCGGTATTGAGTAATGTTTAATATAGTAATAACAAATTTAAAATAGGAATGTATAAATGGTAGATTAATAATAAACTAGAAATAATGTTTCAAATACTTCGAAATATGTGAGTCGAAGTAATGGAAATAAAATAATATGATTATGTAAAATATATAGTTTCAAAATAATTATTTAGGAATGTAAGGTTATGAGGAATAAAATATTATATAAATGAAAGAACTGGTGGTCATTCAAAATAAAATCAAAATAAAAAATAGTTACTTTATGTGATTCTTACGTTATTATTCCTCGCATCGGACTGTTCTCCGCGTCACTTAGCACTGGTTAGCCTGGTTGCGTGTTCCCTTGCTAGTACTTGGTAGTTGTTGTCCTTTTCAAGTAGGTTTTGTCCACAATGATTTAGAAATCTCCACAGTTAGTTAGTATTCACGTGTTCTAACTGTGTTGGACAATCCTACTGACTGCGCCAATTTTATATTCACTTTGATTCAATTCACTTTTTAAAAAAATTATTTATTTAGAAACATACAATATTAAAAGTGAACAATTAAAATAGTTAAAGTACTTGAATAACTTAATGCTATAAATGATATTATTTGAATGACTTAGTACTAAAAGAGATATTATTTGAATGACAACACGAGAACGTTTCCAGTTGCTTTTATAACATTAACAAAAGTGCTGATGCAAGTCAGCGTTTTTACTGGGTAAACGGACTCGTGTAGGTTTCCGGGAAGTTGTTTGCATATAATTCAAGATGAAATTTGATATCCCTGAGAAGTCACGTACGCTTTAAATTCCGTTGACTTCTCGACTGTGTGAACTAAGTGCTGATATATTTTGCATATAACATATATATATATATATATATATATATATATATATATATATATATAAATTCCAAGTGGAGATTTTCCTGAAAGACTATTTCGTAATTCCTCCCTTGATCGAAATTCATCGGATAATAGTGTACTGGTATATTCAATCTGACCTTTTTCCATTTGACAGTAGAAGCAAGCCTGTCTTTTGCAGAAATAATTCGCCTTTTTGTAGATTCCAGTGTTTCATCATCTGATGAGTCCCATTCAGATTCAGCAGGCGCTAACTTACAGGACTGGTCCAGAACCTCCGTACATTTCGGTACATGCAACTCGAAAGTTCCAACTATATCAGTTGGTTCTTCAGATTCTCGTATATACGGCCGGGCACAGACCTACCGTTTCTGTTCTGTTCTTATAAGAACAGAAGAGAATCCGGGCCAGCGCCACACACTTACCGGCCGACGGGCGTTCTTGATTTGCCATCAGTAGGGATGTCGGAATTGTTAAAAAGTATCGATATATATTGTATAGATATTTTTTTAAAATATCAATATCGATATATCGAAAAAAAAATATCGATATATCGGTAATATTTTAGAACAGTAGACTAAATATATACTTATTAATTGGTTTAACCAGTTTATATGATAGAGTTATATGCAAAAAAATTATAAATAGATGGTAGATACACCGGATTACAAAATTTAAAAATATTTTATTTTGAGACTAACTTTTTTTACAGCTTAAGGTAGAAATATATTGTTAAATTAACTATATACTACTACTTCTCGTATTTTCTGAAAATTTACATTGTCGTTCTAGTGATAATTTATACACTCTCATATATACCTCCCCCTTTTTAGTATTTTTTTAATCATGCATTAACAGCAACATATTTAAAATTTATTTTAACTTCAAGCAGTTAGGCAACACAGCAGAAATGTAATAAATTAATTATATTTGAAAGATTTCTACTAATCTTTGGGAACAAAGATCATGTATCTCAACTTGTTTGACAATATATCGATACCTAGTCAGCCTAATCCATTATTTTCATAAATAATTTCATTGATATTTGATGTCTTTCAATGATTTATTACGGTATATTGCTACAGTTTAATCAGCAAATGAAAATATTGTAGCACTGTTAACTTTAATATATCATTTATGTATATTATACATTTTAGTATCATTTAACCTTACCAATTGTTTTCTATTATTAAGATTGTTTTTTAATAGATTAAGTATATGACTTATAGATATACCAAAATAATATCCTACATGTATCATTGTATCAAAAATATTTTCCAACAAGTCAAGAATAAACTCTGCAACCAGTTCACTCTTGCTCAAGTCAAATCATACAATTACTGAGTATCTCTTTTCTATATCAATATCAAAATTTTATTTTTTTATATTTCTACAAGTTTTTAGAGCAGTATTTTTTTCTAACATAAGGTGACTAGGACATTCACCAGGATAAAAACAGTTATTAAAGAACTACATAACAGTATATATTTAAAGTTTCAATTTTTCAATAAATAAATGGGGTTATTTCTCAATTCTAAAAACCTGTTATTTCATTCATTAGTAGTAATGGGATATAAAAACAGCAGCAGTTACTTCAAAGAAATGGCAGTATAAAAATTATTTGTCTTTATTCCTACATTAACTCTGCCTCTTCCTTCATCTTTATTTTTTTTATTTCAATTATTTTGTTATGAACCAACTCCAATATTTGATTGCCGGTAAATTTATCCAGTCAGTTATTTTTCAATTTATTTAATTCCGCAAAGGTCACACTACACAGTGTCCTTATTTACTTTTCTAAAGTTTTCCAGACAAAACTAGATATAGTTATACAAAAATGGTTGCGTATAGTATACGCTAGTAAAGTATCTTTGACAATAGGCATTTGCGCCATCTCGTGTTTTATTTGTGGAACGCTGGTTCTGTCAATGCCGTAATTTATGTTTGCTGTGTTATAGATTAAAATTTAGTTATATCATAAAATGGAAACAAAAACATCAAACCGAAAGTGCTGTGTAGTTGATTTTAAAAATACATCAAGGAAAAGTCAAAAATTACAATTCTACCGTTTTCGTGGATTTCTATAGCAATCGGAAAGGAAGGAAAAAATGGATTACAGCAGTTCGTCATTAAGGGCAAACAAATTAAATTTCCAAGTTTTTCATTACTAAATACATCAAATTAATCACAATTGTTGATCTGTTAACTGTTAACAAAAATAAGATTCAATAACTCTTGTAATCAGAAAAGTTAATTATGTAAATACTTTTCTTTCCAAAGTAAATTGAAATTTAAGGTTAACATAATTTTTAATTTTTTAATTAATTTTTTTTTCGGAATAAAGAAAAAAAGTAACTTTTTAGTTACAGGAGGGATGAAAAACCATGGCAACCAGGAACATATTCAAGGATTTGCTGTGCTCATTTTGATGGAGCAGAAAAATCAAACAATGTAGATACATAACAAAGTTTACAATTCAACTATCTTTCCTGTAATATATCAATATTTATAATCTTTTAAATAAATAACACTTTTTATTCTCATTATTTTTATTTTTTATGAGCGCTTCTTTATTATTAGTTATTACAAAAGCTATAAATAATATATAATCAATATTCATTTCTTTGTGATTTAACATGTATATTTGCATCTCTTGTTGCTTTATTATCCTTGTTTCAACTTCAAATTTTATCTTGATCCATTAAAACTTCATTGTCAGTGAAATCTACCAATAAATTATATATAATGAATAAAGTTAATTTGTTTTTTTCTTATATGTATTTATCTACTTACTATTGTTAATCTCAATTGAAGCTTCATTGACTCCTGAAGATGCAATTTTTTCTTGTCATAGGTACTCGTAATCTTTCACCACAAACCAGCATGAAGATTTTACTTTTTTATATACATATTGCAGGAAATATAGTTGGATTGTAACTTTTGTTATGTGCGTTGTTTACTTTTATCAATTACGATTAATTTTATACATACAATAATGACTAACAAAGTGGAAATCAAATTTATTTACCCATGATGTCGAACTGCTGCAATTAATTTTTTCTTCATCTCTAATTGATATGGAAATCCATGAAAGTGGTACAATTGTAATTTTTCTTTTTGTATTTTCACAATCAACTGCACCGTACTTTCGGTTTGATGTTTTCCTTTCCATTTTATGGGATAACTAAATTTTAATCTATAATACAGCAAACATAAATTACGGCCTTGACAGAACCAGCGTTCCACAAATAAAACACGAGATGGCGCAAATGTCTGTTGTCAAACCCTGTTTTCCAATTAGCGCACAATTGAGCACAGTGCGGCACAGTGCTAGCACTGAGTGTTCCAATTACAGCACTAGCTCGCACAAATGAGCACAAGAAATAACTGTGCCTTTGGGATGTTTTATGTAGGTTTACCAAGTAAACATAAAACTTTATCATAAAACATGAAGTATGTTCCAAATAACGCCCGAAAATTACGGTACAAGGCGACACAAAAACACTTTGAGTTCTAATAATTGGAAAACAGCCATTACTGAATTATTCTGTAAATAATTTACGTACACATAAACGTCAATTGATAACCTATGAGTAATACACTTTTAACCTTATGGTGATCAGTGTACTCTACCGGTTGGTTTTAAAACAACCATGTTCCAATTAACGTCCTAAAAATTGCCGCACTGTGCGGCACAAAATCACTTGTGCTCTGCTAACTGGAAAACAGCCAAAGATACTTTATTAGCGTATACAGTTTACAAAAGAGAAAGTTTTTTAATATAAAGTTCAACTTCAACGCACAAATAAAAATGGCTACAAAATACGCCTGGAGAAATTGAATACAAATTGAATACAAATACCGTACGCTACAAATTCAAAAACAGAAAAGAACGTTAATATTTTAATATCGTAGAAAATCAAAGCCAAACAACTGCAAGCCAAACTTTGTGCAAAGAATAATTTTTATGTGATTTTCTGTGGGTCTGTGGCACAAATCACCACCTAAAAAGTAAAAGATGGTTCTGCATGTCATGAAACATAAATATAACAGTATTTATTTTATATAGCACGGAACAAACATACGGAAAAATATGGTTTTTGATCAGTGAGTAAATACATCTGGAGGGAGCCTTAGCATTAAAAAACGCGAAAAGTAGGCGTGAACTTAGTTCGCCCAATGGGCTTTCTGCGCCGAAGGACCTTAATCCAAATTTATATGACAGACTTTCCATAGTTGCCAGGTTGCAATTATTTCATGCGTTCTTAAAATTTATCCAAACTGGAAGCTCATTATCTATGTTTCCTTTCATTTTAAATTTTCATTCATGCAATGTTATTAATAAACCATGAAATATTAATCATTTAGAATTATACAGCAATTCACTTGTACCATTTTAAGTTAAAAGAATATATTCCCTTGCAAGATTAGTTAGATTTAGTTATTCAATACCACACAATTCTATAATTTAAATAATATAATACACAATGTTTAACAATTATATGTTTAGTCGAATGTTGTAAATTAATACAATTTAAAAACATTTTAAATTACCAAATTATAAACTAAAACAAAGGGGGTTATATAAGTAAGTAGCGTTGGTAAAATCTTGAAATTTCTCATTTCGTTTTCGCAACATTCAAGTGTGAATATTCAACTAATATTTTCACACATAATTCAGGACAAAACAGTAATTATGAATAAGCTTAAAACTTCACACCGGGTACATCATATCCAACCTAGGGAATCGGCTTTTGGAAATCTAGAGAGAAGCAGAATAACATCTTAAAATATTTCATTCGTTAACCGTAAACTATAAATATTAAAAAATAGATTTATAGATCAACAAACCTGTGATAACTTGAATCTTTAGTATCCTCACTATTATCCGCTGACCGTTAATTTTTTACACAGCACCTTCGAACCATTCTGAACACAATTTAGTAAACAAAAAATGTATAGAATAAGTTATACGAACCTTCGTAAAGAAAAGTAGATGAATACTAAAATCAAAAATTGTCAAATATATCATATACCTAGTACTTATTTTTATGAACACAAATTAGGTAAATTGCTGTTAATACCCTGGGTTTTTACGCTAATAATCCAGATGTGATAATTATGAATATACTACCTGAGCGTCAAAATCCCCTTAAAAGTGCACTAAATTATATTAAACAATACTGAAGTATGGGTATGGTAATATTGTTCCAGGAAGATTAGAATCCCATAATTTAATGCAATTTCAATTCAATAAAGCTCAGGTTATATCTTCATAATAGTCACAATTATGGTTTATTAGTCTAAAAACCCAGAGTATTAAAAGTAATTTGCATATTTTACATTTAAATAATTAACATTACCTATATCATCTCCCCTTCTAATAATTACATTTTCCTTATGCCAGAGGGCAATATACATCGTAGTTTTTTCCATTTTTTCACTTTTTTTAAACGAAGCTCATATTGTAATACATTTATGTTAAATATGAAAATAACATAATACCGTAACAAACTATTACAAATCTAATACCTATCCCAGCACAGCACTGGTTTCTTCATGAATTTTTTTTGGATCTGGCAACGGTGTATTTCACTCGGATTATTGATGGACTATTTCGACCGCAAGACAAAGAAAGTCACGTGATGATCTGAAAGAGCGCAACCCAATTACAGTTCTATGTAGTTATTTGATAACCAATGAGAGACCCACAGTAGCCAGAACAAAGAAATTGAAGTCCTAATTTTATCCGTATTTTAATATATGGGATTGTATACTGAGGCTCCCTCCATGTAGTTTTGATACATTTTCGATCTTAGAGCATTTACTTACTAGAGATAGCCTGCAGTGCACAAATGTCTTGGTAAGACTAAGGAGAGAGAGGGCAAGAGGCTATTTCACTCGGTTGGGAGCTGCTTCCAATAATGCATGTTGTTCATTGTCTGCGTCCACCGACCATCCAGCCACTAAGTGAAATAGCCTCTTACTGTCTCTATTGCCCTCTCTTTCTAGCGTTGCAACGATTTATGCTTGAAAGGCTATATCGAGATGGTAAATGATCTAAGTTTTCGGTACTTGGTTTTTATATCGATATATCGAATAAAATTATATTGATACTTTTAGAGGATATAATTTTTGAGAAATTGAGAAATAACCCCATTTATTTATTGAAAAATTGAAACTTTAAATATATACTGTTATGTAGTTCTTTAATAACTGTTTTTATCCTGGTGAATGTCCTAGTCACCTTATGTTAGAAAAAAATACTGCTCTAAAAACTTGTAGAAATATAAAAAAATAAAATTTTGATATTGATATAGAAAAGAGATACTCAGTAATTGTATGATTTGACTTGAGCAAGAGTGAACTGGTTGCAGAGTTTATTCTTGACTTGTTGGAAAATATTTTTGATACAATGATACATGTAGGATATTATTTTGGTATATCTATAAGTCATATACTTAATCTATTAAAAAACAATCTTAATAATAGAAAACAATTGGTAAGGTTAAATGATACTAAAACTATTATGTATAATATACATAAATGATATATTAAAGTTAACAGTGCTACAATATTTTCATTTGCTGATTAAACTGTAGCAATATACCGCAATAAATCCAGCCACTAAGTGAAATAGCCTCTTATTGCCTCTATTGCCCTCTCTTTCTAGCGTTGCAACGATTTTATGCTTGACAGGCTATATCTAGATGGTTAATGATCTAAGTTTTCGATACTTGGTTTTTATATGGATATATCGAATAAAATTATATCGTCTAAAAGTATCGATATATAAAACAAAAGATATCGATATATTGATATTTTTCCGAAGATAAAGAAAATAAGAACAGCTGAGTGATCAATTCCCAACAGAACAATGGAAAATGGAAACAGTACATCAGCGGCACTACGCTCATTGGGGGTTGAACTAACCTGAAAAGCGGGAAACTCAAATTTGACATGTGGTATATTCCAATTTCAATATTTTGATTAAACCAATTTTTAGGTTATGAAATTATTTCAATCGATTGATTTGATTGAAATATTTTCAAAACCGTGTGATTTGATGATGATGAAAGATTAGGAAATAAAACTACGTAAAATTTATTCAGAAATTAAATTCAGAACATAACCATGTATAATAATGTATGCAAATTTCCATCATACCACTAAAAATTAAAAATGCTATATTCTGAGAAAAGGGAGTATGAACCCCGAGAAACAATACAAATAAATATCATAAAAACAGATTTCTAAATATTATGTACATGCCAATGTATTTTAATAAACAATGAATTGTCAACAATAAAACCATTTCCTTCAAATCTCAGTAATCAAATATAAATCAAAGTACTAAATGTAAAGCTAGTCTGTGTTTTATATTTATAATTTTTGAATGCCTTGAAAGTTTTTAGATTATATGTTAAAAAAGAGGGAAAATTACTTATTGCATTAAAAATAATACACAAACACAAGCGTTAACCATCGTTTTTGGTGCTGGAACGATCGCCCGTAGGGATGAAACGATACGAGTAAATACAAGTACATACTCGATACTTTTCTCCGATACCAAGTACTTTTAGTATCGATACTTTGCAATTAATTATCGAGTAGGTATCGGTCAAAAGCAGTGAGTATCTATACTTACTGCTCAAAATACCTTACTCACTGGTCAAAAGTACTAATATACCCATGCGAATGTCACTGTTTCATTTAAACATTGATAAAAATTGCATTCTTAAATTCTTAGAGTATTCACCTTGTGGAGGTAGCCTGCAGTAAAGAAATGCCATGCCACGGATAGAAAGAGAGGACAATAGAGACTTAGAGTATAGAGGTTATTTCACTCGATTGGTAGGTGGAGCCAATGAGCTTATTGGATGCAGTTCCCAATCGAGTAAAATAGCCTCTTATCCTCTATATTGCCATCTCTTTCTAGCGTTGCCACGATTGTTTTCGTTCGGTCGGTGTTAACACTGTTAACCTAAACAGTACAGACATTAGTCGGTGTTCGTTTTATGTTTAAAACATTTTAGTTTTTTGACTGATTGAAAATGGGGCCTCCGAATTCTAATGCGTGACTGTGACTATATTTTACAAAAAAACGATGACAAAATCGCAAGCTTTAAAACCGTGCGGTTATGTGGCAATACTTACTCTGATTCGATACGAGTAAGTATCGATACTTTTCAATTGATACAGAGTTAAGTATCGATACTTGACGACCGATATGGTATCGAGTAAAAGTATCGATACCTTGGTGGTATCGTTTCATCCCTAATCGCCCGTTAGTTAAGGAAGCAGAAGTACCAACCCTAAATCGTTACCTCTTAATATATGATAATTCGTAATGGTCGATAACCAACTGATCAATCACAGTTGTAGGAGAACTCACAGATCAAACACAAGAGCGTCAATTTGTTCTGTAAATAAATATTTTACATTTTTTATTTTATTCGCATAAACTCAGGACTTACAAAATATTACAATATTGGATGTATAAATTATGAAACTACGTAAATAAGAGTAAAACTTATTTTTTCATCTTTATTCTCCAATTCCATCATAATGTCCTCAATATCCGCTTCTAATTCCTTTTGAGTCAAATACTTGGGAAACGGCATATTTCTATGTCGACTACACAAGAAACAAACGAATACTGAAGAATTGTCAAGACTCGTCGAGACATTCAGGAACTTGATATTGTTTCATAGAAAAAACCAGTGGTGCCCTCACGCACCAGTAATCGATTACAAGAAATATAACTATAATCTATACGATATTTTAAATGTGTGATTACTACTAGGCATGTAATATACCTATTATAGACTTACAAAAAAAATGGCAACACCTTTCAAAAGCAATATACTACTTCTAATTTGCATCAAATTTTGACACAAGATTACGCAGCGTTTTTCTTGACTTTTGAAGTCGTAAAATGTTCGTTTTTAACCAAAAATAAAAAGTACATCCTGTACTAAGTTCTCTAATGGTCATAATAATAAAACTTCTAAATGGATTTTCAAAAATATTTACCAAATTTAATATAAAAAATTATATATATGCGTTAACGCACCACTGGTACAAAATGGGTTGAATACATTTTCAACTGTTCCTTATAATAATATGTTTGCCACTCTTTCCAGTCTTTCTGAGAGACCCTGTATGTATGGTATAGTTATTGTAGTGATGTGATTATCTTAGGAGTCAGTATTGCTTGGTGAAGTTTGATGTTGGTTATTAGCCATCGTTTGGTAGTAGATTTTGTTTAACTCTTTATTAATATTTTTTTCTGGGTTACATTAAGGGTTTACGCGGAAGCAGTTCTGAATCGGTTCAACGGTAATATTACCGTAATTTTCTGAAAACGCCGTTCGCCGAACAAAATTACTGAAAATGAACCGATATTGAACTAAGTGAACGAATACCAAATGAAACAACGTCCTATAGACGATAACACCCGGTAACAATAGCAACCTAGAATTGTATTGTGAACCAAATCTATTGTTATAAAATTTGGTGATCTGGGTTACAGTAGTCTTGAGTTCGGTGTTCGCGGTAAACAGTTATTGGTTCTGAATCGATTCTGAATCAATTCAAATGGTTCTTGCTCTGAAGCAAGGATTTTTAGTTCGATCATACCTTAGAGCATATATAAGTAAAAGCTCTAAGAATTATGGGCTTCGACCGGATTTCTAACCCACTCGGCTGTCCGAAGTGTATCGAAGCATGTTTAGTTCAGCTTTCGTTTGAATTTAGCAGTTGGAGATAAGTGGAAATAGCCAAAATTCCTTCTGTAAATTATTTTTAATTTAATGTAGAGGAAACAAAATTGTTCCAATTTTAGTACTAATCCCTGTTGGAACTTAAAATAGTATTTTTTCATAAATAATATTTTTAATTAACAAAGATATTGGACTACAGTTAGTGATGAGGTTCGCATAATTCTCGTAGAGCCTTCTGCTTTCGCTTCTAGTTACTCGAATACTAAGATTTTCAGAAGCGCTCGCGCTGTTATATAGTCGCGGCTCGGCGCCGATTGGTTGGCACCGTGAACGGCTGCATGTGATTGGCCTTGGGCGCTCAGTGGGCACGCCTCCCGCCTGCTGATTTATTATTTCCGGTTGAGTTGTTATTGGACGGGTCCGGGCCGGTACGGTGTTTAATAGAATTTTCCAACAATTCGATAAGTTCTGAATTTCATTGCGTGCGTTTAGACTGTGAGGCCTCTTCGCTATTTCAATTGCCTCTCTTACGAGTCTTGATTTCGGTGTTCTATATTTGGCAGTACTCTGGTGTTCTCAAAGTCTATTCGGTGTGACCTCGTGGTGGCGTGTTCCGCAATGGATGTTGTTTTTTCCTGCTTTCTTACAGCGTTCTGGTCTTCATCACGTCTAGCTTGAATTCTTCTACTAGTTTGCCCCACATAGATTTTATGACAGTCTGCACATGGCATCTCGTACACTCCCTGTTGATCCTCGTCTTCGGAGTCCTCAACACCGTGCTTATTTTTCTGTCTGTATTGAAAATAGTATCGATATTGTGTCTCCGTAGAATTCTTGCAATACTGTCCGTGGTCCCCTTGACATACGGTAAATAAGCCTTGGTTATTGGTGTCTCATGCCCCTCGTCAGTTTGTCTCGGTTTTGACTTTAGGGATCTTTGTATATTTCGGTCTGTAAATCCGTTTTGTCTCAGAGCTGTTTTTAAACTGTCCATTTCCTGTTTGATGTTATCCTCGTCAGCTAGTCTTTGTGATCTGGTTACTAAAGTCTTGACGACGGCTTGTAGTTGGGCGGGGTGGTGATGAGAATTAGCATGAAGGTATCTGTTGGTGTGAGTTGCTTTCCTATATACTGTATGGCCAAGGGTTCCATCTTCCTTCCTATTTATGAGAACGTCAGGGAACGGCAGTTGATTGTTGGCTTCAACCTCCATGGTAAATTTTATTTTGTGATGGATGCCATTAAGGTGGTCTAAAAAAGTATTGAGGTGTTCCCTCCCATGAGGCCAAATCACAAATGTATCATCAACATATCGCAACCATAAACTGGGTTTAAGAGTTGTTGTTCTTAGTGCCAACTCCTCAAAGTTCTCCATAAAAAGGTTCGCTATAACTGGGGAGAGTGGCGATCCCATTGGAGCCCCTTCCACTTGTTTGTATCGTTGATTCTCGTAAACAAAATAGGTGTTCATTAGACAGTGCCTTGTTTAGTCTACAAGGTGTTGAGGTGGTTTGTATTTTTCTATTATGATATCCAAGGCTTCGTCGATAGAGATGTTGGTGAAAAGGGACACTACGTCAAAACTTACAAGAAGACACTCTGGTTGTAAGACCGTTTTTCTAAGAATTTCGATGAAATGTGTCGAATTTTTCACATATGAGTCTGCCTCCTCTGCAAACGGTTGAAGTTGTTGGGCTAGGTATTTGGCTAGGTGTTGTGTTGGGGATCCAATTGAGCTTACTATTGGCCTCAAAGGTGCACCTTCTTTATGTACTTTTGGCAACCCATAGAATTTCGGACATCTCGATGACTTTTCACGCGGAATGAGTTGCAGTTGGAGATTTTTGTCGATCCTACTTGCTTGGATTTTGGCCTTGGTTGTTTTCTCCAAATAAGTTGTTGGGTCAGTAGTAATTTGTTTATGTGCTGGATCTTGTAGCAATGTTTGAATTTTGTTTGAATAATCCGCTGTATCTAAAATTACAGTCGCATTTCCTTTATCAGCAGGTAGAATGACAATGTCCTTGTTGAGGCGAAGTTGTTTCAAGGCCTCATTTTCTTCTATAGATAGGTTCCTTTTGGGTGGTTTCGACTTTCTTAGAACATGTGACACATCTTGTCTAATTATTTCAGCGGTGTTCGCATCTAATTTTGAAACTGCTGTTTCCACGCCACATATTATGCTCTCTGTTGGTATGTGAGAGGGAGCAATAGCGTAATTGAATCCCTTAGCCAACAGGCCAATCGAGGCAGAGTTCAATTGGACCGAAGATAAGTTATAAACGGTTTTATTCGTTTCCAATTGCCGTGAGGTTAGACTGTGACCGTTATTTTCCGAGAAAAATTCATTTTTGGGCTTCTGTTGGAGCTTCAATTTGTTAAAATTTGTCTGTTGTTGCATTGTTGTCAACTCTGCATTCGTTTCGGCCCTAAATTCACTAATCTCATCGAATTTATCCCATATTATTGGGTGGAGTGTATTGCTTACCTGTAGGTGGATATCTAGGAGTTTAGTATTAAGAACATCCAAATCTCTTCTAACATCACGTATGGCTTCCCTAAGTAGGGCACAACTAGCTTTCCATAAGATATTTTGTGTTTTTCTGTTGTTCTTCCAGAACTTTACCGTCATATTTTTCGGAATAACTCCTTCACCGCGGCATCGTTGTAAAAAATGTAGATCATACAAAAGTTTGCTTCATTTCGGGCGTAATTTCTCAAATGTTATACACAAATGAAAAGTATTCTCCCCGTAGAGATTCACCATATTTGTTTTTAAGTTTTCGCGGGCACTAAATGTTTTAGGTGGTTTCCGGGATTTCATCCGCATAGTTGATAACTGATAGACTTTGAGAACACCAGAGTACTGGCAAATACAGAACACCCGAAATCAAGACTCGTAAGAGAGGCAATTGAAATAGCGAAGAGGCCTCACAGTCTAAAGGCACGCAATGAAATTCAGAACTTATCGAATTGTTGGAAAATTCTTTTAAACACCGTACCAGAACGGACCCGTCCAATAACAACTCAACCGGAAATAATAAATCAGCAGGCGGGAGGCGTGCCCACTGAGCGCCCAGGGCCAATCACATGCAGCCGTTCACGGTGCCAACCAATAGGCGCCGAGGCGCGACTATACAACAGCGCGAGCTCTTCTGAAAATCTTGGTATTCGAGTAACTAGAAGCGAAAGCAGAAGGCTACGAGAATTATGCGAACCGACCTGAAGAGGGCGGTTGTGACTCTGCCGAAACATCGTCATTTTACCATCGATCCCGGCAAGGATCAGTTTTCAACTACGCGGATGAATTCCCGGAAACCACCTAAAACATTTAGTGGTGCCCGCGAAAACTGAAAAATAATTATATATATATATATATATATATATATATATATATATATTAGAAGTGTCACAATAAATACAAAAATAATCAATTTTCAAATTAATTGGCAGAATTGCTTCCCGAAATTAAATCATTGAAATATATTATAATCTTTTATGATTTGCTGCAAGTTAAGTAACTTCAAATATGTCGTTGACTGGTTTTACGTAAAAAAAATATTCTAGATAGGTAGGTAATTAATTTGTGCAGAATGAGAACTTTTAATGTTTAAATTTTTTACTTTGTGTGTAGGTACCTAACAACATTGAATGTAGTATTTACTGTCTAGTGTTATATTTCGTTATAAGTATTTTCAACATTTTTTTAAAAATGTCCTATTCTAAAATACTTTAACATATTCTTCTTTGGGTGAAAATATCTTTTGCTATAAATTTACATTTTTTTTAATAATACAATTTAAAATTTTCTATATAGTGAGGATTATAATTAGGGTTCCCTATATAAAATATACGGATACCCTTATAATATCACTCCGGATTTCTGCCTCTGTCCCATCACAGCAATTTTCTCCTAAACTACTGGACGGAAGAGGTTGAAATTTGGTATCAATGTACAGTTTGGTTACCCGATCAGGAGTACATATCGTAAAATAAGAAATTTTGATTTTAGGGGTACTTCTGGGGGAAAAACTAAAGAATCGACTGCCCCCCCCATGATCATGATCACCAAAACTACTGAGGGTAAAATTTTGAAAAAAATAGGAAATATAGAACGTTGCCCGAATTTTACAGGAAAAATAAGGAGAAACCATTAATATTAATTTTGGGAGGCAAATTAAAAATTTAAAAATAAAAAAATAATTAACTAAAAAGATATTAACAAAAATATACCAAAATTTACCCATTCCCCCTTATCTCCGAAACTATAAAACGTAAAGTTTAAAAAAAAATTAGAGGTATAGGGTCTGACCTGAAGTTTACTGGAAAATTAAGGAGAAACCTCTACTTTTAATTGGGGGGGGGGCAAATTACAGAATTAAATAAAAAATATAAAATTAAAATTGTTTCTAACGCATCATGTTATATATTGTAATGTTTTTATTTTCACACTCGGGTTCAGTTCAGTTCTTGGATTTATTTAAAAACACAGTCCAACTTACTCTAATTTATTTCCACTACTTTTACACAAATTTATATTCACAGAAACTACTATTTACATTTTATCTTAACTGTACAATACGACCGACGAAAGCGGAATGCCCCTATCGCCAGCTGTTGCTTATTTATATATTTATCTTGGAATTGTCTGGTACGTCCACGAACCATCGGGAAACTCTTTCATGTTCTGGAAGCTTTAAGGGAATTTCCAGTAACGGCAGCGGTTCACCTGTGGAGAGACAAACATTTCGGGTTCCCAGAATTTATCGGAATAATGTCCCTTCCACGAATTGGTTGATGGTCGATTGCACCAGCTGTCGGATGAATTCTCGTAACATTGCCCCCTCCTTAAGACCATTTGGTCCCGGAATGTCCTAGAATCCTTCCTGGTGTGACGATATTTGCAGGACTCTCCATTTCGACATCGGGAAGTTTGGTGGAAGTAACAGTCAACGGTCTTCGAATCTGGTCTGCGAGTACTGAGACAGCATACCAGGATGTCGACGCCACTGAATCGAAAGATTGTTTCCATCATACTTCTCACCACCCCCCAATTCAGTCCAACCAACCCGCCGGCTATCTTTGGGACCTCCAATTTCATCAGATTCTTCTCCATCATCACATTCCTCAATTCTACCAGAGTCTTCCAAAGATCACTATATGTTGGCTTGTCTTGCGAGAAGGTTTTCGTTACCAAATAAAAGATGTCTCTGGTACCCACTGGTTGTTTATCTTGCAGATGAAGGACCTTCCCCACCGCTGGATCTTGCTCCCGTAGCTTCTGGAACTGGCCGTACTTTTTGGCAAACACCTTGGCTATTCCTCTGGACATCCGGAGATCTCGAGCCACACAGTGAGCCAGGGCATATTCTATGGGCACCTCAAACAGGTCTCGGGGTTCCTCTGTGGTCACGTCGTGCTGCACTTTCTGCCCATTAGAGTACAGTGCCATAAAGTGTTCGAAGGTCATCTCATCATCGGGTGGTTGGATGCTGCGGACTTGGGCTTGGTCATCGTCGCTGTCATGACTTCCGGCATAATGGGCTAACCTGTTGAAATGTACGACCTTTGGTTTTCCCCGAGGCAGCTTCTTTATTCTGTAGACAACATCGTTGATTTTCTTCACAATTTGGTACGGCCTCTCCCAAGCTTGGGCGAATATCCACAACGACGTTGCAGGTTATACAACCAAACAAGATCATCAACTTGGAATTCTCCGTCCTCGGCTTTGATGTTGTAGGCTTCCTTCATTCGGGCAGTGGCATTCTCGATGTTTAACCGGACTCGTTCATGGATGTCGTTCATCTTTTGACGTAGCTGGCTGACATAGTCTTCACCTGCGGTCTCTTCTTCTGGGGACATCCAAACTTCAAATCGCATGGTAGTCATAACTCTCGTCCCATAATAACGCTTGCCGGGGTCTGGTAGTCTTAGTTCTCGTCCCATGATAATACTGGCCGGGGTCTGACCCGTGGACTCGTGCACAGACGAACGATATGCCATTAGAAACAAGTGCAGATACTGGTCCCAGTCTCTTGGGTGGTCAGAGACTACCTTTGACAAATGGCAGTTAATGGTTCTATTCATTCGTTCTACCATTCCATCGGATTGCGGGTGTAATGCTGTCGTCCGTGTTTTATTGATCTTCAAGAGCTTGCAGACGTCTTGGAAGAAGAGTAGACTCGAAATTTCTACCTTGGTCTGAATGCAACACCAAGGGGACACCAAAACGACTGATCTATTCCTTGACAAGGACATCAGCAACGGTCAAGGCTTCTTGATTGGGCAAGGCATACGCTTCGGCCCATTTACTAAAATTGTCCATCACCATTACAATGTATTTATTTCCAGAGTTGGATTCAGGAAATGGACCGGCAACATCAATGGCTACTCTTTCGAATGGACTGCCTACGTTATATTGCTTCATGGGAGCTTTTGGTCGCTTCTGAGTCCCATTACTTGATGCACAAACCGTACATTTCCGGCACCACTTCTTAACGTCTACTTGACAGTTTACCCAATAGAAGCGTTCTCTCAACTTCCCCAGCGTTTTCGTTACTCCCAGATGCCCTCCAGTTGTACCATCATGTAGTTCTCGTAAAACCTCTGGTCTCCTATTTCTGGGAACTACAATCTGCTTTCTGTCCTTGCTTTCCTCTGGGGTTTCAAGGACGCGCTTCAGAAGTCCATTCTCCAGGATGAGAGAGTTCCACTGAGCCCAGTACGACTTTATGGTTGGTGAGTATCGGGAAATCTCTTGCCACGTAGGTTTGCGGTCTTCTTCCTTCTACCGGATAACCTCTTTCAAATCTGGATCTAATTTCTGGTCTTTTTGGATCTCCGCAGATTGCAAATGGTCATCGATGGCGGTAGTTCTGCAGAGAACAGCTCCTTTTTCTTCTACTTGCTGACAATGATTGCAGTCATCAGGGCATAGTCTCCTCAATAGGGTATCAGCATTCTTATGGCTTGTTCCAGCTCGATGTTCAGTCTCGAAGTCGAATTCTTGCAATCGCTCAATCCACCTGGCCACTTGTCCTTCGGGGTTTTTAAACTGCAAGAGCCACTTCAGTGCTGCATGATCAGTCCTCAGGAGAAATCTTTTACCATAGAGGTGCTTATAGAAATGTTCTACCCCCTTTACCACAGACAAGTGTTCCCTGTGAGTAACGCAGTAATTCCGTTCAGGCTTGCTCAAGGTCTTGCTGAAATAGCCGATGACTTTCTCCTGACCGTCTTGGATCTGCGACAGCACCGCACCAATTCCGACATTGCTTGCGTCAGTATCCAAAACAAAGTTCCCATCTGGCAAAGGATAACTTAAGACGGGGGCACTCGTCAATGCTCTTTTCAGTGTCTCGAATGATCGTTGGTATTCCTCGTCCCACTGGTACTGCACCTGCCCCTCTGTGAGTCTAGTAAGTGGCTTGGCGATGTTGGCAAATCCGGCGATGTTGGCAAATCCGGCGTCGTACCAACCAGAGTACGTGCATAACCCCAGGAAACTTCTTAACTGGTTGATATCTTTAGGTATCGGCCATTCCTTGACAGCTTTGACTTTCTGTCTATCAACAGCTACTCCCTGTGCGGAAACCACATGTCCGAGATATTGCACCTCTTCTTGGTACAGCTGACACTTCTTCGGGCTTAACTTTAGTCCGGAACTTCGAAGTCGCCGAAACACCTCCTCCAGGTTATTCACGTGGTCTTCAAATGATCTTCCAACCACGATAATGTCGTCAAGATACACCAGGCATGTTTTCCATGAAAGTCCTTTTAACACTGTTTCCATCAATCTTTCAAAAGTCACTGGAGCATTACACAACCCAAACGGCATTACCGTGAATTGGTAAAGTCCTGAGCCGATGGTAAAAGCAGTCTTTTCCCGGTCTTCCTTAGCTAGTTCCACCTGCCAATAACCGCTTTTCAAATCCAGGGTGGAAAACATCTTCGATCCAGCCAATGTATCTTGGGTATCGTCTATTCTTGGTAGGGGATAGTTATCTGTCTTCGTTGCGTGATTTAGTTGCCGATAGTCCACGCAAAATCGGGTCGAACCATCTTTCTTTTTAACCAAGACAACTGGAGAAGTCCATGGGCTATTGGATGGTTCAATAACACCTTCTTTCTCCATCTCGCGGACTATCCTGTCGGCTTCTTCTCTTTTAGCTAGGGGTAGCCTTCTCGCCGACTGTCGAATAGGCTGAGCGTCCCCCGTATTAATTTTATGTTTCACTAGATCGGTTCGTCCTCTTTTGCCGTTCCCTACATCGAAGATATCCTAGTACTTTCTAACAATGTCCCTCAATTTTGCTTTCTGGTTTGGTCTCAAATTCTTAGATGAATCGGTGATGAGTCTTTCCAGTTTCTCAAATAGTTTACCTGGTGGCATTTCGGCATGCTGTATGCTTCTGGCTACAGAGGAAACTGTTGAACAATGGCCCAAAGTTGTTCCTTTCTTTAGCACAACCGAGTAATGATTAAGGTTCATTACTCTTACAGGAACAATCTCCCTGGCACGAAACAGAGTCTTCCCCAGTGCGACTCCTCTGCCTACATCTCCGTCGTTAAGTACGGGATCAAACATCATTACTGTTCCAGCTTTAGCTTTCCCATTTAAGCAAGCATCTATAATGATTTCAGCTCTTTCCGGAACATTGACATCCTCTGCTAAGATGGCTCGAAGCATTATGTCATCTTTTCCATGAAGCACCACTTCTTCGTCATTCACTCGCAGAATTCCATCTTTGAAGTTTAACTGGAATCCCTTAGAACTCATGACATCCATTCCAATGATTACTTCGTCTTCGATGTCTGGCACTAATGCCCGATGTAGGAAGGTTGTGTTCCCCAAGGTCATTTCAACGTCTATTTCACTATGGACTTTCGCTGCTTCTCCTGTCGCTGTTCATAGTTGCCATTTGGTTGGTTTTATCATCGTCTCAGAAGCGATGTTGGGCCTTATAACTGTTTTTGTAGCACCTGTATCCAGCAGCATTGCACATTGCTTCTTATTAATAAAGCCATCTACAAAGACACTGTTAACGTGGTTGCGTAGTGAAGCGACATATGCGTTGGTAGTTGGGGCTTGTTGGCTACAGGTCGACGATGGCCCCTTCACATCGACCTTCTTTAGTTTTCTGACTCGGAAGTCGGGCCTCCGTTGCTCTCCTTGCAACGACTTCGTATGTGCCCTACCTTACCACACTTCCAACATCTCAGTTGTCTTTTTTCGGTAAGAACTTCCTCTACTATCTTTTTTACAGAGGTCTTATCATATCCGCCGTCTTCTGATTCGCCTTCAATGATTCGGACTCTGCCCTGACCTCTACTGGTATTTTTCGCTGCCTCGAATTCCAGAGCTCGAGCCAGTGCATCCACTAATAGAGTCGGTCGAGCTAGGGTCAATGCTTGTCTGGCTTCGTGGTCCCGAAGTCCATCCAAAAATGCTTGCACTGCTAACCTTTCCATCACATTTTCCGGTGTGGCTGGATAGGCAAGGCGAACCAGAAGGGCAATATCAGCTTCAAACTCTTGAAGGGATTCATTCGATTTCTGGTAGCGATTTTTCAGTTGGGAGTGATAAACCTGCTCCAAATGGGTTTGTCCATACCTCAGTTCCAAATGTTTGACCAGTTGTTCGTAGTCTTCTTGCTCAGAGGCATTCAAGGTTTGTAAAATATCTGTAGCGTCCCCTCTTAAGGCAAGAGTTAATGCTATTGCTTTCTCCTCTGCCGACCATCCGTTTAGCTTAGCTGCAGACTCGAATTGGCGACGATAATTAGTCCATGCTGATTTTCCATCAAATTGGGGAGGTTTCATCTTGTGTCTTGTTCCCTCGAGGCCAATTTTCGAATCCACTACTTCCAGACTGCTTCTGCTTTCGGTCTTTGATGGTGTTTCTCCCCTTTGTTTTGCCACTACCTGGTCTTTTATTTTGGTGATCTCGCCTTCCATTATCTGTTTTAACTCTTCTATGCGCCTTTCGTTTTTAACTGTCGTGTGACTCAGCTCTTCAACTATTGTTTGCTTTAGTTCTTCCATCCGGGTTTCATATTTGACCGTCGTCTGCTTCAGATCTTCAATTCGGGCTTCATTTTCGACTATTTTCTCTTCTAGCATTTCTGAACTTTCCTGTACCATGCTTTTCAAATTTTCTTCTAAAGATTGCGCATTTTCGTGTAATTTTTGTAGCTTATCTAGCAGTTTATCCTCTAGCGCTTTACAATTTTCTTGTAATTTTTCTACTAATTTTTTTTCTAGGGATTCAGAATTTTCTTGTAATGTTTGTAGCTTATCTTCTAACGCCTCTTTCAAGTTTTTAGAATTTTCTAGCAATTTATCTTCTATTTGTTTAAATAGCATACTCATGTCTCCATTACCAGAAAATTCAAACAAATAAGTATTGGGATCGTTAGTTTCATTTATTAGGGCATCTCGTAGCCGTTGAATTAATTCACTTTTCTTCCCACTAATTTCTAAATCCCTTTCCTCGAGTTCTTTTTTTTAAATCAGTCACTTTCAATTGGTCCAAACTCACATTTTTAAATATTGTCAGTCTAGTTATTTTCCACTTCTAAAGTTCCACAAATTCACTTCACACCTGACACCACTGTAATGTTTTTATTTTCACACTCGGGTTCAGTTCAGTTCTTGGATTTATTTAAAAACACAGTCCAACTCACTCTAATTTATTTCCACTACTTTAAAAACAAATTTATATTCACAGAAACTACTATTTACATTTTATCTTAACTGTACAATACGACCGACGAAAACGGAATGCCCCTATCGCCAGCTGTTGCTTATTTATATATTTATCTTGGAATTGTCTGGTACGTCCACGAACCATCGGGAAACTCTTTCATGTTCAGGAAGCTTTAAGGGAATTCCCAGTAACGGCAGCGGTCCATCTGTGGAGAGACAAACATTTCGGGTTCCCAGAATTTATCGGAATAATGTCCCTTCCACGAAATGGTTGATGGCCGATTGCACCAGCTGTCGGATGATTTCTCGTAACAATAACAAATGAAAGGGCTCATTATGACGAAATCAAATATATATTTTTTAATAAATTATTTAAAAGATATTAACAAAAATATAAAAAAATCGACTTATTTCCCACTATCTAGAAGTTTGAAAAATATATTTTATTTGTATTTTTAAATAGTTTCTCTAAAAGATTTAATAATGTATTATTTAAAACTTGGCGTACTTTCCCCTTTATCTTTCAATCTACAGAGCCTAAAATTCAGACAGTAGATTACAAAAGGGTTACCTGAAAGTGTATTAGTAAAATAAAACTGTTATGTTAATAAGAAAATTAAATACATATTTTTATGAAAATCTAGCGTATCATGAAGCAGATAAAATAAAAAGTCTTCGTGTGGAAAATAAAATTGTATATTTTTAATAAATTTAAAACGCTTCTTTTAAAAGATATTAGTGTAAATATAAGAAAATGCACTCATTCCCTGCTTGTCTGAAACTGGAATTTTAGAATCTTAAAGGTGGTACGGAACCCTTATTATGCGAGTCCACTAGCACTTGACCAAATTATTTTTAATAAAGACACATAGATATAACCAGGTCCTAGCTTTGTATACCACTACATTTTCAGAACTTTTTTAATTGGAAAAAACTGTTTACAAACTAATTTAAAAATGCACATAGAATTATATACCAATGCACATTAAGATTAGAAAAAAGAGGTTGAGGTAATTTTCAATTGAAGTCGAAATCTTAAGTTCAGATAAGTATTTTCCTTAACATCAGAAGGCAGATATATCAGAATTTAATATAGCATATTTTTAAGTGAATGTGAAATTTGAAAAAGGGGCAATTTTTACTTTATGAAAATAAAGAGGTTCATTTAGTTTCGTTTTCAAAGTCGAATTTTACAGCCAATATAGTAGCTTGCCAAATATTCAAAGACCGATATGTTAGAATTTGGCCTAGATTATTTTATATGTAATTGTGTTATAAAAAACGTATAAATGCACATTTAGACTTTATGAAATTAAACAGGTGCATTTCGTTATATTTTCAAAATGTGAAGTTTGAAGGCCCATGCAGTTTGCTAAATATTGAATGTCGGATACCTGAAAATTTGTAATAGAATATTTTTTGAAAGAAATAAAATAATTGCAATTTTAAAGACATATTATCAAAATAAAGATGTGCATTTCATTACATTTGCAAGAAGTTTAATTTTACAGCCCATATAGCTTGCTGAATATTGTATAACAAATATCGAAAAAAATTGAACCTATAAATTTAACACCTAATATTTTTAAATAAATGCAAAAATCCTAATTTTAAAGAAATGAATATTTAGATTTTATCAAATAAAGTTGCATTTCATTACATTTGCAAAAAGTTTAATTTTACAGTCCATGTAGCTTGCTAAATATTTTATAACAAATACCAAAATAGTCTCAGATTTTTTGTCGTATGTCGGCTACTTTCAGGGTAGTAATATTTATAGAGTCAGTAATTTTGAAAAGCATTTTTTAGCTATAATTATGATCTATATTGAGGAGTCATTAGTATTAAATAAAGATAAATTAAGTATTCCAAATATTTTACAATAATGCTGACTGAAAACGAATTTCTATATAGTGATATTCATTGAATATTTGAAAATTTAAGTTCAGGAGATATTTTCAATTCTGAAAAATTTACAGATTGTTCATGCGCACCGTTTAACCCATAGAAATTAACCACAAAATGATTTTTACAGATGACATGAAACAAAACACTATGTGAACTCCGGTGATCCGATTTAGGGACAGAACAAAAATAGAACTAAAAATAATGAACCGCTTCTGAATCGATTCAGAACTGCTTCCGCGAAAACCCCTATTGGCAGAAAGAAAATTTTTTATAAATGTTTTTTCTTCATTGAATTTATTGAAGTTAGAACACTTGGTTTTTGCTCTGTCATATAGAGATTTGGTTATACCTCTTTTTACTGAATTTGGATGATTAGAGTTAATGTTAAGATATTTGTTAGTGTGAGTGTTTTGTGTAAACTGTTGTTTTAAATGTCGATTCTGTTTTAGTTATTAAAATGTCTAAGAAAGATAATTTGTTATTCTGTTCGAGTTCTACTGTATATAAACGAAATAGTTTGTTCTTTGTTATTTATGTCGTTAAGTAATTCTTGTAAGTTTTCAAGAATATATTTCCAAATAACGAATCTGTCATCAACATAGCACCAAACCAAAGGTTTAATATTGCGGTAAACTTCATGGGTTGTAATTGAATTTTTAAAAACTAATATTCACTCCCACTTTCTAGAACTTTTTTTACACATAAAAATCCAATATTTACAATAGCTGATTTCGAAAACAATTTACATTGAAATAATAATACCACTCATCTAAGCTCAACTTAACTACCTGTCTTTTATACCTAATATGGAATCTTCGAGTCGTTCTGGATGGGTATTACATTGTTCGCTCAGTTTTCGATTTCAAGACTTTTTGCTGCATAGACAGTTCCGGATCGTGGTGTTTTTATTATCCGAGACGGTGAAAGTTTTATTTTCATTAGTCTAGTAGGCAAGTGAGTTTCCTGCGAAAAATAGTTCTGATGATTTTAAAAATATGGGGATTGGTTTTTTGGATTCAGAATTAAAATCTGAGTAATGGGAATTTTTGAATTTTTTTGCAAAGAAAAATTGTAATTGTTATAAACAAAAAACGTATAGAGAAAATGAGGGTCTCCGTTTTTTGGTTATAACTTGAAAAATATTAAAAATAGAGGAGAAAATTTCATAAGGACAAGTCCCGTCCCGACTCCCGAAACTGTAACTCCATTATTTACAATTGTAAATTGACGTTGCGAGGTCACCGCCAAGACAACAGAGCATCACAAAATATATATATTTTAATATTTGTTATCAATTAAAAAATTTTAATAAATTAGAGTATTATCTAGAGACTTGAAGGAATATAGTCCAGTAGACAAAAATTTTTCACTTCATTTTTGTTAAACTTATTCTATTGTTAAATAACTAATTTTTCATGGACTTTAGATAACTGAAAATCAGTTCTAAAAGTTTAAATAAAGTACCTAAAAATATTCTGAACTTGGGAGATTTTCTTATTGACTCAATGAACAAAATTCTGTTAAAAAAGTTTAAAAAAGTTTTTTCATTTGTTTATTATGAGTTTTTTAAGTTAACAAAAAATGAAAAAAGCAGATTATGTTATTAATTTTTTTTTATATTTTTTATTTCAGCTGGTTTTTTATTTATTTTTTGCATCTTATTTCATTACTAAAATTTTTTTACGTTATTTGTTTATAAATTTGTTATAAACAAATAGACTATTTTAATATTAAAAAAAAAAATTTGCCATTCTGTTGTATTGGTCAAATAATGAATTTAAAAAAAAATTGTTCTTAAAAATCTTTTTTTATTTGTCACCCCTTTTCAATTATTAATTAAGGAATCGTTTTTTTTTTCTAAATTCATCATTTACTATCCTCATTAGAATTCCAAAAAAAAATTTTTTGCAACTCAATTTTCATTGTTTATTTAATAAACATTTTGTTATAAACAAATTCTGAACCTAATTTTGTTTTATTTCCGTTACAAAAAAAAATTAATACAGCCATGTGCATCAAAGTATTTTAAAAAATTTTGTTTTATTTTTTATTTCATTCTTAAATATTTACTATACTCACTGTGGGTTCAGCACCTATCTTATCAACTTTTAAATTGCTATAACTTTTAAACTATTGATGATACGGTGTTGGACATTCAAGATAATATTTTAGATAATTAATTATTCTATTTGATTTAATTTTAATCATCTCCATATCTATAACGGTTTTATTTTTATACGCATTTGTTTATTAGAAAATACATGATCTTCATCTTAGAATATTTATATCTCTGTTACTATTGAAGTTACAGCTGTTATCATTCAATACAATTTTGAAGACTAACTATCAGACTACCCAAGAACGGTTTTTTAAACTTTTTACACCATTTGTGTATTAGTTATTTGTTATTATTAACATTTTTATAAGAGTAAATTAATGGCTTTGTATATGATGGTTAGAAAGTTCTACTACAGGACGTATACTCTAGTCAACATGTTTCATTGTATTGAATTCCAGTCAGTTTTCACCAAAAATTATGATCAAGGTGTCATTTGATTCGTAATTGCATCAAAAAATTTATTGAGTCCCGCAAAAATGTTGCCGTTAAAACCCATTTAGCAAAAATAAATAGGGGGAGGGGAGACGTTATCGGCAAATATTACGAAAATGATCACAGAAATCGGAATTTAAAAAACTTCCTAAAAAAGCTACTTCTCGAAGCTCTACTGCCTACAAAAATAATTTTAAGTTACAGGCAAAAACAGGATTAAAGAAGGGCGATCTAGATTTCCCACAACCCAAGAGATTAAATATGCATTAAAAAAAAGGTACTATTTACCACGCCAATAACCGTTTGGTTATTAAGAAATTCTTCCAAGTTTGAAATTTCCATAAAAACGCAGGAAACTGTTAAATTAAATACTAAAGTTTGACTTCCTGAATCTATTTTCAGATAGTTGTACAAAAGATTCTCATTGGAAAAATAAAAAATAACGGTTAACCATTTTTTTAGAGACATTTAAAATTAACATTATTTTCAACAATAAAGAGAAAATTTCTTTATCTCAAAATTCTTTAAACAAACAACGTAAATAATTAAAGAACATTATTTTCAGCTAGTTTTAACTGATATGTAAACGAATAACACAGGTATTGGAAAAACATATTATATATTTTTGACTTTTACATTTTTTAACATTTATAAAAAGTGGAATATCAACTTTTTTAATTTTTCCAGCGGGATCCTTCCTGTGACTCTTTGAGATTAGACTCATTAAGTGAAAAAATCGGAGTTTTTCTTTTAACACTTATCCAGGTTTTTATAATTTCCAACTTGCAAAGTCACGTAATTAACAAAAGTCTATATACTAGCTAGACTTCGATATTCATTTAAAATCATAATATGGCAATGTAAAAATTTCGGAAAAACTCATTTTTCAACGGATTATTGTTTTTTCTTTTATATCTCTAATTACTACCTAATTTTTTTCGTTTCACTGAGAAAATCCCTAGGTGCAAGCGAACCGAACGATAGATGACCCAATTTAAAATTATAAATGTTGGTGGTAGAGTTCTTAGAGTTAGGAATTATGAGGAAATTTGACTAGATTCATTTCAGAGAAGCGTTGTTTATAAAATTAGAATTTTACGCTTATTGTGTGAATACAGAAAAAAAATTCTAATAACTCCTTGGTACAAATTACTCGTTTGCTATTGATTTAGATAGAACAAGCCTGTTTTATTGAAGGCTTCTTCCTTCAATTTCCCAAAATGTTACAAAGTATTTAAGTTGACTATTAGTAGTTATGTTTTTGACTATGCAACTTTACCAGCACAAATGTGGACTTTTTATTCACAAAAATTTAAGTTCATATGTATGTCGAAGGAAGCTCAGATTAATATCACAGTTAAAAATAACAGTGTACAATTGCCCTTTCTTGTAAAAATGCCAAATAAAGTAAAGGATAAGATAATACATGTAATTTAACTGGTTTATGTAAAAATGTGTCTAGCATTAATTTTACGCAAATTGTCAGGAAATAGGTACATCTATTTTTTACGGTTAATACTATGTAGTCTATGTATCACATTTGGGTGTGTGAGAATGTTTGTTGTGCGTTTTCAAAAGTTAATGGATAAGATCAAGATGTGCGCAAGTTTTTCAGAATGAGTGGATAATTTTTTAAAACTGTTCCAAAAATAATCATTTTTTGAAAATAATATAAAACTAATTTAATCGTTAATTATTTCGGCTAATCAAAACTAACATATTTGTTCCGTACAATTTCCTACAGCCGATTCAAACAAATATTTATCAATTCCGCAATATATATATATATATATATATATATATATATATATATATATATAGGTTTTTGTATAAAGTCGAGATCCGTGATAAATATATATTATGTCAAGATCCATCGTATAAAAGACCTATATGAGTTTTGAGAGGAGCTGAGATCCAATATAAATGTTAACAAGTAGGGATCCATAGACACTGTATATGGATGTTTACCGAATTAGATGAGATCCAGCCTTGATGCCAAATGTCAAATTAGTGATATTCACCAATTCGGGAATCACAGCAGTTATTTGTCGTCTAAATTTAACACATATTCGCGCATTGATATTTAAATCAAAATATGACGTCTTACGGGACTGCATGTAATAACAATATACGTGAGATCGAAAACAAAGATATGTATATTATTTCAACAATAATGAAAATTGTTATATATTTAGGTAATGTCATGGTTTAGTATGGTTTTGTCATTATTATTTTTATTACTGCAGAAATATTCTAAAATTATGCTCTAAATTTACTGGGATACACGATTTTTTTTATAATTTCGACGAACGTATATCGTGATATGTCTATATTGTCGCATGTTTTCTTTACAGATAATTACAGGGAAATAACTGACAAATCTGAAAGTTTAGTAGCTCTTACAAAATCGTGTCTAATGGAATTTCATCCCAACGTTTCATCTGCAAACACTTGCAAACACTGAAAACGTCTTTAGCGACGCGGGCATAGTGAATTCAAAGTAATAAATTCTTGGCTCATTATTAAAGTAGGTGTTGAAGTAAAAACTAATAGTTATCCTGATTCTAGTATATTAAGTCAACACTCTTTTTAAAATTAGCTAATATTGCAGTTCAAATGTTAACAGTTTCAAGTGCATTTTAATTTGGAAAATTGTTACATAAAATAAAAAATTACAACATCAATGGAATCTTTTAATTGGGACTTTATTATTATGTAAATTTAATATGTTTAAAGCTCAGGTCATTTACAAAGATAAAGACCGTTTTGTGACAAAATTAATACTAGAATACTGACATCAATGTGTTCTAAAGATTAAAAGATGAGTAATTGACATAAAATTCAACCTCAAAAAAATTGGTAACAATTTAGTTTTTTACCTTTTACACAAAATCTACCCGAAAAACCGTGTTTGCTACTATGAGCAATGTTGTAGAGAAATGAAAATTCTACAAAATATTTTTTTATTATTTTATGGCTAAAACATTCTTCCTAACTGAAAAGGTATGCTCTAAAAATAAATATTGTAGTTTTTGCAAAATATCAGTGAGAAGTTTATAAATTATAAATTTGCCATTATAAATAAACCAGGGTTGGAAAGTCCCAGAGACCGCTCATGTCAGCTTTTCTAAATTTGAAGTATAAGTACATACAATAATTGAAAATATTTTGTCATTCTGGACTGATCCCTCTGGACGAGTGCATTCAAGAAATTGCTAAGGGGTGGAACCTGTTAAACTTTATTCTTATAATAAATAATATCTTGGTTATTTTTAAAAATATTGCAATAAGAAAAAACTGGTCGATTTTTGTTTCGAGGGGGAAATTGTTTGAGGTGAATTAGCGCTTGCGCGCATTCAACATACACAGGCCAGTTCAATGACCTTGAGATTTGACTAAGGAAAATAGTTGTTGTCGTATATCATTTGAAAGCCCTTTTTACTTATTATACCGTCATAAGTTTATTGCAATTTCTGTACATGTAACAGAAAACCTAACGGACCTAGTAGTAAAACCGGATTATTAAATTAAAAGTTTTTGCTGCATGGAAAAGTATTAAAAAGTTCTTGTATAGTACGATCTGAAACCATCCTGTTTCACTGCCGCACCCTGTAATAACACACAATACAAAAAAAACATTAAATGTAAACATTCATTTATTTGACATAATTTTTGCTGATATTTACAGCAAGTTTGTTTATCTGTTCTGACTTTTATTCGATCATTTGAAGCATTGTACATTTATCTGTCAAGTCATTACTTTACTGATTTGTTGAAAATTTAAAATATTATTATGGTATACACATTGCAAGAACGTGTGGAGCTGGTAAGTCTTTATTACCAAAATCAAAATACGTATTGGGGATGATTTTACAATTTATTAAGACGGGCTCAGTAATAAATAAAAAATAGGTCCCATTGGAAATGTAAATGATGAAGGGGTAGCTGTGGCTACATTGGGTCATGTCCAACTTATACCAAACACGCAGTCTGTCCAGCAAACCTCTGCCGCTTCCGGTATGAGCAAAACTAATGGTTGTAGAATTTTGCATAAGTACAAATTCCATTCGTACAAAATTAAATTACGTATGATCGAAAACCCGAATTTCTTGTACAATGTTTGCTTTTCGGATGAGTGCACTATTTCAGTTCATGGGGAGGTTAACCGACATAACTGTAAATTTTGAAGCGATACAAATACTGATATATTTCGAGAAGCTCATAGTCAACATCCGGTAAAACTAAACATTTGGCCAGGGATTTTGGGAAATCATCTAATTGGTCCCCTGTTTATTCCTGGTAATTTAAATGGTGAAATTTATCACAATATATTGGAAAATGAAATTAATGCTTTGATAATAGAAGAATTAGAAAATGATCCTCTACTACATGAAGAGCAATTGCATTTCAAACAAGATCGAGCTCCTCCTCACTACGGCGCACCAGTTCGTCAATTTCTGGAGTTGGAATACCCTGGTCGCTGGATTGGAAGAAGAGGTCCTATAGAATGGTCTGCACGATCACCTGATCTGAACCCTTTGTTTTTTTGTGGAGACATCTTAAATTAATTAAAATTTTTATGACTCAGCCTGAGAATTTGAACGAACTACGCCAACGAATTATAGCGGAATGTCGTCAGATAACACCGACTATGCTGAACCATGTCAGAGACAGCTTTCAGTCAAGGTTGTACTATTGTATGGAAGGCAATGGTAGACACTTTGAACATTTGCGTTGGAGGCCTTGTAGTGTACTGTCTTTTTTGGAATACTCTTTTATTACAGAAATTGCAATAAAAAAATTTATTAATGCGGTATAGTCCGTAAAAAGGGCTTTCAAATGATATAATACAACACCTATTTTCCTTATCTCAAATCTCAAGGTCATTGAATTGGGCTGTTTAAGTTGAATTTTCCCCTCGAAGCAAAAATCGACCTGATTTTTCTCATTGAAATAGTTTTGAAAATAACCAAGATATTCATGCTGGCTCGTTTGAGATGGAATACTCTTTATATGCTTATACTTTAAATAATTATCTTACTTTATGCTTTAATTTTCAAATTCTATAGACTTTTGGGATGGTTGAAGGTTGTGAAAACTCCTTGAAGTAAGTCAAGGAATATAGGAAGTGGGTTAAAAAAGACAGATGCATTTAGGTACTGCAATCGCGATATTACTAACTGTTCAAGACACTTGTATCGAAACCATGACGAACAATATTCCGTTCAGAAAATTATGCTGCTTCCTAAAGGACGCAAAACTAAAAAGAATATGATTAATTTGTTACGAAATGAAGAAAACTTGTCACTACTAGATGAACAAAAAATTAGGCCTGTTCAGAGAAATAAATTGCGTTATGACGAAAAGATGAAATTAAACAGAGATAAATACTTTTTACCATGTTCATATTGTAAAGGGTTATATTGTAAATCTTCACTTCGAATGCATTCTAAAACTTGTGTTCACTTGGGCCAAGACTTGTTGGTTTATAAACTATCTCGAAAAACATTCTATGACAAACTGAGATTAAGGAAGGTTTTATTTCCAAGAATGCAGGTCGATAGAGCATCCTTTAATAGTAAAGAGAACCCAATTATTTGTCAATATCCTGAAGACTATTTACGTAAACACAAACGACCTCATATTGCATCATATTGATGGAACATACTTTGGTATGTTATATGAATTAATTATTTTGAAGATCAATAATACTATTATATTTTTCAAAAATATCTGAACTAAAGAAAAAGAATGGGGATGCAGGTAAAACAACACAGAAACGAGGATCATGGATTGAAAATCAAAAATCAATAATGAGGACATATTTTAAGAACCATATTGCCAAATAAATCACCCAAAAAAACACGAATGCATTCATTTGCAATCAGAACATCAGAGGAGGTTTGATAATAAAACTTGGGTTCAAATAAAAGAATGTTTCTAAAAGGTCTATGTTTTATTTGATCTTTTGAAAACGGAGTATCAAAAGTTAGTTACAATTTATATATTACACAATAATAACTCTAAGAGAAAATATGTGTCTGAATATCCAATGACTCATTACTATTAAAAATAAATATTTGATTTTTTCTCTAGTAAATGTCTGGAGAAATAATTCATCATTCTTTTTCAATCCTAATCTTATTTCCGACTGATAAATAAATTGTGTTACTTTATTTCATTCTGATATCAGTTGAAGTGTTTTTTTAATACTTTCAGTAAAAAAAACATTTACAATATAAAACAACCTATACTAAAACTCACAAAGTAAATTAAAAAGGTTTGCTTTTATTTTACCACTAAGACAGCTATAAACTACTTCAAAACTCATACAATGACTCATCAGTAAGGTATTTCCCAAACCATGAAAAATATGCATTCGGTTTATTAGTTTTAGTTCGAAGTGTGATATTGCTGATCCGAACAGCAAGAAAAATCTGGAACAGAAATTAACTTTCTGAATAAGGCTTCAGTCTATCGAAGTTAACTTTAGTCCTTTGATTAGTTGCTAAGTTTAGGAGAGTTGCGGAATTGTTATGGAGTTCCAAAATTTGAAAGGGTCCATTGAATTTATTTTCGAGTTTATTTTTAAGCTGCGATTCTTTGACATAGACTATGACGCCGATTTGGTAATTTGAAAGGTTTTCAGAAACGTGTTTGTCGAATCTTTCTTTTGCTTTTTGCTTTTGAACTTCTGTTCGTTCGCGTGCAATTCTGTAATAGTGGGATATGCCATTATTGAGGTCACGAAGGTATTTGGAAATTAACTCTTGTTAGTTATAAAGTGTTTCGGGGGTCGGCTGGATGTGTGGCCAAATACAAGTTCATACGGTGTGATGCCATGGCTTTTACTGGTTGAATTGTTGTATGCTATCACAGCATAAGGTAAAATGTTGAACGGGTGTTCATCAGGGTTTTTTGATTTGTGAATCCTTGTCCTACACTGGAAATGACAGAATATCAAATAAGCGCTGCAGGAGCCATTGAGACTGTTGGATGTCCTACACTGCGAATGACAGTTTTAATATCAAAAAGTTTGCAAAGTGTTGAGTAGGGCATTATCTGATTTCGCCGATAGGGTAAGCTTGTGAAAATTTTGTAAGTTCATCACGGATAGTAAGTGCATAGTTTTTAGTTGGTACTTCGAAGATATCGATGTTGATTCTCTCGAAAGGTGTCCTAGGAGTTTCAGTATTTACAAGTGGATTATCTAAGTTTTTACGATGCGCCTTTGTCTTTTGACAAATATCGCAATTTCAGATAAAGTTTCCTACATCTTTAGTTAAACCGGGCCAATTAAATTTTTGTTTGATTCTACGAATTGTTTCGTTTATTCTCGGTTAATATTACTTTTACCGTTGTGAAATCGGTCGAGTATCACGGGAACTTGGTCTTTTTCGACAGTTTGTGTAACATTTTGACAAATTTTCCACTTTATATCAGTGTCTACGAAAATATAGGAGAGCATCTCTAATATGGGTAGGTCAATGTTGTTCTCTACTCAATAGGTTACTTGAGGTGTTAAGAGGTTTTGTTTTTGGAGAGAGAGGCAAATAATACATCGTTAATAATTTCCGGATGGAATCGGATTTTCGTAAGTTTACTTGAATAAACGTTGATGCTAGAAGTTTGAAAGTCTGCATTTTCTTCAAATAAAATAAATTGTGCTTGGAGGTGATTGTTGTAAATAATAGTACTTGGTGAGTAAACGTAGTTCGTCAGTTTTGGATTGAAATGAATTCAGATAATACATTTCGTTGTTGTAAAGTTATCTAGTCTTCGTTAAGTGGTAGTATTGGGCGTTACTAGTTCATGCGTTTTGATTGAAATTTTACATTTGTTGTTATTGATTTATCGGGATAAGGCGTCTGCGTTTTTGTTGATTTTACCGGGTTTGTATATTATCTCATAGTCATACTCTACAAGCTTTAGTCGCTATCTTGCGAGTCGACTACCTGGGAGGAAAAGCCAGGTTAACGGGCGGTGATCGATGATTAGTTGAAACTTAGGGCCAAAAATTAACGGCCTGTGCGTTTTGACAGCCCATACAATAGCTAGGAGTTCTCGTTCAATAGTTGAGTATCTAGTCTCCGCTTGACATAAAGTTCTGGAAGCGTATGCAATAGGTAGGTCTTTACCTATCGGTCCCTGTGATAATACAGCACTGATTGCAAAAACGCCTGCATCTGTAGTTAAGACTAATGGTTCATTGAAGTTTAGATATAGTAGTATTGGTGTTGAAGTCAATGCCTGTTTTAATTCGTTAAAGGATTTAATATACTCTGAATCAAATAGGAATGGTGTATCTTTTGAAGAAGTCTCGTGAGGGGTTTGGAGATTTTTGCAAAGTTTGGGATAAAGCGCCTGCAATAAGCGGCTAATCCCAAAAATGACTTAATTTCTTTTTTATTTTGAGGTTGAGGCAACTTTATTATACATTCGACTCTATTAGGATTTGGCTTTACGCCATCGGGAGTGATGAGGTGTCCTAAATATGCCACTTCTTTGCGAAGGAACTCGCATTTATCGGGCTTGATTTTTAAGTTAGATTTTCTAAGGTGTTTGAAAACTTCTGTGAGTCGAAGGGTGTGCTCATGAATTGTGGGCGAGAAGACAACGATGTCGTCCATATAGACAAGACATCTTTCGTTTTGTATACCTAGAAGTATATTGTCCATGACGCCTTGGAAAGTGGACGGGGCATTTTTTAATCCAAAGGCATTTGGACGAATTCGAAATGTCCATTTTCTACGGTAAATGCAGTTTTCTGGATATCTTTGGGTTCGATTTCGATTTGATGGAATCCCGATGCAAGATCCAGAGTTGTGAAATATTGGCAACGTCCAAGTTGATATAATAGATTGGAAATATTTGGAAGAGGGTATTTGTCGCCTATGGTTTGGTCATTGAGTTTGCGGTAGTCTACGACTACACGCCATTTTTGCTTACCTGAAGCATCTAATTTTTTGGGTACGACCCAGACTGGAGAAGACCAGGGGGAGTTAGAAGGGCGGATTATGCCTTAGTCAAGCATTTTATAAATTTGTGACTTAACTTCTTCTTTATGGATATGGGGATAACGATAGGACTTAGTAAACATTGGTTTGCAATTGTTGGTATCGATGGAGTGTTTCACTTCGTTAGTAGATGTCAACTGGCCACCTTTTAAGTAAAAGATGTCTGAGAATTCGAGACAGAGTTGAGTAATAAGTTCGCATTCCTCGACATTTAAATGTTCGAGGTGAAGTTGGTTGATTATTTCGTTTCGTCTGTCAATTTGTATATTTGTATTTTGGTATTTGTTAAAACTGTAAACGTTGTCCGTTTGTAAAGGTTCTAATATTATTTTTTTGAAAACGAAGGTTTTTGGAATTGTGTTTGCGTTTAGAACGGATGTTAAAAATTCGCCGTTATTGTCAATTTTTACAATGGCGTTTGGAATGTGAACTTTGTTCTGTTCGGTTCCTATTAGTAGAGCGTCAGTATTTCTCAGGTTGCTTTTGAATTTCCAGATTTTTTCGGTTCGTGGTTCAATAGTTACCATATTAATTTGAGTAATTGAAGAGTTCGTTAAATTTTGGTTTGGTGGAGTAGAGAGTGTCAAGTTAGGGTTCATAGTTTCGTTTGTTACTTTGTATAGGGGTAGTGACTTGAAGTTGGTTATAAGTTGTTTATTTTTAAAATCGATTAAGCAATCGTAATGCTCTAGAAAGTCTGATCCTGGTCCATCAAATTCTATATCTAAATTACAAATATAGACTTTGTGGGGATCGTTGATACTGAAGGGTACGAGAGTTGATTCATTAATTAAAATTTTTTCGTTTGTAATTCCTTGAATTACGACATTTTCTGGGAATCTGTTAGAGAATCGTTGAGGGGTTTCGGGTTTGAAAATAGAAAGTCTTGCACCTGTGTCGATTAAAAGTTTGTAAGAATTGGAAGCATCAGTAATATAAAATAAGTTTTTCAAATTAACCGATAGGAGGGGTCTTACAGAAACTGCTGTTCTGTCTTGAAAGAGTTGGGTTGAACTTCTTGTAAGTTCAGGGATTTCATTTGAAGTATTGGTACTTCGAATTCGGGTGGTTTCGCGAAAATTTCGGTGTCTTGGTTCGTCTAATGTTGGTTCATAGGAGGGATAGTTTGCATATTCGTCAGTCACTGTTTCGTATTGTTCATCGGGTACGGATGAGTAGTTTTCTGAAAAGTTGTATTCATGAGGGTCGTCAGTCAATTGATAATCATACGGGTCATATTGTTGTTCATAAGCGGTATCGTAATGGTCGTATGGTTCATAGTATTCGAGATTGTTTACATGATGAGTCCTTTGCTTGATGGGCTTTGGTCGATATTAATCCGAAGCTTGTGGGGTTTGATTTGAATTTGGGGGAAGTTGGTTCATTGGTCGCGGTTGTGTACTTGTCGAAGGGATAGGTTGTTGAGTGTTTTTAAAATTTTGAAATTGTGGACGAGAATTCTGTCCAGGAGGGTTTTGTTGTCTCATTCTTGCCTGGTTGGTGGTTGTCTGACGCCTTGAAACTTTTGGTTTTCTAAATGGTGTAATTGTAATTCGCGCTTAATTCTCGATATAGCGGTTAATATATCGCGAGGGTCACTAGCTCGTACGATTTGTCCTATCTTGGGTTCTAAACCGTATAGTAAACTATTAAGGGCCATATTTTCTATAAGGTCACTTTGGGCTTGTTTCTCTTTTGTCGTTAGCACTTGTTTGTTTACGGAGGCTAACATTTTAGCTAAATGCGTTTTTAATCTAGCTGCGAAAGTCAGAGGTTGTTTGTCTCATCCTTTGGAGGTCTTGTATTAATGCCGATAAATCTCTCGAGTCGCCAAAGTGATTTTCTAATAATGTACGGATGTCTAGCCAATTATCCGGGCTACGTGAGTTTACTAATTCTGCGGCTCTACCGCGAAGTTTGTTTTTAACGTGTAGCACTACTAAGGTAATTTGATTGTCTACAGCCATGCTGCAAGCAGGATTGCAGCTTGTTATAAAAGTGTTCAAAAAAATTTGACTTCCATCATACTCTGGTATGATAGCAAAAATTTCGGATAATTTGTAGGGCTGAACGGAACCTTGCGCTCTTGTTTCCGGCATAATTTATTAAAATATATTTTTGAGATGTTGTAAAATACAGAATTATAGATGGAATTATAATTCGTTCAGATGTTGTTGATGGTGTTGGTATGGGTTGTGGGAGATCAGTAACGTGTAAAGCAGTGTGTGAATATTTGTGGATATTTAGTATACGAAAGTTTCAAATGTTAAAATTATAACGATAGAACATCAGTGAAATAAAATATATGTAGTTCAATATTAATCAAAGTAATAAAATAATAAAAATCAATGTTTATTAAAATGATCAAAATAATATTTTGTGATGATTCGTTTCAGTACTTACATATACCTTCCAAGCATTTGACTTGTTCTGGGGCTAGTGAGCGTCCTCCTCTAGGATGCGTGTTCCTTGATACCTTTGGCCTCAGTTGGTGTCGCCTGCTTTTGTCCTTAAATCTAGGGTCCTTCATTCTACGTCTGTTGGCTGGTACACTGGTGAGCGGTATGTGCGTGTTCCTGGTGTCCTCGGCCTTCAGCTGCTGTCGCTTACCGTGGGTTCGTTTGTTTAACGAGGAATTAAAATTCACCACAATTTTTAGGAATTGCCTAAACAGTGTGTCTAAACAATCCTACTGACTGCGCCAATTTTTAGAAAAACTCTTTTAAATTTAACTTTAAAAAAATATATTTTTACTAAATACAAATTTAAAATTTTAAACCGGCAGAGTTACGCCTTACATAAGTTACTATTATGATCTCCGACGAGACCGTTACTGATTTAGTCTTTATACAATTCAAGACGTGATAAAATCTGCAATTTAGCGTCTACAGGATTATACTGAGAATTGTCATATCGTTAACGTAATAAATGATACGCTTCTTAAGGATACTTGCTGAGTAAGCAACACGTGTGTGTATGAATTATGATATAACATATATATATATATATATATATATATATATATATATCTTATATAAGTTGATACTATGAACTTAGCGTGAACTTATATCGCAACGACAATTCAACATTCCCAGCTGACTCAGCGCCATGTATAGTGTCGTCAGATTAGAGCGCGGCCAACATCGGTGGGAATTGCAGCATCGACTTTATATCTTATAAATTGTAAAACTGCTCTAAAGTATTTATTATTACTTAGAACTTCTGTCAGTTACATTATTATTTTTCATTTTTATTTTAAAGTTATAATTGTTTTGTTTTTTTTTTAATAAAATCTTTTAAAAAAAGTTAATTAGTTGAAGTGCATCAGGGAACAAATTCGGACAGAACATCTAAACGACGAAGAGCGAGAACTTATCACGAATCTTTGCTTAGAATTCGAAGATATTTTCTATCTTGAAGGCGATGTTTTAACTTTTACTAATGCCGTCAAACACTATTCACACGAATAATGCCAAGTGCGTTTTCACGAAATCTTACAGATATCCTGAAGTAGATAAAGAGGAAGTGAAAACTCAAATTGCCAAAATACTTGACCAAGGCATAATCTCTTCTAGTTGGTCCTCCCTCGAATGGGTCCTCCCCAAGAAACTCGATGCTTCTGGTAAGCAAAAATGGCGAGTTGTTATCGACTATAGGAAGTTAAACGAACTCACTGTAGACGATAAATATCCTCTGCCCAACATTTCTGATCTCCTCGACCAACTTGGTAAATGTCAATACTTTTCGACACTGTATCTCGCTTCCGGGTTACACCAGTTAGCAATCCGTGAGGAAGACGTTTCCAAGACCGGTTTCTCTGTTGACCATGGCTATTACGAATTCGTTCGTATGCCATTTGGTTTAAAAAATTCACCTTCTACCTTTCAGAGGGTCATGGACAACATTCTTTTGGGTATCCAAAATGAACGTTGCCTCGTGTACATGGATGATATCATAGTCTATTCACCAACCATCCATGAGCATATGTCCCGTTTGACAGAAGTCTTTATACGTTAGATAGTCAAACTTAAAAATTCAACCTGACAAATGTGAGTTTCTCCATAAGGAAGTTGCTTATCTTGGTCATCATATTAGCCAAGAAGAAGTAAAACCAAACCCTTCAAAGGTTGAATGCATCCAGAATTCTCCTCAGCCCCAAACTCCTAAAGACGTTAAATCTTTTCTTGGTCTCGCCTGATATTACCGACGCTTTATCCCAGAACAAGCTGATGATCATGACGAATGAATGGCAACAGAATTTAATCGATTTGTTCAACTATATAAAACCGAGTCGATAATCGATTATTCAGAAATTTCTAACCTCCCTGGTGGAATTAATGACACCATCCGACGTATTAAGGAAAAGTATAATTGCACTGGACTAATCAAAAGTGTAGAGCAATTTATTAAGGCCTGCGAAACTTGCCAAAAGGTAAAGTTCTGTAGAAAAAACTTAAGTGCTCCTTTTGTCATAACTGAAATACCGAAAACGCCCTTCGAACGTATCAACATTGATATTTTCGAATATCCAACTAGAAACTACGCACTGACTATTAGGGATGCACTCTCACCAAATTTACTCAAGCCTACCCTATTAGTGACAAAACAGCTAAAACTGTCGTAAACACCCTTCTTATTTTCTTCCAGCATTACGGTACACCTCTTCGCATCCATTGTGACTATGGACGTGACTCTAATTAGGGACCTGTGCGAATTATGTGACATAAAACTATCCTTTTCAAGGGTCTACCATCCCGAATCAAACGGTTCTATCGAAAGGTTTCACGGCGGAAATGTTAATGGCAAATACAGCTGAACATCTGGACGAACATCCATTCAACCTCCTTCCTTACGCAGTTATCTGCTACAACAACTCTAAAAACAAGACTACCGGTTTCACGCCCTACGGACTTATCTTTGGGCACACTTCTAGTAGACCCTCCGAAACAATATACGATCAGGAAAAACTCATTTCCAAATACGTTAAGGACGTTTAAGTACTTCTTGGGAAATAACACCACAGTTACGGAAATTGCTGTATATTCCAAACGTTTCGGGGTCTAGGTCAGACCCCGTTGTCAATGGTTAAGAAACTTTGAATAAAAAAGGCACAATTCTAAGATGTAAAATTATAATATTTGACAATATGTATTATTTGATTTCTGACGTAACTAAGAGAATTTTATTTGTAATATACAGGGTAGCACAGAAACTTCTAAAGTTGATATAATAATAAAGTTCCTTTCAAATTGGAAGAATTTGAAAGGGAGATCTGCAGAATTTTATATGGCGCTCCTAGATGCGACTTTGTTATAAAATGCGACCAAAGAATTTTGTTGATTCATTGATTCGATTAAAATCATAAGGGAAAACCTAGGAAAAAACCTTATGAATTATCCCGATATTGGGTTGTTCACAAGGACATGACCATTAGCAATTTCTTCCTTAATCATCGGCAACCAGGAACGATTGAATTCTACGGAGGTAGTAGCGATACAATCGTTTTCATTTAACAAAATTAAAGCAGTCTCTTTTAGTTTTCTTTTGGTGTTGTGTTCTTCTTTGTGTAATATAACTGAGTATTGAAACTGTATTTTATGGCCAAGGCCCCAAGCATGTTCACAAATTTAGGATTTTTCAAACTGTCCTTTTTTATGTAATTTTTGTGTTCGTTTATTCGAACATTTACAGGTCTAGAGGTTTCTCTAATATAGAATATATTACATTCACAAGGGATTTTATAAATGCAATTTTTTGTATTTTGAGTTGTGTTTTTTGGTTTGGTTTTTGATATAATTGATTTTAGTATCTTTTTTTTTAACTAGAAAAACCTATGCATATAAAAAATAACCTTTCGAAAAATGAAACACATTCAATTAAAGTTTTAAAAAATGACAACACTATTAAGATTTTACCTGCAGATAAAGGCAATGCTACGGTTATTTTAAATAAAATTGACTACGATTTCAAATTTCAATACATAATTAACCAAGGACAATATACAAAATTAAACAAAGATTCAACAACTTCTATAGAAAACAAAATGTACCGCTTACTTTACAGTCACAAACAGGAATTTACAGAACAAGAACGTAAAAATCTTACTCCACACTATTCTAAACCGCCCCATTTTTACGGGTTACAACATTCCATTAAGACCAATTGTCAGCTCTATAAATTCTCCATGCAGTGAGCTCTCAAAATTCCTTTAAAAATTATTTCGCCACTTACTGGTAAGTCTAACTTTCATCTTAAAAACAGCGCACATTTCTTAGAAAAATTATCATATATATAATACAAAAACACTTTCACACTAGCAAGTTTTGACATTGTGAATCTATACAATAATGTTCCTGTACAAAGACAACATATTTTCAACTTAATAATGACTTGTACCAACAAGATTTTGGCATAGCAACGGTTTCCTGTCTATCTCCTACTTTAAGCAACATTTTTATGGAAACATTTGAAGAACAAACAATTTTCTCAAAACAGATTAAACCTGTGTTTTGGTGGCGTTATGTTGATGACATATTCGTTATTTGGGAACATAACCTTGAGAATTTACATGCATTACTTAACCACATAAACAACACAGAACAAACTATTCAGTTTACACTAGAGCTTGAACAGAATAACAAATCATCATTCTTAGACATTTTAATAACCAAAACACAATCGACATTTGAAACAGAAGTTTACAGAAAACCGACTAACAGGTATCCCAACTTTAACTCTAATCATCCAAATTCAGTAAAAAGAGATATCATCAAATCTCTATATGACAGAGCAAAAACCAACTGTTCTAACATCAATAAATTCAATGAATCAAAAACGTTTATAAAAAATCTACTTTCTGCCAATCATTACCCAATTTTTTTTAAAACGAGTTAAACGAAATCGAATAGCATACAATCCCTAACAACTAACATCAAACTTCACCAAGCAACATTGACTCCCAAGATAATCACATTAATAAAATAACTACACCATATATCAGAAAGACTAAAAAGAGTGGGAAACAGATATAATATCAAAACATCATTTAAACAAAAATACACTAAAATCAATTATATCAAAAACCAAACCAAAAAACACAATTCAAAATACAAAAAATTGCATTTATAGAATTCCCTGTGAATGTAATATATTCTATATTAGAGAAACCTCTAGACCTCTAAATGTTCGAATAAACGAACACAAAAAATATATAAAAAACGACAGTTTGAAAAATCCAAAATTTGTGAACATGCTTGGGACCTTGGTCATAAAATACAGTTTCAAAATTCACTTATATTACACAAAGAAGAACACAACACCAAAAGAAAACTAAAAGAGTCTGCTTTAATTTTGTTAAATGAAACGATTGTATCGCTACTACCTCCGTAGAATTCAATCGTTCCTGGTTGCCGATGATTAAGGAAGAAATTGCTAATGGTCATGTCCTTGTGAACAACCCAATATCGGGATAGTTCATAAGGTTTTTTCCTAGGTTTTCCTTTATGATTTTAATGGGATCACTGAATCAACAAAATTCTTTGGTCGCATTTTTGGTGAATTTTATAACAAAATCGCACCAAGGACGCCACATAAAATTCTGAAGATTTCCCTGTCAAATTCTTCCAATTTGAAAGAAACTTAATGATTATATGTTTTTTAGAAGTTTCTGTGCTACTCTGTATATTACAAATAAAATTCTTTTAGTTACTTCAGAAACGAAAAAACGTCAGAAATCAAATAATACATATTGTCAAATATTTTAATTTTACATCTTAGAATTGTGCCTTTTTTATTCATAGTTTCTTAACCATTGACAATGGGGTCGGCCCTAGACCCCGAAACGTTTGGAATATACAGCAATTTTCGTAACTGTGGTGTTATTTCCCAAGAAGTACTTAAACATTGAAAAATATGCCACACATATCATTTAGAAATCAACGTTAGGGACCTTAACCCCTTGAGACCCTTGGTGCATAATTATGCACAGTTTCATCAAACTCAATTTTTGTAAAGATGTTTAATCTGACAACGTTCGGACTAAATGGGCATAATAATGAATATATTTTACATCAGTTAATGATACAAGTGCTGCCATCCTAGCGGAAATGGGGTAAATACAGCCATATCAATGGTTACCTGCTATAGCGGTGACACACATGAGACGTAAGTCAATACAAATCTATAATAATCATTTAGTTACATTGAAATATAAATATATTTTTTTGATTAAAGTTTAGGTGAAAGATCCAAACAATGATTTAAATTAGTATTTTGGCAAAATTTTAACTGATCAATGACGGATGACCGCTTTATCGTTAATGTTCATAATTATTCACATTGAGTCTCAAAAATAGTTTTTTATTTTATTTTACGTAAATACGACCCTGAAAATGAGGTTGATGCTTCGATGCTCCTACAATTTTTGTATATGTATTAAATAAGAGAGGAACTACTCTGTCATTAGGGTTGCCACTTTTTTCCGAAGAAAATATAGATTATACATTTTTAAGTTACAAAAATATGGTACTTTTGGGAAATTTAGGAAAAAAATAGTACACATTTATTTCTCATAATTTTTTCATATATTATTTATTTTAAGATCAATCTTACAAAACCTCGAAAATCAAGCAGCAACAAATAACGACGGGCAGTTGACGTTTAATTGCTATGACAAGTTGACAACTGGCAAACCCCAAAGCATAGTGAATTCACTGTAAATAGTACATCTACTCAAAGAGTGAATTATTTGTGTGACAACCGTAAAACAAAAGAGATTATTGTTGTTAATTTCGTTCTAAAATTTTCCACGCCGCGTAGTGGATGGGTTCCAACTTACAGTTATCAAAAAACGCGACATTTGAATTAGCTATTAGTAATGAAAATATAGTACATTTCGTTCTTTATTATTTTTCTGAATAATGTAGTACAATTGGATAAAAAATAGTAAGAGACTATATATATAGTACAGGTGGCAACTCTATTTGCCATGTATCATAGACGATAGTTGGTTGTGGTTGGTTCGTGATTATATTACTTTTTTGTAAAAATTTACTATTGATACATATTGTGCATAATTATGCACACAATTTTTTTTTATATAAAAAAAACAACACAATTAACCCTATGTAACATACTAATATTGATAATATGGTCATTCTTGAATAAAATATATCAATAAATATTTTTTTCTTCCCTTAACAAAAAATCAGGTGTCAAGGGGTTAACAACAGAATGAACTACTACTATAGACTTGCCCGCGCAAAATCCGACCAACGAAAACAAAAATCTAAAGTTAGATCTGACAAACATGTTTCGACCGACCAACCAGAATACAATGTAGGCGACAATGTGATTGAGTCTCAGATTAAAAGCATATCAGAAAACAAATTCAAAGGACATTTTGAAATTACCGCGATACGAAAAAACTCTGCCACCGTTATAAATTTACAGACTAACCAAATTAGTAAAATTAACTTTGACAGACTAAAACCCTATTTTGAATGAATCCCTTTCTATTCAGATTCTGTGGACTGTTTTCAGTCGTGAACCTCCAACAATGCTCTCTCACACCCGTTAACAATACAATAGGAGTTTTCTTCTACGAAGAAGGCACACTTAACATTTCTAACGACAAATGGACACTTCTTGTGTTCAAAGACCTCAGCCCTTTCAGAGGTGCTATCTCCAACAATGACGCTATACTAAACCGAATTGTACTATTAACGAAAATGCAACTAATTCAAAATCATTGAAACCACAAATTCAAACACATGTGAGCCTCTTGAAACAAATTTCTAAATCCATTAACTCTAAATATACAGACATCTTCACTGACACTCAAACTTACCCTACTAACAGAAGAAAACGCGGACTTGTTAACGGACTGGGATCAGTTTGGAAAGCTATTTCAGGAAACTTAGACCGAACAGATGGTGAATACATAAATGACTGTATAACTAAAATTACTAAAGACCAACACCAAATTCAAGACAAAAAACAAATATCTATAACAACTTCAGTCATTACGAGCCTCAACAACACTTTACAAAAATTTCAATCTGAGGAGAAACTATTCTCGAATAACACTGAAAAAATAAGGCAGTCAATTTTATACATTTCAAATGATCTTGATTTTCATGAATTTCAAATCATTTTCTTGGATCTGTGTGAAAGCCTAATGGAGAGTTACATATTAATCGAAAACACTCTCGATGATGTTTTAATTGCAGTCTCTTTCGCCCGCTTATAAATTTTACATAGTTCAATCATAACCCCGGTATTGGTCGATTCTCTTCAAAAAATTGCTCAATCACTTCATGAAAATAATTTACCACTTCCTATCTTCAGTTCAAATGTTGCTCAATACATCGATTTGATAGAATTAGAAGCTTTTCAGATTCAAACCAAAATCATTTCTGTACTCAAAATTCCATTAGTGAATTCTGACATTTACACGCTTTATCACTTTTATCCTATCCCAAATTTGGATGATCGAACAGGGTTTCATCATATACTTTTATTAAAGACAAAATTTATCGCGAGAGACGACGATTCGTTATTATACACATCGTTCGAAGACCTGGGTGACTGCAAGCCTTTAACTAAACACCATAAGATTTGTTCCAAAGCCATATCACATCCAATAGACAAAGATGCCATCTGCGAAGGTCAGCTTCTCAGGCAGCCAGCCACACTTCCAGCAACCTGCAAAACTTCCATATTCTGTGCAGAAGAATGTAACATACAAGAGATCGACATAAACCTCTGGTTGTTCTCACTGACAACAGTCGACTGAATATAAAAAGCTTTTCAGTTTCAATAGCCGGAGCAAGAAGAACTGTGGAGAAATTTTAGAAACAAATAATTCAATAGATCAATTCAAAATATATCTATTTAAAATACAAATTCCATTGATGAGTCATTTCGAAAGAGATGTGTTAACCGTCTCCATCCACTAAACTTCTAACTGCTCTTCCCATATAGCGATCGCTTTAAATGTCCTTGGCCGATCTAGAATCTTGTGCCATTGTATGATTTTCCATTCCGAAATTTACCAAACAGCCTGTTTTTGCCTTCAATCGAATTGTTCACGAATTCCGCTCTTGGTGCTGGTTTTTGTATGGTAATTGCAATTTTACTTTTTTATTTAGGATGATTAATTTCCCCAATAATTCTTAATTTTTAGCAGCGTAAAATGAATGCTGTAACAATAATATTTTTACACCTAAAATAATGTTTTTTATTTCACCGAAATAATTCATAATAAATTCCACTACAAAAATATTTACTTTTTGAAATATCGATAAACTCTTACATCGATACTGGCTGCTGGCTAATTCGCTACGTTGCTTTCTAATTAACTGTAATCTTTCTGTACGTATCTGTTTATATACTATCCTATTTATACCCGATCTTTTCCGAAGTGATCCCGGCCTGCTAATTTAGAGAATTTCCCTGTTCCCGAACAGGATCAAAATTTTCGGTACTTTTTTATCTTTAATAGTGTGTTTAGAGAATTATTTTTTAGTAAAGTTTATTTGTTCGCAGAATTAGGTTTTATTGATGATGATTAATTTCTAGAAGCGTCAGATAAAATGCTATCACACTGCAGAATCACACTCTGCATGATAGGGAGCCAATCGATCCAAATAACCACCTACATCTTACCTCTCGGATTCCGGCAAATGCGATAGACAACGCCATTGACTTGTGTGAGCTTTGGTGCAAAAATTAAGAGGTGTAAGGTCTGCCTCAAGTTCCTCTACAGTATTATAAGTATAAGTAATTATAATACAGTAAACTTTATATTATTTAAGTATCTCCAAATGCAACAATCAAGAGACGACTGAACAGGCCGGGTAACCGGATCTCGATATCCGATCCAGTTGTCTCCATATGACTGAATCAAAAAAGTCAGTTATTATTTTTGCTGGAACTATATCTTCCCTAAATCTTGAAGAGGCAAATTTTCTGCAATTTTGTCAACGTAAGTTTGTAATATCGAGGAGCTGTCACATTACCATAAACAATGTAAAATTGAACGTGTCCGTTTATGATTCCTAGCCATACATTTAAACCCCACCTCACTTGATGGCGCACCTCAAGATTTAAGAACGGGTTTTGATCGGCACAATACACGTTTTTTGTCGCAATTTGTAACACTCATTTCCTTTCATTTATTTTCTTGGCACCAATTACAATAGTGAATGCTACATTTTTGTCATTGAGGACTTTTTAATTTCTTTATTCAATTGTTTTAATTTTTTATTGCCATTATTATAATTTCATAAGTGCTTAAATTATAAATAGTTTTAACGGTAACAGAAAACAAAAACATGGCCGAAACATCATTAATAAAACATAAAATGAACTTGATTTTATCAATTTGAACGATTTTGTATCACACTTCTCAAATTATATTTAAAAAAAAATTACAACAAAAACATTTATAACTTTAAAATAAAAATGAAAAATATCAATGTAACTGACAAAAGTTCTGAGTAATAATAAATACTGAATAAAGGAAATATTATAATATATAACATTTACAATGATAAATCAGCATTGCACACGCAACAATTTTCACGAATGTTCTTGGGATCGGAATACGATACTGCACGTGTTGCTGACTCAGCTGGGAACTACGAAATATAGTTGCTACGAGTACATAAGTTCACACAAAGTTCATGTTATAAGCTTATATAACAACTCCCATCCATTTGAAAAAGTTGATGCTGTATCATCAACTTTTAGGGTAAGTTCTATGTCTTCGGTAGAGCTTGTAGACTGTGAAGCTTTCCTCTGGGGTTGCTGTTTGCTAGGCGTGGTAATGGTGCTGGCTCGGTAGTAAGGTTAGACTTAGTAAACTTCAACTTTTTCCGGATTGCTGTGGCGGCGAGCAGGACAACAACAATCACTGCTAACATGATTGCACTAATTGTGAATAAGGGGGATGCTTCTCCATGAATGGTTGGTTCATCATTTGTTTCAATTCTCTTGAGTACTGACTGAGTTTATGATTGGCAATGTTAAGATCTCGGATATCTAATTTTTGTTGTTTTAAGGGTTTAATACTGGGAAGTTGACTAACAGTAGGCATATTGCCCTAGCAGTTGTAGGGGATATTTTCTGGATAACATTTGAGTGTGGTGTTATTTTTGGTGGTCCGTCTGGCATGGACCCTGGTATTGCCGATGAAGGCGTTGTAATGGGGTTGAATTTCCATTAATGAATTCGTCGATACGGTTAGTGTAACAACATCTTATCTCTTGCATTTGATGGCGATGGGCAAAGGTCTGGAGATGGAAATCAATCAGAGGTTTATGTTGATCTCTTGGATATTATAATCTTCTGCATATAATATCGAAGTTTTGCAGGTTGCGGGAAGTGTGAGTGGCTGCCTGAGAAGTTGTCATTCTCAGACGACATCTTTGTCTATTGGATGTGGAATTGACTTGGAATAAATGTTATGCTGTGTGTTTAATGGCTTGCAGTCAGTCAGGTCTTCGAAGGATGTATATAATAACGAATCGGCATATCTCGCGATAAATTTTGTTTTTATTGAAAGTATGTGATGGAACCCTGTTCGATCATCCGAAATTGGGATGGGCTAAAGGTGATAAAGAGTGTAAATCACAGGGTCAACTAAAAGACTTTTGAGTACAAAAATGATTTGAGTGTTTATTTGAAACGTTTCTAATTCTATCAAATCGATGTACTAAGCAACATTGGAACTGTAAATAGAAAGTGGTAAATTATTTTCATGGAATGACTGAGAAGTTTTTTGAAGGGAATCGATCAAATCTACTGGGCTTATAATCGAACTATGTAAAATTTTTAGGCGGGCGAAAGAGACTGCAGTTAAAACATCTAGAGAGTGTTTTCCATAAATATGTAATTCTCCATTAGGCTGTCACACAGATAGAATATATCGATTTGGAATTTGTGAAAGTCAAGATCATTCGAAATGCATAAAAGTGGGGACGGGGCCTTATTCCACTTAAAGAGGAAATCCGCACATCTGCCATCATTGATTCAAATTCGGTTAAGCGTAGTCCATGTCTTGCGTTTTAACTCGAAATGAGGAGTAGTCACTATGGAACATATGAATTGATTGGAATGAAGGGGATTGGTGTGATTTCATTCCTGCTTCCATTGGTATATGGAGTTGTAATTGTTCGCCAGGAGGTTGGCAGCTGCTTTAAGGGGCGGACGACTTGAGCGAAGCCTGTTGATCTGAGGTTCATTACAGCCCGCATGGATTCTTAGTTGCCGGTGTGCCATTATTTTTCTGTGTTCCCTTAGGAGAGCATCTCTTCTGCGGTGTTCACGAGGCAAAATGTGGGAGAGTACAGGAAGGCACATTGCAGGAGTTGATTTAATTGTGCCAAATATTAAACGCAGGGTGTGATTTAATTGTACATCGACTAGCCTGGTGTGGGCACTATTTAGTCACACGGGAGCACAATATTCTGCAGTGAAAAAGACCAGGGCCAAGGCTGAGCTTCGGAGGGTGGTCGCAGAAGAGCACCAAGATAAGCCAGTAAGCTTCTGAATTATGTTGTTCCTGGTTTTTCTGCTAATTGTATGAGGTGTTGTTTGAAAGACAAAGTGACCCCTAAATATTTTGGGTAATTGTTGTGGTGTAGGTGACGGTTTACAATGTAAACATTTAGCTGTTCATTCACTAGTTTATTATTTAAGTGGGAGCATGATACCTCGGTCTTGTTTATGTTTAGCTGGAGTCTCCATTTGCCAAAGAAAATGCCTAAATTATCCAGATCAGATGCCAGGGTAACCTCGGTTTCCTCCATTGATTGACTTCTAGCTGCTAGAGAGAGGAGGTCAGAAACGTTGGGCAGAGGATATTTATCGTCTACAGTTAGTTCGTTTAACTTTCTATAGTCTTGTGGACGACCCATACAGGGGAGAACCAAGGGGAAGAAGAGTGCCTGATAATGCCTTGGCCAAGCATTTTTGCAATTTGGGTTTTCACTTCCTCTTTATGGACTTGAGGATATCTGTAAGATTTTGTGAAAACGAGCTTAGCTTCATTAAATTTTAAGACGCGACATCTAGGATTTTCTTTACATCTCGCGTCTTTAAATTTAACGAAATTTATCAAATACATAAATAAGTGTTCGAGAGGACATTCAATTCTGGGAAGCGCAACTGATGAAGGTTCCCTAACCAGAAACAATATATATTATATATATTGTCTTGCGTAGAAAAAAATGACACCTCGAAGAGAGTATTGAGCTTAGCATTATTGGTGTTAATTAAATGTTTTACACCGTTGGTAAAGTACAAAACATCGCATTCTATAAAGAAAATATCTTCGAATTCTAAACAGAGGTTCGTGATAAATTCTCGCTCTTCATCGTTAAGGTGTTCTGTCCGAATTTTTTCCCTAATAGTAAAGTTTCTGTCTAAGTTATAGAGTCAGAGTAATCCTGTTTATTCAAATTTGAAAAAGGGTGTGTATGGATAATGGATTCTAAGTGGAGATAGTAAAAAATAACAGTTTTAGTTACTCTTTTGGGAGAACTTTGTGAGAAGTTTTTGACAGTGTTTTCTTTGAAAATGGAGATACCATATCGGTATCAATTAAGAGTTTGAATTCTCCAGAAGCATCGTTAATGTAATAGAGGTTTTTGGAATTTACTGTCAGAAGGGGACTTAAAGAAATGTTTGTCCTGGGAAGTTCAAAATTTCGGAAAGGGTAGTTGTCGAATCGGAGGGCTTAACTACGCTCGGAAGCGCTAGAAAATCCTGATATTCATAGGGCTGAAAGGTTCGACAGGGGTATTATCTACCATTTATTCGAACCCATGGCTTTCATAGGTTTGGGTGTTATCATCTAAATACTGCTGGTTAATACCAGTATAATAATCATACTCGTCTGCAGAATATTCGTGATAGTTGTCATTTTGATGGTGAATAAAATGATAGTTCTTTTCTGGACGGATATTTGGGTTTATCTGTATTACAGACGGTCGAAATTGGTACGAGTTGAAAGAAGGTCGAAAATATTAACCTTGATGATTTGGGTTATTATTTGTTACGGAATTTGGCCTCGATGATTGATTTGGTCCTTCATTGGACTGGTCTATTGTTTTGTGTGAAAGGCTGAGGGTTGTTGTGGTATCTCAAACGACAGTCCGCAGAAATGTGGCCTAATCACCCACAATTTAAACACTTAAGTGGTGGAGAGTCCTCACGAATTCGAAGCAGAGATTAGACGTTTAGTACACTTATCCTACCCGGACCTACCAGAGGAAACTAAATATCAATTGGCCACACAGAGTTTCGTAAACGGTATCAGAAATCTTGAAGTGCAAAGAAATCTAAGACTTAGTGGCATTAAGAAAAGACATGAACCTTTGCTTCGAGCTTTGGAAGTAGAGGCCGTCATATCCAAGCCGAAAATTTGGGCAGTTTCTTTCAATCAGGACGATCCGGAACCATCCCTTCAAGCAGTATTGACCGGAATAAACAAACTACTAGAACGGTCACAAAGAACTAGAACGAGAGGTGCTTGTTTCCGTTGTGGACTGCTAGGACATTTTCAACGCGACTGCAGAGTGACGCTATCTGAACCAACACATGCCCAGGAACTGTCAACCAGTAAGCATAAGGGGGCGAATGCTTACTAACCGTCCAGCAGCCCCTAGGGCAGTATCCATCCGGGGATTTTGCCGAGATAGCAGCAGCCTAGTCAACAGGAGTACTATCAATGACCGAGCAATCACCATCACTTTTGATACCGGTCCAACTGTGTCCATTGTCAGTTCCAGAGTTTTGAGGTTATCGAAAATCCGGTCAGCTAACAACCACATCCAGTTAAGAACAGTCACCGGCGAGTCCATGTCAATACAGGGTGAGGCAGATGTAGTACTACAGAATCCCGCATAGGGCCCTGGTAGCGGATAGTGAGGATGATTTTATACTTGGTACGGACCTAATTAGCCAACATGACTTCATTTTCGACCCGAAATGATGTGGTCCGTTTCCTAAATGAGGAATTTGTATTGACAGCTCAGCGACCATAAAAATTGTAGCGAAATACTCAACCAGAATTCTCGGTCGAAGGGAACAAATTATTCATGGGCAGCTACAAAGAAATCCTGGGATTTGCGTTGGAAAGGTGGAGCCTGTACATTTAGCTACTACTTAGTTGGACGGGTTCTAGTTAAAACCCGAGGAGACATACCAATTAGAGTCCTGAATATGTCCAACAACGACATCCGAATTGCCACTGGTCAAGAAATAGCTTGTTTCGAACCAGTAGACACCATCATCAATTGCGAAGAAGCGTACCAAACATCGGTGAAGGAGACAGGGCCAGTACTGAGTTTCTCAAACAGTTTACCTATCATTTGACCCATCTTACATCAGAGGAACAGCAAAAAGCCAAGCAATTTATCGCATATCACTGGCAAATTTTTAATAGTCGAGATGGTACTACCGGTCATACAAACATCATTCAGTACTGAATAGATACTGGCTCAACCCATCAGAGTACCACCTAGCCCACTCTACCATTGGGGCAACAACAGGCAGTCGAGCAAAACATCGAGTCCATGTTTAAGTACTTTTTGAAAAATAACATCACAAGTCACGAAATCGAATACCAAACGGATTGTTTGGTATTCGATTTTGTTTAAGTCGTTATTAATAAATTTTTCTGGGTAATGATTGGGAGAAAGTCCATTTTTTATAAATGTTTTGTTCTTCATTGAAGTTGTTAATGTTAGAACAGTGGGTTTTTGCTCTGTCAATCATCTGATATTTGCTGATAATGTTTTTAGACTTCCGAATATACAGTAAATGGATACCCTTATAATATCACTCGGGGTTTCTTCATCTTTCACATCACAGCAAGTTTCTCCGAAACTACTCGACGAAAAAGGTTGAAATTTGGTCACAGTGTATAGTTTGGTGACCTGGTCAGGAGTACATATTAATGAAAAAAAATTGATTATAAGGGTGGTACTTCTGGGCTCATTCTGAGGAATACAAATATATTTTTTCACATTTTAAAAATAATTAGTTTCAAAGATATTAACAAAAATATCCAAAAATTTACCCATCCCCTTCCCCTTATCTCCGAAACTATAACTATAATGTACAATTTTGAAAAAAATATAGATCTAGTGTCTCATCTGAACTTTCCGGATAAATAAGGAGAAACCCTTTATGTTAACTTTGGAAGGCAAATTACAGAATTAAATGGAAAACATAAAATAAAAATTGTTTCTAACGCATCATGTAATATATCAAATCAAAGGACTCATTATGACGAGAACAAATATTTTTTTTCTAATTTTTAAAATAAATTATTTAAAAGATATTTACAAAATTATTTAAAAATACCTACCCCCCCCCTTATCTCAGAAACTATATGACATACAATTTTGAAAAAATTGAAGATATAGGCATCACCTGAACTTTATAAGAAAAATAAAAAGAAACCCCTAATATAAATTTTGGGGGCAAATTATAGAACTAAATCATGTAATATATCAAATCAATAAACTAGATTTCTTTTCAAATTTCTACTGCTGTTCGGATCAGCAGTCTCACAGTTCAACATCAAACCAATAAACCACACTTTAGGTATTTACTATCACGACGAAACTAGAATAGTCATATCCAACTATAAATTGACGTTACTAGTTCATCGTAACTTGACGATACTTAAAGAAATCTTCGAAAACAACAACAGAATCCTCAAAACATTAGAAAATAATGTCGATCCGACCCTAGGTTCCAAATTTCATGACACAAGTGCATTCCGAATTGATGTATAAACTCACATTTCAAATTTCAGATTCAATCAAAACTAAATTCACAGAAATATTCATGGACACTAGAAGATCGAAACGAGGACTAATTAACGGTGTAGGAACTATCTTTTTTTCTTCACAGATAGTAATTAAGAAACTAACCAGGGACAATTACAAGTAGAGAATCTCCTAAAAACCAAATAAGTGTAACTACTTCTATTATCAAAACTTTTAATGGAACCATTCAAAAACTCCAAACTGACGAAGCAACTTTTAACGAATACATTCAATTTAACAATACATACTCTAAACGACAAAATAGCCCTTATCCAAGCAAAGCAGTCATTTTTGGGAATATGCGAAAAACTAATGGCGAGCTATTTATTTCTTGAGGATCACCTCAATGATATTTTAAATTCCATAACATTGCTCGCTTAAAAATAATTCTTTCCTCAATAATCACACCTGATCATTTGATTATTTTACTACAGTAAATTTCGCAAAATCTTCTCAAAAACAATCTACCGTTACCTGTCAGATATTCACGTGTCGCCCAATATTTGGAATTAATGGAATTAGAAGCGTTTCAAACCAATTCAGATTTAGCCTTATTTTGAAAATTCCTCTTGTAGAGCAACAACACCGTCTACCACTTATATTCTATCCCAATTTTAGATGACAGAACTGGTTTTCATCTTATTCTTGCATTCAAGTAAAAATATATTCTCTAATGTATATACCCATTAATGTTGAGTGTATGCAAACCACTAACTCCACAACAAAAACTGTGTTCTGAGTTATATGCTTACCCCATCGGTTCCAACGCACCCTGTGAAGCTCAACACCTGAAGAACATCCTGAGTGTACCGGAAAGTTGCCAAAGCTCCCAAAACCACTGTCCAGACTCGTGCCAAAACTGAGGCCTGTGATTCAAGATGGATCCCACATGGACAGCCCAATTTGATTTAAAAGTTGATATTGTAACATCAACTTTTCTTTATAAGCGGGAGCTGTTAGGTGTTAATTGTACACACGTGTATTATGCAACGGTATCACATTACGCTGACACCTTCCTGGTACTTCGATGTTAACGTGGGAACGCATCGTGTGACTTCAGCTTTTAGTAAATTATAAATACAAGCGAAGCGATCCCATGGTCGTCATTCTAATATTTTATTTTGTCCAGTTAGTTTTTATATTCATTTATATTTAATTATTTTTTCAAGTTTAACATGTTAATTTTTTAATTTTATGTTTTAAATAAAATGTATATTTTAAGTCTAAAGTGAAATCAAAGATATAATATATTGCTATAAACTCCATGGGTTCAAAGTTAATTAAGTTAAAAAAAAACTGATTTTCACTTCACTTCCTAGAACTTCTATTCACACGTAAACATAAAATATTTTCAATAGCTGATTCTAATACAATAACATCGAAATCATAACACTAGGTAAGCTCTACTAAGTAACTAATTACATTAATATTGCCTTATATAGCGTACGTCAAATTTTCTGGTCGTTCTACCTTTGTTCGCACAGTTTTTGCCCCATTCGAACCTTCTAGTTCTTTTTTTTACTACCCCAGCGATTGATGTTTAATTGGGATGGATACTTCTTGACGTTACTTTAGTCAGGGACGACGTAGATTAATTTTATAACACTGCCCCCTCTTTAATTCTGATCGTCCCGATCAGAAACATCCTCTCCATGGTAGGGAGCGAGTCCTTCAACTTAGCCTTGGGGTTTCGACGGATGCGGTAGACGACGTCATTGAGTCTCTTGACCACCTCGTATGGACCATCCCAGGCGGGTGTAAGTTTTGGGAATTTACCCTTGCTCCGTTGGGGGTTGTACAGCCAGACTTTGTCCCTCTCCTGGAATCCGACTGAATTGGCCTTGAGGTCGTATCGCGTCTTCATCCGGTCACTGGTGGCCAACATCTGCGTTCGGGCTAATTCGTGTATTGCCAGCATGTTATGTCGGAGCTGGTCGGCATAATCGTCGACGTCTTGGGAAGGTTCTTCGGGGGAGCCAAATGTCAAATCGCAGGGTAATAGCAGCTCCGTTCCGAATAGGACCCTGGCTGGGGTCAGGCCTGTACTATTATGTACGGCAGAGCAATATGCCAACAGGAATAGGGGAATATGCTCATCCCAATCACGCTGGTTATTGCTGACGACCTTGGATAGGTGTTGTTCCAAGGTCCTGTTGAATCTTTCCACCATTTCGTCTGACTGTGGGTGTAATGGTGTTGTTCGCGTTTTCCTGATCCCCAACATCGTGCAGACCTTCTGGTATACAGTCGATTCGAAGTTACGCCCCTGGTCTGAATGTAATTCTATCGGGACGCCAAACCTGCAGAATAGTTGTTCTACTAGCACCGTCGCTACTGTGGTTGCCTATTGGTTGGGTATCGCAAATGCCTCAGGCCATTTGCTGAAGTAATCCATTGCGACCAGAATGTATTTGTTCCCCCTCTCAGACTCGGGAAACGGACCGGCGACATCGATGGCAGTTCTCTCAAATGGGACGCCCACATTTTATGGTAGGGTGCGAGTCGATCTAAATGAACCACTTTCAACTTAGCCCTGGGGTTTCGACGGCTACGATAGACAACGTCATTAATCCTCTTGACCACCTCGTATGGACCGTCACAGACGGGTGTAAGCTTTGGGGACTTACCCTTGCTCCTCTGGGGTTGTACAGCCAGACCTTGTCCGCTCTCTTGGAACCCTATTGAATTGGCCTTGAGGTCATATCGTGTCTTCATCCGGTAACTGCTGACCAACATCTACGTTCGTGCTAGTTCGTGTATTGCCAACATGTTATGTCGCAGCTGGTCGGCATAATCGTTGATGTTTTGGGGCGGTTCTTCGGGGGAGCCAAAGGCCAGATCGCAGGGTAATCTCAGCTCTTTTCCAAATAGTACTCTGGCGGGAGTCAAGCCTGTACTGTTATGTACAGCTGAGCGATAGACCAATAGGAATCACGCTGATTATTGCTGACGACCTTGGATAGGTGTTGCTCTAAGGTCCTGTAGAATCTTTCCACCATTCCGTCGGACTGTGGATGCAATGGTGTTGTTCTCGTTTTCCTGCTTCCCAACATCGTACAGACCTTCTGGAATACATTACACCCTTGGTGTGAATGTAGTTCCAACGGGACGCCAAACCTGCTAATTAGCTGTTCTACCATCGCCGTCGCTACCGTGGTTGCCTCTTGATTGGGTATCGCACATGCCTCAGGACACTTGCTGAAGTAATCCATTGCGACTAAAATGTATTTGTTCCCCCTCTCAGTCTCGGGAAATGGACCGGCGACATCGATGGCAATTTTCTCAAATGGGACGCCCATATTGTACTGCTCCATTGTTCCCTTGGTCCAGGTCTTCGGGCCCTTACTGCCTGCACAGATGTCACATTTCCAGCACCAAGCCCTGATATTTTCGAAGTATTTTACCCAGTAGTACCGCTGGCGAACTTTATCTAAGGTTTTATTCATGCCCAGATGACCCCCGGTAATCCCATCATGTACTTCGGTTAGGATGGGTGGTACCAGTTGGGACTTGGATTCTCGGCCATCAGTACTTTCCCAAACTCGCTTGAGCATTCCATTCTCTACTCTTAGAGAGTCCCATTGGGCCCATAACGATTTCAGGACGCCCGAGTATCTAGCTACCTCGTCCCATCGTGGCCTGGGTGCCCCTTTCTTTTTAAGTGACAGGATTTGTTCGATGTCCAAATCAGCCATTTGGTCCTGGATTCACTGTTCCTTTGTCCAGTCTTCATTAGCCTGCACTCGGATCTGTCTGATGGAGATAACCTCTCGCTGTTCCGTCTTCAGACAATGCCCGCATTCTACTCTACAGGGTCTTCTTGAAAGAGCATCGGCATTATTATGCAAACGACCGGCACGATGTTCAACCTTGAAATCGAATTGCTGTAATTTCTCCATCCACCTAGCCAGTTGTCCTTCCGGTGTCTTCATGTCTAGCAGACATTTGAGGGCAGCATGATCTGTTCGGATTAGGAAATGACGACCATAGAGGTATTTGTGAAAGTGGTCTACAGCCCTTATTATTGCCAGAAGTTCTTTTCTGGTGACGTAATAATTTTTTCCCTGTTTCGAAAATCCCCAGCTGTATTACTCGATCACCCTCTCTTCACCATCTTGCACCTGAAATAGGACTGCCCCCAAACTTGTGTTGCTGTCTTCCGTGTCTAAGATAAACTTGTCAGACTGTGTAGGAAACGCTAGGGTTGGGCTGGAACAGAGTCCCGCCTTCAGTCGTCGGACTCACAGTCTTGATTCCAATGGAATTTCTCTCTTTCGGTGGTCTGCCGATGTAGAGGCGCGGCAAAGGTGGCAAACCCCTCAACAAATCGCCTGTAGTATGAACAGAGACCCAAGAAGCTACGTAGTTCATGCTTGTTTCTCGGGACTGGTCAATCACGGATGGGTGCTATCTTGTCTCCGTTGGTGCGGATTCCTGACTCGCAAACGACGTGGCTTAAAAACTCTACTTCTTTTTAGAACATGGAACACTTCTTCGGGTTGAGTGTCAGGTTGGCGTTCTCAGTTCTGGAGAATACTTCGCCCAGGTTCTTCAGATGGTCTTCGAATGTCTGACCCATGACCAGAATGTCGTCGAAGTATACTAAGCACGTTCTCCATGTCAACCCGCTCAATACATACTCCATTAGCCTCTCAAATGTAGCGGAAGCATTACATAACCCAAAGGGCATGACCGTGAATTGAAACAGCCCTTTACTAGTGGAGAACGCTATCTTCTCTCTGTCGTTTTCGTGTAGACCACCTGTCAATATCCACTCTTTAGGTCTAGTGTGGAGAACCAACGGGAGCCTGCTAGTGTGGTCAGAGTGTCATCAATTCGGGGTAGTGGATTCTGTAATCCACGCAAAATCCGGTGGTTCCATTCTTTTTTTAACTAGCACGACGGGAGCGGACCATGGGTTGATGGATGGCTCAATAACCCCATTTTGCAACATGGACTCGATGTTTTCGTCGACTGCCTGTTGTTGCACCAAGGGTAGTCGCCTAGGTGGTATTCTGATGGGTTGAGCCTTTCCGGTATCTATTCGGTGCTAGATGATGTTGGTGCGACCGGTGGTTCCATCTTGACTGTTAAAAATTTGCCAGAGATTTGCAATAAATAACTTGACTTCCCTCTGTTCCTCTGGTGTAAAGTGTTTTAAATGGTCGGCAAACTGTTGTAGAGACTCTTTACTCGGCCCTGTCTCCTTCACCGGTGTCTGGTACTCTTCTTTCGCAATTGATGATGGTCTCTACTGACTCGAAACAAGCTATTTCTTGCCCATTGGCAATTCTGATGTTGTTGTTGAACAAATTCAGGACTCTAATTGGTATTTCTCGTCCGGTTTTAACTATAGCCCGGTCCGTCATGTGCTGAATGCACGGGCTCCACCATGCAGCTCCTAGGATTCCTTTCGAGCTGTGAATAATCTGTTCCGTTCGACCGGCAATTCTGGCTAGGGATGTTGCTACAATTTTTATGGAGGTCGATGAGCTGTTAACGGGCCGTGTCAATACTAATTCCTCATTTAGGAACCGAAGAACATCGTATCTCGGTCGGACATAAATCCTTGCTGGCCTATTAGGTCCATACCCAGTATAAAATCGTCTTCAATATAAGCTACCAGGACCCTATGCCGGATTTTGTTGTCCCCTATCTGTAGCACGACATCTGCCTCATCCTTTATTGACATGGACTCGCCGGTGACTGTTCTGAGCTGGATGTTACTGTTAGCTGGCCGGATTTCTGATGACCTCAAAACCCTGGACTTGGCAATGGTGATGGTAATTGCTCGGCCATTGATGGTGCCCCTGATGACTAGCCTGCTGCTATCTCGGCAAAATCCCCGGATGGATACTGTCCTACGTGTTGGAGGAGGGTTAGTCAGCATTCGCCCCCTTATGCTGACTGATCCGAGTTTCCCTGGTTGGTGTATTCGAGTAACTAGAAGCGAAAGCAGAAGGCTACGAGAATTATGCGGACCGATCTGAAGAGGGCAGATGTGACTCTGCCGAAACGTCGTCATTTTACCATCGATCCCGGCAGGGATCAGTTATCAACTACGCGGATGAATTCCCGGAAACCATCTAATACATATATATATATATATATATATATATATATACAGGGTGAGTTTTTTTTGATGATCAGTATGGGGATCTCGGAAACTAGTGGAGATAGAGCAATGGTTAAATTGGGAAAGATTTGCAGTTTTTATGGCCCAATTTAATGACACTTTCGAATTTTTGTAAAAAGTCATGGCTTACTAGATATTTTGAAAAAACGAAATTCTGTCGATTTAGTCAAATCCCTCTAGCTCCTTTGTTTTTGATTTTATAAAAAAGTGTAAATATCAAAATTGAAGGGAATTGTATCCCGAATATGATTGTCATGTCCTCGTTTGCGTGTCAGCTCTCGTTTTCGAGATATGACACAAACTTATCTTGTTTTGAATGGAAACCATAGTTGGCTATGACCTCAAAAAATCGGACATTTTTAGAGCTTTTCAACGATATAATAGTCGATATAGTTATTCATAAAAATAACGGAGTTATGGATGCTTTTCTCTCTTATTTTCACTTTTAACGTAGTTATCCATGAAATAGATTGATTTATTAATAACTATTCCAAAAAACATTGAACGATTTTTTTATTAGGTGTATCAGATATAACGAAAAAACTAAATAACTAGGTACTTACTAAAAACTTAAGAAATTAAAGTACATAATAATGATTACAATTTATGTTCGAAAAGTCCACCATTGTTAATTAGACATAAATTGCATACGTTAAGATTGACATTACCGCTTTCCTCACAGACCGCCTATCAATTTCTTCAATTGCTTGTAATACCGCCTCCCTTAGGTTACCAACTGTCTCATACTTTCTTTCGTATACCTTGTTTTTTAGCGCATCCCATAAATAGAAGTCTATAACTGCCAAATCGGGAGACCGGGGTGGCCATTCGCGTGGGCCATTTCTTCCTATCCAAGAGTTTGGATAGATATTATCCAAGTGTTGTCTTACTAATAATGAGTTATGAGCAGGTGCTCCATCATGTTGGAACCACAATTTCTAAACGAGTTCTCAAATTCAAACTATGCAACATATCTTGAAAAGTGTATTGCAAGAAATGCAAGTAGCGCTCCCCAGTAAGTGATTAAAATATCTATGAAAGTATTCCTCAGCTGCACGAACTGAATTTTTATGGCATATGATATAACATTCCACCATATTCAGTTTTTTTTCGTTAGAATATTACATTTTATCACGAAAACTTGTCAATATCGACTGTCAGTTCAGCACTACTAATGGAATTACTCTCAAATGAGGAAACGTCAAAGTGAAAACAATCTTTTTCATGGCTACCTACGTTAAAAGTGAAAATAAAAGAGAACAGCATCCATAACTCCATTATTTTTATGAATAACTGTATCGCGTATTATATCGTTGAAAAGCTCTAAAAATGTCAGATTTTTTGAGGTCATAGCCAACTATGGTTTCAATTCCAAAAAAGATAAGTTTGTGTCATATCTCGAAAACGGGAGCTGTCACGCAAACGAGGACATGACAATCATATTTGGGATACAATTCCCTTCAATTTTGATATTTACACTTTTTTTATAAAATCAAAAACAAAGGAGCTAGAGGAATTTGACTAAATCGACAGAATTTCGTTTTTTCAAAATATCTAGTAAGCCATAACTTTTTACAAAAATCCGAAAGTGTCATTAAATTGGGCCAGTAAAACTGCAAATCTTTCCCAATATAACCATTGCTCTATCTCCGCTAGTTTCAGAGATCCCCATAGTGATCATCAAAAAAAACTCACCCTGTATATATATATATATATATATATATATACAGGGTGTTTTGAGTGCAAAGATTTTGAAGAACAATACTTCAGGCAAAAACAAATCAAAAAGCTTTATAACATTTTCTAAAGTAAACTATTGTTTTGCCAAAAAGGACACATTAAGTTTATGTAGCCCTTGCTACAGTGAATAATACAATAATTTCGATTTCAAAATGTCGGTAAATTAAATATGTAAATACTCAATAGCTTATACATCTTTAATAGCCACATTAAAAATGAAAATTGATTATTTAAACTCGAAATATGCTTTTATAATTTAGTGTAAGTTTCTCCGAATAGATATGGCAACGTGGCATTTTACTTTAACGACGACTGAGAGTTACGATTGTTTTTTGCGATATCGATTTTGTAAATAAGAATAGATAAACGGTAAAGTGATTTGAATGATATCTATTTGATGTAGACTTCGTGGTTTGCTTTCCATTTAATATATGTTTTAAATAAATAAAATCGGTTGTGATTAGTGTGTAAGTTCGAAAATTAAGAATAGTGCGACAGTATTTATTTGTGATAAATAATGGCCGATTATACAATTAGGGAAAGACATGACATGCTCTTAATTTATGGGGAAAGCAGACGTAATTGCAGAATAGCAAGAATGTTATACAGGGAAAGGTTTCCAAACAGACGCCTGCCCAATGCTAGGACATTCGTAGCTGTTTCGCAGAGGCTTCTGGAAACAGGTAGTGTAATACCACAAATAAACAATCGCGGACCACAGCGACATAATCGTATCTTAGCTGCTGAGGATCAAATACTAGACCTTATCGACATCAACCCATATCGTAGCACACGGAGTATTGGAAGTGAGCTGCAAATTTCTCACACTGTTGTTCATAGAACATTACGGGAACAATTGCTCTATCCATATCACATGCAGCGGGTTCAAGGGCTTTCAATTGATGATTTTCAACCAAGACTCAATTTCTGTCGTTGGTTCCTCAGAAAACATCGACAATTTACTAATTTTGTGAACAATATTTTAACAACAGATGAAGCAAGTTTTAATAGGAATGGTATAATAAATTTTCATAATACGCATTCGTGGTCTGAGTTAAATCCGCACGAAATACGCCAGTCAGTATTTCAACACCAATTCTCAGTTAACGTGTGGGCTGGAATAGTTGGTGAATACTTGGTTGGGCCATTTATACTGCCTGCACGTTTGGCAGGTGAGAATTACCTTTATTTTTTTAACAACACGCTACCAGATTTGTTAGATGAAGTGAACCTACAAACACGTTCCAATATGTGGTACTTACATGACGGAGCACCTGCCCACGCAAGTCATCTAGTTGTCGACTTCTTAAATAGAACATTTCCCCGTCGTTGGATTGATCGTAACGGACATATACGTTGGCCAGCAAGATCTCCTGATCTCAATCCTTTAAATTTCTACTTATGGGGACACATGAAAAGTAAGGTTTACACGACTCCAATTATTGACGAATGACCTTAGACAACGCATTTTCGACGCTGCTGACGAAATCCGAAATATTCCAGGAATTTTTTCCCGCATACGTGAAAATTGGATTAAACGGTGTCGTGCTTGTGTCGATAGTAATGGTGGGCATTCTGAACATTTGCTGTGAATAATCCGTTGTTTCAACTCAGTTCTATCATTATAATAAATTCGGTAAGTAGGATTACATATTTACTTGTCTAATATAAATAATATTAATTAAATCAGTAATAATGACTTCGAATAATTTAACTGGTAAAAAACTACATATACAGATCTCTTGAGTTGAATATCAAAAACTTTGTATAATATTTTCTAATTGCAATACCTTGTATTAAAAACGTAAATATTTTCAACAAAATATTTCATACATTTTTATTTAATTCTAAGATCAATATCATCAGTCAATACAAAAACACAGGTGTTTACTTTTTTTGTCGGCGTAGTCATTCCTTTATTATTCGCGCTAAGAGTGAATCTGCTTCGAACGCGAGCGACGTTGCCGGATTGACAATAATTTACTTAATATGTTTTAGGGATTTTCTTGGTGATTAAGGCCTACTGACCATAGTGGTATAAGAGTTTTTTGTTTAATTTGGTGTATACTACCTCCACCTAAAATATATGCACTCAAACTATTTACACCCTGTATATATATATATATATATATATATAATATATATATTTGTTTTTTAAAATTTCACGGGTACTAAATGTGTTAAATGGTTTCCGGGAATTCATCAGTTGATAACTGTTCCCTGTCGGGATCGATGGTAAAATGACGACGTTTCGGCAGAGTCACATCTGCCCTTTTCAGGTCGGTTCGCATAATTCGAGTAACTCGAAGCGAAAGCAGAAGGCTACGAGAATTATGCGACCCAACCTGAAGAGGGCAGATGTGACTCTGCCGAAACGTCATTATTTTACCATCGATCCCGGCAGGGATCAGTTATCAACTAAAACATTTAGTGCCCGCGAAAACTTAAAAACAAATATATATATATATATATATATATATATATATATATATATACAAATTGTTTGAGTAACGGCTGAATTGGCTAAAACAATGTAAGAAAGGTTTCGGAAAGCAGCCTTTTATGAGCGATTTTATAAAGAACTGAAATACACTTTTACTTTGCGAAAGCTTTCGAAATACTTTAATTTCTTCGTCAGTCTTTTGACTACAAACAAAATTTATAATTATAATATGTGAGGTAAATTTTTAAATACTTACAGTAAATTGTGATTGTAATTTGAAAAAGAGCACAAACACAATAATTATGAAATTAATAAATTAGATATAATAAAAAGTTTTTGAGTGACATTGATAGCAAAACTGAAAATGAAATTATTATAATCAAAAATAACATTACTATGGTGAGTAGCATAATGTATAGTTATATGTTCTGAGAGGCTTCCGATGTCATTATTATGAATAAGGCTAGGTTCCGGGTGAGAACCGCATCCGAATTTATGTATACTAGACGTTTCGACTGCTGCTTTGGAGCCATTATCAAGAGACAAAAAGTGAAAAAGAATTTCAGAGTCTATCTAGATCGAACTCGGGGCGTCAATCTGCCTACTCCCCAAGAGTCACTAGGTAACTGAACTGAATCTGCTCTGCTTTTTTTATTTATAGTTATCGGTCGATTGGAAGGGGATGTCAGGTGACGAAGGGGCTGTGCGGTGACTAGTTGGGTGTTGGTGGGCGTGTCTGGTTTGTTTAATCTGGCAATTACAGAGATCCAAGGTGTAGGATAAAGATAAAGTACCTAACGAGGATCGAGGAGTTTACGAAATTCCATGTCGCGACTGCCACAGAATCATATATAGTACCTGGGTGACCGAGCTTCACTCGTAAATTCAAGGTTTTATCATAATCGGACATATATCCAAATAATCGGACATTTGCTATCTAAACTAATTTAAACTCACTAACAAAATTTTTTTTCTTACATTTTTTATTTACACGGTGTTACTACAATTCTACTCCCCCTTATATTTCAACCACCCTATATACAACTCTTACTTCACTATCTTCTAACATCACGCTATTCCATATTCCAATTCCAACTGCTTTTGGCCATTCTACAAACACTTTTGTTTCCAAAATCTTTCAACTACTTTCTGTAACTATAATTCTACTTCGCCCTATATTTCAACAATTATATATGCAAGTCCTTGCAAGCGACGCTATAATACATTTATATTCTAACATTTTTGTTGAAACTTTGTATGATTATAATTCCGCTCCACCCTATATATGCAACTTTTGATAGGCTCCAAATATAACATATTTTAAATCACACTGTATAACTATAATTTCACACCACCATATGTTTCAACTACCCTGTATATGCATTTGTTTATGGCCACCTATTGTATTTTTTTTGAACCAGCATATATAATTATAATTACACTACATCTATTAACATTCTATTAACATTTTTTTATCGACCTGTATAACAATACTTTTACTCCGCCCTGTATGTCAGCTATCATTAATTTCCACCTGATGGACCATCTAACATATTTTGAACGACCCTATATAATTAGAATTTTACACTACCAATTCATTTTATATGGATCAAATTAATATGCGAAATCATGAGATCTTATTCATTCTAAAATTGCCTACCGTGCCAATTTTTTCACCTTGAAACCTTGAAATGCCTAGCTATAAAAATAAAATGCTAGGAAAATATGACAGAGGCATAAAATAGTGACATGTTCGGAACATTCAAATACAATTTGTATTGAAAGAATTTTTACAACAGGAGTCTCATTCTTAGATAGGTTACTAAATCACCCTTGAACGCCTTGAAATTACAAAGTAGCCGGCTTGATTGTCACTAACTGTCAATAAATTTTTTAATAATTTAATTTCTCAGTAAAACGATTTTTCCCAAAGATGAGGCCCTCACTAATCGATTTCTATCTACTTACTTATGGACCACCCAATATAACAATTTTATTCGACATTTTTTTTGAATCACCTTGAATAACTGTAACTCTACTTCACCCTATATTGCAACCATCCTGTATGTTGCTGTTTATTTGTCACCCAATATAACTTTTTGAACACCTAACTATAACTCTTCTCTAGCCTATATTTCAGCTATGCAACTGCTACTGGTCTACGCTGTATTCAATTATTCCTGATATTTCTTGAATCACCGTTTGAAGTAAAATTTCTCTTTACTCTATAATTTAATCAACCTTTATATGCAGCTTTTTCTCACATTGTGTTAAACACACTCTAAAACTATAATCTTTCTTCTCCCCATATTTCAGATATTCTATATAATAGAATGCAACTGTTTATGGTCTACCCTATATAACATTTTTTTTTAACTTTTTTGATCCATTCTAACGGAAATGATGTGGAACCCTTCGTGAGTCACATATATAAACACAGTTTTGCATCCTAATACCAAACTTTTATTTAAACCCTCACCCAAACTGCAACTGCTTATTGGCCATCCTATAAAACAATTTTATTCATAAAAAAATTAACCGCTTTGTATAACTAACTCTACTTCCATCTACATTAAAACCATCCTGTATACACCGCTGCCAATTTGTCAATCATTATAACTTATTTTTGAACTACCCTGTATAACCATAATTTTACTCTACAAAATATTTCAACCACCCTGTATATGCATCTGCTTAGGGGAAACCAAATATAAAATTTTTAAATACTTCTAATCACACTGTATGAACTATAATTGTACTTCGAGCCATGTTTCAGATATTGCATATATGCAACAGCTTATGTTCTATCCTACAAAAAAAATTATCCAACCTGACTATAAATCTACTCCACCCGCTATTTCAACCACCTTGTATTTGCAAATATTTATCGGCCACCCAGTATAACATTTTTTCTACCAGCCTGTATAATCCATCAATGCCAAATATATTTCTTCAAAACCGCAATTGTTTATGAGGCTCCGAAAATAACAATTTTGTTCAACAGTTTTTGAATCATCTTGTATGTATTACAACTACCCTGTATACGCTACTGGTTATTGGTCAACCAATATATCATTTTTTAAATAATTATCATAACACTGCTTCACCCTATGTTTCAACTATCATATCTTTGCGACTTATTATGAACTACGCTTTTCACATTTTAACCTTATATTTTTTCAAGATAATGTTACGAGAATTCATCCGACAGCTGGTGCAATCGGCCATCAACCAATTCGTGGAAGGAACGTTATTCCGACACTTCTGGGAATGCGAAATGTTTCGTCTCTCAACAAGCCGGCCGCTGCCGTTACTGGGAATTTCCTTAGAGCTTCTAGAACATGATAGAGTTTCCCGATGGTTCGTGGACGTACCAGACAATTCCAAGATAAATAAACATAAATAACAGCTGGCGATAGGGGGCATTCAGTTTTCGTCGGTCGTATTGAATACTTAAGTAGATATAAATTGTAAATAGTTGTGTTAAAGTAGTTGGAAATACATTAGAGTAAGTTGAATTGTGTTTTTAAATATATCCAAGAACTGAACTGAACCCGAGTGTGAAAATAAAAACATTACAGTGGTGTCAGGTGTGAGGTGAATTTGTGGAACTTTAGAAGTGGAAAATAAATAGACTGACAATGTTATAAACGTGAGTTTGGACCAATTTAAAGTGACGGACTTAAAAAAAGAACTTGAGGAAAGGGATTTAGAAATTAGTGAGAAGAAAAGTGAATTAATACAACGGCTACGAGATGCCCTAATAAATGAAGGTAATGATCCTGATACTTATTTGTTTGAAGTTTCTGGTACTGGGGACATGAGCATGCTATTAAAACAAATGGAAGAAAATTCTAAAAAATTGAAAGAGGCCTTAGAAGATAAACTACAAACATTACAAGATAATTCTCAGATCATGAAAGAGGCGTTAGAAGACAAATTGCAAGAAAATACTAAAACCTTGGAAGACAAATTACTAGAAAATTCTAAAAACTTGAAAGAGGTTTTAGAAGATAAATTAGCAGAAAATTCTAAATCCCTAGAAGAAAATTTGAAAAACATGGTACAGAAAAACTCAGAAATGCTGGAAGAGAAAATATTCGAGAATCAGGCTCGGATGGAAGAGCTAAGGGAAACAATGGTCGAAGAGTCAGCCAAAAGTGAAACGCGGATAGAAGAGCTAAAGCAGAAAATGTTTGAAGAGTCAGACAAAAACGAAACGCGGATAGAAGAGCTAAAGCATATAATGGAGGGTGAGATCAGCAAAATAAAAGAACAGGTAGTCACTATACAAAGGGGAGAAAATCAATCAAAAACCGTAAGCAAAAACAGTAGTGGATTCAAAAATTGGCCTCGAAGGGACAAGACACAAAATGAAACCTCCCCAGTTTGATGGAAAATCATCATGGACTAATTATCGTCGCCAATTCGAGGCTGCCGCTAAGCTAAACGGAGGGTCGGCAGAGTAGAAAGCAATAGCATTAACTCTTGCCTTAAGAGGGGACGCTACAGATATTTTACAAACCTTGAATGCCTCTGAGCAAGAAGACTACGAACAACTGGTCAAACATTTGGAACTGAGGTATGGACAAACCCATCCAAGAGTTTGAAGCTGATATTGCCCGTCTGGTTCGCCTTGCCTATCACTCCCAACTGAAAAATAGAAGGTTAGCAGTGCAAGCATACTTCGGGACAGAAGCCAACAAGCATCGCTCGACCGACTCAATTAGTAGATGCATTGCTCGAAGAATTCGAGGCTGCGAAAATACCTGCAGAGGTCAAGCCAGAGTCCGAAGACGGAGAGTTGGCGGAAACGATGAAGCTGAAGAAAGATATTCCTTACCGCTAGTGAGATGTCGGAAGTGTCGTAAGGTAGACGGAAGTGTTGCAAGGAGAGCAACGGAGTCGTGCCATGTGTAGTCAACTACCAACGCATAGTCGCTGCAACCATGTTAACAGTGTGTTCGTAGATGGCCAGTAAGAGTAGTGAACCTGAATCATTAGAGGTAGAGGTTGAAATGACTTGGGAAAACACAACCTTCTACGGTTATGCTAAAGAAAGGAACAACATTGGACGCCTTCCGATCGGCACGATGTTCAACAGTTTCCTCTGAGGGGAAAGCTAGTCAGAAGCACACAGCATGCAGAAGTGCCATCCTGAATCATATACTCGGTTATGCTAAAGAAAGGAACAACATTGGGCCATTGTTCAACAGTTTCCTCTGTAGTCAGAAGCACACAGCAGCAAACCATCTGAGGAACTGGAAGGACTCATCACCGATTCGTCTAAGAATTTGAAACCACACCAGAAAGCAAAATTGAGGGACATCGTTAGAAACTTCCAAGGATATCTTCGATGTAGGCAATGGCAAAAGAGGACGAACTGATCTGGTAAAACATAAAATTAATACTGGGACGCTCAACCTATTCGACAGTCGGCGAGAAGACTACCCCTTGCTAAAAGAGAAGAAGCCGACAGGATAGTCCGCGAGATCGAGGAAGAAGGTGTTATTGAATACCGGGGACGCTCAGCCTATTCAACAGTCGGCGAAGAGACTACCCTAGCCAAAAGTTAGGAAGCCGATAGAATAGTCCACGAAATGGAGGAAGAAGGTATTATTGAACCATCCAATAGCCCTTGGGCTTCTCCAGTTGTCTTGGTTAAAAAGAAAGATGGTTCGACCCGATTTTGCGTGGACTATCGGCAATTGAACCACGCTACAAAGAAAGACAGCTATCCCCTTCCAAGAATAGACGATACCCTAGATACGTTGGCTGGATCGAAGATGTTTTCTACCCTGGACTTGGAGAGCGGGTATTGGCAGGTGGAACTTGCTAAAGAAGACCCAGAAAAGACTGCTTTTACCATCGGCTCAGGACTTTATCAATTCACGGTGATGCCGTTTGGACTGTGTAATGCTCCAGCAACGTTTGAAAGATTGATAGAAACAGTGTTAAAAAGGCTTTCATGGAAAACGTGCCTGGTGTATCTTGACGACATTATCGTGGTTGGAAAATCTTTTGAAGACCACGTGAGGAACCTGGAGGAGGTATTTCGGCGACTTCGAAGTTCCGGACTAAAGTTAAGCCCGAAGAAGTGTCAGCTGTTCCAAGAAGAGGTGCAATATCTTGGACATGTAGTTTCCGCACAGGGAGTAGCTGTTGACAAACAGAAAATCAAAGCCGTCCAGGAATGGCCGATACCTAAAAATATCCACCAGTTAAGAAGTTTCCTGGGGTTATGCAAGTACTATCGTCGGTACGTCGCCGGATTTGCTAACATCGGCAAGCCACTTACTAGACTCACAGAGGGGAAGGTGCAGTACGAGTGGGACGAGGAATGCCAACTGTCATTCGAGACACTGAAAAGAGCATTGACGAGTGCCCCCGTCTTAAGTTATCGTTTGCCAGATGGGAACTTCGTTTTGGATACCGACGCAAGCAATGTCGGAATTGGTGGGGTGCTTTCGCAGATCCAAGACGGTCAGGAGAAAGTCATCGGCTATTTCATCAAGACCTTGAGCAAACCGGAACGGAATTACTGGGTTGCTCGCAGGGAACTCTTGGCTGTGGTAAAGGGGGTAGAACACTTCTACAAGTACCTCTATGGTAAAAGATTCCTCCTGAGGACTGATCATGCAGCACTGAAGTGGCTCCTGCAATTTAAAAATCCCGAACGAAGCATTCGCACACAGAACAACACTCATAGGCATGGACCAAAGTCCAGGAAGTTCAGCGGTTGTCTTTACAAGAATTCGACTTGGCCAGACTGAGGTGGACATCGAGCTGGAACAAGCCATAAGAATGCCGATGCCTTATCGAGGAGACCATGCCCTGATGATTGCAAACATTGTCAGCGAGCAGAAGAAAAAGGGGCTGTTCTCTGTAGAACTACCGTCATCGATGACCATTGGCAATCTGCGGAGATCCAAAAAGACCAGAAATTAGATCCAGATTTGAAAGAAGTTATCCGGTGGAAGGAAGAAGACCGCAAACCTACGTGGCAGGAGATTTCTCGATACTCACCAACCATAAAGTCGTACTGGGCTCAGTGGAACTCCCTCATCCTGGAAAATGGACTTCTCAAGCGCGTCCTGGAAACTCCAGAAGAGAGAAATGACAGAAAACAGATTGTAGTTCTCAGAATAGGAGACCGGAGGTTTTACGAGAACTACATGACGGTACAACTGGAGGACATCTGGGAGTAACGAAAACCCTGGGGAAGTTGAGAGAACGCTTGTATTGGGTAAACTGCCAAGTGGATGTCAAGGACTGGTGCCGGAAATGTACTGTTTGTGCAGCAAGTAATGGGCCTCAGAAGCGTCCAAAAGCTCCCATAAAGCAATATAACGTGGGCAGTCCATTCGAAAGAATAGCCATTGATGTTGTCGGTCCATTTCCTGAATCCGACTCTGGAAACAAGTACATTGTGGTGGTGATGGACTATTTTAGTAAATGGGCCGAAGCGTATGCCTTGCCGAATCAAGAAGCCTTGACCGTTGCTGATGTCCTTGTCAAGGAATGGATCAGTCGTTTTGGTGTTCCCTTGGAGTTGCACTCAGACCAAGGTACAAACTTCGAGTCTACTCTTTTCCAAGACGTCTGCAAACTCTTGAAGATCAATAAAACACGAACGATGGCATTACATCCGCAATCCGATGGAATGGTAGAACGGATGAATAGAACCATTAACCGCCATTTTCAAAGGTAGTCTCTGACCACCAAAGAGACTGGGATCAGTATCTGCAGACCCCGGCCAGTATTATAATTGGACGAGAATTAAGACTACCATGCGATTTGAAGTTTGGATGTCCCCCAGGAGAAGAGATCGCAGGTGAAGACTATGTCAGCCAGCTACGTCAAAAGATGAACGACAACATCGAGAATGCCAGTGCCCGAATGAAAGAAGCCTACGACATCAAAGCCGAGGGCGGAGAATTCCAAGTTGATGATCTTGTTTGGCTGTATAACCCGCAACGTCGTCGTGGATATTCACCCAAATTACAGAGATCTTGGGAGGGGCCGTACCAAATTGTGAAGAAAATCAACGATGTTGTCTACAGAATAAAGAAGCTACCTCGGGGAAAACCAAAGGTCGTACATTTCAACAGGTTAGCCCCTTATGCCGGAAGTCATGACGGCGAGGATGACCAAGCCCAAGTCCGCAGCATCCAACCACCCGATGACGAAATGACCTTCGAACAGTTTATGGCACTGTACTCTAATGGGCAGAAAGTGTAGCACGACGTGACCACAGAGGAACCCCGAGACCTGTTTGAGGTGCCCATAGAATATGCCCTGACTCATTGTGTGGCTCGAGATCTCCGGATGTCCAGAGGAATAGCCAAGGTGTTTGCCAAGAAGTACGGCCAGTTCCAGAAGCTACGGGAACAAGATTCAGTGGTAGGGAAAGTCCTTCATCTCGAAGATAAACAACCAGTGGGTACCAGAGACGTCTTTTATTTGGTAACGAAAACATTCTCGCAAGACAAGCCAACATATAGCGATCTTTGGAAGACTCTGGTAGAATTGAGGAATGTGATGATGGAGAAGAATCTAATGAAATTGGCGGTGCCAAAGATAGCCTGCGGGTTGGATGGACTGAATTGGAGGGAAGTGAGAAGTATGATGGAAACAATCTTTCGATTCAGTGGCATCAACATCCTGGTATGCTGTCTCAATATTCGCAGCCCAGGTTCGAAGACCGTTGACTGTTACTTCCACCAAATTTCCCGTTGTCGAAATGGAGAGTCCTGCAAATATCGTCACACCAGGAAGGATTCTAGGACATTCCGGGACGAAACGGTCTTAAGGAGGGGGCAATGTTACGAGAATTCATCCGACAGCTGGTGCAATCGGCCATCAACCAATTCGTGGATGGGACGTTATTCCGACACTTTTGGGAATGTGAAATGTTTCGTCTCTCAACAAGCCGGCCGCTGCCGTTACTGGGAATTTCCTTAAAGCTTCCAGAACATGATAGAGTTTCCCGATGGTTCGTGGACGTACCAGACAATTCCAAGATAAATATATAAATAAGAAACAGCTGGCGATAGGGGGCATTCAGTTTTCGTCGGTCGTATTGAATACTTAAGTAGATATAAATTGTAAAATCATACTTGCCCATAATTGAAGAAGCTTGGAATACTGTTAACAAATAATATTTTACCTGTTTTTATACTGCTGAGGTGCACCATTGGAAAAATAAATTACATTTTTTATCCATAAAAATTTTTCCTTGATCACGGACATCATTTTTGAAGTAAAAGCATTTATTGTAGGTGCATAGTGATCCGTAGTATCGGTAATAACGCAGTAATTTTTATTCATCAGATTATCACTATCCTTTGTTTTATAATACATACAAAACGGGTGAACTCTTGCTGAATTATTGTTATAATGAAACGCCTGAACAGATTTCTGAACAATAAATGAATAATTTTCTGAAAATCCATGCTAAGAATGCATGTATCTAATTCCAAATGTGGTTTAAATATCGTTTCTGTGTATCGGAAATATAATGATGAATAGTTAATATATGTATATCCCCACATAATTCCACTTTAAAATTATTTTTATCAACTTCGAACTCTTTAAGAGATGCTCGGCTTCCCTCTTGGGTCCAATATTTATATTTAATTTGATCTCTTAATTCGATATCATATTCACCAAGCAAACAATCCAAAGCTTTTAATACATTATTTTTGAGAGGGCATACAATTTAAGCTTAACATTTTCATGCTCAGTACACAAGCAAATTATATGACTTCCAGGATCACCTGCGTGAATGCACTGCGTTGGTTTTAAAGAAGCAAAAAAAAGAAAACTTGGGTAACTTTTCATTCCCAGAATATTTGTCAATGAATTTTAAAGAAAGGTCATGTACAGTATATAGCAACATCTTCTTGAATGAAAATTTTTCTTCCGTCACCATCACGAGTTGACACATAATGTTTTTATCCTGGGAACGTATAGTTCGTCAATCAGGTAATAATTACTGATACGTTCCTTCATTGCATTAGAAATTTTTGTGAAACTTCTTTTACTGTGCAATTTTACATTTTCTGGAAAATCTGAAAATTATATTGTTCGTTAATATTTCGAAATCCGGTAATTAATACCCCAAGTGTTTTGAATATTGTCTCAGTTGTACTTTCATGTTTGTAGATTATTCTCAATTCTGTATAGCATACCCAGTAATTTTTGTTATTTCTTGTTTTAAAACAAATAAAGTACACGAAACATGTTTTAATTGACTCTTTTGATATGTATTTGAAAGCGTCATTGTTTGCAAATGAAAAAAAAAACAATCTATGATAAAGCAAATTAATCCCGCCTAAAATACAGAATGAATTTGTTTTTAATAATTATATATAAAGTTTACAAAAATGGAATTAAATGATTTTTAAATAATATTTACGATAACTTTTAGTAAGTGTTATTAAAACTTACCATCCATTTTTCTAAACTTATGCAGTATGTTTAACATATAATAGGTACATTTGAAATACTGTGAAATTTTTTCCAATTCCGTTCTTTTGGTAATAATGCCAGGTATTCTATTTTTTTAGAACACTTTTCTCATTTTCATATTGTCTTTGCAAATTCGCAACAAGTTGTTTCAGTGTAAAACAATCTTCTATGATGTTTTGAGACGCACGCAGAGCAATATCGATACCCGATGCTTGAGATAATTTTTCTCTGAAATGTCTGCAAACATCTTGTATCAACTTTTCAGCAACAACCTGGCATCTGGTTCTAAATACGTTTGGTCTTTTAATGTTGCCAAATTAAGAGTTTCTAAAACAGTATTAACTATATTTTGACCTTAGCTCAGATACATTAGAAACGTTTGAGTTTTGACTAGCAGTCGTATCATCAGATATATCAGTTTCAGAATGATGTCCGATAGAGCTTTTTGCAGTGGTTCTTTCTGATCGATGGACTTCTGAGTTGCTGGTATAAGCATCTGAACTTATTTCCCAAACATTTGTGATTATTGCTGCCTCAGTGTCAATACGTATTTTCAGTGAGGTTTCAAACGTCTTGCAAATCTTCTTCCCTGGTAATAATTTTAATTTCAAAACTTCAAGAGCTTTATCACAAACTGACAACCTAATTACACGTAAATCAGTTTTAATACGTTTTTTATGCATCGTAAATGGATCACAACACTTTGACAAAAAAATTACTATAATAACTCAAATACTTGTATTTATGATGTTCACAGATTGTGCCCTTAGGAATAAGATGATAATTCGAAACTCTGTACTGTCGCAGTGAAGTTTCTTCGGCACTAAGCATATCAACCTATATGGAGGTTTTAGTTGTGTATGAACTGAGATGACAATCTGTTTCGGTAACCCTCCCAACATGGCAATATATTTTTCCAGCCATATTAATAAATATTTTTGTTATTTAATACTAAATATGAAATTATTTTCTAATACCGAACAAAATTATAATATCAGTAAACACAACGGAAATTAACAAACGTTAGACACGACACATAAAGTGCATACTACCAAAAAAGTCGTAGGGGGCTGTAGGGGCTGAGTTCGTTGCAAAGTGTACATCGTGCCAAGCGCTCACAGCGCCAAAGCATGTAAACAGCATCGCGCGGTGTTTTCAAATTACTAGCTGTCGCCCAGTGGTCGAAATTCGACCAATTGTATCAATATCTCTGGCAGGTTAAGTAACCTGAAAATCGTATCGGGACATTCTATCCTAGGACCTTAGGAGAACAGCAATTACACGGAACGAATCCAGATTCGGAACCTCTGTGTGATAGTTTCCTCGAAAATCCTAGATGTCGGTCTTACATCTCGCTTCTACAAATAAGTAAAGAAATTCAAGTTTTTTTCAGATATAATTCATAGGACATTATTTGTGTTCAAATTCGTAATTCTTAATTTAATATGACAACAAAGCAACCGCTAATGGGCTACCATACATATTTATTTTTTCTAACCTGTCTGTAAAGCTATAATTGCACTCAATTCTCAAACATTTATTAAAATCCTCATTATAATAATTCCATCTCATTATATATTTCCACCACCCTGTATATGCAACTGCTCATGGACCACACATAATATTTTTTAACATTTTTGAACCACCCGGTAAACCATTCTCTATATGCCACTGCCTATGAGCCACGATATTTACTCTTTTTGTTTATGAAATTTTTTCTTCTGTTTCTATAATTCTACTCTGACCTATATTTCAATCATCATATATATGGAACTCTTCGTGGGCTACTCTATAAATCATTTCCGTTTCTAACAATTTTTATCATCATCCTGTATATTTATAATTCCTCTCACCCTATATTTCATCTTCCCTATATATACAACTGCTTATGGGTTACAAAATGTTGCTTTTCCATTTCCGCCACCCTGTATATGCATCTCTGTATAATACTCTTTGCACCACCCTGTATAACCGTAATTCTACTGCACCTTCTATTCCAAGAACCCTGTAAATTCAACCGCTAATGGGCTTCCCTATATAATTATTTTATTAGTTATAATTGCACTCCACTCTGTATTTTAAACACCCTATATATGCAACTGCTTATGTGCCACCCACGAAAAAATTATTTTGAACATATCTGAAATCGCCCTGTATAATTATTATTTACAACGATTACTTTACCACTATACAATAACAACTCTTGCATGCCACTTCCAGTAGTACATGCTCTAAGTATAAACAGCATTGGTCCCTCTATATATAATTACTCAATGTTTTGAGTCTGGCGGTGGCGGAACGCGGCACATTCCGTTGTTTGGCGTTGACATTATGACGTAAATAATGAATTTTTATTATATTTTATTTAATGAATGAACCATTATTATAAATTAATATTAGCATTCTGCACTGAAGGTCGTCAGTAGCTACTAAACAAAATAAAAATGAAGAAAATCGGTTGAGAGACAGAGGAGAAAATGGTACCTAATCGTTTTGTCTTAGCCTATTTATATATAGATAAACATATGTGACATTTCTAGGTATAAATTAATTTAGCAGGTCCGTTTAACTATTATTTTTATAGACTAAAAATCAAATTAGACTAAAATTATATTATTGTTATATATAATATATAACAAAACTTAAAGTAATTTACTATTGCGAATCAACATATATGATAAACTTGTATCTGGCTAGTATGAACCACGGTACGACGCCATATAAAAAAAGCAATTTATATATATATATATATATATATATAACAATTATAGAATGTTTTCTGTCATATTTACTTTTATTTTCTTCTTAACGATATTCAGTACTTAAATAAACCTGTAGGTATTTAGAAACTTATAGAAAATAAATTTTAGTATAGATTTCAATTTTATAATAAAAGTTTTTTTAGGGTTTTCTAATAATACACACGGGAGAGTGGGAAAAAAACTCACTTGTTGAATACATAACCAGGGATGCAGTTTTGTAAAATTAAAGTACGAAATTAAACAATGTCAAGCAAGCCGGAAAAAGGATTTTTACATATGTTTACGAGTGTTTGCAGTTAATATATGCATAGTGTATCATTAAGAATAGGAGACGTCAGTACATACTTAATGCGACACCGAAAATAAAATTAAAATTTCAAAAAACTTTTAGTTGATCAAAAATTATTAAACCATAAAATAAGTAGGAATCGTTGGTTAATGTTTTTAACAAGCTTATTTACTCTCTAGAATGGAAGATATTACACTTTGAATATCAAAGGTGACGAACTTACCGTTCCACATATTTGAAAGCTGAAATTTTAAAGAGATTCGAAATTTCCATAACTTTGGTTCTATGCTACATAAATGTATTATCACACATATAGGAGATTTTCTATCTACTTCTTCGGCTCTAACACGCCAAATACCTTGTGCTCTAAAAATGATGAAGGGACGGGAACCATGACATCAAGGTGAGTTGGCAAACTTGGGTAAAATACTAGATTTTCAGACGGCTTATAGGGTATATAAATCGGGCCAAGAAAAA